>OX438925.1:13535856-16018356 GCA_949316025.1 Lapara coniferarum | reverse complement strand
GACGACCGATAAGCATTTACTTAATTTAAAAGTGGCAGAAATTTCGATGAAGAAGGTACACAAATAAATTTAGAAATACACATTTTTTTTCAGACTTTTCTATACTTTGAAACCAGTAATTCGTTTCTTGTTTTCTCCATCTATTAATCTGATACTGTAAATGATGGCGCTAGCCTCGTACTGATGACACTATGGATCACACCAATGATTCATATACAGTCAGCCACATAAGTAGCTGAACAAATTCAAAACATTAAATTACCTATGACTTTTGTGCTGTTGCCGTTTTTTTTTACAAAAACAAAATAAAAGTCATTTTTTTAACTTCACATAAAGATAAAATATTTTAATTAAACTTAAACCGTCTTATTACAAAAAACGAAATAAACATTGGTTTAAACCTGTCCTAACAAATCCAGGGTTATCTGTAGAACCATGGTCCAAATTTGTATGTATTACAAAACTCATAAAAACCGTGGTCGTCTTAGTATCGCCATTTGAACCATGGCCTGTATTTCAATCACAGATTAATACAAACAACATTCGTTCAACATGATATCATTCTATCTTAACGTTCCATATACCCAGAAATGACAACGTTTTGATTGAATTTTAATGATTAAAAAATATTTAAGAGTGTTAAAAATGTAGAAATTTGGGTATTTTGGTTGAAAATCCATTCCAGATTCCAGTTTAGCTAGTAATACATCTAAATGCGCGTAACGAAACGTAACGTTTTCGCGCGGTATAAGCAAAATTATTGCAAGTTCGCAAAAAATCATTTAGCTTTGAAATTTTTAAAGTTATCGAAGTCTAGTGGTATTAAACAATTGTTTCTTTATATTATTATTATAATATTGTGATGGACCAACAAAAGAAAAAAACATCTAAGAATTGGAGTACTGAGGAAAAAGTAAGTAAATAAAAATTCCTTCAAATAGCTTAGCTGTTATAATGGATGATTTCATGCTAACCAATATTTTAAATGTTATAGGATATACTACGCGAAATAATTTCCGAATCACGGCATATTATAGAAGATAAATGTACAAAAGCTTCCTCCAATATTAAAAAGGCACAAGAGTGGAAGAATATCGCACAGAAGTAAGTGTTTTATTTTTTTATTGTTATGTGGTCCTTTATTATTAAGGAATAAGGAAGTTTCCTCTGACATAGAACTGTTTTTTCTTATATAAATCGTAAGATTATGAAATTAAATTAATAATGGTGAAAAAATTATATGAATACAGAATATATGGAAAATGACGATGTTATTTAACTTTGAATATGTTGAATAAAAAAAATGGGAATGACTGCCTCGGTGGCGTAGTTGTATTATGGTACGGCTGCAATGCTGAGGTCTCGGGTTCGATCCCCGGGTCGGGCAAAGTGATACTGAGTTTTTGTATTCAGTATCAGCTCGGAGTTGGGAATTTGTGCCCGATATGGCGATAGGCTCGCCCTCTATCACACCATGGGACGGAATAACGGCGAAAAGTTGCGCCTCTGCATACGCCTTCGGGGACAAAAGGCGTGAGCGAGTGTGTAAAAAACTGGGAAACTTGCTTATTATGAAAATTAATATCTTTTCAGAATAAATGTCCTCATGGGAAGGGATCGACTCGAACACGAGTTCTGTTGGGTCGGCGTGGCGTTTCCAATAGCTCAGCTGCTTCAATATCCTCAATATCGATTAAATCTACCATGTTAATATCATTTATTATTATTATTACCATTTTTGGGTAAAATTAATGCACAATACACAAAACAGACGCTAACTTTCAAGAAGATAGTTTGTCAATTTTGACATTTATGATTTAGACCATCGCTAAACTAGGGGTCGCCAAGGTTTAGCTTTAGACCGTCAAATAGTCTATGGTTTATAGCTAAACCACATTTTGTAATATCATTTTTATATAAACCATAGTTTACAGAGGTTTAAATCTGAGTTTATAGTTAGACCGCTTTTTGTAATAAGACGGAAAGCGTATAGGCGTGTGGCGTCACCACAACACTTGGAAACGAATCACTTTACATTCCACATACAAGACGCTGGCCGTGGGAAACTTCAGAGCTCGCAAACAATGCAGCACTCAACGTACAAGTGACATAAGAGGTTCACTAGCAACCCCATCATAATCAACAATCAACTGATGTATTTCTATACAAGCATCAAGCATTTTCTCACTGTCTCACAAACTGTCTACATAACTACTCGCATACTCTGTACTCGGTTCAATACATCACCTTGAATTCGTAACTGAATTTCATTACTAAGTAGGAAGCCAAAACCTACAGACGATTTGAAAATTTGAATTTGTTCAGCTACTTTTGTGTATAACTGTACTTTCGTAGCGGAAAAGGCTTTCACACGGACGAAGCCGGAAGCAACACCTGTATTTTTATGTCAATTCATGATAACCTATTCTTCTATCCCATGGCAGAGATTTTAAAGCTTTGTTCGAGCTTCATTATAAAACGGCAATACAACTTCTACTCATTCTAAATTAGCCTCAACTCTCAAGGGGTGTTAACACCGGAATGGACGTGGTTTGCTTCAAAACGTAAATAAAAGCTTTTACGTGTAATGAGTTGTGTACTTACATCGCTTGGGCTGTAAAATGAGAATAACTTGCAAAATAATGAGTCCAAACTTTTATTATGTTCACATATGAAAGCTTGGATGGAAAGGATAAATATTAGGCATAATAATGTATGTTCCTTAGAGTATGGGAAATCCACAACAAACGGCAAAATACTTTTCATAAGAATTGGCTAATTTATAAAATGACTGGTTTTACGAATATATTCGCGTGAAACATTGATTTATAAAAAAACAACATGTAGAAAAATCTGATATTTACTCTGAAGTTTTTGATAAGTTTTGGTCTATGTTCAGTGTTAGCCCGACGTCTAGAATTTGCGCCCAATATGGCGAAACTCGCCCACTATCACTCATTAGTAGTCATATCCTACTAATATTATAAAGGCGAAAGTTTGTAAGAATGTCTGGATGTATGGATGTTTTTACAAACAAAGCGAAAGAGTAACATCTTTCACGCAAAAACTACTGAACGGATTTCGATGAAATTTGGCACACGGGTAGATCGTGTCCTAGATTAACACATAGGCTAATTTTTATCCCGGGAAAATCTCATTCAGGCGGGCGGAGCCGCGGGCAAATGCTAGTTAATAATAAAACTTTTATTGGACAGATCAAGTATAACGCGCAACAGGTTCGGCAACATTGCCGGCATACGTCGAATAGTCTTTTCGTAACCACGTTATTATTTATTGATTTCTGTTAGAATCTATCTGTATTTCATTTGATTATAATGGTGTTGTGTTTTGTATAAAACAGCTCCGTAGTTTATAACCCTTGCCGTCATTTATTCCCGCTTAATTAAAGGCAAAATCTGTACTTCAATGCCTATCTATACAAATGTGTTTATTGAATTCACAATGCGACATCGATGGCAAATGCATTCCCGAATCCAACTGTATCGGACACGAATAGTAGTTTAATTTTCTCCAGCATGACACTACAAGACTTTTCTACTTTTAAAGCGTTGTTTTTATGAATTTCTAAAAATTCGGATAGCGGATTTTATCGTGTTATTTTATTTTTCTCCCGACGTTTCAAAGTCTTTGCAGCGTTTCGTGGCCGTGGGGCGAACTGAGGGTTTCGGTACGCCAAAAAGTTAGTGTTACTTTATTGTTGACGGTACGGCTGGAAGCATTCGCGAACATAATATTTAATTATCTTCTCAGAAAAGGTTGGGTCAGAAGTACTCTCAACCGACAAAATGTATGAAAAGAACTATGGATGTGGAAGGAGTGAAGGTGTGTGTAAATATCGTAGCATGTCGTGCTCATTAGTCTCTACCTATCCCTATGGGATAAGGGCGTAAGTGAGTTTGTCAATACAATTAGCCTTCACATATAGTATGTTGGGGACTTATTCTATCTTGAATATGGCTGCGGTAGACACGCTACGTTGCGTCTCAGCCTCTATCTTCCTAGTAGAGTCGTGAACATAATGTGCATTATTTCGACAGGCAAGTTTTTTCTGTCACAAAAATAATTATCATTTTATTGAAATTCCATATCCATTTCATTAATTTCTTATTAGATGTTTTCTATCTGTGTTTTCTATGCATGCTGTAGTTTGAAACTAATGCGTAATTATCGGAGTTTTCAGCAAAAACTATTAGAGGTTTCAAACATTGTGTTCGTGAGTAATTTCAACACAGACAAAGTTCGAACCACATCTGATGACAAGATTGGAAAATTTAGCCATAATGCGAACTATTGAACCTTGTAAAGTTCTAATTAATTTAATTTTAAATTCAATTATTTTATATTGACTGCATCGGTGGCGCAGTGGTATTACGGTACGACTACAATATCAACGTCTCTGGTTCGAACCCCGGTCGGGCAAAGTGGTATTGGGTTTTTCTACTTAGTATCAGCTCGAAGTCTGGAATTTGTGCCCGATAGGCACATATGGCGATATGCTCGCATCACATCATGGAACGGAATATGCACGGCGAAAAGTGGTTGCACTAGTTGCGCTTCTGCTTCTGTATACATATACGTCTAAAATAACGTACATATGTTATTTTATATTAAGTATATGAAATTATTTATTAGTATTTAAACAATTTATTTATTTTTAAACGAACCGCAGCCTAATTTTCCTCGTCCTTGCCTGGTGCTATAATAATACAGAAATATTATTAATCACTTTATTTATTGGAGGTCGTGGGTTCAAATCTTGCTTTCGACTGTTTATTTTTCAATGTTTCCATAAAAATACAAAACATTGTCCAGGCACTACATGACCCTCAACCTTCTATCAACAATACCACTGATCGAAGCCCTCAACATGTATAAAAAATTATAATATAGGACAGAAATATTATTAATCACTTTATTTATTGCCTTTTATTAATGGCTTTGTTACTCAAGCGGTTCTGATATTCTAAAAATACTTATGGTAAACGTTTCAACCAAGTTTTATTATTGCTTGGATTATTTTTCACTAAATTGATAATCAAGTACGTAGTAAAAATATAATAAATAACTCAATAATTTTATAAAACAAACCACTATTGCACTTCATCCCTTTCTCCGCGAATAAATAGCTCTCGTGAACCGTGTCCAGGATGTAAAAGGCAGTAGGTACAGTCAGACAGAAAAAAATCCTGAACCGATTCAATATTACAAATCACGTAAAAACTGAGTTTAATTGAAACATTATTTCCTCATTATTGTAATAAAGATATCGGTAACAACACAAAGGTAAGCTCGACCAAAGATAATTATAATTAATATAGTGCCCATACAGTCGTAGGAACACGCTGGATGCGGGCCCCTTTTAGTAGGTCCGCCTGGAAATCCTTAGGAGAGGCCTATGTTCAGCAGTGGGCGTCATGTGGCTGATGATGATGATAGTGCCCATATTATTTATTCTCTTTGTGCCTTTGTATATACCCGCCTAAAATCAACAATGAAATGAAATCGTTAATTCGAAACCCATGAAATTGTATAGGCTATTTAGATTTTTTGTTATTGCAATGAATGACGAGACGGCATGCCGTTCGCCTGATGGTAAGCGATACGACCACTCATAAACAGTAGCAACACCAATCAGCACCTTGAGATACAAAGTACTGTGTGGCATTCCACTGCGCTCGTTATCCTGAGACATAAGATTCCGTCAAAGCCATCAATATTAACTCTACCAGTTCGGAAATGAGTTTCCACCAAAGAAGAACGACCAAGTCTTATGTTTCTCGTTTCAAAATTAAGGTGTCAAGTCATGTGCCTACTATTTAAAAAAATGCAATCACTGTATATTTTGTTTAGAGTAGTTATTTTTTTATTTGAAATCGAATTATTTCCAGATGTCTTTAAATTCATTACTCCTAAAGACTATGTCATATAACGTTTTGATCTAAACACGAAGCGATATGCCCTCGAGTAATTTCCTTCAAACGACATAAGTAAACAAGTTAGTAGTAAGTTTTCGCATTACGCGAACGATGCCGACGATAAATACTAAACTTTTTGTTTTGTGAATGATTTCTGAATTCCATTATCATGAGTTTATCTGTAGTGTAATAGCCGGCAAACAACTTAAGCACACTATCGTGTGGTGGAGGACTTTGTTTTGTACTTTGACGTAGAACACTCGAGTATGTAGTGATTAGGCCTCACGCTGCCGTTGACGCCGAGGGCGTCCTTCGGTGCGCGGGGGTTCTGAGCCCCCTCAACAACTGGAGACGGACCGCAATAGCGGTACGCGCAGGGGCGGTTGCGGACGACAACTTAGACGTGAGTCGGAGGAAACCCGCAGCCGTCTCTAATGCGCCGAAGATGGCCACCGCGTAGTTTTGGTTGGTATGCCGTGCGTTGTATATATTTAGGTTAGGGACTCGGCCCGGCGGTCGCCCCACGTTTTCCATCTCTCCGGGCGGCTCAATGTCGGGTCGTAAGGCACGGTGAACCTAACACAACCGCTCAGTCGTTCCCCTTGAACGCGGGTTCGAATCCCGGGGCAAGCATTGTGACTGGGTTTTTCCATCTTAAAAATTACTCAGTCGTAGCTCGGAGTCAGGAAGCTGGCGGTGTGATACCCCCGTGCCTCGGAAAGTACGTGAAGCTGTTGGTCTTGCGCCTGATCTCTCCGGTCATGTTGGATTGCCTCAAACCTGACTATGAGAGTGAAGGAATAGCGAGTGCACTTGTGTATTCCGCACATCTAACGTTAGCGGGCTTCTACCAGTCACTAATTCCATTCAGAAAATTATTGCACCTCATATAATTTTCAGCGAAAGCGGATTTAAAACTTGTCTGGCAGAAAGAATATTCGGAATAATTTCACACAAAATTGCTTTACCTTTATATGCACTCTTATTCGATTTTTTATACGTCGTGCTACTCGTAGGGTTGCCAACCGTACTATAATATATAGTATTGTACTATATATTGGGACTCCGTACTACCAATGTTGAAGAAATATATAGTATGCGAAAATAGTATATTTCAGTACAATAGATCAATGTTTGTATTTTGCAACACAAACTAATAAAATATAAAATCGGCTTGTCTAATTTCGTTCCTTGGACTTGACTAGAAGATCTTTCGACGAATAAAACTCAAAAAATCGGAGCAAGTATATGTTGATAAAAAAAAAGCTTTTGATTTATATTAATTCAAAAATGTACTGCGATAAAACTTAGGCGAGGACAAAAAATTATTAAAGAATGCAATGATTGAATTATTAAAGAGTGAAGTGCAAAAAATGCACTTTTTATAAAAAAATAAATGAGTAAGAAGTGCATTTTTGAAGTAAATTGAACTGCAAGTGCTGAGGCCTCGGGTTCGATCCCCGGGTCGGGCAAAGTGATATTGAGTTTTTCTATTCAGTATCGGCTCGGAGTCTGGAATTTGTTCCCGATATGGCGATAGGCTCGCCCCCTATCACATCATGGGACAGAATAATGGCGAAAAGTGAGTGCATTAGTTGCGCCTCTGCCTACCTCTTCGGGGATAAAAGGCGTGAGTATATATGTAAGTATATGACATGAGTATATGTAAATCAGTAAGAAATATAAATTAGTCTATTCTTTATTCTTCCCATAAAATACTATATTTTTAAGCGTACTATAAAAAAAATAGGTACTATATTCAGACAAAAAAAAATTCGCAACCCTAGATACTCGGGAGAGAATGCAATTTTATAAGTTTTGAGAGTTAAACGACTTGTAGAGATTTCTTGCTGAGTTTTTGTTCTTTATGAACTGCCTGCATCTGATGATAAGTGATATATATTTAAAACCAACGTGCATCACGCCTTTTATCCCCCAGGGATAGGCAGGGTTACTAATCATAATAAAGAAGCCACTTAAACTGTCGAACTCCTTCTAAAGCGCTCATTATTTTATTTTGCAAACACTATTGGATAGAAAATTTAACCCGTCAAACCCCGCCTATCGCCGTACATATCGCCGCCGGCGTCCGTCGCGGGGCTTGACGAGTCAATAAGGAATATTTTGGTACTTTTAAATTTTGAAAAAGACCTACATTTTGTTTAATTATTCGTCAATCTTTACATTTTCCCGCCAAAAAATCGTGCGCCGCTAAGTATGGAACGAAATGCTCAAGAGGGCCTTAAGTCGCCTTTATCCAAAATCTGTCCACATTTTACGAGCGGAGTCTGCTCTATATGGGCTCTTAATGCAAGTGTCTCCTGTTATTAGTGGCTCTAATACATCTCCATAACACCATAACAAAATGAACGTAGGAAACAAACGTCTTATAAAGTTTATTCGTGTTATGTCCGTTATTGGTTAATTATTTCCAATGTTTTGAGCTTAGTTAGTAATAGAACGGTTTGCCGAGACAATGTCCGGACTCCGGAGGTCCAAAACCCTTGGCAAATACTTCTGATTTTCCGAAGTAACGTATGTATTGTTTATCAAGTATCGCTCGCATTAACGGTGAAGGAAACCTACATACATGAGAATTCTCCTTAAGAATCTCGAGGGTATATGAAGTCTGCCAACCCGCACTAGGCCACCGTGGTGGACTAAAGCCTTATCCCTCTAATTAGAAGAGGAGGCCCGAGCTCAGCAATGGGCCGTAGATAATACAGGGCTGTAGATAACACTACCTGCCTCGGTGGCGTAGTTGTATTATGGTACGACTGCAATGCTGAGGTCTCGGGTTCGATTCCCGGGTCGGGCAAAGTGATATTGAGTTTTTCTATTCAGTATCAGCTCGGAGTCTGGAATTTGTGCCCGATATGGCGATAGGCTCGCCCCCTATCACACCATGGGACGGAATAACGGCGAAAAGTGAGTGCACTAGTTGCGCCTGTGCCTACCCCTTCGGGGATAACAGGCGTGAGTGTATATGTATATGTATGTAGATAACACTTAAATAATTTATTTCTGATTTGAGAGCAAGCACGGGCAGCCAGGTAAGTACAGAGGATATGGACAGCGGGGCCGGGATTAGGACTATGGAATGTTTATTTTAATACGTTTTTTTTAAACCCAAACGGCATGTAAATTACACTCGTGCAAAGAGAGTGCCGCCGTCTAGTAAAAAAAAACAAAGTGCGCTGCGTTCGCGGCGTGATCTCATGAGCCATCCAGGCGGCGCCTGTGGCGCTGGTCCAGAAGTTATCTGAAAATTTTTAACCGACTGTGGCAGGAGAAGATAATAATATTTAAATTACGAACGTAAAATAAATGCATGTATGTATGCAATAATGAGAAGACAATTTATTGTGTAAAGTAGGTACAGTAAGGTTAAATATTCCACCGCGGGTTTTGATTGGTATGCCGGTGTAGGGTGTACAATCAGCAGTATAAGTAGGTGAACAAATTCAATATTTCAAATTACCTCACTAGTTAGGGACTCGGTCCAATGCTTGCTCGGATGATGCCATACTTCCGTGTGTCGATTGGGCCATAAGACCGGTCAAACCAACATAATCATCTCACTCACCCCCCAGTGGTGTTAGGGATAACGCGTTATTTCCCAGCAAAAAAAAATAATCAAATATTACTTACTTTTACCTGTTATTTAATTTGACTGCCACGGTGAAATAGCTGTAGGTACTACCCAACTGACATTTTGGTGTTAGTTACAGGTAGTTTTATGACTTTTAATGCTATTATGGACACACACACACACGCCTGTTATCCCCGAAGGAACAGGCAGAGGCGCAACTAGTGCACCCACTTTTCGCCGTCATTCCGTCCCATAATGTGATAGGGGGCGAGCCTATCGCCATATCGGGCACAAATTCCAGACTCCGGGCTGATACTGAATAGAAAAACTCAATATCACTATGCCCGACCCGGGGATCGAACCCGAGACCTCAGCTTTGCAGTCGTGCTGTAATATAACTACGCCACCGAGGCAGTCTTATGAAACATGGTTAGAAAATATTTCACGTTCTTTATTATAATCGGCACATACGGCCAAACCCGTTAGCTATGCTTAGTATTTTAGTACTTAAATTCGCAGTGGACTAAAAATAAATGAAACATGTTCATCAACGACATTCATTACTGGGGTAAATAACGCTAGTGTGTGTGTGAAAATTTTGGGCTTTAATTTATTGCCGCAACTTACGTTGTTTATAATAGTACATTACAACTCTCCAGCGTCGCATCGCCGTCCAGCCACCAGGGCCTGATTAACCATTAGGCTAATTAGGCTGGAGCCTAGGGCGCGAGGATCGGAGGGGCGCGCTGAAATCGTGTCTTCACATACACTATTAATCTAGCATCATTTCATCTACCCTACATATTTCAACTAGACAGAGCCAAAACACTAAAACTAAATGCGCTGTGAACTGAAAATGCTTGGGACTCTCTGATTTGTTATTTTAAAAAGCGCGCTCAAAACATTCACTGATTAGTCCCTTGAATCGCTCCAAGCGAGTGAGTGAGTTGGCAACAGCGCAGCTCGCCGCGCGCGATGAAACACGTCCACGACACGCGGGGACTCCCCGGTGGTTAATAGTTAGTATACTTTGCCGCGCTTCGTTCAATAACACGCTTTTATTTGTCTTAAGTATCTCTTATACTACTTTTTAGGCCGACCGTATCACTCACATCTGGCGGGGGCGCGTCCTCATACTTAGCCTAGGGCGGTCAGAACTCTTGATCAGTCGCAGCCAGCCACGTCCGTTATTTGACGAAACCATTTGTTTATTAAAAATTAGTTATGAACCAGCCTTTGGTCTAGAGTCTATCCATGCACAATAGATGGGTCGTAATTGTCTTCCACGAAACACTTACAGATAATTTTTAACAAATGAGCAGATTGAAGATTGGCCCATCCATCTGAACTCATTATTAAGTTTGCCGGCTGATCCCTAATGAAGTTTAAAGTTACTTGCTTCAACGAATCTTCGTGATATATTTCTGCCAGTTGAAGCGTATCTATTGCGTTCTCAACAGTAATCTTACCCTGTAATAGTGGGACACACAATCTTTTCAATCTATCAATTTGGTAATAATCGGCAGCTTCCAACAACTTATCTGGCATTTCTTGAACTCTCGGAGCTTTGTTGCTGTATATAAAAGTCAGTACTTCCTGTAAAACATCAGTCTCAAATGGGGACTCAACTATATTAGTACGACTCTCAGTAGTGTCGTGTATAAAATAAGCTCGAAGGACCGCACTTCTGCTAGCTAATATATTCTTGTGGACTTTAAACTCAGTGCCTTCTGCAGACTTCATAATAACATCCGAGAATAATCCTTCACAAAGCAACTGTTCAAAATCTTCATTCATCCCATCTTCCTGTTTAGCATAGGCATTATCATTCAATGTCACGTTAAACTTAATTATAATATGCAAATTATTATCCGGAGTTAAATAATAGTCATACCACTTTTGAACGCTCGACTTTTCAGGTTCAGGTATTGTCCTTGAACTTTTGCGATTTTTCTTAGATGATGGATTCGCTGTGTCTGTATTCAAACAGAGCATGTTCTGCCAAGACTTGTTGTTTTCCGGTATAATGCAGTTATTATTTTGGGTTATAACGTGCTCCTCTTGAAAATTGAAACGTATTTTAAACCCTACAGTAGCAGCATTCGGAAAAAAATAATCCACATAAATTTCTCCATTTTCGTATTCCAGAGCCAAATTAAATCTCATCGGCGAAAGTTCTTGTGTGTCACTAAATTCCTCGGAGTGAAAACTGTAATTTTCTTTAGAATTTATGACATCTTTAAAGTTTAGCACAGTCCAAGTAATTGTATCTGTCCAACTATGCTTGGATTCAAGCTCTTCCCTTCGGTATTTTAAATAGTGTTTGATAGAATCCATATTACACAAAATTACTGTCAAACTTGTCCCAATTTAACGCATGTTAAGAATTGTTTGTGAAGAACTTAACGTTCAACTTAAACTCTTACTGACAACAAAACTTTTTAGACACGGACTGTTTCAGAACAAGTAAAGCCAACTACTTTTAGAATTGTGATTTTTAAAACAATTATAAGGCAACAAGTAATATAAATGTACTATTATCGTTATCGTTATCGTTATCTGTTTTTTTTTCGACTGTGGCAGGAAGAGATAATAATTGTATTACACTTAAATTACGACTATAAGATCGTAATTTTTTTCTGTGAAATATAATAAAATTAAGTATTCCACCGCGGGTTTTGATTGGAATGTTGGCGTAGGGTATATAGGGTTAGGGACTCGGTCCAATGCTCGCTCGGATGATGCTATAGTCCCGAGTGCCGACACTGGGTTGTAGGACGGGTGAAACCGATATAGCCGTTCCACTCACCCCCAGTGGTGGTAGCGATAACGCATGATGCGTTATCGCTACTCCCAGCGAAAACAAAGGATAAATATTACTTACTTTTTTCTGTTATTTAATTTGACTGCCTCGCTGAAGTATCTGTAACTGTCTAGTGTCTATGCAGTTCGTCTGTTGTGATGAGGTACCGGGTTAGATCCCGGGTAGGCTTTCAGCATAAGCATAAAAAGAGGGGGAGCTGGGCGGGCCGTGGCCACCGTAAAATTGCTTTGTCCCCACCCCAAGGATTTTGAGACAGCCTACTACTATATATTTTTAAAACGAACCAAATTTTCATATCGGAAAGCACACAGAGGTCATTTTATTTCTAAGACTTGGGCACTGCCCCCCCTGCCCCCTGGAAAATAACTGTAGCTACGCCAATGGCCTTCGGACAAAGACTTCAATGTCTGACGGCTCTGAGAAACATTTGAACAAACTTTAACATTTATAATATTGGTAGAATAAGAATATCGAAATAAAGCTAGTTTTCAAATTTTATGGCGGATTTTATTTTTTTGTTTTTTGGCGACGTTTCGAAGACTTTGCAGTCTTCAACCCTTAAAAGAATTTACAGGGTAATTTTGACATTGCGTTACTAAATTGAGCCACATACTTATCTCGTTGAAAATAACACTTTCCATTCAGCTATTTTTACTATAGATGTAAAATGAATGAGATGAGGTGCGAATGATGAGATGTGGCATCATCATACTTTCAGTCAGAAAAATACTCCCACACACCCCATATTCGCACTAAACTAAAAAATGATAAAAAAATCAGGAAAGTAAAATTTCTATTTTTGGGAAAAATAATCGTTTCTCATGGATGATTTTTGGTATAATGTTAGCAGAGGCTAAGACGAGTATGTGGTTTCATTTATTAACACAATGTCAAAATGACCCTGTATAGCTGACGTGAAACATCGACACTCTGCGATGTCTGCAGTTTTTTTTTATCGATGGCTCGACAAAGTGGCTTCACTGCATCTGATGGTAAATGAAGTGAAGCCCAAAAATAATATCGACCGGCAAGAGATAAACATCCCTGGTCAGTCGGCACAGTTATGCCGGCCTGCATAATTACTTCTTCACGCTCCGCATGAAGGTCCCTAAGTCTTAGGAATGAGGGAACACGTACGCTGGCAAACTGTTCCACAGCTTAATGTTGTGGCAGAAATATGAATTACCGAACCTTTCGGTTCAAGCCGGGATGTAAGAGACCACTAAGCTGTAATTCCGTAAGCCAGCACGTGTGGTTCTGTTTAGGAAAGGAGAGGAGGGGATAAGGTTAAACAATTCTTCAGAGCACTCACCATGATACATACGATAGAACACACTGAGTGAGACGATGTCGCGCCGTAGCTGCAGTGCTGAATATCCAGAAGAAGGCTCCAATTATATTTGATTTTTTTGATAAAGCGCAGTATTTAGCATTTCTAGGCTTCTATAATAAACAATAAAAAGTTTAAAAGCTACGATAAGTGTGATATTATGGCTTGACATGATTGATGTATTAAAAAACCCTACATCAATGCTTGAAATCTATTAACTTCGTATTTGAATCAAATAATATTGCGACAAAAAATTATCTTTATTTAAAAAGAAACTCATAGTAACTAAATGTCCAAAACACAATACATGTTGATATAAAACAGCCTACGGTTGTCTAGTGTTTATTGTTTCACAATCTTAGAGCATGGTTATTTTTTTTTATTACATCGAATGACGAAACGAACATGCCGTTCGCCTGTTGGTAAGCGATACGACCCCCCATAAACAGTAGCAACACCATCCAGCAACTTGAGTTACGAGATACCGTGTGGTATTCCACTGCGCTCGTCATCCTGAGACATAAGATGCTAAGTCTCAGTATGTCCAGTAGTTACACTGGCTACAATGTCCTTCAAACCGAAACACAACAGTGGATGCACACTGCTGTTTGGCGGTAGAAATAGACATTGCGATGGTACCCATCCAGACAAACTCTCACATATGAGAGACCTACCACCAGTAAATCTTCTGCTAGCTAATATATTCTTGTGGACTTTAAACTCAGTGCCTTCTGCAGACTTCATAATAAGATCAGAGGATGATCCTTCATTAAGCAACTGTTCCAATTCTTCATTCATCTCATCTTTCTGTTTGGCATTGGCATTATCATTAAATGTCACATCAAACTTAATTATAATATGTAAATTATAGTCTGGAGTTAAATAATAGTCATACTACCACTTTATAGCGCTCAACTTTCCAGGTTCAGGTATTATCTTTGAAATTATTTGACTAGCATAATATGAATTGATGGTTATAGAATCGAATGATGGCATCGATGTGTCTGCATTCAAACAGGGCATGTTCTGCCAAGACTTGTTGTTTTCCGGTATAATGTAGATATTATTTTGGGTTATATTGCCTCTTGAATATTGAAACGTACTTTATACCCTACGGTAGTACAGTAGCATTATTCGAAAATAAAGAAATTAAATGAATTACTTTATTTTCATATCGCATCTGCAGCAGTTTCTGTGTCTTACTGAATGCCTTGGAGAGTAACTTGGTATACTTAGATGTCCAAATATGCTTGCCTTCAAGCTCTTCCCTTCGATATGATACAATCCATATTACACAGAATTCCTTCCAAACTTGTCCCAATTTAACGCATGTTAAGAATTGTTTGTGGAGAACTTAACGTTCAACTTAAACTCCTACACACAACAAAACTTTTTAGACACGCACTGTTTCGAAACAAGTAAAGCCAATTAGTGTTAGAATTGTGTTTTTTAAAACATAAGTCAACAAGTTTTATACATATACTGATAAGGCTAAAATTAGGTTTTTTTGTCAGGACCATGCCGTACATAAAAATACAAGCTGGCGCGTACAACACATACACAAGTTGCGCGTGTGTTGTGTCTATAAATGACTAGTAGTGCTCGCGGCTCCGCCCGCGTGAAAAAGTTTTTCCGGGACAAAAATATTTTCCCGGGATAAAAAGTAGCACTCAGTAGTAAAGTAGCTTCCTATTAGTGAAAGAATTTTGAAAATCGGTTCAGTATTTCCTGAGATTAGCGCGTTCAAACAAACAAACAATTCAGCTTTATAATATTAGTATAGATAAGGCCGGTCCCTTGGGTTTGTAGTGTAAGGAGTATTGTGTCACTTCGTAAGCAGTACAATAAAGAACCTAAAACCAACAACATGTGTTCTTCTATTACACCCTGTTTGAATGCATATTCTTGTGAAATTGACTCGTATGTATCATGCTTCCCAACGCTTATAATTATGTGGAAGCTCAGAGCATTAGCTTTCCTTACTGTACTACACATCTCGAAAATTACTGAACGGATTTCGATGAAATTTGGCAAACGGGTAGATCATGTCCTGGATTAACACATAGGCTACTTTTATACCGGGAAAATAAAAATCGGGACTTTTATCTTACTTTATGTAGTGAGATGAAATATAGTCCCCATGTCAGTCCTAAAATTGGAGAGGCCCTTGGTTTGATTCCTTGATAATGCAGTATTACATCTGTCTGTTCGTATAATTTATGAACCTAGGTAACACTAGGTCCAAAAACTGAAAATACTTTGCCATACACGAATACAAAAATTCCAACCAAAAATGAGTCAATTCATTATTACCGTTGACCAGGGAATCGAACCCAGAATACCACAGGTTACATCCATAGATTGTTGCCACTAAACCGAGGCGACATGGTTTGTAAACAAGTACGAATAAACCAGTAAACATAACCTTCCCGAGTAGTTATTATGATTTACGTCGTGTTTGGATGTAAGCCAGCGACATAGGAATAACATTTATGTTCAACTGTTATACGCTTTTCGTCAATAGAAAAGAAATTTCATAGAAACCCACTTTGGTCAGACGCTAGATGCGTCTGTTTTATTAATTAATTTCATAAACCTCCAATCTTTGTAAACCATGTTGATTTATTTGTTTGCCTGCCGAAATTTATAGAATTGGCCCAAAACAGTACTAAAATGAATAAAAATACCAGGCCTAAATTATATACTGCCCACTGCTGAGATTGGCCCTCTATTACTGAAAGGGTTTAGGCCTTAGTCCACCACCCTGGCCTAGTGCGGGTTGGCAGACTTCAGTCTTCACATACCATCAACAATATTTTTTTAAGTAAGTACTATTTATTGTTATTGTTACATGTTTTGCTGATTACATAGTTGTTACGATTTATTGTTGGTATTTTTAATATAACTAGTGTCGCTGTGCCTTAATTTATTAATTATATGGTATTATAATTAACTAACATTGAAATGTTTACCGACTATTGCAGCATAAATATTTGAATTCCACATACAGCTAGTTAATCTCAAAATGATGCATCTACTTCATTTTACAAAACTTTCAAACTTGAAACTTGAGGACCCAACTAGATTTCAATGTTGCGAAATGTATGAGTATAAAGTATTAATGAATGTCAGACTATTGTAGGGTTTCCAAAACTTTGAGTCAAACCGAGACATTTTAATCTTTTATTTTCAACGCCTTACTAATAAATGCATACCCACGCCTTTTATCCCTGAAGGGGTAGGCAGAAGCGCAACTAGTGCACCCACTTTTCGCCGTTATTCCGTCCCTTGATGTGATAGGGGGCGAGCCTACCGCCTTATCGGGCACAAATTCCAGACTCTGGGCTGATACTCAATAGAAAAATCCAATATCACTTTGCCCGACCCGGGATCGAACCTGAGACCTCAGCATTGCAGTCGTACCGTAATACAACTACGCCACCGAGGCAGTCTTTCTAATAAATCCTACTAATATTATAAAGGCGAAAGTTTGTAAGAATGTATGGATGTTTGGATGTTTTGATGTTTGGATGTTTGGATGTTTGGATGTATGGATGTATGGATGTATGGATGTTTGTTCCCCTTTCACGAAAAACTACTGAACGGATTTCGATGAAATTTGGCACACGGGTACATCATGTCCTGGATTAACACATAGGCTACTATTCCGGGAAAACATAAAGCGGGACTTTTATCCCGGATAAACTTTTTATAGCGGGCGGAGCCGCGGGCAAAAGCTAGTATTGTAAAAGTAATAATTATTCATTTTTTTGTCTTGTCTTGAATGATATTTACCGTCAGAAAAGTTTATATGTCTTTATAAATATTGACAAAACATTGTATATTTATGCCAGGCGAATATAGAATTTATGAGTAAGAGTCTAAGAGACTAATGGAAAAGCTTTTTAGGGCGACGCGATGGCTCAGTCATTAATATTATATTTTCATGTATTGGCCTCATTTTAATGTACCTACTTACTATTTAACTGAAAATCGCGACAACTGAATATTATGCGGGGACAATATAAACTAGGACATGTCCCAATTAAACTCATTCTATGGCTACCCTACGCTAAAGGCAAGAAATCCTCCAAAGTCGACTGAGTAACAGATCTTTGAACTTGTTTAAGTTAAAAGTTATAGTTATCAAGTTCAAGGTAGGTATCAAGTTATAGTAAGCGGATTAAACGCGTAAAGTGTTTAATAGCAATCTCTGTTCATATTACTTGAGTTAACTGGCCATTTCGTATCGTTCCTGCTAGTTAGTGACTTAATTCTTGACTTTCCTCATGTATTGGAGGAGTGCCTCGGTGGCTTAGTTGTAGTACGTGCGTACGACTATCGCTCTGAGGTCTCGTGTTCAAATCCCGGGTCTGGCAAAGATATATTTTTGTCTTCTCAGTATCAGCTCGGATTCTGGAAGTGTAATGGCAATAGGCCCATCCCCTATGACATGGGACTTAAGATGGCTGGTGAAATGAGGGTGGGATACACTTCTGCCTGCCCCTGAAAAGGAAAAAAGGCGTGATGCGGTGTATTGAAGGTCATGAAATCAACTGATGGAGTAATTCATAAACTGTTTTCATACCAGTTGTTAGAGTTCAGGTCGTTCTAAGGCACTGCCTACCCCTTCAACGTTCAGGCGTGAACAAATTGTATTAATACATACATACATATACATATACTCACGCCTGTTATCCCCGAAGGGGTAGGCGGAGGCGCAACTAGTGCACCCACTTTTCGCCGTTATTCCGTCCAAATCAAATTTTAAAAAATGCTTTGACCAGTGTTTACTTTGTGTTCTGTTCTTACGATTCCAGATTGTATTTCACAAATTGAAAATATTTCGGTAATTAAAACAACCAATACAATCGTTCTCATCAGAAATATCTGGAAACACGTTCGCTGTACGTGAACTGAATACACTTCAATAAAGATAATTAAGTCAATACGAGGAATCTAGGAAAATACCGTTGGGAACCTGATAAATCAGTAATAGTACCCACTTTAAATGTCGAGAACGTTTATTGCAACGAGATTTTTGAAGCTTATTTTTTTAATTAGAAACCGCTTATAGCGACATCGGCTATAACGACTCATCGCTTATAACGACTGAATGCTTAGGTCACGGCAAATACATGCATAGAAAAAGAGTATTATAATGACTATCAGATATAACGTGCCCATTAGGTGGTCTCTCCAATGTCGTTATAACCGGTTTTCACTATGGTACTTGTGCGAACTGCAATAGAATTGCGATTGTATCACATTAGTTTCTGCAGGACACTCGTACTACCAAAACTCCAAAACAATGTCCACTACTATAATTGTAAAATATTTTAAGTACTTCAAAAATCCCTAAGATGGTTTAAATTCAACATTAAAATATTTCAACCGTCTTAGAGATACGGTCCCCGATAAATCGTAAAACCCACGCAGTGTTGCATTATACGGGAATAAACCCAGGACCTGCCAGCCTACGGTCATACACAAGAAGCTTATACCTAACTAGACTTCTGCTCGCGGCACCGCCCGCGTGAATGAGTTTTTCCGGGATAAACGTCCTGCTTTATTTTTCCCGGGGTTACACTATAAATATACTCGCTGATAGTGGAGATTTATATTGGTGAAAGATTTTTTCAAATCGTTCCATTAGTTTCGGAGTCTATTCAATGCAAACAATCAATCAAATCTTTCCTCTTTATCATATTAGTATAGATAACATTCGAACATTAACTGCCTCGGTGGCGTAGTTGTATTGCGTATGCGTTACGAGTACGATTTGCGCGCTGAGGTCCTGGGTTCGAGTCCCGGGTCGAGCCAAAAATATTGTGACTAGGCTTTTCCATCTTTAAAATTACTCAGTCGCAGCTCGGAGTCAGGAAGTTGGCGGTGTGATACCCCGTGCCTCGGAAAGCACGTAAAGCCGTTGGTCCTGCGCCTGATCTCTCTTCGGTCATGTCGGATTGCCGTCTCACCGGACTATGAGAGTGAAGGAATAGCGAGTGCACCTGTGTATTGCGCACACACTTGTGCACTGTAATATCCCCTGCGTACTTGGCTGATCTCCGTTGAGATTGGCCACCGTGGCCGAAACTGGCTAGGAGGATTTCATTTCATTTCGTAGATAACATTGCAAGCTATTTCCGTCTTTTATCCGCTTAAGTCGTCACAAATACTTGTCAAAACATAAACCTTTTACAACGTTACAGTACAATGAAAAGTCCTAACAAACATTATTTGAAGGCAAAAGGCTAACAATGTAATTTTCACAGAAGACATTTTTATTTCTTGTTTCTTTCTCCAATTTCTTTTGATCTTAACAAACAGCAATTTTTAAACAAAATAAATGGGATAACATCAATCCCGTTCCTATTCTATTGTCTAACTTTATTTTGTTGTGTTTGGTGGCAAAAATTGGAGCAAGGTCTTAAATATATTAATCTTCTTATACAACTATCCACTTTTGAATACTTCAATTTTGTACTATATAGACCTGGTTTTTCTTATGTGGATTCGTCGGAGCATCTTTAATTATGTACATTTTTGTGGTAATTCCATTCCGGTTTGAAACTTTAAAGCAGTGTTTTTCAACCTGTAGGTCGCGA
Source organism: Lapara coniferarum (assembly GCA_949316025.1). Lineage (NCBI taxonomy): Eukaryota > Metazoa > Arthropoda > Insecta > Lepidoptera > Sphingidae > Lapara > Lapara coniferarum. The sequence goes on along the minus strand of OX438925.1, from coordinate 15,998,066 downwards.
CAACCTGAGGGGTCGCGAAGCTTCTGTATGGGGGTCGCAGGTGGTCATCAAAAGTACCTCAGTATAAAAAAAAGCAATAAAGTTGAAAAAGATTGAACATTTATATATTTATCCAAATTGTGAATTGAATAATTTTACCATCCTTCCATCCATACCATACCATACCATATCAGCCCTGTAATACTGCCCACTGCTGAGCACGAGCCTCCTCTACAACTGAGAGGGTTCAGGCCTTAGTCCACCACGCTGGCCTAGTGCGGGTTGGCAGACTTCACATACCTTCGAAATTCAGAGAACTTCTCAGGTATACAGGTTTCCTCACGATGTGTTCCTTCACCGTTAAAGCGAGCGATAATTCACAAAGAATACACACATAATTTTTAGAAAAATCAAAGGTGTGTGCCCTTGGGTTTCGAGCCTGCGGACATTGAAACGGCAGTCCGTTATAATAAAATACATAATAAAATACATGAAAAATAGCTAAGAGAGGGGGCGGGGGTCGCGGAATATTTATTTATATTAGAGGGGTCGTGGTCGTGTCATGAAAGAGGTTGAAAAACATTACTTTAAAGGAACAATTACGTCCAAATTGCTTTTTATGCTCCCGCAAATTGTATTGTGTATTTAAGTAAAACATCTAAACGTTTGTTCCTTTTCTGATCTAATCTGGCCTCTAATTATAATAGTCCAGACAAAGTATATAGGGGTTTCCTTTATGTCAGCATCAGTTAACGTTTCGTTAAAGCAGTTTGAAGATCCAAGAACAAATTTGTAATCAGTGCAATAAATTTTTTGGGTATTTTAATTTCAAGTAATCATAAGTTCTATGTGTTTTATTTTCTGAAAACTATGTTAGATACTCTCATCATCAGCCACATTATTTTTAGACAGTAAAATTTACTTCAATTGCTTATAATGGATATAAACTCTAACGACAGAAAAATTGAGTGCACTGAAAAGTTTTCAAGAAAATATCAATTTTCCGTCTTGTATACGAGAAAGTTTACCGCAAATACCTGCGTTGTGTTGTACTGATCGAAGTATATTAAATTTCCGGAGTGCCTCACGGGTAGCCTTGGCCGTCTCTTTGAATATACTGTGATCAGCGACTATTAGATAATATTGAGCTACAACTACACAGAGGCTTACTAATAACTTCGCAATATACATCTAAGAATTGTTTATAGAGTCACGAAATTCTACATAACGTTTACCGAATAAATATTCAGATAGTTTGGAAATAATATTGAAAAATAAATTACGTTTAGGTTTTTACTTATTTTAATTTGGTTAGGTACGTGCAGATTCCAGAGACTGTGACCTTTCAATAGTTTACTTGTCCTTATAAACTTTAATTAAGTAATACATCGAACATATTATATGGGTCGATAAGGAGGATAAGAAGGTGCAATGGATTTTTGAAATCATTTGATACATTATTTGCTAATTGAAGGCCACTTTGCCACACTTTTTGCGCAACTATATTACATATGGTCAATAAGGTGTGCGCTAGCTTTTATCGATTTTACCACTTCCTAATAAATGCTACTGGGCATATAAATGTATAACCCGACCAAATACAAAATGCACACTTTAACTAGCATCTACATTAGCCATTTAATACGATAAATATTGAATAAAATTTACTCTAAATCTGTGAAACAGGCCTTTATTATAATATAAAAAAAATATTTCCTAACGGTTAATTTAGAATCTCCAGTACGTAAAAGATGCTAATTTTGCCTAAAAATTCACCGTCAGTGCAAAGTAGAATATTACGGAAGCTGCCGGCGAAATTACAGAAATGGCTTCTGTAATTAAGCTTTACCGCTCATTTCGTTGCTATTACAAAATTTATAGAGGCTTACTTTTAAAGAACATTCTAGATTAATTACAAAGAAATTTAAATAGTAAAGTCGATCTAAGATATAAATCTTTCTAAGATATAAATCTATCTAAGATATAAATATGGATCACCCCTAATATGACCTGAAAAAAGTATTTTAACTTCTTCCTGGTCCAGCTTGGTTGACTTAGACCTAAATCCTCTTAGAAGTAGAGGAGGTATTAATATGTTTAACCTGTGTCCACACTTTAAAAGGGACAAAAGCGTGATGTATAACATATCGAAGTGTATTTGGGAAGACAGGGTGCTTTGCCGAGCCTAAAAAAACAGTTCAACGAAACCTAAAATGTCAGAGTAACTTCCTAGAGGAAAATAAATATCCATTATGCCTTTCCAATTGCATTATTATGAAATAAAAAAATGAGTCTTACTCAAAGGCGTGCAAGTTGTTTCCTTCGTTGAAAAAATATGCAATGGTTCATATTAGCTTACCCAGACTACTATATCATATTTGAAAAACAAACATCTCATCTTTATCCCCGAAGGAGTAGGCAGAGGTCTAACCAGGGCATCCACTTTTCGCCATGTGCGTTCCGTCTCATGATAACATAGGGGGTTAGCCTATCGCCATATCAGCCACAAATCCCAGACTCTGAGCTCATACTCGGAAGGAAACCTTTTATCAAATCATATTTTAAAGTTTCATAAATTCGATATATAATATGACTGAGAGTCACATCGTCTGGAATATTCTAGTATATTTATAAAAGCATAATACAGTCACGTTATTACCCTGAGACATCATCAATCTAGTGCGTCATACAAGTTTGCTCCCTGGGGAGTAGTCGGCTGTGTACCGCGGTTCATATTTTTTGGTCATGAATATCAAATGCATTGTTTTAACTTCATTCGGAGAGACATTTTCAAATACAACATGCTTATGAAGACGTGTAGAGCGATAGTTATAATACGACTAAAATCCTTAAATTAAGATTAAAAAATTATGATCATCAACATCTTCAGCCTGTGAAACTGCACTGCTGAACATAACCTGCACCTAAGAAAATCCAGAGCAACCTGTTAGAAGCGGCCTGAATCCAGCCAATTTCTGCAATCTTTACCCGTTAGTCGGTCCAAAAATTCGGAATTAAAATTCATATCTTCAATAAATATTTTCAAGCAATTGAATTTTATAAATGTTTAACGCTTGAAAATTATCATAATTATCAAAGATCTTGTCCGAATCAAGGGATGAGATACACACAAAAGGACCTAAATTTAGGAGCAACCGCCGAAGAATGATAGTGAGATGTAAGACTTTTTTAATAGGGTAGTTACATATGTTCTATTTTGTACATTATTTTATATGTAACAGAAAATAATACTATTTTTTTATGTGATATCAGTATCAAAATTGATTGAAAAATAAAGCAGCTATACATAATTGAAATATTGTCGTGAGCAAAAGTAGAAGCGTGGTGGGGACATCGCGCTATCTCTTTCGCACGCGCACAGCGTTATGGCCGGTGGCATTCGGTGACGTCACAGTGTGATATTTCTGTTATTTGACAATTATCCCTTCTATCAAATTTCAAAGCTTTATAACTTATACGCCAGTTTTGAAAAATCTTTTTCGGTTAGGCTTTGGTTGGCATACGTTTTTAATAAACTATTGCTCCATCGTAATAAGATAACATTTCTATTTATATTCTATCCACAAGACCATTCAGTGATCTGATGTACAGAAATCGGTAAAAGCTAACGTTGAGGACATTTATTTTCGGTTTATGTCTGCAGTATTGAGGAAAATCATTGACGTAATACAGCTTACGAATTCATTCCACTAATTCTTATATTACCTGTTATTTAGTGGTATATTCATATTCATTACGTAAATCTTTGATCAGATTGTTTTTGAAAGTTTTGCATTCAATTTCCAACCATGAAATGACTTTGTATAGATTTTTCAAAAACCGGCACGAATTCGTATGCTGCATTACGTTAAGGATTTTCCTTAACGCTGAATAGTTTTTTCTAAAGCTCTTCACCTAGATTTGACTTCTCACTTCTCAATTGAATTGAGGTCACGCAGGCGACTTGTCGTAACAACCAGTTCAAACCATTCCGCAGAATGTGTTAAAACGTTTGTTAGATTCTACAATAGAGTTGAATAAAAGAGCATACGTTAATGCTTAAGGAAATATGCAAATACTTATGATTCGATAAATAGAGTTGTTTATTTCTTCAGGCTGTAACAGCAAATAATATTTAGCGGTAATTCTCTACTACTACAAACAGGCGATTTCGAATCAAAGAATTTTACGAAACTAAATACAATACGACCACTTAGAATTTTTAGACAATACTTGATACGTACCACACAATTATCGATACAATGAATAGTAACGAAGGCGTAACGCTACAGGTGTAGATCACTCAGAGCATTAAGTGCTGGAAGGGCCGTAGCTGTCAGCTGATCAGTCACATCATCATCATGGCCGAAGAACATCAGATGCAGATATGTAACACACCCACATTTTACCAGTTATGTTAGCTCCTATATATGTAATAGGGGACAGGCCTATTCCGATTTACTGGTCAGATTTCCAGACTCCGGGCTGATGCTGAGTAGAAAAACCTGATATCACTTTGCCTGACCCGGAGATCGAACTCGAGACCTCAGCCCTGCAGTTGTACCTAAATACAACTACGCCACCGAGGCAGTCAAACAACGTTGAACAAGGGATTTTGCTAACTGGATCGTAAGAATAATTGTGATGGCCGATTTTCAAGATACACCGGGTAAAAAAGCAGCTCATCAGAACAAGCTACTAAGGTGGGTTTCCGTAGCCAATAGTAGCTACGTTGCCGTAGTTTTACGATATAGGTACAATGTTTAAGGATATGATAATTTTGATCCTTACGAGATAAAGCAACCTTAATGACATCACATATTCATCTTGATGCCTTACAAAAATTTCCCGTGGAATTTAATTTGTTGAGAATATAGACCTTGATAACGTGTTCGCGGTATTACATTCTCTTAGAAGGAATGTGTTTATCCCGTGGAAATTACCAATATTTCATACGAAAATAAAAAACTTTTGAACAAAAAGTTGAACCGCCTTCAAAAATCACTAACAAAAAAATATATTTTATATTACCTACATTCTGTGACTAATTTAAATTGCTAATTAAGCTAGACGAATATATTAATAAATATACGATAATTACTAATATACTGGTTACCAATTTTGGAGTCGGTGCCTCCTTTTTAGAAGTCGGTTAAAAATTAGCATTTCCTCTTGCGTTATTCTTACCAAAGTAACAACAAGCGTCCTTGTCATAATAGTTAATTTTACATTATGAAATAAATTCCCATCAAGACTAGGTGTTGTTCGCTACACAGCCCGCATAATCCTCACGAGATAAAAGCAGCCTCAACCACGATGGGATAACGTAGTTTCATATTTTCCTGTTAGTGAAAAAATATGGATGGACTGCCTCGGTGGCGTAGTTGTATTACAGTACGACTGCAAAGCTGAGGTCTCGGGTTCGATCCCCGGGTCGGGCATAGTGATATTGAGTTTTTCTATTCAGTATCAGCTCGGAGTCTGGAATTTGTGCCCGATATGGCGATAGGCTCGCCCCCTATCACATCATGGGACGGAATAATGGCGAAAAGTGGGTGCACTAGTTGCGCCTCTGCCTACCCCTTCGGGGATAACAGGCGTGAGTGTATATGTATATATGTATGGATGGAAGCAGTACATAGTTTTAGAAACTAACACTATACTATAAAAGTAAAGAATTATAGACAACAATATCCTACTAATATTATAAACGCAAAAGTTTGTAAGAATGCATGGATGTTGGATGATTGTTAGTCTTTCACGCAAAAACTACTGAACGGATTTCGATGAAATTTGGCACACGGGTAGATCATGTCCTGAATCAACACATAGGCTACGTTTTATCCCGGGAAAATATAAACCGGGGCTTTTAACCCGGAAAAACTTTTTACCGCTGCTGGAGCCGCGGGCAAAAGCTAGTATTTTAATATATTAGTATTTTTCATAACTAATTTGAACACAAACTATTAACAAGCATGGAAAATAAAAAAAAAATGCTATGCCACCCTTGTACTGCTTCCGTGAAATTAACTACACTAAGGCTGGACCGGCGCCTCCGGTTACCGACCTTCCGTCAGGACATTGTAATCGGAGTGTCCGGACAAAGTCTCTAATTTGTAGGAAAAGTTTACTCAAGTAGCTGTGTAGACAACACTGGACTGTATATTATTTATATAAATTTTTTGTCCGTTAATATCATCTTTGTTACTTGGCAAAATAACTAGGATATAATATGATTAATGTGCATATTAGTATCAGCCCGGAGTCGGGAATTTATGCCCGATATGACGATAGGCTCGCCCCATATCACATCATGGGACGGAATATGCACGGCGAAAAGTGAGTGCACTAGTTGCGCCTCTGCCTACCCCTGCGGGAATAAAAGGCGTAAGTGAGTGGTTTTATTTTTAGTTAAGCAATCGGTGAACATACTTAAAAATTTAGTCAAACATGGAACCTCCCTGTTTTTAAGTAGGTTAAAAAAGCGTCACCTAGACAATTGCAACCCATAGAATAACTCATCGCCATGTTAGTGCAAACAACTTTTTGTCAGCGTAGCGGCTAATTTTATATATTTATTTTTGCGCTAAAATTGCTGCTGAACATGATTTTTGAAATCCCAGAACCTTAAGTGACCAGAAAGTTAAATTAATTAAGGTGCATCGGTCTACAGTTATACTAAAAATAGATTCCAATTGTGGTTTGAAGAATAAATGCTTTTAATTGCATTGACGTTTGAAAAGTTAATGAGAAAAGTTGTGTCTGAGGCTCGGGAAACAGACTGCACACTGCCAATGCTCTTAAAATTTAAGGTCGTTGCCTGTTGATAAACCAACTCGCACCATCCGGCCAGTGTCCGGACAGTGTTAGCTCAATCAGGAATTAGTTCAGCAGGGAAATATCTCCCCATAAGGTCATTACAGGTTGTTGCCGAATGGGAATGGAAAATATTTTCAACCTCTACAAAAACCTTATCCTTCTTATATCCATCCCATGGTTGTCTGGAAGATATTGCCTAGAGCGATAAGGCCGCTATTTGTACTGCTTATTTATTCTATTATTCTTTTTAAATTGTGATACCTGTGTGCAAAAAAGAGTGAATAAAAAAAAGACGTGTGGCACTCGGAGATTGCCGCGGTAAAGCTATTACATAAATTCTAATATTTATAACCTCTTTGAACAGATATAAAATAAAAGTCGTTAAAATTTCTGCTATTCATCGATAGATGGCAAAACTAAAAAAAAATATGAAAGACGGGCTCAATGGACTAGAATCCAGAGCCGTAATATTTAAATAAAAACCTCTTTTAACAGATATAAAATAAAAACTTTTAAAAAATTCAAACTTAGAATCACGCTCAGAATAAGGACCATAAGCATTCACGTCATCCCGCCGCGTTTGACATTTCGATACGTTTCACTGACTGGAACAATTTTTAAATACACTGTAATTTTGACCTTTTATCGTTTAACATTCAGCTCATATCCTCTTGGCTCTTACATATTATACTCTTACAAGACTGCGATATTAAATTTACTTATGGAATTTTACACTCTACATGGTTGTGATAGAGTTGAAAATAAAATATCACCCCTGTGCCGGTCGGAGTGAGGGGTGACAGGTTTTTTCGTTGCGGAATTTCTGGATTCGGTCTCCACGCTCAAGGCCCGCGATAGAAGCTATGCAATAGCTTAAAAAAAATAGAATAAAAAACCAAATTCAATTCAGAACGTAACAACAGAGCTTTCATGTCACACCGGCTTTGAGTGAAACAAGTGTTTACGTACAAAACCAGTGAAATCGATAATTCTTCATGTCATAGTCTGATGTAATACTATATTCAATGAATGCCACAAAGGTTCGTATAACAAGACATTTTATACTTCATTTAGACTATTGGCGAATAACTTGGCGAACAAATATGACTTTCTTTTATTCTTGCACGGCAAAGTGACTGCACCTCACCTGATGGTAATCGCAATGCCATCCAGATAGAGTATCGAAGGGCATGACTATGAAGTATTCCTAACGATTACATCCGAATAAATAACACACGGATATTCGTGACGATTTCTTTGTGCTGGGTGTGTATCTAAATAAGTTGAACTTTCAAAACGTTTCTATCAGCACATGGCGTTGACATTGTCAGTACAGTGCAGGTCTGTGGCAAGACTTTTAAACGATTCGGAAGAAGAAACAAAAGACACCCTTTGTTTTGTCTACGTCCTACGGTATACAAATTTTACTTTTTTCATCTTCAAACTTTCAACTGTAATTGCTTTGAAAACAGTGATCATTTTTCAACTTCCTAGACTTTATAGGCATAGACGTGGTCTAAATTTAAACAGTATGTAAATAAGTATATTATAAAAATACCAAAGAAGATTAACAAAGACAGAAACTCTCAGGTATTCTATTGGAAGGTTTTTTCATTGTACTGTAGGCGGAAAACCCTTGGTAGACAACAATTTGGTAATTACAAATGATTATTTTGATGCTTTACGCAGCTCAAAGTTGTGCACACTATTAGCGGTGCAATATGAAAGATTTTATTATAAATTCATCTTTAGAACGTTAAATTTTACACACAGAGACATACACATACATCACGCCTTTATCCCTGAAGAAGTAAAAAGAGATGCAACCAGATCAACGACTTTACACCATGTATGTTATTTCCCATGATGTCATAGGAGGTGAGCCCTATCGCCACCATCATTAGCCACATGAACTCCATTGCTGAACATAGGCTTCCCCTAAAGATTTCTAGACGGAGCTGCGTATAGGGGCCTGTACCCAGCGTGTTCCTGTGAACGTTCAAGTCGTCTATTCACCTTGCAGGTCGACGTCTAACACACAAATTCTATTAAGTTAAGTATTACCTTTAAAAATGTCCCATCATCCACATACACGATTATCTTTTCTTTTCTATAAAAAAACATAATAGTAATATAGTTTTTACGAATATCTTACTTCAAAAACAATATAGAGTAGCCTAGAGTAGACAAGACTAGACGATTGAAGTATTAGTACCTATTATTGGCTGTCAAATTAGATTCACACAATAGTCGGCCATCTTTTTCTTTCCTCTAAATAATGCACTCACGTCGGGTTAGGGAACTTTCTAAGATAAAATGAAACTTATACGTACACACACTCACGCCATTTTGTTCACGAAGGGATAAGCAGTGGCGCAACTATTGCACCCACTTTTCGCCATTTGTATTCCCTCCCATGATGTGATAGGGGCCGAGCGTATCGCCATATCGGGGACAAATTCCAGAGTCCGGGCTGAGGCTGAATAAAAAAATCAATATCACTTTGCCCGACCCCGGGATCAAACCCGAGATCTTCGCATTGCAGTCGTACCATAATTCAACTACACCACCGAGGAATTAATAATACGCTTGGCAGAAAACTTGATAAAGGTACACTCACTCGCTGTATGCATCCCTCAAGTACGTCTGCAATGCTAAGAAGATGCCTATACTCAGCAGTGACCTTCCACGGTTGATGATCATATGCTTGACGATACATTGTCAATGCATATACTTTTCGCAATTTATCTCAAGTAAATAATGTAGTAAGTAATAATGTAGCAAGTACATTATGTTATGTGAAGTTAGTTCAGTCTGTAATTTGAGACCTAAAGTTTCTCTGAAGCCCTTGAAGTAGCAGCTAGCTATTGCATTTCAATATAACCGACAACTTAAACGCCTAATATCTTTGCCTTTCCTGTAAGATCGGCAGTGTATCTGTGATAGGGCTCTACCGGAGATGATTTTAGGCTCCATAATTTATAGTTCAATTTCCAACAACATCCGGAGATTAACCAATGAATCTCTTATGAAGCAAAACCTATATTATTGGGACCTAAAAATAAACATAAGTTGCCAGAAAGGTGGTGTAAGATATTTTGGCCCGGGTGCCTGGGTATCTATTTTGCAAACCTGGAAACTTATTTTACTTCATATTTTACGTTACCGATTTTAAAAAAAATCTTCGGTAATTATGCAGTGTTCTTGTCTTCAAAGCAAACCTCTAGTTTGTAATTCTATCTTCTTGTATTATGGGTAATTGAGTTCACCCAACATTAAGTGGCTCATTCTATTTGCCAGCCCTTGCAATAAGTGCTTCTGAGCTTGTGATACCTCCGAGCTACGTTACTTGGTATCTTCATATGTATCCCCGACTACACTGTATGTGACTACGGTTTATTGTTTCGGTGAAAGCTAGATTTTTTTTGTGAAATCTAATGGTGACTATTCACTTAATTGTGAACTTTAACAAGAGAAAACAGGTTTAAAAGCAATAAATCAATTTAGTTTCAAACCTAAATGGAATGATGAATTATTGTTGAAACTTTACTACAAAAACATTTTTATTTACGTCTATCAATTTTTTTTAGAGTAACCTTTTAAGTGAAGTGGGGTTTATCGCTTTCGAAAAGTAAAATATATTTGCCTTGTATAGTAGCTTTTCTGAAGCTTTGAGACTACAAGAGTTAATTAATTCTTGATTTTTATTAAATGGACTACAAAAGAAACATTATTTTTTTTTTATCTAAGCACGGAAATTTGGGTCCACTGCAGTGAAGTGAAGCCCAAAAAGACTGACGACAGGCAAGAGATAAAAGCATCACCGGACGGTCGGCAAAGTTATGCCGGCCTGCCTAATAGGTTCTTCGCGCTCCGCTTGAAGGACCCCTGGTTGTAGATAGGAGGGAACACGTATGCTGGCAAATTAAACTACAGCTTAATGGTGCGGTAAAAATATGATTTTCCGACGGATTACTGTGCTTCCTTAAATGGGTAGAAGTTACAGATGAAAAACTTGACAGACTTAAAGGATGCCTCGATGGCGTTTTGGAGGCACGTTTTGTACGCACAAATCGTAAATTGCGATATATAAGATTCTCCGGCGAAACGTGCCCTGCAGAGGAATTTTGTGAATTGGTGAAATGCATGGGTATCACTCTATAGACAAACCACACATCCGGCTTCCGAACTTAGCTTCCACTGCGTGGGGCTAGTTTTAGGCCCGACGTGTAGTTTGATTAATGTTTATAAGTTCTTTTGAGAGTAGGTGTGTTCAATGAAAGTCTCTAGATTATATTAAATCAAACCATAAAATACACTATAACATTTATTACTAAACGACTCTACATTGTGCCCGGCGTGACTACACTAACTTAACAGCGCTAAACAAATTCACAATGTTTGTATGTCTTCGAAGTTCGAACCGTGAGGACTGTGTTTTCCACCATCACCAACCATAGCCCCTTACAAACCTCCTTTATTAAAGTCTGTTACTGTGACTTTTTGTGTTACATGATGCGCGCGTATAAGATTATAAATTATAAAAAGTAATTATTCTTCATAACACGTGATTATTTGTGAAAATAATTGTAGACAAACTCACTTAGGTATTAAATTGTAATAAATTATCCATATAAAGAGTCAATAGTACGATAGTGTTTTTGACGTTTAATATGGTATAAATACCCGTCGCTCGATGGAGGACGGCACATTCGCACATTCTATCGTGGGCCGCCGAGCTGAGCAGTACTAGGACACTGGCAAGTTAAGTAATTTACTTTATTTGATCCTTAGTTTACTAACCATTTAAAATGTTAAGTATTTGTATAAATAAACATTTAATTTAGGGTCATTTGATTTAGAAGTGGTACCTGTGATAAGGTACATAATTGTTATATACACATTGATGTGATATTGATTATAGAGCTATGCTTATTGGATTATAGTATCTAATCTATACTAATATTATAAAGCTGAAGAGTTTGTTTGTTTGTTTGTTTGTTTGTTTGTTTGTTTGTTTGTTTGTTTGTTTGTTTGTTTGTTTGTTTGAACGCGCTAATCTCAGGAACTACTGGTTCGAATTGAAAAATTCTTTTTGTGTTGAATAGACCATTTATCGAGGAAGGCTATAGGCTATATAACATCACGATGCAACTATTAGGAGCGAAGAAATAATGGAAAATGTGAAAAATGCGGGGAAAATTATTCATCCTTGAGAGCTTCCATTGCGTGCGCTGCGAAAACGGTTCAAGATACCAAAAATATATGTATGAAAGAATTATTCCTCTTGAAATGATCTAAAAAAAAGTCCGCGACAGTATATGTCTATCTTTTAAGATTAACTCACTAGAACCGTTTTTATGGTAATCAAATTTGGTCGTAATTAATGCATTATTTGTTGAGTTGTATCAACGTCATAATATTAATCTTTATCCAAATAAATGTGTTGGATAGAGTGATGCAACGGGAAGGTTTTTATGTATGTACTTTTAGCCCGGAAAAACTTATTAACGCGGGCGAAGCCGTGGGCAAAAGCTAGTAAATATAATAAATATATTATGTAAAGAATATAGTGGTTCTTGTATTTTACCAAACTCATCCGCCCTTCCACCCTTAAAACATGCTATTTGCTAGTGTCCTGATGGTATATTAGCGATTCGATGTATTAATACATAATTATATTCTTTTAAATGTAATTTGCTTATATAAGCAATTGCTATATAACATATATATTAATACATATATGTTCTAAAATTTAACACGCGCATCTTAAAATTTCACTCTCATTTTTGTTTCATAACGCGCCTAAAGAAGAATAACTTCAAAAACAATACCACTTTGCTCGAGCCGGGATTCGAACCCCGAGATCTCGTACTGCTCTGAGGACTGATAAAAGTACTTCCTTGTCTTACAAAATAGCGATACAGCTATTACCAGCTTCATAACCACTTTGGTATTAACATCTTATCTTTATAAATTATCTATAAGAGTTCATACCGTTTAAACTGGAATACCCGGCAGCTATGTTATGGAATTTATTACTGGAAGTAATTCTCCTTGGTGGCGTAGTTGTATTACAGTACGACTGCAACGTCAAGGTCTCCGGTTCAATCCCCGGGTCGGGCAAAGTGATATTCGGTTTTTCTACTCTGTATCGGCCCTGAGTATGGAATTTGTGCCTAATATGGCGATGGGATCATCCCTATCACATTATGGGACGGAATATTCAAGGCGAAAAGTGAGTGCACTACTTGTGCCTCTGCCTACACCTTCGGAGATAAAAGGCGTGAGTGTATATGTATGTATGTAAGTAAGTAATTCTCTACTCTACACCAAATTAGAACCTGCTTGGTATAAGCATCAGTGATCAAAAAAATATATAAGCAAGGATGAAAATTTAAAAACATTACTAAGAAGCAGTGTTGCCAATAAGATTTTTAAAAATCCGTCAATTTCATTGTATATTTCCGGCAAAAATCCGTTAAAATTTTTATTCATCAATAATAGCCCTAAAATTTCTAAAATTCCATGTATACGAGAATAGATGCGGGAAAGCGTGCGTGGTTCTTACCGCCTAAATAACGCATTTTTCACTGAAGGTAGGTTTTGCCCCGTTAAATATTCCGTCGGCCGTTACAATACATTTTTCCCGTTTTCAAGGTATCGAAATTGGTTAGATATGACGGGCAAACCGTTAAGTTGGCAACACTGCAGTTAGAAGTGTGCTCTTTACTCTGGCACAATAGATATTAAGTATTTTAGTGATTAGTAATTGACCACAGTGTCTTTCAAACCTGAATAGTGCTTGTATACTACTAGTTAGTGACAGAAATGGTTAAACATGTTGGACACTTACTCAACGTATTCGCATACAAAAGAGCTAAACAATAGTATATTTATTACCCTATGCATTATTACTTTACTATATACCTTACCGTAAAACGGTTTATTAAAGTCATCTTTGAATAAATAAAACTAAATCAAAAATGTTTCGTACATTCGAGAGCTACGAAGCTACCAACTCCGGACCAGGGAGATGAAAATATTTCTTTAGTGGTCCCCCGAAATGAGGATGCTTGGGTCAAAATATTTCTAGGTACTTAAACGACAGTCAATTTTGTTATTGTTCTTTTTAGAGATTTATTATGTCCGGGGCTATTTAAATTTTAATCAAATTTTTATTTCAACCTTTTTAAATTACTTTATTCTCCATAATGGAGCCTTGATAATCAACTATCTATCACCTACTCGTTGACCCCATCCTTATGAGCCCAAACACGCTATATCTGCTATAAGTTGCTAAGGAGTTGGGTATCCCGCAGACTACTGGATGGTGTAGCATCAGCTCATCTTTAAAAATATTGCCGAAGTCACAGTACACCAATTTAAAATCAATCGGACTTTTTAAGTAGGAAATGAGCTGATAATATCTTTAAACGCCCGAACAGATTTTCATAAGTTATAGCTAAGAACCATCTCGATCACATCAGTTTTAAAACAAAAAAAAACGCGTCAAAATTGTTTTATTCGTTTAAAAGCTACGATGTCACAGACAGACATATAGTTACACACCCTAAACTTACAACACCCCTCTTTTTCTGTCGGAGGTTAAAAAGAGAAAAACCGAGATCTTAGGTGCGTAGTTGTACAAACAAATTCATATCGAAACAGATGTTGGCTTTTCACGCTACTAATATTAGATCATGTGGAACATTACCGAAGTTATGAATGAAGGTTTTTCGAAGGCGGAAAATTGCTGTTGGTCACGTCGTACGTTTCGCCCATTTTTATCGGCATCTGGAATATTCCATTCCAGACGTCAATAGGAGTTACTGTAGGGATTTATGTTACTGTAATTAGGCCACGGGCACGTCCCGAATATAGATTGTTCATGACTTAATTTCATTGAGAGATTTTGAGGAATTATTCGAGTTTAATATAAGTAGATTTGGAGATTGGTTCTTTTACAGCTCATTTTTAACGCCTTCATATAGAAAATATTAAGCCATAATAATGTTTACTACATTGTACGTAGTATTTGCAGTGGCAACCAGTTCGAAGCGCAGTAATTAATAACAAGCAGATAAACACCACGAAAAGCGGCTGGGGAATGCGGACTGCTCAAGACCGTGATGGTTGGCGCTCACTTGAGGAGTCCTACGCTCAGCAGTGGATGGCGATAGGCTGATTATTTAAAACTTGATCGTTTGGTCATTTATTAGTTTTATGAGCAAAACACTTTAATATTTTGATAGGTACTCTGTGAAAAATATATCACAATGGAAAACTATTTCTAAAGCTGTGATTCTCCAGGACGTGGCAATCCTGTCGGGCGTCATTTGCGGTCGTGTGCGGAATCGGTCTCATATAATTTAATACTGCATAGCAGTGCCGTCTGCCGTCGCGGCACATCTTGTTGCCGTCTGCCGTTGCCATCTGCCGTCTGCCGTGTTCTGCGGAATCACAGCTTAAGATATAGTCTGACGACTAAAATAGTCCTGCAACATCTGACGATTGAAATATCAGCCCTTATTTAATACATAGATTACACGGACCGATTTCACTGCTTGCTACTTATACTATTCGCCACATAAACGTATAAGCCGACCAAATATAAAAGACATAATCTATACTCCCAAATAAATGGTAAAAATTATGGAATGGTGTAAACAATATATCTTAGATACGATTGCAGCATTCGCCGGTCATCTGCTCTCAGTTATTGAAGAGTTCCATTGTCTATCTCCGAAGATCTTCATCAGATCCTAATAAACTATATACTAAAACTTTCTCTGAAAAATACACATTTGCATAACGAAAACCCCATCTAAAACGGATCGGTAGTTTTTGTAAAAAATCCCGGCCGTACAAACTTACATACATACATACGGGTCGAATTCAGAACCTCCTTTTTTAAGACGGTTTTTTTGTTTTTTTAGGTCGGTTAACAAAATGAGTACCTACTATTTATATTAGCTCTTTAATACGATAGGTAACTGTCAAACAAAATGTGCTTAAAACTTGTGAAACTGGCCAATAGATTTCTAAATATCTCTTCCTTCACCGCGTAAAGCATACGACCGACGGGGCTGTGTTATTCCGTAAAGTCTGCATCACAAAACTCTCGTTGAAAAACACGTGAAAGTTACTATTTGACTTATAAACGTGACTTTAATCAAACTAAATTACCGGATTAAACAGAATCTTCAACTAAAATTCTGGAATAGAACTTTTGTTTACTAAATAGTAGACACGTGAGTAGCACACAAAAGGGGACCAAATTAGCGCTGGAGCCAAAACGTGCTTAATGGACAATTTGTGTGTGAACGTGCCTTTATGTAAGAGCTCGTGAATACATTAATTAATTCTCTTGACTTCCTTGTAATTTCGTGAATCATCAATTCATGAATAAAAATACAGTTCTGGGCCAGTAATTGGTCTTTGTTAGATCAACATTGATGGAAAGCTGTATAATGTAGATAGATTTCGCAGGTAATAATGGATAGGCCAGAAATGATCCGATTAACAATCCAATTATTATTGATACAAACTATCGAAAATGATTCATATTCTTACGTAACAGATTTTACTTTATTCTATCATATTGTTTGATTGAAATGAGTAACAAAGACGCATACTATAATGTTATTCACTTTGTCAATTTTTAATTTCGATAGTCTCTGCCCTACATAGTCGTATTACACATTTAGGTTTAAAACTATTATAAATTCTAATATGGTTACGGATTACTGGAACGAACCAAACACATACAAACATTAAAGTTGTTTGAACTCAGGTGGTTGCGAAGATAACTACTGTAAGTTAATTGTACAAAGCCGTTAAGGTTTTTTTTATTTACGTCTAGAGAATCGCGTTGTGGGTAATCGCTACCACTGGACTAGACTTGGAAAAAAATAAATAAATATAAAGATGAAATGGACAATTGATGACAAAAAAATAAGCCCGGAGTTTCTTTCTGCCTTTCTTCTTCGGGTAGTCATCGCTTAGGTAGCTAGTGAAAGGCTGGTAGGTTAGCTAGGCTAGGGCCCGTAGTGTCCTCACCGGTGAGGATCGGACGCGTTCCTCCCATTATTTTTAATAAAATTAATTCAGTTTTTTTTAACATCTCTTTCCTGCCAGCCCGAGCTTGGCTGCTTGATTTATTTGTCATTGCTTTTGCTCCCTATGAGAATGACAGTAGTTATATAAGTGATTTTTTATAATAATTATTATTAATAATTGAATGTATCTTGACTTATCATACGTGCAACTGTGTTCGCCTACGTGATGAATAAAGTATTTTATTTATTTATTGCCCGCGGTGGCCTTCTTCAGCGCATACGCAACAGCCCCGGGGTATCTTGTTGCACGAAGATATTGCACGGAGCTGCCCCTGCGAAATGCTGCATTGCGGCCCCTCTCTAGATGAGGGGACTAAAAGCCCCCGAACTCTAAAGCACACCTTTGACGTTTACGATTGCAAGAGATCAAACACCCACATTGTCGTCGTTTACATTAGATTTTAGAGTAGTTGAGCGAGCAAACCCCCACTGCTCACCCCGCTACTCTCGCTAATCCCATTTAGTCGCCTCTTACGACAGGGAGGGGATGCCGTGGTGGAATTCTCTGGATGCCCCCGGACCACAGGGCACTTGCCTTTGTCTTTAACCATCCCCCAAGTGAAAGCTATAAATTAATAAAGTTTTATCTCAATCAGATATACGGCATGGCAACGCACAAAATACGAACATATTGCTTTTCACGTACTAGGCAAAATACTTCCCTATTCGCAAAATCTTTGCAGGAAAAGTAAGTGTTGATTCCCCGAAATACATCAAAAGTAATGGCTCGTAAAAAACAGACACCGCCTGATCCTCGTAAACCTGACCCTGACCCCTGATAAACTATGAAAAGAGTACATTAATCGTCGTCAAGGGTACTAAACGCTTTAGTATGAAGAATATCTCTTACCTACGCTTAGAAATAAGTTATGTGATAGATTATGTTGTACTTTTAAGGATGAATTAATCAGTAACGTTACATATAAGGTAAATTTTGACCAGTAAAACCAACATAATAGTTCTTCACTTTCTCTCAACGAATTGACAATCATTTAGTGTAATTATTATCTGCTCGCTTTTGGTCGCGGCTCCGCCCACACGAAGAAGTGTTTTCCGGGATAAAAGTCCCGCTTTATACTTTCCCGGAACAATAAGTAGCCTATATGTTAATCCAGGACATGATCTACAGGTGTGCCAAATTTCAACGAATACCGTTCAGTAGTTTTGGAGATGTGCTGTAACAAACAAACAGACAGAAATGAATTATAAAAATCGCTGATTTGTTTTCCGTTACTCTTCTTTAGGGGGTGACCCCTTCTTTTTTATCACATTTCTTTAAATATACAGACTCACCGCTTATACTGCTTAATTACATATATATGTATACATAATACGGGTTACCTGCTGAATCATTTTAAAAATATTAAGTATTTTTTTTAAATATCCCCTTCATACCCTATACACCAAGCTGGAAACTAAGGAAGTGAATATTCTTCTTGTTCTTCTTCAGCTTATACATCCACCCAATGCTGAGTGTAGGCCTCTTCTAATGCACGCTAAGTTGTTCTGTTTTGGGCAGACCTCCATCCAACTTCTTCCCGCCACGTGGAACAGGTCGTCGGCCCACCTCGTCAAAGGTCTGACCCCGTTTCTATAATCAGTTCTTGGTCTCCATTCAAGTATTACCTGACACCATCTGTCATCATTTCTGCGGCTTCAATGAATATTATGATGAAGGATATCTGCTAACTACCCGTAAAATCCCGGGAATCAGTAACGCCATGAGACTTTTGAAGAGAAGAAAGTTGTCGAAAGAGAAGAGTAGGTATGCACCTCTGGCTATCTAGTACCCTGTCATAATGACGTGAATCCGTCGGTAGGCAACTAAAATTCAAGTAACGTGACCCATTTCACGCATTTTATTATCAAACCACAAAATGAAGAAATGTTTCAATTTAGTATCAAATCGTGACTTCAATACGCATGGATAAGGAAATCTTTACGGAGCTACAAAAATAAAACCCGTGGCCCTATCACACGAGACGTCGTTAACTCTGTGGGATTAAAAAACCTTAAATATTTCATTCTTTTGTTTTTATAGAACTCGAAAAGAAACGAGTTTAAACGAGATTATATTGTTAATAAAGATTTCTGCGACATATTTTATTTCTTTTTTTTTTCTCTTTGGCAAGGCGCAGATTGCGCATCTGCCAGTGTCAAAGTTTTTGGTCAGACCTCAGAATAATAATGGCTTTAGTTATTATTCTGAGGATCAGACATTTTTTTAAATAAGTTGCAGTTGTATTGTTTTTTTATCCTCAGTACTAACTACCAAAGAGCATTATATACACTAACCACCTACTATGTCGTAGTTAAGCAGTGGCTACCTTACCAAGAGTTTAGCGAGGAGTTTTACCGGCAACAAAAAAAACACTTGATTAGCACAGTTACTTCAATTCACTTAATTTGAGCCCTTTAATAGAACAATACTGAATAATATATCAAAATAATGAATTAAAACAGAGCACCTCATGACACTTCCAAGTTCCCGCCAAAACTCTGCGAAATATTTACAACTTATATGCCAGATTTTATAGAATTCGTATAGTTTAATACTTGCTCATAATGTTATTTTGTTCCTATAATACCTACATAATATATGGATTTTGCATAAAACTTGGCACTCATTTAGATCTCCATTCTTTTTGCGGCGAAGCCCACACCCAAGCATAATTTTTGTATTGAACTTGGCTCTCCTTTTTTACATTTATGTTTTTGGTGGGATATCATTACTTTTTGTAAAAAAAACTAGGCAGGTATTGAGTTATGTGGTGCCGCGCGCCGCCGACGACACACCGTTGGCCGGTTGTTTAGCGCGTATTACAAGTTTTTTGTATGGGGACACCACTTATTTTTTTACTTAACTATATTTTTATATTTCTGTTATATAGCAAATATAATAATACACATATTGGGATAGTTTCAAATATTTGCTTGTAACGGTTCCAACGCTACCATTTAAAATATTTTTTTGTATGGGGACCCCCCTATTAAATGAAATATTTATAACATATCATTATACACTTCATATGGCTGATGATGATGATCAGTAATTTTACTTTAGTTATTTACTATTTTATCACTGGAAATATCAAACAAAAACACAAGTCATAAAATCACCCCACTGGCATTTTGAAATGAAAAATCCCAATCTGTGAGTTAATCCATCGATGTGTTTAGTAAATTGAATTCGATACAAACCGTGCATAATCTTGCGGATCAGGCACCCTCATTCCATATTCATCCAGCTTATGCGGTCACCATGGACCAGAATAAAAATGGCTATTTTTAGATTTTAAAAATATTTTCCATGCGCTAACACTCTGGAATCTATATCGAAAATTATTGTGAGGTTGTGATGGCATTTAATGCTATTTTGAATTGATTTCATTAGCATGCTAATTTTCCTGTCTCAGCTCATCTCAGTCATGCTATTTACTAATTTGAGATATGATTTAAAGTTATGTTAATTTTAATTTGCGAATTTATGATGAATTTGCTTTTTTTTTTGTGCAATCGAATGACGAGACGAGCATGCAACACAATATTCATTTATTGATTACACTACCACATGTAAATATAAAATAGGTAAATAATTAACAGTGATATTTTGCGCATGTGAAGTCTGCCAACCCGCACTAGGCCAGCGTGGTAGACTAAGGCCTAAACCCTCTCAGTTTTTTTCTCGCTCACTCTTCCACACAAACTGTTCGTAGTAGCGTTATTACGGAATTCACTTATTACAGGGTAATGTGTATTGGGTTTTATACATTACTTTATAGATAACAGAAAAAAAACGAAAAAAAATCTTCTGCGAAATGATACACACACCTTTTATCACGCCACGCCTTTTATCACCGAAGCGGTAGGTAGAGGCGCAATTAGTGCATCCACTTTTCACCATTATTCCGTCCATGATGTGATAGGGGGCGAGCCTATCGCCATATCGGGCACAAATTCTAAACTCCGAGCTGATACTGAATAGAAAAACTCATTATCGCTGCCCGACCCCGGAATGGAACCCGAGGCCTAAGCATTGCAGTCGTACCATAATAAAATTACGCCACCGAGGCAAATGATATTAGCTAGTAACTAAGTCGTCACATGACGGGTACTTTTTAGATGGCCTTAGGTAAGAATATATCTATGTAACAAAAATTCTAATCTATTTCCGGAACCTATTCAACTTTGCAATGTGTAGGTAACTTTACTTATTATTTACTTTCTGGAACACATGCTTTGTGTTATAATTATTGTCCAGCAATTTACTTTAATATATTACGTTTGAAGCATAGTTGATTGTAACCTGTTTTGTATAAAATGAATTGGCTAATTAATATCTTAAAAAAAACATAATAGTAGTAGCCGTAAATGATACTTATTAAATGGATTATATTTAACCGGTTAACCGAAACAGCTATCAAAGGATGCAGTGGAACGTGCAGTCGTTCATAATGCATCAGTACGGTCTGTTTGTTTATCCATTTTTTATATTCACTGCTGCGGATAAACCCGCTCGAAATTATTGAATAATTTAAAATATTAAATCAGATTTCTTTCATTTCGTTGCATTTTGTTCTTTTGACTACATTTGAATATATATTTTGATGTTGGTGCCTTGAATCCAAAAAAAGTACATAGGCTATTTTTAATATGTCATAATTCCACACGGACGGCTGTTTTTTCCAAGCGGACGAAACCACGAGAAAGAAGCTTGTGAAAAATTAATAAACACAAAACCCTCATAACACAATCAGCAACGAAGTTTCAAGCTCAGGAAAATTACAGGATAGCGTTCTTTGTGCGATGTTATTTTGGTGGAATGCGACTCAACCATGGTAAAGGACGTGTTATTTGATGGAATGTTCACCATTCATTATTTTGGATATGATCTTGTTAGGAAAAATTCCGAAACGAAATGAACATTGTCTAGTGCGCCAGTCTTTCTACCGCCAATCAGCAGTCTGCATGCACTATTGTGTTTCGGTTTGAAGGACATTGTAGCCTGTACAGGACATAGTGAGACTTGACATCTTATGTCTCAGGATGACGAGCGCAGTGAAATGCCACACAGTACTTTGTAACTCGAGGTGCTGGATGGTGTTTCTCAGTGGCGAAGGGTGAAATATTTCAAAAGGGAACCCGAGGCAACCTGTTTTTATCTCAGTTAACATATCGTACGGTGTTCACGGTATAGGTCAATTTAACGGAAAACTAAAACTTCGACAGTGGATTAGTCTTAATTCTAATTCAACAATCGTTAACATACCTACTAAATTGTTACAATAATAACGTAAGTATTAGAAATATACCTAATCACGACACCTAATACCTACATTTGTTTATTAATTTTTTATAACTTTCTAAATCAATGTAATTTCTACCAACAATTAATATGTTATTCGTCCAACAGACCCACAGTTAATGTGTGTACATAAATAACTCATATTATCGGTATAAATAATAAAAGTTATTCGTAAAATTTTACTTGGTATCGTCGTGCCCTTTAAATTCACAAAATACTATAATTATTATTTATTTAATTCTAGCAAATATTTCATGTCTTTGCCCATATCTTCGGTGCGATTCCGACGAACAGAGAGAGATAGCAAAATATATAAATTCATAGAAAGTGCTGCGATCTATGTTCGAAAACATACTACGATATGAACCCGGTGGCCAGCGGGTTACCGCACGAAATTTTAGGAAAAAATATACTAAGCGCGCCATCTAACGTTGCTTATGCGTTGTTTATCAACAGAACTTATCGATTTCAATTATTTTCAAAAACAACAGACAGATGGCCGATAGATGTCACTATTAAGTGATCAATGATCATTAATGAACTTAATTAATTAGTTATAACTATTATAATTTTTCCTAGCTGAGTATTTTCTAAGTTTATAATTTACTTATCAAATACTATATTGTGAAGTACCTAAAACCTAAAAGGGAAGCCGGTAGGAATCGGGTTGTATGGACGCTTCGCCACTGGTGTTTCTACTGTTTATGGGTGGTCGTATCGCTTACCATTAAGCGAACGGTATGCTTGTCTCTTCATTTGATGCTATAAATAAAAGTTCGATAATTAGAATAGAGTTTGGATGCAAATAGAAAAAAAAAAACATTGTTAAGTAGTACTACCTTATTCAATTTCACGCGTTTCACTGACATGTTTCCGTAGTATTATAATGCTCTTTGCTGACATGTGTGAAACTAGTGCACGGTTTTTTCACTTCGTGTGTTCCGTCCACGGAGGAAGAAGTTCCGTCCCATAATATGATAAAATAAAATAAATAAAAAACAGTGTAGTCTGCAGACTAGTAGCAGACAATGTGCACATTGTCGTGCCATAATGATAACAAATCAAAGCAAAGGGCATTACATCCGACTTTTTTACACGCTTTTATTAACTTCAGACGTATGTATGTAATAAATAACAAAAGCGTGGGGTGCATGGTGTCAATAGATGTAAATATTTTATTTATAGATAAGAGAAGTAGAAGGATTATCATTTTGGTAACATGTTAAAAAACACTCAACGCTTTTTTTACAATAAAACACATTTTTTACATACATACATACATTTTTATTTACACTATTCTTAATTCAAATTTATTTTCTACTTTTTAGTTGGATTTTCTATAAAGCGTTTTTTTGTTTGTTTTTATTATTCTCTGATTTACCTTTACGTAAGTAGTAGGTAGTTACGAGGCATGGCTCGCGGCTTCGTTCTCGCGAAAAGCCCTTTTTTCCTCTGCAAAAGTCCCTAAAGCACAGTACGATGCCAGCGCCATCAAAGTATCCATTATTTCACATGGGAGTAAATTAACGGGATCAAAATGAATCCTATGTGTTAGTCCAGTACATGATCTATCCGTGTGCCGAATTTCATCCAAATTCGTTCAGAAGTTTCTGCGTTTACTTCTAAGTTCTAACAAACATCCAATCATTTTTACAAACTTTCACTTTTATAATATTAGTGAGATAAGATTATATAATATTGCATGTACCTACTACTCTGTTCATGTATGTTTTTCTACTTAATATCAGGCTGAAGTCTGGAATTTGTGCCCGATATGATAGCCTCGTCCCGTATCACAATATGAGACGGAACACACATGGCAAAAAGTAGGTGCCTGGTTGCCTCGGTGCCTCTGGCTACCCCTTCGGGAATAAACACGTCAGTGTCTTTATTTTTATTTTCCATATAATAATTCGTTTCCGTTATAGTTTCCTAGCGTAATGTTCATCACCGGTACATACACTAGATTCCTAAATACTCTTTTCAACAATAAATCAAACGGCGACATTCGACATGTCTGACATTTGTTGCTGACGTATGTTTCAAAGAGCATTATAATACTACGGAAATATGCTATGCTCCAATTTATATCGCATGGTGGCTGATGGAAAGATTAGCGTTTTTTATATTTTGTTTTTCGTACAAGCGTTGGAGTATGCAGGTAATCCTTTACATATTAGATATCGTAGTTCATTGTGCATCGTGATAAAGACGCGATTCGGGCATTATTTTGGGAATATCACTACTTCTTGTTCGCGGCTTCGCCTGTGTAGAGGTGTTTTTTTACAAAAATAATGTAATTCCACTTGCAATATGCCATGAAAATGGCGCTTAGTAGGCCTTAGTTAACGGTTTAAGAACCAATGTAGGAACCTTCATATTGATAACAATAATAGGACTAGTAATAGACATCTCGTTCTATCTGGTGATCTCGGAGAAAACTCTTATAATTTTACGACAGTTTATATTCATACTAACTTTTGCCCGCGTTTTCACCCGCACGAATGAGATTTCCTAGATAAAAGTTCCATTATAAATTATCCCGGGAAATAAAATAGACTAAAACCTTCCCTGGTGCTCGAACGATCTCCGTACCAAATTTCATCGAAATCCGTTCGGTAGATTTTGAGCATAGTTGCCACTTTTTTACCCTTTTGGGGGTTGAATTTCGCAAATTTCAGTCTTAGTGAGCACCTACGTCCTAAAAGAAATACCCATAGAAAATCAAAGACTCCTAGCACTTGTAGTTTCTGAGATTTCGTGATGAGTGAGTGAGTGACCTTTCGCTTTTAAATATATATTACAGTATTTACGTCTTTATAGTATTTACCTTAAACTTGTTTTTAATATCTCCCAATGTATTTAGTAAATCATACTTGGTTCTTGTTATGGCTTTTGTATTTTAATAAGGACACACTGATGCTGGTATTATATAGGGCAATTAAATACTATAGCGCAATCAGTAACGATCTTAACATATTTTTCTTTTTCTATATTAATAAATCGACGGGTACAAACTAAAATAAGTTATCTGCAAACTAGGTCTTTTGGAGAAAACTTTTTTTACTTGGCACCCGACTAATATTTCATACATCTTTTCGTGCATTTCTGCTGATTAATGTCTGAGTCCTGCGACTTGCCCTTTCGAAGTAGGTATATTGATTTTCAGTGATGTATTGTTTCTCTCAGCTATAAATAATCAAACCGAAAACACCTGTACGCGTAAAGCCATTCTAATTGAATTTAAAATCGTGTAATTTATTTAATCGGATTGTAACAAATTTCTTGGTTATTCATCATCATCATCATCATCAGCCTTAATCAGTCCACTGCTGGACATAGGCCTCCCCTAATGAGCGCCATAGCGCCCTGTCTTCAGCTTGCCGCATCCAGCATCTGCCTGCAGTCTTTCGCAGATCGTCATCCCACCTGGCCGGAGGGCGTCCTACACTACGTTTGCCCAGTCGCGGTCTCCACTCAAGAACACGTTTACCCCAGCGGTTGTCGGTTCTTCGCGAGATATGGCCAGCCCACTGCCACTTCAGCTTCACTGTCGATAACTTTGGTTCTCTGTCGGATGTATTCGTTGCGAATCCTATCCTATATAATCTTGGTTATTAATTAACATCATTTGTACGTGTTTTTCATTCAATTTGTTCATCCATCACTCGGCTTAATTGAGATTGATCCGCGTATAGGTTTGGTATTTGAATACACGGCTCCGCGCAAAACAGGTCTGTTCACACTGCACCGTGCAATCACTAACATAAAAATATTGACACAAATAAACTAATTGACTACCTCGTTGGCGTAGTTGTTTTACTTGGTAAAACTATGCTAAGATCTTATGTTCGATCGGGTCGGTGATATTAAATTGTTCAACTCGGACAGTGGTTTACAGTGTTAGGATAAAGAAATTGGTGTGCTACCTAAAACTCTTATTTGGGTGTACGAGTAAAGTACGGTAATTACTGTTACTGCCCGGCCCT
Organism: Lapara coniferarum; assembly: GCA_949316025.1. Taxonomy (NCBI): domain Eukaryota; kingdom Metazoa; phylum Arthropoda; class Insecta; order Lepidoptera; family Sphingidae; genus Lapara; species Lapara coniferarum. Next base: position 15,971,853 of record OX438925.1, on the reverse strand, counting down.
ATTTCAAAAAGCGCTGGCTGTTGTGGCTCGGTGCTGGTATAGACTTAGTTTTGGATTTGGACTTGTGAAATAAATGAAATATAGACCTTGATGTGCGAAATAGATTTTACTAATTTTGAACTAATGTCGTCGTTACAATAGATTTTTTCTAAGTGAGTTACAACGTTCGTGGATAAAAGGGAAGGGAACAATCGACCAATCACGATGAAGGAAGCGTTGTACGTCAGCACTTAGGTTAAATTGTTTAATCATAGATGTCGCCTATAGTCTAAATAAATACAATCTTGAACACTGGCTAAGAGCTGACTCGTGATACATAGGCACACCGCTATCTGTTTTTGATACATTTTGGTCCAGATAGAGTGATGATCTGCTGCCAAAGGATCCTCGGTTATTTTGGACATATTGCCCGTCGTCAAACAGATAGCCTTGACAAATTGTTTGTGGTGGGCAAAGTAGAAGGAATAAGACCTCGCGGCCGGACACCCAGCCGCTGGTCGGACCAAGTGACTGCCCTTACTAGATTGTTTATTACGACTGCCTTAAGACAAGCCGAAAACCGAACGAAATGGAAAGGAATAGTAGATAAAGCCACGAAGGCCTTTCAGGGACACGACCTTCAGTAATAAAGCACGTGCCCAAGAAGAGAGAGAGTGATGATTATCCCTTGTTAGTCGCCACAATTATGCCGGCCTGTTTGAACCGGATATCTACAGGCTGATCCCGGAATGCGCCATACGTACGTTACGACTATCGATATATGGGGGAGAGTGTAGTATGGCAGGGTTTTATTCGGTAAGACGGCTTAGGCCGGTGAGTCCGACAGAAATCTGTAAACTGTTTCCAAGTGTTAAAGGGGTGAACAAAATTACTAACCTCTGGCAGCGCTCAAACGCTCAACTTTTTAAACCTCTCCATTTATAACTAACTTTTAAAAACGTTCATTCTAAGTGTAATTTTTAAGCAAAATAAAATTAAATATATCTCAAAATCGGAGGACTTTAAGATTATACGATTTATTGCAGAGTTCTAGTTTTTGGCAGTACTATCCTTAGCCTGTTTTTGGACATGTTCTTATCTCAGGTGCTCACAATATTTTCTTTCACCATTTAAAGCGGGAAGCGTTTGTAGATGAACGTTTTGTGGGGTGACCTGCATAATTGAGAATTTCTTTATAACAATGTGAATGATATGTGAAGTCTGACAATCCGTATCAGGCCAGCGTGGTAAATTAATGTCTTAACCCTCTCTGTAGTAGAGGAACCGGTAGAATATTTTTGTTGATAAAAAAATATTGTAAAAAATGACGTGTAAAAGCGCCCTTAGGGGCCTAATTACTTAATAAATGATTTGATTTGATTTGAGGAAGCCAGTGCCCAGCAGCGGGACAGTATATACAGGGCTGATATTATTATTAGTAGAAGTCAATTTTCACGATGGAGCGAAAAAAGGGATTATAATAGTTTTTAGAAAACTGTGGTTAATGAACGACGGCTACGCACTGACTAGGCACCACCGAAATGTCTGTTTCTACCGCCAAGCAGCAGTGTGCATGTACTGTTGTATTTCGGTTTGAAGGACATTGTAGCCAGTGTAACTACAGTACATAACGAGCCTTAACATCTTATGTCTCAGGATGACGAGCGCAGTGGAATGCCCTACAGTACTTTGTAACTCAAGGTGCTGGATGGTGTTGCTACTGTTTATGGGTGGTCGTATCGCTTACCATCAGTCGAACTGCATGCTCGTCTCGTCATTCAATGCCATAAAAAAAACTGAACGGGCCCTTATCGGCGGTGTGTGCAGAACCCTCATAATTGGTTTTCATAAATAATTAATACTTTGTGTACTCTTCGCTATCGTTAATTACTTTTATTTTTCATACAACGCTTTATTCGTTTAACGAGGGATAAACACAGGATTATTATGGTGGGAGAATAATAATGATTTATGTATTCATAATAATACGTATTGTTTTTTAACTTTGAATTGTGGGCTTAAATAGCTTTGATGAGGATCACAAATAAACCTGCATTGTTTTTAATAACACACGAAAATTACTCTTTGTGATGGCTGGTATGGTTATCACATAAAGAGATATTAATAAGATAGGCGAACCACATAATGTACAATACTATACTAGAAGCAGTTCTGTCTTAAACAGTTCAGAAATACAAATTTGATCTTATATTATCCAGCATTTATTCGCGGCTCAGATTGCTTTAAAATCCGTTTTTTAAATAAAATTCCATTCTCGGAATAAAATATAGTAAGCACTTGTAGCAAATAAGAAAAGTGTTTATTTTTCCACAAAAGAAACAAACTAAAAATATACGAAACGAAAATCCATATTATTTCATGCTATGATGCGCGTATATCGATGATTCTAGTATTTTATAAACTTAAAATAACGTATAAATCACGTTGGCGAACATTGCACTTATGAAAAGACACATGATAATAAAAAATATTGTATTTTAGACATTTCTAGAAATAGAAGTTAATACATAGTCTAGATTGAACCGAACAATGTTTCATAAGCCGGTCAATAAAATTCAAATTGGCTTCGAACACAGCTGTAAAACTGTATATTAAGGCTTACATATTTTTTATTATCGGTTAACATTTAGCGGCTGGTACTAAAATTACAATTCAGCTTTATGATTCTTCGGAATAGTCCATTATTTCGGTTACCTAAGATAGCTTTTGCAACGTAAATGGAACAATAAAAATTGAATTAGCCATATTTCTGGAATGTTCCTGTTAAATGTCAGGTATCTTATTTAAGGAAGTGTAATTATATTTGTGACGAGCGGCCCGCGCTAGCTTCGCACAGGTAGCAAAGCATAATATTATATACTGACATTTATTTTTTTGTCGTACAAAATATTTATAATAATAATAATAATAAGCCCGCAGGGGCGGCTTTGTGGCGAGCCGTCGGTGAGTAGCGACACCGCGTACCCTGATTCCGTGGGGGCTAAATGAGACCCCCTGACCCTTGGCTTGCCTTAACTGGCCGGCTAGGGGTGTAAATCGCAAGAGCTAAGAACATGAGCTCCAGGGTGGAAGTGCTCAATCTGCATAATAGCGAGGAAACCCACTCCGGGACGCGTCAGCGACCCGCGATGGTGAAATCGGTGCACACCTCTCGACACCCTTTAGCCACCCACATCGATGTTGCGTCCTTGGCATACGCCACTTTTTGGGATGCCCATCTAGTGGGGAGCAAGTCACCGTCTGCCTTGAATACAAATGATTGAGACATTTTACTTGGCAGGCGTCCCGTTGTCTCAATCAATAGCCCAGCAACCAGTCCATCTAGATCCCATCCATAGACCCAGTATAATTCCCATCTTCTCTGCTATAGTCCTTACGCCTTACGGGCGCTGTATTTCCTCCTTAAGTACAGACAGAGAGAGTACCTGTAAGGCGTACACATCCCAACTAGAGTAATGTATCTTAACGGGGCCTCTACGTGTTGGATCCATATCCCCACGCAAGCCTTCCAAAAGGACCGGTCTTCGTGCCGTGATTTCCCGCAAGAAAGATACAACATAATAATAATAATCCATTTATTTCAGAAATTAAATATTCCATAGTGTAATATCAACAATGAGTATAACAATGACACTTATTACCTATGTTAGTATCTACGTGATGCAATCTGCTTAGAGAATGAACTAGAGGACAATCTAATTTTTTATGAATTATATTTATGAATTATATACAAAAATCTTCAAAAAAGTTATTTTCATACGTCTGAACGACCAATCCTGAAAAATAAAAATTAAAAAAATAGCCTGTCCTTTCCTGGATCTCAAACTATCTCCTCCATGCTTATTCCCTAGCAGTTCCACCCGTAAGAACGAATAGTTAGCGGTATAAAAATCCCGGGTTATGTTTTTTCGAGATAAAAAGTAGCCAATTAGTCCTTTCTGGGTCTCAAACTACCTCCATACTTAAATTCTTGCGGTTCCACTCGCACAAAAATATTTTCCGGAATAAAAGTTCAGGTTTACTTTTTCCCGGGATAAGATGTAGCCTAGTCCCTTCCTGGGAGTCTTTAACTATCTTCCCACCAAATTTCATCGAAATCTGTTTAGTGGTTTGGCTGTGACGGCTCCACTCGCGATAAAAGTCCCGAGTTATATTTTTCCGGGATAAGTAGTGGCCTGTGTCCTTCTCTGGATCTCAAACTATCTCCATAGGTATTTATTTGTTTTCGGTTCCAATCGCAAGAAAATTTTTCCGTGATAAAAGTTCCGGTTTATTCTTTCCCGGAATAAGATGTAGTAGATCCTTCACGGAGTCTTAAACTATTTCTCTACCAAATTTCAATGAAATCGGTTCAGTGGTTTGGCCGTGACGGCTCCACTCACTAGAAATAAAAGCCGGTTTAAAAATTCCGGTTTGAACTTTTCCTGGGTATAAAGTAGCCTATGTTACTCATGAATACTGTAGCATTCTTAAGGTGAACGAATTTTTGAAATACGTCCAGTAGCTTAGGAGCCTATCCATCACAAACAATCAAATATTGCCTCTTTACAATATTAGTATAAATATAATTGAGGTTAAAGAAAATTATCGATTTAGAGATGTATCAATTCCAAAACATCAATTTATTAAACCGAATTCAAAACACACCATAAATTATACATGCATATATCACGCCTTTTCCTGAAGCGGTAGGCAGAGTTGCAGCCAGGGCACCCAATTTTCGCCAAGTGTGTTCCAACTTCCAAGTGATATTCGCGAGAAGAGAAACCCAATAATGTGGCCCGTCTCCTGTTGTGGGGGTCTCAGAAGCCCCCGCGCACTAAAGGACGACCTCGGCGTCAACGGCAACGTGAGGCCAACCTGCCACGCTGTCGTCCATCACATGGATCGCAACAATGTGCTTAAAAAACACAAAACTAAAGACGGACAGCCCCCTGCTGCCCGCCTGCGACCCCCGGTGGCCCCTATTAGTCGCCTTTTACGACAGGCAGGGGATACCGATCACTTTGCCGACCTAGGATTTGAACTTGTGACCTCAGTACAATATCGTACCACGAATTCAATACAACTACGTCACCAAGGCAGTCAAGCAAAAATTATATCGGTGACAATTAATCATACAGTTTTCATAATACCTAACTTATTTTTAACTGACACACACTGTTTTTATTTATTTTTTACTTTTAATTAATGTTGCTCAGGTCACACCTGCGTGATAGTTTTCCAGAAATTAATGTCTTACTGTGTTTTATTGGATTAAGAAGTAAATGTTAACCCAAGACATGGTCTACTTGCGTCCCTTTCGTTGAAACCCGTCCAACGGTTTCTGAGTTTACATCTAACAACGTTCTTCACAGACTATCACATTTATTAAATTAGCCTAATAGTTGCGAGCGCCCTCTGCGTTCACCCTAAAGACCGGTGTGGCCAGAAAAGCCGACTCGCGTCAGGCTACTGGCAGTAGGGCCATTAACAAAAAAAAAGTCTAATAGTGACAATGACTACAATGAAGTCATAAATAACAGCAATCTGTCCACCCTACTCCGACACCTGGTTTTCAAACAGGCCTGCATAATTGTGTCAACCAGAGTAGATTAGAAATCTCTCGTTAATCGCCACTATCTGGACACACCATTTATCAAGTCTAGTGGGGGTAGTTGTAGTGGGGTCTCATTGCCGTTACCATCTAAGAAAAATCCGCCATTACTGCAGCTCCTGGCGATACATTGCAGAGTTGACACAAGACCAGACTACCTCCCGGGCGAACACGCTCTACGACGACGCTGATGACATACAGAGACAGCTGGACAACGAAGCGAGGGACCGGATGAAATATGGTTTCGTGAGTATATCAACTTAACTCGCTGTATATCATTATTTTCTGCAATAACCTGCAAGAAGGGGGAGCTGCGTGGAACGTATATATTTACAAGAAATGTTGTGCATAGATCATCACACACACATTCACGTATTTTATCCCCGAAAGGGTAGGCAGGCGCGCAACTGGTGCAACCATTTTCGGCGTGCGTATTTCGTCTCATGATGCGGGCGAGCCGATCGCCATATCGGGCACAAATTCCAGACTCCGGGCTGATACTGAATACAAAAACCCAATATCACTTTGCCTGACCCGTGGATCGAACCCGAGACGTCAACATTGCATTCGTAGCGTACTACAACTACACCACCGACGCAGTGCAGAGACCAATTATAATAAATTAATATGTAGGCTACTTTTCCTCAAGGTTATGTAAACAGTAGGACTTCTATTCCGAGAAAGGAATTTTATATAAGCAAAGCCGCGAGCAAAACATAATATTGTAATATTTTACTAAACCAAGTTCCAATTATGAGCATGCAGCAAATATAGAATTTCGTTTAATATTTTATGTATACTCTTGTTATTTTAGCCGAAAACTGTGTGGGTTTTTCATCTTCCTACGACGTTTCCAGACGTCAGTTGGTTTCACGAAATAAGAACTCCACGCAATTCTGTAAGTAAAATATAAATCACAAATATGTTTCACTCAAGTGTTTTCAACGTCGCCTAATGGGTGTCAACCCGCACTACGCCAGCGTTGGTGGACTAAAGCTGTGATTCTGCAGAACGCGGCAGACGGCAGACGACAACAGCATGTGCCGCGAACGGCAGACGGCACTGCTGTGCACTATTAAATATTATGAGACCAATTCCGCACACGACGGCAAGTAACGTCCTGCCGGGCATCATTTGCCGTCCTGTGCGGAATCGGTCTCATAATATTTAATAGTGCATAGTAATACCGTCTGCCGTCGCGACACATGCCGTCTGCCGTTGCCGTTTGCCGTCTGCCGCCTCCTGCGGAATCACAGCTTAAGGCTTAAATGTGTGACCGTGTGACTAATAATAGAACAGTATACAGATAAATTTTATTCTAGACAGGGCGATGAGACAGTAAAGGCCTACCTTAACAGCAAGTTATTTTTCTATGGTGACTGTCGACCATTTTTGAAGATATTAAAATCTGCAATCACCGATTTTGAAAATAACTGTACACAGTCAGCAAGGGAATTGGCAATTTATGCAAAACCGTTTTGATTACAATCGATCCTGTTGCTTATACGGATTAAAATAATCTATAAGACTATTAGAGGTTTGAGCACTTTTAAGATCAAAAATTGCAAAAATATTTCACACTAAGAGAGACGAGCTTGCTGTTCGCCTGATGATAAGCGATACGACCACCCATAAACAGTACTAAACACCATCCAGCATCTTGAGTTAAAAAGTACTTACTGAGTGACATTCCACTGCGCTCGTCATCCTGAGACAAGATGTTAAGTCTCATTATGTCCTGTAGCTACAATGGCTACAATGCCGAAACCGAAACACAAAAGTGCATGCACACTGCTGCTTGGCGGTAGAAGTAGGCATTGCGGTGGTACCCACCCAGACGGACTTCTTACATTGAAACCTATCACCAGTAAAGATTTTGTAAAAAAATCGATTTTATTTCACTTTTAAACAAAATTTGTGTTCAAGTTTGGTTAATGTAAAAAAACTAATAGAAACGTATCCGAGAACTGAAAGTTTCACCAACAATTTCACAAATCATTATTGCAGTTGTATTATCTCTCCGCTCTGAACTGCTACGGAATATATTATGTCGTATTATCAGTAGTAATTCCACAATAAATGTTCTTTGTTTCAGTATTTATTCACGAATCGTGCAACCAACAGTTGGGATATAGTAACGCCTCTTTTAAGTAATATTTCATGTTTATTACACCCTTATGCCACATTTAGGGAAGGAAAAAATACATTTTAATCAGAGAATAGCGTCTCTTTACACACAATATAGTAAAAGCGAAAGATTCGGAAATATTTAGATGTTTCTTAGTAAAAGTAGCCGTTGAACGGACACTGATGGAATTTAGGGCGTTATTAATAAATCAATCTCAAGTTTGAGTTACACCTCAAGTAGACATAACGTATTGAGTTATGTCTACTTGAGATGTAACTCAAACTTGAGATTGATTTATTAATAACGCCCGTCTACCCTGTCGGGAATAAAAGGCGTGCGTGTGCGTGTGCGTGTGATTGCGTTTTGCACAAAACAGTGGTGTTGAAAAAATGAGCTGGATTCGGGTTTCGTAAATATCAAATTAGTTAATAATTTGCAACACTTCATTATCAGTCAAGAAGTATGCTACAAGCCCTAATTTATGGCCTAGTGTGTCCTGTCTTTTAAGTATTATTTCTAATAATAATGGTAGTGAGTAGTCATCTCTAAGTGAACTGTTATATGAGCATAAGTAACATCAAAGCACCTGAAGCACCCCGTGGGAAAATCTTAGATCTTTAGGTCTGTTATACTACCAAAAATTACATATATTACATATACACTCACGCCTGTTATCCCCGAAGGGGTAGGCAGAGGCGCAACTAGTGCACCCACTTTTCGCCGTTATTCCGTCCCATGATGTGATAGGGGGCGAGTCTATCGCCATTTCGGGTACTAATTCCAGACTCCGAGCTGATACTGAATAGAAAAACTCAATATCACTTTGCCCGACCCGGGAATCGAACCCGAGACCTCAGCATTGCAGTCCTACCATAATACAACTACGCCACCGAGGCAGTCAACACTACCAAAAATTATTCTTGGAGTTAATAAAATAATCACTTCTACTTAATTCTAGGTAATCTAAAGTCATGGGATTATAAAGGTGAGTTACTTTAAAGCATTTCTATATCAGTCGACCTTTTTGGCCAAAGAAAAATTCGAATGAATAGGATTACGCAAATTGATTCAAAGACGCTAGCCTTTATGAAATTCCATTTACAATTCAATTTATGTGGGAGTCCACAGATTACAGGAATATCTGTAGCTACTATCATTCTAGTATTTCTAAAGAATATTTTAAATATGTGCATTCTGAAAACATTTTTTGTTGCAATATCCGAGTGTCTTACTTACTTTCCAGTATTAGTTATAAAACATAACTAACTATTACGCCACATACTAGCAGTCCACATACTGGCAGTCCACATACTGGCAGTCCACATACTGGCAGTGGAACCGCATCAAATATTATGCGGTACCCAACCGAAGTTCAAAAACTAGCATTTGAAATTGGAAATATAGGACAATTCGGGAGTCGGCCTGTTCGTATTTTTTTTATAATAGGGGAGGAAGGGCGTCAAAAACTAGCGAAAATAGTCTTACGTAATAAAATGATTGGACCCTTATTGGTCTTTCGACTTATCACCAACATCAAAGTAAACGACATCGACTTACGAGTTGCGTTTCATTGCCCACAGAACATCTCAAAATACTACAAAAACTAGGACATGTCCTACGAAAACAGGACGGTTGACAACCCTAAAATATTGGTATTTCCATTCCAGACCAGGGCAAATGGTCCACATTATTCCCGGAATGTGCCGGCAGGTCTCAGTCGCCCGTGAACCTGCCAGTTAGTGGGCTGGTGAAGGCGAGGGGCGCCAGGCGACTGCTGTTCTGCAACTATAATGTGCCGGCTAAGTCCATGAGGGTGGTTTGGGATAGTCGAAGCTGTTAGTAGATTTGTTTAACGCTTCAGGCCCGGTCGGTCACATTGGCCCGGTACGCGTGATCTGTCAACAAGCGAAAATCGACCTACACGCACACACATAAGGCGCGTCATCACACACATATCGCGTGTTTGACAGCTGTCACCGGTCCGATTGGATCGGTCCGCGCCCGACGAGCTTGGTCATAGTACGTGTATGACGCTCTATACATCCACCCAAAGTACCAATGTTTAAGTTTTTAAAATACCGCCAATATGTTTTTTTTACTTTTTAGGTACTGACGCTAATTGGGTAGAAAAATAATCTTGCCTTATATGAATGACTCTATTATGAAAAATAAAATAATCTTGAGCTCATCAAATGTCGAAGTGAGTGAGCTCTATAGCTCACTCACTTCGACATTTGATGAGCTGAACTGATCCTACCTGAGATCTCTTTCGCGATAGTGTCACTTGTATTCAAAGTATAGGCCAGCTACAAATAAAACACTATATGTAGCGTCACTTTACTAATAGTTTAGTAGCGCTTCCCTAGTGGTAAGAAAATCACGAACAAGTAAAAAAGCCCTACAAAATAAATACATGCAATGAATCTCACACTCGACAATTTATATGAGGTTACTGTAACATTGCACGTGGGAGCAGGATAATCGTTCCCTCAGGACTCTGGAGGGCATTTTTCCATGGACACATTTAGAGTTCTAAGAATATTGGAAGACTTGTCCATGGCAACCGTGATATAGGGCGAGTGTTGCGATTGCAGTTATACTTGTGTTGTTTCAACCGTGATCAAGTAATGTTCTTATTACATTGGATGAACACGAAGAGTCTTCGCCTCACTGTGAATTCGATTGCAATTCGCCTATTTGACTTTGCATAATATGTATTGGCATAATAGTATTATCGCATAGTAATTAATATTTTGGCCTACTACTTTTTGTCATAATAAACTATTGGAATAATTTTAGCTCGACTAATTTGTATTAGACTAATACACGTTTTGCATAATATGTATTTAGATTAATTAGGTTAGTGAGGAGCGAAGCGACGAGCGTGTTAGGTGCATATGAACCACCGCACGAGCCGAGCGGCGAGTGCCAGAACCGACTTTAGGGCGTTTTCAACTCAGACAAAACCAAACATGAATGATGGTTATTTATTTTTATGATTTTTGATATTTATGCTATTTGACGTTAGTCGTTCTGATGGTTGTGGTTTTTGTATTGTGCTTTTTGTATTGTGCTTTTTTATTTTATGCTAAAACAATCATGCGTAATGATTATTACGCACATTGATATTTAGGCTTAAAGCTAAGATGCGTAACAATATTATTACAAATACATTTATGCAATTAAATAGGGAACCGATAAGAGCACGTCCTTTTTTTTTGTTTTTTTATTACGATTCACAAAACTGATGTACAATTTTATACAAAACAAATATGAAAAATATCCTTCTTAAGACTACTTATCAATTATTGAATACAGCTAGCGTATATTACAGTGCTATATTATTTTACGGTACTTAATTAAAAATCATAGTTATGGTAGAAGATAACAATAAATTTAAACATAATAATAAGAAAACAAAAAAAATATTTTAACAACGTTTTTAAATTTTTCCTAACGAAGGCCAACGAACCAATAAAAATGTCGAGATCATTGCGTATAGAATTTGCTAAATCAAGTATTGTGCATAATGGTGAGTTTGAACCTAAATTTGTCCGGCAACTTGGAGATACAAATGTTTTTCGGTTGAGTAGGCGACTACAGGGACGCGGAATGCTTATATTTATTTATTGATTGTAGTAGTTGGGGTGAATCAATTTTATTATGTAGTAATTTATATAAAAACATGAGATCAGAGATTTTTCGACGAGCGTTGAGAGTGGTCATCTTATAATCCAGTCTATCAGCGGATGAATTTAAAATGCGGCATTTATTGTCTGAGTAACATAATATAATATAATAATCTCTTTTGGACCATCTCTATTCTGTTAGAGTGCACTTGGTAAAATGGATTCCAGACAGGGCTACAATATTCCAAAATACTCCTAATGATGCTATTGTAAACACATATTGTTGTTTGAGGTTCCTTAAATATTTTCATTTCACGGACTATAAAGCCAGATAATTTAGAGGATTTGCAAATAATATGGTCAAAGTGATTTCTAAAACTTAATTTGTTATCAAATATTACGCCTAAATCTTTAATATTAGCAACTTCAGAGAGAGGATTATTGTGTATATAAGTTATTTTTTTCCGACTAAATTTAATAAAATGACATCTATCATAGTTTAAGAGCATGCAATTTTCTTGACACCACCCAAATATTTTGTCTATATCAGATTGAAGTGTTCTGATGTCAGCTGCGGTTTCTATTGTACGATATAATTTTAAGTCGTCTGCAAACAATTTACATTTGGAATCAATATTATCACATATATCGTTTATAAAGACTAGGAAAAATAAGGGACCCAAATGGGAACCCTGAGGCACTCCTGACGGTACTGTGAATTGGGTGGAAGTGAACCCTCTTATAGCTACTAATTGCTAACGATTCCTTAAGTATGACTCGCACCACCGCAATAATGAACCGTGTATTCCCATGATAGCTAACTTATTTAGAAGTATATCATGATCCACTAAATCAAACGCCTTCCTGAAATCAGTGTACATAGAGTGAACTTCGTGATTAGCATCCAAAGCTATCGATATGTCAAATATGTACTCAACTAAGTTACTATTTGTTGATTTCTTTGGACGGAATTCGTGCTGATTATCATTAAGGAAACGATCAAAATGATAATACATTTTGGATTGTACTAATGACTCCATAACTTTACCAAAAGACGAGAGAATGGATATTGGTCGATAGTTAACTACGTTGTCGATACTGCCAGATTTGAAAATTGGAGTCACATGCGCTATTTTCCATTGTTCCGGAAATGTGCCTGAGGATAAGGAAAAGTTATAAAGTGCTGCGAGTGGGACCGCTATATTTGAACACGTATGAAACGAACGAAGCTAAGTTTAGCTTAGCTTGTATAGTTAAGATAATCTTTCATTGATGCATGCCAAAACATTAATTTACGGAAGGCTTCGCTTAGAATACAGTCTTAGCTTAGGCACTTAAGCCTAGTTTATTAAGATATCGGGAGTTTTATCAACATGAGCGTCGAATACAGGCACAGCATAGTGTGGACGTCGCCGTTTAAAATAATTATGTACCTATAATGTAGATAAATGAATAAAAAAAAATAACTCAACGGCATTTGATGCATACATGGTTACCAGGGTCAACCTGTTGCCTGTTAATAGACCATCGTCCAGGTTATCTGAAACCTAATCATCAAATTCAGTGCAAGTTCTTTGACCAATAATGTGGCATACGGTATGCCGCACACCGTAGAGTCGTAGAAATAGGGTGATATATGTCTACACTATATTTTGCTCGCAATTCAGAAGGTATGAAAATTTTAAAATAAGAATTCTGCGGAAACCGTATATTAAGATTAAAGTTATTATGTTTGTCACGTATGTCACTCCTCGGTTCATAAAACGTTTGTTTTACGACACACCATATATCATCATCATCATCAGCCTTTATCAGTCCACTGCTGGACATAGGCCTCCCCTAATGAGCGCCATAGCGCCCTGTCTTCAGCTTGCCGCATCCAGCATCTACCTGCAGTCTTTCGCAGATCGTCATCCCACCTGGCTGGAGGGCGTCCTACACTACGTTTGCCCAGTCGTGGTCTCCACTCAAGAACGCGTTATACACACGATATATGAAAAGCAATATTTTTTTTTATACAGAAGCACTCACTTTAACAGTTAAAAACACCATACCATACTATACTATATTAAACCAAACTTTATACTCCATTACATAACGCATTGCATTATTGTTCATATTAAAAACAACAAAATATGTTTTACCATTAATACCAACTAGGCATAAATAAATCCAGCAAAAACGTGATCAACGGCCGAAAATAAATGATCTTGACCGATATTTCCGAATCGCTGAAATCGACGAATTAATTTTGCCGCGCCGTTAAACTGTGGAAAAGCCGGCATACAAGTTCCCTACGAACCTGAGGCAATAGCCTAGTTGCGAGTGGAACGGACTGCCGAAACGAATGTCTGCAGGTTCAAAACCCAAGGTCACACATGTCTGACTTTTCTAAAAATGTATGTGTGTATTCTTTGTGAATTATCACTCGCTTTAACGGTGAAGGAAAACATCGTGAGGAAGAAGTTCTCTGAATTTCGAAGGTATTTGAAGTCTGCTAATCCGCACTAGGCCAGCGTGGTGGACTAAGGCCTTAACTCTCTCAGTTGTAGAGGAGACCCGTGCTCAGCAGTGGACAGTAGGTATACAATGCAGGGCTGGTATGATATGGTAAGTTCCCTCCTACCTACAATTTGGGGTCCTTCAAGCGGATAGGAAAAAAGCATCAAAATAATATATATGCGAGATCGATATGAAAATATCCATTGGTTTTTTTTATTTCTGCCAAAAAACAGCTTCGGTATTGCAAAATACAAAATAGAAGTTGTCAATTCATGGTTAATTTTGCGTCACGTTGCCGGTTAAAATATTTGTAGAGTGCGCGCAGGTAGATTGCACTTATCGACAGAATATCAATGAGCTACTTATATATGGAAATATCTTCTAAAAAGAAGCAGATAACACAATATTTTTGTTGCAAATTCGATTCTTTTTACGCTGAATAACTAAGAAGTCATTGGCTTAATGTAGACGCAACGACTAAGCTTGTAAACACCATTTAGGACTTTGAATTGGAAAGCACTTTGCTACAGTGAATTCGATTATGAGGCAGTCTGTACATACATAAGTGGTGTCAATATAGGTTTCTCGAAACCTAGAACATAGTATAGTATAGTATTGACAGTATTATTAGAAACGACAGCGTAAACGACAGTGATAATGGCACAAGTTGAAACAATAGACAGCTTTACGGCTTTAGAGGGATATCTTTAAGCCTTTGAAGGGGAGAAATCATTATGAGAGTGTTGAGATTCAGTCGCATTTTATTTATACTTACATTACTAGGAAAGATTTGTATTTTTGTATGTGTGTGTGAAAGATATTACGGATAAATTTTGGCTGTCGGCTCCGCCCGGGTGAAAAGATTTTCCGGGATAAAAGTCAAAGTAAAAGTTTATTCGTTATAAACTCAAACCTATTGGACCGATTTTGAAAATACTTACATCATAATTATTAAGGCTGCCATATCCCAAAACACCTTCTTTTCTATTCAATTTTAAACCAAGAAATAATCAACATTTCGGTCCGAGAAAAATATATGTTATAGTTAAATAATCATTCTACATTGGTATGGATTCCAAAACACGATACTTACAACTTCGCTCGATCATAAAAAATCACGAAAACAGAGAAAATTCGGATTTTATTTTTAAAAATTAATTATAGTATATTAAACAATTACTTTAAAAATATAAGTCAATAAAAGGGTAATAACATTTAGCAGATTGCTATGCAAAAAAATTTTCACAAAAGTAATTCTAACTTTTCAAAATTCAAAAAAACACGAATTTTTTAACAATTCTGCACAACGCGTCTCGTTTCAGATGCGCCCGAGGCGCCGTGGAGGTCGGACCTACGTCAATTTTTCGCGCTTGCTGCCACTAATTTATCGAAGTATTTGACAGCTTTTGTTTATAGTTGGACCGCGTTATGTAGAAAAGGAACCAATTACTTTTGAACAACAATTATGGATTCTTATTTGTAATAGATGGATTTTTCTATGAATCTTTCCTATTCTTTTTCTTTCTTCTTTAAACACGTTGTCATACTTGTTTCAACTGTTGTTTGTTTTTGCTGAATAGTAAAGGATCACATTTGAATTTATTGCGTGTAAAATTTTAAAATAATATATTTGCATAATTTGTGGATAATATTTTGGCATAATACCTCCAAAGGAAAATAATGTAATTAAAAAAATTTACTTTATTGTAAAAAAAAGCGTGGGGTGCATGGTGTCAATAGACATAAATATTTTATTGAAAGATAATATGAGTAAAAGGATTATCATTTTGATACTATTTTAAAAAGCACCCCACGCTTTTTTTACAATAAAATAAGTACATCTTTTTCTTATTTGCACCATTCTTAATTCAAATTATTTTCTATTTTTAGTTGCATTTCCTATAAAGCATGTTTTTTAGTTTTTTTTCTAACTGTTATTTATTTTTCATTTTTTAAGCTTGTTCTACTATTGTCCAACAGATGTCACTAAAAACAAGTAAGATTTTTTTTATACATAAGAGTAGCCAGTTTAGTTATAACTCTACTATGGTCCAACAGATGTAAAAAAAAAATGAGCTATCATTTACTCATTCATTTTGAATATTTATTCATTATTAGTTGGATTTTCTATAAAATAGTGTTTTTTGTTTAAAATAATGAATTGTCTTCGGTTCTTGATAAATATGCCAAATTTTCATCCGACGTTTTGAAGGCGGTCAAAATCATGTTCAAAGTTTCCGTTACATAGATACATTTAAATGTACGTTACATAGCTTAATTTAAATTTATTTTCTATTTTTTAGTTGGATTTTCTATAAGGCTTGTTTTTTTGTTTTTTTATTTGCTATTTAATATTATGGATAGAATATCATAGTACAGAATAACACAAAGCCAGCTACCTTATTATTGATACAAGTAAATCCCAATTATTGCGATATCAATATCGGTATTTTTAAGTTCTTTATTTGGTCCAGTAGCCCACATTTTCTTGAAAAAATCCCGGTTTGGGTCCCCTAAATTAAGTATCTGTTTATAAATATGCATACGAGCTCTGCAGACCCTGGAGGTATCGGTATAGGCTTCTTTGTGTAACATCTATAAAGCAGTACTAGAATTCGGTGTGTCTGTACATAGAAAGAAAAATAAAATAAAAAATAAGGGGACGACTAAATAAGAGTAATAGAACACAAATCACCGTTTTTTTATTTCATTCTTTTCTCGCTGTTTGTCTGCGTATCTGTTTTTCTGTTTATTTGTTAGCGCACATCTCCGACACTTCTAAACGGATATCTATGAAATGGTATGGAGATAGCTTGAGTCCCTGGGTAGAGCATAGGTATACTTTTTAACCTATAAAAATTATTTTATGCGGGCGACGCTGCCAGGAAACAACAATAAAATAGTATGAGTCACAATAGTACATACTAATACAAAATAATAAGTTATTTTCAGGATTTTACGGCAATTTGGACTTGACTACAATTTATATGAAGACCATATTATTATGATTTGAAAAAATACTGTCCGACATATTTATAGGTATATAGAGTAAATTTTTCAGATGGGACAGCAAAGTCAATATTTTCTATACAGTTCAAACTTTAAAGTAGGTAGTAAAAAAATACGAAAATATCATTTAAAAAATCGCGATAAAATAAAAAAATGGTTTTATTTCAATGTCTTACCAAGATATTTTGTATGTCGGGTAATTCCTTTTTATTGATCTCATTGAGGGTGTTGACTGCCTCGGTGGCGTAGTTGTATTATGGTACGACTGCAATGCTGGGGTCTCGGGTTCGATTCCCGGGTCGGGCAAAGTGAAATTGAGTTTTTCTATTCAATTTCAGCTCGGAGTCTGGAATTTGTGCCCGACATGGCGATAGGCTCGCCCCCTATCACATCATGGGACGGAATAACGGCGAAAAGTGGGTGCACTAGTTGCGCCTCTGCCTACCCCTTCGGGGATAATAGGCGTGAGTGTGTGTGTGTGTGTGTGTGTGTGTGTGTGATTGAGGGTGTCTGAATATATAACGTCGCGTAAGATAAAATAATAACCGTGAAAAATCCATTTGATTTGTCAGACTAGTAGTAGTCGCAAGAGTTGGGTATATAATAAGGCTGCCAAATCATATAAAACAACTACTTCGGTGCAGTTCAATACTAATTACTAAGTAGTAACTATTGCGGTTTTCATATCGGTCATTGCTTAGTTGAGCGGTTACTATGTTAACCATTCCATATTCGCGTCTTCCCCGGCGAACAAGACGTCACTTTTCATTCGATGGAAATCGTCTTTACGCGCCTACCCATAGGGTTCTAATAAAAAAATCTGAAATGACACCTGTCAAACTCGGAATAGTGAAAGGGTTTCGGGTTTAAACTTGAGGTCATATTCAGGTTACTAGACTAGTCGATTATTATAGTTAATATTGGTTAAGTAATTGTCTCAATCACCAATATTATGTCACAATAACTAAAGATAATAATGAATCATGATTCATTCTCCACGTCAAGACGTGGTATTGTACTCTGCGAACATTTGATTACGTAATCATTGATCAACGAACAATAAATCGTGACATCAAGACATAATTCATAGGTAACTTTTATTATGTATGCCTACGTATACCTATTTCTACCTGCGACATACATATGTTTGGATAGTACTCCCAAAAGTTAGACCTTCGCAATAAATCGTATAATTTTAAAGTCCTCCAATTTTGAGATGTATGTAATTTTATTTTGCTTAAAAACTACATCTACACTTATCTATACTAATATTATAAAGAGGAAAGATTCAATTGTATGTTTGTTGGCATTGAATAGGCTCCGAAACTACTGGACCGATTTGAAAAACTCTTTCATCAATATAAAGGTCCATTATCCCAGGGATTATAAAGCGGGACTTTTATCCCAGAAATCATTCACGCGGACGAAGCCGCGAGCAGAAGTCTAGTTTAAAATATATTAGCTGTCGATGGAGGGGTCTAATTTTTTTTTATGGATTCAAGATCCATATTTTTGTCCTTTTAATATTCGTATAGTTTGAGCCGTGTTAGATTTTGAGGCCTAGCACCCATAAAAAAGCGGACATCTTTTGTCGTAAAACAAACTGCTTCACTATCGTTTAATTGTTTATTGTGACGTAGTCGCGGCTCATCGGTGTCAAGCGAGTTCATTTGAAATTCAATATCGCGGCACCTGACGCGCCGGTACATTAGACAGCTGTAAATGCCAACAGCGCTGAGATATCCTAGCCTTAACATAGACTACTTTTTATGCCGAGAAATATAAAACGGGACTTTTATCCCGGAAAATCTTTTCACCCGGGCGGAGCCGAAAGCCAAAATTTATCCGTAATATCTTTCAAGGACAATAAGTACTTAGCTACTTGGTTCAGGGTTCATATATTGAATACTAGCTTTTGCCCGCGGCTCCGCCCGCTTTAAAAAGTTTTTCCGGGATAAAAGTCCCGCTTTATATTTTCCCGGGATAAAAAGTAGCCTATGTGTTAATCCAGGACATGATCTACCCGTGTGCCAAATTTCATCGAAATCCGTTGAGTAGTTTTTGCGTGAAAGAGGAACAAACATCCTTACATCCAAACATCCAAACATCCAAACATCCCAACATCCAAACATCCATACATTCTTACAAACTTTCGCCTTTATAATATTAGTAGGAAGTAGGATTTTTATTTGTTTAGAATGGTAATTTGTATAACTTTGTGTTTTACAGATATTTTTAAGATTGCTAGGTAGCATATTGTTATTCCGTACGCGATAAGACAATCACTCTGAGTTTTTTGGTTCGAATCCCGGTCGGGCAAAGTGATAATCGAGTTATTTACAATCAGCCCGGAGAATGGAATATGTGCCTAATATGGCGATAGGTTAACTGACAATTACTGGTCCAACGTAGTGAACTAAGGCCTAAACCCTCTCAGTAGTAGAGGAGGCCTGTGACCAGCAGTGGGACAGTATACAGGGCTGGTATGATGATAATGATGGCGATAGGTTTGCCTATCACATCATGGGACTGAATTTAAATACTACAAATTTCGGTTTACGGGTAACATTTAGATATGTAGTGCTTAATAGTAACTGTAACAGCAGCTCGGTGTGTACAGTCCGCATGAAACTGTTCTCCACCCTTATCTTCTGAAGTCTATAATAAACACTTCGCACCTTTAGAACGAAAACGACACAATTCAAAAACATCGAAATTTGAGTTGTCGTTATAAAATGACTTAAAACTAAGTTCTCAATATTACAATAGCTCAAACACAGCCATGTTCATGTGGGAAAAGGTCCAAACTGTTATATCGGGCCTTTTAAATTATATTTTTATTAAAAAAAAGACCACTTTTAAGTCATTTTATGATGATAACTCAATTTCCGATTTTTTTGAATTGTGTTGTTTTCGTTCTAAAGATGCGACTTACGGCCTTATTCATGAACAGTCCATAAACCTACTTTAGTTACCGATTTTTTGTCCTCTTCGAACACATTTTGAATTGTGTTTAAAGGAAGAAGACAAAACTTTCTATAGCAAAAATATGTTTTTAAACTGTTTATGAATTCGTTATATTTCAAATGTCTTGAACGTACTGCGTTATTAGTAAAGTTATTGTTTTCAGTAACCCTCTACGGCAAATGGAACAAAGTAGACCGGCCTCTGATATATGGCGGGGCAGCTCACAGCAGGCGATATCTTTTTCACTCACTAACCCTCCACTGGCCTTCGGAACACGTGATTGGGGGCCTGCAATACCCCTTAGAAAGCCAAGCACTACATATATCTGCTGAATATAAGACGTTCAAGGACGCTGTAGCAGCGGCTCCTAGTGATAAGCTGGCTTTACTTGGTATTGTAAATTTATACAAGGTAAGCTGTAATTTTCTATCAACCTATTTGAATAAAGAACTGCTTCGGTGGCGTAGTTATATTGCGTGTATGACTTCCGATTTAAGGTCCCGGGCTCGAATCCCAAGTCGGGCAAAGTGATATTGGGTTTTTCACAGCATCAGCTCAGAGTCTGGAACTTGTGCCCGAGGTAATGATAAACTCACTCACCTCCTATCACGTCTGCCTACCCCTCCGAGGATAAAGGCGTGATGATGTGTATGATTTTAAAGACCCTAACCACTATTTTCGAAACTAAATGGATTAATTTGGATAAAGTTTGATACACTTGCGAATTATGTTGATTGGCTTATTCTTACCAAAGATCAGTGGTCATTAGGATTGTTAATTGCAAAGACTTTCAACAATAGTTAGTTTATTGAAATCTGTAGTAAATTAACCTAGAGCCAAGACGCCTTTCTTACGATCGCTAATACCAATAGAAATAAAATTGTATGGAAACGACATATTGATCGCTATGTCTATCTCTAATGTTGGACCCTGGAATTGCGACTAAGGTACTTAATAGATCCATCTCATCTTCATAGATGAGATGGATTAAAAAAAATGTCTACGTGACATTTTTTTTATTGCATTGGATGACGAGACGAACATGCCGTTCACCTGATGGCAAGCGATACGACCACCCTTAAACAATAGCAAAATCATCCAGCACCAGGAGTTACAAAGTAGATACTGTGTGGCATTCCACTGCGCTCGTCCTAAGACATAAGATGTTAGGTCTCATTATGGCCAGCAGTGGTTACACTGGCTACAATGTCCTTCAAACCGAAACACGACAGTGCATGTGCACTGCTGCTTGGCGGTAGAAATAGACATTGCGGTGGTACTCACCCAGATGGTCTCTTACATATGCAAATCCTACCACTAGTAATGTATAATGTATGTAAGTAACTATGTATCGAACTATTTAATAAACCAAGCTTAATTTAAGAGCTCGTTCTCAGCTAAGTCAGCGCGGTAAGCGGTTACACAAACAAAACTAAGCTGCCAAAATCCATTACATATTGCAACTCAAGATGTCACTTGAGCTGATGTTAATATGGGTATATTAAATCGCGCCTATCTTAAGATGCTGACCTTGATTTAACAGCATCTCAGCTATATATAGATATCGCACTTCAGAGTGAAATTTAATTGCATAACATTAATTCACTAGCAAACATTTCCGGTGTCGTTTCGTGTAATAGTCATCAAGTACGCCATAGATGTAATTATCCAATTTGTCCTGTGCGGTCGTCGTCACTCTTGGAGACTATTAGTCCTAACCCGTTGATTCTAGTTGATAGGTATTAGTGTTGACGGCAGATTTCAGAATACGACACATCATGATATGACTAGTTTTTT
The DNA here is from genome assembly GCA_949316025.1 of Lapara coniferarum. Classification (NCBI taxonomy): domain Eukaryota; kingdom Metazoa; phylum Arthropoda; class Insecta; order Lepidoptera; family Sphingidae; genus Lapara; species Lapara coniferarum. Next base: position 15,950,225 of record OX438925.1, on the reverse strand, counting down.
ACTGACTTTTTATTCATAATCCTAAGTATAGTGGATACTGTGTTTAAAATTGAAACAAAACAACCTGTAATTTGCTCCTTGGATTCAGAAATAGAAAATTTGATAAAGAAAAAGTAATTCCAAATTTTACACATTGGTCTATTGAGCAAGTGTTAAACAAGTTTAAATGTAGTGTATGTGCACCTAACTTCAGCGAGCCTTTGGTCGTAATAATAGATGATTTTGTTACCGCTGAGAGATCCAAAAAACCTAAATCCACAACCAAGTACGATGCCCGTAGCGTAGAAATTTTTTGAATTTTTTTTATTATGAGACTATGTCGCTCACCTGGATAAGCAATACGACCGCCCATAAATAGTAACAACACCATACAAAACTTGGGATTACAAAGACCTGTACCACCGCAGGGTCATCCTCCTGAGATTTAAGATGTTAAGTCACGATGGCCAGTAATTACGCTGGCTATAATGCCCTTCAAACCGGAACATAACAGTGCATGCACACTGCTGCTTGGTGGTAGAAATATGCATTGCGATGGTACCTACCCAAACGGCCCTTCGCGTACAAGAGACCAACCACCAAGGGATATAAAACTAGTCATATCACATGACACCTGACTTTAATGTTTCCCCTAACATACAGAATTGAGCACATATTCAGTAAACATTACGAGCATGTAGTTGAGTGTAACTTCATCGTTTTAGGCTCAAAATGGTTTCTAATTAGCGTCCCGGTGCACCAACTAATTAATGTGCAAAAATAATGTGTATGTGTGTGTGTGTGTGTGTGTGTGTGTGTATCAAAATTGTGATTGTGTTAGATTGGAGGCGCAAGTCTACCTCATGGCTTATGAAAATATAGGTGAGTGCATTCTCAAGTTAATGCAAAGTAAACGCAGTTCACGTACCAATTAAAATATAAATGTATCGTAGGTTAATGAAAGGTCTCCACCCTGGTTAGCACAATTACATTGTTTTCATAAACTATAGCCGTGAGTTTGACCACTATCTCGCGTGATGGTAAGTGATGGTAGTAGATGTGGTCTACGATAGAGCATGCTTGCCTAGAAGACATCTGTTCACTCCTGACTTGAAGATAAATTAAAAAACTAATAAACATAAAATAAAAAAGCGAGTATTTTTCGGGTACGAAAGTCCCATTTGTACCTTTATGGATTAAAATTGTCTCTTATAATATGTTAATCTAGGACTTGGTGAATATGTGGAGTAAACTTCATCTAAGTCTGTTCAGCGGTTTTTACATATACTTCTAACCAACATCCAAATAATGCTGTAGGCTTTACATTTCTGTAAGTGTTGATATTGTTTGTAAATTTTGTTGTGCAGCTGTTTGTTATTCCAAAATAAATAAATAAATCTTCACATTTATTTTAGTAAGAGTCAAATTGTCTCTACACCAATTTCCAAGAACAAATTCTTGATATATTCTCAAATGTCCTTTGACTTGTAGAATTGGTTTTTCTCTTAAGATAAACAAAATCACTTTGCAATCTCTTATCCAGCAAACAGGTCTCCAAAGATCGTTTTACGAGTCGCGTCAATTTTATTGCATTCAATCTTGAATTTAAAAGGGGTGCAATTTCATTGTACTTCTCCTAGTAATATTGCATGACACCTTTTCGTTTATTGGTGACGTCCCAAGAGATCTTTGACGCATAGGTGTGAGTTTAACAAATATTTTTCAGGTGTTGCCATCGGTGCCGCCCGCGTAAAATACCTTTCCTGGAATAGGAGTCCCTATATGTACCCTTCATGGATACATGTAGATTATACCTTTATTCGGGACATGGTAAATTTCATCAGACTGCCTCGGTGGCGTAGTTGTATTACAGTACGACTGCAACGCTGAGGTCTCGGGTTCGATCCCCGGGTCGGGCAGTGATATTGAGTTTTTCTATTCAGTATCAGCCCGGAGTCTGAAATTTGTGCCCGATATGGCGATAGGCTCGCCCCCTATCACATCATGGGACGGAATAACGGCGAAAAGTGGGTGCACTAGTTGTTCCTCTGCCTACCCCTTCGGGGATAACAGGCGTGAGTGTATATGTATATGTATGTATTGTCAAATCCTAACAAAATTGTATGATACTATCTTTTGCTCGCGGCTCCGCCCGCGTGGTAGATCCTTTTCTTTGATCTAAGTCCCGCTTCATATTATCCCAGGATCTCGATCTATCTTCATACCACATTTCATCGATTTCGATTCAGTTGTTTCAGAGAGCCTCTACAAACCTACAGACAAACTCACAAAGGACATGTCCAAAAATGGGCCTGAAAATCTAAACAAGACAGTTTATATTTATTTGGATAGAACTACTCAAAACTAGCCTTTTGCAATAAATCGTTTAATTTTAAAGACCTCCGATTTTGAGATTTATGTATTTTTTTTTTCTTGAAAACTACACTTAATATGAAAGTTTTCAAAAAAGTTGGTTATGTATGGAGGGGTCTAAAAATATTTTTTTAATGGATCTAAGTACTATATGTTGCCCTTTTAATATCCCTAAACTTTGAGCCTGTTTAGATTTTGAAGCCAAGCACCCATACAAAAAGCGGACATCTCGTTTAACTCCTTAAGTTTAACATTAGTATAGGTCAGTGAGATTACTGAGATGTTTCAAATACATAATGGTGTAGATTAAAACAGCATGAATTTTAAAATTCAAAATATTTGTCACACACGGTCGTTACAGGTCATTAGCTATCTGATGTGAAAGAAATCGCATGTGTGCAATAAATAATGCAAATAATTTGCTGTGTGTCACTAAAGGCGTCATCTTTTAACCGATATTATCTAGATGGGTTTTTTATTGCTTTCAGAAAATAGCATTAAAATCACAATTCCCATTTGTCAAGCATTGTTTTGGTAATTTATACCGTTCTTTGTTTAAAACAAATTAAATACACGAATATGTACACCACATAATATCATTCTAACAGGATTACAATAATTTAATATATCTATATGCCGGTACAAACGTTTCTTGGACTAATTTGTATTTAAGATCTCAACTCTGTACCCAAAAGTAAGACAAGAAATACAGGGTAGATTATAAGTATTATTGCTCCCCCCATCCGACGAGAAACATCATTCCCAAAATTTGTCCTAATGAATACTTTCCAGGAAAAGTGGCCTAAAAATCCTCTACCTTATATTGAAATTCATCTCAGTCTGTGCAAACTTACATTTCTAACATCTAAACATTTTAGATTTATAATATTAACTAGCGGCCCCGACAGACGTTATCCTGCCCTAAAAAGGAAATAAAATCCTAGAACCCGAGTACAGCGCTACAAACCATTCTCGAATCCTCTTGGAGACACACAAAAAAATTTCATTAAAATCGATCCAGCCGTTTTTCCGCGCAATTTTCTTAATTTTTTCTTTCATAAGAACCTTCTCCTGACAATACCAAACACATCAAAAAAAGAAAGAACGAAATCAGTCCAGCCGTTCACGCGTGATGCCGTGACCAAGGAAAATAGGGATTCATTTTTATATAATAGATATATAGATTAGCTTTGACATTTTGAATATGTATTACTAAGAAGTACTAAGATTTATTCTGATACCCAATTACTGTAACATCCTGTATCTTGTATAAATCCAATACTAGATTCCTTAGAAAAGTTTTGTATAAGCTCAATGATTGCGTGATCCATCTGAAAACATCGAATTCATCGGAATCCAAATTAATTAATATTGTCCCAAGTTGAAGTAAGCTTGATTTAAGCTTCTGATCCCAACGAAAGTTGCGTGTTGTCTTCATCGATATTAATTCTTGATACTGTCTTTTATTTTCTGAAAGTATTAAATTTAACATGATACTGTTGTAATTTTTTATTGCTTTTATCATATTACGCCAGCGACAAATCAGTGTGCTTACAATGTTGCAATAAAACACGACACAACTCCGTTTCGTTTTATTGTGATTACTTGAGGGGCTAACACGTGACTTACGTATTGGTTTCTTCAACAATCACAAACATTAAAATTAAACGACATATACACATAACATCCTTTCAGTTCGCAAATCGTACTCAAGATGGTCTGAAGAGTATCTTGAAAGCGGCAACAAGCAAAAGACCTGGAAATAATTATTCCACACCGGCCCATTCCATCGGGTTCTTCAACCCACCATTCCAAGAGTACGTTACCTACCAGGGGTCATTGACTTATCCTCCTTGTACTGAGTCTGTACTGTGGTTCGTTAGAGCAAGGAGTTTGCCCGTAGAAAGAGTAAGTATTTTAACCGACTTCAAAAAAGGGGAGATAATTCAATTCGTCGTATTTTTATGTTTATTCGGTGATTATGATCCGTACGTCTCTATTTTTATTGAAAAAACAATTTTCTTTTCTCTCTTGTTTATTTTTGCATTACATATTACATTTATTCGATATAAAAAAAAATATTTATTGTTCTGTACAAATGCAAATGACGCAGAAAAATTATGTTTTAAATTATTTACAACAGCCATAACATTGATTTAAGACGTGCTTTCCTCGACTTAATATCAGTTATTGTGAGGTTCCTTGTAATCATATTTTTAACCGACTCCAAAAAAAGGAGGTTCTGTATTCGATCCGTTTGTAAGTTCTATGTCCACGATTTTCTCAAAAACTACTGACCCGATTTTTTTTTTTCAGGATATAGTGAAAGCTGCTCACAAGCTCACGAACCCTTACAATGAGGCCATGCCACTACTAATCAGACATCTACAACCTTTGAACGACAGAAGAATATACTTCTTTGGATAGATTTCATTTGCAATTGTAATCCTTAAAATCATACTCAGAAAATTGGATTTTCTATTACAAGAATCCTAAATCTTTATACTTGAAACGAATTTAAAGTGATAACTCTACTGTTTAATTAATATACAGTTTTTAATTCGATCGTGTTTTAATATCGATAAATCTAATTTAATAAATTTTATGAATCTAATAATTCGATAAATGTTATACTCTATGGCGTTGTTGAGTTCTCGTAGCCACTGATAGTCTTAGGATGACCTTACTGATGACCTTAGGAGGGGGCGAAGGGAGCAACAGCCCAAGTGCTTTACAAGGGGCCTCGTGGGTTACAGGAACTTTATGGACCCCACCTCTGAACCAAAAAAGCATCTTATCAACTAAAAAACTTTAATCGGGGATCTCTTTTGCTCCCGCCCTAAGCCTCATATGAGTTAGACTGCTACTAACTCTGCTATATGACTAAAGTGCGGCAACAGAGAGAAGACAGTTCAAATGATAAGCAATAACAATTTATTTTATACTGTACTAGGTGTCGTTTGCGGCTTCCCCTCGTGTAAGAGTTTTCCGGGATAAAAGGCCCGCTGTAGGATTTCTTGGCGAAAAAAGCAGTCCTAATCTTCTCAAAACTTCAAACTATCTCCGTATCAAATTTTATAGAAAATTTGGTAATTTTTGAGTTTCTCGCGTACAAATGCGGTGTGCAACTTTTATACTATGTATAGAAGGAAGGATTACTAGTACCGCGATGGTTAGGCCTTATCTCCTCGCGAGCCTAAATTGTGTTTATCAAAGAGGCGTTAAATTTTACATATTTTAAAAATATGTTAGTTATAAAATTTGGCATACGAACAGATCAAGTCCCGAACACACAATATTAAAGTGCTTTTTATCCTGGATAGCTATACAAAGAAGCTTTATCCTAGAAAGAATTTCCACACAGGCAGAGCCCGATGAAAGTTTAATTATTAAAATATGCAATACTAAGGAAATAATAGTGGCAAAGTTTGCAAAAGCACAGCTTAAGTTGAAGGGCTTTTCAAAGTCATCCTTTGTCTTAAAGTCTAAGGTGCATCGATTTGATAAATAATAGAAGCACGCAATACGTTTGTCCTGACTCGTGACAGTAATTAGAATGGACTATTTCAGTACACTGTACAACGCATGGATGTCGGTAGGTAAGTGTAGAAATAAATATGTCGGAGACAGAGAGTGGCGGCCGATATAGGTACACGTGGGCACACATAGTAAAAGTCACAAATGAATTATCTTCAACTCGATATTTATTGTTCGTTCGTCAATTATTACGTAATCGAATGTTCACAGAGTACAATACCACGTAAGGAATAGTTATTAACTTTGGTTATTATAACACACTGCATATCGAGACAATTACTTAACCGTTTGGTTAAGTGATTATAATCAACTCACCTAGTAACAACCCGAAATAACATGGTAACCGCTTTACTAAGCACTGACCGATATGAACACCACCATAGTTACCACATAGTAGTGATCTGCACCGTACTAGTTGCAACACAACCGAACTCAACGACGACAGAAACTAAGACTGTCCCCTCAAATGAATCGGCACCCCTTTTATAAACCCAACTGTCGCTCTGACAATTCAACATGATTTTTATTTAGTCTTACCCGACGTAATATATTCCGACACCCTCAATGTGATTAATAAAAATCATAATTCCTTTTTATACTTCCTTCCTGTCCCGACAAATATATTATTTAGTTTTTATTTCTCGCTTTTCAGTTTTATCGGCGGTTAATTCTTTTGTTAAAAAATTGTTGTTCTTTATTACAAGTCGATGACTGCGTTTTGGCGAAACGGTTTGAGGTCTCGGGTTAGAATCCCGGTGACAAACGAGCCGTTCGCTTGATGGAGACATGACATCTTGTATTGTCAATGGGACACGACATTCTTAAACAGTGTAGGTAGCACGAGTTTACACGTTTCGTATAGTAATCGCAATATGGAGAATAGAATCGTAAGTCGTAACGTATTTGTATCGAGGTTAACGTTTACGTATTTGTTTGACAACACCATACGTCAAAAAAACAGACCCGTACTGTCAATTCCCTTACCTACATTTTAAGTTGACCCAGCAATAAAGATAAAACCAATTAAATTATTATTTACTACGTTAAAACACTGATTAGATTGACTACAAATACAAATAAAAAAATAATATCCCCTTTATATCCCAGTCACAGAAGAATAAGGGTTTAGGACCATTTAATCATGAAATTCTGATTGTCACTACCTAGGTCCTACTGCCTCAACCAAGTCAGGAGTACAGTAACTATAACTGTTGAATATCTTACACAATAGTCATCATCATCAAGTCAATAGTCATCGTCAGTCAATAGTCATCGTCAGTCTATAGTCATCGTCATCAAGATAATGAAAAATACCCCACAGTAATTTCGAGGAAATTGCTTTATGATTTATTATAAGCCGTGATTCTATCGAGTAGCTACAGTGAGGCAACAATTATATTGATTTATTTTGGCTCATTTCTTTTACTTAAACTACCTAGCGCACTACAAATTGTAAAGTTTTGGATTCGCGTCCCAGATCGGGCGTCACTTGTGTGATTTTTGAAAACGTTTTCTCGCGAATGTATATTCTAGAAGGAAGTAACGTTAATCTAAGTCTTTTGATTTAGATTTAAGGTTACTCATGGGTCTTTCTAACTCCGCTATGTTGGTTCTTAATTTATGATAAAGTTGAATACTAAATCCTTTATCCAATATTCTATGATCGTACCAACTTTCAGTGTAGTTAAGACCTTATTGGCGAGAGATTTAAAAGAGAATGAACAATATAAATAATAGCTCTCAGTGTAAATTGATTTTCCGTAAGTCTAAGCCTTTATAATTTTATATATCAAAATCAGAGATACTCTCAGTTTATAATAAAAAAAAAGAGGAATGCTTTAATTGATCAATTAAAAAGTTAATTAAAACCAACTATCAACTCATGTAGCTCGTGCAAAAAGAACACATAAACTGTAGGTAATACAAAAGGGGCCTGATAAAAGGGTACACATCTAATTTCGTGCAAAAATCATGCCAGAGAAATTACAGCTCTAAAAACACTACAATAAGATATTTATTAAATGCATAAACAGTATCTTATCGCATAGCCAGTAACCGTCGATAGCAATTGACATGCGCGATCTATTTCAAAATTTTATCAGCTTCCGTAGTTAATCCTTGTTTGATAAAAATGATAGATTTAACTGATGTGACATAAGCAGATGTACACTATGCTGATTGATCTTCGTGGACATGGAGGATGGATTAACGTGAGTGTAGTTGAGAGAAATGCCTCTCATCATATGATACACGATTAAGTCCTGGGGGTTTTGCCTACCCATTTGTGCTAGAACATGAACTGCTGCTACCGTTTATTTATTTATTTATTTATTTAATGACACACCAACAGTTAATAGACTAAGCAAGCTTAATTAATATTACCCACATATTATGGACGAGTCTACTCACTAATGACAGGTGTGAGACAGCATTTATATAAAAATAAAAACAATAAAATTAAAATTAAAAGAAAAGCAATAAAATCAAATCAAAATATCCAAAAGCCTTTAAGAAAGGTAAATATAATTAGGAACAATGGGCGGATTAAGCAGGACTCCAACAATTTTAATGTACAAACTGCAACAATTAGCCATTGTACTGTGATTATTACGTCTATTCTCTATAAAACAATGTTGTCACCTCTATCAAGCTACCCCTTTCATATAAACAATACTGACTGCCTCGATGGCGCAGTTCAACTACTATACATAGTTGTATTGCGTACGCGTTACGAGTATGATTTGTGTGCTGAGGTCCTGGGTTCAAATACCGGGTCGGGGCAAAAACATTGTAACTGGGTTTTTCTATCCTAAAATTACTCAGTCGCAGCTCGGAATCAGGAAGTTGGCGGAGTGATACCCCTGTGCCTTGGAAAGCACGCAACGTCGTTGGTCCTGCGCCTAATCTCTCTCCGGTCATTTCGGATCTCCATCTCACCAGACTAAAAAACCCAATATCAATTTGCCCGACCCAGGGATCGAACCCGAGACCTCAACATTGCAGTCGTACCGAAATACAACTACGTCACCGAGGCAGCCTTTCCAATCTTAGATAAACGGCATCAGTGTATGTTGATGTCGTAAATTACAGACGTGCACTTACACGGTGTTCTAAAACACATTTACTTCGACAAAATTATTTTGTCTTGATTACGAATATAAGGCATCGCGCAGATGCAAAGCTCAAAACCCAAGGGCACACAACTCGACTTTAAAAGAAAAATATGTGTGTATTCTTTGTGAATTATCGCTCACTTTAACGGTGAAGGAAAACATCGTGAGGAAACCTGCTTACCTGAGAAGTTCTTTGAATTTCGAATGTATGTGAAGTCTGCCAACCCGCACTAGTCCAGCGTGGTGGACTAAGGCCTTAACCCTCTCGGTTGTAGAGGAGGTCCGTGCTCAGCAGTGGGCAGTATAATACAGGGGTGGTATGGTATGGTATGGGAGATGCAAAGAAACAATGCACTACCGACAGCTATTTCAGCATACTCCAATTTACGAATTTTACTACACGTCTTTATTTTGCGGAGTGCCTCGGTGGCGTAGTTGTATTACAGTACAACTGCAAAGCTGAGGTCTCGGGTTCGATCCCCGGGTCGGGCAAAAAGTGATATTGAGTTTTTCTATTCAGCATCAGCTCGGAGTCTGGAATTTGTGCCCGATATGGCGATAGGCTCGCCCCCTATCACATCATGGGACGGAATAATGGCGAAAAGTGGGTGCACTAGTTACGCCTCTGCCTACCCCTTCGGGGATAACAGGCGTGAGTGTATATGTATGTATATGTACTACACGTCATAAATCACTTCTGCCTTGCTTTAGTTATTATTCTGAGCTTCTGCCTCAATATTTGCTACGATTGCAAAATTTCTCTGAAATTCCAATAACTTCAGTCAATTCTCGGACGGGGATGAGCTACGTATCAAACAGCGGAACCCTGAACACCCCAGCCTCCCTTATATCGAAACCGCATTCAGTAATTTATCAAATATGAAACCAATTTTGTGTAATCAATGGAACAAAAATATATAAAATCAATTGATTTCGTTTGATGTCCTTTTTTACAACATTTTAAGCAAACACATAACAAACATAATAACATACAAACAAACAACACATAATATCATTTTAATTGATGTATAGGTCTCAGTTTAAAAATAATTAAGCCCTGTTCCTCCCAATAAACCTTTCAATTTATATTTAGGCTGGAGCTTTACATCGTGAAGTTCAGAACACCATTTTGAACATTAACGCTTATCTAATAAGAAATGGCCATAAACTCGTGTATCTGATTTATAAACACGATTGCGTTAAATGTAATGGGACTTGATAAATTTTGATAGCCCTGTGAATAATCTGTAACCTTGCTAGTCTAGTATTCAAAAACCGAGATAAGTTAAGAATAATAATTTATTAGAGGAATATCAACCGGTTGTAAACTCACACCTTCTTTGCATAAATAAAAATACTTATTCTTAATTAGATACAGTGCAATTGCGGTATTTATATATACACTGGTGGTAGGTCTCACATATGTAAGAGTCCGTCTGGGTGGGTACCATCGCAATATCTATTTTTACCGCCAAGCATCAGTATGCATGCACTGTGTTTTAGTTTGAAGGACATTGTAGCCAATGTAACTACTGGACATAATGAGACTTAACATCGTATGTCTTAGGATGACGAGCGGAGTACTTATGTAACTCAAGGTGCTGGATGGTGTTACTTCTGTTTATGGGTGGTTGTATCGCTTACCATCGGCCGAACAGCTTGCTCGTCTCGTCATTCAATGCCATAAAAAAAACATCAACGTAGGATAGTATAGAATATAATGCTGGTGTTTTTTGCAATAATAAGGAGGGTTTGATGAGGAAATTAAGACTGTCGAGAAATAGCCAGTAACTCAGTATAGATTGAAAGACATTAAGTGAAGAAACTAGTGAAAAGATGTTATCATCCAGGGGCTTTATTCAAAGAACATACAGATATTAAGACAGATAACCCTGGTATTTACATGTTAAGCTAAGAGATGATTCAAGAAGTAACATGAAAGATAATTCAGTCCTTAAGCTCAAGAGTATTAGAGTGCATATTGAACCTTGAATTCTCAGTGATTCTTTACTGGTACCCTATCATTTTCACCACAAACAGAGCAGGCACATCCGCTCTTATTGCGTACATTTCTCAAGCCCTATCGGCCACGGGCAACGGAATGTTATTTATGTAACAGTTTTGTCAAAAACATGATAAAGTATTTTAGCCGTATCTAATCTATGCAGACGCGGAACAGCAAGTCTGTTGTTTTCAGGGCATAATTTGTAAAATTGACGTGTTATACGTACGTATAGCAAATATGGAAAACAGAATTGTGAAAATCGATCCGAGGCTTTTGAAAGTGATGCCGCAGGAGACTTCATCTGATGGTAATAATTTCCTTTTTTTATTTCATAAAAATATATTTGTAAAATTATCAATAGTTTTAAATATGACATTACTGAATCGCTAATTATTTTAGAGTTAAATAAATTGTATAATTAATAATTTTAAAACGTGCGTAGACTTATAAAGCTTCAGGTAATTATCTTTATTTACAAGTTAAAAATAAAATTTTATTAATTATACAAATACTCAAACACGTTCTCCGAAATATTACGTTTTTTATTACGATTCTCTAAAATTAAATAAGGTAATTAATGCAACCTATTTCTAATTAATTTTAATATTTGCAAGCTAAAATGAATGATATGAAAATGACGAGAACTAATTACATTTGTTGTTTATTGTTTTCTCTTTATTTCGAACTAGCTTTTGCCGCGGCTTCACCCGCGTTAATACGTTTTCCGAGCTAAAAGTAAGTACATAAAAACCTTTCCGTTGAATCACTCTATCCATAAAAAAAAACCGCATCAAAATCCGTTGCGTAGTTTTAAAGATCTAAGCATACATAGGGACAGACAGAGAGAAGCGACTTTGTTTTACATTATACAGTGATACTCCCCAGCTATTCCCCTGATTTCATCTATAAAATCTCTGATAAAACATTATATAACAGGCTAAACCTCATAAAAAATTCAGAGTTCTATCCAATATAATTAAACTCATTACCCTTCCTGGCTTCGCCGTAGTCGGGTAAAAAAGGTTTATTTAATTAATAAACAACACACCTAACAATGACAGGCGTAAATTCAAATACAAATCCTGTATTATGCCTGTTAAGATCCACTAGGCACTATCGATGTCACCACCAAGATTTTGCTAGAATTTGCGTATGCCAAAATTTCGCTTGTGGGTCGGACCCGTAGCCTGCCATCACTGCCGGATTACCAGCCACAACGCCAGGGAGAATTCGCAACGCTACTGGCGCACTAACACCCATTATCGCGTTTGATTTCGTAAAAGCCGACAGCGTCCAGTTAATAGATTAGTTATATAGATAAAGCCATCCACGATGACGCGCCTCACTAATTTCACTAATAGCTTACAGTCCAAGTGTGCAACCTTTCGCTTGTGTTTTAGTCTTGTAAATACAAATTAAATCAAATCAAATTCTTTATTTGTAAGCATAGGTAGTTTACATGTGTTATTGAAATACATAATATTTAGTTTACTATGCTTTGCTGTTGCGTCAGCGTACAAATATATTAGTTTTACGTTGACTGTTACATCACTAAATATCTGTAAATGCATACGCGTACTATGTTGGATAATTAAGTCCTCTCACCATACCATAACAATTACCAGCCCTGTATTATATACTGCGCACTGCTGAGCACGGCCCTCCTCTACTACTGAGAGGGTTTAAGGCCTTAGTCCACCACGCTGGCCTAGTACGCGTTGGCAAACTTCACATTCCTTCGAAATTCAGAGAAATTCTCAGGTATGCAAATTTCGTCACGATGTTTCCTTCACCGTTAAAGTGAGCGATAATTCACAAAGAATACACGCATACATTTTTAGATAAGTCAGAGGTGCGTGCCCTTTGGTTTTGAACCTGCGGCCATTCGTCTCGGCAGTCCGTTCCACCCCCAACTAGGCTATCGCCGCTTAACCCACTCAAAAATTGGTAGCGCGTGTCATCGTGGATAAATTCATTATCTATGCCTGTCGGATAAGCGACACGCGTCTCACTCCCTCGCGCCTTCGGTGGCAATCTTTAGGCTTATTTGGATTAGAAAGAGAAACGACTTATTTGTCACAGACACAACATATAAAAAAAACAACATAAAATTTATAAAAACCATCACCAAAATAATAATTATGTTAAAAATGAAAACTATCAGTTTTATAACTTGAGAATGTTCTTTATTTTTACCCATAGTTCAGTTATTTTTTATCGCATCGAATGACGAGACGAGCATGCTGTTCGTCTGATGGTAAGCGATACGACCACCCGTTAACCAGCAACACCATCCCAGCACCTTGAGTTACAAAGTACTGGGTGGCATTCCACTGCGCTCGTCATCTTGAGACATAAGATGTTAAGTCTCATTATGTCCAGTAGTTACACCGGCTACAATGTTCTTCAAACCGAAACACAACAATGCATGCACACTGCTTGACGGTAGAAATAGACATTGCGGTGGTACCCACTCAGACGGATTCTTACATATGAGAGACGTACCACCAGTAAATACCAGTTATGCTATATCAGGTAGGTGACCACTGAGCATAATGATGGTTTTCATTAGTCACCCTACTACTACATAATTGATTGGACTACGTCCATAATCTATATATATAAAAATGAATCCCTATTTTCCTTGGTCACGGCATCACGCGTGAACGGCTGGACTGTTTCGTAATTTCTTTTTTGATGTGTTTATTATTGTCAGGAAAAGGTTCTTATGAAAGAAAAAATTAAGAAAATTGCGCGGAAAAACGGCTGGACCGATTTTAATGAAATTTGTTTGCGTGTCTTCAGGTGGATTCCAGAATGGTTTAGACTCGGGTTCTAGGATTTTATTTCCTTTTTAGGGCAGGACAACGTCTGTCGGGGCCGCTAGTAAATTGATAATTTAGTGTTGGATTATGAAACTCATTGGTAAATTGTGAATAAACGTTAGGTATCGATGAAGCTCTGGTATTTTATTCGTGAAGTGAGTTCTATTACTACCTCTCAACCTTGCGTACTTAATCCAGCTAACAACAGCATAAGATATGGGATATTTATAGTATAATGGCCTTGGTGTATTAATAATCATAAATCACAATAAAAGCTATTTGTCCTCCTCTTTTTTTTCTTACCGAAACCCATTCCCGTCATTGTTAGTGTAGGTTGATATACAGATTAACCTATGCTAGTTATTCTAAACCTCAAGTGATTCATCATCCGAAATTCCTATTAATTGTCACTTTCTTTGTGTTTTTTTTCTGTGCGCAATTTTTAATATGCATACATAATTATTTAATTTTCACGAAATTGAGTATGACTTAGCAGACTTTTCGACCTTTAAATGGTCACTATTTCATAATCGGGTAAATGATAAGTTTATCCAACGGAACCAATTGCTTCCTGACACGTGACAATACGTTATAGTTGCTAGAGTTATGTCGATCTTACTGATTGCAGTAATTCACAAAGTTGAACAATTTTTAAACACCTATGTAATTGCATCTTCAACAATTTTTCGCTGCTAAAATAACTATGTAACTTTACTATAATTTAAAGAAAAAAATTTTTCAATTAAACTTAAGATTATTTTAAGATTTAAATTTATTTCTTCTTTTATATTAATGCTTTTAAAATTCAGCTTTTTGCGGGTAAACCCCAGCTGACACTGAAACGAGCCAAGACATTTTTCATCAAAATAAATAAACATAAACTGATAAATTCCAGTAAACCATTTTAATTTCAAGTGCTAAATGCGTTTTTCAAGTTGAATAAAAGTTGAGAACGCTAGTAATGTAATTAAGAATCCATTTTTCTTTCTGAATGACGTTTACCACATTTTATTCGCAATAAACTGAAATTGTTTGCATTCTAAATAAAGTTTCAATTATTTTAACTGACTTCCAAGAAAGCAGGAGATATAAAATTTGTCAGTTGTTCAAAGTTTACGATAGAATTTACTTTAACTGTTTAGAAAGATATTGTGTGAATTTTGCAGTATCTTGAGAATTCCCATCGTAGCCATTTCTAATCGCTTTAATCTATCACATTAATCTTATTATTTGTTTTCGTTTTTATTTCCCTCCTTGTGTTAGTACACGGACATTCAGACCACCCCCTTATTCTATAAGACACACGTTATTTTCAACGCTCGTATCAAGCACGTAACGTAGCTCATCGCGTTCATCACTATGGAAATTGGCATACAGAATACCATTTAACGTTAATTACACGGAGTTAACGTAACGCGGTCGGGTTACGAGATAACACTGTCATAGAGAATAAGCGGGCTGAATAAAAATCATAGTAATTTTTACTATCGCTCCATATCGAAAGGTGCTCTTAAAATCATTATTGTACCTATACTTTAATACGCTACGATAGTTTCTTTGACCATAAAGTTCATATTTGCTACTAGTATCAGACACTCCTAGACAACGTTAATATTGCATCAGTCACTTCCGAATCGATGGGTAACGTGTTCCCATTATGCATTTTTTTTTATCGCATCGAATAACGAGACGAGCATGCCGTTCGCTTCATGGTAAGCGATACGACCACTAAAACATCATCCTGCACCTTGAGTTACAAAGTACTAGGTGGCATTCCACTGCGCTCGTTATCCTGAGACGTAAGATGTTAAATCTCATTATATCCTGTAGTTGCACTGGCTACAATGCCCTTCGACCGAAACACAACAGTGCATGCACACTGCTGCTTGGCGGTAGAAATAAACATTGCGGTGGTACCCACCCAGACGGACTCTTACATATGAGAGTCCTATCACCAGTAGTAGTATAAATCCCGGAATACTACTGAGGATGGACTTTGATACTACGTCTAATATGATTTAGATTGTATTTTTAAAGTTAATTACATTGTTGACTAGGCAGTGGTGTATTTAGGGCACCAGCCGTTCCCCGTGTGTTCCGGCCTATGATGCAGAGCACGAGTTTATCGTCAAATCGGCCACAAATTCCGGTCTCCGGTCTGTTACTGAGCAGGAGCTGAATATAACTTTGAAGACTACAAATCTCGGAGACTTTTTTCAATGTAGAATTTAAAGTAGGCAGAGTAGAGATGGTAGTGCATTCAAGATTCTACTTCATCCCATAATGTAAGAGCATTATTCGGCATTTTCTAATACATGTACCGAAAAACGAATGAGAGCCAATTAGCGCTGGTTTTTCAATAGCCGGATAAAAGTGGTTGATATAATCTAGCCATTTTTCATTAGAAGACTGCTTCTGCGTTTCGTATGGCGAGTACTCACAAGCTCACGCCTTTTATGCCCGAAGGAGTAACTAGAGGCAATTAGTGCACTCACTTTTCGCCATGTGTAGTTCATACTCCTAGTCATAGACTGCATCGGAGGCTTCTTTAGTAGAACATGTCATTGATAGAATGGACGCACATGACAAGTGTCTGGGTATTTTCCTCGACCAATCAAAAGCATTTGATACTGTCTCAATCCCACTTCTCCTTTCCAAGATGGAAAACATCGGAATACGAGAAATATGCTTGGATATTTTTCAAGATTACTTGACTAATCGCACGCAATGTGTTAAAATTGGCTCAGTCGTTAGCGATACTTCAATTGTCACACATGGAGTCCCACAAGGCTCCATTCTGGGCCCCACACTCTTCCTAATCTACATCAACTCTTTATGTCGACTTTCAATCCCAAACTGCTCTATTTTTACTTACGCCGATGACACCGCTTTGGTTATTCATGGATGCAACTGGGAAGAGACACTTTTACACTCAGAATTTGCACTTACCCAAGTTATGAAATGGCTAAACATAAACTTATTGACATTAAATTTAAACAAGTCGATGTACTTAATGTTTTCTTTAAAACCCTTAAACCAAGCCACCTTAGATATCTTAATGCTTAAAGCCCACACATGCCCAGCGTCATCCTCAAATTCTTCTTGTGATTGTCATATTTTAAATAGATCCATTACTGTCAAGTATCTTGGGTTACAGATTGACAGTCTCCTGAACTGGAAATGTCATTTAATATCCCTTACCTCTCGTGTTAGGAAACTGATTTACATTTTTAAAAAATTACGTAACTCTGCAGATAAAACTACACTTTTTACTGTGTACTTCGCTTTAGGGCAATCCATATTAAACTACTGTATATCCGTGTGGCGTAGCGCCCATAAAACACTCCTTCTTATATTAGAACGTGCGCAAAGGGCAGTGCTAAAGGTTTTAACCTCTAGGCCGATCAGATTTCCCACAGACCTCCTTTATAAAAATTGCCAGGTCTTAACAGTAAGACAACTGTATATACTCCACACGGTTGTACGTAAACACTCCACCCTTACATTTAACCCGAATGTTTTAAAGAAACGACGAGCCCATGCCGTTTGTCCACCCATACATTGGAATACATTAATTGCTAAACGCAACTTTAAAGTCTCTGGTAATCACATTTACAATATTTTTAATAAACTTCTTAACATCTATACCCTAAATAAGTTTGATTGCAAACATAAAGTAAGGAAATGGCTGCTCACAAAAAATTATACAGAGACTGAAAATATTTTAAATTTCACTACACCCTTTAACGATTAATACTTTAATTGCATTTTCTTTTAGGTATATTATATTCGTCACTCACACACAGTCACAATGTTAGTCTAAGAGTCACACACACACACGCACGCACGCACGCACGCACGCACGCACGCACGCACGCACGCACGCACGCACGCACGCACGCACGCACGCACGCACGCACGCACGCACGCACGCACGCACGCACGCACGCACGCACGCACGCACGCACGCACGCACGCACGCACGCACGCACGCACGCACCCACGCACACACACACACACACACACACACACACACATTAACATACATTCACACATGGTGACTATGGCACACACACTCGCACTTACTTAAAAAGGCATTTAAAATGTACTTGTCAAATATTCATTTATACTAATTTATCTCATGTTCTAAGTTAATTTTATGACAATTGTATTGTACGATATGAATCCCTGGTGTTCCATAACACAAGTTAGATCTTTATTTGGACACCAGAGTTCAATCAAACACATTGCTGAACTTCTTAGAATTACTCTAATAATTGTAAGATTTCAAATATTTTTTTGCTTCATTATGTTATGTGTTTTTGTATGTTTTTCCATTTGATTAATAAAAATTTATTATTATTATTATTATTATTACCTATATCACGTACGCGTTACGAGTACGATTTGCACGCTGAGGTCCTGGGTTCGAATCCCGGGTCGGGCCAAAAACATTGTGACTGGGTTTTTCCATCTTAAAAAAAATTACTCAGTCACAGCTCGGAGTCAGGAAGTTGGCGGTGTGATACCCCCGTGCCTCGGAAAGCACGTAAAGCCGTTGGTCCTGCGCCTGATCTCTCTCCAATCACTGGACTATTAGAGTGAAGGAATAGCGAGTGCACCTGTGTATTGCGCACACACTTGTGCACTATAATATCTCCTGCGTACCTGGCTGATCTCCGTTGAGATTGGCCACATTGAATGCATTATAACCTAACTAAAGAGAAAAGCAAGGCCATAGATTGCCAACTTTATCATTGCCGTTATTTTTAAGTAGGTGATGCTCGCTGCTTCGCCCACGTGTTTATTTTTCCAGGATAGAAATATTTTCCCGATATAAAAGTAGCCTATAGCACTCACGAGTAATGTAGCTTCCTATTAGTGACAGAATTCTCAAAATCGGAACTACTGTTCCTGAGATTAGCAGGTTCAATCAAATAAACAAACAAACAAACTCTTCCGCTTTATAATATTATAGATATTATTAGTATAGATTTGTTCTGCTGTATAAGTAGTTCTATCCAGTACTTTTATATTCCAAAGGATCAATTATAATTGTTCACAATGATTGCTTAGAAAAATACTACAGGTACTTACATAGGCACGAGTCTTGACAGACATTTTATTCCGAGAAAACTCATGCAAGCGTGCGGAACCACGTGTAAAAGTCTAGTAACTTATATACAAATGGCTTATATTTAATTTTCAGCGGAGCAGATATCAAGACTGCGGCCGTCCCAGTCTCCGATCGCGATCTCGCTGAGCCGGTGCCCCACGTGGACGTCTCTCGACCCTCTCCGCTTCAGAGGCTATTGGGACAGCGGCGAGAACGCAATACTCCTTAATAATGGATCCACTGGTAAAAGCTACATTTTTGTTTATAATAAGGTATTTGAACGGGCTGGCCACGGTTTTAGCATCAACTTCGCTGTTACCTGTCATCAGATTGGGGCGGATTTACAAAAAATACGTACTAATTACTAAGTGGACGATAGCCTAGTTGGGAATGGCACGGTCTGCCGAGACAATGTCCGGAGGTTCAAAATCCAAGGCACACACCTCTGACTTTTCAAAGTTACGTGTGTATTGTTTATCAATTATCGTTCGTTTTAACGGTGAAGGAAAACATCGTGAGGAAACCTGCATACCTAAGAAGTTCTTCATAAGAATTTCGAGGGTATGTGAAGTCTACCAACCCGTACTAGGCCACCGTGGTAGACTAAGGCCTAAACCCTCTCAGTAGTAGAGGAGGCCCGTGCCCAGCAGTGAGACAGAATATATATAATAATACAGGGCTGGTAATATAATTACAATAATAAATAATACCAGCATTGAATAATGTAGTAACCTACTAATGAGTACGGGCCTCCTCTACTACAGAGTTTGGGCCTAAGTTAATGATGCTGGTTGCGAGTTGGCAGATTCCAATATTCTAAATTCAAAAAATGTAAACGTAGCTGCACAAATCTATACTAATATTATAAAGCTGAAGAGTTTGTTTGTTTGTTTGAACGCGCTAATCTCAGGAACTACTTGTTCGAATTGAAAAATTCTTTTTGTGTTGAATAGACCATTTATCGAGGAAGGCTTTAGGCTATATAACATCACGATGCAACTATTAGGAGCGAAGCAATAATGGAAAATGTGAAAAAACGGGGAAAATTATTCATCCTTGAGGGCTTCTATTGCGTGCGCTGCGAAAACGGTCCAAGATACCAAAAATATATGTGTGAAAGAATTATTCCTCTTGAAATGATCTAAAAAAATGTCCGCGACAGTATATGTCTATCTTTTAAGATTAACTCACTAGAACCGTTTTTATGGTAATAAAATTTGGTCGAAATTAATGCATTATTTGTTAAGAGTTGTATCAACGTCATAGTCATAGAGTGATTCAACGGGAAGGTTTTTATGTATGTACTTTTAGCCCGGAAAAACTTATTAACGCGGGCGAAGCTAGTAAGTAATAATATTAAATTCTTATGTATGCGTGCATCTAAATCAATTTAATAAACTATGATATTGACAAATCCATATTCACACACGACCGAAAAAAAGGCCGATTGCACATTCCGCGCTGTTTTTTCCATTTATATATAAATAGGCTCCATCAATTGTGGTCCCAAGGATATTGCCGGGTATTTGCACAAAAAGAATAATATCGTTTGGAGACTGAATATGTTTTTACAATGCTTTATGAGTTTCTCATCCGAATTTATAAGATTGCCGGTCTTTCGCAGAGCCCTAGAGGTAGAGAAAAATCTTGTCGGGGAATGATTGTATAATTAAAAAAAGAATATGCAGTTGGTAAAAATAATACCAACCAATAATACTTACTGTTTGGTGTTAAATTATTTTTATTATAGTTCAGTTAATATGTAAATCGATATAAACGAAAATCCGTAAGACGATGTCGAGGCCGTGACATGTAGTTTAAAAAATCAATTATGAATTAATTGAGTTTTTGAACATTAAATTTCATATTTTATTTTTACCAATCTCCAACTGCCTATTCTTTAAACTCTCTGGTACTGCATTTTTGAACATTAAATTTCATATTTTACCATTCTTCAACTGCGTATCTCTCTGGTACTGGTGGGCTACTCGTACTTATGGCGAAAAGCTAAGTATCTGGCATCTTAGGACTACTCAATATATCTATAAAGTAACTAACTCCTGTGAGACAAACCTATAATGGAGCTATCTAGCTTTAGCTACTAAGCTAACTTTATGAATCGAGGCCTCTCAATTCTTGTGTATATTCAAAACAGAGATACTTCCGTTATAGGTTTCGTCTTACAAGAATTAGTTACGTGATCGATAACAAACACACGAAATGGATTTATGTATCTAGATAAGCGAATATAGATAAATGTATCCACTCGAATAGACAATACTATAATATGCTCAAACATAGAACCGTGAATCGAATAACTATTTTCATCGTATCGTGGATAATCGTCGATATCAATACCTACGTCGTGCAATGGATTGGTTTCACCGACAAGGATTACCTCCGTGTTATAATAATACTAGCTTTTACCCGCGGCTCCGCCCGCATTAAAAAGTTTTTCCGGGATAAAAGTCCCGGTTTATATTTTCCCGGGAAAAAAGTAGCCTATGTGTTAATCCAGGACATGATCTACCCGTGTGCCAAATTTCATCGAAATCCGTTCAGTAGTTTTTGCGTGAAAGAGGAACAAACATCCTTACATCCATACATCCAAACATCCAAACATCCATACATTCTTACAAACTTTCGCCTTTATAATATTAGTAGGATAGTAGGATTATGAGCCCTGTATTATATACTGTCCCACTGCTGATCACGGGCCTCCTCTACAACTGAGAGGGTTTAGGCTTTAGTCCACCACGCTGGCCTAGTGCGGGTTGGTAGACTTCATACACACACCACACACACTCACACCTTTTATCCCCAAAGGGGTAGGCAGAGGCGCAACTTAGGCAGATTTCACATACCTTCGAAATTCTTATAGAGAACTTCTTAGATATACAGGTATTCTCCCATCACAAATAGTAGAAATTGCTGTACGGATTTTAGTGAAATGAGACATACAGATGCAGCATATCTATACTAATATTATAAAAAGGAAAGATTTGTGTGTTTCTAATGGATAAAATCAAAAAGTACTGGACCGATTTTGAAAATTCTTTCACTAATAGGAAGCTACATTACTCCTGAGTGCTATAGGCTACTTTTAATCCCAGGAAAATATTTATATCCCGGGGAAACTTTTCAGAAAATGAAACAGTGGGAATTGCAAGCAAAAACTAGTAATTACTTAATCTAATATGCTATCTAACCACAAAAGTAATTACCACACGCAGCACATTTAATAAGTTTACAAACGTATACAAGACTGTAATTTACAATCAGTATTATTCCACACAATTTGTTCACAAAATCATGCCAAATTAGCATTTAAATAGAAACTCAATTGAAGTTTCCTAGTTTAAGTGTGTAGTGTATGTGTGTATGAGTTCTGCGATGAAATTTGTATTCAAACATGTTACGCAGAGTGTAATCAAGAGAAATGTACACAATTAGCCACCCAATTTCGTCTATTATATTTGATGTAATATAATTCCATTCCAGAAAATTAAAATATGAAAATGGGCGTGTGACCAATTTAAGTAAGAGATTTAAAAGTATTTACTCATTTTGCAATCATCTCTAATGCATTACGAACAAGAGATTTATTTGAGCAAAAGATAATCTTTGTTTACATTTTATCTTTTGCTTCTGTGAATATAGTATGCAAAGAGAGAATAAACTATTATAATTAACTTACACATGTACAATAAGTATAGAAATTTACGTGTTATAAAAGCAATTTCTCCCGCCGCGTCTGTTTGAACGCGATAAACTCAAAAACTGTTGAACGGATTTCGAAGAAATTTGGTATGGAGATTGTTTGAAATCCTGGTAAGGACATAGGCTACTTTTTTCCCGAGAAAATAAATAGTGAGGCTTCAATCCCAGAAAAACTGTTTTACGAAAAACGAACAAAACTTTTAAATAAGCTAAAAGAAGTTTATCAACCTAGATTAGGGAATGACAAATCCCATCACCTTGTTTAATCAACAAACACAAGTGTAGTAAATAAAAATCTTATAAACTCTGACCCATGCTGTACGAGGGGCACATTCATTCGCTATCAGCATATCTGCAAATCTCTGAACTGGTCAACATTTATCAACCTCAGTCGATAAGATATGTGAGGACCTTGTAAAACAATCAAGGTTTTTTAAATAACATATTGTTAGAAACTGAAGCGATTTTGATTTAAATAAAAAAATATTTACCACTGATTTTATAGAAATACTTTCACAAAGATATTAGATATTACGACTGAGCCAATACTGAGACCGAAAGCGTGCGAATGGGGCTTTTTTTTTTTTTTTTTTTTTTTATATGGCCATCTTCGGCTCATTAGGGACGGCTGCGGGCTTCCTCCGACTCACGTCTAAGTTGTCGTCCGCAACCGCCCCTGCGCGTACCGCGTTTTTGCGGTCCTTTTTCCTGTTGCGGGGGCTCAGAAGCCCCCGAAACACCGTACCGTGTCCGCCTTTTGCTGTCCGAGGCAGCGTGTCTCACATGTCCATCACGGGGGTCACAGAAGTTGGCTAGACTAATGGGTGGGCGGCACGTCCCGCCCACCCGTGACCCCCGGAGGCCCCTATTAGTCGCCTTTTACGACAGGCAGGGGATACCGTGGTGGAATTCTCCAAACGCCCCCAATCCACAGGGCGGGAGACGTCGGTCAGTCGTCCACCCGACGCCTCCTACGTCTCGTCTGGCGGCGGGAGGGATCACCACTGCGCTGGCGATCCCTCTCGGCACTCTCCTTCCGCGAGAGGACCGCCTCGCAGAAGTGGGCCACCGCCTGCCAGGCATCCCGGCCGCCGACCATGGAAGCGACCACGGCCGGCAGCGAGAGGTCTTCTCCGACGACTGTTCTGAGAGCGCTGCGCTCCTCATCCCAGGCTGGACAACACTCCAACGTATGTTGGGCCGTGTCCATTGGGCAGTTGTCACAATAGTGACACACGGCCGACTCCTCTATACCTACCACCCGAAACAGGAACTCACCGAAGCAGCCATGCCCGGTGAGCACCTGCGTCAGGCGGTATGTTGCCGCTCCGTGGCGCCTGTCCAGCCGGCAATTCGGCAAAGACAGGACGCACTGCCTCTACGACCCTGTGCCCCCACGACGGGGCCTCCAGCCTGAGACGCCACTCCTCCACGGCGGCTCGCCGTAAGGCGGCCCTCTTGGCCTCCACCTCCTTCAGGGCCGGACGCTTCCCCCGACTGAACGCCTCCTCCCGCCAATGGAATACATCGGAAAGGGATTTGGCGTCCAGGTCCCAGGGCAGAAATCCGGCCAATAGGCAAGCCGCCTCGAAAGAGACCGTGCGGTACGCCCTGACCGCCCGCTGCGCTAAAGCTCTCTGTGGGGCGCGCAGAAGGGCGACGCAGGGGCGGCCCAGGGAGTCAGCCCAAACGGGGCTGCCGAAAGGGCTATGGACCGCACGACTCCGTGATACAGAGCCGATGGGGATCCGCACCCCCCCCAACGACGATGCCGGCACCGGCCGGTGGCCCTCTCCGAGGTCCGTGAAAGCACACGGCCTCGGTTTTCTCGAGGGCCACCTTCAACCCTAAACGTTGAATTCTACCAACTACTTGGCCGGTGCCCGCCGCCGCCAGAGTTGCGGCGTCCCGGAAGGTCCCAGCAGTCGCTGTGACTAACGTATCGTCGGCGTAACAAGTCACGCCGACGCCCCGGAGATTGGAACCACGGAGCACCCAGTCGTACCCGATGTTCCACAGGAGAGGGCCCAAAACCGAGCCCTGCGGAACACCGCACGACATCGCTCTTCGGTGCCACCCATCGGCGCCCGGATACACCACGTGCCTGTCAGACAGGTACGCGTGCACCAGACGTCGGAGATAGGGCGGCACCACGTGGTACCGCAGTGCCTCGTGGATGCAGGGCCAGGGCAGCGAGTTGAATGCGTTGGATATGTCCAACGACACCGCTATCACTACACTGCCTCCGGCCACTGCATCCTCCGCCTGTGCCTTCACCCGCAGAATCGCGTGGACAGTGGAACGTCCCCTCCTAAATCCAAACTGCTCGTCGGCCAGATTTGGTCCGACCCTTTCAAGGTGCTCGACGAGGCGGGTATGAATGATGCGCTCGAAGAGCTTTGCCACCTCGTCGAGCAACACGATGGGCCGGTAGGCCGACGGCGACTCTGCGGGTCGTCCCCCCTTCTTCAGCAGGACGAGCTTCCCGGTTTTCCAACGCACCGGGAAGACGCCCTGCTCCAGGCAGGCGGTGAATAAGCTGCGGAGCCTCGGGCCCAGGTACTCGAGGGCTAGCACCCAGGCTTTCCCGGGGATGCCATCGAGCCCTGGGGCCGTGTTTTTGCTCGTGCGAATGGGGCTGCACATCGATACTGCAACCTTGTTATACGACCTACTGTCACTTCCACTGTTAGTTTGATATCGCAAAATATTCTCATAAAATCGCACCTTTAGAACGAAAACGACACAATTCAAAAAATGGAAAATTGAGTTGTCATTTTTAAATGACTAAAAACTAGTCTCTTATTTATAAAAATACAATAAAAAAGGGACCGATATAACAGCTTTGTCCTTTTTCTGCTCGAATATGGCTGTGTTTGAACTATTATTGTATTGAGAACTTCGTTTCAAGTAATTTTATGACGATAACTCAATTTTCTGTCTTTTTGAATTGTGTCGTTTTCATCCTAAAGGTGCGAAATATTTAAGAGTCAACAATATGTTGTTGATATACATATTTTCCAGTTTCGTATATTTGCATTTGGAAAATGAATGTTAAATACATTCTCAATTTCGTAGAATATGAAATATCATTTCTAAGTCATGTAATACAGCATAATAGTATACGTAGCTTATGAACTAGACAGAAAAGCAATTAATGTCGCGAGCCATAATTAGCTAGCTTATTTTCATCCCGCCAATAAGATCAAGGGCAAGCCAGTTATTTATTTCCAATTAGAATATATAGATACACACTCGACATTAAATCTAAGCAAGCAAAAAAGTAGCAATTTACCCCACGTTTACTCATAACTTTAGTTTTCTCTATGTTTAATGTAAATGAAATTATATCTAACAAGATGTTGCTCGCAGCTTCGCCCACGCGAAAACCTTTTCTCGCTACAAAACACCATATAACGGCAGTGTTATCTCTTTAAAAAATCAGGTGATAAATGACTATTATTTCCCTTGAGAGCATATTACCGGGATCGAAAGATAGCCTTACTGTAATTTAGGAGATGGTCTACGTTGTGCCAAATCCGTTCATAATATTACTATTCGTTTACAATATTACTAACTTTTCCTCGTAGCTCCGTCTGCGTGATTTGTATTCCGGGATAAAAAGTAGCCTTTGCTACTTGCTATTTTGCTTGCTCATCTTTTAAAAACAAATAAAGAATCAAATCTTTCCTCTTTGTAATATTAGTATGGATAGTAAACATTGACTCGTCACGCCGCGCTACGGACGCCGGCGTTACTTTGCTAATAAAATAACAAATGTGTATGTCAATAATATACTTCATCATTCCAGCGTACTTCACATTCACGGATCAAACAGTGCGGCCTACCCTGAGCGGCGGCCCGCTCCTTGGCGAGTATGTGTTCGAGCAGATGCACTTCCACTGGTCTGTGGACGACTTCACTGGCTGCGAACATGTGCTGGATGGGCATGGGTGAGTTTAAATACGAATGAGGCTCAATTATATTAAGTTTTACAACATCGAAGGTTCCATTTTCAAATTAATATTCTACTAATATTATAAAGGCGAAAGTTTGTAAGAATATCTGGATGTATGGATGTATGGATGTTTGTTCCTCTTTCACGCAAAAACTACTGAACGGATTTCGATGAAATTTGGCACACGGGTAGATCATGTCCTGAATTAACACATAGGCTACTTTTTATCCCGGAAAAACATAAAGCGGGACATTTATCCCGGAAAACTTTTTAACGCGGGCGGAGCCGCGGGCAAAATCTATGTCAAAATAAACTTCATGTAAATTATTTTGGCAATAATGATTACAATGGAGTTGGCAATATCAAATTGGCCGTCTCGAATTGTTTCAAAACATCTTTTGAATAAATTATAATACCAATAGATGTGATACTTCGCTTCTACAACATTAAATTTATTTGAATATTTTTTTTGCGTACGTGAAAATGGTTCAAATCTCTGCATTGACTTAAAAATTATTTCTCACCGTATGAGAAATTTGAAATGAAATGAAATTTTTATTTTTACAAGATAAAATTGAACAAATAAATACTCTTGCAGATTTCAAGAAATCAACAACTACACAGTATATATTTTTATTTAGAGTATACCATTGAATGCTGTACTAGTATTCAACGGTATCGTTGAGAGCTTTCGCATAAACGTCATTTAAATAAGATATCGTCATCAAAACATTTCTCGTAAATCTACGCACAAAGGTATGTCTAATATAATCGATGTAATTTAACAATACATCGGGTTACTAGGGCACACTATAACAATGTTATTTTCTTATTGTCTAGAAAGGAATCTTACATCCAAGCCTTCATTTAATAAAACATACAAATCCCTCGGCTTGTGGAAAGCTAGGTTTGTTTTATATGTACCTGAAATACTGGTATGAAAAATGACCTTCTCATTCTTACAATATTTTTTTAATTTTACCATATATAAACAGAAGTTAATAAAAAATTGACATGATTGTACTCTATTTTGTGTCTTAATTAAATAACTAAAAATAAAAATAAAAATAGAAGATATTTTGATTTAATATGCTGATTTAATATGTTAAACTTTGTCATACCTCTCGACAATTATTAGTAATGTGCTGTCAAAATTAATCGTAGATCAATGGACGGTGGCACCAACCAACTAAGGGCTAACAACAAAATCGCGCAAAACGCTTTTAAACTTGGTAAAATAAAACACTATTTTAAGGTCGCTGCCAACACGCTCAGCGGGCTATGGAGAGAGCTATGCTCGGAGTTTCTCTGAAGGATAGGATTCGCAACGAATACATCCGACAGAGAACCAAAGTTATCGACAGTGAAGCTGAAATGGTAGTGGGCTGGCCATATCTCGCGAAGAACCGACAACCGCTGGGGTAAACGTGTTCTTGAGTGGAGACCGCGATCGGGCAAACGTAGTGCAGGACGCCCTCCGGCCAGGTGGGATGACGATCTGCGAAAGACTGCAGGCAGATGCTGGATGCGGCACGCTGAAGACAGGGCGCTATGGCGCTCATTAGGGGAGGCCTATGTCCAGCAGTGGACTGATAAAGGCATCAGCCTTTCATCCTCATCAGATGATGATGATTAAATGTACGGATTATCTAATATTACGTTGTACTCACGAAGCGGCTACGCCCACGTGAATTTTCAGCGTTTACTTCTAAAAAACATCCGACCATCAAAATCTTTAATATTTTCGTTTATAAAATAAATAAATCCCTCCTAGCGTAATTTCGGCCACGACGACCAATCTCAACGGAGATCAGCCAAATACGCAGGAGATATTCTAGTGCACAAGTGTGCGTAATAATGTAAGAAGTAAGATTTAATGTCAAACTCATTAAATCTAATATTTTGCACAGCGATTACTTAATGGATGGTTTAAACAGTTCATTTTAAAATATACAGTTATTCCCAGAAATTATTAACCTGATTCAAGCCATGGAATACTCTCTCGTTGTATTTGGTAATAGCAAAGTTAATTCCTTAGAAATTCAAAGTTTCCGACACACAATTGATTGTTCACCAGCACAACAAACTTCAGATGTTGAAAACCAACTGTGGAGAAGTATTATAATGAAAGGGTAGGTACTATAAATGATTTCTTATGTTTACGCGGTTACGCGAAACGAAAGGTACTATTCATTTCATTAAATAATGTTACAAGAGGGAATTAGGAAACACTAGCATTTGCCCGCGGCTCCGCCCGCGTTAAAAACTTTTTACGGGATAAATGTCCCGCTTTATGTTTTCCCGGGATAAAAAGTAGCCTATGTAACACATATCCAGGACATGATCTACCCGTGTGCTAAATTTCATCGAAATCCGTTCAGTAGTTTTTGCGTGAAAGAGGAACAAACATCCATACATCCAGACATTCTTACAAACTTTCGCCTTTATAATATTAGTAGGAAGTAGGACAGTAGGATAAGTAGGACTTGATAAGGTGCATAATGCAAAATAATATAAACCTAAGCGTGCGTGTGCGTGTGCGTGTGCGTGTGCGTGTGCGTGTGCGTGTGCGTGTGCGTGTGCGTGCGTGCGTGCGTGTGTGCGTGCGTGTGTGTGTTTGTGTGTGTGTGTGTGTGTGTGTGTGCGTGCGTGCGTGCGTGCGTGCGTGTGTGTGTGCGTGCGTGTGTGTGTGTTAATCCAGGACATAATATACCCGTGTGCCAAATTTCATCCAAATCAGTGTTTTTTTGTTTTGCGTTTACTTTTAAGAAACATCCAAACAATTTCAATATAGTTATATTTGCCTAACCTCTCGTTTATTATTTTCATAAACCAATATTTTTTTTTCCAGATACGCAGCGGAATGCCATTTCGTCCACTACAACAGCAAGTACGGTTCTCTGGAAGCCGCCGTAGGACACCCGGATGGTCTCGCGGTGGTAGGATTCTTATTTGAAGCGGTAGACGCTCCTAATCCCAGATTTGACAGACTGATCGAAGGCTTGGAAGCCATAAAGAAGAACGAGTCTGTCAAGAATGTCACGTCAGGTTGGTTATAATACATTTAATCTTGCTTCTTATCTTACAAATATAAATGCAAATGTTGTCGAAAATCCTTAAATAGTTCATAGTATAAAGCATAGTCGCCCACCGCCTCAATAACTTACCCGATAAATCGAAAACTTCCAAACAGATTTCGATGAAATTTGCTATGGAGATAGTTTAAGATTCTGATAAAGTTTTAAATAAAAATGGCCTTTATTGTACCACAATCATTAGAAATACATTAAGTTCTTGTAATTATTGGTTCCATATTACAATTATAACTATCTTTTATTTAATGGATCTCAAGTTTTTTAAATATACATTATTTGCATGCATGTAGCACAAGAAGTACAGAAGTACAGATACCGCTTATCGGATTTGGATGAAATATAGCACACGGATAGACTATGTCTTGTATTAACATAATATACTTAGGCTTCTTTTAGTTATGGTAATTTTCTCTCGTGGGATATACTTGAACTTTTAATCTATAGATGACGCTGGCGTTGTATGACTGGCGTTAAAGATCACTGCAGTTATTTAGGGACTATTGTAACGGGAGAGAATTTGTACGCGGGCGATGCCGCGCGCCTAACCAAGTCTAGTTATAAAAGTTAGTAGAACACCGTATTTTATTCCGGTAATCTGCTTGCGTAGAAAATATTTGGATTTTTAATCTGGTTTTCTAAGCAGACGGCGCAATGGATTGTCGGTGATTTAGAGACTTTTGTAGCGAGAGAGTCTAGTCCCGCAGGCGAAACTGCGAGTAACACAGTCAAATATATCTATACTAATATTATAAAGCTGTAGAGTTTGTTTTTTTGTTTGTTTGAACGCGCTAATCTCAGGAACTACTGGTTCGAATTGAAAAATTCTTTTTGTGTTGAATAGACCATTTATCGAGGAAGGCTTTAGGCTATATAACATCACGATGCAACTATTAGGAGCGAAGAAATAATGGAAAATGTGAAAAGAACGGGGAAAATTATTCATCCTTGAGGGCTTCCATTGCATGCGCTGCGAAAACGGTTCAAGATACCAAAAATATATGTATGAAAGAATTATTTCTCTTGAAATGATCTAAAAAAATGTCCGCGACAGTATATGTCTATCTTTTAAGATTAACTCACTAGAACCGTTTTTATGGTAATCAAATTTGATCGAAATTAATGCATTATTTGTTAAGAGTTGTATCAACGTCATAATATTAATCTTTATCCAAATAAATGTGTTGGATAGAGTGATTCAACCGGAAGGTTTTTATGTACTTTTAGCCTGGAAAACTTATTAACGCGGGCGAAGCCGTGGGCAAAAGCTAGTTGAATTATATATTGAATTAAGAACATATAAAGGGTGAAATTGAATTCATGGGCATTGACTCGTCAAGCCCCGCTACCGATGCCGGCGTCGGAGTGTATAGGGTTTCCCCATACATATATATATATAAGAGGGGTTTGGCGGGTTAAGCAAACTTTATATTACCCTACTTAAAAGGAATATTTAGAAGTCATCTAAACTGTGAACAAACCCATGTTATTTTTACAGACGGCTTTGTTCTACGCCGCACGAAACAGCGCAAAATGCTTCTAGACTTTGATATTTGAAGATTTATTGGCGCTTATTAAACGTTTTGATTGTTTTTTTTTTCTGATATATATATTTGCAGTAGTAAGTAGTCTATTTCAATAGGCTTTAATCCACTTCTGGCCTCTGGGTTTTTCATATTACCTGATTAATAATCTAGATTTGTGTAATTTTAGTCCCACTTGGAAGAGTATCATTAATGTCTTAGGTTCAAAGGATGCTCATGAATTCAGTTTTACCCTGTACATACTTACATATATACATTCAGGCACTTATCCCGGAAAGAATAAGCAGAGGCGTAACCGGTGCGCTCATTATTTAAGTAATTATAGTCCGTGCAACCATTTATTTAACTTCTGACAGTTCGGTTTCTAATCAATTGGGGATGTACTAATGCGTTACCGATTCGATTTCTTGTAGCAATTGATTTAAATTATGCAGAAGTTTTGATCGATTAAACACATTGAAATGTTATGGTTGCTCAACATTTTGTATTATTTTATAAACACGCCTAAGCGTTTAAATGTGTATATTTTCTGTTTATAAATTTATTCTATAGGTATATATTCTATATCCAATATCATTTTGTCTAAATTTAACTTGAATAGTTTATTTTATAGGTTACTATATACTTACGCATATATAAAAAGATTTTGTTAAATTTACACTGTGACATTTAATTTTTCAATGTAAAAGTTTTGAATTATTTTTGTTACACAATCAGTGGGCTTATACGAATATCGATTGATAATTAATATCGGAGCTGAACAGCAAGTCCCTTCACTATGGAAAACAAAAACTGGCGTCCATAAAGTATTCAATTATTTTGTTTCAATTTCTTGTCAGGAATTATAAAATTTCATAGGCGTGCATATGTCAAAAGTTAAATAAATGGTTCGACGGACTATAATAAAACATATTAACTGATTTATTTCTAATACATGACCTGCTTATTCGTTTTGTAAATTCATTTTCTGCTCATTTTGTTTATGTTAATTTGTAATGAGGTCATTTTTTTTTAATAATTTTGTTCTGTAAAAGGTCGTATGCGTTTGAAACATGTAAACATAATCAAATTCATCTCTCATCTTTATTGAAATAATGAAGTTTAAAATGGAATAAACAAGTTCGTATTTACAAAGCATAAAAAAATAAACCACGTCACGGGAATAATGCATACCATTCATTTTATAGACGATAATTTAATCTTAGTTTATTTGCAATTTTGCGTGCACCCCCGTCATTTTATTTTTAATTTGCCTACTTTGATAATGATGATAATTTATAATATTTAATTCTAAATACAAGATTAATCACACTTCTTACTTATAGGTGTTATAAATACGAAATTTATTAAAATTGTTTGGATGTTTGTATGTTTTAGAAGTAAATGCATAACCAAAAAAAACTGTTTTGGATGAAATTTGGTACACGGATATATGATGTTCTGGATTAACACATAGGCTACTTTTTATCCTGGTATATGCTCCCGTGGCAAATAATAGATTTTTAATCTGATTCGTTAAGTAATAGGCGCTAGCGTCGTAGTCTAGTGATGTCAATTAATGCTATTTCAAATTAAATTAATTATCATGCTAATTTTCATCTCTTGGCATGCAAAACAACCATGCTAATACTCATAGAGGATAAATAATCTAATACTAATTGCTAATATGAAGCATGAATTAAAATTTTGTGAATTTTAATTTGCGAATCATAATGCTAAATGCTTTGATTAATAATATGTCGCTAAATGATGAATTAGCAATTCGCGCGTAATGGACGCACTACATTCAAGCATCTATGTTTTTTTATTATAGTTATACGATATTAATTTATATAGACATTAATTACGTTTAAAGTTGACATGAAATAAACTAATTAATTTGTGAAACTTTCACCTAACATTAAAACATCTGCGTTGTGTGAACCGTGAAGGCATCCTCGAACTGTTAGCCTATTATTATGTTACAAACAATATCCATATTTCACATTGTGTGCAATGTTATCCGACCTAATATTCGGTAATTTTACAAAAATCTAATTTAATGAGCCTCTTCGCGTGACGCATCTATTGCGCTCTTTTTTTCACTCACTCTCCAACTCAAAAAAGTTAGATTAATTAGCATTAGCACGGAATTAAATTTAATTTAGTATTCTTGCGAGCGCTAAGGAGAGGGCACGCTTGCGCTGCTATTGCAAAGCGCGCTAACACACGTATTAATTAGCACTTCACGAAATTTTGCAACTGTATTTAAGTTGTGAAATGCCAAATGAGATTTAGCATGCCAATAATAATGCTAACTAATTCAACACTACGTAGTACAGGTGGAACTGTAAAATGCTATACTGTTTTAGAGACTTGTAGCGGGAAAGGCTTTCCATGCGGATGAAGCCTCGTTTAACCTTGATTTTTCACTGCCACTCTTGCCTATAAACAATATCCACTACACATACAACTGAAATACAAAGTCCAAAGTTCTACCCATCACTGATCGACCTGTTAGACGTGGTGTGTCCAGCAACTTTCAGCGACCTTCAGTAGGTCATAGAGGTGGTCTCTGTTCAGCAATTGTCATCAAGAGACTAATGATGATGCCATGCAGTTCTCCGACATCGATATGTTCTTTATGTCTATTAATAATTTTAAACGATCTATTATAAAATCTTTAGGTGGAATTTAATTTGTTAGTTCTCCGACTCAATTTGTCTGCATAATTAATTATACTCAATAGTTTGTTTTCTTAAAATATAATTTAGTTTGTTTTTTTTTTTTAGCTTATTTCATTGTATCTTAGATAATGTTATTGTTCACTCTTTTTATACCTGTGTTATTTATTAGTGGAAACTTCACTGGATTATGTAACACATTCTTTTGTTATTTTCATTTAATATTTTCTGTTTGTTTCCCAAATATAAAAAAAAAACACTACCTTAATTTGCCACCCACTGACATAAGACATATTTTGAAATTTCCAGAGGCGTTATCTTGGATGGACTCCGACGACCTTTCCGAGGGTAGCTACGTCACTTACAAGGGCTCTCTGACGACGCCGCCCTACACAGAATGCGTTACATGGATCATTTATGAAAAACCAGTACAAGTAGGAGCTGAACAAGTGAGTACTTTGCTTCTTAGTTCAATTCGTCCATTTCCAAAATGATAAAATCATTTTATTATTTTTTATAAGTTTTAAATTTTATTCCAGAAAATACATTAGTCTTCTGGTAACCCTACTTTTTTAAACTTTGTTGTCTTCGTAATGTCCACCAACTTATCAGACAAGGGTGCCAATTCAGGCCGTCGGTAGAATATAATAAAACTCACTATACTTTTTTGTGATACCCATAAGTTTCAAATTCCGAATATCCTGAGAAAAGAAAATATAACGTGTAATTTATTGCCTTCAGTGGAGGTATAACGGGAAGCAAAAGGCGAAATTGTCAGCGCTTGAATAAACAGACATTTCCATTTAGGATTCGATCGAAACCTTTTTGAATTACGATAAATGGCCAGTGCCTTACTTTGCCCAGTATCCTCTTAGAATCTTCCTACTAAAATAACAAATAAAGCCAAAGGGTCCATAGTCAATTTCTAAGAATCAGTTCAAGCCAATAAAGTAAAAGCCTCTTCATTACAGTTTATTGCTCTCAAACTACTTGATTATAACCATTCTCTTTGAAGTAATGGTTGCTAGGTAGTATGTACATAGAACGGAATTAGGGCGATGGAATGATTACTAATTCTCATCAGAATATAATAGTTAGTTATCGCTCGAAATTTGTTTTTGAAGTATCTGATTTATAAATAATTTTGTTATATGGCCTCAGATCTTCGTTTGTTCACTGGTCGTGGCCTTTAAGCAAAGAAGTATGTTTTAAATTTTAATATAATTTAAATTTGTTTTTATATTTCTCTTATATAGCAAACTAGCTTTTGCCCGCGGCTCCACCCGCTTGAATGAGTTTTTCCGGGATAAAAAACCCGTTTTAAATTTTCCCGGGATAAAAATTTGCCTATGTGTTAATCCAGGATATGATCTATCCGTGTGCCAAATTTCATCGAAATCCGTTCTGTAGTTTTTGCGTGA
Organism: Lapara coniferarum; assembly: GCA_949316025.1. Taxonomy (NCBI): domain Eukaryota; kingdom Metazoa; phylum Arthropoda; class Insecta; order Lepidoptera; family Sphingidae; genus Lapara; species Lapara coniferarum. Next base: position 15,914,879 of record OX438925.1, on the reverse strand, counting down.
AAGAGGAACAAACATCCATACATCCAGACATTCATACATTCTTACAAACTTTCCCCTTTATAATATTAGTAGGATGTTTAAAATTACATATGTTTCTGTTTGTAGATTATTTGATCGCACAATCATGTTATGATCGAATAGTAAATATTGTCGCATCATTAGTACTACTGAACAACGTACTGAGCCTAAGAAACTGATAATATCCTTAGTTAGTCCGCCAAAATAGGCAATCAAATACGTGGTATCCGAATCGGAAACCGCGTATTTAATCGATTCTCTTACATATGAGTCCTACTGGTGGTAGGTCTCTCATATGTAAGAGTCCGTCTGGGTGGATACCACCGCAATGTCTACTTCTACCGCCAAGCAGCAGTGTGCATACACTATTATATTTCGGTTTGAAGAACATTGTAGCCAGTGTAACTACAGGACATAATGAGATTTAACATCTTATGTCTCAGGATGACGAGCGCAGTGGAATGCCACACAGTAAGTGTAACTCAAGGTACTGGATGGTATTTCTACAATTTATGGGTCGTCGTATCGCTTACCATCAGGCGAACAGCATGCTCGTCTCGTCATTCGATGCAATAAAAAAAAATTGGATTATTTTCCTATATTCATTCAAACTTTGTTGTCCACAGTTGGGCCTTCTGCGCCAGTTAGAGGGTCCGAACAGCGTGCCAATCGAGCGGAACGTGCGCCCCACGCAGAGGCATCCGCCCGGACACTCCGTCATCTATGTGAAGCAAGTCAAGTCCAAGCTATGATGGTGGAATAAAGTAGTTTATCGTGTTATTTTGTTTTTTTTTTTCATTTAGTCCCTATATCTTATTTTTACTGGTGTTTGATCATGTTGTGAGGTCACGACTTTTTGTACTAGATTATGTAAGGCACTATCGGTTGCTAGAAATAGTCATTGGATTATTTTATAAGAATTATAACGCTTGTGTAAAACAGTCTTCTGATAGAAATAACTATTAAATAATTATTGCATATCATGTTATTTCAATCACTCGCGATTTCAATATAACTTTAATAGGGTAGTGGTCTATGATTAATTTTGTGCTTTACTCTATATGTGACAGCAAAAATACGAATAAGTTTCATTTTGTTATTACAACTAAATTTTAATTATTATAACAGCAATTTTAATGCTGTTTATTAAAGAATCATTAAAATTTATTAAGATTTGCCAGTAATTTACATTTCAAATACTGCAATTCGCAACGCCTAGTGAGGATAATGCGCAGCGAAATTCCCAATGACGTCAAGTGCCAGCATTGTAAATCTTATTTCTTGTCATCCCCTACTAAGGCTCAACACTTTTTGATTAACTATACGGGCACAGCAAACTGACTCTACTGCACCGAATAGCGACGATTATCCCACGCCAGTCGATGCGGTTATGCCGGCCTGCTTGAGCCGAATACACTCAGGCGGATCCCGGAACGCGGCACACTTACGTGGGACTTATGGCGGGTTTTAACACCTTTATGGTGGTCGATATCCAGCCGGATACAACATATATCCTACCACCAGCATTTCTACCGGATTTAAATCATTCTTTTCGGTTACATTTTATATATATTATTTTTAAGGCACTGAATGACGAGACGAGCATGCCGTTCGCCTGATGGTAAGCGATACGACCACCCATAAACAGTAGGAACACCATCCAGCACCTTGGGCTATAAAGTACTGTGTGGCATTACACTGCGCTCGTCATCCTGAGACCATTATGTCCAGTAGTTACACTGGCTAGAATGCCCTTCAAACCGAAACACAACAATGCATGCACACTGCTGCTTGGCGATAGAAATAGACATTGCGGTGGTACCCACCCAGACGGAATATTACACATGAGAGACATATCACCAGTATTATAATAACTCTTTATTTCAGATATCAGAGATGCGTAGTATTAGTAAACGAATATTTACTTTAAAAACTAATGTTGGTATCAAGTATCAACAGTTACAATTATATTTCTATACTAGTAGTGCTCGCGGCTCCGCCCGCGTGAAAGTTTTCCGGGACAAAAATATTTTCCCGGGATAAAAAGTGGCCTATAGCACTCAGGAGTTATGTAGCTTCCTATTAGTGAAAGAATTTTCAAAATCGGTTCAGTAGTTCCTGAGATTAGCGCGTTCAAACAAACAAACTCTTCAGCTTTATAATATTATACTAGCGGCCCCGACAGACGTTGTCCTGCCCTAAAAAGGTAACTAAAATGGCTATTAAAAAATAAGGGTTGATCGTAGAGGGGTGAAAATTTAGGGTTGTAGGTATTTTTGTATGCTGTATCATAAAAAAATTAAAACAAAAAATTTTGTCTGAAAAATAAAAAAAAAAATTTAGGGGTGGTCCACCCTTAACATTTGGGGAGATGAAAAATAGATGTTGGCCGATTCTCATAGATACCGGATAAGCACAAAAAATTTCATCAAAATCGGTCAAGCCGTTTCGGAGGAGTATGGCAACGAAAACTGTGACACGAGAATTTTATATATATAGATTATAGTATAGATGTAATGAGGTTACAATATTACAATGTGTAAAGGATGAGAGAGCAGAACGTATGCTTAATTTATCATCCTCCACACAAAATGTCTTAGGATAGGTGACAATATAGTCTCCGCGACTGGTATTAGAATGCTGTTGTGACTGGTCCGTATTCGGCTTACGAGAGATGTAGTTTACTTGCGAAGAACACCTTGGAAACTATCAGTCCTGTTCTTTGCAAACATCTCCGAAGCACTACAATAACGAGGCATTTCCAATCTAAACATATTATTATATTGTACGCGCAGTACTTCTAGTGATCTTTTGGCATGTAATTTTCGATAAAAAATTTAAACAAAGATAAGTCAAAAGACATGTTTAATAATTTTATGCTCTACATTTCAAAACACTTTTAATTAATAAAACGTGTTAGCGAGGTCAAATAACTGCCGTTAATTTGATTCCTGCCCCTCGATACAGGTAAATGATTTCATTAATTTGTTGTATGGACATTAAGCTGTGGGACAAAGTCCACTTATACCGATAAAAGGACGAAAAATATTTGCTCTACATTTCTTTCAAGTTGAGGGAAATTATTTGAGTAAAAATAGTTAGTAGAATATTACAGTAAGTCACGCAAAACGTGTTTTGAGAGCCATTGAAATATAATTTAGGTCCTAATCATTGCCCAGTTGATATTCATTATTTACATTAAAACCTTCAAATAAAAAAAGAAACAAAATAATAGTTCTGTACCCAAAAATCTATGGGAAAATTCTTCTGATTTCGTGTATTTGTTTTATTCAGCCCCTTTTACCCACACCACGATGTAAAGCCGTCCGTAGAATGAAAATATGTGGTTACAATCTACGAATTTAGTAAATTATTATGTGTAGGATTCAAAACAAAAATAAAACGTAATTTCACATTGATTTTATAATCCTACGAGCATTAGCAATATATTATGCAGTGTGAACTGTGTCATCTGCTACTCATTGATGGCTTCACATAGAGAAAATCAAAGGAATTTTTCAATCCATACTGAGTTCTAAAAATCTATTTCTGTAAAATATATTTATAAATGTAATAACTTATACCAAATAGAAATCAAAAAATATTTTTTACAGTAGCATTGTTATGCCTAGCTATAACACCTAGCGGCAAAAGTCAAACTCTATCCATCTGTACGAATCCAGACTACTGAGGATGCCAGCACAGAGCTCAAATGTTGTAGCAACATGTTCATAAGCGTGTAAGTAAAATATATTCCGCACAACGTGTTCGTTATCGGAGCTTAACAACAATTTTGAAGCACATTTTGCCTGAGTTTTAGATTCGCGGGAAGTCGACATAGACCGCGTACTAAACAAAAGTAAAAGCCTTTCGTATTCCTTGTCAAAGTTATCAGCCATTTGCGCTAATAGTATCTTCATCGCACGACATTTCTGCATCATTACATCTTCACCTTCGTACCAAGGCTTTAATAATTCTGCATGAGATTTCCGCAAAATTTCGTAATAATTCATTCTTTCATCATATTCTTTTTCCATCATCATCACCCTCCAGCTAGTTATTGACAGGTCCCATACCTCACCGGGACACATTTCTGTATACATCTTCTTCATTTTCATTACCTCTGTTTGATGGTAAAAGCAGACAGGATTCTTCATAACAAATAAGTCCGCTTCTAGAAATTTCTTTTTGTACGGATATACTTGGGGTTCTATAGCAGTAGCTTTCGCTACCAAATCATTGAGCAAATTAGTGACGATATTACCAACTGCTTTTCTATTTATCCTGGTTTTTAATATCTCCACTTTTCTCTTCATAAAATCGAAGTCTTCAACAGCATCAGCGAATAAATTTATAACTAATTTGCTTGCTAAAGTGTCAAAAAAACAAATATTGCAGAGGCTTAATTCCCAAAATTCACTATAAATTCCTGGCTCATCTGATACGAACGTAAAACATAGCTCTCTGTTTTGTCCGGGAGACAATACATCTTCATTTTTATTAAAAAAGAATACTTGTTCATATATATCTTCAGGGATAAAGGGGATGTGATTTTTTACCTTCTTCCAACAATATCTTAGACTAACAGTACCAAGATTCTGAAGAAAAAGTTTACATCTGCCTGGTCTCTTCATAGGTGTGTTAAAATAGTAATTCCAAGAAGTGCAATCCTCGTGCCAGCTCGATTTTTGTATTTTCTCCAAGTGTGGTACCGTTTGGCCAGGTATGTCTTTGAAAATTACCGTATTATTAATTCTAAGAGCATATACACTTGAAAGTACTTCATCCGAGGAACCACTCGCCAAGTTCACAGAAATAGTTGGAAGGGGAGGTATCTTTGCTGGCGTGGTTTTAGGTCTACTCCCCTTTATTATTAATTCACTAATAGCTGGTCTGGAAAAAATAAAAACATATAAATCCTATAATCTTTAATCAGGCTGCCACAATATTAACACATACAAGTACTTACCTAAATGGATCAATCTTCTTAATCTTTCTTTTCAAATCTTGTTCACGTTTATCTCTGTATTTATGATAATCAGCATCTAATTTCTTACAAATGACCCTTTTTGGTTCTCCCGTGACACCTTTTTCTGTGACTTGAATATAACGTGGTACTCCTACGTATTCTATCACACGGGGCCGTCCCATTTCAGCTGGCGTCCTACGTATTTCATACACTGGATCGCAATAACAATCTTGTCTTAGTGTTTGCGGCTGTTCCCATAGCCCACCTCGTATTGACGGCTTTTTTTCAACTTGAGCTTCTTCTAATACAATTTTTCGCTCCTTATCATCGCGTACCTTTTCCAGTAAATTCATCGTTAAGTCTACTGGTGGCCTGTTTAACTTTTGTCCGAGCATTTTTGTCTCATCTTTTCGGATAGTCACCCATCTTTCCCAATTTTGTAATTCATTGACCGGTTCTATTTTCGGTATATTTTCTTCTTGCTTTTCATCGTTCTGCATATTTTAGTTATGTTGTCTGAGTATGTTCTACTTTTGATTATCAATTTCGAAACTGTTTATTATTTTGACGGATTTCATGTCAACGTTGTTTGTTATTTCCTATGGTCATTTCTCGATAAGCCAAAGAGTATGTAACAAAGAGCATTATAATACTACGGAAAGTTTGTAATATAGATTCAAGGGAGGAAGGTCTTGTTTTTACTTCATAGATTTGAACGATTTGACCAAAGAGCATTATAATACTACGGAAAATTTGACATATTTTGTCCATCATTGTAACAAATATATTTATCAAGATGTGAACGTAAATTTGTTTAACTCCGCAAATAAATAAGAAATTCTGGATTTAAATTTCTCGTGAAAAAATGCAAATTACGCCTCCACCTAAGGGTAATTTATACTTATTACAAATTACAATTAAACGATGCAATTGAAACTTTGAGTGTGTGTTTGTGCTCTAAGCATTTGAACGTTAATTTATTTTTGTTAACATTTATTAATTTTATTGCTTTATTATATGTATAGATTTGTAAATTACTTTTTATTACGCTATTTTATTTGTAAGAAATAGCTAATAAAAAGTAATTTACAAATCTATACATATAATAAAGCAGTAGAACCGGTCTGTCTGTACGTTTAAAGATATGTGATAAAAACGAAAGGGGTGACTAATGGAACATAAATCCGCGATTTATATAATTCTTTTCTGTCTATCTATTTTTCTGTTTATTTGTTACTCTGCACATCTCCAAAATTACTAACGGATTTTGATGAAATTTGGAACACGGGTAGATCATATCCTAGATTGACACACAGACTACTTTTTATCCCGAGAAAATATAAAATGGTAATTTTATCCCTGAAAAGCTTCTTCACGCGGGTGGAGCCGCGGGCAAAAACTAATAACTAAGATAGATAAACTTATATAGGTATTAACTATTTCCTAATTCATATTATTTTGAAGCGTGTCGTACCCATACAGTAAGTAAACAATAATTTCATGTTCGAACCACACTCATTTTAATTTGTCTATCTACATAGTATGCGGTCTGAAAATTCACATTTCGACTTAGATTTACTAAATCAACTATTATTATTCGACACTATTTATAAAGTCATTGATGTTTATTTCACTTCCGCGTTGTTAATCATGGTGTTGTCTGCAAAATAAAGTGGTGCACAGTGCACTTATTCCCTTTTTCTCATCAATTATATCGTGCCAGAACTACTAATTGTTTTCCGTACCGTACCGTACCAGCTTTGTATTATGAACTGCTTACTACTGACCACGGGCCTCCTCTACGACTGAGATGGTTTAGGCCTTAGGCCACCACGCTTGCCTAGTGCACATTGGCAGATTCCACATACCTTCGAAATTTTTATAGAGAAATCAGGTATGCAGGTTTCCTCACATAGCTTCCAAAAATACACACAACTTTTTGTTAGAAAAGTGAAAGGTGAGTGCCAGTGGTTTTCGAACCTGTGGACATTCGTCTCGGCAGTCTGTTGCACTCCCAACTAGGCTATAGCCGCTTCTAATTGTTTACGCTACATAAATGATTTCAGTATTTGAAATGTAAAGTGAATACCATCTAGAGTTCACAACCCTAGGAAATTTAATTTATTAGTCTGGCGTCTGACTAAATAATACCTATGCAGTATTTAGCGTATTAACACCCCGAGATGTTTATAGAAGATAATAAAATTTTAAATGTTGTGTTCCAGTTTGTAGGACAATATATCCAATATGCAATGGTTCTAACAATGATGATGATACAATACCAACTACTAGTAACATTACAACTAAATGTGCAATATTTTAGAATGACTATCATAATTTCATGTCATGCAGAGCTTTGTGATACAAAGTTCTTGATAATGTTGCTTAAGGACAGTTGCTTGACACCTGTTGAGCGACTCGTTATTCAGTTCATTATATATATCAGCCCTGTAATATACTATCTCAACGATGGGTATGGCCCCTCTAATACAAAAAGAATAAACCCTTCAAGCCCCGCTTATATATGTATATAGATGTATGGGATAACCCTATATATATGGACACCGGTGTCCGTCGCGGGGCTTGAGGAGTCAAGGCATTAGTCCACCACGCCGGCCTAGTGCAGGTTGGCAAACTTCACCTTCAAAAATGTTATAGAGAACGTCTCAACTATGTAGGTTTCGTCACGATATTTTCCTTCAGTTTTCATTATGTATTCAGTTAAATAAATTCATCTAGAGGAAGAACAAGCAACAACTGAAGAAGTGAAATACGTCCCACCATTTGGAACATTAGAATGGATACAACATTGGAGCCAGGAAGAAGGCCTTCTGCCGTCGCCGATCGACGTGTCCATCACTGGCTCCACAGTATACTGGTGCCCTGAACTCAAGTGGTACAACTTTGACGTGTATCCGCACAAAGTTAAACTAACAAACACCGGGTACACGAGTGAGTTATGAACAAACTTTTTTGTAATATTTTGTAAGCAAGTTAGTCTTGTTTGGGTTAACGGAGATAATTTAGTAATGGATATATTGGTAAATTTGTATGGTATGGTGTGACGTAAAATATTTCTAATTTAAGATATCTACATTTTCATATTACCTACGAATTAATTATACAGTCATTTTGACATTGCATTAATAAATGAAACCACATATTTATCTCTTTGAAAATAACACTTTCCATTAAGTTATATTAACCATAGACATAAAATAAAAAAGTGTAATTTTCGAACAAAATATATATCAATAAAAAGTAACTCGCCCTTGTGCCACTACTACTGCTCTAAGAGAATTCGTCTCAGTAGCAACAATACACTATCAGTCAGAGATACACTTACGCACACACCATATTCGCACTAAACTACAAAATTATCAAAAAATTGGAAAATTACAACCGGGATTTTTGGCGAAAATATTCGTTATTCATGGATCATTTTTGTCGAGATGTAAGCAGAGGTAAAGATGGATATGTGGTTTCATTTAGTAACGCAATGTAAAAATGACCCTGTATAATTATCGATTATATTCTTCTAAATGACATATTCCAATTATATTCGGTTATTTCGTACCTAATTACGGTGAGTACCTGTTACCTGTTCAAATAGTTCTAAATTTATATTTCTCCACAAACACTCTAATTGAATGCTGTAAGATATTTCAATAACCATTGAGCACGATTTTACAGTAAACCTTTTTAAAATATATTACCATCTAGGAATTTATTTATTGTCTAATGTTTGTTAAAAACTAATAAAATAATAGTAACACTCAATACCAGTTGTATTTGGCGCAAAATGGAAGACGGAACGCCCATACCTAGAAGGTGGTCCATTCGCAGAGAAGCACATACTGTCACAAATCCACTTCCACTGGGGTGCAGATATGACTGAAGGGAGCGATCATACAGTCGACAAAAGAAGATATCCCGGTGAAATGCAGGTTGGGAACTATTTTGGAATATTCTTTATTACTATATGCATAACTGCCTATTGGGTATAGGATTAATGGAAAGACGTCGGCCACAAACCTAAAGGTGTATGTGAGTCGACGTCCTACGCAACTGATTTTTTATAGGATAATTGGCCAGAGTCACCCGTTGTTTACCATCCTGCCTTGCCTAAATTAAAGCAAAGCGATATTGATAATAGCACATTTACCAGTGATAAAGGGAGTTTTAACTTGTTTTTAGTGATGGACTTAAAATCAGATAAATAACTTGTTCGCCCCCAAATTACCATTCTATAACAATCTAAATCACTAAAGACAAGCGTTTAGAAACTCTGAGGGCATCCCGTCAGTAATTTACATTCAAATTAGTGATGAGCACACTACCCGATCGTGACTGAACGAGGGACGCTCTCTCCATTACCGCAGTTCAGCTGGTAATTGTGCGAACTCGCCATAATTCAATTGCTGACGTGCATGGCATTTCGATGTTAATCCACTGCCTCAGATGAAGGTTGAGGAACGTCGTTATTTAAAAAATAGAGATAGCGTATTAATACATTAGCCGTTAATTTTATCATTGAGCTCTACATTAATGAAAGAGTTGTGACTCGAAAACCATGTTGTCCTAGTAGCGTCACTTAAAATTTACAAAATTTTATGAAAAATATATCATTACTCAAACGAGTTGTTTCAAGGTCTTTTACCTTAAGAGCTAAAGCTAATTTTATTATATAATTATAATTTCATACAAAAAGAACAGGATTATACGGATGACCTATCCCTATCGTTCCAATTCTAGTTAGAAATGTTACAGTATATCGAGTTCAAACAGGCCTAATAACGGGAGTAATCGTCGTTCGTCAGTCGACATTCTATCTGGACCCCTCTCGGCTAACAATCGGGTGCATTGAGGTCACTATGCCGTGACTGTATACAATATAAATTATATATATCCAGTGGGCTTACAACGTGGCAAAAAGACACGACTCCGTTTCGTTTTATTGAGATTGGTCTCTCGATCAAACACAAACATCAAATTAAACGACATCGTCTTGTGAGTTGCGTTTTTTTGCCACATTTTAAGACTACTGAGTATTTCTTCAGGTGACTTTCTTCCGCTCGGAATACATGACTCAGCAGGAAGCTTTCCGTCACCCTGATGGCGTTGTCATGATCTGCTATATGATAAAGGTATTATTAACCTGCTTTTATTAATAACTGATTAAAAAAATAAAACTGACTGAAGGTTTATACACTAAAAGCGTCACGACTCCTGAGTGCTATAAGGCTACTTTTTATCCCGAGAAAATATAAAGCGGGACTTTTATCCCGGAAAAACTATTTCACGCGGGTGTAAAAAAGGTAGTAAAAAAGTCGGGTTAGTTACACTATTTATAACTCAAGAACGGCTGGACCGAATTTTGTTCCTCGACTTTCTTGATTTGTTTCCGCCAATAACTATAAAAAGAAACATCAGAAAAGTATACGAAAAATACAATTAAGAAGAAAATTCGTTTTCTCATACATTTTGCATACGCCGCCATCTTTGAACACGGAAAAAAATAAACATGGCGTTCTATGTGGATTAAATTTTTTTGACTTTGATTTTTTTATATAGTAACATACTTAATAGGCTCAAGAATCCTCAACGTTTGGGATGTGCAAATAGATTTTAGAACAGGAATGGAATGCATAAATCAAGTCTTCCTATAAGGTGCGTGGAACAACATTTAACAAGTCATAATAGTCTTTTGTGCCTTGGTAGACTTGGAAAAGCCTTATGATTATTGTCATTTACATATTGGAACTGAGGGTCGACTGACGAGGGAATTAAGGTCTCTGTGATGAGAACTCCAAACAAACCAACCAACCAACCCTGTATTAGGGTAATTGGAGCGTACTCAAACTACTGAATAGCGAGTTGGCAGGTGGTGTCTGGAAAGGCAAGAATGGCTATTCACAATGGCGTGCTGATGCCGACGCGACGCTTAAGTTTGAAAGTGAATTCTGGGATTGGCAAAAGAAGCGCAAAGTCGAGTCAATGTTGTGGAAATTCACTCCTTACAAAGTATATGTGGAATCACGGTTTGTGATCGCATGGGAAATAGTATGATAAAAGTTCGTTGTAAGTAAGGTAGTTTCCTATGTTTGATTTGGTACATTACTTTATATGCAACAGAAAATAATACGAAAAACAAATTCTTCTGCAAAATCAGAATTAAAATTGGTTGACAACTAAAGCAGTTATTCATATTTGAAATATTGTTGTGAGCAAAAGTAGGGACGTAGTGGGGATATCGCGTCATATGTTTCACACGCACGCAGCGTTATAGCTGGCGACACTCAGTGACGTCACAGCGTGATATTTCTGTTATTTGACAATTACCCCTTCTACCAAATTTCAAAGCTTTATAACTTACTTATACCTACGCCAATTTTGAATAATCTTTTTCTAAAGCTTGAAAAAGGACATAGGCTACTTTTTATACTCGGAAAATATAAAGCGGTACTTATATCCCAAAAAATCGGTTACACGCGGGCGGAGCCAAGATCAAAGCTAATTATTTATAAACAAATATTATTTCGATAGTAGTAAATATCAATTTATTCCTAAATAAAACGTTATTTCCTGTCCCAGTATGGCGTAAACCCAGACGACCGCTTAAGCTGGGTGATAGAAGGTTTCCAGAGAATACAGGAAGCTCAGACCAGCACACGGATCGGTCCCTACCCCATGTCTCATCTAATGCCGATGTTTTACGAAGACTACTTTTTGTATTGGGGCGGTTTAAAGACAGCGAAAGGAGAGACTTATGTAGTACGGTGGTTGGTACCAAGAGTGACGCTGTTCGCTTCATTGGAGCAGGTAAGTATAGTTCCTAGAAGGATGTAATTATGTTCAGTCAATTCTCAAAATAGCTCGTAGAACTCACAACAGATGGGGAGAAAAGTTCTCGAGCGGAGACCACGTAATGGCAAGCTCAGCGTGGGACATCCTCCAACAAGATAGACAAACGACCTTGTAAAGATCGCAGGAACCCGCTAGATGCAGGTTCTGACAGATTGGTCTGGAAATCTTTGGGTGGAGGCCTATGTTCAACAGTGGACTTCTAAAGGCTGAAGAAGTAGAACACTCGCTATGGTTGAAGAGATTGGACACTAAAGAATGTAGTGGGTCTTTTGCAATTTCGCTGCCTATTCAAAACACAGCAGCAAATCAACCGATTCACGTTTGTTTACTTTGCTATGGTAGTATTTACTATCAGTCAATTCAGCTCATCTATGATATAGAATAAAATAGTTACGTATTACAAAACTAAGTAGGTTACCTACAGCTTACATCGTACCATACCCCTATACTACCCCTGTATTCTATTACACTGCCCAGTGCTGAGCACGGGGCTTCTCTAAAAATACTACATAACTTTACAACTATCGTAACTGAGAGGGTTGAGGCCTTAGTCCACCACGATGGCTTAGTGCGGGTTGACAGACTTCACATAACTTCGAAATTCTTATAGATAACTTGTCAGGTATGCAGGTTTCCTCACGATGTTTTTCCTTCACCGTTAAAGTGAGCGATAATTCACAAAGAATACACACATAAGTTTAGAAAAGGCAAAGGTGGGTGCCCTTGGGTTTTGAACATGCGGACATTCGTCACGGCAGAGCGTACGTGCGTACCATTCCCAACTAGGTACTCGTCCATCGTTACGTCAAGTAGTATCGATCTGCTAAAGTTTTCATTAAAATTTATGTTACAGATGAAAGAATTTAGAAAAATTTGGGATCCATGGGATGAGCCGAACCTACGGAACTTCAGACCATTACAAAATAATGAAGGCAGGCATGTCCTTTTCATCAACCCGCACTGGAATAGATATAATTCACTGCTGCCTATACCGAGGGTTCCAGAACCTTCTATCTCGGTTCTTTCCCCTGCTTATCAAGCGAATCTTTGGATGCTACCACCGCAAAATGCTTGTATGATTCCACATGAAGAAGATGACCAACAGGAATAATGATCTTCTTTATACTTATTGAAAATAGCTTAGATAGTGTGCTGCAAATTTTTGGATGAAATTCTGCATGCTTAATATAATTAATCTTTTGCTCATTTAATGTTTTTAAATAAATTGAAAGTCGGTAATCGCTGTAGGTACATTGCGAAAGTTAACTATTTTATGTAGGTACTTAACTGAAACTTAACAATCTGAAAATCATAATAGATGACGATAGAACTTATGGACATACATATTCACGATTCTTCAATGACGAGTACATTTCCTTTGATTTGCCGTAACATTGTCATCTTATCAGAATAATTTGAGGGCCATAGCATTTTTCTCATTTGCCCTAAGACCTCAACCGAGTTTCCCACCTGGTAGGCCTTAAAATTAACAAGACCAAAATCTTGCCCAATGCTCATTTTGTGCATATAGGTACCAATTAGTGTTGAGAACGCAACTCGAAGTTGTCGACGAGTCTATCTATCTAAGAAAAGTGTTCCAGTTAGGCAATTCCAACTTCAAGATAGAGGTCAAAACCAGCTCGTTGGAGCAGCGTTCGGGAAACTAGGCAAGGTCCTCTCATCTAAAATACCTCAGTGCTTAAAGACAAAAATCTTCAATCAGTGAGTGTTAACAGTGATGAGCTATAGCTTTGAGACGTAGCCTCTGACTATGGGCAACCCAAGTCGGACAACAGTCCCTCAGCTAGCTATAGAAGATGTTCGGTGTTTCTCGGCGCAATGAAATTGGAAACGAGGAGATTCGATAGAAAACGAATATCGCTGATATATTTCAAACAGGCTATTGTAACTGGACTAGCGTTGAAAAAACTGGGAATATTCCCGATTCTTTAAAAATCTATTGTTTTGTCCTCAGAGTAAGTATATACCTATAGAGCGCTAATATCGCGTCGTGCGCCCACTACCCAGCGTAGGCAGGTGAACTATAGCTACTTATATAGAAATGTTGGCAACTCCTAGGGATGGGCACGCGAGCAGCTCCAACGCAACAGTTATCGATAAGTACAGGTCCGGCGGCGCGGTACATATTGTTGTTAAAAAATTGTGGTTCTACAAAATATGGCCTTGTGAGTAATTTTAAGCGTATTGCGTTAATATAGATAAAAGCTATGCTGCGAATTGGTGTAGTGCCATGTGGAATGATTTATAAACACGGTACCTCAAGAGCAGTTTTTACAAGCATTAAGAACCAATAATATTAATGGATATCCATTATAATTGAACCAATGGATATAAACCGAGCATCGCACCATGGATTTCTTAGCTAGTCTCCCCAAGCCTAAAATAGTCACGTATAGTTTTTGAAATATTTATTACCAATGTTAAAAAAATGTCAAAGAAATATATCTTAATGATTGCTAACTTATACTGTCAAGACCCGCGATAGAAGCTATGCAATAGCTTAAAAATATTATCGTAATCAGTCAATTTTTAGGAACAGTAATTATTTCTTTCATTTCATAAACAAAAACGCAATTATTAATTGGCTTAAAAATCACACACAGACAAAAACAGTTACCTAAGCTACATTATATTAAGCATCGCTTTCGATAGTAATAAATACGTATGAAAATATTACATCGATTCTGGTATCGACGCGTAACATCACTATCGAAAAAGCGGGATGCGGGGCAGTGCGGGGGGTACAAGTGTTCGCCTCCCAAGCGTCTTTCATACCGTGACGCGTGATTTCAATTTTACCTAAAAATATACTGAAATATGGCTTGCCTGTGAAACGTGATATTAAAATTCTGTTAAGTGTGTTTCCGAGTGTCGTTTTTACAAGATTCCACAGAACATTTAACCATTTTGCAGTATTAATAATCAAATATTCGCATAGATCTCACTCGCGTGTGCTCACACCGTTCCTACTCGAGTGACTACAAGCGCTTGCGGCCGGCGCAGGACGATGTTCCCGCCCGTGCCTATTGTTCCCACTTGTATACGCGCTCTCTATAGGTATATACTTACTCTGAGGTTTTGTCAGTGTAACATTCGAAAATTTCACAGAAGTTTGATCGGGAAAATAACGCATGTTTCTCGAAAAAAAACTAGTTATTTTCGGAAAAATGAAAGTAACGGAAATAAACCATGTTTTTTTTTCGAAATTTATCACCATAAATATATAAATTTACCTATGTGTGTATTTATGTTTTCACACAAGTCATCGACGCCAGTGCAATCTATATTTAACGCGACACAAAAAGAATCACTGATGCCATTTTTTTATTGATAAAACTAAAGCTCATTATTGAGTAACAAACAAAAAAAAATCATAAAGTCACTTGGTTTCAAACTTTCAATGCTCAGAACGAAAAAAAAAACGAAAAAAACGATATATCCGTTTTTTTCGTGAGAGAAACAATTCGTTTCTTTCGGAATTTTCAACGCGAATCTGGACTTCACGACGCTTACTATCAGATGCAACGAAGTCACTTTGCAGCTATTATAATTTCACATAACGTAAGATAAAATCTTTGGTATCAAACAAAAATCCCATATTCGCATTCGCATTCGCATTCGCATTCGCATTCGCGGATATTGGAATCAAATATTCGCAGTCGCGAATATTGAAAATTAGACATTCGTTACCACATCACTAATCCTACTAATATTATAAAGGCGAAAGTTTGTAAGAATGTCTGGATGTTTGGATGTTTGGATGTATGGATGTAAGGATGTTTGTTCCTCTTTCACGCAAAAACTACTGAACGGATTTCGATGAAATTTGGCACACGGGTAGATCATGTCCTGGATTAACACATAGGCTGCTTTTTATCCCGGGAAAATATAAACCGGGACTTTTATCCCGGAAAAACTTTTTAAAGTGGGCGGAGCCGCGGGCAAAAGCTAGTAGACAAATAATGGTAAATGGCCAAAATACAGAGCTTCGTTCGGAAATCCAAGACGTCAACGATAAAACATATTCAATCTGACATCTGTCAATTGTCATAACAAAACTGACACGTGCTTGTAGGTTATTTTCGTGTGACGAATATTTCAATTACTACATATTAAATTATATAAAAGTAACAAAACATGTTGAAACCCAAAGAACTGGGAGATGAGCTCCCAGGCTTTGATGCCGTAACAGAAGATACGGAACAAAATGATTTGCATAGTAGTAAAAAAAAAAAGAAGGGCTCAGGTGGATTTCAGTCCATGGGATTTAGTTTCCCGGTGCTCAAAGGTATTACAAAAAGAGGTTATAAACAGCCTACACCCATACAGCGAAAGGTATGTTTAATAAAACAGCTTCAATATTTTTATTTGGAATTACTTAACAACTTACATAGTTGCTTAACTAAACAAGATACTGCAAAATGGATTTTGTTACTTTTTGCTAATTCTATACATATAAATTTCATGTTTTTTCAGACAATACCTCTAGCATTAAGCGGTAAAGATGTGGTGGCTATGGCACGCACTGGTTCTGGTAAGACGGCATGTTTTGTACTGCCTATATTGGAAAAACTACTGTCACCCAACAGCAAGCCACTGCCGGGGAAGAATTTGCGAGCTCTCATTCTTTCACCCACTCGGGAATTGGCTTTGCAGGTAACTCATTTTCTGCATAACATTTAATAAATCACTAATTTATTGATATTACTTTTTTTACAAATAGTGTGTTATATCTTTTACTTTAGAATTTTGAAATTACAAACCCTTTATGGTTAATGAAATCAATTTGATACCTACTATTATATTGAGACCTTGATTTTTCAGCTTCCTTTGTGATTTTTAACAAATTGTCATATTCTACTGTTATTTTTATGTACAGACTACAGATACATATTATTATCATCTATCAACATTGTTGGAGTTATCAAACTTTAAGTTCCCATGCATATTTTCAGACATTAAGATTTGTGAGAGAGCTAGGCAAGTTCACAGGGCTGTCATCAGCAGCCATACTCGGTGGAGAGTCAATAGAGCAGCAGTTCAGTGTGATGTCAGGCAAGGCCCCAGACATAGTGGTTGCAACACCTGGACGTTTCCTACACATCTGCATTGAAATGAGCTTAAAATTGGATAACATAAGTAAGGAATTTTGGATTTCATTAATAAACAAGTTTGGTTACTAGTGTAACTAGCACATATATACATATACACTCACCCCTGTTATCCCCGAAGGGGTAGGCAGAGGCGCAACTTGTGCACCCACTTTTCGCCATTATTCCTTCCCATGATGTGATGGGGGCGAGCCTATCGCCATATCAGGCACAAATTCCAGACTCCGAGCTGATACTAAATAGAAAAAGTCAATATCACTTTGCCCACACTTTGACACATTCCGAAACCATAACTGCCACATATGCAGACGATACGGCTCTATTATCTGTGAGTGACAATCACCAAACTGCCTCAACTAAGCTTCAGCATCATTTGTCATGCGTGGAGATATGGCTAAACAAGTGGCGCATAAAAGTAAACCAGAATAAGTCCGTTCACGTAACCTTTACCCTGAGAAAACAAACCTGCCCGCCCGTCCGACTGTATAATATGGAAATACCACAGGCCGATGACGCCAAATATCTAGGCGTTCACTTAGACCGACGTCTTACTTGGAGGAAACATATTTGGAGCAAACGTAAACAACTTGACACTAGGCTGCGATCCATGTACTGGTTGGTAGGTCGTAACTCACGACTCTCCAATACAAGCAAAATAGTGATATATAAAGCTATCCTCAAGCCAATATGGAGTTACGGAATACAGCTATGGGGTACTGCAAGTCACAGTAACATAGAAATTTTGGAAAGATTCCAAAACAAAACTCTGAGAACTATGCTGAACATTCCTTTTTATGTTAGCAATAAATACATCCACATGGACCTGGGTCTAAATACAGTTCAACAGGAGATTACGAAATTTAGCAAGAACTATCAACATAGACTATCCACACACTGCAATGAACTGGTCACTAAACTAGAAGGAGCAAAGAGTGTAAAGCACACCAGGTTGAAGAGACACAGTGTCTACTCATTAACAAACAGATTTAATTAAATTGGTCAGCATATAGTAGGAGGAGTCTCACTGGAGACTCGTTCTAACGACTTAAAATATTCAACAGTATTACGGTCAACGAAGTGGCTCATTGTGTTAAACACAGATAGCCATATAGCAGAGAGAAACAAAAAAAAAAAAAAAAAAAAAAAAAATATCACTTTGCCCGACCCGGGGCTCGAACCCGAGACCTCAGCTTTGCAGTTGTACTGTAATACAACTAGTAATTGTTACATATAAGAAAGTATCAATTAATCTATGCTGTAATGTTAAATTTATACAAGAAAGAAAACAAATGTAGTTCATGACTGATATCACCTTGAATACTAATGCTAATTATACATTGTATATTTCCACAGAGGTTGTAGTATTTGATGAAGCTGACCGCCTCTTTGAGCTTGGTTTTGGTGAACAACTTCAAGAAATAGTAGCTCGCTTACCATCAAGCCGTCAAACATTACTATTCTCAGCAACCTTACCCAAAATGTTGGTGGAGTTTGCAAGGGCTGGTCTTTCTGACCCAATACTCATAAGGTTGGATGTAGACTGGAAACTACCCTCGACATTGTGGCTGGGATGGATATCTGTGAGGGCTGAACTGAAAACAGCTGCATTATTGTTGTTATTGGATAAAGTTTTGACTACAGAGACGCCACAGGCAGTTGTTTTTGCAGCTACTAGGCATCATGTTGAATATTTGCATTTGGTAAGTACTAATTTATAGTGTCAAATAATTTACTCCAGTATTAAAGTCTAATCTTAGTGCAATTTATTGTCAGTGGGACAATACATTGCTGTATATTAATAGCTTTTGTTCCAACAATATAATGTTTCAGATACTCCAACAAGCCGGTATAACATCAACATATGCATACTCTGGTCTCGACCCATCCGCTCGTAAGATTGCCCTCGGCCGCTTCACCAACAAGAAGGTAGCGGTACTGATAGTGACAGATGTGGCTGCGAGAGGTCTCGACCTTCCGGCTCTGGACACCGTCATTAACTACAACTTTCCAGCCAAGCCAAAGCTTTTCGTGCATAGAGTTGGTGAGTTTTTTAATGAACTTTAATAGAGACTAAGCAATTCCAGTAGCATAGCCAAGCCTTTGTCTACTAAGAGATGATCTCTCTTTTTAAGCCTCTTTTAAAGGACAGTAAACTATGCAAACGTGCTGAGCTGTTGCGGATGGATTCTGTGTAGTCATATTATGGTAGATATCATATTAGACAGCTCCTCAGAACACTCCTCAATTCTCTATTATTCATGCTATATTGATTACTACTGTATATTATTACATTTTATTTAATTGATAGGTCGTAGTGCCCGTGCTGGTAGAGCCGGTCGTGCCTTCTCTCTCATAGCGGCAGAAGACATAGCTCATCTACTGGACCTGCAACTGTTCCTCGGGGCAGAGCTGCTGTCTCCGGCCAGTGTGAAGGAGAACGGAGCCACATGCCCTAGTGGCGTGTGGGGGGCCATGCCTACTGTACAGATGGAGTTACGGCACCAGGATGTTGTCACTTGGGAAAAGAATTATTCGGAAATTGTAAGTGTATAATCGTGATGTATTAAAAACCTGTGATTATTGATTATATTGGTAACAAAACATTCTAATTTATTATGTTGATTTAACAATTCCGCGCTATCACTCGCTTCTGAAAATAGCCTAATGTGTGCACTCTGTGTGAAATATTATTTATATCATATTTGAGAATAATATGGTAACTTGAATGCAACAAATAAGTCTCAGTTTCGTAGTTTTATTCCGTGCGCGATAGGATAACCGCAGTGAGGGACCAGGTTAGAAACCCAGGTTGGGCAAAGTGATATTGGTTCTTTTGTCTACTGTCATCCTGGACTCTGAATTGGTCTCTAATAAGGCGATACCGATCACATCATGGGACGGAACACATATAGACTATGGTGAAAAGTAGGTGCGCTGTGGGCTTAGAATGTTGCAAAAAATCACAACTTGTTAGACAATATCGTTTCATTTAAATTTTTGTGATTGATCGAGAGACTAAAACATTAGTCACATGCTAGTCTCTCGACCAGTTACAATGCAATTGGGTTACAATAACTCCGTTAGGATGTGCACAAAGTTTAAAACTTGTGTCACACATCCTTACAAATTCACAAAGGAAATTACGAACACCAATACCAATAAAACGAAACGGAGTAGTTTTTTTGCCACATTTTAAGCCACTGGTTGCACCTCTGGCTGTCCCTTCGGAGTTAAAGGATGTTTGTATGTATCCACGGACGTAGCTATATCTGTCACATTGGGGGGGCGGGGGGGGGGCGAGGATATCAAAATGTCAGTGGTGTAAACCTTCTTTCAACAAATAAGTCACGTAAACACACCCGTTCACCAAAAGTAAAAAAAAGTGTACAAGTTTTGTTGTGGCCCAGATTCTTTTTGTTGTAAGCTAAGAGGAAGGTGGACGATAGCCTAGTTGGGAATGGAACGGTCTGCCGAGACAATGTCCGGAGGTTCGGAACCCAAGACACACACCTCTGACTTTTCGAAGTTACGTGTGTATTGTTTATCAATTATCGTTCCCTTTACGGTGAAGGAAAACATCGTGAGGAAACCTATACCTGAGAATTCTCCATAAGAATTTCGAGGGTGTGTGAAGTCTGCCAACCCGCACTAGGCCAGCGTGGTGGACTAAGGCCTAACCCCTCTCAGTAGTAGAGGAGGCCCGTGCTCAGCAGTGAGCAGTATATAATACAGGGCTGATATTATTAGAAGCTAAGGGAGGGACCCCTTATACAACCCATGTATGTATCAGGAGGAAGCGGTGCGCACATGTTCCCGCGGATGGCAGCAGTACGTGAAGTGGCGCGAGCCCGCCTCCGCCGAGGCCAACAAGCGAGCGAAGACCACCGCCCCACCCACCATGACGCATCCCTTCCTCGTCGACGAGAACATGGACAAGGCCGTGGATATGGTGCAGCAGATTAAGAACTACACGCCGAAGGGGGTAAGTGGCACACACCGGCTATTTTCATCAGGAGTATGCAGATATGTTCGAGGTAGGGACGCAAAGGTGGGATAGGTAGATAGGGATGAGGATTATTTGGTTTATAGATAATCCGAATTTCACCCGAGTGAGATAAGTGTAAACATAAATTATGAGTTTTATTTCAAACACATTGACTCGTCAAGCCCCGCGACGGACGCCAGCGTCCACATATATAGGGTTTCCCCATACATCTATACATATAAGCGGGGCTTGACGGGTTAAACGAATATATACCACATTTAGAATGAGAGCGACACAATTCAAGAAGTCTAAAATTGTGTTATTGTCCGGATCCCTTTTTTATAAAAAATATAATAAAAAGATACTCATATAACAGTTTAGTCCTGTCCCCGCTTGAATATAGCTGTGTTTGAACTATTGTTGTATTGAGAACTTCGTTTTATGTAATTTTAAGAAGATAACTCAATTTGCGATTTTTTTGAATTGTGTCGTTTTTGTTCTAAAAGTGCGACATAGCGAAAACGAAATCCAGTGAAATGGTTGAAATACGTCAAAGTCTCACCGTTTTCAAAGTCCCACTCGTGTAGCTAAATGGTCGGCGCTGACGATGGTGGTTGTTGTTCGATCCGACAAAAACTATTTTGTATCAATTTTCCCACAATCGACAACGAAATTCATCACGCGTTAGGCACATACGAGACTCCCATCGAGTAATCCAGCGAGAAGACAGGCGACGATAAAACAACCCTACACTGGATTATATTCGCGTTAAAATGCATATAACAATACGAAGTGATCACCTATGGTGGAAATAGGCTTTTTTTATTTAATAGTAAGTAGATTCTACAGAGTTCGGAATCCCTGCTTTTTTTCTTTCTTTAAAGATGTCC
Organism: Lapara coniferarum; assembly: GCA_949316025.1. Classification (NCBI taxonomy): domain Eukaryota; kingdom Metazoa; phylum Arthropoda; class Insecta; order Lepidoptera; family Sphingidae; genus Lapara; species Lapara coniferarum. The sequence continues at coordinate 15,893,018 of OX438925.1, read as the reverse complement.
GCTTTTTGTGTGGGTGCTAGACCACAAAATTTAACCAGGCTCAAGCTTTATTATATTTTATTAAGGAAAAAGAAACAGTTATACATTAGATACTACTAAATAAGGACATACATACAATTTTATAACTATACAACCTACTACGTTCTTCACGGAATATAAACTAAGTACACACACATATTTTATACATATTAAAGGGGCAAAAATATGGATCTTGGATCCTGTAGAAAGATATTTTTAGACCCGCGATTCCATTTATAACAAATTTTTTTTAAGACGTTCATGTTAAGTGTAGTTTTATGCAAAATTAAATTCCATAAATATCAAAATCGGAGGACTTTAAAATTGTACGATTAATTGCTAACACCTAATTTATAGGAGCACTATCCAAATGTAATATATAAATTATCTTGGTTAGTTATTAATTGGTCTTGGTTAGAATAATAAGGCTAGTTTCGGACATGTCCCTTAGGGAATACACTTTAAGTACATTATTATATTTCTCGAATGATATACTTATCATTAATTATAATCTATGGTTATAATATTTCAGACAATTTTGGAACTCTCAGCGAAAAACGATTCTCCGTCATACTTAGCTATGAAAGCTAAAAAACAAGCTCACGGTAAAACAGTCGCGAAAACCAGAGACAACAAAAAATTAAAGGTAACAATATACACATTTTCTCAATAATTTTATTTACTAACGTATATATATCCGATATTTTATGTGATACACAGGCTGCAGGTATTTTAGTGGAAGATGTGAGACAAAATTCTAACAAAAACGCCACTAAGAAAAAGAAAGAAGTTGTACGCGACGAAAATTATATTCCTCATCAAGCCAGCGATCAACACACTGAAATGGGGTGAGTTGGTGTTTGTGCAAACTTTATGTTTTAGATATTCTCTATTGGGTAAGTTATGAAAATATGCTACCACATATAAGCTTACTTTATATACAAAGGGTTGGTAGAGGTAAGGCTGCCATCACTTAAATTGCCGACGCCGGATAAACACGGAAAAAATCCCGGACATTTGGGCGGAATTTGGGTTTTTCCCAGGACACCTCTGAAAAAATATTTTGCGGTGCCTTCTTGAAAGCGGGTTATTATGAAAGAATTTTTAACTAAGATTTAACTTCAATTTATCGCTAATCTATAAAAAATATGGATTTCCCCTGACAATAAAAAAGTCCGGATGGCCCCCGGACGCCCTTCAAACTAGGACAAATCCGGGGAAATCCGGACGGATGGCAGCCCTAGGTAGAGGTATATCGTTTGCGCCGATACTTTGCCAAGCTTATATTCGTCACCTGATATGATATACGAGCTAATATATAGAATAGATAATGTCCTATAACAACACTCTTAACCAGTTTCACCAGTTCCTAATAAAGTTCCAGATAACTATTTTACATATAATGCTAATAACAAATACATCCGACGCATTACTAGTGATCTTTCCTGACAGATATTTCTATTCAAGACCTGTGAAACCAATTTGTAGTTTATACGGCGATTAAGTCCCGAATAGGGTATAGGATGTTTGACTCATATTTGTTTTTTACTTTTATAAAACGTTAAGTTCATATAAACAATTCTAATACAGAAAGAAAAGTTGAAATACGGTAAATGTCAACAAGTTATATGCTTTAAAAATTCAGTAGAAGGGGGTAATTGTCAAGAAACAAACTGGAGTCGAAATATAGGCACGTGACGTCATCAAAACAGCGATGCGTGCGAAAGAAAGAGACGGAGCGATATCCCTACTACGCGCCCACTCCTGCGCATGGCCAAATCCTTCCTACTAATATTATAAAGGTGAAAGTTTGTAAGAATGTATGGATGTTTGGATGTATGGATGTTTGTTCCTCTTTCACGCAAAAACTACTGAACGGATTTCGATGAAATTTGGTACACGGGTAGATCATGTACTGGATTAACACATAGGCTACTTTTTATCCCGGGAAAACATAAAGCGGGACTTTTATCCCGGAAAAACTTTTTAACGCAGGCGGAGCCGCGGGCAAAAGCTAGTTTGAAATATAAATTACTGCCTCATTTCTTAACCAATTTTAATACTGTTTTCATAGAGGGCTTCTTTTTCATATTATTTGCAATTACATAATATAGTATGACTACATAGTATAAAACAAAGTCGCTTCCCGCTGTCTGTCCCTATGTATGCTTAGATCTTTAAAACTACGCAACGGATTTTGATACGGTTTTTTAATAAATAGAGTGATTCGAAGGGAGGTTTATATATGTAATACATGCATAATATAGTAGAGAAATAATTTATATGTTCAATTGTGACTATGAGTGCTTTTCTGACAAAAGTTGGGGATCTAGTATCCACTTATACTGGACGGGAAGGCGTTCTGTACCAAAGTGTCGCTGACCGACCATATTGCAAGACCTCTCGATCTGTATCAATTTATTGTCGCCTGGTACTAGCAATTATAACGGATACTGTTAAAACTGTATAGTTTGTATATAAAGTGACTTTTATACAGGAAAAACTCTTTAGTGCGGGCGTAGCCGCGGGCCAAAGCTAGTATAATATAACGCACAAAATCAAACACAGGCAAATACGTAGTACTAATCGATAGAACACTTACTAAACGTATACCTTTTTTACTTAACCTCTTACCTGAGGACATTAGACGTGAATCTAATAAGATCTTGTTCAAATCCAAGGTTAAACAATACCTGTTAGAAAGCTTGCCTTAGTTAGGTACTAATCCCATTGTTTTTAATTATTTAGCAAGTTGTTATTAATAGTTTTAAATACTGATCCTTCAGTCAAACTATTTGAGTAGTTTTGAAGGACATACGTAGATTTGTAAGTTTCTTCTCTTTTTTGTAAAAGTATAAATAAAAAATAAAAAAAATACCGTTGTCAGTATGGCGGTGAACTTCAACGTGGGTGCAGAGAGTGCCCAGCTAGAGTTGGGAGCGGACTCTGGGGACGGCGCCCGCAGCAGGAAGGCCATGCTGCGCTGGGACCGGAAACGGAAGAAGATGGTGCATGTTGATCCCGTGAGTATATTATTATATGTTCTGTAAGTGGTTGTATTTATTAGTCGGTTAAAAAGAGTTTTATGATTTTTTACTATTTCCAAATATATGTTGCTTCTATAAGATTTGATTGTAAAATCTTGGCTAATGTCAGTTTATATTCGTCGGTTTTGTTTTGCTCTAACCTACAGTTCATAAAGTTTGGTCTAGCAAGTTCTCGCTGCAATATGTCGCGTAAGAACTTCCAGATACGTTTAAACTAGCGGCGATATTTGAATAATCTATACCTACACATGACTGCCTCGTAGTTGTATTATGGTACGACTACAATGCTGAGGTCTTGGGATCGATCCCCGGGTCGGGCAAAGTGATGAGTTTTTCTATTCAGTATCAGCCCGGAGTCTGGAATTTGTGCCCGATATGGCGATAGGCTCGCCCCCTATCACATCATGGGACGGAATAACGGCGAAAAGTGGGTGCTACCAGCCCTGTATTATAGCCCACTGCTGAGCACGGGCCTCGTCTATACTGAGAGGGTTCGCAAGTCCTGCAAGCGTCATAATTTACAGAAGTCAACTTGCCGTGAAGTGGACGATAGCCTAGTTGGGAATGGAACGGTCTGCCGAGACAATGTCCGGAGGTTCAAAGCCCAAGGCACACACCTCTGACTTTTCAAAGTTACGTGTGTATGGTTTATCAATTATCGTTCACTTTAACGGTGAAGAAAAACATCGTGAGGTAATCCATACTTAAGAATTCTCCATAAGAATTTCGAGGGTGTGTGAAGTCTGCCAACCCGCACTAGTACGTGCTGGACTAAGGCCTAACCCCTCTCAGTAGTAGAGGAGGCCCGTGCTCAGCAGTGGGCAGTATATAATACAGGGCTGGTATTATTATTTATTATTATTTGAAAATGATTTATTACTACGGCGCAGCGTTCAAGGGGAACGACTGAGCGGTTATGTTGGGTTCACCGTGCCTTACGACCCGACGTTGAGCCGCCCGGAGAGATGGAAAACGTCGGGCGACCGCCGGGCCCAGTCCCTAACCTATGTACACCGCACGGCATACCAACTAAAACTCCGCGGTGGCCATCTTCGGCGCATTAGGGACGGCTGCGGGCTTCCTCCGACTCACGTCTAAGTTGTCGTCCGCAACCGCCCCCAATGCTTTACTCTGCTAATAAAATATACCTCTTCCCAGGACGGCGGTCGCAAGATGATCCGCACTGAGAGTGGTGGCCGCGTGCCTGCCACCTACCGCAGCGGACGATACAGCGAGTGGAAGAAACGGAACGCAGCCGCTGATGATGATGATGATGATCAGGCTAGGGATGCTAATAGGAAGAAACCCGGTGAGTAAGGGTGTATAGGTCGGTTAACTAAAGCTAACACATCCATCTATGCATATAAATAAAATTGGAGTGTCTGAGTGAGACTGCCTCGGTGGAGTGGTTGTATTATGGTACGACTGCAGTGCTGAGGTCTCGGGTTCGATTCCCGGGTCGGGCAAAGTGATGAGTTTTTCTATTCAGTATCAGCTCGGAGTCTGGAATTTGTGCCCGATATGGCGATAGGCTCGCCCGCTATCACATAATGGGACGGAATAACGGCGAAAAGTGGGTGCACTGGTTGCGCCTCTGTCTACCCCTTCGGGGATAAAAGGCGTGTGCGTGTGTGTGTGTGTGTGGATTGTCTGTTTGTAATATTGAAATAACCGTTTTTACTACATGTATATGAATATAATATATTATGTACGATACATACCTACACCAAACTAACATTTGTTAAAATTTTTGTCTGTCTGTTCCGGCTAATCTCTGAAATGGCTGCACCAATTTTGACGGGACTTTTATTGGCAGGTAGCTGATGTAATGGAGTAACTTAGGCTACTTTTATCCCGGGAAAATATAAAGCGGGACTTTTATCCCGTAAAATCTTTTTAACGCCGGCGGAGCCGCGGGCAACAGCTAGTACTCAAATATAATTTTACATAGTATGCTTAAAAATCATATTGTGATTTAAAGAATAGATACATAGAGGTTGATATGTGAGCATTGCGTTGTGATGACAATTGACATTGTTATTCAAACACTACACACGCGCAGTATACGTGTTGTACACTTTAGTTTTCGATAATCGATACAATTTTAAATTGATTTGGTTCTTTTATAGTAACGATTGTACTCGCAGCTTTGCCTGTGGTGTATTCGGTTTGTCTATACTAATATTATAAAGAGGAAAGATATGATTGTTTGCAATGAATAGGCTCCGAAACTACTGGACCACTTTGAAAAATTCTTTCACTTTTTTATCCCGGGGAAATATAAAGCTGAACCGGAAAAACTCATTCATGCGGACGGAGCCACGAGCAGAGGTCTAGTAACAAATATTTTAAATAATAAGCTTCCTCAGTAGCAAATTGCATCTAAATTGGTTTAGCATCTGTCGTTGAAATCGCATTGTTTGCAATAATTTTGCCTATATTCTTAAAATTCATTAAAATGTTATCTACAAAAACATTTTGTCAATTGAACCATGTACCGTTTCTAGACAAAATTTTAATTGAATTTTATTTGCTCAGTATCTGAATTCCGTCCACACTGGGTGAAGCACAACGAACGAGTGACAAAGAAGGCAGCCGAGGGGAAATCCAAGGAATTCAAAAACAAACAGCAGATCGTGAAGGAGCGCCTGCGCAAAGACAAGATCAAACAGAAACTCAAGCACAAAGTCAACAAGAAGAAGAAAAGGAAATAAATTTTAAAGTGAATTTTAATTATTAGTTTTATTTCTCTATCTATAAAACTGTCGTCAGATATAAATTCTGAAAAGTAGAATAAAGAAAACACAAACAAAAAATCATAATTATGTATATTTAAAAAATTAAGATAAACATACTTACAATTACCTGTACATGATGATAAATAACTCGAATTAATTTTGAGAAAATTTTGGACTTTGGATGCAACTGTAACTCTTAAAAGAATCCTCATCATACCGCAAAGCGAAAACTTATTTACATTTATAGCTACGCTTCAACGAATGAGTTTACAAAATACCAGCAAATATACGTCAGATATTCATATTATACATTATCTATATACGTTTTAACTTCATAATAGAAATCGCACACACAATTAAGTCCTTTTGAATTCAATTTATTACATCTCAAAACATTATTCACTGAAATAATATTAGCATTAAAAACTCTCAAGTTGGAACCATTTAAATATTTAATAAATTAATAAAAAATACTTTGTATAACGCTAATATCATTTCACAACATCCATTAACATTTTCGAATATTCAAAAACTGCATACAATTATATTATGATATTACATGAATATTTTATCGAATATTCGATGCCAATAATTTCACAAATCGCCACAAACATCAGCAAATCAAAGCCGTCGCTAATAAAATTATAACCACGCAATCCCGAATATTATAGTTTCGTATTATAAAATAGAAGCATTGTTATATATTCTTAACTTTATTCCAACCATTTTTATTTCGTAACGTATAATATTGAGTAAAAAAACTGTATTCTCGTGAATAAATCGAAAAATAGAAGAATCTTGTTATGTGGAGGCAACATTGATCTCATAAAATTTGGCAACACTCGTTACAATCGCACTTAACGAAACTAAATATACACCAAAAACTACACGAGACATTTAATATATCAACGTTTATGCAACTCGTTTATTCCACGATGAATCGAACGTCTGTAACGGAAAATGTTGACCTCGTCCTCGTGCCATATACAATAACATTCATACAATGAGTTTATTCCAATTTTATTATGCCAATTTAATATTTTGTCTAAACACCGACGTCGTGATCAAATTCGACGCCGTATAACAATATTTCACTATGATTTAACACGCCAGTACTTTTCAACGCGTCGTCATTTACACTCACACTGGAAACTGCAAATCTCATTCACAAAACATGTACAGTCAGCAGCATAAATATCTGTACAAAATCAAATATTCAAATCGCCCATACACGTGTAAGTAAAACGGAAAAAAAATTTTTTTTTTCGTATGAAGTAGAGTAAATATTACTTTATTTTTGTGAAGAGAAACTAAGATCTGAAAGTATATAGGCAATTTGAAATTTAAAATTTGTTCAGCCATTTATGATGGTGAGTGTACACAATTAATATTTTAATATACAAGGTAAAACTTAAATTTAATCGGATAAGAAACCTAACACTAGACCACTTTTCATGCCTGAACAATCAGTCTTCTCATTGCGAAAATTATCATAATATATATTTTTTTAAACTATTTACAATTTTGGAATTTCATTACGTTTATATGCGCACAGTATTTATACATAGAAATTGTTGTCAAAGTGTATTCCGTAAAGCACTAGTGAGTTCTACAAAGTAACTACAATGGACGGGTCAAACGTTATGAGAAGTGTGTCGGTGCACTCGCTTGAGCAAAATGAACAATAAGTAAAAAACAGTTGTCAGTGGATTATGGCACTTATGTTTACAAAAACTACGCGAAATAAGCTATAATTTACATGCGAATTAATATAAACCGATGAAGGCGTAAACGTCAGATTATCTACGTGTTAATTATGCAACGCGTGTCAATTCAGTAACGTTGGAAGTCTCATGAAAATCACTAGACTGATTCTGACGAGATTGAAAGAAAATTAGATAAATGTGACTGCGCATTTCTGAGAACCTATTTACATGTTACACATTTGATTTTATTAACATCGTCTACACATTTTTAGTATGTATTCCTCACGCAAACAATACATTCACATAAAAATAAACATTACAAACAAATATTCAGTGATATTATTTCGACATAGTATTTACCTCAAAATACTCTTTTGTTCCGTCCCGATGCCCTTTTACAATACACCGTAGTATTAATAATACATTTAACACTATAATTTCAATAAAGGGCAACAATAAATTCTTTTAACACGAACAATTTACGTTATTATTGTTCTTAATTTCACTAAAATATTTCATATGTATTGATGTCTTTATTTTCGAGTATCTCTTTTCTAAGACGCTTGTTCTTTGAATACTTGTTAATATTGATACTTGGTTTTGTCGACGAATCAAGTATCTATCTTTGCAAGATTTTTTTAATATATTATTAACCTGCAAGTCTCACCAAACGGATAAATATAAAGTTTTATCGCAATCCCTATCTAGAGCAGATACACTAATATAACCGAATTGTTGAACTCTACGATCGTGACAAACCTTGTCTGTGACTCACATTATTTAGACCGAGTAGTTACAAAGCTATGTAAAGTTTAAAAAAATGGCGTTGATTAACGACATAAGCATACCACCAATACAATACTAAAATACATTATATTTGGTGTTAAATTAACGATAACCAACATTGAAACAACTCGCCCGGTGCTAATCCCACTCAAGTGAAGTTAATTACGAAAACTGACATAATTTAGCGTCACTTTTATCGATATACTTGGACTCAACCATAATTTTATGAGCAAGGACTCCATAACAACTGATAAAGTGAAGTAGAGTAAGTGTACTGACGAAGTATCCCTCGCCAATAGACACAATAGGGTAGTTTCCTATGTTTTATTTTTTAATATGTGAAAGAAAATAATACGAAGAATTTTTTCTGTGAAATCAGTATCAAGATTGGTTGAAAAATAAACCAGTTATTAATATTTGAAATATCGTTGTGAGCAAAAGTGGGGACGTGGAGGGGATATCGCGCTATCTCTTTCGCACGCACGCAGCGTTATGGCCGGCGACTCTCGATGACGTCACAGCGTTATATTACTGTAATTTGACAACTACCCCGTTCACCAAATTTCAAAGCTTCAAACTTACTAATTAATGTCCCAATTTTGAAAATAATTTCTCCGTTATATTTTGGATGGCATATATTTTTAATAAACGTATTGAAAAAATAGTCGACTACCCTAATATGCCGGTAAGTGTTACATCTAAGTTTATCACGATCACATACACTCGCAGGTCTTGTCCTGTCCTTAGAGTATCCCGTTGGTGTAGTACTGGAAGTTGTCGTAGAGTCTCGTGGAGATGGAGTGTAGAGCGTCCCGTACGAGCCTGTCGACCAGGGCCTGCAGCTGTGGCTCAGTCCTGCCGAGGTGGAACCTGGCACGGAATGATGAGACCGCACTGCTGCTGCGAAGACAGGCTAGTTGACCACCTGGAATACAAAAGGCACGAATTATTTTCTCGATAATTATGATTCTGACTGCCTCGGTGGCGTAGTGGTATTACAGTACGACTGCAAAGCTGAGGTCTCGGGTTCGATCCCCGGGTCGGGCAAAGTGATATTGAGTTTTTCTATTCAGTATCAGCTCGGAGTCTGGAATTTGTGCCCGATATGGCGATAGGCTCGCCCCCTATCACATCATGGGACGGAATAATGGCGAAAAGTGCCACTAGTTGCGACTCTGCCTACCCCTTCGGGGATAAAAGGCGTGAGTGTATATTAGACATGGGCGCCGCCTCAGAAAAAGCCGGCGGCGGCGTGCTGGTAATTTTTGGTCGGCGGCGGCGTGGATTTTTCAATGAATATTGAATATATAGGCCACATATAAAATCCTCAGTTACATGGTCGTAGGTAGTTGGTAGCTCACGGAGTCGTGCGGTCTATGGGCCTGTATGGCAGCCCCGTTTGGGCTGACTCCCTGAGCCGCCCCTGCGTCGCCCTCCTGCGCAGTCCGCAGAGAGCTTTGAAGCAGCGGGCGATCAGGACGTACTGCACGGTCTCTTTCGAGGCGGCTTGTTTGTTTGCCGGATTTCTGCCCTGGGACCAAGACTCCAAATCGCTCTCCGATGCCTTTCATTGGCAGGAGGAGGCGTCCAGTCGCGAGCAACGTCCGGCTCTGAAGGAGGAGGAGGCCATGAGGGTCTCCGTACGGCGAGCCGCCGTGGAGGAGTGGCGTCTCAGACTGGAGGCCCCGTCAGCGGGGCTCTGGTTCGTCGCGGCAGTGCGTCCTGTCTTTGCCGAATGGCTGGACAGGCGCCACGGTGCGGCAACTTACCGCTTGACACAGGTGCTCACCGGGCATGGCTGCTACGGTGAGTACCTGTGGCGGGTAGTGAGGAAGCAGGTGTCGGTCGTGTGTCACCATTGTGACAACTACCCGCTGGATACGGCCCACCATACGTTGGAGTTTTGCCCAGCCTGGGATGAGGAGCGCAGCGCTGTCAGAGCAGTCGTCGGAGGAGACCTCTCGCTGCCGGCCGTGGTCGCTTCCATGGTCGACAGCCGGAGGTCTTGGCGTGCGGTGGCGCACTTCTGTGAGATGGTCCTCTTGTAGAAGGAGAGTGCCGAGAGGGATCGGAGGCGCGGTGATCCATCCCGCCGCCAAACGAGACGTAGGAGGCGCCTGGGGACGACTGACCGGCGTCTTCCGCCCTGTGGATTGGGGGCGTTTGAAGAATTTCACCACGGTATCCCATGCCTGTCGTAAAAGGCGACTAATAGGACCACCGGGGGTCGCGGGCGGACGGCAGGGGGCTGTCCGTCTTTAGTTTTGTGCGTGTCTTTAGCACATTGCTGCGACCCCCGTGATGGACGGCAGCGTGGCAGGTAGGCCTCACGCTGCCGTTGACGCAGAGGGCGTCCTTCGATGCACGGGAGCTTCTGAGCCCAACACAACAGGAGACGGGCCGCACTAGGCGGTACCACGCAGTGGCAGTTGCGGACGACAACTTAGACACATCCGTCAGAGGAAGCCCGCAGCTGTCCCTAATGCCCCGAAGATGGCCACAGCAGAGTTTTGGTTTGCATGCCGTGCGTTGTACATACGTTGGGCGGTCACTCCATGATTCCATCGCTCCGGGTGGCTCAACGTCAGGTCGTAAGGCACGCTGAACCCAGCATAACCGCTCAGTCGCCCCGCTTGAAGGTTGGGCGGTAGTAAGAAATCACTTTCTCTGCGAAAAATAATAATAAAAAAGACCCATGCTCCATGGCACTCGCGAGTCTTCATCTTGTTTCGCGGAGTAGGTGAAATGACCATTAACGCCCTTTGGTGCCACCATCCCGTTATCAAAAATGACTGCGCGGTTATACCATTATCACCGCTTTTACGACCTAGCGTTACGCCACTTATAGAGATGGAAAGTATCGGGCGACACACCAAGCTGGACCAAGTCTTTTAGTCTTTTAATATTACTTCTTGATAGTGGCGGCCTTAGCCAACGCAGGGCTTCGGGGGCAGATGTTTGCAGGTGGCCTTTTTCTTTGTGCCCTTTGTCAACCGCGGGCTCAGCCGCCGCTAGGACCGGGCGAGAGAAAAGTGGAAAATAAAAGGAGTCTCACAAAGATGATGTTGCCGACGTCCACGTTTGGTCTAGCGCCGCCATTGTAAACTACCACGGCATACTAAATGTATAACAAAGCACTTTGTTGCTTCAGGGACCGCTTCATGATCCCATGGTCATATGCGCCTAATCATTTGATCCGCAAATCTCCATCGAAAGGACGGTAATAATATTTAGTTCTCCACCTCAAATTTCTTTACTGCTGGTGGGAGGAGTCCGACCTTTCGTGTTCCTGGACCATCTCTTTTAATAAGAGACCTCTTATTAAAAGAGATGGTCCAGGTCCACCTTCGTACTCTTAGGTCATCAAACATTAAAATATCTTGCCGTGGTCTTGGTTAGCAACATAGCGACAGCGAGATGCCTCGTCCTTTAAATGGCATGAAATCGCTATGCTCTCAATTAAGGCTAGCTAAAACTCCAATACGTGTTAGGTTATAGATTGGACCGTATATTGTAACCTCAAAGGCCGAGTGGACAGTTATGATGGGTTTGGGAAACCCCACGATCGCCTGATAGCCCCTATTAGTCGGCTTTTACGACAGACCGGGGATGCTGTAGTGGACTTCTCTAAACGCCCCCAATTCACAGGTCAGAACCAGGAGTCCCTAACGTCTCTGATGCAGAGGGATAGGCCCGCAATCGATCTCTCGTAGCACTCTTTTTCTGATGGAGGACTACTCCGAAAAAGTTAGCCACTGCAATCTAGAACCTCCGCCTGTCGACCATGGACCAGTAAAACACGATCACATGCACCTGCCCGTAAGACACCCCCGTTGGGCAGTTATAACAATAAAAAGACATGACCTACGATCTGCCACAGATACTCTCCGAAACAATGTTCTCCGATGAGTACATTTGTCAGTTGATAGTTGGACCATCGTTGCTTCGCACCTTGGTGAAATCAGGGTGCACTACTAAAACATCTGAGCACCGAGGACGGGGTCTCCAGCCTGAGACCACATCCTCCATGGCAATTCCGTCGAAAGGAGCCCGCTTGGCCTCTATTTAGGAGCCGGACGCTGCTCCTCTATTTAGGAGCCGGACGCTGCTCCTCTATTTAGGAGCCGGACGCTGCTCGTGTGTGGAAGCTTCCTCGAGCCAGTGGAAGGTGGCCGTAGGGCTTTGGGGTCCGGATCCTAGGCCGGTATCTAACCAACAAGTAAGTCACGTACAAAATCGTGTGGTACGCCCTTATTGTCTGCTGCGGATTCCGCTGGAGAGCATTGCAGAGGGATTCGGAGGTCCAAGGTTTCGGCCGAAAAGGGACTGCTGTAAAGGATCATGGACTACATAACTCCGTGGCATAAAGTCTAGTTAGCGATGCCAGGACCTTTTAGGTTAGACAGCAAGCTTGAAAGAGCGCAGCCGCGTATGGGCGCGTGAGCACAGAGGCCGTAGCTAAGATTTTTTTTTTTAGTATGGCCATCTTCGGCTCATTAGGGACGGCTGCGGGCTTCCTTCGACGCACGTCTAAGGTGTCGTCCGCAACCGCCCCTGCGCGTACCGCTTTTTTGCGGTCCTTTTCCTGTTCAAGGGGCTCAGAAGCCCCCGAAACACCGTACCGTGTCCACCTTTTGGTGTCCGAGGCAGCGTGAGACACGCTTCCTCGGACATGTCCATCACGGGGGTCACAGAAGTTGGCTAGACTAATGGGTGGGCGGCACCTCCCGCCCACCCGTGACCCCCGGAGGCCCCTATTAGTCGCCTTTTACGACAGGCAGGGGATACCGTGGTGGAATTCTCCAAACGCCCCCAATCCACAGGGCGGGAGACGTCGATCAGTCGCCCACCCGACGCCTCCTACGTCTCGTCTGGCGGCGGGAGGGATCACCACTGCGCTGGCGATACCTCTCGGCACTCTCCTTCCGCAAGAGGACCGCCTCGCAGAAGTGGGCCACCGCCTGCCAGGCCTCCCGGCCGCCGACCATGGAAGCGACCACGGCCGGCAGCGAGAGGTCTTCTCCGACGACTGTTCTGAGAGCGCTGCGCTCCTCATCCCAGGCTGGACAACACTCCAACGTATGTTGGGCCGTGTCCATTGGGCAGTTGTCACAATAGTGACACACGGCCGACTCCTCTATCCCTACCACCCGAAACAGGAACTCACCGAAGCATTTTACAATCGTTAACGCTAGTAGTCGTTTTTCTGTTATTAACTTTAAAAAACCCAAGTCGGCCAATAGCTATGAATAAAATTTTAGAAGAAAAATGATTTTTTTTTTATTTCAAATCCACGCCGGCGTGGCTCCTATGTCTACATCGAACTATATATGACATTTGAGACCAAATCATAAAAAAAAAAAATTAGAAGTATTCACAAATCCACGCCGTTCAAGTTAGGCGGCGGCGGCGGCGGCGCGCGGAACCTGTCCGGCGGCGTAACGCCGGCGCGGCGCCCATGTCTAGTGTATATGTATGTATTTTTTCGATAATTATGACTCCTTGTGTGTGCACGTGGATATTAGAGGGTGTTTTTTTATTCGGCTAATTAGTAAATATGGTGTATACAGAACCCGCGACAATAGCTTGTTCTGACGAATCGTACTCGAATCTCAGCCGATGCATACTTAGAAACGTAAGTCAGCTTAATTCTAACGTGACAGCGAGAGACTTAACTATTCTCATTTAGACTACATTTAAATCTTATAAAGTCCAGCGTAATCTTTAGTTACTTGCCATAAATACATACAGATCTACCCTATCACAATAAGATTACCAGTCAAATATGAAACCCACCCATCCTCATGAGTTCGACGATGTGTATGATCTGGTCGCAGTGCTTCCTCGCCGCGATGAGTCCGCGCAGTATCAGTATCTTGAAATACTGGAACATGTCAGAGTTCTCGCCGTCCATCACCTCCACGAACTCGTGGGTCAACTGGAAACGACAAAAAAAAACATAAAAATCGGATACTTTTAGGCATTATAATCTACAGGATGTTTAAAAAAATCTAAACAATATTTCAATGACATACTATGCAGTGGTATCTTAACATAGTATAAAATGCATAGACCTTTAAAACTACGCAACGGATTTTGATGCGTTTTTTTAATAGACAGAGTGATTCAAGAGGAAGGTTTATATGTATAATTTTTAATATAACGCGGGCCTTTTATCCCGGAAAAACTCAGTCTAGTTAAAAGTAAATAAAAACAACATTAATCAAGGTATACACAATCAAAGTTCATTATGTCATGTGTCCAATTCTGACCTTGAATGGCGAACTCTCAAATCCGAGATTCTTGGGTGAAGTAGAAAATATGAAACCGAAATCAATGTGAATGATGTGGCCTGCGCTGTCCAATAGAATGTTTCCATTATGCCTGAAAAAAAAATACAAGTATAATTAGACAAAACACATGTTATCTAACACAACGATGCATTAAAGTATACGTAGGTAGAACTAATCCGACTGAGATTCACTATCAGAAACAACAACAAAAAAATTTGTTCGGGATTCACGCCAAATTAATTGCGACGGGATTTTTACAGAAATTCATTGTGCAATTAACTTAATGCTACAAATAAATCAAGATTATGAGTCAAAGCACAAGATTACGTAAAACAACATTAATTTTACCCAGAACAAAATTACTTTGATGTTACAATTTGAATAAGCTTAGATAGTTACGCTGATGTCTTATCCTCTCAGTGGCCGCCCTGAGCCGAGGTTCGTGACCCGTTAGTGGGTCGCCCTCAACGTGGTCGCTTAAATTTAAGGCCTTCTGCACTCACCCAAAAGACCGGTGTGCTTTCATAAGCCGACCCTCGTCAGGCTAGAAAGAATATAGTCAGGGACAAACAAAAAAAAAAAAGCTTAGATAGCGACCACCGTAAAGATTTAAAAACCGGCCATGGTCCACGTGAGTGTGCCGCGTTCCGGGATCCTGTGTATATCCGGTTCAATTGTGTCGACTGACAAGGGATAGTCATCGTTCGTCAGCCGACACTCTATCTAGACCTCTGCATTGACCATCAGGTGCAGTGGAGTCACATAGGGTAGTCCTATGTTTGATTTTGTACATAATTTTATATGTAACAGAAAATAATACGAAAAAGAAATTCTTCTGTGAAATTAGCATCAAAATCGATTGAAAAATGAAGCAGGTATTCAATTTTGAAATATTCCTGTGAGCTAAGGTGGGGGCGTGGCGAGGATATCGCGCTATCTCTTTCGCACGCACGCAGCGTTATGGACGACGGCGAATGGTGACGTCACAGCCTAGTACTGTTGTTATTTGACAGCTACCCCTTCCAGCAAATTTCAAAGCTTTATAACTTATTATTGCGCCAATTTTGAAAACTCTTTTTCCATTAGATTTTGGAGAGCATACATGTTTCATAATTTTATTTTTAAAAAAGTAGTCAACTACCCTATTGGCAACGATAACAAAGACCTGTGGGCTTAGAATGTGAAAGAAAACCACGACGCGTCTCCGCTTCGTTTTATTGTGATTGGTTGAGAGACTAAAGATCAATCACAAACATCAAAACACCGATACGTCAGTCTCTCAAGCAATCACAATAAAACGAAGCGGAGACGCATCGTGGTTTTTTTTTTCACATTCTAAACCCCTTTTTTTTGGTTTACGCGGAGAAAGTGAATTATTACTACCGCCCAGTGTTCAATGGGAACGACTGAGCAGTTATGTTGGGTTCACCGTGCCTTACGACCCGACGTTGAGCCGCCCGGAGAGATGGAAAACGTCGGGCGACCGCCGGGCCCAGTCCCTAACCTATGTACACCGCACGGCATACCAACCAAAACTCCGCGGTGGCCATCTTCGGCGCATTAGGGACCGCTGCGGGCTTCCTCCGACTCACGTCTTAGTTGTCGTCCGCAACCGCCCCTACATTCTAAACCCCTGGATCCTCACCTATCCTTCAGCTGTAGCAGATAGCTGGTGAGGGCGTACGCAGCGGCGGACTCTACGAAGTTGTTCTGCGCCCTCAGGAACCCCTCGCTGTTGGGAGGGCCGTGCTCCAACTCCAGCCAGGCACGTAAGGACTTGCCCGACTGCTTCTTGATCTGGTGCAGCGACACCGTGTTCAACACCTGGCAGGAGATATCAGTGTTACTTAAAAATACTAGACTTTAATTGGTCGAGTAATGTAAAAGAAATAAACCCAACAACAGCGAGCACATTACCAGAAACATTGAAAAAGAAACGGTTCAAAGCAGGATTTGAAACCGCTCGAGTTAGCGGGTTTGAACTGTTTCTTTTTCAATGTTTCCATAAAAATATAAAACATTATCCAGGCACTACATGGCCATTAACATGCATACAAATCATAATATAGGATCATTACCAGAAGTTACATCCAATAAGATTTCATAAAATACTAGCTTTTGCTCGCCTGCGTGATTTTCTTTTTCCGGGATAACCGTCCCGCTATATATTTTCCAGGGTCATGAACTGTCTCCCGTCAAAATTTTTCACTGATATTTGGCACAAGAAACTCATAAAAATTGTAATTCTGTTGTCTAATAATAATGTATAATAAATAAATGTATTTCTTAGACAAATAATTATTCTCATTATGAAATACACAAGTAACGTGGGATTTCAACAAAAACTAGTATTGTGGTGAAATCTGCCAACACGAGCAAAAACAAATGAGAACTCTATTGAATTTCGCAATAAGTCCATTTAACTAATTTAAACAGTATCGTCTAACCACTTATTGTTATTGGAACTGTTCTCATGCTAATGAATATTGATCCACACTTGATTACAACCTGAACGTTCCATTCATGTGGGTGAACGACTTCATAAATTCTGTTTCTACACACGTATTTTGTAACCGGTTTATAAATCGCCTATCTTACTATGGCATCATCGCACAATCGTAGATTCTTAATTGACAAGAAAATTGCCAAATTATCTAAATAAAACTGAATGTACTGGTTAAAGTAGGAAATTATCGTTAGCGCCTAAAAAGTATTATAAAAAGAAAGCATAAGAAAAACATTATTAGACATAGAAAAGTATGTTTAATCATTCACTGAAATCCGGAACCTAATTTCAAGATCGCGACTTTTTTCATTATTATCAGGAATTTTACCATGTCCTACGATTTTCTCTACTTGTAAAAATCTACAGGATAACACACAAACCGACCAAAGGTCCAACCAACTTTATATTGGATAACTAGCTTTTGCCCGCGGCGCGTGAATGAGTTTTTCCGGGATGAAAGTCCCGCTTTATATTTTCCCGGGATAAAAAGTAACCTATATGTTAATCCAGAACACAATCTACCCATGTACCAAATTTCATCGAAATCTGTTCAGTAGTTTTTGCGTGAAAGAGTAACAAACATCCATACATCCAGACATACTTACAAACTTTCGCCTTTATAATATTATTATTTTATTTTTTAGTGTACTCGACATAGTGAGTGCACTGCGCCTGATGGTAAACACGGTGCAGTCCAAATAGAGAATCGAATGGCATTGGACGATTATCCCATGCCATTCGACACAATCATGCCGGCCTGACCACACAATATTAGTAGGATTAAAACGCCATCCCTCATCCCCAGTCCCCCCCGCAACCCCAAACCTCACCGGCTGTATGAGTCCACACTCGCGGTCGAGACACAGTATGTCGTAGGGCCGCAGACGCAGCGGCACCCGCTCCACTCCCCACACAGCCTGCAGCCGTCTCAGTAGTTGGGCGGCGAGCATCTCCTGTCGCAAGTCGTCCCCCACCTTCACTATGCAGCCCAGTAACCGCCAGCCGGCGAGAGCGCCGTACGGGGATACTGAACGCATGCGAGCTAACTTGCTCTCCCATGACTCCTGTTCGACCAATAGATATATGTTAGGCATCGTCCACCGTAGTATAGTGGGAATGAAGACTATAATTATACCAATATATAAGGTGTCAACACGTTTCACGTAATAGGGCGTCCAGTCACTAATGGATGAAGCTATGTACTACTAGGTCTATATGTTTGAAACCTTTATCCATAATGTCAAACTTTATAAATGCCCCGAATCCTTAAAATTAAAATAAATAATAAAATACCTTAAAACTTGGACTCAGTCGCACGAGATGTGGTAACCCTGAATAGTCTAGTTTTTTTTTTTATATGGCCATCTTCGGCTCATTAGGGACGGCTGCGGGCTTCCTCCGACTTTTTTTTTTTATTATAGCCATCTTCGGCTCATTAGGGACGGCTGCGGGCTTCCTCCGACTCACGTCTAAGTTGTCGTCCGCAACCGCCCCTGCGCGTGCCGCTTTTTTGCGGTCCTTTTCCTGTTGCGGGGGCTCAGAAGCCCCCGAAACACCGTACCGTGTCCACCTTTTGGTGTCCGAAGCAGCGTGAGACACGCTGTTTGCCATGATAAATAAGTAGCTTAGTAATTAAGAAATAAATGAAATGTGGCAACCCTGTATCAATAATGTGGATACTACAACCAACCTTGAGAGCGGTGGCGGATGGATCTGCAGGGTCGTGCCTGAAAGCGTTGGGCGGAGGCGCGGCGGTCGCGTCGGCGAGCCTTCGTCTCACCTCACCAGCCCCCACGGCCACCGACTCCCTTGAACCGCAAGAAGACGTAGATAGGGCTGACACTGCTGATACCTGAGAACAAGCGTTTATTTGTTACCAAGTGTTGCTTGCGACTTCACCCGCGTTTAAAGCCTTTTCTGATACAAAAATCCCTAAATCACCGTACCGATCGTACCATAGTGCTAACTGTTCGACGCTAGTGATATGAAAAATCAAATAAAAAAAATATTTACTACTCGAGATTACCCCGATAAAAGGTAACCTATAAGTTTAATCCGGACATGGTTTATGGGCGTACCAAATTTCATCCAAGTCCGTTCAGCTGTTTCTGAGTTTTCTTCTAACATCCAAACATTTGTACGAACATTCGCAATTATAATACCTACGAGATAGAAGTAAGACATAAGACTACATTTAATGGTGTTTGGAGCACTTTGTCACTTGCTTGATAGACTTCTATCACCTGCAGCATAACAGTTTACGCTGAACCTTCAATAAAATTGTATAGAAGAAATTAGAATTGGATTTTGTAATGACCACAATATCCTTCAACGCACTGTTATTGCTTTTCTATAAACAGGCTCCAAAAGAATTTCTAACATTTAATAACATCGGCAATTCTTAATCCATTTACGAACAGTTTTTAGAAGTCGAGTTAATATCTTGATAAAGAAAACCTTTTTCAAATATAATTTCCATACGAATTATGCTAGTAATTACAGTGTTTCAGCTGAGTCAACGTGTTACTAATCCGAAAGTCAAGCACCTCGATCATTTACACCGTTTCTCTTGGTCTAGATGACTTCTCACGCTATTAACAATACAGGACATCCTGAGACGACGACCCTTGTGAGAATTATTGTAAGCCAACGACCCTGGGTTGTATGTGGGTAAACCCAATCGCTTTATGTTTTATGAAATACCTGAATTGTGGAATCAGGTTGAGAATTCGATATCCAAACGAAACAAAGTTCAGAGTAATACGAAGGATTGCATTTATGCCCTGCATTGAAATTACCTTGCTAGTTAGGTATAGCATCCATGGGCGTATATAAGGGGGAGTGCAGGGGGGTCCCGACCCCCCCCCCCCTCTAGCTTACAATAAACCACGCTACGCCACTGACCGCTGATATTTTGGGGATCCGAACCCCCCCTTTGGTTCTAAAAGACGGTATCATGCAAGGCAAGAACCTACGCCACTAAAATTTTTATATCGTTGGACCGCCCCCCCATGGGAAAGCTATAGCTACGCCCATGATAGCATCATAGTTAAATATAGCATCACCAAACAACTTGACCCATAGCTTGCAGATATCCGGGAAAGCGAGCGCGAGGCCCCGAGGCCGCGACGCGATGGCGTATCGACCGAACAATTATTTTCTCAAGCAACGTTCGCCTCCTGCACTCAGGCCTAGCCTCCTGTTTCAAGATGATTGTTTTACATCTATACCGTTGGTTCAATTTTGATGCACAACTTCACCACTGCCCATCTCACACAGTCTACTAGCGTGACAGTATTTTGTTAAAGACTCCTTCCAATGTTTGCCCAGTCATGCATAAACAATGTGATAATTTACTGACTTGTTCTTTGTACGTATCCCATCTTCATACTCTTTATTACGTTGCTGCATGTGATATTTTCGGTATTTCCTATGGTCCTTAAACATAAGCACGAAAGGGGACATAAACTGCAGTGGGTATTAGGGCAGAACTATGATTATTCTTTATTAAAATCTGTTTCATTTATAC
Source organism: Lapara coniferarum (assembly GCA_949316025.1). Lineage (NCBI taxonomy): Eukaryota > Metazoa > Arthropoda > Insecta > Lepidoptera > Sphingidae > Lapara > Lapara coniferarum. The sequence continues at coordinate 15,872,395 of OX438925.1, read as the reverse complement.
ATGTTGTGGATAGGCTTGTAATGATTTTTTATTGCATCCACCGACATTAAATGCCACGCCACTTAGAAAGACAAAAATTACATAAATATGAAAGACATAATCATTATTAGCCACATGAAGTCCATTGTTGAACATAGACTTCTCCTAAAGATTTCCAGACGGATCAGATATATGCAACAGTTATTAATAGGGTGTTTAACCTATTTGCATGATGTTCGCGTAGTCCTTTTTCCTCTCGTCAGCATACCCAAAAATGTTAATATTACAGAAAATCAGGCCATTAATTTGCCTATCTTTTAAATTAAGTATTAGCAGGAAAGAAAAAAAACATTTCTTCTTGAAACATTTAACTTTAAGCACTTTGTAATATCAACGTGACGTCATGTCTGTTTTATCTGAGCAAAAAAGATAATTACAATCGCCATGCGGGCTTTAGTACCTACCGTTAACACATCGTATCTACTAAGGCTGGTTGAGCCGGTTCGTACCAGTTTCGGTGATCTGTACGACGCGGTTAGTTTGGCATTGGTACATAAATCAGACGAAAATGTATCATGACCTAATTCTTGAAAATTACGAATCATAGTATGTCGTTACCGAACATCGAAATATATATATTTATACGGGCAATCTTTTACTCCACAAGGCGTAAACAGAGAAGTAAACAAGGGCTGTTTTTCGACGTGCTTATATCCGTCCCGTGTGATATGGAGCGAACATATCGCCCTATTTGGCACAAATTCCAACGCCAGGCAAATCGGCCATGCTTATTGATTGGAAAAACATACAGTGGGAATCGAATCCTAAACATCACGCGAGCCTTACAAGTCTAAAAGCTAAAAAGCTCAATTCAGACTCCCTTTGTTTATTAACTAGGCGAATAATCCGATGAAATAAGATGGTTGTTTACCTTAGAATTACCGAGTCATCTCCAAAGCAAGATACATTCAATTACGTTTTATTATCAACAACACTTAATTATAATTTAATGAACTAACATTATCCACCGATCAGTGATTGTATGACATAATAACAGACTTTCCATTAACCGTCTCTACCATAAACGTTCCGCAAAGGCAACGGCTTTCAAGGTGAAATTAAAATACTAGTAGTCTAACAGTACTGTCGAAAGACCTTTGTCTATAAAATAATGTTTCTTTACTTTTGTGGACAGTTATCGGCCTCCTTAGCCCATACGCTAAACTTAAGCGGCCAGCCATTAATTCGGAGACCTTTTTTGCTCCCGCATATAAGGCCTCCCGACGTGGGACATTCGTAGCAGCACAAACCGAGTGGCCTGTACTTAAGAAGATATAAATCTGCCGTTGAAAGGCCCCCAAAAACATTTTGATATGGCAAGCTACGCCACTGGATTTACCATCATAGCCCTGCACTTACCATCACGTTACTAAGGCAGGTCTCTCGTATGAGAAAGTGTTATTGGATAACACTAGAAATTAGACGCCAAATTAATGATATTTGTTTTCTCATGAAGATTGCTAATGGCACCATTGATTGCCCTGATTTACTTGCTAAAATATCACTTCGTACAAATCTATTAGGTCTAAGAGAAAGAGGGATATTAGATGTTTCATTTGCTAAAACAAATTATAGGAGAAATTCATTCATGATTCGTAGTACGAACAGCTTCAATTGTCTGCCTCTGAACCTAAACATTGATTTATTCTGCACTAGCATAACTGTAAAACGAATGTTAACACAGCAATTCTTTGCCGATAATGAAGTAAATACCGTTACAAACGCATAGACACATTTGCTTAATTAGTATTGTAAAGGCATTGATTGGTTCTAATTAAGTAAAAAATCATTTCTCAACCCCGTTTAAATATCCTGTGTTTGGTCTCAAAACTCATTGTAACTAATGATTTATGTGTTTTCACGGTTGCTGTTATCCAGACTAGCGCCAAATTATAACGCCTATGTTCCACTTTTCCAACAAGGCGGGAAGTTCACCAACCTCAATATTTGTATAGATTAACATTTTATAAGTACTAGACTGGAAAATATAGCGCACCCATAAATTAGATATGGACGTTAATCTAACCCAATTAAATTATTTTGCATATAATATAGCACCTACTTACATACAGTATTCATAAAATCTCATGTCTTAACTAATATGCTATAGTTTTATATCTGAAAATCTCCAAAATATGCAGTTAACGTAATCTGCCTAGCAACCAAGCTAAACGAAGACACCTATATGAATAAGTGCATCTAGTACAACAGAAAAACCCTTTTAAAGAACATCAGTACACACAAAACCATTTTTTTTTTATTATCTAGGTGGCAATCTAGCATACGGCTCACCTGATGCTAAGTGATCACCGCTGCCCATGAACTTCTATCTCCCTCATCAATAGGACTGCCATCACCTAAATTGCCGACGCCGGATAAACACAGTAAAAATCCCCGACATTTGGGCGAAATATATATTTTTCCTCCGGACACCTCTGTAAAGATATTTTCCGTGCCTTCTTGAACGCGGGTTATTATGAATGGATTTTTAACTAATACGTATTTCACTTTGTCGTTTATCTATAAAAAAAAAATGAATTTCCTCTGACAACAAAAGGGTACGGGTTACACCCGGACACTTTTTAAAACCCTTGCCGGACGACCCCCGGACGCCCTCCAAACTAGGACAAATCCGGGGAATTCCGGATGGATGGCAGCCCTACTCATCAACATTTCCTTCCATTCATTCCTGAACAGCGTATAGAATATCAACAGTCACTTAGAATTACGATAGGAAGTACAACATTGATACGTTATCTGTGTACTTATTCAACGTCACGCACGTCGGCTTGATTAACGCAAGTAATTTGTGACGTCATGAATAAGACGTAATCTCAGCTTCGCATTTACATACATAGTTTTATTTCCTGTATTAAACATATTTGAATTGACGTATTTTTTGTACATAAGCTACAGTAATCGGCAGTAAATATTACGTATCGAGCTTGAAAGAGATCCAATACTAAGTAGTAATTATCGCATAATTGCAGTAAAAGATATTCGGGTAAACTTCGGCTTGGTACATAAATCTTAATCGATGGATAACATAAATGAAGTAAAAACCCATACGACAGAGATGACAGGCAAATACAACGGCTTCATACCTTGTAGGCTTTATGATAATTGTGTATTGTTAAACAGTTGCAAAAAAATATAAATTTACGAAGAAATATCACATAATTTTTATGCAATTGTATTCTGTGGAACAATACTGATTAGTTCAGCATATTATATTGAGCAATATTTTTATATCAATTACCTACTACAAGGTACGCAACGCGGCAACAAGGTTAAGGATGTGTATTACTGTATATCATATTCAAATGACAACGCATAAGTAATGTATTATTATCTGTTTCACAACTCCTGAGTAAATTATGCTACTCAACACAATCCGACATGAATGCCAAAGCAAAGCCGACAAAGCCGACCAAATAGTCAAACTCTAATAATTCTCCGAAATAAATGGTTATAAATGTGTACTATCTACTTTAGCCCTTTATAAATTGTCAAATAAAGGACATGTCCAAACACAGTATTTACCTGAAACTTGTGAGACTGAGTTAAATTATGCCACTTCATTTTCTTAGGACGATTCGCTCGCATTTCTATTTGCTTGCAGTTAAATTTAATCAGCCGACTAGTAGCACAAACTAGACAAGATTGCTCCTGCATCATACTTGATAAGCGAGTTGTGCCAATCCCACTCTGAAATAGGACTCACACCCTCTGGTCCTAATAATACTCAGAAGGCATTCACTAACCTGTGATAGGCTATCAGGCGCCGGCGCTCTGTGCGGATACTGTATGCTGAGCTCTTCATCATCATGACTCCAGCAGTCCCCTGCGTCCACGTCGTCCATGGCCGAGTATAGAGACAGAACGGGCCACTCGGGCACCAGGTTCTCCTCGCTCTTGGTGTGCCTGATGGGAGGGGAGTGTGGCGCGGGCGGCGCGGGGGGCAGCAGGCGCGGGGGCAGGGGTTCATGCCCTTCCGTTTCTAGCACTTCCAGGTACATTATGTACGGCGCCTGTGGAGGAAACATAATTGTTTACATACATACGAAGGATGATTGATGTCTTTTTCACTTTTTAGGGTTAAATAGAGATATCATAAAATTTTGTAAACTAAGTCCCATATAATAGGAGGCGCGGATATTGCCATTTACTAGGGATAATTACCCCGGGCTGATAATGAGTAGAAAAACACAAAATCATTACCAGACTTAGGAATCGAACCCGAGACTTCGTCACAGCAATCATAACTCATACCACAAAACCACTGCGCCATCGAGGCACGACTCCGGGATCAAACCCGAGACCTCAACGCGGTAATCGTACTCGTACCGCAAAATTACCATACCATCTAGGTAGTCACATAATTGTATTTACCATACCACCCAGCCCCCAGGTAGTCACGTAATTGTATAAAATTTTATATTGCTATATAAGACATTAAAATTTTGTAGTAGGTCAGCTGTAATGTGTAACTTCGTAGTATTATTTGGACAGTTAACTTTGACTTCATTCTGTTATGTTTCATAACTGTGTCATGAACGTTATCTAGGAAATAAGATGCTTCAAACGTCTCATTACACGCGAATACTGTATAGCGAACGTAAATTATGCATAAACTGTATACTAAAACTGACCGTTTCATCATTTTATTCAACTGTTTAAAATATTGCTTAACATTAGACGTAACATCATTTCCTATATCTTCATGGTCGTTATTATTCTCCTCAATATATATTTATCACGGCTGTCATCCCACTGTGGTCCATCTGGCCTAGTACAGGTTGCCAGTCTTCACACACCTTCGAGTCAGACGTGTGTGCTTTGGGTGTTATACATCCGAACCTTCGTCTTGTCCGTTCCAATACCGCAACTAGGTAATCGCCACAAGTCAATATAATTAATTACGTAAACACAAACGTCAATAACATCATACTTTCCACAATCAACCCTCATACACGACGTTCAAAATGATAATAACAACACGACAATCAAGGAGAGACGACACAAAACGGACGCTGACGTCACACAGTCGTCCGGAGCGCAAACGAGTACTCTATGTAATGTTCCGCTCTGAAAATAAGTGCGGAGGAACTGACCCCCACGTGTACATTTGGGCTGAGAGACAAGGTCGCGATGCAGTGTGTTAAGTGTCTGACCTTCTGGACTCGTTCTGTAGATAGATTACGTAAACATCAGTGCTCTACTTTGAGGAATTTTAATGGATATTCGACAAAGGTTTCTGTACTTACGAAGCTCGAAAAATACCATAGGCAATACAATTGTATCGTAGAATTCTATGTTGGAATTAGTAACCATTCATAAATAATGCCATGCACAAACCACACCAATAAATGGAATAATTATTTAGAGTATTATCACATAATACATTATTGTTCGGTAGGTACACATTTCAGTTATCTCAAATTATAATAGTGACAAATGAAAAGATCTATTATCTGTTCAATTACGCTGTAAATGACAAACCAGTCTACTTATGAACTTTGTGGAAGATATTTATTTTCAAACTAGCTTCTGCCCGCGGCTCCGCCCGCATTTAAGTTTTTCCGGGATAAAAGTCCCGCTTTATAGTTTCCCGGGATAAAAAGTAGCCTGTGTTAATCCACGACATGACCTGCCCGTGTGCCAAATTTCATCGAAATCCGTTCAGTAGTTTTTGCGCGGAAGAGTAACAAACATCTATACATCCATCATACATCCATAGTTACATACTTTCGCCTTTATAATATTAGTCGGACAATCACTTTTCCTGAACATATTTAAACCCATATGCAATGCTTATAAGTAATACGGCTCGTATAACTTGATGTATTGCCAAGTAGCGGATTCATTAGTCTCAAATAAATTATAATTCTTATCATTACAATCTGCACTAATGAATGAACGGGGTCAACCATACTTGGTTATAAAGTCATTTCTGCCGCAAACTTATGTCAATATATCGATGCCGGGGTATGTGGCCGCAACATACCTTTATCATATTATGCTCATGCATATATTTCCGAGCTGTTAGCAGAAGTGCCAGATATCTTAAAATTCGCAGAACTTATTATCCCTGCATTAGTTAAGTCGTAGGCCGTTGCATATAATTGAGTACCAAAACAAGTAATTAACAACTTCTTTTATTTTTAGAATCACGTCATGTAAGTAACTACGCTGATAAATAGTCTCAACATACTAAACTATCGATCAAAAATCTCCAAATCAAATATTAAGAATTTAAGAAGGCAGTCCATTTTAGTCTACTGGTGCGGTTGCCTCCGTATCTAAACTGCCACTGTGATAAAAAACCGCCTAAGTTTACTAAGATAAAAACCGAAACAAACACAAATTAATGCTACATAACATAAAAAAAAAAACACTTGTAAATCTCAAATAACACAGAAAACACTGAAGGCAGTAAATCACCGGTTATCAACAATAATTGTTAATGGAAAAAAAAATATGCTGTACTTACGCAACAATAGTACAATTCCATTGTTCTTCAAAGATAGATCACGAATTCAATACATGTAGTTTAAAGGCATTTTGAATATTATACTTTTATTGATAAAGGGCCATGTGGTCGGACATGACTGTGTTCAATAAAGCCATGCCAATTAATTAGAGTTGTGTCAAATTAATTAATTTCATTAATTAAATGGCAGATGTGTGTAAACATGGAAATTCAGGTTATAATGACCGCGTAACACGCAACGTCCTCGCGGTCAAGGGCTCAACAAATAACATAGATTTTTAACATTGTTCAAAATAAATTCATGTCTTATCGAAACATACTAACATAGTATAAATATCGTTTATGTACTAAAATTTTTAAATCAGTCGTCGCTATTACGAAGCGATACACTTAAAAATTCCTTATATTAATCAGTTTAGTAAATCCTTCGAAAAGAGTTAGTTTATTTAAATACCTCTTTGCTTGTAGAGTTACGTTACAAACTTCGCCGTTCGATCATAATCCATCATTTTACTCAGAACAAATTAAGTTACGCCGTTCAGTCGGTGTTAAAATGTATTTTAATGGTACCTCGGTTCATATCGTAGTATACAATCGTTTCGAGGTGTTTGGCCTTGGCTCCAACAATACTAATGGAATTATCAAGATGTATTCAGGCCACAGATTACTAATAGGTTTTGTTCGTAACGGCCGCGTAAAAGTATTTAGCAGTATCCCGGAATAAAAGTAATACATCATAATAAAATATTACCTTTGCCAGAAATGTGACGCCTTATATTGTGCACGGTTTCACAAACGGCTCGGTTATTCGAGTTTGTCACTATCGATTTCAATACTTAGCATATATTAGGATTGCCAACCACCCTGTTTTGCCAGGACATGTCATCCTTTTTCTGGTGTCCTAGGATGTCCTGAATAGTTCTTAAGCAGTGTCCTGGGTATAAATACGTCCTAATTAGGTCAGGTCTGTTTAAAAAAAAAACATTTTATTTATTTAACCTATTTCCACCACATATTAATTTAACTAGGGCTTCTCTATTAATGAAGTCGGTTTTAAATTATAATGATCTTGCATTTTCCACCTTCAAATCCTAGTTTTTGAAAATTTGGTTTATGTACCCTAGTATAGATGAGATAAAATAACAATGGCCTTTTAACAAACTCCTCTAGACAGCAGATTTACTGCCGTTTTGTCTCACACTCAGACAAATACGAAAGATTGAGCACAAGATGTAATAAGAAATATTAATTTAATAGTGGCCAACATATTTGCACCTCTGCCTAGCCGTTCGGGGATTAAGGCGTCATGTGTCAACATAGTTCTTGATAAATCTACCGGTCTCCGAACATTCTCTTGACCTTTGCAGAATGAATCGATAGTTGGTGCGAAACTTGTAGGGCTTTTTAATTCGCCGACTGTTTCGACCCCGCACTCGGCAAATTGATTGGCACGTTTGACACAGATATTTGCGGAATAAATTGGTTCGAATTCATTTTGGCTACTGTTATACCGTGCGTGTGAAATGAACAATGAATATCACTAACTCCACCCTATTTCATTAGATTTTATTGCTGTTTAAAACAGTTGGGCGTTCTTAGAGACTCACCGAGCTCAGGGTACCGAGTAATATGTTTATCTGTGCGCTTATTCATCTTAACCATAATTGTCTATAACTGTCAGTCAGCTGTCAGTCATTCCCATAAAATGACGTGACAGTCTTCCAGAAAGTCCCTGGTAGTGTGATTTGGACGAGGCATGGATGTATACGTGAAAACCATAAAATCGCAATCACAAGAAAATCTCGATTAAATAATTACAATTATCAAGTATCAATTGTTCGTTATTTTGAATAAATAAAAAGTAAAAAAAAAAAGCTTTTATTTAAATGCTCTAAAAAGAAGAAAAAAATACTTTAAACTGAATCAAACTTTGTTTAATACTATGTACAGATAAAAGCTTGTCGCGAGATTTACTTTTGTAAAGATCAAGTTACATGATTATTGTATTATCTACACAAGTTTTACTTTTAATTCATTTTTTTACTTTTTAGTTATTTTTAGAGCTATTATCAGCAAGCCCTTTCATTTGATACCTATATTATGAACGTGCACAAAAAATAACTAGTCCACCATCTTGGGCCGTTCGCTATATTGGATTAAGAATGACGTCGGTTAGCTAACAATGCATTGTCACCCAAACTGAACGTGTGTGCAAAATTTCAACACAATCGGTCGAGAGTAACCGCTTCAAAATTGACTTGCAAGATTCCACTCGAACAAACATACATACATTGCAAGTTAAATAAAAGCTAGTAAAAACACGCATATTCGTTAATTAACATATTATTATCATTTCGATATGAAAATATCTAATCATTACTGAGACACTGATAAGAATGCATCTGCCTAATAATTTTGGACTTATCGATGGATGATTCATTTGAATGTCGTATTCTTTTGACCTTCCTATATAAGAGTATTAATTTTTAACGTTATTATTATACGTTATGTCGCATAATATAATGTCAATCTGATAAATGGCAAACAGGTTTTGGCGCATGCGTTTCGCCTTAAAAAAAACCTTCAAATGTTATAATTGATATACAAAAATGCATTTATTAATGTCGAGGTGATGACGGAGATCCTATTTTTAAAAACTGTTTCTTATGTTGTGATACTGTTACTGTTAATGTTGTTGATACTGTTAATGTTAAAAACATCACGATAAATACCATGATAATATGTAAATTATATGCCAGTCCCTTACCTCTTTTAGGTCAAACAAATCTATCTATTCCGTTTAAATATAACTTATAGTGAAGAACAAAGGGTAGAATTTAAATAAGTCGTAAAACAAAAGATAGAAACAAGAAAGTATTTTTAAATAATGGTAATACAGCGCAAAAGCTTTCAATCCAGCTGATAAATCATTCTACGCTCCACTAAACTAATCGTATTTTAGCCGAAGGAACCAAAATCACACCACACCATTCGATTTTCCGTGAAGCAATCGCGCATGAGAATTGGCTCATAGTCCGGGAAGTCAATACGGCTAATGGAAAAACCCTTTTAGCCTACAATCGTACACTATATGCATAGCCAGAGCAGTTCCTAAAGCAATATCGCTTGCAGTACTTGCAGAGCGGCGCCACTTCACCGGCCAAGTTGCACGAGCAAAGTAAAAGCTAGACGCAATTTATTTCTATTACACTCTGTTTATGAGAACCCTGTGGACAGCTATGCGGCGTTTACGATTTGAGACTATAAACTCGGGTATGATGCAGTTAGGAAAGTACATAATATTGTTAAGTACTCAAAAGACTTTTAACAAAAATTGTGCACAAATAAACATCAGACAGATAAATTTACTATTATGAAGTCTGTAATGTGATGCTTATTTAAGCAAATTGATTCAATTTCGACAAGAATACGTAACGTAATAAATGGACTATAGTATGTTAAGATCATTAGAAAAGACGTGCCACCTGGCCGAAAGGACGGCTGGGATTCGACAGATGTAGACGAAAAAAACGATTTAACGCAGCTGCCTTAATTTTTTGTGAGCGAAATCAAAATGTGTTCACGGTTAAGAATTACTTTTCTTCACAAATAAATCGTATCATTAGCATCTGCTATACTTGTATCGTCATATTCTAAATGCTTAATCAGTATTCCGAACAGCTGTAGATACTTGAATCCACAACATGGATTTCCGTGAAATCAATTCTCCGTGGATTGCTTTTTTCCGACAGGACAAAATGATTTCACTGCACCTGATGTATAGTGGAATGGTCACATGGTTAGTCCACAATTCACATATTATCGACTGACCAGTGACATCTCCCTCTATAGCCCATATTATACCGACCTGTTCATAAGGTGGGCATGATAAAGAACTTGTATCTCAAATTCCCAAGTTCTAAGGTGTAGAGATATCTTAAAGAATTTTATTTAATCCTCCTACCTTATCCTTACTATTGAGGACAGCGGCCGCGTGCGGTGGTATCCTCAACACATAATGAGGCCTATGATGAAGTGGTAACCACACCCTCGCCGGGAGGTTCAGGTCTAACGACGCCAACTCGGCTCTGAGACGACCGTTGCGTCGCTCTTTGTCAGCCACGCTCGCAAGTCGTCGGCCGATGTTCGTCAGTGCTGTTAAGAACTGAAAAAAAAATAAAGTAATTAAATAATGCTAGGTGAATTATAATCTTACGAGGAACGGAACGTAAACTTGAAGAGACACTCGATAGAGTTTCTCTGTTCACCTAGGGTACTCCACAGTTCTACACATAGGATGGGACAGCAGTTATGTTGGGCTACCGTCTTTTTTTTTTTTTTTTTTCAAAATTTATAAGTGTCGGTTTAGCCATGAGTCCTGAATACTTTTTGGGACATTTCGATATGCGCTAGCTATGGGGAGATCCACAAATTACGTGAGGTGTTTTTTTTAATTTTCTGTCCCTCCCTCCCCCCCTGGTGAGATGTTGTGAGATTTTATTCAACCCCCTCCCCCATCCCCCAATCTCACGTGAGATTTTTCAAAATGTGCGTTTCTTAAATATGTAAACGTGTTGGAGTGTTATAAATTGTCAAAATAGTATAGTTTTTTTTTTGTTTCAATAAGAAAAAAAATTGCGTGATATTTGCCGAGACCCCCCCTCTCTCCAACGTAAGATTAGATGAGATTTGACTCGACCCCCCCTCCCCCTTAAACATCTCACGTAATTTGTGGATCTCCCCTATCTTAGTAATGGGTTCCTCCTCGTATTTAGTTTTCATTATAGATCAGTGCTTTCCTATAACACGGATTGGCAAACGAGAGGAATATTTAGCCTAATGACTTTCAACTTCTAGCTATAATATGCTCCAATATTTACGCCGCTTATAAGGTTACTGACTGCCTTTGTGTCTTATTGCCAAGTGGGACATACAACGACCCCAAGCCATTAGTTTGATGTAAAAACAAACATGTTTGCTTTAGGAACCGACGAATACTAAGTCTTTGACTCTTGCCTTATGGATTAATTCCTATTAGGAACATGTGTGAAAAACTGTGTTGGGTCGACCGATATTTGTGAGATAAGGGTAGGACGGAGACGGTGGTTATTTAATGCAAACGTCCTTCCATGATGTACCACACCACGGTGGTAGATATCATAGTCAAAATCGATTTTTACGACATGCATTTGGTGCCCCGTGGTACGTTCGCAATCGTAACCTCCACGTGGACACCAATATGCCGACCATCAGGCACTTTATGCAGTGCGCCAGCAGACGCTATTTCGACAGGGCGGTAAACCACCCAAGCACGCTTATCCGTAAAGCGTCTATATATACTCAATTTGATCGCGCCAAATGGAGACGACCGCGTTCAGTTCTGACAGATCCAGAGGACGAAATCACTCTGGCTTTACGCGAAAAGACTGTTCGGAGGCTTCTCAGCCTCCTCATATAGAGAGGGGCCGCAATGCGGCATTGCGCAGGGGCGGTTCCGTGCAGCTATCTTCGTGCAACAAGATACCCCGGGGCCGTCCCGTATGCGCCTAAGAAGGCCACCGCGGGTTTTGGTTGGTATGCCGGTGTAGGGTGTACATAGTGTTAGGGACTCGGTCCAATGCTCGCTCGGATGAAGCTATACTCCCGAGTGTCGACATTGGGCCGTAAGACTGTGTGAAGCCAACATAACCGTCCCACTCACCCCCCAGTGGTGGTAGCGATAACGCGTTTTTCCCCGCGATAAAAAAAAAAAAAAGGTTGTGCGATGGAAGTCTTAAACTTATCGGAGTTGTTGTAACCCAATTGAATTGTAACTGGTGTCTAAATAAATAAATTATACAGAACCCATTCGACGAACGACCGTACTGATGTCATTATTATATTCGAGTGCACTGTTAAAATAATCATAATCCGCCGAGGTCGATGTTTCGCGTGGGGGTGCGCACGTTTCTGTGTGTGATTAGGAATTAGCCACTGGATATGGCCAAGGACCATTCCAGATGCATGCGACATGTCAGATCCATCTGTGCAATTTGTCTTACTGAAACAACATGGTTGTTGAACATAGAAGAGTAAATATGTGCGGATTTTTTTTTTGTAGTTGTGATTTCAATTTTATTTTAGTACTAATATAGCCATCATTAATAAATATTAATCAGGATTTTGACTAATCAATGATTTGGATCTTAATTATGTAAAAAAAAATAAAAGCTCAAGAAACCAAAGCTGTGTAAATATCACTGAATACAAAAACCTTTTGGTAAGACTTTAAATTTTTACTACTTAGACCAAAATACCTCCACATAGAAGTCAGGTGTTTTATTAAACTAGGTACAAACATAAAGATCACGTCATCCACGATGACGCGCCGCACTAATTTAATCAGTTACAATCCAAGTGGGTAACCTCTCACTTATCAGTTCTGTAAATACAAACAAAACACCTATGAGTGCACAGGCATACTAGGATGAATAATAAAAGTTCTCTTAGTCCGCGAACTTCTCGCTCAAATTGGTAGCGCGCATTAACCTGGATGAAATCACTACATAGTATAAAACAAAGTCGCTTCCCCCTGTCTGTCCCTATGTCCCTATGTATGCTTAGATCTTTAAAACTACGCAACGGATTTTGATGCGTTTTTTTTTAATAGATAGAGTGATTCAACGGGAAGATATTTTTTGTACTTTTAGAAAAAAAAAACTTATTAACGCGGGCGAAGCCGCGGGTAAAAGCTAGTATATAATAAAAAATATTATAACAAGCACTCACATTATAGTACAATACCACACATCTGTCTTTATATACAAAACCGTTTAACTCCCACATGGCAAATTGTGTCGCCTTGGGAGATATCGACCTTCCTTAAACGCAAGTATGATTAAGTCTCAAGATTGAGGTCAACTAATATGTACAGATAGCCACATAAGTTACACGAACAACAACAAAATTTCAAATCGCCTCTACACGAGAAACATTTTTATTTTTTGATACACAGTAAAGTGAATCTCTATTGTGAAGAGGAAAAAAAATGTAAGAGCACACAAGTGTTCAGGCGATTTGAAGTTTAGAATGTGTTCAGCTACTTATGTGGCTGAGTGTACAACGAGATAATTACACACATATTACAACGGACAAATTATTTTTATTCCGTTTTTTTCAAACGTTATACGAAATTAAATTTAGACAAGAGTATTGTAAGCACAGTTTAATCCAAATAAATTGTTGACAGTTGAAGCGACGTCAAACAAATTGTCGTACTATTTATTCTCAGAACACTTACACATTTTCTGTGTACGACAAAACAGGAGACATTAAAGAAATCATTGGCAATTATTAAAAGTTCATATATATTCAGTAGCACTGATTATATAGAACTAACCCGTTTTGGTAATCTACTGATAACAAGTGACAACACAATATTTCAAAAACGCGATTAGGTGATTGGTTTCTCGTATGCGAAAGTCCATATGGATTTTTATCCATTGCAGCAAATATAAATACTAAGGCACTACACAACTTAACATTTAACGTCCCAGAACTTTGAGTATCTAGCAATGCAAAGGAGATGGGATGACCAGGCGAACCCTTCGTTGGTCATACATGTGCAGCTGGTCATAAACTTTTATTATAAAACCTATGTGACTTGCGATCGCTGTCATTAAATTCTACGATAGTGACATTAAGTGGTGCTCCACAGAACTTGTGATTCTAGTAGTGTTATTGTGTAAAAAGCGACCTTATATTCAACCCTGCACGTGTGGATTTTATTTTTGTTAAATGTGTGCTATCCGTGTCTACCTGGCCCCCCGTCACGATTGGCAAAAAAAATTGCTTGCGCATTATTGCCATATCGTGTCCATTGGTTAAACAGTCTAAGTCCCAGAACAACGAGCGCTGTTCAGTACCATGAGCTTAATTGTCCCAATATTTTCTGGGTAGATAAAAAAAAAAGACGCGTCGCTTACCACCGGCCAAGTGACGTATTCATTATACAAAAATATTAATAATATATATTTCTCATTGTACAAAAAAAACACTAATAATTAGACAAATACAGCAAATAAAACACAATAATCTACCTAAGAATATACTAATCTATTTTATGAGGCAAGTAATCGCATCAAATAATGCAAGGTGGACAAACGACTTGATAAAGTTGGCAAGAACACGCTGGATGCAGTCAGCTTTCGACAAGTCCGTCTGAAAATCCTTACGGGAGGCCTATGTTTATGAGTGGACGTCATGTGGCTGATGATGATGATGATGATAATGATATATCGCATCATATTAATTTGGTTGATAGCGTACCAACTCAACTGTTTATAATACTAGAATTAATACCATCCACACAATACTATGCAACAGTTCATACAAAGATCATTAAAAACAGAATCTCTTAGTTTCGTAATTATAAAGAAACTTCATTTCGTATTTTCCTCTCTTCACGTGTAGCGTTAATTATTCAAGTTTCGCTTCTCGCTAGTGGCTCATGTGGTTACATAAATACTGGCTTAACTTCAGCATTATCACAATAAGGTACATTTTTGTGCATCAGTTTGTTTTAATTTAAGTTTGATTTTAAAATCTATGGCTTTAATGCTGTATTGGTGACTGGTATCAAATAAGACTAAATTAAAATAAAACTATTTTGCGGATTTTATCGCGGTTTTTTAATTTATATTTTCCCCCGACGTTTCGAATGCTTTACAGCACTTCGTGGTCACGGGGCGGACCGAGGTGTTGGTGGTCCGAAAAGTTAATGTTACAATATCTACCTACTAAATTAAAGATGATTAATGGAATATCAGGTATAATCGTACTTTAGCTTAAATAAGTAGCCGACAAAAAATAAGTAATAATAACAGCTTTCCTTTACACTTCTAACGACGCCGTTGCAAAACAGCGAAATTCAAAAAAAAACATTTAAACTCTACATCAACGTCTTTTGTAGCAGTAGTTAAAAAAAAACAGTAAACCCGCGCCGAAGCGACCAAAAGACCGTCCACAAAGCTTAATGACTTTGTTCCAGTTGCCATTTACAGTACAATATAGTGCTATTCTAAGAGAGCCAGCACGTACAAACGTATAATGAAACATGTGGTAAGAAATGTACGAAAACCCAATAGACATTCGACTCACGTTTCTCTGTGCAACGTTCAGTATTTCATGAGGGCAAACGTTGCACAATGTAATAAACAGTGTTAAATGAACGACTAGCTTCTGATTTTAGAAATGTACGAGTTCTCAGTTAATACAGTTTGTACTTAACTGGATTGAACCACCACTCGATAAAGCTTAACGTTTTTTGTTTATTCTTCGGAATGAGGATTTTTCCTCCGGGACAGATACCATCTAGTCAATGTTATACTCGAGTCTTCAAGTTGTCTAAAATAGTAAACTTAGCGGTAATTATGTAGGAAAACGATCAACTATAATGAGTTCCAACGCACACTGTATTAAGTGTGATAGTAATCTATACGGCCATGAATAATTTTAACTTCGTTTATGTTATCGTCAATCCCAACATATTTATTACCCATTTGACACACAAAACTCACAATCATGACCTTCAGTCAATAGACATAAAGCAGACGAATATATCAACTATAATATTTTATGGGACATTTCCATTAAAATATTAGTTCACAAATGTTCCTATTTGTGTCGTTGCGAAATAACCTATTCGCATTCTCAATTAATGCCAATTATTCCCAAGGAAGGCTGACGTCGGACTGGCGGCCGCTCATAAAATCAATAAGCAAAACATATCGTAACTATCATGAATCCACGAAGTCAACGTAAACAAAGGTATCTGAAAATTGTATGAATTATGACAATTGTATGTTTTTTAAGATAAATGCACCATTCAGTATAAATGTTTGATGGCATTGAAATTATAGTAAATGGACCGTGTAATCTGACAATCTACAATCCCAATCATTTGTTACTTTAAAACTACCATTACTTATAATAACTTTGGCAAAGGACATATTATTATTAATTTGAAGATTCCGAATTTAACAATTAATTCGTTTTTATATTAAACTAGATTTTGCCCGCGGCTCCGTCCGCGTTAAAAAAAATTCCGGGATAAAAGTCCCACTTTTTATTTTCTCGGGATAAAATGTAGCCTATGTGTTAATCCAGGACATGATCTACCCGTGTACCAAATTTCATCGAAATCCGTTGAGTAGAATTTGCGTGCAAGAGTAACAAACATCCATACATACTTACAAACTTTCGCCTTTATAATATTAGTAGGATGGTATTTATTTCATACATCCTCTGCTATAATGGCATTTTAGACGCGTGCAAATAGTCCCAAAGTGATTCTTCTTCTGAGTTCTAAATCATCAATCTTTGATGCATGTAAATAGTTACACATTTAGAGCATATATTAAAATTTCATTAAATTTTTTATGATATGCAAGTGCTAATTATTATTTGTGTTCAAGCCATGGTCATACAATTTGAGGAAGGATAAAAGCTTTTGAAAATTTATCATTTACAGTGGCTAAATGGCGTAGTATTTTAATACATTTATTATTATGCAGCAATTATTATTAGGTTCATCACGCGGGCAAACTGGCGAGCAATACCCGGTTTATATCATAAAAGGCAGATCATTTTTGAATATTCTTTACAGAATCGGATGTTAGCTATTCAACAACCAACCACCTATGAAATTGACAACCGTGGGCACTAAACGATGCATCAAGAAACATTTCAAAATATACATCCTAATTGGAAATGCGTTGTATAAATTTGTAAATCCTTTTCGATACACGAACGGCGCCAACCGCGGCCTGTCAGATAAAAAAAAACGTCATAACAAAACGCCGCACACGTGGTTGTAAATGTGACCGCAGACGTAAACCGATAACCTCGAGTCATACTGCCAAGCGACTGACTGAGACGACGGCTGCTTATAACCACGTGCGTCACTTCGGACCAAAGTTTTTGTCGATACGGGGTAATCCTCGTAAACAACTAGGTAAACCAATTAATTTATATTTATTTGTGTTGGTATCCTCGGTATTTTGTACTAATTAGTGGTTTGTATATTATGCTTATAATTCATCGTTTCTTGTAATAGTTAATTTTGCTTCATGTGCGAGAATAACGCGCTGGCAGGTTTTCAGTTGAATTCACGGAAATATGTACTTACTCATTTACTTGTTTAGTACGGATTTCTTGAGTATCGACTTGATGTGAAATGTACAAATAACTCAGCCCGCTGGTTGAAATTAAATATTCATAATTCATGATATTTCCTCATTCAAACGTACTATACTACGTTTCTTTTCCTTTCCTTGTCTTCATGCTACGGTTGTCTGTAAGAAATTGTCTCGAGTGATAAGACCGCCAATTGTACTTTATTTCTAAGTGCAAATACTGTATCTTTGTAATGTACGTGTACAATAAAGTATTATAAATAAATAAATAAAAAAATATAGGGTTCGTACGCGATTATGCTAACGTCATTTTATTTCAGGCTATAAGACTTCTTTGTAATAAATGTATTAGTGTATACACAGTAAACATAATTCTAATCATCGTATAAAAACATAAATAAACACGCCCTCACACTTGACTACTGGGTAGAATCGTGAGTCGCGAACACATTGCGTTTTTAAGTGGTTTACATGTTAACAAGCCGCGATACATCAATAACAATCTCGTATCAATCAATAGTTATTACAGTCATCAGTATGACAACAATTACATTATTTGTTACCTTACATTATTTTTTTATTTATACCTTTTAAAACAACTAATTACTCTACCGTGTGTTAAAAGGTAGGACGAAGTGTATCTTGCGGACTTATCGGGTCAATATACCTATAAAAAAATATTGACTTGATTAAAATCTACTTGTTTTAATTTATTGCTTCCACCGATTATATTTTATCGCTAATTTCGCCTATGTCCAGGAATTATAGCAGGTATAAAACAATATATATAACTAGATTTTGTCCGGGGCTCCGCCCGCGTTAAAAAGTTCTACCGATATAAAAGACCCGCTTTTTATTTTCCCGGGATAATGTGTAGCCTATGTGTTAATTTAGGACATGATCTACATGTGTGCCAAATTTCATCGAAATCCGTTCAGTAGTTTTTGCGTGAAATAATAACAAACATCCATACATCCAAACATCCAAACATCCATACATACTTACAAACTTTCGCGTTTATAATATTAGTAGGATTTACTGGTGGTAGGTCTCATATGTAAGAGTCTGTCTGGGTGGGTATCACCGTAATGTCTATTTCTACCGCCAAGCAGCAGTGTGAATGCACTGTTGTGTTTCAGTTTGAAGGACATTGTAGCCAGTGTAACTGCTGGACATAATGAGACTTAACACCTTATGTCTGAGGATGATGAGCGCAGTGGAATGCCACACAGTACTTTATCACTCCAGGTGCTGCATGGTGTTGCTACTGTTTATGGGTGGTCGTATCGCTTACCATCAGGCGAACGGCATGCTCGTCTCGTCATTCAAAGCAATAAAAAAATATACATATAAATTTGTACAGAACACTTAGATAATAAAATGTTTAACACTGACTGATTAACGTTCAATGGATAGGTACCGATCACTAGAGGCATGAATTCTTACAAAGGGATCCCTTATGGTGAACGCACACTTGTCCGACTCGAACGCGTCGAACGAATCGAATTTTAGAATTCTGTATATGAATTTCACTTTCGATTCGGACGATTCGACGCGGGGAAGTGTGCGAGGTTTCATGAGATTTCATACACAGAATTCTAAAATTCATTTCGTTCACCTCGTTCGACGCGTTCGGCTCGGACAAATGTGCGTCCACCATTACATAGCATAAGAAAGCACTAAGGAAATATTTTGAAATGCATCCCTTAAGGTGGTTAAATCCAATCGAGCTCATGGCTATCATAAATTATAATATTTTTATTAAATTAGGTCACGGCAATTCTTAGGTAACCTCCATGAGGTAATGTTGAGTGAACAACGTCAGGCATAAACTAGAATATCAGAGGATTTTTCGATCTTCTGCCGATTTTTATGTAGTAATAAGCTTCTTTGTAGAATCGGTATATAAATAGGTACATCTAGAGAAAGCTTACACAAACGAAAATGAAATATATGCTTATTATTCCAATAACTAAATATGTTCGTATAGATACAATGAACAACTCAGGCATTACACTTTCATTCCCTTATCATTACGTAAATATTATTTAAAATGATTGCTATCACTCCGGAATATGTTTATCTTTAGAGTAATTTTGATTAAACGATAACAAAATGCATTAGGTATACACTCACAGTTCTTATCAACAGATGCTTCGGTAAAGTTATTTGAACAATTGAATAAAATTTTAAATATACCATGCATCACGCTTTTTGTACAATATTTTTTTTCTCATTTACACTATTCTTAATTCAAATTTGTTTTTTTTTTTAGTTGGATTTGCTATAAGGCGTGTTTCTTAATTTTTTTTTTCAGTATTTATACCTATTTCGGCGCAGCCGGAAGGGAAAAGACTGGCCGCGGACTCGATGCGCGCACGGAATTTTTTTTGTGATCCACGTATAGTTTGTTTTTGGAAACACACTCTTTCATCAGTTTTGTATCGCATTCTGAGTGTGACACTATGAGTGTAACTATTGTATTAATTATATTATTTTTATTTTATTATATTATGTATAACAGGATAACGCGACAAAACTTCATAAATCTTACTAGTCCTCATGAACGTCTGAGAAACTTGTGTGGTAAGTTTCATACTTGTAAAGTCTAATATATGCCTATCAGTTATATAACTCAACTATGATTTATTTTGCAACTGTTGAAGCGTGTTGACGCCATTGAACGGGGCGTGATAATGAATAATGATATCGACCTTCAAAATGGCTAAAGCTGTGAAAGACAAAGGACTTAGTAATGTCTGAGACATGAAACCATTTACATTATATTTATTTCATTGGCTTATTTTAAAACGTACCATTATCTTAAAATTTATTATGAAATTGTTGGTTTTTTGATAGAAGACCACAAGAACTGGACCATTTTTAATGACATGAATTTACAATAATACAAAAGTTAAAATAATTCCGCTCCCTATATTATCGTGAAACTGATAAAACTAAAATAAAATTACGTCGCATCGTATGCATCATCATTGGCCTAATACATCTATTGTAGATTATTTAATTTCGTATGCAACAATCACAGTAAACCCCCACATGCAATATGGGGAAGAACCCCTACGTGCAACGGACGTCGGTATGTCATAACACAAGAATTTCCGCAAAATTAATGTTTGTATAGGACTAAGTAGGTTACACACATAAATCTTGGCATATTGTGTAACCGGATAACTTTAGGCTCACGCCTTATATGCCCGAAGGGTAAACAGAAGCGCAACGCTGATCCTAATAAATTGGTGGTATAATGTGACATAGTGTGAAGCTATCGTCATCTCGGGCAACAAACTGTAGTTTATTCGAACCGAAGCACTAACATAAATTTTGAAATCTAATTCAGAAGCTAGCGATTTACAGCTCAAAAACGCTGCCAAATGGCCAATAAGACTATGAAGGAACTTCCATAAACTTAATATTTAACTAGAACGTAATGACATTCGTAGTTCATAAATCACAACATGTTTGTAAGCGGATAACACAATGCCATTTACCTGTATTTGCGGTCCGAGTCTCGGCGCTCCACAGGAACACTGCTCGCCACACACACATCCATTATCGAATGCACGGCCCGAGGCAAGGTCTCCGAGATGCCTCGCCGAGGGCGTCGCCAGCCTTAAAGCCGACGCGTCAGACTGGGACCGGTGGTGCCCTCGTCTCGCCGCCGGTCGGATCTCCTCAGCGAGTATGGAATCTCTCAACTTCATCGCTTTCGATCTCTTTGTATCACCACCGAACGCCGTCAACAACCACGCGAGCCGCAGCGAGAACTCTGCGCTCTGTTTACACCTGTGCACCAGGTACGGCCTTAACACGTCCGCCACGTCGCCCATCTCTATGTACATCGTCGCCAACTGTGGCAGGTAGAAGTCCACATCCTCGTGAGGGAATGAAAACAGTTTATTAGCCAGGTAGGTCTGCACACCAGGCTCTTTCGAGTTGAACAGATATGAGATCGCCATACTCATATCGAACAGTTTGCTTTCGAATAGACGCAGTAAAAAGTCTTTGTTCTTGGATGTGTCGGCGGCGTATATTTCAACTTTACAACTCTGGAATTTTGTAGTATCGGGCGGGTCGGGCGGTTTTTCTGTGTCCTCTGGGTTGCCAGAGTCGAGGCTCTCCCTGGACCTGGCGGCGGCGGGTGGCGGCGGTCGTTCCTCGTCGTTGCCGTCGGGCGGCGTGTGAATGCCGGAGTCGTCTGAGCCCGTCGGCACCTCCGGCGGCAGCGCGAGCCTCGGCACCGACGGCTCCATTGGCATCCGGAGCGGTACACCCTCCGGCGAAGTGGGCGTCATGTCTTCGGGAATCCGCTGGAGCACCGAGTCCAGGGATCTGTTCCTCTGGTGGCCGCATCCAGCCGGCGGCCCGTTCGCCCCCGTCACATGTCTACGGACAAAAATATTGACATGAGGAAACTTATTTCATCACATACTATCCTCGAGGAAACACAGGCAAATAATTCGAATGGTACTAAAATAAAACGTACTTATAAAATGGATCTTCATAGTGCTGTATACCGACAACAATGATCTTCCTAACCATCTGATTTATTACACGCTTGCACAAACACTGAACGGATCCAAAACACAGAGCACGTCACACACCGCGGCTCGATGCTTCATATAAACAAATCGTCGCGAACGTAATCTAGCGTAGCGTCGCAACGCGTGCAGCCTTGCGATATGTCATAACTATAATGAGAATAAAGGTTGCGCTCCGCGGCACACGTCTAACCAAGCGGCCGTCGTATGGCAAACTGTTTTACGGACTTTTACGCAAGGGCAACTGAACAGAGGCGCCGCGCCGCGCAGTGCTGTGCAGCTTCATGTCGCATACAATTTGTACTAGGATCACCTCGACCGCACAGCCGAAACGCAACTACGAAACAACAAAACGATGATAATAAATGTTATATGCCGCAGATAACTCATATATTTCGTGAGAGTACATTTTGAGGACGTGGAACCGACTCGCGTTTTATTTGCATATTTGCCGAGCTGACGAGCCGTCGCACTGACAAACCACTTGTACAAACTGACGTAATTCCATTTCAGCAATCCAATATCGAGCCGGCCGCTTTTGCGTACTTTATGATTTACGAAGAATTCGTTCGCTTTGGGAGAAATTTTAAACGGTTCATTGACTCGGTAACTTTGGAATGTGATTATCAATTTATAATAAGGTCTAATAATGAACAAAGAATCACAAAAGGACAACCCATTTTATATTAGTATTCACAGTTGATTGCGAAAACAGTTCCTTATGAGACTGCGTGGCGTATTAGCTTCGGTTTCGCTTCGAATAACAATAAGAATAGAAACAGTTACATTGTTGGCTTATCACATTGGCTCTAAGTATGCTGAATATATGTACAGTGTGACATAACCAAGAGAAAGTGACCGTAAACCTCAAAACATAATTAACATAACACGCTTTTTTATAGAAACTACTGCGTAAAGAACAGCTATCCTAAGCAATTGTTATGGATTAACAGGCATCACGTTAATCGTTCTGTATGAACAATACATTTCTTTTTTCAACAATGCCAACGAATAACATACAATCACGTACTAGCGTACAAAAAAAATCAATACAATCCAAACAATCATAGCTCCATATTAATATAGTGAATGAATTCATAGGAAGTGGAACTAAGCACTCCACCAGCGAGTGCACTACACAAATGTTGAGTGGTGAAAGAGTGATGGAGGTAGGGTTGGCGCTAACTTTAATGGGAACTGGTGGCGCGTATTATTTTTACAAATTTAATAAAATATGAAAGTTTTACATTTGTCTGTATGATAATGATGTGGCATTTTCGTTTTCTGAGACATACGAATTTAATCTAAATACATATTTATCTACAATGTTGAATATGACGTAACTATACTAACTTTTTTTTATTCCACATTATTGTTAAGGTTGAATAGACGTGAATTTTATTAATATATTTCAAAGTCAAATTTGTTTTAATTGCAATCGTATGATCCATTAGCACCAACTATACCAATAAAAATTATCACTAACTGACCTAACCTGACCTTATTTACAAGCATTTTTAATTCTTTACTATGCTTTATTCCTAAACACTATGCGTATTTTTTTTTAGTTATCCTCTCAATGACTACAACAAAATTATTTTATGTCAGTTCCAATGTGCCACACAAAAATAAAATACCTACACAACAAATATCAGGTGTCAACCCTACTACGGGGCTATATTTAGAACGTTATCGGGAATCGAGCATATGTTCCGTCCTCTAAAACAGATGCGCCGTCTGCTGACAAACAACTAACGGCATCAACGTTGACGGAGGCGTTTATAGCATCGCTATCTGCTAATCTACAATAACAATCATTTCTACATACCGCGTCTGGGATAGCTTCCACGTAATGGATTTGTTTGCGTTCTTTACCTCCGTCTGTTGTTTTTTGGTTTGGCGAAAGGGAAACTATACTGAAAAATGTGTACATGGACCTTTTAGAGTTTCATTGGCCATTGTTTTTTGCATTGAACGACGAGACGAGCATGCCGTTCGCCTGATGGTAAGCGAAACGACCACCAATAAACAGTAGCAACACCATTCCGCACTTTGAGTTATAAAGTACTGTGTGGCATTCCACTGCGCTCGTTATCCTGAGACACAAGATGTCAAGTCTCATTATGTCTAGAAGTTACACTAGCTACAATGTCCTTCAAACCGAAACACAACAGTGCTTGCACATTGCGGTGGTACCCACCCAGACGGACTCTTACATATGAGAGACCTACAACCAGTACACGCTTATAAAGAAAGTTGATAGGAATGACTCAACCTACAGGGGTTTTTACCATGAATGCAATATTTGTGATACATGTGCGTGCTGGTTGAACACCCTAATAAAGGGTTGCTATGAAGATTTTAGGGTAAGTATTTTGCTAATATTCCACATGCATAAATAAGCTCACGCCTGCTGCATGTGTGAGGTAAACAAATAATGCATTCGAGTTTCTGTGAACTTATTTGCCTCCTTGACCTGGTAAGGTGCAAGTCTATATACGTTAAACAAATTTTTTTTTAGTAAATTGTGTTTTCGAAGCGTTTTTTTTTTATTTCCGACTTGGATTTCCTCTTCTTCACCAATTTAAGATTGATCTAAGGTCTAGCCTAACAAAGTATATCTTTTTTTTTTTGTCCCTGACATTACTCTTTCTAGCCTGACGAGGGTCGGCTTATGAAAGAACACCGGTCTTTTGGGTGAGTGCAGAAGGCGCTCGCAACCCTTAAAATTTAAGCGACCACGCTGAGGGCGACCCACTAACGGGTCACGAACCTCGGCTCAGGGCGGCCACTGAGAGGATAAGACATCAGCGTTTGGGGAAGATGGTTTTTAACCTAATCCTATTTAGTGGTATCGTACCTAGTAGTCTTCGGCACGCGGGCCGGAACTGCTAAGAGAGGTCAGGGTGACGGGGAACGCGACGAGGTCCTCGACGGCGAGGACGGTACAGCGGTCTTGTGGAGTGTGTGAGCTTTTGATGCTCGATCTTTTCGCGAATGGCCAGAGTGATTTCGTCCTCTGGATATGTAAGTACTGAACGCGGTCGTCTCCATTTGGCGCGATCAAATGGAGTATATATAGACGCTTTACGGATAAGCGAGTTTGGGTGGTTTACCGCCCGATCGAAGTATATATCAAAGTGTAAACTTCGAAGAGTATTTAAAACCAGAATCTTAAGGCAGTGTTTTGATTTTTTTTATGATATACCTTAGTGGCAAACGAACATACGGTTCACTTGATGGTAAGTGATCACCTTCGCCCATGAACATCTGCAATACCAGGGGGCACAGACATTCGTTGCCGGCCTTTTAGGTGGGATTACGCTTTTTTAAATGAATTTAAATCTCGTCGATGCTGGACAACCGGAAAACTAATAACGATACGTGAAACTTACGAAACGTTCCGCACCCGTCATTCATATTCGAGATACGAGATACCAAAACAAACACGTTTGTGGGTATTCCGATGGCCGATTTGTTTTCCTGTCGTACTTCCTTCATCTTTTGATATCGCCGTATCAAAGCTGTCTGTTTCATAGTTTGCGTAAACAATATTAAAATATCCCTCTCGTTTTCTCGTTGTCAATTTCTTATATTTCTTTAATGGAAACGTATTTCTTTTAAAGTAAATAAAGCTGTCATTTTCATTGGATTTAGAATAAAGACTTCCACGAGTCCCCTTTCACTACAACATGACGGTGAAAACGGACGAAGTAATATGAACTCAAGAAAATAACTTTGCTACATTTTAGTTTCCCTAATTCAATTAATTATTCTAACAAATGCTTTATTTTTCCCATACTATCCTTTTTTAGTTTTAGCATCTTATTTTATTAGGTATCTATTTTTTTTACAATATGACTAAATTATATTTTCGTGGGAGACCAAAGCAACATATTATTCACTCACTGATAAGCAATAGCTCAGTACACGTGCACTCGTATTATTTACAATGGAGATAAATAAATCCTCAACACGTGTTAATCAGAGAATCAAAGTTGAAATATTTCATTACGAACGAGGGCGCTTTATGCTTTTTTTTTATAATTAAACAGTGCCTCCAAGTAAGCAGCAAATACGAACATACACATCATAGCCCGTGCTGTTTCCATTCGAGGTCAAGTAAGTTAATGGTCGTATTACACTGGACTGGTCGAGCCAAAAAAATTGTGACTGGGTATTTTCATCTTAAAATTTACTCAGTCGCAGCTCGGAGTCAGGAAGTTGGCGGTGTGATACCCCCGTGCCTCGGAAAGCACGTAAAGCCGATGGTCCTGCGCCTGATCTCTCTCCGGTCATGTCGAATTGCCGTCTCACCGGACTATGAGAGTGAAGGAATAGCGAGTGCACCTGTGTATTGCGCACACACTTGTGCACTATAATATGTCCTGCGTACCTGGCTGATCTCCGTTGAGATTGGCCGCCGTGGCCGAAACTGGCTAGGAGGATTTCACACTGGACAAACGTGCAATGTGATAAAAGCCTAACTTTACGCGACCACGGACGTAACAACCCAGCCTTAATAAGTGACATTTAGACAACTGACGAATCGTTGAGAAATATCAAAACACAATCATTATTTTCCTCATCCAACGAAGACTAAGCACGTAAAATACGCAAATAACACAGGATATATTCAAACATTTATCAGCGGCATCAAAATCACTCCATGCTCAGTGTTAATGTACCAAAGCGCCTTTAATAAACAAACTTTTAGTTTTTATGATCAATTACCGGCCGCATACTCCATTTCCTCAGCATGGAACAATGCCAAGACATTCACTTCGCCGTACATCGCTGCTATTGCAATATTTTCTTTATGGACGGTTTACGTTTTTACCAAAAAGCGCGCCTTTTGTAACACACTGCACGTAATTCACCGTATTTCGCGAGGAACAAAAAGTAGTTCAATGATATGGTAAGAAATAACTATGTAATGATTTTAGCTTAAAACTAGAAGAAAATTATTTTCATGCACATTCCCCTGATTTAATTTGAATGCGTATAGTAACACCAAACACACGAAAGCGTTGCAGTATCAACCTATTTTGACGTTGGGTTATAGCTTAAAACTAGAAGAAAATTATTTTCATGCACATTCCCCTGATTTAATTTGAATGCGTATAGTAACACCAAACACACGAAAGCGTTGCAGTATCAACCTATTTTGACGTTGGGTTATACTTCGTTATACTCGTTGTAATGTTTTCGTAGTTGAGGTCCCCGTGTCATCGTCATCATCATCATCAGCCAAATGACGTCCACTGCAGAACATAGGCCTCCCTTATGGATTTCCAGACAGACCTGTCAAAAGCGGCTTGCATCCAGGTGTTGGGTCCCCATGCATGGAGAATAAATTACAATCGACACTAAATGGTGCTGGATTTATTCAGTACATAATATTAATTAAAATGTACAACAAAAACCCAATTATATCAGCGTAAATCCAAAGAACAAAACATGAGTTCTATGATGCGTACAGTGCGTGGGAAATAATTATTTAAATACCTCAGTATCTTCATTCTACATCATATCCTGAAGTTCGTGAACCATGAATATTTCAAAAACCATTTAAAATATCGGAGTCTCGACGAGGGAATTTCCTTTTGGAATAAGAGGCAAAAAAAAACTACTAAAATTTTACACAAAACATTTTAAACGACAAATATTTAATTTTAGTTTTTGTGAATTATCTTTTATCGCACTCCTGTTTAGAATCCGCACTCCTGTTTGAAACCGGCCTTCCACTTTTTAAAAATAACTAGTTTTTGCCGGCTTACGTGGCTCCGCCCGAGTGAAAAAGTTTTTCCGGGATAAATATTACCTCGGGATAAAAGTAGTCTATAGCAGTCAGGAAATAATGTAGCTTCCTATGAGTGAAACAATTTTATAATCGGTTTAGTAGTTCAAAAGGTTAGTCCCTTAGCTCTTACAAACCTATGAACTTTTCCTCTTATAGATTTGATTCAGGTGTCACCACAAACTGTATAATATCCTATCCAAGTTTGAATCAAACCATACTTACCAGACCGTTTTGCCTGTCAGGTCTAACGCGGTAAAGAGGTCTTCACAACACCCACAAAAGCGACCTAGCGTGTCCAATGATCCGGCGTTTATTATTGCATAATTGTGAGAACACGCGTACCAGACCCCATTCAGCGTTTAATTTGAAAACAACACACAATGATTCCTAACAATCCTATATAGCGCTGGCTCACTATTACAAGGTCCTATATCAATTTTTATTTATGTTGGAAAAGTGAGATTTAAAGTATTCATATTGGTAAAAATTGGTAGAGACGATAAGTCATGGTTCTTCGTTAATTTATCATGTGACTATTATAACTCAATTTGTGCAAAAAAAAAACATAACATAGAATATTGTAATAATAAGCTAGCGATATATAGACAATAGAATATAATATATTAAGCAATGAGGACCCCGCAAAGCATATTGTAACAATGTGATGGCATTACAATCCAAAATCAATAAAAAGGATGAGCACCATTAAAAAAGAGCTCTACCGGAGAATTAAAATAGGGTACTGGACTACTTTTTTTTAAATACAATTAAGAAAAATGTATGCTATCCAAAATCTAATCGAAAAATAATCTTTAAAATTGGCGCAATAGTAAGAAGTTATAAAGCTTAGAAATTTGGTGGAAGGGGTAGCTATCAAATAACCGCAATACTAGGCTGTGACGTCACCAAGCGCCGTCGGCCATAACACTGCATGCGTGCGAAAGAGATAGCGCGATATTCCCGCCTCGCCCCCACTTTTGCTCACAAGAATATTTAAAAATTGAATACCTGCTTAATTTTTCAATCGATTGTGATGCTGATTTCACAGGATAATTTCTTTTTCGTATTATTGTCTGTTACATCTAAAATAATGTACCAAATCAAAGATAGGAAACTACCCTATTTCTAACCATAAAATTATTAAAACTGTCGTAGGAAATTGAATTATGTATTCTATGCAGGAAAGATCTATTTATGAATCCATCAGACTGCATCACTCCACTGCCGGTACAGGCCTACCAGCCACAATAGCGAGAATAAGCCTAAAATCTGAATGCGTTGAATTAGAGAACAAACTATTGCGTGTGGTTTCACACGCATGACTAACATAATTAGTTATCCTTGAGGTTTTTGAATGTATTTAGAAATACAACTATCTTTTATGCAAATCCGACACACATAAAAAGCATACCATAGCCATTCATTACCGCATTGATATACCTGGAAAAACAAGTAACAACAAACTTTATTGTCTACCCTATTATGTAAAGTTTGGTGATTTCAATGTAAATAATATACTTATGTAAGTTATTGAAGACTATATTATCACTGATTTTGATACCAAGTAGAGACTTTTACCATTCGTGAGGGACAGTGAGCAAGTTATTTATGTAAAGACGTTTTCAGTATGAAGTATATAATGCTTTTTTATAGCCATACATTATGTATGCAAGCACAGGTTCCTCGCTTGAATTAGGTACTTCACGCTTCACTAACCCTAGGTCTATTAGATCAATTTTGTTATATGGCGTATAAAAATGAAAAAAAAAGCATGCAAACAAAAAAACTATGTAGCTGAGTGCTAATAAGTGTGCCAAAACCAAAACGCAACATTGAAATTAGAACCAGTAGTTTTAAATTTCTAAAATATCAATTGTCATACAATAAATGCACGGGACATTATCAAATTACAAAGCTTGAATCGCAATTTGAAACTACGATTTTTATTAGAAAAGTAAATACAGATAACAAAAACATTATAACATTAAAAATACATAGAATCTGATCAATATAAACCAGTTTAAGCTAACAACCCTTTTTTTATCGCGGGGAAAAACGCGTTATCGCTAACACCACTGGGGGGTGAGTGGAACGGTTATGTTGGTTTCGAACAGTCTTACAGCCCAATGTCGACACTCGGGAGTATAGTATCATCTGAGCGAGCACTGGACCGAGTCCCTAACATTATGTACACCCTACACCGGCATACCAACCAAAACCCGCGTTGGCCTTCATCGGCGCATACGGGACGGCCCCGGGTATCTTGTTGCACTAAGATAGCTGCACGGAACCGCCCCAGCACGATGCCGCATTGCGGCCCCTCTCTAAATGAGGGAGCTGCGAGGCCCCAAAACACTAAAGCACGCCTTTGGCGGCATTGTCGTCAACCTCGGAGTCGCTTAAATTGGGGTAGTTGAGCGACCAGCCCTCCACCGCTCGCCCCGCGACTTTCTCAACCCCAATTGGTCGACGGGCAGAGGATGCCGTGGCGGAATTCTCTAAATGCCCCCGAACCACAGAGCACAAGCCAACAACTCTGTTATCAAACAAAGGCGTCAAGACATTTTTAAATTACCCCTGACGCAGACGTCATATTAAAAATATTGTCTCAATTGACGTGCCACTTAACTGTTACAATTATTGTTATATTGATTTCAATCAACGATGTTTGCACATCAGCACCACGCTGTGTTTCATAACACGTCAATGTGACAGCCTTGATAGGTAGTTATTGGCAAATTTGAAAAGCAAATATCTGAAGTGACGCTTTTCAGAGTTGGAAGTTGTTTACTTATTGTGTGTCCGTGTATGAATATTCAAAGTCATATAATTTATTAGAGCTTTTGTTTAATCTGTAGTCGTTGAGTCGGTTTCATAACGAAAATGGAACAATTAAAGAACGTTTGTTTGTAAGCTTATAAATAACCATATTTTATTGGTTTATTCCTTAACATTAACCTGCAGTTGGTAGTCGGGATGGTATATTAGAACTTGTGTGAAGTTATTAAAGTATCAAATATAATTACGTTGGCTGGCAGAAAATGTACCTGATACTAGAACTGAGAAGGTTGTTGAGCTTTATCAAAATTTACTTTCCTACCTATAACATCTACAGTAATCCTTGTGACGCCGTACACATTTTCTTTTCGACATTTTTATTTAAACCACATTTATCCGGTAAAGACTCTAGCTCGCAATCTGTTTCCGGGTGACTTTTGATTCAAGATCGCAAGCAATTTATTTTCAATAGCCTTTGAATACACATTCAGGACGAACGCTAGCATCGAATCTCGATCAAACTCGATACGTCAGCGCATTCGTATACACACACACTCACGCCTGTTATCCCCGAAGGGGTAGGCAGAGGCTCAGCTAGTGCACCCACTTTTCGCCGTTATTCCGTCCCATGATGTGATAGGGGGCGAGCCTATCGCCATATCGAGCACAAATTCCAGACTCCGGGCTGATACTGAATAGAAAAACTCAATATCACTTGCCCGACCCGGGGATCGAACCCGAGACCTCAGCTTTGCAGTCGTACTGTAATACAACTACGCCACCGAGGCAGTCAGTCAGTCGCATTCGTATTAGCAGTTTAATTATGGAGATAATATGGGATACAAAAAATATAGCTCAAGAAGGGAAAATATAGGAACATGTCCCCGTAGATAACACGTAGACAGAACTGATATTCTAATCCATTATATTCATAAAAATTAAATTCAGCCCGCAGGCTATGAATGATACTCCCAACTTATACTTTGGCCAACGATAATTAAGAACGATACCGAGATAGTTCTAAGTTTTCGTGCTGTAATTACACTTATACCGGGTGGAAGGGAAACGCTCTCTATACCGGAACGGTAAGAGAGAAGAACCATAACATTAACGAAAAACTATATTCATTTGCAAAGCTAAGCGATAATGCTTACGATTTTAGCATTTCCGCAATTCATGAGCGCGCAATGTATAGCGTACAAAAAACTGGACGGCCGCCGCGCTGCTCCGGCACCGGCCCGCGGTCGTTAACCCGTCAGCTGATGTTCGTGTTTCATTACGATTTTTTTGAAATATTGACCTTTTTTACTATGTTTTTCAGAATAATAATTTGATTTATCTATCCATACGTGAAGCTGTACAGAAATTTGAGAAAATCCTACTAAAATTGTAACAATGCGATCGCGATTTTTTTAGTGCCATCACGTCAGGAATCACCAATACTATCACCTGTATTCGTTTGCGAGAGCGTTTCCCTTCCACCCGGTATTATGCAAAAAACCTGTTCTATAAACATTTTGACATATAAATACGGACCTGTACGGTACCTACCTTTATATAACATTACCTATCATTGCTACCGTTTGAAACTTATATCGATGAGCCAAACAATATAACGTATAGTCCGTTGTAGGAATTTACTGAAAAAAACCGCTGAGGCCTTCGGACGGTACATTTCACGTGGCGAATTGACGTCAATTGTCAAACAATGGTCGATTGATTCGACCCGGCGACGTTGGGCGGCACGCTTTGTTCCACGCCCAGTATTGGTCATTGGTGAAAGCTATTTATGTACTTCTTTTGATATATCAATAAATACAAATTTTTAATAGTGATGTAACTAATATACAAAAATACACAATAAGACTGAGTAAAAAATCCTCTAAGGTCGGACCATAAGCATTAATCCCGCGTTGGTGGGCGGGCAGAGCCTTATCTGCTAACCACGGGTTCACAACACAGCGCGGATTTCGAAGTATAAAAATATCCACAACCAATATCAATAAAGTGAGGCACCAACTTAAGGCCATATAGATTATAGACACCAAAACTATAAACAATTAACGTAGATTCTAAAATGGTAGTGAGCACACGAAATTCGTGTAACACGCGCTTGCCAAACCACAGTGAAAGTGAACGCTTCTGGCGGCCTTGCCTTTTTACTCTTGTGCGTCTCCGGCCGTGTGGAAAATAAACCAAACGAGCGGATTCTACGGTGAGGCTCATAAAAAAACGGTCGAAATGCGCGCAAACAAAATACTGAATGGTTCAAAAATAGAAATCAAATAGAAATCATTGGCTAAATACAATGTTTTTGAAAACACTCAGTCATGGCTGACTGAATTGCAAAATAATGATCTCCATGCATTTGATGTAATGGTAAATTGTACATGAAGTACTTTTACAGCTAAATTAAATTCTTAAACGCATTAGCGTAATGAAAAAACATACGAATCTTTTGATAACCATGTATGTCGTGACATAAAGTATTTAATGTTCGTAGGTACAATATATTATCATTTTTCTCATATTACATTATTAAAGAAAATATAGGTCTAAAAAGTTCCTTTTTAACAGGCTTTTATTAATCCACATGCGTCTCTAGTTTCGATTTTGTTACTGCCCACCTATAGTTCATGCACGTTCCCAATAGCTACGTTTATTAGTTGCTTTTGGATCAAAATAAGCGATATTATTACGTATTATTAGTACAATAAAACAAAACAAAATAAATTATGTGTATTTGTATTTTGAGCGATGATCCAATGTGTCTACAACGCACTTTTTTTTTTCAGCATTTAAAGTATACAAGTATATACACTATACTGGTGGTAGGACTCTCATATGTAAGAGTCCGTCTAGGTAGGTACCAGCGCAATGTCTATTTCTACCGCGAAGCAGCATTGTGCATGCACTGTTGTGTTTCGGTTTGAAGGACATTGTGGCCAGTGTAACTACAGGACATAATGAGACTCAACATCTTATGTCTCGATGACGAGCGCAGTGGAATGCCACACAGTAATTTGTAACTCAACTAAACAAAGTGCTGTATGAGATTTCTACTGTTCATGAGCGGTCGTATCGCTTACCATCAGGTGAACGGTATGCTCGTCTCGTCATTCGATGCAATAAAAAAACTACAAATATTTATTTACATGGAATCCCCAGATGCTAAACAAATATACTATTTATAGAATCGATAAAAGAAACCGACGCATATTGACCACATACAATTCGTATTTTCCTCGTGTGAGCTTATAAAAACCACGACCTCTTAATAATAGAACTTTGTAAATACAACTTATATGTACCACATTATTTAAAGTTCTAAGTAAAACTTAGTACTCGGCAACTTGACACTCTACTTAGGACTTAAGGGCCATAAAAATTTAGAACTAGATATTTAAAATTATAATCACTCATTGAAAGCTTTTAATGGTTAATTACAGTAAATGGAAAGAAAGATTATGATTGAATCGGTCATTTCAAAAACCTCATAAGTCAAACAATTAGAACTTTTCAGTAATCTATGAAAACTGTTTTATACACAAACAAATGAGTTTTAAAGGACTTTTTTGTGCTTAATTTAGTATTTGACTGGTAAAAAAATTAAATAGCGAACAACCTTCACAGTTTATTAATAACAATAATGAAAAAAATCTGAAAAACTGTTCTTAACTTATGTTGTTTTAGCGAGAAATAGGGTTAGCGGTATATAATTTAGGCAAAACAATCGTATTCATTTTTTTTATTGCTTATTATAGAAAATTACACTTAAGAATAACCTTATTAACATTTTACATGTATTAGTTTGTCAACTTTTAATATCTTTAATGAACATAAGAGTAAATTGAAAAGTCAAACAGATTGGGATGCGTTTCACAAGCAAGGTTATAGTGATTCTAATTTTATCTCGTAAATGATAATAACATTAAGTGAACGTGAAAATTGTATAGGCCTTATCAACCGCACGTTTACACTGACTTCACAGCGCGATATTCTCTTCTTTGTGTGTTTAATGAGTGGATCGTGACTTCTTTTTTTAGAAACAGATTAGTGTTTAAAAAAAGACAAAATACATTAATATACTTATAATGTTAAGGATATTACTATTATCTAAATACTATGAAAATGAGCAGATTTTGTAGCAAAGGATTCATCATCACACGAAGTGGCAACTTATGTTATATTATGTTATACAATAATTGTCTATGTATTTAGTAATTAGGAATACATACATACATACACACTCACGCCTTTTATCCCCGAAAGGGTAGGTAGAGGCGTAACTAGTGCAACCACTTTTCGCCGTGTCTTCCATCCCATATTGTGATAGGGGGCGAGCCTATCGCCATTTCGGGCAAAAATTCCAGACTCCGGGCTGATACTGAATTGAAAAATCCAATAACACTGTGCCCGACCCGGCGATCGAACCGGAGACCTCAGCATTGGAGTCGTACCGTAATACAATTACGCCACCGAGGCAGTCTGTAATTAGGACTAGTTTCTCTAACTGACGCATTCAAGATACTTTTGTATGGAATTATCTACAACACAAAGGCAGTCAGACAACCTGGATAAGCTGGTTGTGGTGGGTAGTGTAGATGGCAGAAAACCTAGAGGTCGAGCACCGACCCGATGGTCTGACACTATCAGGGAGGTCATGGGAGTCCCTGTCCTGGAGGCTCTGCGACAGGCACAAGACAGAGTGGAGTGGAAGCAGCTCGTCACCGACACCACCAAGGCATACCAAAGTGGGCACGACCTTCAGTCATGAAGAAAACGACTAAGAAGAATAACTCGTTTTGTTCTTACATTTTAAGTACATTGAACTATCATCTTAATAAACAGTCCGGTAAAACATAATAATTTTGATAATTACATACTTGAATCAATAAATACCAAACGACGTCATGGAATGACAATTTCCTCCCAAGACCTATCTGGAGAACGTTCAGCCGAATGCATCCGAATACAGTCATCGATTCGCGATCGATTTCAAAGGCTTTGACGCTGCATTACAGTGATGCTCCCGCGCCCCAGTTTCGAAATGTCTCCGTATCATTGTAATAAATTAATATGCCGACGGTACACTGTCAAACGGCTAGCAAACGTTGGGTAACAGAGTATGTTCTCGGAGGCACCGACCGTAATATAATTACGCAATCTATCGAGGCTGCGAATTTATTAACTTTTATTTGCTATTTGGATGGAAAACAACGCGATAATTTTACATAATGACATAATGTATTGATCCACTGTTGTATAACCCGCCACATTCCGATGGTAAATTAGTTAACGACACAAACAAAGGTTTGTATTCTTACTTAATGTGTTAATACCATGTACAGTCAGCAGAATAAATATCTGTACCAAATCAAAAATTCGTTTCGCCTATATACGCGTTAAGTTTTTCTTCGTATAAAGTAAATCAAATCTCTTTTATTTCATTTTTGTGGAGAGAAAAAAATATTAGTGAGAACACAAAAGTATGTATATCACTTAATCAATATAATCTATTCAAACATACACACGTGCGTACCAAAAACCGCAATTAATTACCCAACACCGAAGAACAGTATCGATATAATATCGTAAATATACACCTAAGTGACTCAAACGTACCTTCCGAAGTCAATAAACCGGTGTCCTCGTTTGGCAACGCATTTTAGTCACGTTTGTAATCTATACAGATTGTGCATACGCACGTGTCCATGGCAAAATAAGTATACGTTAGCCGCTAACAATAATATACACGCGGAACGTGAAGTATGGGCAACGGCTCATTAAATCACATACTAACTTATGCTAGGTACCCAATATTTTGTTTCCAACTGGATATACCACTGTAGACCTGGTAAAAATTGTCACAGTGGGTAGTAGCAACCAAGTAATTAAATGTACTTACGAATAGCATTCCGTGGACTGTCGGTGTTGCAGAAAGGCAGGTTGACAATGTGTTTATTCTTGTTCATCGTCATATCTCATAACATTCGCATTGCAATGCACTCACTCATGTCATTAAAATAGATACTCAAAAAGAAAATGTAAATCATTTGAAATGAAATGAAATTTAATAATTATTTAATATTTTGAAAAAAAAAAAAATATTTAATATTTTGTATTCATTTAATAATTACTGTCTTGTTATCGTTGTTGTATTACGGTACGACTGCAAAACTAAGGTCTCGGGTTCGATCCCCGGGTCGGTGAGTGATATTGGGTTTTTCTATTCAGTATCAGCCCGGAGCCAGGAAACTGTGCCCGATATGGCGTTAGGCTCGCCTACTATCGCATCATGGGACGGAATATGCACGGCGAAAAGTGGGTGCACTAGTTGCACCTCTGGCTACCTCTTCTATAGATAAAGGGCGTGAGTGTGTGTGTGTGTCATTTAATAATAATATCGTATTAATTTGTAGTTTGTATTACCAAATGGAAATATTCATTTGATTTTTTAACATTAATAAATTTTATTGACTTACATTGAATGAATTCTATGGAAATACCTAAACAAGAATTTCCTTTCAACAAAATAAGTTTTCAAAACATAACCCCCGTTTTGTTGAACGCTAGAGCCCAGTAACATCACACCCTACTACCCTTCGAGTCAATAGTGGTGGAACGGTATTACAAAATATTTTTTTAATAACGATACAGCGTATAGACCTCATGCGTCCGATTAATTAGTGCATTCCAAAATGAATGGATTACACCCTCATCGACCTTTGGGGCGAACCATTTGAACCATACCAAGTTATACCAATGCGGGTGTTTAAACGACATATAAATCGATACAATCATGTCATGCAGGCGGTGCGGGCACTTTGTAATCCAATAAAAAGCTTGACTCGAACTCTATTCGAGAAACGCACGTCCAACGAGACCACTCAGTAAGGCTTCGCAGACATGGGTTTATAGTTTCTACTCTTAGAGCATTCATTTAACAAGGAGATGGGATGTATGATTTAGTCAAACTTTTATTAAAACCTATGTGACTTGCGATCACTTACATTCTACGATGAGGTGCTCCACAGAAATTGTGATTTTTGCTGTGTTATTGTGTAAAAAGCGACCTCAGCCCTGCACGTGTGGATCTTTTTTGCCAAATGTGAGCTATCCGTGTCTACCTCGCCCCCCGTCAAGAGTGACAGAAAAATTGCTTGCGCATTATTGCCATAATATCGTGTCCATTGGTTAAATAGTCAAGATTCTACCCGTTTGGATTCATCCCTTGCTAAGGAAACTTCGAGAATGCTTCATAGCCGTAAATCACAGAAACGTCGCGTTGGATGGGAACGCCCGCATACAACCGAAAGTGTAAAAACAGATACAAAAACAGGAAAAAACAACGATGAAGATATTTTCTACAGAACACCACAAACAATTACTATTCATATGAATGGGTACACAAAACAAACTGAAGCGCGAACTACGATAAACTAAAAATATTTTTTATGTCTTGTATATTTTCTTTCGAAAGAAAAGAAAGAAAGATTCAAACAATTCAATTAACAATTCTTGTTTTCTTATGGCGTGGAAACATAATAATAATGAAATATGTTCTGGGTATGCCTGAGGCACTGGGTATTATGGGTGCCGACGTAAAACAATCGGTGAGGGAACGTTTCTTCGGCCGTCTGACAAAAGTACTTAACAGTTTTTTGTCAGGTGGAAACAAGATCCGTGCTTTCAACGGTTGGGTTATGCCTGTACTCATGTACTCTTTTGGCATACTCAGATGGACTCAGACCGAATTGGACGCCCTGGATCGAAAGGTCCGGACCCTACTCACTACACATCGTATGCATCACCCACGATCGTC
The DNA here is from genome assembly GCA_949316025.1 of Lapara coniferarum. Lineage (NCBI taxonomy): Eukaryota > Metazoa > Arthropoda > Insecta > Lepidoptera > Sphingidae > Lapara > Lapara coniferarum. The sequence goes on along the minus strand of OX438925.1, from coordinate 15,833,724 downwards.
AGTGATGAGATTGTACATCCCGCGGAGATGCGGGGGCCGAGGCTTACTTAATGCTAAGGACTTGCATAACCGCGAGATATGCAATCTCAGGGATTATTTCCTCCACAGCGAAGTGGGCATGCATAAGGTTGTAGTCATGGTGGATAAAGGATTTACCCCGCTTTCCTTGGCAAATGAGAACTGGCGAAAACCTATGGCGATGGGCATTAAGGAACGCGAAGAGATATGGAAGAGCAAAGAATTACATGGTCGGTTCTATCGGGCCCTTCACGGGCCTGATGTGGACCAGCTTGCATCCGTATCTTGGCTACGTTTTGGTAACCTTTTTGGGGAAACTGAGGGTTTTGTCTTTGCAATTATGGACGAAGTTATGAAGACGAACAATTATAGGAAATACATCATGAAGGACGGTACGGTCGACATCTGTCGGGCATGCCACCGTCCTGGTGAGTCAATCAGGCATGTGATTTCCGGTTGTTCGTATCTTGCTAACGGCGAGTACTTGCATAGACATAACCTAGTAGCCAAGATCATACACCAGCAAGTTGCTCTTCGGTATGGTCTTGTGACTCCTGAAGTGCCATATTACCAGTATATGCCTCAACCAGTTCTCGAAAATGATCATGCAACGCTGTACTGGGATCGATCTATTATCACGGACAGGACTATTGTTGCCAATAAGCCTGATATTGTAATAGTAGATCGATTGGCGCGCCGCGCAATACTTGTTGACGTCACCATTCCACATGACGATAACCTTGTTAAGGCTGAAAAGGACAAAATGTCTAAATATTTAAATTTGGCACATGAAATTACTGACATGTGGGATGTGGACTCCACAATTATTGTTCCGATTGTCGTTTCTGCTCATGGGTTGATACCGAAGAGTCTCGACCAACACCTCCAGAGGCTCTCAATTGGTCGTTGGGTCAAGAGCCAGATGCAGAAAGCAGTACTTCTGGACACGGCACGCATTGTGAGGAGATTCCTCACTTTGAATCCCTGACCACCGGTGGCTTGGGTCTTGAGCCTCGCCATCGATGGGTGATTCACTTTTTTTATATTTTTATATGTATAAATGTTTTTTTTTATGTATAAAAATGTAAAAAAAAAGAAAAATTAGAAATAAAATGAAATATGTACTTATTTTCATTATAATAGTAGCTAGTGTAAAAAATAATGTTTTCACTCTTACATGATTGTGAGAGTATTTTCATAATTAAAATTGTTTTCATATTAATTTAGAAACATTTAAAATTTTTCTCATTTTCATTTTTTATTTAAAAACAATAAGCTTTGGAAGCAGTTCAATTAATATCGAATCACATTTACAAAATGTTATAGATGTTAAGCGAAACAAATGTACAAAAAATATTTTCGCAAATTCAGTTGGAAACTTATCATTGTCGTATTGACCAACTTCAGTAAAACATGTTAATACCATTATTGTCAATTATAAAGAAAAGCGATCATATTGAATTGTTGCCCGACACAAAATGCCAAAAATACTCCACACCGCACCTAGCATTTAGATTAAGTTAAAACAAATATCCAGAGCAGCACACCCACGTATTAACCTTTTCTTGTATAAAAAAATAACCTTCAACAAAGAGCTTCCGAGACCCGGATTCCGAGACCGTAGAAAGGAAATCGTCCAACCGCACCTCTCAACGATTTCTTTTCAACGCCAAAGCAAGTTCAATGTTTTTAAGTAAGGATAAAACATTGAATTTATGCTTTTAGCGAAAACCACGGTGTTTATTCGAGTGAAAATAATACGGATCGCTGAGCGGAATGGTTCGAATACAAAATGTACCGTGGGAACTAATTAAGATTGGTCGTTTATTGAGCAATATTAATTCTGTCAAGCTGGGCGTGCTACGGCCTACGGATAATTCCATTGAAAAGCGACAGTGCGGAATTTTATGGGTTTAATTGTAAACCATGAGACAATACTATGTGGCTGTTGAAAATATTCCACTCATGCCACAAAAATACATTTAAAAATGTATTGAACCAAAATAATAGAATCACGTTTGCTTCATTATTAATCAATGATTTATCTTGCTATAAGCTTATGAAGCGGTATGAATGATGACAGACTATAAGGAAGATAGATAACTAGCTTTTGCCCGCGGCTCCGCCCGCGTTAAAAAGTTTTTCCGGGATAAAAGTCCCGCTTCATGTTTTCCCGGGATAAAAAGTAGCCTATGTGTTAATCCAGGACATGATCTACCCGTGTGCCAAATTTCATCAAAATCCGTTCAGTAGTTTTTGCGTGAAAGAGGAACAAACATCCATACATCTAGACGTTCTTACAAACTTTCGCCTTTATAATATTAGTAGGATAACTGACATTTCCGGAATAGACACCATGGGCCCTCGTGTGCAATTTTTTGTAATATCTACCAACTATCACACAGTACACACTACACAATATTTTTTTCTCATGCAAAAAATAAAACGATACTCACACATTCGCCACATGAAATTCAACAGTGGCTTGCATTGTGCACAGCTGTCGCGCACCGCAGCCACCGATTGGTCGGGCGTCGAAATCCATCTGCCGAATCGATTTTGTATGGAGATAACGAGATGAAAAAATAAGCAAACGGATTTCGAAAGCCTCACCACGAATTGGTTTAGTTTTTTCTCTACAGTGTGTAGTTTTTGCAGCAGCACCTGTCGGTCCGTATCAACACGAACCACACGCGTCGCTGTTTGATGAAAGCCTTGAGAAAACATCCTGTTTTTAGTAACGCTGCACCTGCTCGACGTTGTAAGAAAGCGTGGCACGACATAAAGATTTGACAATATCGCAAGTGAAGACACTCGACGAACGTGGAGGATGGACACTTGTAAGATTTCTGGTTATATTTTCCGTAAGGGCTAAGGTATGAATAAAAAAAATGCCTTTTTGATGACATAAAACAGTGGAACATTAGATACTACCGAATATTGATTCTATACAGATTGAACACCACAAGGCTCCAAAATTAACTTAAATCCTGTGTATGAAAATGGTGTGTTTAACATTTTGTTTTTACAAAACTGGATCGTGACCTTTCTGTAATACGAGTTCATTTCGAATAACCCATTCAATTACTAACTGCTACCTGTTAACCGCAACAGCCAAACAAACTTCAACAATGACCAACGTTTTACAACCTAACATTGTACTGACAATACACGAGTCAATTCGGTTTTACTTCCACAAATCGGCACCGAGAATAAACCTGGCATGAATAAGCTTACTATTATGGTCGACCACAAAACGGACATAGGTAGGTATGGAGAGGTTTGCGTGTAGCGTTCATGAATTCCATTGTTACAATATGGATTCACGTGCTTTGATAACATGCTTCGGTATACAATGAAAATAATCGTATTGTTTTAGCTTCACGCCAATATGAATCTAATAGTAGAGTATTTATGGTTTTTCTAAATGAATTTTTATGATCATGCAATCTTAGGCTATTTTCTAAAATGTAGATTAGCCAACCTGACTCGTGTGGAAATAGAAATAAATTTTAATTTTGATTGTTTGCAAAATTGTTCCGATAAGAACCTAAATTAATCTTTTCTCTCTTGTACGTTCTATGCTCTTTCGTTGATACAAAATATTAGTGGTTATTTAAATATGCCAGGATATGTCTCAATTTCTTATCCATCATAAACAGTAGTTACTTAAGGCTTTACAGCTTAGCGCATTATGAATATTAACTAGCACTCAGGTGCACTAAGCAATTTAAGGTGGGACTTAAATGACAAAAATAATGGCACCTTTCAGAACTCAACAGTCCGTTTATAGTTACTCACGATTTGCTTATAACATAACTATTAGAAGATAGAATGAGAGAAGCTTACAACAAACCACTAAAATACGAAAGAAGAAATCACCTTAAAATTTTGCAAAACCATTACCCGTCAGTGCACTACTGCAATTAGACACAGTTAGATATTCCCGAGTGTTTTTATTATTTGCATCTCCTGATCATTTAACTAAACAAAAATCTTTTACTAAAACAACACCATTACTATATTATGTTGATTTCCAAAGGATTTCCAAAACAGAATAAAAAAAATGGTAACAAATTAAATTTTAATCGTTTGCAATAACAACATTTCAAAACCAAGACAATTAATATGATAAACTAGCTTTTGCCCACGGCTTCGCCCGCGTTAATAAGTTTTTCCGGGCTAAAAGTACATAAAAACCTTCCCGTTGAATCACTCCATCCAACACATTTATTTGGATAAATATTAATATTATGACGTTGATACAACTCTTAACAAATAATGCATTAATTTCGACCAAATTTGATTACCATAAAAACGGTTCTAGTGAGTTAATCTTAAAAGATAGACATATACTGTCGCCGACATTTTTTTAGATCATTTTAAGAGGAATAATTCTTTCATACATATATTTTTGGTATCTTGAACCGTTTTGGCAGCGCACGCAATGGAAGCCCTCAAGGATGAATAATTTTCCCCGTTTTTTTTCACATTTTCCATTATTTCTTCGCTCCTAATAGTTGCATCGTGATGTTATATAGCCTAAAGCCTTCCTCGATAAATGGTCTATTCAACACAAAAAGAATTTTTCAATTCGAACCAGTAGTTCCTGAGATTAGCGCGTTCAAACAAACAAACAAACAAACAAACAAACAAACTCTTCAGCTTTATAATATTAGTATAGATTAATCTATTTGTAAACTAAGATATGATAAACAACAATTTCGTTAGTAAATTTGACGACACTCACGTTAAAAAATTACTAGCACTAATTTCAGTCATAAAACTTTAACTACCAACGCGGTATAATTATCGGTTAATAATATGTCGGGACAGGAAGGAAGAATAAAAAGGAATTATCATTTTTATTAATCACATTGAGGGTGTCTGAATATATTACGTCGGGTAAGACTAAATAAAAATCATGTTGAATTGTCAGAGCGACAGTTGGGTTAATAAAAGGGGTGCCGATTCATTTGAAGAGACAGTCTTAGTTCAGTCGTCGTTGAGTTCGGTTGTGTTGCAACTAGTTTGGTGCAGTTCAATACTAAGTGGTTACTATGGTGGTTTTCATATCGGTCAGTGCTTAGTAAAGTGGTTACTATGTTAGTTCGAGTTGTTACTATGTGAGTGGATTACAATGGAGATGTGTGGTTAAGTAATTGTCTCAATATGCAGTGTGTTATAACAACCAAAGTTAACAATGAATCCTGACGTGGTATTGTACTCTGCGAATACTCGATTACGTAATAATTGACCAACGAACAATAAATATCGAGTTGAAGATAATTCATTTGTGACTTTTACTATGTGTGCCCACGTGTACCTATATCGGCCGCCACTCTCTGTCTCCGACATCAGAAGTGGGATGAGCCTGTTCCCGCAGATGTGTGAAATGCAATTAATGGTACTATGGAGAAGCTATTTAAGTACCCGCAATTTACATGAAGAAAAAAATTGCATTGAGTAATGTCGGAATAAGAACAAGACTACAACGTGAATAGTGACAACGTGTGAAATATAACTATCGCATGGTCATTTGTGATTTTATGTGCATACGACTTCGAATGAAAGAGAATCGCGTGTGTACCGCGATTGAACTGTTGGTGTTCAAACGTTCCTGTTGGTGCTCAAGCGTTCCGGTAGATGTGCTGCCGTATGGTGCGTCGTAGTTGGTGTCCCAGACATGACTGTACGGTTGTCTAGTACCGGTTGATGCTAACTACTGCATCGCGTACCATGTGTGGCTATATGTGAAGACAAATGTGTTTACTGCAGTAGTACAGGAAGTTTGGTATCGTATGACCCATAATCCTTATTTGAAGGTTATGGTTTCCTTTATTATTATTTTTTGGTTATCTCTAAAAATATTGGAATTTCGTTTAGTAGTCATGTACCTAGTTCTTGGACGTAACAATCTATTTGTGGATGTAAGTCAAGTACCGTATAGTGTAAAAAGAAAAGTATAGCCATTTTCTTGTGTAATTCGCATAGTGGATGTGTTTTGTGTCAATAAGATTGCTGTCCAGATATAATGTTAGTGATATTTGACTTGTTGAGTACTTATGAAGGTTCAAATATTTTCCGTTAAATGACAGTTTTAAGTACAAAATATCGTTGATGGCTTCAATTGGTAAAACTTTTAATTTCTACTACTAACTACTTAGCATAAAAAGATTCCTTAAAGGGAAGTCCTACCGTAATTCCACTTATGTGATTTCTTTTATTTCTTGGTAACCTTCACAAATGTTGAGATCTTGTTTAATAGGGCATGTGCAGCCATGGATTAACGAGCTATTCGTGGTTTATGTTAGTACAGAACCGTCCTTAAACTTAAGGACAAGTAGGTACCTGTTGTTGGAAACTATGACTGTGCATAGCATTGGTTTACAAAAGTGATCTAGGTGTATAGTGTTGGGTCTGAAGGATTGCTAGCCTTCCATGGTCAATGTTTCCCATTGTTTAAAATTTTTGAATTAAGACCGAGACGTGCGATAATTTTGTGATTGTCCTCATATTAAGATAACTACTGAATTCCCGCTCAAAGATTGATGCGTGACTTGATTTAAGTTCAGGATAGGGTGAACGGTTTGATGCTGTTGCGATATTTTTGATTGCAGGAACTGGAGATCCTTGCAGGGAGTACTTAAAGTATTCAGCGTTAGAAGACGCCGTAAGCTGCGACTACTGAAGAGCCTCTGCAGGATCCTTTGGTGGATCTGACATTAACAGCGGTGATAGAGGATTTGGACATCAGGAGTTTGAAGATTCTTGCACTTTGGTGAGAAGTTTTCATTTTGTTGTGTTGAGTTTTTTTTTTTTATTTGTCCCTGCGATTGATTGTGGAAAAGCCTGAAAGTGAAGTAGTGATTGAAACGTTCAACGTTAGAACAAAGTAGATGAGCCTGTTCTCGCAATAAATGTGTGTGGTGAATGTTCCAGTAAAATATCTCGAAAAAGATCTTTGTGGTTAAAATCTTGTACAAGATCTATGTGGTTAAGGACGGCTGTGTGATCAAGTCCATGTGGTTAAGGACGGCTGTGTGATCAAGTCCATGTGGTTAAGGACGGCTGTGTGATCAAGTCCATGTGGTTAAGGATGGCTGTGTGATCAAGTCCATGTGGTTAAGGATGGCTGTGTGATCAAGTCCATGTGGTTAAGGATGGCTGTGTGATCAAGTCCATGTGGTTAAGGATGGCTGTGTGATCAAGTCCATGTGGTTAGGGATGGCTGTGTGATCAAGTCCATGTGGTTAGGGATGGCTGTGTGATCAAGTCCATGTGGTTAGGGATGGCTGTGTGATCAAGTCCATGTGGTTAGGGATGGCTGTGTGATCAAGTCCATGTGGTTAAGGACGGATGTGTGATCAAGTCCATGTGGTTAAGGACGGATGTGTGATCAAGTCCATGTGGTTAAGGACGGATGTGTGATCAAATCGATATGATGACGTGACTTTGACTAGTCTTATATTGTGAGAATAGTGAATAAATTACAATCTGCTCACTATGTGTCTTGTGTATTGCGAAAACTATAGCGTGATCATCCCCACTGGGTCTGAATCATTGTAGCAAATTTGGTCCTGATGGTAAACAAGCATAACTAACATAGTTATTGTAGTAGTATGAGGAAGAGTCTTAATGTAAGGTCAGAATAGGCCGAGCGATGTGATGCTGCGGCGTATATTTTCTGTTTGCAGGCATTGGAAATTGCTGCTGGTGGTGCCGCGTGTGACGTGTCTATTCCGGTTCGAAGACGGTGTGCAGCGCAGTGCAGCTACTGAGCCGCTTCCGAGGGAAGATTGCTGCTGATCGTCAGTGGCACTGATCTCCGTTTAGATAAGAATTGTTTGCATTGTATACAGTTTTAGTAACTATTGGACGGCTGTATCCTTGAGAGTTTGTTACCGTCACTTCTTCTCTCTTGTTAGGAGGTACTAGGAGGTGATGGCGGAAGGGCGTTTTGGGGGTGCTGTCTATTTTGTAAAACATACGTAAGAGAACGATCACATGTCAGGAGTTTCATGTCACTATACGTGATTTAACTTAATTTTAAAATTAGATTTGTTTCTTAAATCCCTTGCACTTAGGGAGACACATTGCTAGCTTTTCCTTAACGTTTGAACACTAGAAGCAACTGACTACAGTAACTTGTGTAAATGGTTACAGCGATAACTATTTTTTGCCTATCGATTATGGTCACTGGTATTACTGCAGAAATAATTCTTATTTCATGACTGCATTGATTCCTAAGTTTTAAAATTTTGGTTGGGTTCTTGCACCTTAATTGGAATTTTAAATTGTCTTTTAATTAGTCTGTGTAAAATTTTCATGATTTTATAAAGCGTGCGTTAGCGAAAAATGCTTGAAGGTTAAGTTTTGAGATAATCGATGAAATTGTAGCAGAGACAAGTGGCAGTGACAGTAATTAAGTTTGCATGATGATCTGGACTGGACTTTAGTAGTCCGTTGGAAGTCGGTATTTGCTGTGTAAGCAATCCGTGGATGCGCGGTGCGCGGGTGGTTCTGGCTGAGGTCGGGTTTCAAAGGAAGCCATAGAGTTCGAAAGAGATGAGAGTAACTAGAGGTTACTGCCAGAGATCACATGCAGGGCTTAATTGGTTAGATTATGTGGTTTGCATCTGGCAATCGGGACGGACCTTCATCCATTTTTGGTACTATGTTGTTTTGAAGAGTGTTGTTAAATTTACGTGATGATCGTACTTTGTGTCATTCAGAGTAACACACGAGGACGTGTGTCTTGCCAGAATGGCCGTGTCGGGACAGGAAGGAAGAATAAAAAGGAATTATCATTTTTATTAATCACATTGAGGGTGTCTGAATATATTACGTCGGGTAAGACTAAATAAAAATCATGTTGAATTGTCAGAGCGACAGTTGGGTTAATAAAAGGGGTGCCGATTCATTTGAAGAGACAGTCTTAGTTCAGTCGTCGTTGAGTTCGGTTGTGTTGCAACTAGTTTGGTGCAGTTCAATACTAAGTGGTTACTATGGTGGTTTTCATATCGGTCAGTGCTTAGTAAAGTGGTTACTATGTTAGTTCGAGTTGTTACTATGTGAGTGGATTACAATGGAGATGTGTGGTTAAGTAATTGTCTCAATATGCAGTGTGTTATAACAACCAAAGTTAACAATGAATCCTGACGTGGTATTGTACTCTGCGAATACTCGATTACGTAATAATTGACCAACGAACAATAAATATCGAGTTGAAGATAATTCATTTGTGACTTTTACTATGTGTGCCCACGTGTACCTATATCAGCCGCCACTCTCTGTCTCCGACAAATATATTTTCTAATCAAAGGTTTCACATGTTGAAGCATAGAAAACCGCTCTAATTCAGTCGTTTCTAAGCCATGAGAGTTTCCCATCTCTCTTTGATTTTGTTGTAGTATTCATTTTAGTTTAGTCATTTTGTCGTACACAGTTTCTCAATTACAAGTTATTTGACGAGTAACGACAGAAAACGAAAGTAATAGTAAATGGAATACTAGAATTCACTTTCTTTAATGAATCTATTATTATCGATAATATTTTAATAATCTAAAAGCATCCTTAGTACCTTTCGTGCAAAAAGGTCATAACATAACCTATTAACATGAACTTTGAAGTCCCTTTATTGTTTTTGTTATTGACCAATATCATGCCAGCTATTGCATTTCTATTATACTTGACCGGCTACGTGATAGCAACAACGAGACACATACTTTGACATATTCATCGTATTACATTTTCACTTCTAGATCTTTACATCAAATTACAGGGTCGAGCACTTTGTTACAAACGACCATATTTTTATTACAAGACAATAAAAATAAACAATCCAAGCATTAAAGCGAATCAGTTAGTTTCCTTTGTAAATAATGCTCAATTCCTACAGCGTGAATATCCAATGATCAATGTCATATCTAAACTTTGTCAAATACATATTAAATTCTGTACTCATAACTCAACAGTGAATGATTATCAGTACATAGTATAAAACAAAGTCGCTTCCCGCTGTCTGTCCCTATGTCCCTATGTATGCTTAGATCTTTAAAACTACGCAACGGATTTTGATGCGGTATTTTTTAAATAGATGGAGTGATTCAACGGGAAGGTTTTTATGTACTTTTAGCCCAGAAAAACTTATTAACGCGGGCGAAGCCGCGGGCGGGCGGCTAGTAATATTATAATTTGTCTGTAAACTTGGTCGTATCAAATTAATAAACAAGTCCAATTCGACCCTTGTCTAAACGTATAACAAACCAGGTATGTACTGACAGCGAAGGTGGTTATAATAATACCAGCCCTGTATTATTATACTGTCCACTGTTGAGCACGGGCCTCCTACTGAGGGGGGTTTAGGCCTTAGTCCACCACGCTGGCCTAGTGCGGGTTGGTAGACTTCACATACCTTCGAAATTCTTATAAGGAACTTCTTAGGTATGCAGGTATCCACACGACGTTTTCCTTCACCGTTAAAGCGAATGATAATTGATTAACAATACACACATAACTTCGAAAAGTGCCTTGGGTTTCGAACCTCCGGACATTGTCTCGGCAGACCGTTCCATTCCGAACTAGGCTATCGTCCACTTATTGGTGTGCGAAGGTGGTTACTATCCAATTATTTTTTTTACATACCAGACTGTCACTGTACACAATAAACTCTTTTATGGTAACATGAAAAACATATTTTATCTCCATTTATGATAGTTCAAGTAAACATTTTGGAATGTGAACAATAAAAATTTTAATGAATATACAATATACTATACTTCCTAACGCAGCTGTGTAAAGCACCCACGTCACGCGTGTACACAATTACATTTTTGCATGTTGACAAACGATCTTGCAATGTACAAGGTTAATCGACATTGTCAAAGATTACCATGATGTTAAGCTTTTGAGTGGACGATTGCCCTTTTTCACATCATTTCAACACTAGATGAAATCCGCTTTTTATTTAATTTCAACTTCTATAACATAGAATATACAACCAATAGACCTCAGAACAAATATAATCGATGTTTTTGATCTATACAATCACCAAATAAAAATCAAGACCGCCACGCTAATGCGTCGCCATTATAACGAGGACTAAGTATTCAAAAGGAAATTATGAAAGAGTTTTTGAAACCCAACACACAAACGTGAGGAGGCAGTTAGTTCTCCAATAAAATAAATGGAGTTGTGGCAACGCATTGTCGGACCGGAATCAAGAATGGATATTTTACTACATCCTAAAAATGTTTTATGTGTTGATGGAAGTTGTTTGGGGGCCGTCGCGTCGGCGCCTTTTGTTTCCTGTTACCGAACACGTTGATCGCGATCTAGCTTCAAATGCGGCCCTGGTTAATTCAAGTACGATGTTGTGTAAACGTGTGATGCATGAGGATTGAGGTGTGTAAAGTATTTCTATTTAATTATTTCACATTTGATATCTAATTAAATTAAGCTAGCCGCATGGTAATTAGATCATCTAACAAAATTACGACTGTAAATGGGAATTTATTGTTTGTGAGTCATTGATTTATTAAAAAAAAACCCTATATCAATATTGTGAGTATATTAAGATAATAAAACCGTTGTTCAAATGCCAATCTAGGTTAGATCTGCATTCAAACATCATAGAACACAGGAACAATAACAGTTTTATGTGTTTGGTCGTGCTTTTGTAATGCTCCAGACGAATTCACCCACCACAAAGCGGCTAATGTGCGTCATAAAAATAGAATGAAAAAAAACTGTGCATCGCCACCGACGTTTGTAGCAAAAGTTCCCATTTCGCATGCGCCCATGCAAGCCTAGCACAAAAGGACTTTTAATTAAAACTCTAGAGGGTTTCACCCACTTTTTTCGCCAGCGCCGTTGACAACGCGGCGGGATGTCATCGTTTTCCTCTCCAAACAATGGTTTCCTCCACACTCAAAAAAGTCAATTTCCTTCCATTGCAATAAAGGGCAATTAGATTACTTCCTCCACACACAATAGAATGTAAAATGCAGCTGCCGTGACGAAGGCAACAATTAAACGAGGGTGACACAACAGGCATAGTCGCGTCGGCACAATAGTTTATTTTTTATTCGTAGCTTTAACAGCGAAGTTTAATAAAATATTATTCGATTCAATGGTACCTTTCAGACACAATTGAAAACGTAAAAAAATAATAATTAATACTTTTTTGCACATTACTTTTTGTGTACATCTCTCAGCTCACGCGAATGCTGCAGTTTCGTTTTTGCTAAAAGTTTATTAATATTAGTTTTAAGGGTAGTTTGTTTTAGTTGTAGCAATATTTTTAACAATACCTACTCACAAAAACACAATTAATAATACTTCAGTATGCAACTGAGGAATCGTGTACTGTTTTTATTATACAAAAATTGAATTGTGAATATCTAATAATATTTAGAAATGTTGAAATTAGAAGCACGAATCTAAGAATTTAAAAAGACCTTCACAAACATGTCATGCTCTTTGTCATGTATAGAGTCACGAATAATTTAGCATAACATAACAACATTGCTGGCAAGCTGGTAAACACCTAATTAGTATGTCTTTGTGATTAGCTCATGTTCAATTTTCAAGCAAATACTTTTAATGAACAAACAAACCATCTTACTCAACTCCACACTAAAACTAATTAGAAAAAGACACTTCCGTTTTTTTAGATACCAAGAAAAAGATAGGTACACTAACTATTCCTAAACTCTTCTATGTACATAGATAGTCCTAAATAACAGTTATCAATGAAAGCCGTGTTCCAAATAGAAAAAGCAAACTGCACCAAACTTTTACGTTAATGAACAGGGAATACGGCTACGTTGTGAATCATGATCTCTTATTAAAAGCGAACATATTAAGTTACAAACAGCACATACACTCGTTTCATATGATTATCCACGGTGCCACCACGGAAATGAATTACCAACACTGAGTGAGGCGGGGCTGCCTCATTATGTTATACGCCATAACTACGATTGGCAACTCTTTTGAATGACCAGACGAGCATGCCGTTCGCCTGATGGTAAGCGATACGACCATCCATAAACAGTAGTAACACCATCCAGCACCTTGAGTTACAAAGTACTGTGTGGCATTCCACTGCGCTCGTCATCCTGAGACATACGATGTTAAGTCTATTATGTCCAGTACTTACACTGGCTACAGTGTCCTTCAAATCGAAACACAACAGTGCATGCACACTGCTGTATGTATGTTTTGTGGGGACGTATGCAGTGTGCATGCGACGGATGATCAGTTCGCCTCATTGGATAGTTCCAATAAGAAATAGTTTTCACCCTAAGTCCCAGATGCACACTGTTCCTTTGCGGTAGAAATAGAGATTGCTCTCTCAAACTCTTAGGAAAACAACGTGTAGTCAAATTATAACTAAGAACCATCGCGATCACATCAGCTTTCAAACAAAAAAAACATTCGTTTGAGAGCTACGATGCCACAGACAGACATACAGATACACTGATACACACCTTAAACTTATAACTCCTCCCTTTTTGTCGGGGGTTAAAAAAAAGTGTAAACGCAAGACAATCTGACAACCCTATTTGTACAGACAACGTTGCCGACTTAAGTAATGAGACTAATGCAGCAATGTGAAATATATTCGCATTTTGTACTTAACATATTCAAGGCGCGGTTGTGTATAATTATAACGCTGCGAATTCATTAAGCGCCGCGTCGTTTGCGGCTTTTGTAACTGGCGCGATGAGCATTAGTTCACATTAAAACTTTTCACATTAATTATAATTATTTGTACACTGCGTTAATTTTTCATAGTGTTGATTTTACCATGGCTGAGAGTGTAGACGTGAAATTTCACGTATTTCAAGTCATTTCATTATGCCGATGGTTTATGGGACGTCCAAAGAAGGTTGAAAACTAAAATAAACTAGGGATTTCCTTAGACTTAAATGTGTTAAAGAATAATCTTACAGCGTATCATATATTTAAAAGTATCCTGGCCAAAAACTAAATTTATCACATCTAATGTTCGAAATTACTCAACTTGCTGAAACAAATAACCCATTCTCCATATTTCGAATCTGTACATCACCATCCTCACTAGTTTTATTGTTTACAAATCAAAATGAATTTAGCTAAACGTATTTCTTCTAGCCATGAACTAACACGCCTATCGTCCCACGCATAGTTTAATGTGTAGTATACATTCCTCCCGACATGGTAACAGAGTCTTCGAAGGAACATTGCATGGGCAGAGGCTAATTTGCGGTGATCTAATTTGTAAAGAATTCTCCGTGATCACCTGCTTCCGTCGCAGACTGGATTATAATCTGTATTCTGTACAATACTACCGTGGTAATCGAGAGGGCAGTTAGTCAAAGGTGGTCATATTTCTGACTTACTGTTATATTGATTACTAGGGCAGTATCATATCGACAATGTATGAACCACAGATACATCGAATACTAATTAATCCAGCCTTTCCATAGGCATAGGAAATATTACATACTAAAATGACATTTTATTTACCAATGCTGAAAATACAACGGCAGTGTTATTTAATATTAGCAAAGTTATAATAAATCATTGTACAATAGCTATTGAATTAGTCAAACTGTGAACTTAAATATTACTTTCGGTCATCACTTTCTCGAAGAATATAGAGTTAAAATAACTAAATGTCTAGATTTTTCAGTTACTCTTAAACGAAAAACCGTCTGGCTAAAAATCTACTCCAAACATGGATTTGAAAACTTTTAGTTAGCTTGGAAACAAAGTTTACTCATTAAACAAAAACAAAAAAAAAAACAAAGTACGTTAATAACAGCTCAAATAAAACAAAAAGTAGCACTAATTAACAAAAATTTTAAACAGAATGTAACATAAAAACCTGAAAGATTCCTCAACAATTACCTATGACTTCTAACAATTACCTTCTTACAGCTGTAATAGTTATTCCGTGTTTTGTCTGTGTTGATCAGAAACGAGAAGACAAAACATTGCTATACAAGACGTATACAACACTTATTAGTAAGGTAGTTACTGTAAACGGTAACATTATAATATCCACATTCATTTCAATAACATATAGTATAAAATGGGTTAAAGCGAATGTACAAATTTCGAGCAACGATATAACGATAGTCGACCTCGCATGATGCAAGCAGCGAGTCGAACCGAACCCGTGAATTGCCACTTCCGAAACGAAGCGAACGCGAGGTCACAGGATTATCTAAACTAAACTGAATGTAAACCTTAAAAATGTTTAAAGGTAACAGCGGCTGTAACCAAGATGATTTTCTACAAGCGTTTACACCAATAGAATAGAATAAAATATGATAATGTAACGTATTCCTCTGAAAAACAGTGTTGTGTTTTGACTCAAATCAGAACACAACTTATGCTGAGTTGGTCACCTAATTGTCGCGGCGTGGACATGGGATTGACGTGGTGTTTACTTTTATAAAAGCATTATTATTTTGAGTTTTTTTTTTTTAATCTTTGCTCACGGCTGCGACAATAAATGATTTTTCTTTCTTTCTTTCTATTCTTACGCTAGACTTATTGATTGTCATTGGCATACATTATTGCATGGCATATATTATCATGCATCTTGGCTACAGGCCCTGGTGCCTTCATAAATAAGAAAATTGTATTTATCAACCTTATAATATAGCAGTAAAGACGACGTCAATGTGAATTCCAGAGGCTAATCCAGGAACGCGATACGCTTATGTGGACCACTATGGCGGGGCGGGTTTTAACCTTGTGTGGGACGGTTGCTATCCAGGTGGATAAAAAATATATTCTACCACCAACAATTAACTCATTGAACTCAAGATGAGACATAGGCAGAGACATTAGACACAAAGCAAGAGTGAATCACACTGTATTATGAAATGTTGACTCTCTACAAAATTCATAAATATTTAGACATTTATTAATATAATTTTCACAAGTTCGATTTTAATATTTCTACAACTAAATTCTACTTTTTTTTTCGAATACTGAGACGGATTTCAATTTTACCTTAACATAACAAAAACGTACGTTATTGCATATCATGTTATGTTTAACATTCAGATAATATGAACAAACTATAGTTTCGTTCATACAATACTTTTCCCGTTAATACTGCAGAGTAAACATGTCCCCACATACGTAAAGTTTTGTCTTTTATTTTTATGACCGGCCGTTCGCCTGACGTCAACAGTGCTTATATCAATGACTAAGATGCTGAAAACAAGGAACATGGGGGCGGATAACAGTAGTTTGAATGACATCTGTGTTTCGAGGCCTTGTCATTCAGAAGGCGCCTGCATATAAGAAGACTTTCTCAGAAAAGCAGCTAAATTTGAACCTAGTTTCCGCGAAACTGGCTTTAATGTAAGTTCTACTAAAATATTTTTTGTGTTTGTAAAGACGTTTGTTAAAGTTAAGACAATAGCGCATAGAGTATTCAATAGTTTTGAGACACAGTTCACTTCAAATTGAACAGGGGACTGTATTCAAATTCAATAATTTTTATCGAGGAGAAATGTTCACTTTCATTGCGGTTTTATTCAGTGAGATTTTCCCGCAGGCAGACATATGCAAAAACAAGTGTTTTGATAAGGCTTCATTCGCAAGGCATTGATCAATACATAAATCTCAAGAGGCGCATTGCGCATGATTAGCATATAAATACAACACAGTGGTACAAAAACTGACACTATAATAACAATGGCGTGTGAACTTCACGGTTTAATGCATTTGTTTTATTATTTTAACATAGTACGTTGAAAAACGATCCATAAAAAATGCATTAAAGCTTCAAACAAAAGATACATAGACACACACGCTGTCATACAAAAACAATAATTAAGCTGTCCATTAATGTATAACGTGTATTTATTTAAAGTGGGCATATACGATGCGATTTGGTACAGCCGAACCATTAAAATGGTATGCCATCGAACTATATCGCATCGTGTGGGGCACGGTTCGATGGACATTATTATTATTATTGTTGGTACGGCTGGTTCGATGGCTTGTCCATCAAACTTGGTTGCATACAACTGGACGTCGCATGGTACGGTTCGATCGTGTGGCGTGAAAACTGTACCGCGTGACGAATTGGTCGCATGATACCAAATCACATCGTATGTGGATACTATTAGTCCCAACTTCGACCAATTCACATTCGCGGTTATATTTTTCTTATTACGTCTCAAATAAAAGTAATCATTTAAACACCTTTGGTCATTTATCAGGTCAGTTTTTTTTCCGGTTCCGGCAGCTTAACGTAATTGACGTGGTGTAGAACAGCTAGCAAATTAAATTCATCCAGCGAAGTTTAAGTGGAGTCACTCGAGAACGAAGCACGCAGAACTGTTCTTAGACAACCAACATCCATTGTGTAACAATATTTCTACGCGATCAGTGCAGAGCCAGTGGAGTAAAACAACAAGAAAATCAGCAGGATCAACAATTTTGAGGTTACAATATTATCATATTTGCAGTACTACCAACTGTCTGCATTGACCGTGAGCTGTCACTGTCAGTATTGCCACCATCATTGATAAATATCGTTCGGAAACGCGTAAATATCAAAGGAAGAAGCGTTTAGTTATTGCAAAACCATGAGCACAGATAATATTATGTCGGATGAAATGGCAAAATTGTTTATATTGATGAAAGCAGAGTTGCAAAAACAAACTGCAATTATTACGGAGACAATTACAACCAACGTAAACCAGAACATAGACAACAAAATTAAACCGTTACTTGAAGAAAATAAAATACTGAAGGCAGAAATACATTCACTCAATAGAAAAATAGAACAATTACAACAGTGTACAAGGAAAAATAATCTGATAATACATGGAGTCGCTGAAGATGAATCCAATAGACAAGAACTTTGCAAAACAATACTGGAAATGTTTAACCAGCTAAAAATAGACTTGGGAAACAATGAAGTGAGTAATCTTCATAGAATAGGGAAGATACAAGATGGGAAAACGCGACCTATACTTATTACATTAACAACATTTCACAAAAAAATCCAAATATTAAGAAGCAAGAGAAACATGCCGCCAAACACCTACATCACGGAAGACTTTTCGAAAGAAACGTTAGAAAAACGGAAACAACTACAAAAGGCACTAAAAGAAGAGCAAGAAAAGGGCAACCACGTGTTCCTACGGCGTGATAAAATGGTAACAAAGAAAAGTAATGAATATGAAAAACGTAAGCGTGAAATCTCAACATCACCAAGGTTAGTCCAACCCGAACATCAAAAAAATATAATTGCCCCAGCAAAGCTACAAAAATCAGACGCCTTCACTTACATGCGTGAAAGGTCAATGTCCACATCAGACAGATTGTCAAAGAAAAATAGTAAAGCATAGGATTGCTCAAGCATCGGTAACTGGAAAAAATATAGTATAAAACAACAACCATGTAACAAAACATTCAATATCCCCAATCCGGCTGGTCCCCGTGGGGAGTTAGACCACACCCTCCTAGAACCACTACCACACTCACATCTACAGTCAAGCCATAATGTCAAGAAAGTTAATAGAAACAGCATATATATTGCAACCCTTAATACAAGAACACTCAGGTCTCAAGAATCACTATATGAACTAGAACACGCACTTCAATCAATAAAATGGGATATCATTGGATTAAGTGAAGTTAGAAGAGACGGAGAAAATATTGAAGAGTATGATAATTTCATCTTATACTACAAAAATAACATACCAGGCCTATATGGGGTCGGTTTCATAATAAAAAAATACTTAAGAAAAAACATTGAAAATTTTATTGGAATATCTGACAGACTAGCCCTTCTAAACATTAAACTACCAGGACATGCACAACCTTTATCCATTTTGCAAGCGTATGCACCTACAGAAGTGGCCAAAAAAGAACAAAAAGAATCATTTTATGAAAATCTAAAACTAACATTGGAAACAACACATAAATCAATTATACTAATGGGCGACTTCAACGGCCAAATAGGTAAAACATATTCTAATAAATTTGTGAAACCTGGTAAACCAAACACCTTCAGTACAAATGAGAATGGCCAAATGCTAATAGATTTTACCCGTGCACACAACCTTTATATAATGAATAGAATGTTTATTAAAAAAAAACACAAACAATGGACTTGGATATCTCCTAGTGGATTTACAATGAACGAGATTGATTACATAATTTCAAATAAAAAGCAACTATTTAAGAAAGTTGATATAATCAACAATTTAAACTTCAGTACTGATCATCGAATGGTGCGGGGAAAACTATATTACCTCACTACCAAAACAGTCCAGAAAATTTATTAACACAACTTCGACACCTGCGTACCCATCAACTCTACCAGAACATATCTCAAAAACCTTAGAAAAAGCACTGGAAAATTTTAACAAAGAAAATAATATACAACTGAAATATAACTACTTAGAACATCAGATTAAAGACATTAGTAAAAAGATATTAAAAGAAACCACCTTTCAAGACAGAATAGGTCAGGATGCCAGAGAATTAATAGATAGAAGGAAGATTCTACTCCAAGACAGACAAATAAATAAAACATTAATAAGTAGTATCAGCAAAAAAATAAATACATGTATAAGAAAGCATAGACAAAAACAAAGACTAGAGAAGTTTAAATATCATATTGAAAGAACAGGTGGAATAAAGAAAGCTCTAAAACAAATACAAGAGAGCACCAATTGGGTACAAAATATGAGAAATAAATATAAGAAAAAATTATCAAAAAGAGAAGACATTCTGAAAGTAGCTACAGATTTTTACAGACAATTATACTATGATAACAATACCAGCATAAATCCCTCCCAGTTTAGAGCGAAGGAAGAAGAAGAAGTCCCATTAATTTTGGAAAAAGAAGTAAGTAAAGTTATAGAGTCGCAGAAGGACGGCAAAGCTACTGGGGAGGATAACATCACAAGCGAAATCCTGAAATGTATGTTGCCTAACATATCCAATGCAATCACAGACCTGTTTAATAAAATTTTAATTAGTGAGGATATACCAAGACAATGGACAACATCCACAATTATTTTATTACACAAAAAAGGACCTAAAGACATTATTGAAAACTACCGACCTATCAGCCTTATATCCACTATCTACAAAGTCTTTTCTAAAATATTATTGAAACGCATTACACCAGTGTTGGATGAAAATCAGCCTAAGGAACAGGCTGGATTCCGTAATAACTTTTCTACAGTAGACCACATCTTAGTAGTAAAACAAGTAGTCGAAAAATGTAATGAATACAATAAATCTTATTATTTTGCTTTCATTGACTACAACAAAGCTTTTGACTCACTGAAACATGACCGAATATGGAATGCTTTAGAAATGCAAGGTGTACACTGCAAATATATTAGACTAATAAGAAACATTTACATGAACTCTAAAGCAAAAATAAAAACAGAAAGGGAAGGGACAATGTTTGATATAAGAAGAGGGGTGAGACAGGGAGACCCCCTATCCCCCAAACTATTTTTGGCAACTTTAGAGATGATATTCAGAAATTTAAACTGGGAAAACTATGGACTAAAAATAAATGGAGTATATCTGAATCACCTCAGATTTGCCGATGACATTGTCCTATTAAGTGATAACCCATATGATCTTCAAACAATGATGGAACAACTGGACCTGGAAAGCCAAAAAGTAGGACTGACTATGAATGAAACAAAAACTAAAATAATGACTAACAGTCATCACCATCCTATTGTAATAAATGGTAAAAACATAGTATACACAGAGGAATACACCTACCTTGGACAGATCATATCTCCAAATGACCAAAATAAAAAAGAAATAGAGTGCAGAATATCAAACGCATGGAAAAGGTACTGGTCGTTAAAAGAAATAATGAAAAACCCAGAATTACATATAAAAGAAAAAGTTAAGGTATTCAACTCTTGTGTACTACCCTGTCTGACATATGGCTGCCAAACATGGCCCTTGACAAATAAGAATATCAAAAAATTGGAAATCTGCCAACATGATATGGAGAGAAGTTTGTTAGGAATTCAAAGGAAACATAGAATTACATTACAATCAATTCGTAGAAAAACTAAAATAGCAGATGTAGCTTACCGAATAAAAATGCTCAAATGGAACTGGACAGGACACATTGTAAGATGTAAAAAAAGTAAGTGGACTAAAGATGTCATGGAATGGTATCCCAGAGACGGAAAGAGGAAAAGGGGCAGACAGATACAAAGATGGTCGGACGACATAAAAAAATCAGTGGGGAATAGATGGATGAGACTGGCACAAGATCGGAACCTGTGGAAGATTCTAGGGGAGGCCTATGCTGTTAAGCAAGACAACCAGACGAGCACCGATGCTGAGTAATTTAATTTAAATATTTAAGTATGTAATTAAGGTTGTAAATAAAGGCTATTATTATTATTATTATTATTATTATTATGGTCATTTATCATCTCGCTGAACACACATATCAGCTGATAACACATACTTATGCAACGGCATACCTTCATCACGTAGTTTTAAGTCGAAATGCTCGAATTATTTACCAATTGTCGCTGTAAAAAAGGCAACTGGCTAGCCAAGGTTTTTCCTAATGTAACGCATTATCAGTCATCTGTTGATTTGCACTGACAGAATAATGGATCATTGTTTACGTTCCTATTTTTTGGGTCTATTTTTAGATGCTTTTAATCGTGCGAATTATAAATACGTTTCTGGTATTGCGATGAGATATTTTAAGAGACAGACTTCACAACGTGATTCTACTACATATAATAAAGAATATTATACCTACAATGCAAATATTTTGCAGATAAGAGAGACACGTGAGTTTACTTTCAGCGGCCATGTTTTTCCGACACCTACTACGTTCATATAAAACTTGTACGGTTTTTAATATACTAAAAAAGAAAGATAAGCAATCTACTTGCAACAAAAATCTAAACTTTAAACGAATCACGCAATGCACGTTATCTTGTGACGTATATTGTTGTCTGGTAGGTACCTTGTCAGACAGACTCTGTCTCCTATGATAGCTCCACCATTCCGAAAATTACCTATAAGAAGTATATATGCAGTCTGAGATATTTTTACACAACAGGATATAAGTCTAACATTCGACAATTACTTTCGCCAATGTAACAATCGTGCTCGAAGGACCAATTATGGTTTGTGGATTCATCACAAAAACACTTAGCCAACTACTATAAATAGCCCTCACCCACATTCAGAAGCCTTTGACCTGAGCTGTGGCGAGTCGATTAACTCATCTTGAGACGCGAAGGGGAGCCGATATTATGGGCGACTGGCAACGGGCTGTTACAGCGGGACCCTCCGCCGTGGTTGAGGACCGCTGATTGATGTCTTCCGCTCATTGTGTCACTCCCTTTTATAGCCAGTCGAATGAACGTTTCACATTGGAACGGTTGGACGCTGACCGTAATGTGAATGCTTAGACTTGGTGCAGTTCTGCAGTAGAGGTATTGACTTGTAAGTCATGTAAACAGCCAAGATCGTCCATGCAGTTCCTTTGTAAAAACCAACAACACATTTCCTCAACTTTTATTTAAAAAAGAAACATATCACACCTATTATCCCCGAAGGGGTAGACAGAAGCGCAACTAATGCACCCACTATTCGCCGTGCGCATTCCGTCCCATGATGTGATAGTAAGCGAGCCTATCGCCATATCGGGCACAAATTGCAGACTCCGGGCTGAATACTGAATAGAAAAATCCAATAATTTACCCGAGACTCAGCATCGCAGTCGTACCGTAATACAACAGCTACGCCACCGAGGCAGTCAAAATAATAACATCCAAGTGTTGTCGATTTTCGCTGGAAACAGAAAATTTTAACTGATGCTATGCCTCGGGCTTCGATGGATTGTAATTTGGCTAATTTATCGTATCAAGCCAAACTATACAAGGTGATTATTATTTGGTTAAAGTCTTTCAACACCCAGGAAAAAAATAGGACATTTTATTTCCATGTAAGAATTAAACGGACAATGGATATTCCCGAATTTGCGTGAGCATCGATCATAATTCCTCATGGTTCACAATATTACTATTTGCCAATCCTACTAATTAAATACTACCCTAATAATTAAACTAATAATATAGAACACTAGCTTTTGCCTGCGGCTCCGCCCGCGTTAAAAAGTTTTTCCGGGATAAAAAGTAGCCTATGTGTTAATCCAGGACACGATCTACCCGTGTGCCAAATTTCATCGAAATCCGTTAAGTAGTTTTTGCGTGAAAGAGGAACAAACATCCATACATCTATACATCCAGACATTCTTACAAACTTTCGCCTTTATAATATTAGTAGGATAGAGATATCAATACATCTTTGGCGTTAACTATACAGACAACAATACGGATCAAATTAAAACGGTGAGCGAACGGTGAACAAAATGCTCAATAATTGCATCGTTTGGTCCGTGTACTGTATTCAGACATGGTGTCAATATTCCATAACTATATTCTACTTCTACATAACTTCAATCGTATAGGTGCGGCACAGGGCATAACGACCTATTTAGGAGGGTTTTTAGAACGTCCCAGTTACACAGGTCAACGTACACCCGCGCAAGCAAATCGAGGGGATGTCCACCGCCATGTTTAAATAAAGACACCGCTCTGACGTGAACTATAGGCAGCCGTTTATATATTCGATGTCATTTCGAGAAGAGTGAGCAATACGAAATAAAAACTCGCTAAATCCAAGATGATTCGCGATGACTCAAAACGTAAATCTAACGTTCACGCAACACAGAGGAACGTAAGGAAACCTTGTTTAATATTTATATACTTTATGTGAAGTTAAATTTGGTAACGCAAATTAGAACATTTATGATAATTTATAGTTTTATCATTGGTTGTGACTTGTGAGCGGCGTTACTAGGACTTATTTGCGTCACATAAGGAGTGATAACAATGACTGGTTATAAGCGTAGTGAATTTCTATGAAAGCGATGCGCAAACAAAGGGCGAACGTCTTTCAAAGTGATGGACTTTCTGCCAGACGTAGTACAACAAAGAGGAACGGACTATTCACTATTCGGGATTATAGCTAAGACTGGAATACTTTATAATCCTCTTCATTATATAATGAAAAATAAAGCAGTAGTTTCATGATTCGCAAATTACTAAAAAGTTTGATGCAAATTACAATTTAATTTAATTATTGTAAAATTTACAAAGCCTTGCCATTTCGAAAAGTTAAGTACAAAAAAGTCCCGGATATGAATGCATTAACATTATTAAAAGATCAAGCAAGTAGACTTTATGCGACAAATCTGAAAAAAGACCTCAATTTCATTTAATGTAGAAATCTACTTATTAGCCGATTGTCACACGATGAGAATAACATTTTCGTCTACTTAATTACAATCAACCAAACTCACATCGAAGTAGGAAAAGAAATATACGATTACACTCAATCAACAGCAAAACTTTACGGACTAAGTGCGTGAAACGGAGCCCACAACAAATACCAATAGCTATACTAACCGACATCTCATATTCTCGATTGCCCATTCACATTGCAAACAAGATATACAATGTCATGCTTCATATACGACCTTATTACATTCAAACAAACGTTGTTATACTTATAACACGACCTCGATACCTACAATAAATCCGTGGGAAGCCTCTACGAGGGCCCGTCACTGGTTCACAATGGAGCCTTGTACGCTCAGCAGCAGCCAGCAGATCATTAGACATCCGTTATGATAACCATATCCAGAAGCCGAGAGTTAATTGCCTACTTGTGAAAATTCCAGCGCTGTTATACAACGGACGTTGGACGTGGCTCCCGTAGAAGATAGGGGACTGCGCTTAGGAGCAAAGTTTAAAACGAAAAATTATTTCGAAAATTCAAAATTTTCAAATAGTTTGAAAATTCGGAAGTTATACCGACGTCTTAAGACTTATAACATAAAAATCTAATGAACATTTTGAGTGAAAAAATGTGGCAATCCCTATAATTGTAAATTGTTTTACGCCCGGAAACGAATGTCATGAATGTGGTATGAATTGACATCCAGAGACCATTTAGATTTCATCCTTGAATGAAAAACTTGATGAAAATTGAAATTCCTTCATTCCTCTCTGCACTGATATTAACGAAGGCTCGTTTAAACTCGGTCATCCATCATAAGAGTTTAGCTCAATATTTCTGAACGGTTTTATAATAATTTGGGAGAGTAGGTTAAGCTGTCAGCTCAAATGCTTTCCAAATGGCGGCCATTATTAAACCAAATCGGCTTGTGGGTAACTTAAATATCTTATAAAGTAGCACGCCGTTTTCATATTAAATAAATGTTTAAAGGTCCTTCACGAAGCTAAGTAGTTCATACCATTTTTGAATCTTTAAAACTTTAATTTCGATATTTATAAATCATATACCTAATCATTAAAATATAAGTTAATGGCAGCCGTGATTATTTTATCAATACCTTTTGAACAAAATAACATTTAAATTATTATGGTTCAAATCATGCCGTTCTAGATGTACTAACATTATCACAATCTATCATAGTGAAGTAACACATTGCCGAGAAACCTAAGATAATATACTAATTAAATACGTGTGCGATTTGTCACCTCTACGACACGTAGATTATGTTTAAATGCGTGAATCGTCACTACATAGAGTATAGGCTACATTCTATGCTGTACAAGATATTCTTTCTAAACAAGGCAAGATTATTTGGTCATAAATTATTACATGTGAACAAGCGATGAAGCAGACCGACATTAAAAATAAATACCTGCGGTATGATGCAGTGTAGTGTCGGGTATCTGAAACCACCTTATACCCACGGCTTTCAGTACCAAGAAACTCACGACTCGATAAAAATATTTGTGGATCGCAGAAGCATTTTCTTGTTTCAAAAGCTGTTACAAATGTATGTTCCAGAGATGTTCACCATTTTCTTCAGCACGTAAATACTTTCTCTACATAGCAAAGTAGTTATTGCATGCATGCTATAACCACGTCTAGTCCTACTATAAAAACAGTGTTGCGAGAATATAGCGCTATAAAGTTTTGTAAGCGGGTAAAAAAAATGTTGAACGAAGTGGAAAGTAATGTAAAATATATTCAAATGGCCACAAGTGTTCCCATTCTGCAGTTCATTATTATTTGCGTTTTGGTACGGTAAAACACTTTGAACTTTTCCTGGAGATTCTGAACTTTTTATACCGCATTGCTTCTTTATATAATACTAGCTTTTGCCAGCGGCTTCGCCCGCGTTAATAAGTTTTTCCGGGCTAAAAGTACATACATAAAAACCTTCCCGTTGAATCACTCTATCCAACACATTTATTTGGATAAAGATTAATATTATGACGTTGATACAACTCTTAACAAATAATGCATTAATTTCGACCAAATTTGATTACCATAAAAACTGTTCTAGAGAGTTAATCTTAAAAGATAGACATATACTGTCGCGCACATTTTTTTAGATCATTTCAAGAGGAATAATTCTTTCATACATATATTTTTGGTATCTTGGACCATTTTCGCAGCGCACGCAATGAAAGCCCTCAAGGATGAATAATTTTCCCCGTTTTTTTCACATTTTCCATTATTTCTTCGCTCCTAATAGTTGCATCGTAATGTTATATAGCCTAAAGCCTTCCTCGATAAATGGTCTATTCAACACAAAAATAATTTTTCAATTCGAACCAGTAGTTCCTGAGATTAGCGCGTTCAAACAAACAAACAAACTCTTCAGCTTTATAATATTAGTATAGATAAGTATAGGAGACAGGAGTAGTTAATGGTATAGTAAGTTTGCGAGCGCTAATCTATTGACGCTCTTTAAAAGTTAAAACAATATTACGTATTTTATTACTCATCAGAACAGTCAACATTTTGTTGTTACTTTTATAGACTGCCTCGGTGGCGTAGTTATATTATGGTACGACTGCAATGCTAAGGTCTCGGGTTCGATCCCCGGGTCGGGCAAAGTGATATAGAGTTTTTCTATCAGTATCAGCTCGGAGTCTGGAATTTGTGCCCGATATGGCGATAGACTCACCCGCATCACATCATGGGACGGAATATCAGCGAAAAGTGGATGCACTAGTTGCGCCTCTGCCTACCCCTTCGAGGATAAAAGGCGCGTGTGTGTGTGTGCGTGCAAGCGTACGTGCGGGCGTGCTTGCGTGCGTGTGTTATCAATACCTATGAAATATTAAAAATGTGTAAATATCTACACTTGTGCAAATCGACACATCTAAAACCATAAAATTATAATTATATAAATGTCAAACACATTTTATTTTTAAACATAGGTTAAAATTTCCAATAAGCACTTAGCACATATACCATTTCAGTAGATTCGAGATATCTATGAGTACAAACCGTTATCCATCGTGATACTGTTATTGTACGTAAATTAATTATTATTGTATGAACCCATAATCGATATGAACGGCAAAAAGGAAACAGATCTTTAATAAGTGTTAGCGAGTCGTAAAACTTCAACCAGTAAACAACTATAATTCGAGTACAATTAACGCAATCAAAGTTCCGCATATTATACACCTAATGTAACTGAATTGTATAATCTGAAATGATTCTGACCGACGGAAAGCATTATCACTGTGCTAACATCCTTTCACGCGATAAGTGGATTCCAAACTCGAATTCGGGCTTTTTTCGGTATATCTATTTTATAATATTAGGTACATCCGCTTGATAGGTAAGGATATCGAAGGAAGTAAAGTACTAAATGTGAACGGATAGTAGTAGTATCTATCTCTGTTATATTTGGTTGAATTTGAAAGGTAACCAATTTAAAAATTTCGGAAAATAATAGTGAATATAAAATTACCATCTATAAGTAAGTGAATATTACTCATGCTGTCCTAAATAGGTGCATTAATTATAGTTTCATGTAAAATAAAAGTAGGTAAACAACTTTTAAGTTGATATTTATAGTAACACGTAAATATCACTTAGCCAAGACCAAGCCTTGATAATAAAAATGACTCACCGACATTTATTAAATTGTATAATTAATAATTTCTACCTAATTTTTATCTATAGCTAACATCTACTGCCCACTCACATATTGTTAATATGATTAAGGGCCGATTTTAACTTCAGACAGGAACTCACTTAATTAATTAAATTACAGTTGCCTGAAAAACATAGTTGAAACGTTGTAAAAATATCTCAGAAAAATACGAAGTTATTTTTGTAGGGGCAAAGATGTCTCCTTGGACAGAATGTCTATTTCTCCGTCTAAGGTCGATAAAATTTACATATTTCAGTCTAAGGGTGTTCCTAAATATCATTTTCTATATCTCTTACGAAAAATACAGGTATACCTGTTACTAAATAAGTAGCACCCCTCGGCATGGCGAGTTACCACCACAAGAGCCTACGCTTCAATGATATGTTTTGAAAACAACATTGCGTGTACAGAAATCTTCATTAAAACAGTGTTACAAGCTTAGATATAATTACACTGAATGTTGTAACAGTATAAGCCACCGATCAAGGCGCATGTTACATGTTTACATAATATTTACATTTCCAAATGGAATTTTTTCATCAACATTACTCAATGTATGGAAAATAAACAATGTTTGTGTGAGTGCACATTTTTATTGAGGTATGAGTATGGAAGAACTTGGAAAATAATATTTAATTGTTTTCTCTAGAGTATTTTACTAGATATATAACAACTAAAGCGTTAGATTTAAATATTATATTTAAAACTGATAAATTTTTTGTCAGTACTTTATCGAATTAATGACATCATAAAATTTTTATTATTGTCCAAACAACATTATCTAAACAACTAGGTATTATTAGTATAACTAACGATAAAGGTCAACAACTTCCAAAGCAGATAACTGCATACCAAACCAATATAAAATGAACCTTCCGAGCTGATACTGCATAAAAAAACTCAATATCACTTTACCCGACCCGGGAATTGAACCCGAGACCTCAGCATTGCAGTCGTACCATTATACAACCACGCCACCGAGGCAGTCAACTATCTAGTCAAATTTAACTCCAGTATTCCAAAAGAATGTTGATTCAAATATTCTATACTCGAAATCCAGACTCCCAAAAACACACGATGATAACGTGACATTACTCACTGGTTTAATATAAAACTTGTGCTGAATGAGTACGCGCTCACATAAACAAGTCCGATGTACGGTTGACTCACTGCGTACAAAGTACTACAAAGGTTATTGAGCACACTTGAGAAGTACGAACAAAATAAATGTTTCGTTTAGATCAATGAGTCAATGTTATCAATCATTGTTTAACATATCGAATATTATAATCACTAAGGCGCTTCTTTTCCTATCTGTGATTTGAATTTGTAGCGAGGTCATTTTCGTACATGAACTGATTCATATCTATTATGGACTATTAGATGTCTCATAACATTTTTTTTTTATTTTAGAATGATATTGGGCATGACTAGTTTATAGGTAGTATAACAATTGAAAATGTCAAATCACTACATAGTATAAAACAAAGTCGCTTCCCGCTGTCTGTCCCTATGTCCTCATGTCCCTATGTATGCTTAAATCTTTAAAACTACGTAACGGATTTTGATGCGGTTTTTTTTTAATAGATAGAGTGATTCAAGAGGAAGGTTTATACAAGGTTGATTAAACGGTGAGGCTTTATTTCTAGCTATATATGTAATGTACCATATACAAGCTCTACACCAAATTTCAGTTCAATAGGAGGAATAGTTAAGCCACAGTATAGATTTTTCGTCTTTGCAAAACTACATCGGGATGTATATCTGCCCTAACAGCTGACCGAGAGTCTAAACATAGTTATCTAAGGTCATGTAAGGTGCGTGACCTTAAATATCAACAAAATTAGGAGACGTTGCCCCTCTATCAGCCAATAATCACGTCAAAGTGAGTCTTAATCTTAGTACAATAAGGACGAGAACACAATAACATTACATCATAACTTTGTAACATAAACAAAGAAGCGATTAATAAATAGACCTGGGTCATTCCAATCTTCAAAAATTCAAAGAACTGTTTTAGTTTTTTTTTAGTGTGTCGCCGTAATTGCTCCGGGACATGAGACGCCTTGCGAAAGCGCCTGAGCCGCTTCCTAGGTACAATCTTATTATTGCTTACGCGCCATTTTGAGAATATCCAAATATTGCTTTTTGTTTATGTGATAGGACACTAATGTAAATGTATTAAAAAGTGATAGTGTTTATTTATTTCTTTGTGTGATACGAGCACCGATCTTTTGTATGTTTGTGTTTGGTTTCTGTAACTTTGTGACAGCGAAAATTTTTAAATTTGTACTTGAGACCCACCCGCTTATGCGCCGAGCTACCTATCTATTTGTATTTGCTGGTCGGCTCATCGGCGACATGAAAGACAACAGAATGCGACGTTGCCGTTTTGCCACGCAGATGACCGCAGGTTAGTGTAAATATTTATAAATGGTGTTTGCGTATTAAATTGATAGAACTTGTTAGATAAAAGTGATTTTCTATTTTTATCTTTATCGAGTTTTTGACCGTTTCGAATTATTTCCGAGCCGATATGGAGTACTCTGTCCATTTTAATGCCCCTGGATCATAGCAACCCTGTATGTATAATACATGCATAATATAGTAGAGAAACATTGATAATTTAAAAGGTTTCTAATGTGATGTCGTAGATAAACACATTTACATTGCAGACGCTGGCTAAACTCTACGAGATCGATCAAAATAATGTACTACACTTTTGTACACCTTAAAAAGGTCTACAAAAAGTCCGCGATGGTATATGTCTATCCCGGAAGAACATAACCCGGGAATTTTATACCGGTTTTTATTTCTCGCGAGTGGGGCCGTCACTGTCACGCCATTGAACTGATTGCGATGAAATTTGGAAGGGACATAGCATAAGACCCTGGGAAGGACCTAGACTAATTCTTATCCCGGTAAAACTTCACCAATGGATGGAGTGATTCAACAGGAAGGCTTATGTGTATATTACATACATATTTAGTATGACAAAAAACTAATTTCTGCATGTAATATGCTTTGCTACCTGAGCGAAGCAGCTCTGTCAAGATAGCAGTAGCAACTTAGCAGAATCAAATCAAATACATTTTAGAATTTGTAGCTAATTTGTTGCTAATTAGTTACCACAATATCGATTTTGTTGCTCAAGCCGTTTAAAAAAAAAAGCTGTCGCTGCTATCTTGATATCAAGATAGCAGGGAACTAACGAAACTTAGAGATATATGATCAAATGTGGTATAGGAATTTGTAGCTAATTTGTTGCTAATAAGTTACTGCAAAAACAATTTTTTAGCTCAAGCCGTTTCCAAAAAAAAGCTGTTACTGCTATCTTGATATCAAGATAGCAGGAAACTAACGAAAGTTAGAGATATGTGATCAAATGTGGTATAGGAATTTGTAGCTAATTTGTTGCTAATAAGTTACCGCAAAAACAATTTTGTAGCTCAAGCCGTTTCCAAAAAAAAGCTGTTACTGCTATCTTGATATCAAGATAGCAGGAAACTAACGAAACATAGAGATATGTGATCAAATGTGGTATAGGAATTTGTAGCTAATTTGTTGCTAATAAGTTACCGCAAAAACAATTTTGTAGCTCAAGCCGTTTCCAAAAAAAAGCTGTTACTGCTATCTTGATATCAAGATAGCAGGAAACGTAACGAAACTTAGAGATATGTGATCAAATGTAGTATAGGAATTTGTAGCTAATTTGTTGCTAATAAGTTACCGCAAAAACAATTTTGTAGCTCAAGCCGTTTCCAAAAAAAAGCTGTTACTACTATCTTAATAATAAGATAGCAAGAAACTAACGAAACTTAGAGATATGTGATCAAATGTGGTATGGGAATTTGTAGCTACTTTGTTGCTAATAAGTTACCCCAAAAATAATTTTGTAGCTCAAGCCGTTTACAAAAAAAAGCTGTTACTGCTATCTTGATATGAAGATAGCAGGAAACTAACGAAAGTTAGAGATATGTGATCAAATGTGGTATAGGAATTTGTAGCTAATTTGTTGCTAATGAGTTACCGCAAAAACAATTTTGTAGCTCTAGCCGTTTCCAAAAAAATGCTGTTACTGCTATCTTGATATAAAGATAGCAGGAAACTAACGAAAGTTAGAGATATGTGATCAAATGTGGTATAGGAATTTGTAGCTAATTTGTTGCTAATAAGTTACCGCAAAAACAATTTTGTAGCTCAAGCCGTTTCCAAAAAAAAGCTGTTACTGCTATCTTGATATCACGATAGCAGGAAACTAACGAGAGTTAGAGATATGTGATCAAATGTGGTATAGGAATTTGTAGCTAATTTGTTGCTAATAAGTTACCGCAAAAACAATTTTGTAGCTCAAGCCGTTTCCAAAAAAAAGCTGTTACTGCTATCTTGATATCAAGATAGCAGGAAACTAACGAAAGTTAGAGATATGTGATCAAATGTGGTATAGGAATTTGTAGCTAATTTGTTGCTAATAAGTTACCGCAAAAACAATTTTTTAGCTCAAGCCGTTTCCAAAAAAAAGCTGTTACTACTATCTTAATAATAAGATAGCAGGAAACTAACGAAACTTAGAGATATGTGATCAAATGTGGTATGGGAATTTGTAGCTACTTTGTTGCTAATAAGTTACCCCAAAAATAATTTTGTAGCTCAAGCCGTTTCCAAAAAATAGCTGTTACTGCTATCTTGATATCAAGATAGCAGTAACAGCATTTTTTTGGAAACGGCTTGAGCTAAAAAATTGTTTTTGCGGTAACTTATTAGCAACAAATTAGCTACAAATTCCTATACCACATTTGATCACATATCTCTAACTTTCGTTAGTTTCCTGCTATCTTGATATCAAGATAGCAGTAACAGCATTTTTTTGGAAACGGCTTGAGCTAAAAAATTGTTTTTGCGGTAACTTATTAGCAACAAATTAGCTACAAATTCCTATACCACATTTGATCACATGTCTCTAACTTTCGTTAGTTTCCTGCTATCTTGATATCAAGATAGCAGTAACAGATTTTTTTTGGAAACGGCTTGAGCTACAAAATTGTTTTTGCGGTAACTTATTAGCAACAAATTAGCTACAAATTCCTATACCACATTTGATCACATATCTCTAACTTTCGTTAGTTTCCTGCTATCTTGATATCAAGATAGCAGTAACAGCATTTTTTTGGAAACGGCTTGAGCTAAAAAATTGTTTTTGGGGTAACTTATAAGCAACAAATTAGCTACAAATTCCTATACCACATTTTCTCACATATCTCTAACTGTCGTTAGTTTCCTGCTATCTTGATATCAAGATAGCAGTAACAGCTTTTTTTTGGAAACGGCTTGAGCAAAAAAATTGTTTTTGCGGTAACTTATTAGCAACAAATTAGCTACAAATTCCTATACCACATTTGATCATATATCTCTAAGTTTCGTTAGTTCCCTGCTATCTTGATATCAAGATAGCAGTGACAGCTTTTTTTTTTAAACGGCTTGAGCAACAAAATCGATATTGTGGTAACTAATTAGCAACAAATTAGCTACAAATTCTAAAATGTATTTGATTTGATTCTGCTAAGTTGCTACTGCTATCTTGACAGAGCTGAGCGAAGCCAGGGCGGGCCGCTAGTAATTTATATAAATAAAAAAACAGTATACTATAATTAGTAGAGCCATAATAATAGAATACGCACATGTTGTAGGATAGTATAAGAATAGCAAGTCGTCACCAATAACATGTTAAAAACTATGAATAACCATGGAAAACATTAAAAAAAAAAAAAAAATATTTGGTTTTAAAAACTACTGTTACTGGGCGTCTTTGATTGTGGTTTAAACATAAGTAACAGTGATATTTGTTAGTTTATTTCTTTTCTGATGTGTTATATATAAACTAAACATCGTCTTCTAATAATAGCGCATTAAAAATAACTATAATCAACTAATTAAGTAAATGTTGATTAAATTTTCGATTAAAAGCTGTGATGAGCTTAGAAAGAAAATTACAATCAAAGCCATTTAATCATTCTAATAGGATAACTTCTACGTAAAGAATATGGTGGACAAAACCTATTACGCACGATAGTAAACCATCTGTTGCAATAATTTATTGCGTAAAAGTGTTACAAGTTTTATATTACCGTAATATTATATACGCTGACATTGAATACGGACATTAGGCAATTACGGATATATAACAAAATGAAAATGTTCATAAACGCATTTGTTTTGTCATCGCAGAAAATATTAGTATGTGCTAATATTTGCTAAATTCTAATTTTAAAGTATGTACTTTTCCTTATAAAAATACAATCACGTAAATACAGCTACTATATAATAGCCTCGTAAATACAAACTTAATTATAATCTATATATTTTCAAATCCTAATCAGGCATTCTTTTCAACTGAAACAACAACTTGTTTACTTAAAATCTACTTCATTATCGTTTCACCTTATTGACAAACAAACAATAAGGTGACAAACCTTTGGATCCACTTAACTTGGTCAGCACGTGAAGATTTTACCAAACAAAAACCTCGCGCCCTTGTCAACGGCTCAAAAAACATGTGACAATCGTTGTAAATCAATTATCCCGGCTCGTGGCCGAAACTGGATGAATGACGGCCCGGCCGACCTTCGACCACGCGGTACCGGCGTTCGGTGCACGTGCACTTATCAGCTTACGTTCGCGTGACTCGCGAAACCACAATAACATTGGGATTTCTTTACTGTTCGGATAATGAGACTGATTAGCTGACACATCGGCTGTCGGTTGTTTTTTTCTTCTAAGTGTATTTATTTTAATCATGATTGACTGCCTCGGTGGCGTAGTGGTATTGCGTACGCATTACGAGTACGATTTGCGCGCTGAGGTTCTGGGTTCGAATCCCGGGTCGAGCCAAAAAAATTGTGACTGGGTTTTTCCATCTTAAAATTTACTCAGTCGCAGCTCGGAGTCAGGAAGTTGGCGGTGTGATACCCCCGTGCCTCGGAAAGCACGTAAAGCCGTTGGTCCTGCGCCTGATCTCTCTCCGGTCATGTCGGATTGCCGTCTCACCGGACTATGAGAGTGAAGGAATAGCGAGTGCACCTGTGTATTGCGCACACACTTGTGCACTATAATATCTCCTGCGTACCTGGCTGATCTCCGTTGAGATTGGCCGCCGTGGCCGAAACTGGCTAGGAGGATTTCATTTCATTTATTTTAATTATGTGTTGCGTAATCATGTTTATTGTGAAGTACAATGACGATGCGTCGTAATGTTAAGGTAGTGTGTGAACACGGTCTAAAATTGCAGCTGGGAGTTCGATTTACATACTATATGATGTGCTCAGGCTATCGACAAATATATATTCCAGGCTAAGAACTTTTTTTTTTTTTATTGACGCGGAGAAAGTGACTTATTACTACCGCCCAGTGTTCAAGGGGAACGACTGAGCGGTTATGTTGGGTTCACCGTGCCTTACGACCCGACGTTGAGCCGCCCGGAAAGATGGAAAACGTCGGGCGACCGCCGGGCCGAGTCCCTAACCTATGTACACCGCACGGCATACCAACTAAAACTCCGCGGTGGCCATCTTCGGCGCATTAGGGACGGCTGCGGGCTTCCTCCGACTCACGTCTAAGTTGTCGTCCGCAACCGCCCCTGCGCGTACCGCTGTTGCGGTCCTTCTCCTGTTGTTGCGGGGGCTCAGAAGCCCCCGTACACCGAAGGACGCCCTTGGCGTCCGAGGCAGCGTGAGACACGCTGCCGTCCATCACGGGGGTCACAGAAGTTGGCTAGACTAACAGGTGGACGGCCCCTCCCGCCCACCCGTGACCCCCGGAGGCCCCTATTAGTCGCCTTTTACGACAGGCAGAGGATACCGTGGTGGAATTCTCCAAACGCCCCCAATCCACAGGGCGGAGGCTAAGAACTTGCCTCGTATTTTATTATAGTGACTTGACACTTGGCATACCAAGTACATCAAACACATAAATCCACCGGAAATCATGCATGTAGCTACTAGCTAGTAATACATACATCAATAAGCGACTTTTAAAATTATGGTATCAAACGTTTAACACGAAGGACACAATTCACAAACGAAATGACAGAATCGGTATCACATACCGGTGTCCGGTGAACGTATACCGAGGACTGGTGCAAAAAAATCATGTCCATAAATTACTGTCCAAATTTATCAGACACCCACCAGAAAACCGGTCGACGGAATAATTTATCGTCTAGTATGAAACTGTTTGTCGGCAACGCCAATTTAAAAAGTAGAATGGATACAGTGCGGGTAACGTTATAATGGACGCGTTGAATAATTAAATCCGTTTATTAATCGTGGACATTGAAGCCTACAGCTCGACGCATTCCTCGGCGCCATATTTCGCAGCCCATTATAGGGTCAACATAATTAGCTGGGTAATTGATAAAGTGCGTTTACTCGTTCGGTCATCCGGTATGTTTAATTAAAGGGAGGCGCCAAATTAATCACCAATGAGAATGGAATGTGAGTCCAGACAAATGGGACGGGTATGTGCTTTATTACTGTAGTTAGTAGTAGCTACAATTTTATACGGCTTCCCATTCTTAGGAAATTAAAATTGTAACATGACCCTTATTAATTATTGGGAAGACTAGAGTACAAAAATAAATAAAATAGACAATTCTATAAATTGACAGGCCACAATTATACGATGTTTTTATTATAACGAATTTTAGTAAGCATTCATATTAGTTTTTTCCAATTAATTCTGTAGCATAGATGGGAATAAAAAGTAAAAACCTCAAGTGTAGTCAAAAGTAATTTGAGATTATAAATGGTATACAGTAAATACAGGTAGATGTAGGTGTAATTAAATTTTGCTTTGAGGTCAAACATAAAATTTATTGCACTTGGAGACACTTTTAACTTTTTATTGTATTTACTTCAAATAGCTTATTCATAAACGCAAACATAATTAATACCTACATAATGTATAAATAAGCGTTTGCAAACTGCAAACAGGGTAAGTAGGTAACTAAAAGGTTCATTATTGTTATACTGAAAAGGTACAATTGGGGAAAATAATTTCTACAGCAAATGCATTTAATTCAAGTATAAACCTTATAAGATAATAAGTAAGAAAAAGTATGTGTGGCGTGACTGTGTGTGATAGAGTGCGGAATACTATGGTGATGGACATGTGTGGAGTGACAGAGGATGTAGTGACAAAAATTGAGAAGATTATGCTATGGTGGTTTGGACATTTGGAAAAGATGGATGATAGGAAACTGACAAAGAGTATATATAAGGCGAGTGTGGATGTAAGAGCCGGCAGGTGTCGACCGTACTGAACCTTCGAATATCAGATATCTGTCATTCTAAGTAAAGACCAGGTCAAAAGTACCCTGAACCGGTGGGAGTGCATGAAAGATTGATGAAGGTAGAGGAAGCGAAAATAGTGTGCTAGAATCGGGCAAAGTGGCAATCCATAGTCTCTGTCTACCCCTATGGGACAGAGGCGTGATAATATATGTATGTATGTACAACCCTTAAATAAAAATGCTAGTATTTACAACACAGCTACTCTTTTCTAGGAGGAAATTAATTAACGACCAATCTAGTAGCCAAATTATAAAGCTTACAGACTTAAGTAGCTTTGCCGTTTGATAACTATGAGAGATTGGGCGGTTTAACGTCCTCTTTTTAGTAGGTAATAGAATTACTTGAAAGTCTTCAAAGCAATATTTTACAATAACTACTATTTAATTGTGTAACATTTAAAAAGAATTTGATTTAAAAGAAGTTCTACGAAACAACATAATAGAACAATGATCTACAAAAAAGAACAACAAAGTACCATATCGCACACAATGACGTCTCTTGGCGACCGACGGCAAAAAACCATCGCTCACTACAATTTTTTCCTTGTTCATGACGAGGTTATCGCTTGGAATCATCACAATATCGCCTTGTAATTGTCTCGCTTTAAAAATCTTAATGCGATTGCTTGTTCCTACTAATTAATTTTGTTTATTCAGTTCGCCGGATTGTGGTTAGATTAGTCTTAAATTTGCGCATTAATTATCAAGGCAGATAATGAGTGAAATTTGCATAAGACGAAAATAAATTAATATTCATGGAAAAGTCACGTAAACAATTCTTTATGCTGAACACTATTATAAGGTAAAGCAGAATCACCAACTGCACTGAGAAGAATGATCGAAGACGTACGGAGTGGACCACAATATGCTTTGTGGACGAATGTGGGAGATTTAATTGGTGACTACAATTTTGTTTAAAGAACATTTTAAGGAAACATTTTAAGTTATTGAGTAACACTTGACATGGACGAATCATAAGTCATATCTCATAAAAGACCAATACCCTTAACAAAGGATAAAAACGAACATATTTATCCTACTTAATATCAATTACAGTAAATCGAAAATCTGTTTATAAACTGGCTGCTCTCTCGCACCACGAAGGTCGTTAAATGAAAAAAAAACTTAAATTCACGAACGCGTTCACACCTTTCTACATTACCTCAAATTGGTACCGCTCACGAACGCCATAATAATATCGTAAATCAGAAAGTGTGGAAATGTATGTTTAGCATTCTTTCGCACGGCAACCGCGAAATAATAAAAATACACACGTCTTCATAATTTTAAGGCAGTTTGTTGGTACTTAAGGTGACGGACAGACGTGCTCATTACTAGCACGAAAGCATGCTTTTATTGAGCAAGTGCTCAAAAATCAACCGACGTTTGATTTTCGAGCATGCTACGTGAGTCGCGGGTAGAAGGGGGCGTGCTCCGAGCGCGTCTGAACAGGTTTGCTTATTAGCATGCTATTATCGACTCGATCTCGATCCGCGGCGAATCAATTTTAAAAAGGTAGCTCATCACATTTGTGCGGGAGTATGCGCAAATGTTTTTTATATAACTGTCAAGATCTTCGCTTCGCATCTTTGCCAACAATCGATTACTTGCTCCCAGTGTTTCTCTTCTGTTTATCCAATTACGAACCCAAATTCTCGTTTTTATTGTTCTTTTCTTTTTCACCAAAATGTTCTTACACAATTGCGTTGCAAGCAATACGATTATTTTATTGAGTTCTGTATGGATAGCACTGTCACTATATCTTTGTACATCCATTTTGTCTAAGAGCCTGGTGCCAAATAGCAGAACGTCTGTCCGGTACGTTTGCTTTGAGCATGCTTATTTATGAGTATACTTTATACTTATTGCTGCCAAATGTGAACATTTACATGAGCATTCTAACTTTAAGCAAGCATAAAAGCACGCTTTTTTTGAGCATGTCTGTCAGTACCTTTACTCCTTGGGACAAAAGACAATTTATAATAATAAATCATTTACTAGATTAGAAAGAAGTTGAAACGCTGTCACTAGTGACAGGTGAAGCTAGCTTCATGCTCAGTGTCATTGAACTTGGATGTTATGTCTTTAGCGTATGTTTTTGTACCATTAGAAGCGATTTTCTTAAGAATGAAAGTGCTATGTGTACTGTAGTATGTCCGTACAGTCAGCAGCATAAATATCTGTATAAAATCAAAATTTCACATCGTCTATATACGCGTCAAGTTAAACTAAAAAAAAATCTTCGTAAGAAGTAAACCAAATCCTGTTTTATTTTATTTTTGAGAAGAGAAAATAAAGATTAGTAAGAACACAAAATTATGTAGGCAATTTGAAATTTTGAATTTGTTCAGCTACTTATGCTGGTGACTATACATGCAAATGAAGTCGCGGGCCACAGATAGCTACCGACTTCACCTTGGCCGGTCCAACGCACACTAAACCGCAAGGCCACATCCATTCCATTCTAAAAACAATTGCTATCTATTGATTGATTACTAAAAAAAATTACGTTTAATCGATCAGAGTTATTTAAGCCTCCATTCGGACTTAAATAACCTTAACATTATACAAATTATGAGCGAATCGACAACGTAATTAACGAATAAACTTAAAAATCGATATAAATTTAAGGAAATATGTACCAAGGAAACCACGACCCGGAACATTGAATTTCATTGAATCGTCCATCACAATATTGTCAAAGAAAAAACGTACTTGCATTTAATAAATGAAGATTGCCAATTTATCAACCTTGTGTCCATTGTAAATGTCCCGTTGACGAAAATGTATCGTCTATAAGTCTTGGCAGTGGTGCAAAATAAATGCCTGCATAAAAGGCACGACTGTGCCCTTTGTTCCAGCAAAGATAATGATCGAATTCATAGACTTATATTATGTTTTGCGAATAATAACATGGTTCTCCCAAGTTCACAAAACTGCAAGACCTGAATATATATAAATTGTTCACTTAATACTTAATTGTTCAATTTAATTATTGGAACTAATAGCGTAATCAAACATGAATTAACACTAATACAAATAGATGTTCGTAACGATCTCGATAGAGGAGTCAACTGATAAAAATCGATGTTATTTAATATTATAACTAGGTTTGAGATCCAACCTATAGATTCATTAGAAATACACAATATAGTGCAAGTATGAATTAACATAACTGACGTTTCTATTTATAATTGTGGTAAAAAGGTTACCTTTATGAGCTTCGATGGAGGTCATCCCAGAAACTAAAGATCCGATTCAGATGATTCTTTCACTAACAGGAAGATATACGTACAACACCCGCGACTACTAAAGGTTAGCTTTTTTATCCCGGGAACGGCCTTTTAGCGAAATTTCAGGCAGAACTTATTAGGGGAGATCCACAAATTACGTGAGATGTTTAAGGGGGAGGGGGGGTCGAGTCAAATCTCATCTAATCTTACGTTGGAGAGAGGGGGGGTCTCGGCAAATATCACGCAATTTTTTTTCTTATTGAAACAAAAAAAACTATACTATTTTGACCCACTATCCAGATTCTTAAGTCGTCCCGGACAGAAAGTCACCGTCGGGAATCGTAAGAAACTGTAGATTTCCGAAGAACCCGAAGATTCCCGACGGCGACTTTCTGTCCGGGACGACTTTACATGCTTAAGATTTAAGCATAACTGTAATACGATTAAGATCATTCACTAATTCATTCGAAAGAAAATGATTTCATTCATACTTCGACGTTATACATTACTACTGACTGTCAAACTACCATATTTGTTTTATACCAAATAGTTCAATTTAATCAGAGTGTACGATACAGTGTAGCCCGTCCTTTGTTTTCGCGCCACTGTCAGCCGAACGCGCGGCTCGATGAACGAGAGCGTACGAGCTGAATGGCAGCGACACACGGACAGGTTCCAACCTGCTTTGCTTATTCTTGCAAATGTTTTGCTCGACTCAGTATATGCTCTCACTAATTTAAAATGAGTTATCAAGATTTTTATAATGCATACGTCAAAAGATACGTCTATAAGACGAAAAAGTCCTGCCAGGACGAAGTGATAAAATTATGGAATACAGCGAAACAAAAATTCCCGAAGAAAGAAGAGTTAACACAACACATTCAGCATGAGATTGAACGTCTTCTTAGGGAAGCCACTGAGAGAAAAGTTCGGTCTACTTTAGCATTTCTTCAAAAGGTAGGTTAAATATATTTTGTTAGGAAAATTCTTTTTTTATACAAACTTTATTGTTACAATTAATAGCATAAAAAAATATAATTAAAAAAAAACTAAAGAACACACTTTAAAAGCACATCAAATTAAAAAGTAAAAAATAATTCTTAAAATGAGTCAATAACAATAATAAACGAAAAATGCTAATAAAATTGTGAAATAAATTTTAATGAAGATAAGTATAAACAACAAAAAATATATTTAATTGTAAAAAAAGTGTGGGGTGCTTTTTAAGAGTGGACTGAATTAGAGTAGATATTTTTTTTTAATCGCATAAGTTACGATTCAAGTATTCTATTGTTAAATTTTTATTACACTTATAACTCAGCAATATTGATTACTAGTCTTAACTAGTCGTAAATAAAAGTACGAAGCAAATTTTTTTTTTTTTTACAATAACACTCCAACACGTTTACATATTTAAGAAACGCACATTTTGAAAAATCTCACGTGAGATTGGGGGATGGGGGAGGGGGTTGAATAAAATCTCACAACATCT
Organism: Lapara coniferarum; assembly: GCA_949316025.1. NCBI lineage: Eukaryota > Metazoa > Arthropoda > Insecta > Lepidoptera > Sphingidae > Lapara > Lapara coniferarum. The sequence goes on along the minus strand of OX438925.1, from coordinate 15,791,584 downwards.
CACCAGGGGGGGAGGGAGGGACAGAAAATTAAAAAAAACACCTCACGTAATTTGTGGATCTCCCCTTACAGGATTATGCACAATCAACTTGAATTTAAAATTGTGTATAGTTCAACAACAATAAACATAGTTAGAAAATGACCTACACTCGCACATTAAATAAATAAAGATGATAAAAACACATCAAATACTAAAAAGTTGAATGCAAAAGGAAATCATGTAAGTACCGAGTGCAAACAGGTGGCCGGACGCATTCTGGCATAACACAACAAATTACCACAAACTATTTTCCTCCGTTACAAGACAATAACGCTAAACGCAATGTCGATTCCACAGGGATTAAATAAACACCGCGGTCTCAGGAAGATTTACGTGGTGTTAGTAAGCGGTAAGGAAATCGCGTCGGCCATTTCCGTCGGCGGCGAGACTAAGTCCACTTTTACTTTCGCCCTCGATCATTCACCTGGCCTAGGCAGAACGGAGGCGGCCGGTCAAACACTCGCCCTACATAACGCCAGCTCGGCTAACCCTTAAACAACGAAACGCGTGCCGGAATGCGGCGAGAGCGACTCAGTGATGTTGAGATAAATTGGGGATTCCGAGTTGTGAAAACAAACCAACCATTTGAAGTTTATTATTGAGTAATAAATTGTTTTGTTAGCAGTTAGGATTATAGCATTAACTCGATCAGAATTCGGAATATAAATTGCTACGATAGCTTTGATCTCGCGGGTTGGCAGTTGAAATATAGGTCAGGGCTAACATAATTTATTATAACACATTGTTATTTTCCTTCTTAACTGCTATATTTAATATTTATGATTCAGTTTACTAAAACGAAATATATAAATCTAGACGAGCGAAACGATTTCACATTGCCAGTCAAGTTACCAGTCACACAACAGTACAGCACATACCTTCATCATTCCGTAATCATTTCATAACTGTATGAAACATTAAGATGGTTTGCTGTACACATATTGCTTGCACAAAGTAGAAACAAATCAGAACAGGTGCACAATGAACGTTTATTAGAGCAAAACACAGTTTAATGTATGAATAAAAATCGTGGCACAACATACTGGAATGTATGAAAAAACCAAATGCCTTCGCAATGAAGTAATGACGCCCGCGCCGTATAAAGAATAATACTTATTATTCTATAATAATTATATAAGTAGTTGTTGACTTATATTTTCTCTATATTGTAATTTATGATTTGTAAAATGAGTAAAACTGACAGATAGGTCATGTTATATTATTAGCATCGATGTATGCACAGGAAATACCCCGTAATTGTCATTCGAGAATCTGCGAGCAATGGATCCCGTCAATAGGTTTCGAGGCCCAGCGATAACTTGTTATTAAAAAATTTATTGCTTTATGAAGTTACTGTGACTATTTTCCTTCTACCATATTTTATGCACAAAAAGAAGACGACTCTTAATCAGCATTAATTACTCAATTGCCTGGGAACAATATCTGTTAATAAACAGCAATACAGATGGGTTGGTTAAGGTGTGTTTGTCTTGCTACCAGGGTGAAGGTAGACCTAAAAGTATGCCTAGAAGGCAGGTGTGACACGATCTTAGGCAGCAAATCAAAGTAAATTTTCTGTTAATACAAAACTATAGTGATTCATTGAATCAAATGATTTGACTGATCTGTCAAAATCATCTAAATAATTACAATGCTAACTGTTATACATATATTCATATTATAGGTAAAAAAAGCTTTACATAAGGAAGTAATAGAACACAACATCAAAAAATAATATATTATATTCAGAAACCAAGGCCGAGCCATGGGAAATGATGCAGCATTGATGACCATGCAAGAAACATAGAATTGTATTCATATTTTAATTGAATACATCTGATTATGTATGTTGCATTTATATTAATATCATAAACCAGATTTGATTCATCTCTTGTTACTTACTACTACTACTACTTACTATTTCAGTTAGATGGTTTGGTAAAGGGGACAAACATTATCTAGATATAGTACAATTGTTATGACAGTAAGCAAACCTCGTTAAATAAAAACTAAATTCATATGATCAATAAATTATGTAAAAATCAATAAAACTATGCAACTCAAGCAACAAACATACAGAATGTGATACTATTACAAAATTATTTGTTTATTCAATCGTTTAGAGAGGTCACTGGAAATTTTTCCAATATATTAAGTAATCACTTAACATTTTTTATATGCACATATATTACCACCATAATATGCATTTTAAATAATGAAAGTGATGTCACCTTATAATCATATGATGCAGTTAAAAATACTTCATTTAATTAATACACTTTCGGACTCTCTACTACTCAATTTATATTTAAAGTTACCATTTTAACTTTATCAAGATCATAAAAACTTTATTATTCAATACAGAATTATGTGTAATTCTTTCATTTCGACCCACAATGTTAACAGTTAACTTACACCAGTACTGGATCAATGAGTATTTAGATATTGAAATGAAAATATGTTGCATTTTTTTTTATAATATTTTCTCCTGATGTGATGTTTCGAATACTTTACAGCCCTCATGATCACGGGGCGGACCGTGATAAAAAACGCAAAATAGTTTTATTTCGATGTCGAACATTTGCATAAATATAAGAAATCAATATTTAGATATTTGAAATTTTTCACCAAAGTACCTGTTAACCTTTTACACCAATATGCTTAATTCACACTATATAACGAAAATACTGTATCTTATCAATTTCTACTAAGCAGTAGGTGAAAATTAATTAACAATACCTACTAGTATCAAACAATGATAAAAATAAAATTGATATCAAACATTTTTAATACAGATATGAATTCTTATTATTCATACATACAGAGCTATATGTCAAGGGCAGATACATATATGCACTGAATAGTACTCAAAATATATTCACCTTGTGATATTTCAGTGAAAATTTATGATCCATAAAAATGGTTAATCACTCTATAAGTATTATGCATTAAATTAACAAATAGGTACGTAATGAAAGTATAATAATTATGGATAATGAAATATATTTATGATGCATTAAATTTATCCAAATTGAGTTATGTGCATCCAAATTCCACATTTGCATGTGGTGTTTTGGAAGATAAATAGAAATAATATTTAAAGAAAGAAAATCTTTATTATACTAAATATGACAATTTAAAGATGTATGGGGTAACCCTATATATATGGACGCCGGCATCACTTGCGGGGCTTGACGAGTCAATGGCACAGTAGAACTTGATGTATTCATTTTTGAGAGTGTTACATTATTTAAGCAGGTACTCTCCCCATATTTGCCAAGTAAATAATTACATGTTTGTAACAATGTTGGTTGCCTAATTTCTATTTTAATAATGTTAATCTTGCTGCATTTTTTACTATTAAGAAAATTATCTGAACCAGGAATAACTGAAACTAAGAGACTTATTTTGTACTTTAATTTGTATTGTATTTTTTCATAAGTATTCAATAGCCATTATAATCAGTTATAGAATTGAAAAAGGATGGCAAATATCAAATAAGTATTGAGAATGGAAAGGAAATGTCACTGTTTCATAAGAAAAAGAAACATTTAATAATGCTCATTTGAATAAAACCACCATAGATCAGTGGAAACTGGAAATACAAATGTGACTAAACTACCAGAACTGGTTTCTAACAAAAAATATTTTTTTAAACATAACATGATCTGTGTTTTGCTTCACAGTGTGTGTTTGAATGAAGTTAAAATAGTGAGGGGTGTCATTGTTTACATGTGAATAACTGGATGTGTATGCTAACATCACAATTAACAATAAGCCTTCATAGATAACATAAGTAGTATACGCCGCAGCTCAATGGAATTTTACATAGAAACTGTTTTCATAGGTACAAGGTAAAGGCTCCTATGGCAAACACGTATATCGCGAAAATAGAAAGTACCTACGGCCGCGTAAATGTAATCAAATAAACATTCTCATTCCGTCAACAAACTATATGAAGGCAATTGAAAATTTAGGAGCGGTTATCGGTGAATGGAACTTTTACCTCCATCAAAACAACGGTTGGTGGAGAATGGAACTTACCTAAAATCCAAGCTGAGGTTCCTCTGGTGCGCCGAGGACTTCGCGTTCCGGGAGTCTGACCGACTTCCGTGCACCGGCACATCCTCCAACATGCTCACACACTGCTTGCCGCGTCACAACACAATATACCCATATCACAACAGCCCAGCGTAAAATCACAAAATAAGCAACAACATGGCGACTGCACACTAATTATAATATTTATTACGCATCTAACTCGCGATCACTCTACGTTTTGTGAATATATTGTAGCGTTCCCCGAAAACAAAACTATTTACTCACAGCCCTTGATTGGATATCTTCGTCAGTTCATATACAACATATAGATAAAAGATATCAAACGTCCTATATTATGCACGTCCTACAAATGTTCAATACGTAACAACAAATTTTGTTTATGTAAACAAAAGTAGCAAAATACACTAAAATGATTTATAAATAAAAATCAATTTGTATGCGTAAGAAAAGAAACAAATTCCTCAAAACCAAAGAAATCGATGGCTCTCCGTGCGAGAGGACATCACAATTTTTTTACGAATTTTCTTGACATTTAATCTCGGTGTTGCTAGTTTTTGTCACTTAACGTAGTGGTTATATTCTCTTTGGTTGTCACAGATAAAAAGTTTATAATTATTCTTTACCTATTTAAAAAACAAAAACGCAATGAATTCCTAAATATTTTATTGGAGTTTTGGCGGGAACTTGGAAGTGTCGTGAGGTTTTTTTTTTTTTTTTAAAAATGCCATCTTCGGCGCATTAGGGACGGCTGCGGGCTTCCTCCGACTCACGTCTAAGTTGTCGTCCGCAACCGCCCCTGCACGTACCGCTGTTGCGGTCTTTTTCCTGTTGCGGGGGCTCAGAAGCCCCCGAAACACCGTACCGTGTCCTCCTTTTGGTGTACGAGGCAGCGTGAGACACGTGAGGTGCTCTTGTTTTAATTCATTATTTTGATGATACATTTCATGTACGTTATATTGCATAATTATTATGGTGGTGTATTAAACAATATAGTTCTATTAAAGGGCTCAAATTAGGTAAATTGAAATAACTGAGCTAATCAAGTGGTTTTTCTTTGTTACCGCCAGAACTCCTTTTTCCTGGATCTAAGTTCCATATGTTGCCCCCTTTAATATCCCTAAAGTTTTAGACTGTTTAGATTTTGAGGCCCAGCACTCATACAAAAAGATATTTGCTATGAAGCGTTGTTCAGTTTTTTTTACGTAGTTATTTGCAGTAAATAAATAGAATTACAAAATGCTCGAATATTTAAGTACTAAGTTCTTCTCAGCACACACTCACTCACGCCTTATATCCCCAAGAGGGTAGGCATAGATGCAACTAATGCACCCACTTTTCGCCGTGCGTATTCCGTCCCATGATGGGGGCAAGCCTATTGCCATATCGGGAACAAATTCCAGACTCTGGGCTGATACTGAATAGAAAAATCCAATATCACTTTACTCAACCCAGGGAGCGAACCTGAGACCTCTGCAATGCAGTCGTACCGTAACACATCTACGCCATCGGCAGTCAGTGTTCTTCTCGGTAGGATTATAAATTCTTTTTGGGCTTTTACCACAAATGTAAACAACGAAATAAATAAATAAATCTTAAGCCAAATTTATTAAATATCTCATATACCCAGCAGTGCAAGTAAATTATACATAGGTACTTTTATTTTTATAATACATAAAATTAAGGTTTTGGAGAAGACTCTTGAGATTGCCGTGATGATGGTTGCCGTTTATGCACATTGGGTTTCCTAAGCCTATGGTAGTTAGGCATCACTTTACTTAAAAAGTCTAATTGAAGGAGTTGTGATGGTTGCTTCTCTAATGCCTCACGGATGTGATGCTCTGATCCCCAGATGATTGTCTTATCAGCTAGAGTCTGGGGTGCAGTTAGGCTGCATGCTGCTCCTGAAAATTTTATAATATAATGCTATTACCACTGCATAAAATTTGTTACAAAACATTCAATGGTAATTAAGAGACAAAATCGTAACTATAAATATGGTGTGGCTTCTCTAAAAATACCTACATTTATTAAAATGATAACCATGATAATAAGATTTGAGAATGGATGAATTAACACACAACACATGTTGCTGATATGTGTGACAGAAGTTATAATTTCAAACTTTGTTGTTTCCACTTGTGATCTTTGCTATTCTCTTTTAATTTTAGGATTAATGAAAATGATTCAAGGCACCATTATTATTTAGTTAGCTGTGCTTGTACAATTGCTTACTTGGGAATGGAACGGTCAGACGAGATGGATGTCAGCAGGTTTAAAACCCAAGGCACACACTATGGCCTAAACGCTCTCAATAGTAGAGGTCCGTACGCAGCAATGGGCAGTATATAATATAGGGCTGGTATGGTGGTTGTGGTGGCAACTTCTTTTCATGTCTGTGCCCTTGTAAGCACAAGGGCAAGCCAAGCGGCTCAAATGTCAAATGTGCTGTTGAATATTATATTGTGCTTTGTAGTTATAGTTATTTTTTAAACCCTGACAAAAAAGAGGAGAGTTATAAGTTTAGGATGTGTATCTGTATATCTGTCAGTGGCATCGTAGCTCTTAAACGAATGGGCGGATTTGGACGTGGTTTTTTTTGTTTGAAAGCTGATGTGATGGAGATGGTTCTTAGCTATAATTTATGAAGATCTGTTCAGGCGTTTGAAGATTATCAGCTCGTTTCCAACTTAAAAAGTCCGATTGATTTTAAATTTGGTGTACTGTGACTTTGGCTATATTTTTAAACATGAGTGATGCTACAGCGTTAAGTAGTCTGCGGGATACCCAACTCTTCAGCAACTTATAGCAGATATAGCGTTTTTGGGCTTATAATGATGGTCTCAACGAGTAGGTGATAGATAGTTGATTATCAAGGCCCCATGATGGAGAGTAAAAATTTTGTAATAATTTACAAAGTTTAAAATAAAAATTTAAAAAACCCCGGACACAAAAAACCTCTAAAAAGTAAAATAATAGTGACAAGGCTTGGGTCAAAATATTACTAGGTAAATGACAAAGACACTTTTATTACTTTACTTTTTAGAGATTTTTTGTGTAAATTTTAATTAAATTTTTTTAACTTCACAAAAAATATTTTAAGTCAACATTGGCAAAAAAACTAATGATAAATTGGAGCCATTTTTACAGAAGACAACTTTAAATCACAACTTACGGGTACTATCATAATAAATGTGATAATAAACCAAATAAAACTTTTACCAATAACACAACCACTGCCAATCTTCACATCCATTCCAACAAATGATCTACACTCAAACACATTGCTCTCTCCTATGTGTCCGAATGGGGATTCCAGTCGACATCCCACCTCAAATACATTATGCGCTCCTATGAACAATGGTTTAGGTGGGTTTTCTTGTTTATCACACTTTCTGTAACATAACAGTAAGGACTTATACAGTATTTTTGGATGTATTTCTGTAAAATAAAAAACAATAAATATTTTAATTCTTTTCAAGTACCATTACTGATTTGGATTTCTCCTCAACTTCCGTCACCTAGACATTTAACATTTATAATATGGAATAAAACTTACTTATGAATGATAGTAGAATACTCTTCAATGATACAATACTCCGCAATAATAATTGGGCCACCTTCTGCGATGATGGTTACTCGCGGATGGATCACGGTGCTTCCACCAATCGTTATATCACCTTCTAATGTGCAGTCTTCGCATACTGTAGCACCAGGGAGGATTTTTATACTGGAAAAAACGATCAGACATTCTCTGATTGTCATTTATGGACTTGCTTTCAAGATTTATTTCTATGTATCTGGTTTATTTACAAGAAATAGAGGTATCCAATATTTGTACTCACTTGTGTGACATTATGAATAAATATGGAATTTCAAATACTGTTGTATTTTGGATTTTTGGTAATTGTATTTAAATATATACAGCTATGATACATCAACCACAGACATGAGAAGTTTTTGACAATGACATAATTGTAAAAAGTGTTGCCATTGGTTGCCATTTTCTACTTGCAGTGCTGCCAACCCCACGAAACTAAAAAACAGCACAGTGGGCTTAGAATGTGAAAAAAAAAAACACGATGCGGCTCCGCTTCGTTTTGTTGTGATTGGTTGAGAGACTGACATATCGGTATTTTGATGTTTGTAATTATTGATCCAGAGACTACACTAATAAAAAAAGTCGGTGCGTGTACTTACGTACGCGCGTGAGAAGTTATACTTCTTCGACATAATTAAAAATAGTTTTTAAGCAGAAAACAGGGATGACAAACAGTAGGGTTGGCAACGCTGAGTACATGCCAAGTCAAGAAGATTATATATATCTAAGTTCTCGTGCCAGATTCTAGGGTAGTATTAGGCATAGAATAATAACTAAAGCCCAAGGATCTTATATCCCCTTGCTAAAGCCATATTATTATTCTGAAGTATTAGGTACCAAGTAACGTGTGTGTACCATTTTTTTGGTCAAACACCTCAGAATAAAGACAAAAACAAATACCAACTTTCAGTGACACCTGTACCAATATTAGTGAGACACTATCTGGTATCCCTATATAGATTTTATAATCTATGATGTTATCGCCATCGCGATTCGCGACTCACGCCTCGCGGAACTCGCGGATTTGAAAGCGGGAAAGTACTCGACTCGGCGTGTAGAAAAAAATAATATTTCGGTGTGATGTTTACAAGTTTCCGTAGTACCTATTATAATGCTCTTTGTTTAACTTTTTTATAAACAGATACCAAATAACATCGTGTTATAGCAGCAAATACCGGATATTTCAATAGACCCAATCTATGGACCCAATATTATGGAGCCAGTATTCTCTTTCCCGTTTCAACCATACGCTATTCAAGAAAAGTTTATGAAAGAGCTTTATTTTACGATAGATAAACAAAGACTTGGTATATTTGAAAGCCCTACTGGAACTGTGAGTATCCATTTAGAAATACAATTTTTTTTCACTTAGAGTAATAAATTTAAAATATTTTTTTTAATCCAGGGAAAATCTTTAAGCATATGCTGTGGGGCTTTACAGTGGCTCAAAAACAGTAATCAAGAATTGAAACAGGAACTAGAAAAAACAATAAAACACCTGAAAGAAGATATAAATAATAGTGCTGGTAAGTTCTGACTCGTTTTAAAAGTGAACTGCATCTAATGGATGGAATAATGCATAGATTTCTATTGATGGTAGGTTTGTCGTATGCTATAACCTAGATAGGTACCATTGCAATGTATTTCTACCACAAAGCAGCAGTGTGCATGTACTATTGTGTTTTCCAGTTTAAAGGATATTGTAGCCAGCATAATTACGGGGCATTATGATACTAACGTCTAAGGGCGACGAGCGCAATGGCCACACAGTACCTTGTTCTTCAAAATTCTGTATGGTATTGCTACCGTTTATGGACAGCTGTTGTATCACTTACCATCAGGCGAGCAGCATGCTTGTATTATAATTCAGAAGCAATAAAACAGGAAATCATAAATTCTTTTAGTAATGCAACATGCACCAATAGTTGTAGCTTCAGTGCTTAATCATTCACAAGTTAATTGTATAATCATTCATGAGATTGCTGTAATCAGATATCCTTAAACTTCATTCAATTCCAGGCACAGATGACTGGCTCCATGAAGAATATGAGAAAATTAAGAAAAATCAAACCCTAATATCATTGCAGAGTAAACTTGACAGAATTAAGAAAAAAGAAGAAGAATTTAAAGATCTGAAAATTAGAGTAGCAAAACAAAAAGCCAATATCAATAACAAACCTTTGGACAAGTATTTCCATAAAGTTGAAAAGAAGGAGGATAAACAAAACATTGCTGATGATAGTGAAAGAGAAGAGGACAAAGATCTGATTTTAGATGAATATGAAGACAAAGAGAATGAGTCTGATGAAGAAGTAATAGAGGATAATGTTGAGGAAGTTATGAAGGTATACTTTATAAAACGAAGTTGTGAAGTCATCTAATGATTCCACTGTGTAACAGTTGCATTTAAGGTTCCTCAATGGCCCCATTTAATTAATACATGTGCAATTGGCATAAAACAAAGCCTATAATAATAAGCTTTAATATTCAATTATTGAAAGAAGTCTTTTTCAAACTGTTTTGATGTTCTCTTAAAAGTTTGTAAATTAATATCACTAAAATAACATATATACTTTCCAGATATATATAAGCAGTAGAACCCACAGTCAGTTGTCTCAGTTTATTGGTGAAATCAAGAGGACAGTATTTAAGGAAGATATAAGAGTTGTTACTTTAGCCTCCCGACAACATTACTGTATTAACTCTGAAGTAAATAAATTGAAAAATGTTAATCTTATTAATGAAAGGTATTGTTAAAATTATAATATGGTAATACTAGATTTTGCCTACTGTGTGCATCCGCCCGCGTTAATAAGTTTTTCCCGGGATAAAATGTAGCCTATGTGTTAATCCAGGACATGATCTACCAGTGTGCCAAATTTCATTGAAATCTGTTCAGAAGTTTTTGTGTGAAAGAGTAACAAACATCCATACACACTTACAAACTTTCACGGTTATATTAGTAGGATTTAAGGTTATCTTTATGAAGTGGTTAAAATCATTCCTTTATAAATGAAGATTGTTCACATCAATATCTAATTAATATAACGGAGATGTCCACTTTTAGTATAGGTGCTGGGCCTTAAAACCTAAACAGGCTGAAATTGTAGGCATATGAAAGGGGCAACATATGGAACTTAGATCCATTGAAATATATTTTTAGACCCCTCCATTCATAACCAACTTTTTTGAAAACATTCATGTACAAAGTGTAGTTTTCAAGCTAAACAAAATAGCATGTATCTCAAATTGGACGTCTTTAAAATTAAACTATTTATTGCAAAAGGCTAGTTTCCAGGACTTCTATCCAAATATATATAAATTGCCTTGTTTAAATTTTCAGGCCCATTTTAAGACATGTCCTTTGCTTTTTTACAGATGTCTAGAAATGCAGAAATCCAAAACAAAATCAACGTCGGTCGGTGAAGAGGGGAAAGTTCTTAAAAAAACCAAAACAAAGTCATGCACAGCTTGTCCATACTATAATCAGACAAATATTACTAAATTGAAGGAAAGGATGTTGGTAGATATTCTAGATATGGAAGACTTGGTCAAATGCGGTAAAGAATTAAAAGCCTGTCCGTATTATTCTTCAAGATTGGCTTTGGATGAGGCTGAGGTAATAAATGATATTACGTGTATGGCTATTTAGGCATACATTGATGTGATATTGAGCAGCGTCTGAATATATATTGCACATAAAGTTTGATATTTCCCTGTGTGGACGCACATTTAAAATTAATGTATGTTCTGCAGCTTGCCTAAAGTTCACTTAGCAGCTAATCACATTTCATAAACAGTATCTATTATGTAAATAAAATGACAACAAAACAAGTTGTTTGCCTGATGATTAGGGTTACCTGAAAACATGTTTCTTGTCCAATAGTAACACCAAATACATGTATTAAATGGAATTTCAGGTAGTTCTAATAAGCCATGCAGGTATTGTCAGTTCCGGAGCAAGATCAGGCATATCTCTCAAACTAAAAGACAATGTTCTTATACTAGATGAAGCTCACGGCCTCACAGCAGCTCTGGAAAATGCACACTCAGCACCAGTCAGTGCAAAACAGTTGTCATCGGTGAAAACGTTCCTACAGTTTTACATAAATAAATATAGAGCGAGATTGAGCAGTAAGAATCTGTTGTCTTTGAACCAGATGAGTTTTGTTGTTGGCAAGTTATTAGGTAGGTATTCTGTAACTAAGTACTGAGTCTGATTGTACATGTTAAATATTGTGAGTCATGTAATATACTTGCTGGTAAAGTTTTGAAAATATCTACTGTGTCCGTCTCCACTCATTGTACAGTACAGTTTTTTTAAATGTACAATTACAGACTTTACAACACCTGATGGTAATTAAAATATTGTATTAGCTATGATAAGAGAAAAATAAGTTTTACGCATTTACAGGTATTATAAAACCAACCCCCCAAGAGAAGAAAGAGGAGACAAAAATATACACTCTTGAAGATTTTGTAATCAAAGCCGAAATAGACCACATGAACTTAAGGCCTTTGATACAGTTTTGTAGAAATACTAGGCTCGCTCCGAAATTGCACGGATTTTCAATGAGGTATAGCCAGCAAACTCTTGAAGAAGAGATGAAGAAAACCGTAGTGAACAAGAAAAGCTCATTTGAGTCATTTCTGAGCAACATTTCTAAGAAAAAAGATGATGTACCTCCTCCTGAAGTTGTTCCAGATGTAAAACTAGCAGCGCAGGTATTTGAAAAAGTTTTTTATTAAGCTTCATGTAATTTAGTACCTCAGTGGTCATAAATAAATACGAATTATTATTTTTCATGTTCCCTCATGCCAATAGAATTCTCATAGTAATTAGTGTGGTCTAAGTAATAAGTTTGCTGCAATATATTGCATCCATGAATAACTCAGAATAACACCGTTGTACCTTTATTTTAATAAGTTTATTTAGCAAAATCATTTATTACATACACTTACAAATAATATTATATATATACACACAACAAATATATTTTAATTGAACGCTGGTACCCAAGGTAAGATTAAACTTGTGTTATGGGTATCAGGATTCAGATTTTGCTTGCTGATATTCCATATATTATTAGTGTTATAGACTTGTAATTTTCCTTCTTGCTTAAGGGCCGATTTTACCATTTACTGTGAAATGCTACTAGTCACATAAATGTATAAACCAACCAAATACGAATGTCACAGTATAATCTATGCTTAAATCATAAATAAGTACTATCTACATTAGCTGTTTGATATATCTGTCAAATAAAATTTACTTGAAACCTGTGAAACTGGCTTTTAACCTAATATACGCTAGCATCCTTTAAACCAGTCTCAGTCTCTAGTACTCTACATCCTCCCTCACAAGATTAAGTAGTTTATCGCATTTTTTTCAGAATCCAACAGAGACTTCGGCAGGCAGTGGTCTGTATGCAGTACTAGATTTCTTAGAGATGCTGTGCGATCGTAGTGAAAATGGCAGAGTGTTGGCACAAATTGGTGATAAACAAAGTGGACAGCTAAAATATTTGTTGTTGAATCCTGCTGAACACTTTGCAGAAGTCGTGAGGCAGTGTAGATCTGTATGTATGTTGCAGGGATACGTAAACACGGTCATCTAGTCCGTTATTAAACATATACACATGATACACACCCACCTTTCATCCCTGAAGGGTAATCAGATTCGCAACTAGTGCAGCCACTTTTTGCCGTTTTTATTCTGACCCATGATGTGATCACTTATTGATTTGATTGCATACCTGTATTTGTTATATCCCGGTTACTTGTGTATATTTAATACTAGCTTTTTATTTTCCCGAGATAAAATGTAGCCTATATGTCAATCCAGGACATGATCTAATTGTGTACCAAATTTCATCGAAATACGTCCAGTAGTTTTTGCGTGAAAGAGTAACAAACATCCATACATACTTACAAACTTTCGTCTTTATAATAATAAATTATTAATATTATAAAGTAGGATTACATTAGATGTTGGTCGCGTTTTCGCCCGCGTGAAAAACTTTCTCGCTACAAAAGTCCCTAAAACAGTACGATGCCAGCGCCATCTACTTAAAGAATCAAATAAAAAATATTCACTATTTCCTATGGGAGTAAATTGTTGGGATAAAAGTGGCTTATGTGTTAATCAAGGATATGATCCACCCGTGAGCCAAATTTCATCCAAATCTGTTCAATAGTTTCTGCGTTTACTTCTAACGAACATCCATACATTTACACAAACTTTCGCAATTATAATTAGTAAGAATTATATCAAGATTTCAGTAATACTTTATCTCTCCCTTTTTTTAAAGGTAATAGTGGCAGGAGGTACGATGGAACCAATAAGCGAGTTCAAATCATTGCTCACTAGTAATGTTAAACATGATAGACTAAATGTAGTAAGGTGTGAACATGTAGTACCTGCGGATAATGTTTTGGGCATTTGTTTGTCGAAAGGACCCTCTAACGTAGCCCTTAATTTCTCATACGAGAATCGCACGTCGAATGAGTTGGTAAGTTATATCTTAAATGATTTTAAAACTGCGTTTTTTGTTTTTGGTGTTTAAAAAGGCGTGAAGAGTATTGAACATGAGGCTATATAGGAGTGTAATCTGTTCGTCATACTATAGTAGTTAAATTTTATTATTGAAAGTGCAGTAATATTAGTTTTAAGTCACAATTATTGATAACTAGCTTTTGCCCGTGGCTCCGCCCGCGTTAATAAGTTTTTCCGCGCTAAAATACATAAAAACCTTTCGAAATCCATTCTGTGGTTTTAAAGATCTAAGCATACATAGGAACAGACAGCGGGAAGCGACTTCGTTTTATACTATGTTTTTTTTTTGTTGACGCCGAGAAAGAGACTTATTAATACCGCCTAGTTATTCAAGGGGAACGACTGAGCGGTTATGTTGGGTTCACCGTGCCTTACGACCCGACGTTGAGCCGCCCGGAGAGATGGAAAACGTCGGGCGACCGCCGGGCCCAGTCCCTAACCTATGTACACCGCACGGCATACCAACTAAAACTCCGCGGTGGCCATCTTCGGCGCATTAGGGACGGCTGCGGGCTTCCTCCGACTCACGTCTAAGTTGCCGTCCGCAACCGCCCCTGCGCGTACCGCTGTTGCGGTCCGTCTCCTGTTGTTGCGGGGGCTCAGAAGCCCCCGTACACCGAAGGACGCCCTTGACGTCCGACGCAGCGTGAGACACGCTGCCGTCCATCACGGGGGTCACAGAAGTTGGCTAGACTAATAGGTGGACGGCAGTGACCCCCGGGTTTTATACTATGTTAAAATTAAGATATAGCTGAGATTGTTGCGCAAATATTTTTATGCTTGATATATATTTTTCAGGTAGATGAAATTGGCCGTATCCTAAGGAATTTATGTGGCATAATTCCAGGAGGAATAGTATGTTTCTTGCCCTCATATAGCTACGAGCGACGCGTTTATGAACATTTGAAAAGTAGTAACGTCATAGAAATTATCAGTAAAAAGAAATGTGTATTCCGGGAGCCTAAATCAGCTTCTGAAGTGGATCAGGTGCGTACAAACGTAGGATGTAAATTAAATTACTTAAATTATTCTTTATTTTAGGAAATCGTTTAAAATATACAAATCGTTCTCCCTTTACCTTATTTTTGCAACAACTGTAAATGTGTAATGATTATTCTGTGACCGCTACTTATGACAATTTGGGGGCGGAAAAATGACAATTCGTATTCATTGAAATTAAACTATTTTTACGGATTTTAAAATTAAACTATTATCGGTAAAAATAGTTTAATTTCAATGTCTAACATTCGCATAAACGTAAGGAATAATTAATTCGTATTAATTTGCTGTTTTCAAATCTACATAGGAATACTTAGTAGTTTAGTATAATGTAAGTAGTCCCGACGCCTGCATAAATATTATGATTATCCCTTCTGCATGATACAGTAGAACTACTAGAGCATATAGTTTAAATTGAATTTATAAAGATCTAACATAATAAATTCTATCACACACTACTATCTTTAATGAATAAGCAATGTGGATCATCGCAATTCATTAATATTTATAGCGCATTAGATAGCACTAACTTTGAATTACAGGTTTTAAATAAATTTGCATCGGCTGTAAGGAATAAGGACGGAGAACGCAATGGCGCGCTGTTATTAAGCGTAGTTGGAGGGAAACTTAGTGAAGGGTTAAACTTCAGGTAAAATTATTAAAATCAATGAATGTACTTATCTATTCCCTTATGAAGTTATGTACTGGACACTTTCAATATGGTTTTTAGTGCTATGAAAATATATAAATGTATATTAATATTATAAAGGAATCTCTAATCTCAGGAACTACTGAACTATTTTTGAAAATTCTTTCACATAGGAAGCTACATTACTCCTGAGTGCTATAGGCTACTTTTTATTCCGGGAAAATATTTTTATCCCGGAAAAACTTTGTCGCGCTGGCGGACCCGCGATCACCTATAGTATAAAAATAAAATACTTTAAATAATAGTACTAATGTTAAATTTTTCCCCAGTGATGACCTTGGCCGTTGCGTCATGGTAATAGGGATGCCGTACCCAAACATAAAATCTCCCGAATTACAAGAAAAGATGTCTTACTTGAATAGAACTGAGGGAAGCGGCGCGGGTAATACCTATTACGAGAACTTATGTATGAAAGCTGTTAATCAATGTATTGGTAAGCAATTAAAATAATATGTACCATAATTAATGTGTGAATAAGGTAACTTTTTGATCTCTTCATTTTTGTGACAATCTGTAGGTATAATAAGGTGGATGACATACCTTAATAATAAATTAGATGGTAGTCATTCTGAATGAATTTTCAGGCAGAGCAGTAAGGCATGCTAATGATTATGCTTGTGTATTGTTAGTTGATGAGCGATATTCAAGACCTCAAACAATCTCTGCCTTGCCTTCATTTGTACAGGTAACCATGAAAAAGTTTTAAATAATATCTATATTAAAATGATTATTTTTTCTTATCCTACTATTATTTTCAGAAATCTCTCATATCAAACTGCAGATTTGGACAGACAATTGGGGGCATAGCAAAATTCTTTGCAAAACATAAAGAGAGGAAGTGATATCAATTATTTATTTACAGCTATAATATACATAAAGCATCAAAATGCTCTTTAATCAAAACAATGTACAAACAATAGCTGAATAAATATTATTTATTTACATATATACAGTTGTTTTCCAATTTTATTATATAGCATTGAATACTATAAAATGAAGACAATTGTTTTTAAAGAAGCACACAGGTTATTTTAAGTATCATGGTTCTAAAACTTTTCTTGACTCGTCAAGCCCCGCAACGGACGTCGGAGTCCATATATATAGGGTTTCCCTATACATCTATATATAAGCGAGGCTTGACGGGTTAACTTAGTTACTGAAGATTCTAAAACCATTTTAAATTAATTTCAATATTACAATTTAATTTAAATTTTTTTCTAATTATTTAGAAATATATTTCCTTCACCTAATTAAATCAGTTTAGTCAGACAAAGCTTCTGGTAGTGTTGTGCCACAGGGTCCTTCGAAGTAGTAGTGAAAGTCCGGAGTGGCGGGTGTTGTTTCAAGGTTAAATTCTGCAACAATAGCCCCCCTGGCTGCAGCTTGAGGTGCAAACATTGCAGCTGGATACACCACAGATGACGTCCCAACTACTAGGCACATGTCGCACTTTGACATTGCTCTGTCTGTAAAAAATCATTCATTCTGTTATGGTTATCAAAAAAGATTGCTGAGCAGTTTTGGATGTAGACATTTTTTTTGATAGTTTATAAGTGGGACATTTGTGCTGGTATAAAAGGTCCAAGTTGGATTATTATTGAGCTTCGTGTGATAGACATGCATGGCAGCCAGATGTGAAATTACTTTAGTATTCAATAAACTGATAGATGTTATAAACACTTTGTGTCATAGTAACTCTACACATAAGTTTCAAAATACACAATGAGCCAGTCAGTCATATTTATTACCTGCACTTCCTAAGACATTAGGGTCCAAGCTTTCCCCAAACCACACAATATGGGGCCTCAGTAGACCTCCACACTTTTTACAATGTGGCAGTAACTTCACAGGGATATCTGAGCCTATTACATTTGCATCTGGTGCTCCCCTGTTGGCCAATGCCTAAAAAGCCAGGTATGATAATATTAGACATTATCAATCTGTGATGTAAAATAAGACAATAACAGAAATTAATTTGTGTTGGCTGGATGATATACAGAAAAATATGATGTATGACTGAAGTCGTCTAAACGCTGCCCCTTATCTGTTAATAACCACAAGTGGTAAAAATATGAGATATTGCTCCTGTCTACAGAGTATGAAAAATAGCCAGTCAATTTATGAATAAAGTTTGGGATTTTAGATGGCATTTTTACCTCACATATAGGACTGTCTGTATTCACTAACACCTCTTTACACTTGGTGCAGCGAGTCTTGTACAGGTTTCCATGAAGTTCAATTAAATTCTTGGTACCCGTTCTTACATGTAACCCATCCACATTCTGTGTTATAACTGTGATTGTCTTCTGATTACCATATTTTTTTTCGTAGTTCGCTATTGCTAAATGCCCCTGGAATTCAAAATAATATTAATATTATATTTCTAATTAGTATAACCGGTCTTGCAATTTTACTCTCTTGAATTTAGCAAGCAGTTAATAATTCTATATTTGACTAACATAAACAAATAAAATAGGTACAGTACCGCATTAGGTTGAGCCTTTGCAGCAACTTCACGTCTGTAATGATAAAACTCCCATACTAAGCTGGGGCTTTCTCTAAAAGCCTCTGGAGTGGCCAAAGCAGAAGCCTGGTACTTCCTCCAGAACCCACCAGCTCCTCGGAACGTAGGTATTCCAGATTCTGCACTAATGCCGGCTCCAGAAAGTATAACCACTTGCTTGGCGGATTTTAGCGCTTCTTTAAACTTGGACATATCACTTGATGGTCGCACAGCCATTATTCTGGACACACTGTAAGTAATTATTGTCTTATGTAGTTTTCTTACTAATCCTATGCACATAATTAGAATGGAAAAGGTGAAATAAATATCAGAATAAATAATTTATTAAAAGTCACTGCACTGCATCACTTTGGGTGCGTTCCACTAAGCGTTCACAACGCCCAAAATACTCTTTTGGCCGTTCCACATGGCGACTACGATCGTTGTGGTCGCGGCGAATACGTCATTAATGACGTCATAACTCACGCTCACGAGAAGCCCACAACGACCCATCTCTGGAGGTGGGTCGAAGTGAGCGTTGAGAAAAATAGCAAAGTTGTCAGAACTAAAAAGTCGAAGTTTTCTATTTTCACGATTATAAATTTCTAAAATTGTATTCCATTCTTCATCTGAGCTGGATGAACTAGTACTTTCGACACTATTATTGCATGCACGTATCATCAAATAACCTAGTGTTGTCGCTAAAGACATTTTGAATCTATTTGAATGTAAAATAATTGAATACTTCATTGAAATTACATATAAAAATTAAATTATATATTTATTTTTCGACATAAACCAACTTCATTTATAATTATTAAAATTTACACTTAAAACTCATTAAAACTTAGTAATGGTAGCCTAACGTATTAAAGCTTCTGCTTTATTTTTTCTAGCTCGCCATTTGTATTATTTCCTCAACGCCCAAAACGCTCCACAATCCATTCCACTTGGGTTTACGATAACAACGCTCAGGACCTTCTCAGGACTTAGTGGAACGGGAAAACTCGTGGTCGTGAGCGTGATCGTCGTGAGTGCTTAGTGCAACGTAGCCTTTGCATTAAGTTTTCGTTCCAAAATCACATGAAAATTGTAATATGTAAACATGTAGGATATAAAAACTCCGTAAGTAAAAATTATAACCACCATCTATTGTAGCTATAATGTAAATTTTCTTAATATAATCCAATTTTGCCATATTTTACGCTTTTGAAATATGTTTCGATATTATGTATTTTCTAGAAAAGTATAGCAATTAGCAATCTAAAGTTTTAAGTATCGGATTCGGAACGCAACTTAGTTAATGTATGTCATTAATAAGTTGGCGGGAGAGAGTTTTGGCGGGAACGTGGAAGTGTCATGAGGTGCTCTTGTTTTAATTCATTATTTTGGTAATACTTAGAGTTATATTGCATAATTATGGTGGTATATTATCCAATATAGTTCTATTAAAGTGCTCAAATGAAGTGAATTGAAATAACTGTGCCAATCAAGTGTTTTTTTCGTTGCCGCCAAAACTCCTTGATAAAGTCTTGGTAAGGTAGCTATTGCTTTACTACGACATAGTACGTAGGAAAAAAAAAGACAACCAAAAATACCACTTAAGACGAGGCTGTATTGGCTTGAACCCTTTGCCTTCCCTATTTTACTGCCTCGGTGGCGTAGTTGTATTGCGTACGCGTTACGAGTACGATTTGCGCGCTGGGTTCCTGGGTTCGAATCCCGGGTCGGGCCAAAAAAAGTTTGTGACTGGGTTTTTCCATCTTAAAAAAATTACTCAGTCGCAGCTCGGAGTCAGGAAGTTGGCGGTGTGATACCCCCGTGCCTCGGAAAGCACGTAAAGCCGTTGGTCCTGCGCCTTATCTCTCTCCGGTCATGTCGGATTGCCGTCTCACCGGACTATGAGAGTGAAGGAATAGCGAGTGCACCTGTGTATTGCGCACACACTTGTGCACTATAATATCTCCTGCGTACCTGGCTGATCTCCGTTGAGATTGGCCGCCGTGGCCGAAACTGGCTACGAGGATTTCAAGGGAAAATTATAAAAAAATAATAATAAAATAAATAAATTGGCGGAAATCCGTTGCTGCAAGGTAAGCCGTAAGCCGTAAGCTGGTTGTGGCGGTGGGCCGGTCTAGATCTCCGCCAATTTACGTTTTCAATACGTTTGTCAATTATAAAGGACTTTGCAATTGTACTATTCAATGGAACTACTAAGTCAATGATAATAAATTGGCGACTGGCGTAAAGATTTTGGCGGAAATTGAGCGATCGAAGTTTTTCAAACTCAAAATAAAGACTAAAATATTTTAAACTAAGTACCTATTTAGTTATATACCTATTTGTCTCCCTATTATTGTACAAATTGTATTTTCTTGACATGTAAAAAATTATCATGTAACTAAAAATGGAGTCTTATTCTAACATTCAGGTTGAAGTTATTAGCTGTCATAAGGTACTAAAGCATTGCCGTATTACCGCGCTTTTTGAAATCTTGAATACTATTAGCATTTCACAGTTATGCTAATCATAACAGAGAAATGCGAAAGTACTAATACTTAAGTGATTATTTTGGTACCTATCTTGCTGTTTGCTATTTTCTGGCGATAGTTTTACCAAATAGCCGCATAACTGATATTTTATCATAAATACCGCATAACTGATATGTAATATTACTACTGCGCTGGCAGACATGCATCGATAGCAGGGGTGCATATTTTAATTGATAGAAATAAAAAATATTTAGAAGAAAATGACTAACTTTCTGTATACTAAACGGCAATTTCATAGGAAAAGACCTAATATAATCAAATTATCTATATGGTCTGCTGAAATAGTCATTACGATGGTACCATTAACCTACCTACCTCGCCGGACTCATTTATACGAGAGTCCATGACCAAATAAGTGTTGTTTCGCCGTATCAGCCTCTTAGCCCTTGCGGAAATAGTTTTCTGATTGGCTACAATGTCGGTTTCAATTAAAGTGTACCGATTACGCATATGTCTCATCCACCATAATATGACGACTATGAATAAAAGTCTCGCTTTATATTGTTACGTGCTGGGGTTCGAGATAAACTATTGAAATACCGGTATCGCGATAAAATACCAATTAGGAATTTATTAGCACTAGAATACTACTAAACTAACAAAATCACTGTAGATACAGCTATAATTAAGCACACAATTACACTTATTAAAATCAATCACTATACGTTCAAGCGCAATCCACAATATTCGCCTCGAAATCGCTTGGAGTTATCGCTCGTAGTCTGCCTATCGTTCGCTCTTGTAAACAAGACTGAATATCCGGCGGCGGCCGTGCGCCGCCTTTTATACCCGTCCGCCGGTACCGTCGTAGTTTGTGGAACGTTCTCGAAGGATCGAGAATAGTCAAGAACTCTCTCGCAAATTAAGGTCAATGATTGCGTTTCCACGACATTCTGGTGACATCGAGACCCTTCGAGAACGTTCCATCGCCGAACCTTCCACAGTCAGATCGTCCGCTTCTCGCCAATAGATGGCGCTGTTTATCAGCTAGTACTAGCGCGTAACAATATTTTCCCGGGATAAAAGGTAGCCTATGTGTTAATCTCTACCCGTGTGCCAAATTTTATCGAAATCCGATCAGTAGTTTAAAGAGGAACAAACATCCATACATCCAGACATCCATACATTATTACAAACTTTCGCGTTTATAATATAAGTAGGATAATGTGGTCGTACCAAGGAACGTTACGTAAGGAACCTTAAAAATATGAATGAAGTTATTTTTAAAACGGGAATGGCATCTCAAGTTTATGATTCTACGATGGGAAATATAGTAGGTAGAAACGTATTGAATTGTTTGTAGGTTCTTGTTTAATTATAGCGAAAAAAGCTAATTTTGAATAGATATTTTGCTATTAGATGCAATTCATGTGTAATTAATTTTCGTAAAATGCGCCGTCATAATGCTAATGATGCTTTTTCTGGAGTTCGCTTAAAATTTCTAATAATCGAAAATGTATGTTTATAAGGAGGTAAACTTAATATTATCAACGCCTCCAAAGGCAAAAGGCACAGCACAGTTTACCGGTCGACGAATATTGACTTAGGTATTTATAATTTCGTTACAAAATATTACGGCGTAATTGCAAAATTATTCGTGCGACAAAATTTATCATTGATTGTAAATTCGGCGCAGACAAGTAATTTTTTAGCAAGGCAGTAGTAAAAATTGAAATTTCTTACATCATGTTGGAAATTGTTCGACGCTCGAGACATGGCACGAATATAACACGCAAAACATTGTTCCGATCAAAACGTGACTTTCGCTGAAAACTTTGCAGATTTTGCGAGCCGACGTGGGTGTAAGACTCTTTCACTAAATACATATACATATACACTCACGCCTGTTATCCCCAAGGGGTAGGCAGAGGCGCAACTAGTGCACCCACTTTTCGCCAACATGCCGTCCCATGACGTGATAGGGGGCGAGCCTATCGCCATATCGGGCACAAACTCCAGACTCCGGACTGATACTGAATAGAAAAACTCAATATCACTTTGCCCGACCCGGGGATCGAACCCGAGACCTCAGCTTTGCAGTCGTACTGTAATACAACTACGCCACCGAGGCAGTCTTTCACTAAATAATTCTTAGAATTTAAATACTAAAACAGAGTTTTGTATAGCAGCTGTTTTATTAAAATGAACTTTTCTAAGTATTTTAATTGTTATTATGCTATTTTAAGGCCATTATTGCCACTTTTTAATTTGTATACGTCGAGGTTTTAGTCTTATGTGATACCTACGCCATATATTTTGGGTTCATCGTGTGACGGCAAATAGTCTATTAACTTTATAATTAACATTCTAAATCTTCGGTGAACAAACTATTCCAATCACGTTGAAGCACGTGTACTAGCAGTCTGTAATTTCGATTATTTATACTTTTATTATGTTTTTCTCGCCGCTCCATCCACGTGAATAAATTTCTTAGAATCGAAATCCGTTGAAAGAAATATCCAATTATATCAGCGCCTGTTTCACAGGTTTATATTTTATTATAGTTTAGTTATAGTTAAGTTTAAGGAGTTAAAAGGTGTATGCTCGACCACCTTAAGGTTCTAATAAATCGCTTGCGCGTTGTCTGTCAGCAACATGCAACTTCCCAAGAAAAGTAGACAATAAATGTGTAAGTGTTATCTGCAAATAAAATACTAAGTTAGTAGACTTGGTACAAATTTAGTTTCTTCTTATTGTCTTGATGTTTGTTGGAACGTAATTAAATTATCTGCCTCGGTTGCGTAGTTGTATTACGGTACGACTGCGATGCTGAGGTCTCGGGTTCGATCACCGGGACGGGCAAAGTGATATTGGATTTTTCTATTCAGTATCAGCCCGGAGTCTGGAATTTGTGCCCGATATGGCGATAGGCTCGCCCTCTATCACATAATGGAACGAAATACGCACGGCGAAAAGTGCGTGCATTCATTGCTCCTCTTCCTACCCTTTCGGGGATTAAAGGCGTGAATGTGTGTGTGTGTGTAATTAAATTATACAAAAATGTTAGTATTAGATTCTACATTATAAGTACTAAAATGTGCAGATTTGCGCCTAGGTATAGAAATCCAGTTAAGACTATACAACAATATAGGTACTTTGAAATCGTTAGGTCTCTAGGATATTATGTTTTAGCTAGTATATTATAATTTACTAGATTTTGCCCGCGGCTCCGCCTGCGTTAAAAAGTTTTTCCGGGATTAAAGTCCCGCTTTTTATTTTCCCGGGATAAAAAGTAGCCTATGTGTTAATCCAGGACATGATCTACCCGTGTGTCAAATTTCATCGAAATCCGTTCAGCAGTTTTTGCGTGAAAGAGTAACAAACATCCATACATCCAAACATCCATACATCCAGACATTCTTACAAACTTTCGCCTTTATAATATTAGGATAATTAGGATAATAGTCCTCCATTACTAGTTTCAATGTATTGAACCGCTTTTAAATATTACATCATGCTAATAGAGTCCATAAATCAATGAAATATTCATCTATATTCTATAGTAGGTATTGCGCGCGGCTTCGCCCACATGAGAATTCTTCCCCTTCACGAAAGTCAGTAAGTAGTTACCGTCACCCATGGACGTGGGCAATGTCAGAGGCACAGCTAAGGCACCGCCTACCTATCATAAAGCCGGAGAAACACTGTGAGAGGAAGTTCATTCCAGAGTGCACATATGCATGGTAAAAATCTCTGGAAACATCCCGACTCTACATTAAGATGGTAAGTGGAAAATAACAATTAAAAAATCAACCACGTTAGAACAATACTATATATATCCGTTTCCGCATGCGGTCCATAGTTCGATGCAGCTGCGTTGAGCGCCCCAAATAGAGGGCATGACCTAAATTTCACGTCAATGTTAAATTCCCGCGAACAGACTTATTGAAGTATTAAGTCAATATCTGCTCGGAACTTCGGCATATTGGAGCTTCAATGATTTGTGACAGTTGTTTGGTGGGAAATAATCTATATATTCGTGAGGAAAAAGCTTGCACCCCATTTTAAGCAAATTGCCACACGGATGTATGTGATATTTGGCATAATTAAAGTTCATATAGATGAGTGCAGAAAAATAAAAAAAATTGTATATATAAAGTCTTACGAATATATAAAATTTGATGGTGGGATTTCGACTACTGGACAACCACAATAATTATATAAGTTAAGGAATTAATAGTTGAATAATTTATAATTAATCAAAATTAAACACGTTTTTTATACTCCGTCTTAAAACAGCACTAATAATACTACTAATCTAATAAAGGCGAAAGTTTGTATGAATGTATGGATGTTTGTTACTCTTTCACGCAAAAACTGCTAAACGGATTTTGATGAAATTTGGCACACGGTTAGATCATGTTCTGGATTAACACATAGGCTATTTTTTATCCCGGGACAATATAAAGCGGGACTTTCATCCCGGGAAAACTCATTCATGCGAGCGGAGTCGCAGTCAAAAATAAGAATATCGCAGTCATGATAGCATTTTGTTTGTAATTTTCGTATTAAAGACCAAATGATTTAACAAGTCATTTAATAGCTACAATTTTTTTAAAATACTCATTTACGCCTTGATTTCTTAAAATATCTACTTAATGCTCCAACTTAAGTACCTACTGTGTTTACATTCCGAAACATTAGAGGATTTTTTGAGGTCATGCTAGGTTTTTTTATAACACTGAACGACGACCGAGCAAGTCACTAGATTGATGATAAGCACCACGGCCCACGACTGCCCGTGTAATATAAACAGTAACAATAGCTAAAGCAAACAATTACAAAGCCTTGAATTTAGGTGAGGTCGTAACTATAAATATTTGTAGTGGATAAATGTGATTTTTTATCGCATTGAATGACGCGACGAGCATGCTATTCACCTGATGGTAAGCGATACGACCACCAACTCAAATGTAACCTACTTTAAGATCTCATATTTTTAAATAACAGCAATTGTTATAGGTATCCAATAAAGCAGAGAAATAGAGTTTAATACTTGTTCATAATGTTATTTTGTTACTATAGATACATATTTGGATTTTGCATACAAATTGGCACTCATTTAGATCCCCATTCTTTTTTGGGCGAAGCCCACAGCCAAGCATAATTTTTGTATTGAACTTGGCTCTCCTTTTTTGCATTTATGTTTTTGGTGGCTTCCTACTTACATTGATAAGTTAGCATGTTGCCATAGAAAGCTTGAGTATTCAATATGTAGTATGACTACATTAATATGAGTTTTTTTATGTATCGATATACGACTATTATAGACTGTTAACTAATAACCAAAAATGCTGACAAATAACATTTTGCTAGGTGGATACGAATCGCTTACGTGATCAGCGATTTCATTCATCGAACGAGACTTACATATCCCATTCATTGATCTTATGGTTTTTTGGCTGCTTAACTTACCAACAGGTTGGCAGTAACGTTAATAGCTAGTAGACATCACAATTCTTAATCAGTTTTATTCATCATGTTACAAAACAAACAAGGATAAGAATCCTATAAACAACCAGTATCATCAGATAAAACGTGCGTGCCGCAACCGCGGTGTATGTACCAAAAACCAACACCTGTATGCTTTGTGAACGAAAGCATTGACGTCATAAGCTTCACGCATGCGCCACCATCCCTCTCCTCCACGCGAGGAGTCGGCAGTGGCAGCAGACCGCGGCACGCGTTACTGGCGAGCAAACGTCTCCTTGCGCCTTGTAACCTACTGATCCCAGAGCAACTCAAGTTCGAGCAAACGCGGGAAACCGGTGAGTAACCGCCTTAATAATTATTACAGGGATAAAATTAACGCCGTGCCCTGCGCGTGGGAGTAAATTATTTGTTATTTACTGGTATTTTTTTGTGTCTGTGTGGACGTAGGTCTTTATGTATTTAACACGGCTCAACTTTATTTGTTTTGACCGTTGTTGTAGCGTGCTTCTCTTTGCGGGCAGAAGTTTATGAGGTCGGCTGTTGATGAAAGTTTTTTCGAGTTTTCCCTTTTGTTTTACCGTTTTAATAAGGTTTTTTCTGTTGGGTTCACCTTTAAGGTCTTGTGATTTATTTTTGTAACAAAAAATTGTATATATTTTTGTTGGTAAAGTAAGGATCGAAAACAATAATGGTGGGCGTTGCAGTGTCTTTGAAGATGGAATGCGTTGATAAATATATTTTTATCTTAAACAAAAACACGCGCCTAGTCTTTACGAAACGAAATAAATTATTTATGAGTTAGCCATACATTTTGTGTTCGAAAAATAGAATGGTTCTCTTTTCTTAGAAGATTCCAATTATTGAGTATTGATTATCTATTTCATAGTCTTAAAATAACAATATTAAGCCAATGTCTGTACATTCGATAGAGTAGCAACTAGCAGAGGTTTAACTGGTGATGCTACGATTCGTCGTAATTATTTCGTATCTCATAATCTTTGATAGAGGTTGAACACGGAGCGAGCCTATCTCAATAGGAGCTCCTATCAATCCCGCATAAAATATATGTTACAGTGTTAGAGACCGAGACATGATCCTCCAGCTTTTACATAAGAACTTTGCCACTCTGAGACGACGACGATGACAAAACAGAATTCATTTTTATGTCTTGAATAAAAATAACGTTCTGTCTGTGTCTTCGCCCAGTGCTAATTGGATGGATGGATATTGATACGGTTTTCATTTAGAGATTTTACGGACGGCTAAAAAATATATACACACTCACTGCGCCTATTATCCCCGAGGTGCAACCAGTGCACCCACTTTTCGCCGTTATTCCGTCCCATTATGTGATAGGGGGCGAGCCTATCGCCATGTCGGGCACAAATTCCAGACTCCGAGCTGATATTGAATAGAAAAACTCAATATCACATTGCCCGACCCGGGAATCGAACCCGAGACCTCACCATTGCAGTCGTACCATAATACAACTACGTCACCGAGGCAGTCAATATAATCGAGGTTAAAAAATATGTTTGTAAATTTTATGTAGACGCTAGTTTAATAAAAGGTTAAAGCAATATTTTAAGTTCAGGGATAAAGAACGCCAGTTTGGTTTTCTTTTGCATAAATTAATTCTTACAAAATATTATAATAGCTTTAAGAAAACTTGAAGATCGACGCCTACACCATGCGTGGGTGGTTTTGTTTAACTTATTGCATGTAACAAGTTGTTTTTACTCTCTGATTCTCAGCTGTAAACCTAACGTAAATAATTTTATAGATTTATACAAGCATAAAATTAATTTGAATATTTGAATCGGTTTATCTGTGTTTTATTGGTTCTCATACCGCCTGAAACCAATATCGATACTTACGCCTGAAAACCAGACTTTAAAGGAGAGAGAAGGTTTAAAGAATTATGTTTATTTTTTGCCTTTAGCTGTTAGGAAGATTGAGGCCATGAATTTATCAATGGCGCAACGGGATACATTCGGGAATTTAATTATTATTAAATTTTATTTATTGTGCGAACCGAGATTTGATGTAAGGTTTACCAACACCGCAGCTTAGTACGCAACTACTAAACCAATGAAAAATTTGTGCACCTAAAAAGGGGTAGACATTGAAAATTATATTCATGTTTCATTCTATGATAGTCGACGACGGTGGAAAGACATTCTAGAGATAACTCAATACATTTCTTCAAAATATATCATGCATACTTTTTGCGACCGGAGCTTCTTCATGTTACAATTGAAACTGAATTGTAACATGAAGAATAATACAATAATACAATAACATAATACAATTGAACTCTAATTTTAGAGTAATTTTTATGAAATGTAACCATTTTCGGAACATTAAGATCGGGTTTTTTCAAATGTAGTTGTAATCATCGATCCCCGGGTCGGGCGGAATGATATTGGGTTTTTCTAATTAATCGCACTCTTAATAAAACAATGACCTTATCCAAAATTTTAGCTAGATGAGTTTTAGCAAAATATGGACCCTAAAGGGCAAGCTGCATCGCCTAAGAAAAAGATGTGTCTTTTCAATATTGGGAATAGGCTTAAAATTGCTTGAATTTATGTTCGTTCCCCGCTCAACTAAAAAAAAAATGTTGTATACAGTTAGTTTTTGCGACGATTCCCACAAGTCAACAATTTTGGTTTAGGTCATTGTTTATTAAGAGTGCGCAGTATCAGCTCGGAGTCTGAAATTTGTGCCTGATATTGCGATAGGCTCGCTCCCTATCATATCATGGGACAGAATATACACGGCGAAAAGTGGGTGCACTAGTTGAGCCTCAGTCTACCCCTTCGAGGATAAAAGGCGTGAGTGTGTGTGTGTGTGTGTGTGTGTGTGTGTAAAATCGGATATCTTTGAGCGACGAGCTTAGTGCGTTGCCATGCAAATATTATTAACCGACTTCAAAAAGGAGGTTCTGTATTCGATCCGTATGTATGTATGTTTGTATGTATGTAAATTTGTATGGCCGCGCGTTTCTCAAAAACTACTGATCCGATTTGGATGTGGTTTTCGATGTTTAAATGTATAGTTTTTAGGGAAGGTTTTAGTATATTATTTATGAAGATCTGATGAAGATCTTCGGAGATACACAATGGAACTCTTCAATTACTAACAGCAGATGACTCGCGAATGCTGCAATCGTATGTATATGATGTATTGTTTACACTATTTTATAATTAACTAACAAAAAAGCAATAAATAAAAACTTTTTAGCAAATAATAAACCGACTTCAAAACCACTGTAAACCAAAAAATAATTCAACTTGATATTCGCTTAGTATTTACGTATATTTGGAGTCGGTGCCTAATTTAAATTGAACAATGCTTTCGTATATTTGATCTTGTATTTCCTTGGCTTAGCTGGCAATTTAATTTAGGCATCGACTCCAAATATACGTAAATACTAAGCGAATATCAAGTTGAATTATTTTTTGGTTTGCAGTGGTTTTGATTTTTAAATAATATAATGCTGTGCACCGGAATCTATGGTCGTCAACAAGACTGCCAAGAAAATCAACTTGAAATCTTTTTTTGGCAGTGCTATTTTTTCTAATGTGCAATCCGTATAAGATAATGTATTATGAAGCAACATCACTCTATCAAGCCATTATCTCAGCGATATGATAACGACCACTATTCCGCTATACACGGGTACTTTCCCTTCTATTGTACACAACGGTTTTTGTGTACCCGTTTCGGATTGTGACCGATTTTCTCCTTCCAGAAAGTACTGGAAATAAATATTATTTTAAGCAAGAAATCGAGTATTATTGTTCCATATCACTAATATTGATATATCCATATCACTGATATTGATTATGAACGTTTGCTTTTGTATTGTGTAATTATTACAAGCTATGTATTGTTCACAAATATTTTGAAATATATTTTTATAATAAGTACTGATTTACAATACCTTGCTACATCAGTAGGACATCCTGAATCTAGGATAGTTTCCCTAACAATGTCTAGATCTAAGTAGTACTATTTATATTTAAATATAGGTAAAAATATTACATTAACTTTTGGCCGCGGTGCCGCCCGCGTTTATTTTCTAGATATAATGTATCGAAACAGAGTTAAGTACTCTGATATAGTATAGTCACTAAATTTTTTTAAAATCAAGTATTAGTTTCAGAAATTATCCTCTCGGTATAATATACGGTATAAACCAACTTTACCTCCCTTTAACATCAGTACATAAATACAGTTGCTACTAATTACTGTTCCATATTAGATTTCTTGTATACACATTATTGCTTACTAGCTTTTGCTCGCGATTCCGTCCGCGTAAAGAAGATTTCCGGGATAAAGGTCCTATTTTTTCTTATCTTGGGATAAAAAAGCTTTCTTTCCAAGGGTTTTAAACTATGTCCATATCAAATTTCATCGAAATCGGTTCAGTCGTGAATGCTTTACAGACAGATAGACTTAGTTTCGAATTTCAAAAGTATAGATTCTGCTACTGGATTATGTCAACTTAATTGCCATAGATACTGTTGTCTGATACATAAGTGTTTTAACCGGAACGGTCATATTAATATAAGCCATGTTTAATAACGTTAAGGAAACATGTACACTCATTTACCATCATGACATCAGCGTTAATATTATATTACAAGGGCTTATGTTCCCGTATCTATGTGTTTGACGAACTGTTTTGTCTGTATAACAGTTTATGAAACCATTTTAATTTCATTATAGTCTTCGCCTACGCAGTTAGCGCATTAGAATATGAAATATTCGAAATAAATGGATACGAAAAACCTTCAACTATTATAAAAGAAAGTTTACAAAGGCGTTTATCAAAGGAAATGTGCCTTTCGTACCACCCTTAGATCAAAACTTATTCGTCCGCATTTCAAATAACACAATTTACCACTGACAGGGGAAAATAGCTTTTGTTTCTTCAGGGATACATCATTAAATGCGATAGAGTTTGGTATTTATGTTTTTTCCGTGAAGGAATTAAGGTTTTCAATCAGATTTTGCACGTGGAGCGCTGGTCCATTAATTCCGCCTTTCCTCATGTTTATCTTGAAGATTAATTGGGTTACCGTGTTTCGGTTAGCGGGTAATTATGTTAGAGCTTGTACTTCCATTAAATGCATACTAATATTATAAAGCTGAAAAGTTTGTTTGTTTGGTTGAACGCGCTAATCTCGGGAACTACTGAACCGATTTTGAAAATTCTTTCACTAATAGGAAGCTGCATTACTTCTGAGTAATATAGGCTTTTTATCCCGAGAAAATATTTTTATCCCGGAAAAACTTGTTCACGCGGGGGGAGCAGCGAGCAATAGTAGTTATACTTGTCAATAATATCAGTACGCTGCGCAACCATCCATTTTTCAAATTAAAAATATCTTCTATAGGCAAGATATGGCGATTTCTATTTATACACAGGTTGATTAACCCTTCAAGCCCCGCTTATATATATATATATATATATATATATATATATATATATATATATATATATATATATATATATATATATATATATATATATATATATATAGATGTATGGGAAAACCCTATATATATGGACACCGGTGTCCGTCGCGGGGCTTGAGGAGTCAAATCAACCGTAACTCAGCAAAATCTCCGCAGGTCCGGGGATGTTTTTATAACAGCCATCCAATCTAATGCTATGTTAAATAAATGAGTTAGAGGAATCAGTTTTTCAACAAACGCCAACAACTGATTCTCGTATATTAGAAATTGGTATTATGATAAAAGTGCTTCGTACGGACGATGAACAAAGAACGGTTATCGTCCTGATACATGAAAGAAAGTTAATCAGTGTGTACTCAAGCAAGGTTTTCTGTCTGCGGCCCGGAGATTAGCCGCAGTTGAATATGAATACATACGTATGTAGGCAGAAGTCTATTTTATTCTGAATTCTGAGGTTCATTTCATTGTTGTTGAGAGCTGTTCATTTTATGAAATGTATAGGCTATCATTTGACTAAGAACGAAGTAGTTTATAAAAGAATTTCTAAGTAGGTACTTAGTTTGTTATGTTCTTGAATGAGCAAAACAAGCTGTCGACATTTTATGAGGCATCGAAATTAGGGAGATACTTGACAGTTAGAAAGGCATGATGTCCCATGACCCTTTTATAAGTCTATGATTCCAATTCATAACTTATTCTTTCTACGTACTTATTCCTATTCATAGGCTAATATTATTTTTAGCGTACATTATCTACGCAGACCCTTTACGGTTAATTCAACGTGGTTAAAAAAAACACCGAAGAGAATAATAAACCATAAAAACGCTAACAAAGCGAGCACCCATTGTTCAGCATCGCATTCTGATTACAGGACAGATTGGGGATCTGTTTTTCTTTATCCTTAGCTTCATGCATATTTATCAGTGTTAGAACCTTTGTGTTTTCATTTCGCGAAATGTTTGCTTGTTTAGAACTTTCACAGTAGTCTTTAATCTCAGTTTTACCTTCAAGCGATACTCAACGTTTCACCTGCTAGTAATGTTCTTTGCCTCTGGTCTTTTGAATAATGCATTTTCGAAAGTTTATTCCGTTTTCGCTAAAATCCTAGTATAATCCTACTAATATTATAAATGCGAAAGTGTGTAAGAATGTATGGATGTCTGGATGTATGGATGTATGGATGTTTGTTCCTCTTTCACGCAAAAACTACTGAACGGATTTCGATGAAATTTGGCACACGGGTAGATCATGTGCTGGATTAACACATAGGCTACTTTTTATCCCGGGAAAAATATAAAGCGGGACTTTTATCCCGGAAAAACTCATTCATGCGGGCGGAGCCGCGGGCAAAAGCTAGTTTAATATAAAGTCAAAAGTAATAGTTTTAATATCTACTGCTATAAAATTCTTCCTTGTAAATTCACTTTAATTTCATGGATATTGTATTAAACATTTTCCGTTGTAGAAAACGCTCCGAAAATGTACAGTACAATATATGTTTATGTATTTGGTACGTTATATCTATGCATACTCGTATTTCGGTTTTAAATATATTTCTTGAAAAATGAATTTAATTAACTCGATACTTATTGCTTAATAGCAATAAATATATATAAATACAGACAGGTTAATTTGTTATGGAAATATTTCCCGCGCTTCGAGCAGGCGGTATATATTGATATTGACGAAATGCGCTAAAACGTGAAATTATAATCGGTCATCGTAAAATTTCTTCGTTCGTGATTTAATCTACACTATCAATATGAAAAGGCAATTGTGAGTTTGTAAGCATGTTTGTCTTGATTATTTTGTCAATGTTCATCTAGGTAGTAATTTTTATTCAAATGCGTTTCAGTGTTTACTTCTATCTTGGAGATTCTTTTATTAATAGAAAGCTACATTACTCCTGAGTGCTACTTTTTACCCCGGAAATAGTATATTAGCATTATACAGCGGGACATTTATCCCGGAAAAACTGTTTTATGCGAGCGGACCCGCAGACAAATCTACTAGAAAATACTTCCACGCATGCTAAGCTTCATTGAAAACTAATAGAATATTACTGCTATAGCTTATAGACTTTCAATTAGAAATAAAGTTATAAGGAGAAATCTTACTCTCCTTTCTTCTGGAGTGAAAAGCGCACGTGGCGCTTCGGCGCGAGCACAGTAATAAAATAGCTATAAAAATGTCTATGCATGTCTTTATGTCTTTAACAATAAATGGCTTTTACATCAGTTTTAAGTATCCAATAAGCAAAAGTTAATTATGAAGGTGTAATTGAGTTGTGTTTATGTTTGGTAAAAAATAAATCAAAATAGTTTCTGTCTGTGTCCGTTTTGAATTTATACTCATGAAGATTTTTTTTTAATTTGCTTGATATACTCAGATGCTTCGAGTTTTGGTTTAAAAGCAAGTGTTATCCGAGATTCGTTCTCCACATCGAGATACACTTACACTTTACATTAGGTATTTCACTACACACAATAATAACAAGAGAATTGAATATAGAGGCTCACATTTATTTTTTTCACCGAAGTAGACATATACCGCAAGGTGTCTCTGTTTGAACAAATTATATTTCAACTACATGTGCAGAATATAATATAATATAATGCTCCTAGCCAGTTTCGTCCACGGCAGCCAATCTCAAAGGAGATCAGCCAGGTACAGGCTAGGAGATACGCAGATTCGTACATACGCTAATATACGCAGGAGATATTATAGTGCACAAGTGTGTGTGCAATACACAGGTGCACTCGCTATTCCTTCACTCTCATAGTCCAGTGATACGGCAATCCGACATGACCGGAGAGAGAACAGGCGCAGGACCAACGGCTTTACGTGCTTTCCGAGGCACGGGGGTATCACACCGCCAACTTCCTGACTCCGAGCTACAACTGAGTAATATTTAAGATGGAAAACCCAGTCCAGTGCCGGATTAAGCAAGCGCGGGGCCCGTAGCAAATTCTTTCAAAGGGCCCTTGATCTGCTATGGGTTCTTAAGTATAAAGTGGTAAAGATACAATTCAATACTCAATACGTTTATTTGCTATCTATAGGTTACAATTTTGTGGGTATATAATAGTGTAGTAAATTACTATAGGCGCTGTTAGGCTCTGACAAGTACAAAAAACCTGAGATGAGATTTCCTGGCAATCCTACTAATATCCTACTAATATTATAAAGGCGAAAGTTTGTAAGAATGTCTGGATGTATGGATGTTTGTTCCTCTTTCACACAAAAACTACTGAACGGATTTTGATGAAATTTGGCACACGGGTAGATCATGTCCTGGATTAACACATAGGCTACTTTTTATCCCGGGAAAACATAAAGCGGGACTTTTATCCCGGAAAAACTTTTCAACGCGGGCGGAGCCGCGGGCAAAAGCTAGTTTAGAGTAATTTTGATAGGATACTAACAATTGAAAACAGATTCAGACACAAAATATATTTTTCAATACATATTTCAAAGTTTATATTTAATACAAAGTATATTATATTTTTAGGAATAGCTAATGTTATATTTAATCAATGGTATACTTTAAATAATGTTTATATTTTATACTAGCTTTTGCCCGCGGCTCCGCCCGCGTTATAAAGTTTTTTCGGGATAAAAGTCCCGCTTTATGTTTTCCCGGGATAAAAAGTAGCCTATGTGTTAATCCAAGACATGATCTATCTGTGTGCCAAATTTCATCAAAATCCGTTCAGTAGTTTTTGCGTGAAAGAGGAACAAACATCCATACATCCAAACATCCATACATTCTTACAAACTTTCGCCTTTATAATATTAGTAGGATTCGTAGGATTTGTTCATCTGTTTCCTTATAATTTTTTAAATTTATACAAAGTAACTTTTCTACATTTCAGGTGGGCAAATTTAGAAATATACTATTCGTATCAATTTATCTTAGCAAATCATATCCTATATTCATCAAAGCGAGATAATTCAGACGTTTTTGAGTCATAGTGTTCCATAACTCATTTTTTATGCGCTTTAATGTCCAAAATGAACGTTCGCCACTGCAGTTAGTGATCATGAGAATCTCTCTAGAAGTAATAAAATATTTTTTTAGTCATAACTTCTATAAACCAATCTATACTAATATTATAAAGAGGAAAGATTTGTATTTTTGTATGTTTGACATGGATAAACTCAAAAAGTACGGGACCGATTCCAAAAATTCTTTCACCATTAGAATTCTCGCGAGTTGTTACGGCCAAACCAATAAACCAATTTCGATGAAATTTGTAAGGGATATAGTTTAAGACCCTGGGATAAACCTAAGCTGCTTCTTATCCCGGGAAAAAATAAACCGGGATTTTAATCCCGGAAAATATTTTCTTGCCCGTGGAACCGCCAACAAGTAAGTATGGAGATAGTTTGAGACCCAGGGAAGGACACAAGCTACTGCTTATCCCGGAAAAATATAAACCGGAACTTTTATCCCGGTTTTATTCTCGCGAGTGGGGCGGCCAAACCACTCAACCGATTTCTATGAAATGTGATAGGGAGATAGTTTGAAACCTTGGGGAGAACCAAGGCTAATTCTGATCCCGGGAAAAAATAAACCGGGATTTTATCCCGGAAAATATTCTTGCGTGTGGTACCGCAAACAAATAAGTATGGAAATATTTTGAGATCGAGGGAAAGATATAACTACTTGTATCCCGGAAAAACATAAACCGGGAATTTTAACCCGGATTTTTTCTCTCGTGAGTGGAGCCGTCACGCCCAAGCCACTGAACCGATTTCGATGAAATTTGGAAGGGTCATAGTTTAAGACCCTGGTAAGGATGTAGGATATTTCTTATCCCGGGAAAAAATAAACCAGGACTTTAATCCAGGCAACTATTTTCTTGCGGATGGAACCGCAAAGAAATAAGTATGGAGATAGTTTGAGACCCAGGGTAGGACACAGGGAACTGCCCATCCCGGAAAAATGTAAACCGGATATTTTTTCCCGATTTTTTTTCTCACGAGTGGAACGGCCAAACCTCTCCACCGATTTCAACTAAATTTAGCAGGTATATAGTTCAAAACCCTGGAAAGGACCTACGCTACTTCTGATTCCGGGAAAATATAAACCGGGATTTTATCCTGGAAAATATTTTCTTGCGGGTGGAACCGAAAAAAATAAGTATGGAGACAGTTTGAGACCGAGGGAAGGACATAGGCAACTGCTTAATCCTGAAAAAATAGAAACCGGGACTTTTATCTCAGATTTTTTTACCTCACGGTTGTAGCCATCACTCTCAGCCGATTTCGATGAAATTCCGTACGAAGATAATTTAAGACCTTGAGGAGCATCTAGGCTATTGCTTATCCCAGAGAATTATAAACCGATACTTTTATCCCGGAAAATATTTTCTTGTGGGTGAAACCGTGAGAGAACAAATATGGAGATAGTTTGAGATCCAAGGCAGGACAAGCTACTTTTATCTTTTTATTTTTAAGGATATTTCCTTACATCATTACATATTATAAAACAAAGTCCCCCTATCGCATCTGTTTGTCTGAACGCGATAAACTCAAAAACTACCGAACGGATTTTCATATCTTTTTCACCAATGGACGCAGTGATTCAACAGGAAGGGTTATGTGTATAATTCATAAGTATTTTGTACGACCGAAAATTAAATGTAATATTATGCTTTGCTACCTGTGCGAAGCCAGAGCGGGCCGCTAGTATACTTATATTCTAGAAAATAAATTTTTGGTATATGGTTACCAAATTATATTAAAAATAATGTAGACTGTTAATCTTATAAATAAATAGAAAATTTTAACAATTTAATTCGAGCTATTTCAATTCTGCTACACATCCACACAAGAGTGCTTGCATACACGGCAGACTTTTTGTAGAGATCAGCTCTATAATCAAACAGATAGATTATCAGGCCGACTGAAATTCTACACGTTTATACAAGCAACTTTTTGTAGAACTTGTGTATTTACCGTATGAAATTATTTGAACTATTTACGCAAAGGAAATAGTCGGGTACCGAGTGTCTGACGTGGATTGTCTTAGTAAGAAAAGTTGTAAAGTTTCACGTTTTTGTGACATCAAAAAAATTCAACATACCACATCCTAATAAGTTTCACTCAAAAAATTACGCTCAGGCAGAGATGAGTGGGTTTTAATATGCGGGGCCCCCTTTCGCGCGGGGCCCGTAGCAATTGCTACTCTTGCTACGTGGTTAATCCGGCACTGACCCAGTCACAATGTTTTTTGGCTCGACCCGGGATTCGCACCCAGAACCTCATCGTGCAAATCGTACTCGTAACGCGTACGCAATACAACTACGCCACCGAGCCAGTCAATAATACAGAATATAGTTTCATTATTACAAGAAAATTATTCACAATTTAATCCGGAGGGTTTCATGATAAAGTTTCAACTCGGTTATTTGCACACTTGTCCTGTGAATTATACCCGTTAGCCTAGGGCTGACCCTGCGGTAAGAGTACATAATTAACGCCTGGGAAATTACGCATATTGCATGTTTGGTTTTAAGTTATTGGGATAGAGTTAAGTTTTATATACTCGAATTCGTATTAAGTATGATTTAAATTTTCAGTAGCAGGCTAGGTAATATTCTGCTCCATTACCATAAATTACAAATTGGCACTTTTGATTTTGCCACACATGTTGAACCCACATTTTTATGTAAAAATAATATGAACTGTGTAAACAATTTAATTAAATAAAAGCTATTCCCTAAAAACCTTTAATGAGTTTTCATTAATTGGGTAAACCACGCGCTAACGTAACACGT
This sequence comes from Lapara coniferarum, assembly GCA_949316025.1. Classification (NCBI taxonomy): domain Eukaryota; kingdom Metazoa; phylum Arthropoda; class Insecta; order Lepidoptera; family Sphingidae; genus Lapara; species Lapara coniferarum. The sequence goes on along the minus strand of OX438925.1, from coordinate 15,752,858 downwards.
TTAACAATAGTACAATACCGAAACACTGTTAATAAATGAATGTGATTATCATTTTATATCGAAATAAGCTTATCTAAAGCTACGATGTTAGATATAAATAACTTATTAGGCATTCTCAGCGGGTCCGTAGCAGTAGCTACGACGTAGCCATGTTGCTACGCCACTGCTACGTCGTAAACATCCAGCGCGGCGCGGCGGTTTACCTAAACATGTTTTTATGTTGAATAATTTAAAGTCGCCGCTTTGTTCTTTATTTTAATTTATAACAGGAACATTTCCAAAAAATTTTAAACTTCTCTGCAAATAATTACATAACGTTAGTGGTACTTCAAAAATATAGACACTTATATGAAAATAAAATGAAGTAACACGGAAGTAGGTTGCAATATGTTATCAGTAGACAAAATATGTTTTTATATCACACACATGTAATGTCTTTCTTTAATTACGGCCAAAACCACGTCTAAAACCATACAGGAATACTTTTTTAATACGGTCTATTAAAAAAAAAATGTAATGTGCATTAAATATTTTTGGAGTCTATTTAGCATGAATTAAAATCCTTTAATCATAGTGAAATTTCTATATATTACTGGTAATATAATACCAGCCCTGTATTATATACAACCCACTGCTGAGCACAGGCCTCCTCTACTACTGAGAGGGTTTAGGCCTTAGTCTACCACGCTAGCCTAGTGCGGGTTGGTAGACTTCACATACCTTCGAAATGCTTCTAGAGAACTTTTCAGGTATACTGGTTTCCTCACGACGTTTTCCTTCACCGTTAAAGCGAGCGATAATTCACAAAGAATACATAACTCTTTTTAAAAAGTCAGAGGTGCGTGCCCACTGCATTTTGAACCTGCGCACATTCGTCTCAGCAGACCGTTCCACTCCCAATTAGCCTGTTTGCCGCTTTTTACGATGATCTTCAACAAAATTAGGATAATGACCCCTAATATCCGATCTAATCACCCAACGATTCCCTACAATATAATATCACGCCAAGATACAAGCCTGTTGGAGACACGCCAAGTGGGAATGAACGGGAAGAGTGATTAATGTATGTAATCTATGGGGCAATGACCTCCAATTTAGGGAGAATGGGGGTAGGCGACAAATATAATTGCAAAACACGGCTTAGAAATATACACCCTTAGCTATCTAATGGTTAGAATAAATATAGAATGGCAAAATATATGGTGTTGGGCAGCAAAAATCAAATACGCGAAATAATTGCTAAAAACCCCGACGTGCGAATCATGGGACAAAGTATACAGAGGGTAGACACGGCGCGTAACCTTGGCCTAATGTTCGACCCGGAGCTGCGGTTTGAGAATCATATCAATGACATTGTAAAAAATTGTTTTTATAGGTTAAAGATTTAGTATAGAATAAGAGACTATCTTGGTGTTGCTATGAGAAAGAGATTGGTGGACTCCTTGGTACTATCGAAATTTAATTATTGTGATGTTGTTTACGGACCGTGCCTTCTATCCCGTACGCAAAACTTAATACAGCGAGTCCAGAATGCGTGTGCGCGGTTTTGTTTTGGGATACCTCGAAGAAGCCATGTTACACCCTATTTAAATGCCAATAATATGTTAAAAATGGCGGCACGCAGACGAATGCATCTAGCGAGTCTAATTTTTAGTACCATAAACACACATACACCGAGATACTTGTACACAAAACTATCGTGGAGGCAGTCATATCACAATTACCCCACTCGTTCCACGTCAAATCCGCTCTCAATACCCCGCTTCAGAACTGCCGCCTTCAGAGGCTGTTTCAGGTTTGCTGCCACTCGCTGCTGGAACGATCTTCCACCGCCATTGAGATTCCTAAAAACCAAAGAAACATTTAAATTTCAGGTGAAAAAGTTTTTAATATTTCAACAAAAGAATGACCAGCAGATTTAAGTCTTACCTACGGTTTATGAATCATTTGCGAGGTGTAAACCTCCTTGCGGTTGGTGGCAGCATTCCTCTGAGACGGTTATTTACAAATTCCTTGTTAAGGGTTTCCGGATGTCCTCCTCTTTCACATCAGGCTCGACTTTTAAAAAAAATATATATAGCACTTTATTATTTTGATTATACATATTTATTTTTACCTTTTAGATAGTATATACATGAAATGTTTTTTTATTTCTTCTTAAAATATTTTAAAATAAGCAATTTACACGTACCCGAGTCAATTGATAAATAATGTATCGTAATCCAACACATAGCCCTGGTGCATGCATAGGTATAGTTTGTTTTATTTTATTTATAGTTTTATATTATGATTTTTTATACATGTGAATGGCCATGTAGTGCCTGGTTAATGATTTTATATTTTTATAGAATCCTGAAAAAGAAAACAGTCGAAAGCGGGACTCGAACCCACGACCACCGGCGAACCGTGCCGTTCCGTTATTTATAGTTTTTGTTTTTACTTTGTGTTGTATTGTTAGCCGGCGTCCGCATGTCACCCAAGGTGACCACTGAAAACCAGCGTTGTGCCGTGGTTCGCGCTACAGTGCAACATTTTATGCTGAGCGGTCACCTACATGTCACAGCGACGACGCGGCGTGCAAACTACCCCTATCTTTTTTTTTCTATCTTTATACTATTATTAGTACGCCGTATATGTTGTAAGCTGTGGCAAATAAATTTGTTTTCTTTCTTTCTTTCTTCAAAACTTGGTCGAAGTATTGACTTGTTAGCTAACTTACCATATATGTGTAAAATATATATATATATATATATATTATTTTATTCATTTTAATTTCTTAATACTTTACAGTTTACACACATGCACTCACTTACACGTACACACACACACACACACACACACACACACACACACACACACACACACACACACACACACATACACACACTTCCAAGGGAAGGTGCGCACGCGCGCACTCTTGTGTCTATGTTTTTGGTTGACGTTGCTCTAGGGTCTAGACGAAAATCAGCGCCAAGCATTGCTGTTTGGCATATTATGCTGATCTAGATCCAATTGACATGGTTGCGGTGGGACATATACCATCCACACTGAGTGAGTATTTGAGTACTTTTTTAAAAATTGTATTACGATACTCACACACCCACTGTTATTATAAGTTCACCACCCAATTAGTGGTCAATAAATTTATTCTTTCTTTCTTTCTTTCTATCTGATTTAGAAAGTTTAGAAGTGGGTAAAGTAATTTGCCTAACCAATCGTCTACTATCTGTGGGCATTTATTTTATTGTTTATCGCTGTTTTCTTCATTCATATCATAGAACAATCGATCGGATCGATCTTTGATATTTTTTGACATCCAAAGGCACAGCTGAACAAAAACGTAAGATTTTTTCTTAAGCTTAAACCATATCTGAGACCCTCATCAAGCGTAGTGTAGTCGCTTATTTATCAAAATGCCAGTACAGGTGTTGAGCTTGTGCTTGTCATTCTGAAATCGCAGTAATTTTAATATTTTCCTTGTGTGAATTCTAAATTATTGTTGAATTGTGATAATTATAGGTACGTTGCACGGAGATAGTAAATTAGTACATAATAATTCCATTATACTTTGGGATTGACGTCATCGAAATTTGATACATTTGACACTTTGATGTAACTTGACGTCATAAATACTGAAACTAAACAGCTTTGCGGAGAGCACCCTTCACAATTTCTGATGTAACACGGTAAACATTAACAGGACGAGTTGAAGAGTCATGTTACTGTTCCTTAGATAATCGACTTGAAGGAACAAATTTTGATATTGTGTAATAGATACTAGTCACCAAGAAAATAAAAAGCAGACAGGTTAGATATTGTTTTTTTACATTCAGAATATAATTTCTACGTCACTCTTACTTTACAACTACGCAATACGAATTATTACTTAGTTTCAATTTGAAGCTGTCAATTGTTGGACTCATTTTAAAGTATTTTATAGACATGTTCCTCGATAAACTATAATAATTTTATCATTTGTTCGTTTAGTTAGTATCATAGCGTTAGTAGCTTTATTGTTTTTTGGAGTATTTTCCACGTATCAATATATAGTCAAATGAATTTTGTTCATTCTAATAAAATTATAATAACGGAGCTTCTTTATTCTACGACTAGTGTCACTCGCGGTGCCGTCCGCGTGAAAAAGTTTTTCCGGGATAAGAGTATTTTCCCGGGGTAAAAAGCACCCAGGAGTAATGTAGCTTCCTAATAGTGAAAGAATTTTCAACATCGTTTCAGTGATTCCTGAAATCAACGCGTTCAACCAAACAAATAAACAATTAAACAAACTCTTCAGCTTTATAGCATTATAGTATAGATTACTCAAGTTATTCCTCGAATGAAGAAGGTTTTAGATACTAATCAGTTTTTAACTAAGTAGCTACGTTAAGTAGCTGTATTGTATGTACCTTTCTGATTTGAAGAGCTATGAGACTTAAATTGTGACGTCTTGAAAAGCGCAGCGCAGTTTAATTTTAAATTCGGCGTTTTGGGTAGCGTTTAGAGGCAGTAAGTAACTAGTGTCGTTCATATCGTTCATGTTCAAACCATCTGCTGCCTTTATAATAAAGACTACTTCCAACCATGATCACTCACTAAACCACTGTCGTATCAAGTACATTACTAACCTTCAAAGAGTACAAATAAATTAGCTGTATTGTAAAAGTTTTACATGTTTCCCAAAAACCACAGTATGTATAAACTTTACCACCAAGATCCTTTATAAACTCGTACAGAGGCCTTTATGAACATTCAATTAGCTCAGTGTTTTCTACTATTCAAGTTCGATTACTCACATCAAAAAGTTTTACATAAGTTCTACCTTTTGAAATCAAGAATGGATGGATCAACAAGGAAAAGTTTTGAATGAGAAAACTTGAAATCGAATGTTCAATTAATAACAATAATTAACTAAATCTTGGTAAAGAATAAATTATATACTATTTTTTTTAAGCATTGAATGACGAGAGGAGTATACCCTTCGCCAGATGGTAAGCGATACGACCACCCATAGACAGTAGCAACACCATCCAGCACCTTGGGTTACAAAGTATTATGTGGCATTCCACTGCGCTCGTCATCCTGAGATATAAGATGTTAAGGCTCATTATGTTCTGTAGTTACACTGGCTACAATGCCCTTCGAGCCGAAACACAACAGTGCATGCACACTAGTGCTTCGCGGTACAAATAGATATTACGGTGGTACCCACCCAGAAGGACTCTTACATATGAGAGACCTACCACCAGTAAAATAAATAATATACTAAAACCTTCCATGAAAATTATACATTTGAATAAATAGAACCCCATCCAAATCGGTTCAGTAGTTCTTGAGAAAATTGCGGCCATACAAATTTACATACATACATACGAGACGAATACAGGACCTTCTTTTTTGAAGGCAGTTAAAACAATGTTAAAAGAGTGAGTTAGAGAAGAACTTGAGTATAGTATTCAACGATTCTATTCGAAACGCATAAAAAACAACTTATATCTTGATTTTAGCTATACCTGATACCTATGTATATTGTATAGATATCTATGTATTACTGTAGTCAAACTAGCTTACTTAAGCCGGGACAAATAGACCTTAAAACGGTTCTATTACCTCAATTTCACAAGCATCAATTATTAGAATATGAAAAATCTGCAAGCCATATCTATTAATTTTCCTAAGTAATATCATAAAATATGCATGGCTTAAACTCATTAGGTATTTGAACAGTAAATTCCATTCCCAGCTTAAATCCAATTAAAAGTAATTCACAAAATGGCTTCAACCGTTTTCCTTTTTTAATTACCAGAACTCACTAAATCACTCGGAAATCTTTTAAGACGGAGCCCAGTAATCAAATGTCAATCAGTCATTAGTAATTAGTATAGTGCAGGGATGCGGTGTGGGTCTCAGCGGGGGTGAGGTCTGGAGCACAGGGGCGCGGGGTAGGTCGCGATGAACTGGGTCACGAGAGCAACGGCATCGGGACCTAGAAACGGAAAATCGGTAACGTTTAAGCATCACCAGACGTGGCTGTAAGACGATTAAATTCATTATAGAAACTCAATATTATGAAAACCTCTACTTATTTTTTTTAATACTGAATGACAACGAACAGCTAACCAAATGATATACTTTGCTTTTTTTACAATATGCAAACCTAATATTATAGTCATATTTATTTTTTTCTTTTAGAGATATGGTATTTTACTAGTTTTACAATGTAGCTAGGCACCAAGAAAGAAATTATTGAAATTCATCCTACAGGGTAAAATGACTTTGGACACTGAATAATAAATTACACTATCTTTGCACTGAGCTAGTCACCCTGAAACATTAGATTAGGTAGTTTAAATTAACTTAACAAAAATAAATCAGTTATATAAACAACGTAGCCTAGCGATACACCAAAGGTTGCCAGATTTGGGATTATTTATTTATTCAACAATACGCACACACAGACACGTTTTGTCTGGGAAGGAGTAGGCAAACGCGCAACTAATGCATACACTTTCCGTGCGTATTCCGTCCCATGATGTGATAGGGGGCGACCCTATCGCCATATCGGGCATAAATTCCAGACTCCGGGCTGATACTGAATAGAAAAATCCAATATTACTTTGCCCAATCTGGAGATCGAACCCTAGACCTAGGCATTGCAGTCATACCGTAATACAAAAGTTAAATGACACATGTGGAGTCTATTTTTTGTCTTGAATTTTAACAGATGGATTGAAGTAAGCTTGATAAGCTTTGCAATTCTTTGAATTTGTATTTAGATTATACTTTTTATCTGTTACTTTAAGAAATTCGCTGCAAATTTGGCAGAACGAGTCAGCGTCTCGTTACAACCTCTCGAAGCCATTTTGTAGAGGTTGATACACCTTGTGACTCTGTGATACGTAAGTGCACACTGTTCCACATATATTAGCGACTCAAGAAATACTACCCCCAGTCCTCTCTTCTCATTCGCCAGCGACAGCGCGCAATGATCGTCATTAATTAGGCTTAAAAATAAAAAAAATGACAAATTGTTAAAAGCAAATACACTCATTTGCAAAAAAAACGGGCGGTTTGTATTTTAATTCTTTTTTTTTTAAATACGGTACCAAAATGATTTCAATCACTTGTACATGTTACTGGCCCAAGAATGTTATACCCATATGGATTTTTCATTCCGTTTAACAAACTGAAGAATAAAATGTGACGTCACAGCTATCTGCTGTCTCTCTCTTTAGAGTGACAAAGGTTTATTTTCAAAACCAGGACGTAACATAATTAACTGTCCATAATAATATGATATGATATATTATGGCTGCCTCGGTGGCGTAGTTGTATTATGGTACGACTGCAATGCTGAGATCTCGGGTTCGATCCCCAGGTTAGTCGGGTCGGGCAAAGTGACTATTTTCCATTCAGTATCAGCTCGGAGTCTGGAATTTGTACACGATAAGGCGATAGGCTCGCCCCCTATCACAGCGTGGAACGGAATAACGGCAAAAAGTGGGTGCACTTTTTGCAATTTGCACCTCTGTCCACAATTGCACCTCTGTCTACCCGGGGGATAAGAGGCGTGAGTGTGTGAGTGTGTAATAATATGATATCGCACCATAATATTTATTTTTATCTCTATAAAGTAATGCGGTTTAAATTAATTATGAAAACCAACTACAGCGGCTAGTAATAGTTGATATTTAAAAAATATAATTTGAGTTAGAAAGTTTATTCCAAACAAAATTGGCATATTTACATACTTTTTTGGTATGTGTAGTTCGGAACTACTAGTTCCACTTACATAAAAAAAATACCTCACCACGCGGTGTTGAATTCAGTGGCGGCCTTGGAGGAGGGGGGCGAACCAGGCAATCGCCTGGGGCCTCGCAGTTACAGGGGCATCTTGCAGCTCCTTGGGGGCCCGTTTTTTGGCACCTTACTTACAAAGCTGTTAAAAAAAATTATTTGCTTCGCACGGGGCCCCGCGTGCTTTTTTTTGCTTGGCACACAGCCTCACATTGTATATGTTTTACTTTCCCCCGCGACTGAATATGTTCACGTTGTTTGCCGGCCTTTATAACCAAATATGGAGACTGTAAGGTTAGACAGAAAAACATTGGGATATTTAAAAATGAAAACTACAGTTATTGTTAAATTTAAATATAATAAAAAAAAATAAAAAACATACTCATAAAAGTAAACAATCATACATAAAAAAATAATACACATTTAGGAAGTTAATAACCTAATTTTCAGTAAGTAATTTTGAAATATTACGAATATCTATTTTGTGTGATTTTACAATTTTTGCGAGTATTCTGCGAACTTTTTTTCTGTAATTATCCATAAGAATACATATTGTGTTTTAGAGATATTCTACTATGAGTTGTGTAATTCATGGTTGCAGAATTATTTGCAATCCAACATCTAGTGTGAAATTCCATAGGTAAGTTGATTGTAAACAAAGTTGTGTAGATATTTATAGCAAAAGTAATAAACACGTGGATGTTTTACAAATTACAATACCAAATAAATTCTTGTTGGAGAGCCATGGAATCAAAAATTAACGCTACATTCTGCGGGTGAGGTTTCGTCCTTAAATTTATTTTTAATATTCTAAAACTTCTGTGAAGAAGCCAACAAAACAATTAAAGCTTGCTAAAGATCACCATAATGTGCTCTCTTTCGGCAAATATATCTTTGAATTTATAAAACAAAAATGTTTTCGGCGACTAAAAGTGTAATGTTAAAGCAAAAGTCTTTATGTCATCACTATATGTAATTTTTCTTTGCTTGCTACTTGGAATATACTTTTAAAAAAAATCTCAAATATTAGCAAAATTTCACTGCAAAATATTTTCAATTTCAGACTGTACAATCATGAACAACTTTAATAAGAAATAACTTGTAATTAATTTTCTTCTTTTATCTCTTCATCTTCTGCTGCAATACTTTCTTTTATTTCTTTAAACTTATTTCACTGGACGTCTTCACATTAACTGATATATTGAAATCTTTCAAGTCTTGACGTTTCAATGGTGGTTCATATTCATTTCGCTGACATGTAATGTAAAAAGTAAATATCAATCAATAATAATATATTTAAGTACCTATACATTTTAGACAGAGGCAGAGGTGCCATTTAGTACACTCAGATATCACCCAATGTACCGCCGTTATAAAATTTGGTGGGTCGCAAGCTTAATGCCCTATCCTACTAATCTTATTATATTATAAAGGCGAAAGTTTGTAAGAATGTCTGGATGTATGGATGTTTTTTTCATGCAAAAACTACTGAACGGATTTCGATGAAATATGACACACGGGTAGATCATGTCCTGGATTAGCACATAGGCTACTTTTCATCCCAGTAAAATATAAACAGTGACTTTTATCCCGGAAAAACACATTCACGCGGGCGGAGCCGCGGGCAAAAGCTAGTAAATAATAAAGTCTAAGTGGATCATAATTATACCAGTGAAATGATTAAAAATAATATACTTACAGCATGAGTTTCTGGTAATAAATAATTATTTTTGACATCTACTGCCATATTCCCAGAAGTAGAAGACACATTATCACATTCAGAATCATAATCTTCTGTCTTTAAATGTTGACTAGTAATTCTTGCAGACATCAAATTGACCTTTTAATGGTATTTATATTTAACCACGTTTTTGCTTATCTAGATCTTTAAGAAATCTGTAAAGAGAAATACAAACTCGATTTTATTTTAAATAAAAGTTTCAATAAATCAATGCTGGATACACTGAGAACTCGATTGTAACTGTTGATCCTCAGTTTTTATTTACGATGATTTTTTAAAGATTAATAAGCTTTATAATATTCATTAGTAAGGCGGCTAGTATTACAAATACTCTAGCACCATTGTCAAACCGGTCCACCAAAGCTTACACCATGGTCACCCTAGCCTCTTGTTTACATACACTATTTACAATACAAAAAATCACATTTAACATTACGTTAATATGAAAAAAGTAGTCATATATAAAGCAAATCACATTAAGCGAGGTTTTTCTACAGTTCATTTATAAAATATTCACGTATTTTATTACGATTCGTATAAATATTGATAAAATTATAATATGTACACAATATTGATGACAATGAACTTACCTGTAGAATTTCACACTAAATGATGGATACCAAATATTTCTGCAACCGTGAACTACATAATTCACATTAAAATATCACTAAAACACACTTATTATTGTAGATAATTACGGAGAAAATTTCGAAGTGAACATTTATTTGACAACTATATTGACATCGAACTTAACGTTTTATAACAGTGTTGCCGAAGTATGTATTCGCAATTACCAATTAAATGAGGAATTTTTTTAAACTAAAATGTTAATAAAGATAAAAAACCTTAAGGATATCTTATTCAACAAGAATAATTCTGAAATGAAAATAGTACTTATATCATTATATAAGATATGTTGGAAATATTTATATATACATGATTGAGACGACAACAACGGTATTGATATTTTTTTATGGGTAGGGAAATAATCCGTAAGCTTTGGCAACATAGGTTAAAGAGTGAGTGAGATAGAATACAACACAAAAGGTAATTTTTTTGTCTTCACAAAAATGTGTGTACCGCTCTCTCCATTAGATAATATTATAAACTTCTTGTACTGGCCGGTTTTAAAAATGCCGTGGTGTTTAAAACAGTACGTTCTAAATTAAAATTTTCGTTTGATGCTCGTTTTTACAGAAAACCACTTTTTATCCTACATTTTTGGTGCGAAGTTCCAAAAGATAATATCGGTTTTCATAACTTTTAGTCAATTTTTATGAATTTATTTCATATTCTTAATTGTCAAAGCTTCATTTATTGCTGTTTAGCTGTCTCAATAATGTTAGAGAAAGTGGTAAAAGCTACAAAAATTATTGCGCTGCTCGAAGAGGGCTGCAGCCAATGCTTCGTGGCTCAGAGGCTAAGTGTGAGTCGCTCGACGGTTCAAAGGACCTGTCAGCGGTATCAAGACACCGGTTCCGTCGAGAGAAGGCCTGGTTCTGGAAGAAAACCATGTACCCAACCACGGGATGATCGTTTTCTTGTGAGTCGCGCATTGAGAAATCGCAAGTCTTCGTATGTGGACCTTAAGAACAACCTCGAAGAAGTAAGAAATGTGCATATAGGCTATGGACGGTCAGGAGGAGGCTGCTCGCGGCCAATATACGCAGTCATCGCCCGGCCCGCGGCCCTAAGTTACTCCGTGAGCACAGAGTTGCCAGGCTTAGGTTTGCTCGAAATTGTGAGTCATGGATTCAAGAAGACTGGAATAGGGTATTGTTCTCCGATGAAGCCAGGATATCTCTGTTCGGTGAAGATCGACGTCGGCGAGTGCTACGAAAACGAGGAGAACGCTTTGCAGAGGCTTGCTTTGAAGAAATCACACCTTATGGTGGGGGCTCTGTTATGTTTTGGGCAGGAATAAATTCAATGGATCGTACAGAGTTAGTCTTCATTGAAAACGGCTCACTGACTGGACATCGATACATAACGGAAGTTCTTATTCCTCATGCACAACCCGCATTGGCCGCTTTAGGCGAAGACTCAATTTTTATGGACGACAACGCTCGCGCCCACCGGTCTGGCGATGTGGAAGCGTATGTGCAAGAGGTCGGCATTCGTCGTTTGGATTGGCCAGCTCGAAGTCCCAACCTCAATCCTATAGAGCATGTCTGGGACGTTCTGAAACGACGCGTGAGATCAGTACAACCGGCTCCGCAAACCATCAGAGAGCTGAAGAATGTGATTACCGCGGAGTGGGAACGTATTCCGCAAGCAAGTATCCGGGATATCCTCGCTAGCATACCCAGACGAATTCAAGCTGTGATTTCAGCTAGAGGGGGTCACACTCGATACTAAACATTTATCTGCTTTTACTTTATTAAAGAAAAAACAAACAAAAATCTTTGTTAACTTTTACTTCACGAGCATATGCACTACTAGCGAGCATACACTACTAGTGAACTTTAGCATTAAAACCCATAAATTTTATCAAAATTTTATGATAATACTGACGAAAACGATTATTTGCTTATTAATTTACAAAATTGTGAAAGTAAAACTACCTATAATTATCAAACAAACCAATAGTAACATTTGAAATGGTTCATTACTTAGGTGCCCGTTTTTTTGCAAATGAGTTTATTTTCGAAGTCCAATCTCAATTTTATAATATTTTTACTTATAGAATAAGAACATATTAAGTAAATCCCACGCGCAAGATTTTTTTATTTTTTTTTGACTGGTGTTATCGCTCGCTTTGCTAGTGAAAAGGCAACGCATATGTGAGAGTTTTCCATAGCAAAACTTAAAAAAAAACTTAAAATTTATAACTTAGTATTTTTGTTGTACATATAGCAGACATGAAAAACAATTTAAGTAATTATTTTTTAAGCATTATGAAGATGTATAAATATTACCAATCGGCATAATGATATCTTTCTTACTACCACGCTAATCTAATATGGGGTAGCAGATGAACTTACAAAATTCCTATGGAGAACTCTGACGTTACTGTACTTATGCGGGTTTTTCCATTGTTATTATTTAATAGACATTATTTTTTAACTGGCACCGAAACAAACAAACATATGTACGTTGATAAATAACTGACGACGGTCGCTAGTCGCTAGCTTAGAAGCGGCGATAGCCTAGTTGGGAGTGGAACGGACTGCCAAGACGAATGTCCGCAGGTTCAAAACCTTTTCAAAACATCTTTGACTTTATAAAAATATATTTCTGTATACTTTGTGAATTATCGCTCGCTTTAACGGTAAAGGAAAACATCGTTAGGAAACCTCCATACCTGAGAAGTTCTCTTAATTTCGAAGGCATGTGAAGTCTGCCAACCCGCACTTGGCTAGCGTGGACGACTAAGGCCTTAACCCTCTCAGTTGTAGTGGAGGCCCGGGCTCAGCAGTGGGCAGTATAGAATACGGGGCTGGTGTGATATGGCCGCTAGTCGCCCACATTATGTTGGTCTACGTTTTTATATAGTTATCGAGAAGGTCACTTGATAATATGTTATCATTGCCGCCCGTAAATATCCATAATATCAGAAGAATCATCAATGCCGGCCTGAGGTACGAATAAGCTTTTTTCTCGAGGGTCCCTATATCGTAATTGCTTTTTCACGCTCAGTTTAACGTAATCAATATGCTGTGCAAGCGACGCCTTTATAAAAATGCATTAAAATGCAGCCATTGTTTTGCCGTTGGTTAAATAAAATTTATTCGCTTTATTCATCTCGCTGAATAATAATTATTCGCGGACGTGGAAGATGCCACGTACATATACTTCGATGCAAAACAGAGAAGGGAATGGAATTGATTGAGAATCTTATTAGTGGCATAATTGAACGGCTTTCTTAGTCTACTGTAGAATATGAACTGTCCCGGAAAGTCCTACGTTCGATTTCTGATTCGGGTTATACTTTACATGATTTTTTTTAACATGATTAGATCTGTGACTAATAACTGAGTGGTAATGCGGTGCGGTTGACACCAGGCAGTCGGTCGGTTGTAAAAACGAATCCGGCATGTATGTAACATGTTTGATGAAGGGTGTTGGGTAGACACAACATTGAAGTAGATGTATGGGCAGGTGGATGAATTAAACAAAATATACATTGCTCGTTGTTAAATAATATCAGCCCTGTATTATATACTGTCCCACTGCTGGGTACGGGCCTCCTATAAATACTGAGAGGGTGTAGGCCTTAGTCCACCACACTGGCCTAGTGCAGGTTGGTAGACTTCACATATCTTCGAAATTCCCATAAAGAACTGCTTAGGTATGCAGGTTTCCTCACGATGTTTTCCTTCACCGTTAAAGCGAACGATAATTGATAAACAATACACATGTAATTTTGAAAAGTCAGAGGTGTGCGCCTTGGGTTTTGAACCTCCGGACATTGTCTCGGCAGGCCGTTCAGTTCCCAATTAGGCTATCGTTCACTTAAAATCAAACCATTACTCAGGAAATAGTTCTCTTATAGGGATTCTTGTACATAATACTATTTAAAAAAAATCGGGTCGTAACTTCAGATTTTATTGCGATTTATTAAATTTAATTTTTTCCCGAAGTTTCGAAGACTTTGTAGCAAAATGGTCAAGATAAAATCTGAAAACTAGTTTTATTTCGATTTATTCTAACATTCGAGTAAACATAAATCATTACGTTTTTGTAAAAAAAATCGCAGCTCTGTGTTTCTTTTTTTTTATGTCATCTAATGACGAGACGAACATGCCGTTCACCTGATGACCACCCATAAACAGTAGCAACACCATCCAGTACCTTGAGTTACAAAGTACTATATGGAATTCCACTGTGCTCCTCATCCTGAGACGTAAGATGTTAAGTCTCATTATGTCCTGTAGTTTCTTTTTTATTTGTACTCACTATATAAGATGCAATACATACACAGTAATTATGATAAGCCGCATGTTGCCCAGTGAACGTCAATATCGCCAAACAGGAACACAGCAGTGCACTTAACATAATTGCCAAAATACAAGAAAGAGGTAGTTTCCCGACATTGATAACACTGACGCTATTAATGAAACAGAACTGTGATTAAATTATAATTGTGTTATGTTTGTTTCTCTTCATGGCACGACGTAGTTTATCTTTCTTATTTCAAGAAGAAAAACTAAGAGTTTGCGATAACAGATCTTGTTTTTATTTAATGAAATTCATCTCTTTGTTTTTTGTTAGTATAAAGATGTCTCTAACAAAAAAGCGATTTCAATAATGCGAATTTACGAATCTGCGAGTGATATTTCTTAGTAGCCTTTTAAAGTCAGTTTAAATAGCTTTGATTATTTTAGGGTACTTCGGTGGCGCGTTGTATTGCGGTACAACTGTATTGCTGCAGTCTCAGGTTCGATCCCCGGGGCGGGCAAAGCGATACTAGGTTTTTCTACTAAGTATCAGCCCGGAGTCTAAAATTTGTGTCCGAGGTGGCGATAGGCTTGCTCTCTGTTAATCAAAGGACGGAACACGTACAGCGAAAAGTGGGTGCACTTGTTGCGCCTCTGCCAACACCTTTACAGACAAAAGCCGTGAGTGTGTTTTTTTATGCGACTTCGGCGAAGCTAGGAAAGGTTATAATTACACGCAGCTTATAAATGTACTAGCTTTTGCCCACGGCTCCGCCCGCGTTAAAAAGTTTTTCCAGTATAAAAGTCCCGGTTTATATTTTCCCGGGATAAAAAGTAGCCTATGTGTTAATCCAGGATATGATCTACCTGTGTGCCAAATTTCATCGAAAACCGATCAGTAGTTTTTGCGTGAAAGAGGAACAAACATCCATACATCCAAACATCCATACATTCTCACAAAATTTCGCCTTTATAATATTAGTAGGATTTTTCGACCATCTGAAACAGACATCATCATAGCTTTTCTCAATAAGTACAGTCAACACCATAAATATTTATCAAAGATATTCGTACAGATACACAAAGTTATTTATCAGACTCCACGTTACGTGTTCTCAATAATCTATAAGTTTGAGCCTCTATATATTTTTCGCTGAGCAAAATGCCATGTGCCATATAACCGCTAAAACCACGTGACAAGGGTCGTGTTACCGTTGACTTTGAGTTTAAAATCCGTTGACAGTTGGTATTGATGTTTCTGTTAGCTTTCGCTTATGTGTCAGAAGAAATTTCGTTGGTTTATAGTTTTAGCTACTTTAGATAAAGTGGATTTATTATATCTAGTACTATTTCGTATGTTGTTGCTGTTTTTTTTATCAGCAAAGTGACTGGATCGGTATTGATGGCCAGTATAGTTAAAATGTAAAGTCAACAAATAAAAGACTTTTTTTTTCAACAGAATGACCAATAGATTTGATGCTAAATATACGTAATGCGATAATGTAATGTCTACCTATAGATATTGGTACCACATGGCCAGGACTATGACTACCTATCTAGCGGATACACTAGCTGACCCTGGGACAAAAATCTTCGGAACGAGTCGTATGTTTTATATCGGCTAAGAAATATAGTGCGTTGGAACTAGTTTCACATAAGTGACATGACTTTCTATTTATCATCATAACACTAATCAAACCAAGGATGTTGAAGTTATGTTGGATTGACGGTGTAATCTTCATCTTCGAAACGAAATAAAGCTTAGAGTCGATTTTACTACTTACCATTAATGTTACTCGACATATTAATGTATAAACCGATCAAATACAAAACTCACACTCTAATCTATCCGGGGGTCACGGGTGGGCGGGAGGTGCCGCCCACCTATTAGTCTAGCCAACTTCTGTGACCCCCGTGATGGACGGCAGCGTGTCTCACGCTGCCTAGGACGCCAGGGGCGTCCCTCGGAAAAGGATCGCAACAGCGGTACGCGCAGGGGCAGTTGCGGACGACAACTTAGACGTGAGTCGGAGGAAGCCCGCAGCCGTCCCTAATGCGCCGAAGATGGCCATACTAAAAAAAAAAAACACTAATCTATGCTCCCAAATAAATGCTAATAAAATGAGTGCTATCTACATTCGCTGGTTTATACGATAAATGTTAAATATAATTAATTGAAACTTAAAAAGTGTTTAAAAATATTGATACGACAATGTATGAATATATAAATAGTTGCCGAAAGTTCCAGTGCTTCTGATTAATACTTTATATAAATATAAGGTCGTGAACTTCCAAGGTCCCGATGTCAATCTGCAATCAAACTTCGTATTGGAGTTATCAGCTATCAAACTTTTCAGTGCCATTAATCAAGAAGTTTGATTGGGTCCGCTTATGTCAATTTAATTGTAAAACGTAATAGATTTAGGCTCGTATTCACAAACGTTAGGTACTTACTGTGTGCGTAGTAGTAATATTACGAAGATCATCTAAAGCAGTCGAATTTGGTTTTATACTATACTAGCTTTTGCCCGCGGCTCCGCCCCCATTAAAAAGTTTTTCCGGGATAAAAGTCCCGGTTTATATTTGCCCGGGATAAAAAGTAGCCTATGTGTTAATCCAGGACATGATCTACCCGTGTGCCAAATTTCATCAAAATCCGTTCAGTAGTTTTTGCGTGAAAGAGTAACAAACATCCATACATCCAAACATCTAAACATCCAAACATCCATACATTCTTCCAAATTTCGCCTTTATAATATTAGTAGGATTTATTGTTTATTTCACTTTATACGAACCTGAGAATTCAGTAATTAATATTTATTTCTTTTATTTTATGATTGCCTATAGAAGATCAGTTACAAAACAAAAAACACATCTAGTAGGTATCCTCCTGCGTAAAGTGCTTACACTAAGATCTTTCTTCAGCCTTTGAAAGTTCACTGAACATAGTGCCCCCAACAATACAACAATATATTTTTACAAAAACGTTGAGTATTACAACAACGCTACCAGGATTCAGTTTAGTGTTTGCTAAAAGGTTTGACCCAAGTAATTGTGATAAAATGGTGGTCACGACAGTGGCCCCTTTGCGAAAGGGCGACACTTAACTAACCTTAGTCTTTGAAGATTTACATTAGTAGAATGTTTGTCATCTTAGAAATTCTCGTCATTCCTGCTTGTGGCCACTTATGGCAGATATAATAACTTTGACAAACATTTTGGTTAGTGCGTCGTTTATTTTGAAAATATATGAAACTATTTTATTAAACATCTAGAAAGAAGAAAGAAAGAAAGAAACATATTTATTTGAAGTTGAAGTAATTACATCTTGAAGATTTCTTAAGACATTGTCATGTAACGCAATTGATTTCGATAGTAACATTGATTTTATACACTCGCTTTTTTATCCCCGAAGGGGTAGGTAGAGGCGCAACTAATGCACCCACTTTTTGCCGTGCGTATTCCGTCTCATGATGTGATGGAGGGCGAACCTATCGCCACATCGGGCACAAATTCATCCATGAAATTCATGCATTCATCCATGATGACTCCAGGCAGATACTGAATAGAAAAACCAAATCACTTTGCCCAACCCGGGGATCGAACCCGAGACATCAGCATTGCAGTCGTACCTTAATAAAACTACGCCACCGAGGCAGTCAATCAAATAATTTAATCATAAAAGATAAAATAAATTAAATATGATACGGATGAAATTATAATCTATTATATTTTAAGACCGGTTTTTTTCAACTGTAGATAATCCTCGGTGTTATTAAGCTGGACGCGCTCGCAAAGCTTCGAGTGCTCCAGGTGGGGTGAGCGCGTCCAGCTTAATAAGACCCTAACAAAAAGATAGATAGTTGAAAAAACGGGCCCTAAGTATAATATTACTGATTGATGTAGTTAACATTTACCCAGATTTTTTGTACTAACACTTATTTATAACCTTTTCTACCCTATATACACCTCGTCTGTTATAACAGTAAACAGGGAAGCGTAGAAAATAAGAATGGCAACCAAATCGATAACTCTTAGAAGTGTGCTAATAACTTGCACGCACTTCAATGTCTTCAAGAGTCGAGTGTTGCGCAGATTTTTACGACGCTCATTTCCTTGAGTCATATTGCGATTAACTTGGGTAAAGGCTATTGTACTTTGTTGATATTAAGAATAGGGATTTCTGTATGGAGTTCGTTATCAAGCATTCATATCGAGCATGTTTTTAATCTATGATCCGCGACTCGGTCTGGCCTAAGATTGAATTTGTACCTGATCCACTAGATGCGTTTCTGGGTATTCTGTCTTGGATGAAGTTCTGCATTTAAGCATAATATGTAATTTATTATTCGGTCTATGAAACGCTTACCCATTTCGTACTCGCGTACTAGGAAAACTATGTTATTGCTTTTACAGCCCTTAAGCATACATACATATACACTCACGCCTGTTATCCCCGAAGGGGTAGGCAGAGGCGCAACTAGTGCACCCACTTTTCGCCATTATTCCGTCGCATGATAGGGGGCGAGCCTATCGCCATATCGGGCACAAATACCAGACTCCAAGCTGATACTGAATAGAAAAACTCAATATCACTTTGCCCGACCCCGGGATCGAACCCGAGACCTCAGCTTTGTAGTCGTACTGTAATACAACTATGCCACCGAGGCAGTCTCTTAAACATACACAGTACAAAATGAAACAAAAGGGCTTACTACGTTCCACGTTATGAAAGCCTTGTAACTCTATAACGTCGCCAGAATTATTGTTAGCAAAAATCTTTCTCCTTTGTTTGTTTAGTATCGATTGTCTCAATGTTTATTGAACGTTCATTCCCTTTTTAGCTCAGAGTACAGCTATATTACGATGGTATCGGTAAACATTCTCGTACGCAGAATTGAATTCCGAAGTTATGTTTAGTAATTTACCGAGTACCGAGATTTGCTTGTGAAGATAATAGAATAATTATGTAACTTGATCTTGATCTTGTAAATCTCGCAACAAGCTTTTATCTCTACATAGTAACAAAGTATGATTCAATTTGAAGTATTTTTTTTTCTTTTTATTAAATCTCTGCTCTCTCTCTCTCTCTCTCTATCTTTTTAAATCATTTAAATTAAAGCTTGTTTTTAATATGTTTTTTTTTACTTTTTATTTATTTATACGACAGAACAAGGACCATAGCGTCAGTTGATGGTAAACTGGTAATAGTAATTGTCTATAAATCTTAGCAACAAATATGAGCATCAAATCAACATAACTTTAAATTTATAGTCTATTCAGATTTCAGGGGGTTCAAAATATACAGCTTTTATTATTATCGAGGAATGAAAAAAATATTTAGAATCGTTCTGAATGCATTTATTTTTTAAATATTCAAATAGGAATTTTATTGGTATTTTGCATGAACTGCGAGAGATGTTACAAACGGCAGACGTAGGTACATACTGATTCCATCGGTGTGAATGTTTTTGAATATAAATATCTCGGTCTTTGACGATTTCTAATAGATTACTATAAAAAACTTAAACACAACTAAATTCTTCTTTTACCTTTATTTTTATTTTAGACTAGTAGTGCTCGCGGCTCTGCCCGCGTGAAAAAGTTTTTCCGGGACAAAAATATTTTCCCGAGATAAAAAGAGTTATGTAGCTTCCTATTAGTGAAAGAATTTTCAAAATCGGTTCAGTAGTTCCTGAGATTAGCGCGTTCAAATAAACTCTTCAGCTTTATAATATTAGTATTAGTATAGATATACATATCTATACTAATACTAGTAATATTAGTATTAGTATAGATATACATATCTATACTAATACTAATATAATAATAATATATTAGTATAGATATACATATCTATACTAATATTATAAAGCTGAAGAGTTTGTTTGTTTGATTACTTATTTGTTTGGTTGAACGCGCTAATCTAAGGAACTACTGAATCGATTTTGGAAATTCTTTCAATAATAGGAAGCTATATTACTTCTGAGTGCTATAGGCTACTTTTTATCCCGGGAAAATATTTTTATCCTGGAAAAACAGATTCACGCGGGTGGAGCTGCGAGAAATAATAGTTTCTTATAGGTATTTTATTTCATAGTAAAGTGCAATGAGAGTATTTGGACGGGATTCTCACTGTTATGAGTTATCGATACCATTATTTATTAGTTAATGAACTAGTTACTATCGAGGGAAATCGTTGGTGGCACATCAATAATTAAAAAAAAATACATCCTACTAATATTATAAAGGCGAAAGTTTGTAAGAATGTATGGATGTATGGATGTTTGGATGTTTGGATGTTTGGATGTATGGATGTAAGGATGTTTGTTCCTCTTTCACGCAAAAACTACTGAACGGATTTCGATGAAATTTGGCACACGAGTAGATCATGTCCTGGATTAACACATAAGCTACTTTTTATCCCGGGAAAATATAAACCGGGACTTTTATCCCGGAAAAACTTTTTAATGCGGGCGGAGCCGCGGGCAAAAGCTAGTCACTAATAAAATCGGGAAATAATATAATAATATTTTGTCCTCAGGTCATCATGGCATCCAAGTGGCATAAAATGGTGTTAACGCTTCTTCTCTTAAGTTTGTACCAAGCTGCAGGAGCTCCTGCCCACCACACAGGTAAGATAGATAAATTGCATAAATTTAACGTAAACACCAAGAATAACACGTAAGTCAAAGTTGACTATAATAGAACGGAAAACTTGCTAACACCTGACCCATATTCAGTTAATGTTCTATGAATTATTCATTATGAACATTTATTATTCGCGCATTAAAGTTGTGGCAGTAATTAAAGCACATTTTTGTTTATCTTTAATCGCGTTGGTTTCATTTGCAAGGGATTAATTGCATTAAACGTATTACTACGAACTGCGGGGGTGGCTAATTGAATTAATTATAAATTTCATAACTGGCCCTTATTATAAATGGGCTTCGAATGTCTAATGGAGATTGAAACCGCTGTCTTGTTGTGTTTTCGACTCAATTTCGAATATTTGTTTAATTGACATTCGAGTTCAATTTGAGGTTGTTGTGCCGACTAAGTAATGCCTATTACTAGTTTGCAGACGTTATTTGTCAAAGATTTTGTTGTCTTATAGATACATCAGTTTAGTTGGCTTTGCGTCAGATAAAAAAATATGCGCGAATCTTCTAAAATGCGTAAAGTGATATGACATTGAGTGGTGAGGAAATTGCTCTAATAAATACGTAATTTACAATATTCCTTTATATAGGTGGCCGTTTGTCAGCTTCGATCTTTTATTCGATCCGAATTCGAATCCCGAAAATAAACCAACCAAAATGAGTCATTTGTAAGCACATCACACATACACTCTCGCCTTTTATCCCCGAAGGGATAGGTAGAGGTGCAACTAGTGCACGCACTTTTCGCCGTGTATATTCCGTCCCATGATGTGATAGGGGGCGAGCGTATCGCCCTATCGGGCATGAATTCCATACTCCGGGCTGATACTGAATAGAAAAACCCAATATAACTTTGCCCGATCCGGGAATCGAACCCGAGACCTCAGCATGGCAGTCGTACCGTAATACAACTACGCCATGAGGTAGTCATTTGTAAGCATGTCAAAAAAAATTGTGCTTCGTCTATTTTTGCGATGATTGGAAGTCAATCATTACTACAACTATTGTATATTACCGTCGTTTTATAGATTGAGCTTAATAACTTAGTTATAACTCCTACGCTAAACAAATTAGTTATTTTAAAGCGCCCTTGCACTATAACTCGATTTGAAGTCCAATATTAACTAAATTACAATTACATAAATTAAAACTTATTTAAAACTAAGTTTTACTTTGTTCACAGTACCTACGCTTTATGAATTAAATTTATAAAATTCCAACGAGTTTCTAGTACATACATTTTTCATCAAAAATTGTTTGTCTTTAGACTGTTTGAATGTTCAATCGATCAAAAGTTAATTGTAGCCATGATCTTCTTTTGAACATCTGTCAAGTTTCCCTTATTCTTTTGTTTTCTATTTTCAGAGCTAAAATTAAAAACCTTTCTAGGACTAGCTAGCAGCTTTAATGGACGTTAGATTTTAGGTTCGTATTCATTTTCATAATAAAATTATTTAATGATAGTAGTTTTAATGTAATTATGCTTTGTCTTTATTAAAATGTGATCCTATATCGTCATATTTTATTTCATTTCATTATTCAACTTTACATTTGAACGTATTATTTTGCTATAAATTTACATACAATAAAAACCATATTTTTTTTATTAAAGGACCGTCACGAATCTTTTCTTGGTTCTTCAACGTCTATTTCCAACTCAAAACCTTGACGTAGAAAAGTGTTTTTATTCTTTAGTTTGTCTTTATTTTTTAATCAAGCAATAAGGTAAGTTTTTTCAAATTTAACACCTAACAAAGCTATTAAAGCCTTAAAGTTTGTAAAAAAAAATACTATAGAGAAAATAATAAAATTACTATTAGTGCGGAGGCGTGACCAAAAGCTAGTAAAACAAACTTGTAATTAAAGTAAATCAGTACAGCACCGACAAAATACAAAATTTAAACGACAGCGAATTCCTAGTAATTATACATGATGTCAGGGGAGAACCGAGCTAATTGAGGCCGCCTTTCTTCAAACTTCTACAGTTACGGGTTAGTTGTTAGCTGTGAAAAAAACCCTTTAATTTACCGAGCTTTGACGAATTTCAGATTATGTCAAACTTTTGTCTGTGTTTTTATAACAGTTTTATGAGTGACTGTCAAGGAAAGAATAATTTATGGAGTTTTAATTTTTAGAATTATATTATGTCTGTGTGTTGCCAGAATTATGTCGGTTTCCCAAGTATTAAAATATATAAAAACAATAGCAAGTTTAATCCTCATAATATCTTGTACAATTTGATTCAATTCTCTTTAAACATTTCCCTTACATAATCCAAATGTAAAGGTTGGACAAAGGGACTTTCGTAATGTCGCCTGTGTAAATAGTTTAGAAGGGGTCGTGTGACGTCACTTATTTGTGTGTCTTCGCAACCCTCGGGCGTTACAGTAATTTGGAAAGTTTCAGTTCCCACATTTGAATGTGCCAAATGTGTGAAATGGCGAATGTTGTGTTCGAAATATATGTTACTTTAAATTATCTATGACTCTTGATATCATACGTACAATTTCGATATTTCTTTTATACTATTATTACTATGTACAGTCGACTAAATGTAAGTACATAATTTATATTATTAAAATTATAAACATTAAATATGAAAAAAAAATAAGCCCCGACAACAAGAATATATGTATTATCATGGATTAATGAATATTGTGTTATTTGTAATTAAGGCAATTAAAACACTCAACTAGTTTTTATTAACCTCCCTTTAAAACATATATACATGAAACAAAATAAAAAATATGAAATGTGCACATGTTTTTATTTTTTCTGATCACAATTTATTTGATAGATAGGTAATTGGAATTGAAAAAGAAATTACTTTTGTTATTTTTTAAATGCCAGTGCAATTTAAAAATGTATTATACACTTTTATGTTTAATCTTTAGAAAAAGACCTGCAAACAACAGTTGTTCCTCAAATGGAGGTTAATTTATTTGAACCACTTCTCTTAATTCAAATTAAAACTAAAATCATTTATAAAGTAATTAGGCCCCTAAGGGCACTTTTACACGTCATTTTTAACAATGTTTTTTTTATTAACTAAAAGATTCTATAAGTGCTTCGGAAAAGCCCACTGACTTGAGAAGAAGCATCAAGAAACTTAGCGTAGGTCCTTAATTGAAAACACTTAACCACGTTACGAGTACTTATAACTCCAAAACATTTCTCCAAAAAACTAATTAACGCCAGTCCTCACAAAATACACGCGAATAATTATAATGTTCCTAAATATTTAAGTTGGCTCTGTGTGGAAGTTTTAATTATTACGCCGAAGGTTGGCAACACTGACTATGAGTCTCATGCGAACGATACGTTTTTATGGTTTTGTGTGTTGATTTATGCGAATATAGAATATATTCCCATGTTATTTATAGTGCGCGTGGGTATTGTTTTGGAATAGATTAGTTCTACCAGAATTGTGTGGATTTATGGATTTTGCTTACAACCTTTTTGTTCGCAATTGATCGCAAATCTACCTTATATACCAGCTGTAGTTATTTGTAAATTGAAATTATGTGTTAGTTTAGATATTTTTCTAAACAATTTTTGTCTCCTTACTAATTAGATCGATAATCTTTTCATTGATATGGTTTATTTATTTGACTGCTTCAGTGGCGTAGTGGTATTGCGTACGCATTACGAGTACGATTTGCGCGCTGAGATCCTGGGTTCGAATCCCGGGTCGAGCCAAAAAAATTGTGACTGGGTTTTTCCATCTTAAAATTTACTCAGTCGCAGCTCGGAGTCAGGAAGTTGGCGGTGTCATACCCCCGTGCCTCGGAAAGCACGTAAAGCCGTTGGTCCTGCGCCTGACCTCTCTCCGGTCATGTCGGATTGCCGTCTCACCGGACTATGAGAGTGAAGGAATAGCGAGTGCACCTGTGTATTGCGCACACACTTGTGCACTATAATATCTCCTGCGTACCTGATCTCCGTTGAGATTGGCCGCCGTGGCCGAAACTGGCTAGGAGGATTTCATTCATTCATTATTTATTGGCATTTTGTATGAACTTTTGACTTTTAAGTCCAGAGTTCAATACCCAAATAAGGCAACAACGTGACTGTTTTTCATTTTATAAAGCCCCATCTGTGTTTTTGGATTTAGAATTTGGAACTCATATACCTAATGGCTCTTCTTTTATTAAATCAAGGACACATTTGGGAGAGATGTAAATATGGCCAAAAAAGGGTACTTGATTTATCAAATATGATTGCCATCCAAAATCTAACGGAAAAAGAATTTTCGACATTGGCGCATTAATTAGCAAGTTATGAAGCTTTGAAGTTTGATGGAAGGGTAAGTTGTTAAATAACAGTAATATAAGGCTGTGACGTCACCCAGTGTCACCGGCCGTAACGCCGCGGGCGTGCGAAAGAGATAGCTCAATATCCCCATCACGCCTCCACTTTTGCTTACAATAATATTTTTAATATGAGAAACTGCTTTATTTTTATAGTATTTTTTTCTGTTACATATAAAATAATAGACAAAATCAAAAATAGGAAACCACCCTAATCTCATTTATGATAATATTTTATTTTTATATTTTTTTATTGCATCGAATAACGAGACGAGCATACCGTTGGCCTGACGGTAAGCGATACGACCACCCATAAACAGCAGAAACACCACCCAGCACCTTGAGTTACAAAGTAGTGTGTGGCATTCCACTGCGCTCGTCATCCTGAGACATAAGATGTTAAGTCTCATTATGTCCTGTAGTCTTACACTGGCTATAATGTCCTTCAAATCGAAACAACAGTGCATGCACACTGCTGCTTAGAAATAGATAGTAATATGAATATATTTCAACAATATACATGTTTCGGTACTCAATAAATTATGCTATTAATGTTATAGTGACGGACATAATTATCGTGCAGACGTAACAAGTGGCAAATCATATCCGAAGCGCACAAGTCGCATTTATCCGTAATCCGGTATGCGACACCAAACTATATAGATATTAATGGATTCCATGGAAACCTCTTTACCTTTTGTATGCTAATCCGATTGTTTCCAGCGGATTATTCATTGTTATACAGTATAGACATTTATTTTTTAATCTTTTTTATTGAAGTATTTCGCATTACAGGGGAAATAACATTATGCCATTAGGCATTAATCGTGATTACATTGTACCTAATATTATTATTTTTCAATGTTATTCATTTGCGTATTTGCAATAGCAGACATATTCTATTAAAACTATATATCTTACATTTTACACCTTGAGGATGAAGCAGTGAAGTCAATTAGGCGCTTCTCAAAATTATTTTATCACGTGAAAACATACCGGCTAAGTCATAAACCGTATTTCAGCTTGTAAAATCATATTCCAGTGTTTCTTATTAATAAAATTCTTGATCAACAGACGTGGTACAAGTAGCTAGATACTTCGAATGGCGTGGGATGTTACAAACTTCAGCAATATAGGCCTGGAAATAATGCCGCCCGAGACAATATCCACAGTAGCACGCACTTGCAATAACTCGTTCTATTTTTGGACTAAAGTGTACATTGACGGCCAAAATTATTTACTGTTCTAACTGGCTTGTGAATAATATGTTTAAAAATTATAACCTAAAAGTGATAAATTCAGTATGGAATACTAAAAATAAACTATTGGTACGCTATATTTAACATTGTGTTTATTTTTACTCGTCTAATTTATGTTGAATTCGCGATAACGATTTATATTTTGCACTTTATGAAAATAGCTTAACTATAAAATATATTTTAATTTAAACTATCACAAAACGTCGATAACGCGTTGTCAAGGGTATCGTATTTAAGCGACCTTGAAAGCCTCTTTTTCTATTTTATAGAGCTATAAATTTGAAGAATAGTGGCAGCCTTTGCGGCGCAGTAGGTGGTGAGCGGATGTGGCACGAAGGAATGAAGCTTCGATGCAACTAATAAGTTTTTAAAGGTGAAAGTTTCTCGTCGTTTCAGATATTAGTGTTCGTTTTCAGATATTTTATAAAAAAATACCATTATTGAATTTTAAAAAAGTACTCACTTTTTATGCAAGCAACTGTACATACTTCTAATCATATTCTGATCGTACCGCCGTAGTATTTATTATACTTGTGGAACAGATGTGACGCAATAACCCAGCGTTTTGTGGTTCACCCTGCTCTTGACATTGGAGCGCGTTTTTCCCTTTTTTGTAAACGGAACTCTTTCCACATTTCAATTTACTCCTGATGAATTTTTTCACATTGTTCTGACAGTCGATTTCACAAACAAGGCGAGTGAGAGACAGGTCTTTATTACATGGGCAATATCCTATAACGTAGTTAATTGAAAAAATCTTAACATTTTTCTGTCAAAGTTTTCCTCTTAAGCATCCCATTAAGGTCATTGTCGTATTGGGTAGACGAAGCCACAAGAGAGCTTCTAAACATAGAAAAGTGTAATAAAATTCTTCTGTTTAGTTGTTTAGCTTCTGAATTCCGAGTATATCACGGTTCCAATTTGAGCACTAATAATGTGACGTTTCAGCTACGACTTTCTACGAAATGTCTACGGTTCGTAGAACTTGTAGAACAACACGTTTATTGAGCTTTATAGTGCATTTCATTTTTTAATTACCGATGGCGTGATGTTAGCAGTAATGTATATGCAGTGCTGCTACATCTCGCAAAATGTGTACCTTGAAATAAAGGATTTTTAGTAACATATATACATATACACACTCACACCTTTTATCCGCGAAGGGGTAGGCAGAGGCGCAACTAGTGCACCCACTTCTCGCCATTATTCCGCCCCATGATGTGATAGGGGGCGAGCCTATCGCCATATCGGGGACAAATTTCAGACTCCGAAATGATACTGAATAGAAAAACTCAATATCACTGCCCGACCCGGAGATCGAACCAGAGACGTCAGCATTGCAGTCGTACCATAATACAACTACGACACCGAGGCAATCCAATATCTGTGTTTATGTAAACAACTATAAAATCTAAGGTATATAAAATATTTTAATTTATATTATACAAAAGTCTTACTTCATAGAGGCATATTATAGTCTTTGAAACATGGCAGATAATATTTAATGTACTAATCAGTTGCATTAATTAATGCCCGCGTCTTAAGCAAAAGCAATGCTATATAATGTACTTAGTGGAATATATAAACGTTTTGTAGTCAACATTAAGAGAAAAAGAGAAATTTTTACCCTCTACATCGAATGTCACGTAGGTACCTAAGTACTGAACAGCCCTTAATGTTGTGACCTTTTCTCTTATACTGACAGCCGTCAGCGAACTGATACATCGATCCACATTTTATGTGAACATTAAATATAAATAAATCTTATTTGACCTTTACAAGTGAAATTGATTAATTTGTTATTTATTTGGAATATATTTTTAATAAACTGTTTTAACATTTATTAATAAAACAATTTGCAAAAACATAATATACTACAATAAAAATACTATAAAGATTATACTTTTCCATGTCTCTAAATAAATCTCGATAGCACTTATTTTCCTAAGTGTCTTGTTATTAAATGCGGTCTGTTCGTAATAATGTGTGCATTAACGAAGGTCTTCATCATTTGGCAAGTACATTATAATACTGTTGTACAAATGTTGAAGTATTTGTAACATATGAAATGTTGTTCCTTATAAATAAATAGAACCAAAAAATATCGAAAGTAGGTATGTTCTACAAATTAAAATTAAATATTCAAGGCTGTCACTCGTGCGGCGAACATATCTGCTTAATGGGGCAGTCTATTGTATTTCCTTCGACGTAAATCACGAGAAGTACTCTGAATATGGGGCGAGATCGTGACGTCAGTGTTTGCCTACGTTTTTGTGGCATTCTGCGTGTTTCGAAATTTATTTGCATTCTGCATTGATATTTTTACTGTTTGAGGTATAGACCACGTAAAAAATATAAGTGATTTGTGTTAGTATAGGTGTGTAACGAAGTAGTGGTTTGTTTTAGTTTAATCCTTTAAAAATGTGACAAAAATAAAATGGACGATTAGATCTGAAATATAATTAATATTTCAGCCAATATTTGTGATTAATTTTTTTTATTGTGTTTTATTCCTTGTATTGACATTACGTCATTAACTAGAAGAGACTCATAAAGTTAAAAAGCTTATTAACTTCGATTTAAAAACCAATAATACTTTTTCATCGGAGCTTAAAGTTTTTACATCGTCCCACATTTCATTAACAATGTTTAAGGTTTAAGGTCAGCCGTAAAAGTTAATAGTTTGAATGTCAGCGTTACGGCAACGATGCTAAGGTGAATTTACTAAATCCGGGCTTCGTACCACGTACCGTTAAAGTAAAGTACTCGGTTAATTTCCTTATCTTACAAATGTTACAAATTAATGTTGTGTGTATACATATACTCATGTTTTTTATCATTGAAGGTCTAGGCAGAAGCGCAACTAGTGCACCCACTTTTCGCTACGAGTAGTTCGTCCCATGATGTGATGGGGGACAAGCCTATCGCCATATCGGGCACAAATTCTAGACTCTGGGCTGATACTGAATAGAAAAATCCCGAGACAGCATTTCAATTTGTGAAGATATTAGTAAGATAAAAATAATCGCAGAAATCGATGGTTTTATGTGGATTATATTGGCACATAAAAATACCAAGTCTAGGTTTAACATAATAAAGGGTTAAAGTTTATTCCGAAAATTCAGGGAGATTATTCCAAGAAAGATTTTTGACGAAGTCATAAACAAAGCTCAGTACATAATAAATTTCTTAACACCAACGCATAGAATAAGTGGTCGAAGATTATGGTTTGCAAAGGAGTTTGTTGTGTGTGTAAAGGGTTTCTAAAAGATTTCCTAAAAGGTAAAAAAGATCTACACACTATTTTACTAAGTTGTTGGTACAGGTATATTATTTATTGCTGTCGCTAACCAGCCATGCAATCATTGCAATTGTATTTTGGTTTGAAAAGTTACAATTACATTAATAAGGTAGTTTCCTATGTTTGGTTTGGTATATTATTTTAGATGTAACAAAAAAATACCATAAATAAATTATTTTGTGAAATAAGCATCAAAATCGATTTAAAAAATAAAGTAGTTATTCAATTTTTAAATATTCTTGTGAGCGAAAGTGGGAGCGTGGCGGGGATATCACGCTTTCTCTTTCGCACGCACGCAGTGTTATGGCCGACGGCGCTTGGTGACGTCGCCGCCTAGTATTGCTATTATTCGATAGCTACCCTTTCCACCAAATTTCAAATCTTTGCGACTTACTATTGCGTCAATTTTGAAAATTATTTTTCCATTAGTTTTTGAGTAGCATGCATTTGTGATAATTGTATTTAAAAAAAGTAGTCAAATATCCTACTGTGTTTTGTTTTGAAAAGTTATAGTTACGTTAATGAGCACTATGAGATTTAATATCTGACGCTTAAAGATGAGGGGCATGCTGTGCGTTTTTTGTAACAGTTCCGAATGGTGTTCTTATAGATATAGGCCATCGTGTTACCTAACAGTAGGCGAGCAAATAACTCGTCTGGCCATTGATTAGCAACATCTATGTGACATTGCACTAAACGTAATACTAAATAGAACTTATTTCTAATTTTAAGCACGTTATAAAACGAATTATACAGCGCTTCTTAATTTAACCAAAATATTTTTGGCGATGTCCAAATAACTTCCCCGAAACTGAACTCGCCGCTCCATTTTTCTCAGTAAATGTCAAAGGCAAGTAATTAGAAGTTTAAATAAAAAGTAAAAAACTAATTGTGTAATTCAGTGGCCATAAAGTGGCGGTTCTTAATTATTTAGGAGGTTAGAGTCCTTTGAAACTTATTAGCTTACCCCTTTTTAAATTGATAAAACGAATCAGTGTGAAAATGGTGCTTTAATTAAAGCTTGGTTTTTGATGGAATTAATGTAAATATTATTTAAATAGTTTCTTCGCGGATTCATAAGCGCTTCGATAGAATTTAAATGATGATATTTAATGCCACACTTAAAAGAATGTGAATATTATTTGACATCTTCCTACTAATATTATAAAGGCGAAAGTTTGTAAGAATGTATGGATGTTTAGATGTTTGGATGTTTGGATGTATGGATGTTTGTTCCTCTTTCACGCAAAAACTCCTGAACGGATTTCGATGAAATTTGGCACACGGGTAGATCATGTCCTGGATTAACACATAGGCTACTTTTTATCCCGGGGAAACATAAACCGGGACTTTTATCCCGGAAAAACTTTTTAATGCGGGCGGAGCCGCGGGCAACAGCTAGTTATTTAATAATGCATAAATAAACACATGACAATAGCTGGTGATAAATTTAATACTGCGACACCACTGAACATTGTCCATAATATTAACTAAGAGATTCCTTGGAAATGAGACTGTGGTCTTTCGTTTTCGGCCCAATAATAGACCATTGTGCCATGAGAATTCAAATCTTGAAAGTAATATAAATCTATACACTTGCCATAAATATCTTGTTAACTGAAATTATAAGCAACGCATAAACTATTTCACCACTCGCGTGTCGATCATGCATTTCATAGCGTGTCATTGTCGGGCGACACTATGCTATACTGATAATAGTTTTCTACTAAAAAATAGACCTAGTATACCATAGTATACTAGGTCTAGCAATTTCTCATATTTCCACTGAATACTTTGCTTCGTATAATTGTAAAGTTACATTCATTTAGCAAGCATTAGAACTAAAGGCTTTTAGGAAAAATATAAACTATTGCCTGCGGCATTGTCCATTGCTTTTTCCAATGTCTCTTACATAGAAATAAATAGCTAGATTATCTAGATTTTTTGAAGGATATCAACATCTATATTCTATTCTACCAGAAGAATTACAAACATGTCCTTGAAGGTTATAAAGGATTTTTATCTCACTGATGTTGAAGGTGATTTTTTTAGTAGTGTGTTAATCCTGTAACAAGTTAACAGTGTTTGTTCAACAACTCAATGCATCATAATTGAAATTTATATGTGCACCTTCATAGCGCACCAAAAAAAATTTCACACGTGCGAAATCTGTTATGATAATATACGTATGTGGTAAACTAGGATTTTTTATTGATCGGACCGTTGAACTCTAAGCACAATGAACTTGTGTCCACTGACGCGACAAGTCATCGCGTGGTCACTCATCAGAAAACTTATTTTGATGAAGTTCTATTATAGGTCTATTGAAATGAAATTGAAATTCTCCTAGCCAGTTTCGGCCACGGCGGCCAATCTCAACGGAGATCAGCCAGGTACGCAGGAGATATTAAAGTGCACAAGTGTATGCGCAATACACAGGTGCACTCGCTATTCCTTCACTCTCATAGTCCGGTGAGACGGCAATCCGACATGACCGGAGAGAGATCAGGCGCAGGACCAACGGCTTTACGTGCTTTCCGAGGCACGGGGGTATCACACCGCCAACTTCCTGACTCCGAGCTGCGACTGAGTAAATTTTAAGATGGAAAAACCCAGTCACATTTTTTTTTGGCTCGACCCGGGATTCGAACCCAGGACCTCAGCGCTCAAATGGTACTCGTAATGCGTACGCAATACCCCTACGCCACCGAGGCAGTCTATTAATATATATAGGTCTATTAATGTGTTATTGTACCGATTCATTTTGAATGGTAGAGAAAAGCATGTTGCGCCGACCCCAAGTAATTTGGGACCAGGGCAGGAAGATGATGATGATGATGATGATGTGTCGTTTTATTTTATCTAAATTCTATAAATATTTTGATTTCATTTACTTTTATTCCGATAAAGACTTCTTCGCGACGGGCAATGGCTGAAATAAATTCACGATCTTGATTGATGTCTCCGGAATTATCGTGGCAATCAACAAATCAGAATTTAGTTTTATCGTAACAGCGATGGCAAACGAGATTGTTGATAAATATCAACCGTAAGGCCTTTAACATATAGCCGTGAATATGAGGTCATTAGCCCCACAGAACAGAGTTCTAGCTTTAATTCGTGATTAGCCCCATTTGTCTGCGATAAGAACAACAATGGCAGCAACAGGCACAAAATCAGTAATAGTAACTCTCTTAAGGCTATGCTTGGACGGGAGAAATGAGACGCAGTTCCAGTTAATAATTCACACATCACATCGTGGGACGGATTATGCGCGGCGAAAAGTGGGCGCACTAGTTGAACCGCTGCCTACCCCTTCGGGAATAAAAGACATTTGTAAATCAATGCGTCCGGACGACCTTTTCTCTGCAAAATTAAGTTTTAACTTAAATCTTGCTTTTGTGTACTATATATACTGTATTCCTATACGATTCTGTCACAAGATTTTATCAAAGGGTTATATTTACAAAAGGAAACCCTGCGAATTTTTCAATATTGCTTTAAGTGGGCGTAGGATTATCGCTCCAGGGAGAGCTTTCTATATAAAAGCTCTTGGAAAAAAATATTTTTGTATTTCCATGTTTCGTTGTAATTTTGTGCATTATTCATGGAGTGAATTATAAATAATTTTTTTTTACTAATTTCTTAATCCAAATAATTTAATAAAATTATTATTCATCGACGAACACATAAATAGTTTTGTCTTGCAAATAAAATCATATAAGTATCATCATAATTATTCATAAGAATTATAGAATTAATGTTTGAATCCCTAATTGCTAATCTTTGACTAGTTTATCTACTCGGTTAGATATAATCGGCTCTTAGGTCATGATAAGGGGCGAATCTCTAAGTCCGATGACCTTTCCCTCGCTAATGCTTTAATTATTTATCCAAAATACCTCATGCGGAGTCAAAGTACTGTATTGTTTATAGTTGCGCTCAGAATGTTTTAAACATACTATTAGGAACCAGAAGCGGGTTTGATTAAAAATAATGATTTATCACTTATTTTAAATAAACACACTTGTCACTGATTTTACATAAGCACATATATCACAAATACATTTACAAAGATATCTGAAACTAGCTGACCAGTATGAAAGTCAATGTTCAACTTACTCAACTGAGATCGACTGGGAGACTGAGCGCGCACGAGAGTCTGAACACGAATGAATGCAAATGGCAGTGCGGCACCATATTTATACACCCAACTGTCACTTCCGCCACTACTTTGAAGTCTCGACTGGTTTTTACAACTGGCAACACGCTTCAGATACCGTTACAAATATCATTACTAAACATTTATCCTAATACGGCCTCTCCTGACAAGAGTCCGTCCTCGGGCTCCATCTTCTAGCTCTGAAGATCAGTCTCCAGAACTGACGATGAAGTCGCCAAAATGTCTTCACTCGCCATGACTCTGGATAGTGCAGCAGGCTCTTCACTGCACCTCTGCGTCCCGGACGTGCTTGGTTGCTCGCCGAAGCCACCAGGTGTTTCGTTTTCAGGACACTGTGCGGCGCTAGGAGCATCTGCCTCATCATTTGCATCTGCATACAAAAATCCAAAGCACAAAAACATGTCCAAAAATATGAGAAAACAAACATCCAAAGTAAGTCCTATGTACTAGGATCACGTGACTGAGCGTACTACAGGGCACCATCTGATAACATGAAACAATACTGCTCTTGAAGTGTATTCGTCGATCAGGATATCATGTCTGGCATAAGGCCGTAAGATAAAACTCTCATTAAACGTTTTCACTCGTTAAGAATTTATAAACTTTTCCATGAAAACTTTAGTTTTACAAAATATGCAGCACCCCAAAATGCCCTTCCGTCATCACCTCCTAGTGTCATGACCAGAGAGAAGAAGTGATGGTAACAAACTATTCAACGACACAGCTGTCAAAAAGTTACTAAATGCTGAAATCGTTTCATCGAAGCTGTTCGATAACTGCGGTGAAGATAGTTTTTCGAATTGAAATATGTTACTTGTGCTACAACTAGCAATAGTCTCCCTTCCTGTTAAAATAAGGAAACACAGGTACATCTTATAGCTCAGCCATTCTTGACCCTCATGACGTAAGGTGGAAAATTACTTTGAGGGTTAGGTACGCTTTTCAAAACTTTCAACTAAAATTTTAACTTTAATTTCAATTTCGAATTTAATTTCCATTCCAAATTCAATGTCCAACTACAATTTGCATTAGGTGTTGTTAAAACACACATCGATCATTATACGAATGTGTTCATCGCTTAACCGGCGGCATAATGACAAAATTGTTACATAGACGGTTTGCCAATAATTTTGTACTCTGATCAATTTTCTAAATTCGCAAAAACATCGACTCTTTATAAAGACCTCATCGAATCACAACAAAACAAAAAGACATGACAGAATGAAAACTTCTCACCCGAGCGCACATCGCTAGTAGCGCGTAGTTCAGCAGCGCGACGAGCGCGCAATTCTGCAGCGCACCTCATCGCCAGGAGCGCGCAGTTCAGCCAGCAGCGCTCCGCCTCGCCATGAGCGCGCCGTTCAGCAGCGCACCGCGTCGCCAGGAGCGCGCAGTTCAGCAGCGCACCGCATCGCCTCGCGTACAACCTACTGGACCGTAGTCCACACGCACATAGTGCGTCTGCCGGACAGAGTCCGTACACACATGGTGTGTCTGCCGGGACAGAGCCCGTATACGCATAGCGCGTCTGCCGGGTAAAAACCCCTACACGTTATACGTGTCTGCCGGACAGAGTCCGTACACACATGGTGTGTCTGCCGGGACAGAGCCCGTATACGCAAAGTGCGTCTGCCAGGTAAAAACCCTACACGTATTACGTGTCTGCCGGACAGAGTCCGTACACACATGGTGTGTCTGCCGGGACAGAGCCCGTATACGCAAAGTGCGTCTGCCGGGTAAAAACCCTACACGTAATACGTGTCTGCCGGACAGAGTCCGTACACACATGGTGTGTCTGCCGTGTGATCCACATTTGCGCAGCCAGGAGCGCGACATACAGCACTCGTACATCCTGGAGCGCGTCTTTCCGCACTGCTCCGCTTTGCGAAGACAGGGCATGTACACTGCAATCATAAAAATCACAACAGCAACACACAAATTATGTTAGCA
Organism: Lapara coniferarum; assembly: GCA_949316025.1. Lineage (NCBI taxonomy): Eukaryota > Metazoa > Arthropoda > Insecta > Lepidoptera > Sphingidae > Lapara > Lapara coniferarum. Next base: position 15,716,778 of record OX438925.1, on the reverse strand, counting down.
AACAGTTAAACTGAATTGTTTCCAATAATATATCGGTCCTATATTGTTAGAACCAAGTTACAAACTAAATGCTCATGTCCAGACATGCTGCAGTCATGCCGAAACATGTTGAAAATAATCAACAACAAAAAGAAACGGGATGCTGTCGGACCCTTGAGGGAAACGCTATACAGCACCACCATAGCTCCCCGTTAGGCAGAACTATGAAGTCGAAACACACAATGCTGACGGAACCTTACCGGAACCGATATACAGCCCCACCATAGCTCCCCGTTAGGCAGAATTATGATGTCGAAACATTCGCGTAGCCTGGAGTGCACCGTTCCGCACGTCTAACGTGTAAAGTGAAGTAACATTTCGACAAAAGCTTATGACTCACGAAAGCAAGCGTGCACTCGAGCTTTCACGAGTAACCCCATAAAAATAATTTTGAACCAATTCATTGTAACAGAAATTTACGAAAGAAAGGTGCATTCCGACTGCCTGAATTCCGGCCTTCAATCATTCACAAAATTTATGCGTCGACTTTAAAACAGCCCACACTCCTAAATACGAGTATCTGTCAGGCCAATGCCTGATATGCGTATGCATCTGCGCAGCCAGCGTTTCCGCACGCCCTGGCGCGCGTACGCGCACTCCCTGAAGCGCGCACCTGCACGGCATGGACCGCGCGTCTCTGCACAGCCTGAAGTACACTGTTCTGTACTGGGCACCCACTGCACAGATCTCATGTTTCTGCAAGCAAAGAAAAACCAACACAGAAACACACCGTTCGGCCTATTCTGACCTTAAATAAAATCTGGCGTTAAACTTTCTGAACAGCCCTCTCATTGCTACAACAAACAAATCCACCTGCGAAGTGGTTTGGGGAGAATCTCCAGTCATACCAAGTGGTAAAACGAGATCCCAGCATTTGAGAACGTTACGGAAAAATAATACAAGGGTTACGGGTAATACGATACCAAATATCCTCCATCATCGCAGAAAAGTCAGGTCCTCCAAAGGATCCCACAGAGGCTCTTCAGTAGTCACGCTTTACGGAGTGTTAAACATTGAGTAAGTTCGCCCTGCAAGGATCATCAGTCCCTGCAATAAAAAATATCACAACGGCATCAAACGGTTCATTTTACCTAGGCCTTTAATCATATCTGGCATCAAACTTTGGTCAAGAATTCAGTAGTCATCTTAGCATGAGAACCTCGAAATTACCGCACGTCTCGCTATTAATCCAAAACTTTACACAGTGCAGTGTTGCGTTTCGAAGCCATGACCAAGGAAGGCCAAAAATCTTTCAGACCGAACACTATACACCTAGATAGTTTTTTTTTTTCAACCACGGCTATGTACAGTCATTGTTTACTACAACAGGTACATAAGTTTAAGGACGGCTCTGTACTTACAATAACCATGAATTGCTCTTTAATCCATGACTGCACATGCCCGGTTAAACATGATCTCAATATTTGTACGAGTTACCAAGAAATAAAAGAAATCACATAAGTTAAACTAAGGTAGGACTTCCCTTTAAGGAATCTTTGTTCTAAGTAGTTCAAACTATTTAGTATCATCCATTAAAATTAAAAGTTTCACCCATTGGTCCATGTACAATATTTTTTTTTTTTAGTTAAACTGCCATTTAACGGAAAATATTTGAACCCCGTAAGTATTCAACTCAAAAGTCAAATATCACTGCCATTATATCTGGTCAGCATTCTCATTGCCACAAACACACATCCACTATGCGAATTACACATGAAAATGGCTATACTTTTCTTTTTACACTATACGGTACTTGAGTTACATCCACAAATTGATTATTACGTCCAAAATCTAGTTACATGACTAGTAAACAAAATCCCCAACATTTTTAGAGGTCACCAGAATAATAAAGGAAACCATAACCTTCAAATAAGGATTATGGGTCATACGATACCAAACTTCCTTTACAGTCACCGATGAACATTCTCTGTGCTGGAGCAGTTTGCTTCAACCGCCAGTTGCCACCCGCGCAGTCACTTTGCCCAGGACACCAACTGTGACACCATACGCAGCACATCCACCGCAACACTTGCACACCAACAGGAACGTTTGCACACCAACAGGAACGTATGCACACCAACAGGAACGTATGCACGCCAACAGGAACGTTTCAACACCAAAAACAACGCTTGAGCACGAACAGTTCAATCGTGGTACTCGTAAACACTTATTGTTCATTTGAAGTCGTATACACATGACGTCATCACAAACGTATATACGATGGCTACGTTGTACACCACACAACTACTTTTATTTCACATTGCAGTCTAATTCTTATCCCGATATTACTCAGCGCAATTTGTTTTTCTTCACGTAAATTGCGGGTAGTCAAATATCTCGATCGTACCATGTATGGATTCCACATAGCGAACATATGTAGTGAGCACAATCTATTTCTGTGATTACATACCCTGGTATTCTTCCGTGCAATTAATTATTGTTCTCCGCGTTATATACGGGTACTGAAATATCTACGCAGTAGTAGCACATAGCGTAGGTATTTAATGCACACAATCCACTCGTATGGGCATAGATTCCGATCTCACTTCTGATATTAGGAACCAGAAGCGGGTTTGATTAAAAATAATGATTTATCACTTATTTTAAATAAACACACTTGTCACTGATTTTACATAAGCACATATATCACAAATACATTTACAAAGATATCTGAAACTAGCTGACCAGTATGAAAGTCAATGTTCAACTTACTCAACTGAGATCGACTGGGAGACTGAGCGCGCACGAGAGTCTGAACACGAATGAATGCAAATGGCAGTGCGGCACCATATTTATACACCCAACTGTCACTTCCGCCACTACTTTGAAGTCTCGACTGGTTTTTACAACTGGCAACACGCTTCAGATACCGTTACAAATATCATTACTAAACATTTATCCTAATAATACATACTTACAATATTTGGCTTTTAACTTTGGCTCGGTAAAGGTAATGCATCTAGTTATACACAGCGCTATGTAAATATCCTACATTTAAAATACGTTTAAAAAACTTAGCATATTTTTACGGAATAGTTCTTGGAGTTCGGTTAAAATTGTAAACAATGACTGGAATAATTATAAACACATTATTTACTGCATTGCGGTTCTATCGGAGTAACTCCAGTATTCATTTATTATTATGAGCTGCTACGCTATGTGTTACGAAAACGTAGATGTGTGCTACGATTTCTAGAGTGCTACGAGACGCGAATATTTGTTTACCAATACTAAAATACTGTGCGCTTTTGTAAATAGTACCAGACTAGCTTTAAGATAAGGAAGTACGACAAATATTACGCAATATTGAATTACGAAGACGAAGAAATAAGAATATTTTAATTAAAATATAATAGTGACTTCACGTAAAATGCTTCAAAATTCTATATAAGTATTAGAAATATAGTTAACATTTACATAACCATTTTCCGACACTTTTTGTCACTCAGATACACAAGCTAGTACATCTTCTGCACAGAAATAACAAACAATTTTAACATGATACGATATTAAAAAAGTTGACTTGTTCGTCGACATCCTTTAGTTGACGCTCCAGTTTCTAAGTGGTGATGCGCGATAAAATATTCTGTAATATCGCACATTGAACGGTCCCTTTATAAAATTTATTTTGTAAAAGGTTCTTGTCTTTTATTGTAATTGAAACGGCAACAAATTAAGCCTGAATTTAATTATGTTATTTACCTGCGCAACTCGGAGATGTTACGCAAGGTTACGGTTATTTCCAAATCAGAAATTTAATAAGGGTCTAGAAATTGTACGCCAATCCGAAATTGTATTATATTGATAGATGAGTTTTGTTTACAATAGAATGAGAAGAGGAAGTCGCATGCCTAATAAAAGGGTCTCACGTAATAAAAGTGTAAATAACACCCAAAATATTAAGTTGAAGAGAATGAAACTACACTGCACTAGAGCATAATTTAAAAACGTAATCCTTCTAGCCAATTTCGGCCATGGTGGCCAATCTCAACGGAGATCAGCCAGGTGCACAGGATATATTATAGTGCACAAATGTGTGCGCAATACACAGGTGCACTCGCTATTCCTTCACTCTCATAGTCCAGTGAGACGGCAATCCGACATGACCGGAGGGAGACCAGGTGCAGGACCAACGGTTTTACGTGCTTTCCGAGGTACGGGGGTATCACACCGCCAACTTCCTGACTCCGAACTGCGACTGAGTTATTTTTAAGGTGGAAAAACCCAGTCACAATGTTTTTGGCTCGACCCGGGATTCGAACCCAGGACCTCAGCGCGCAAATCGTACTCGTAACGCGTACGCAATAAAACTACTCAACCGAGATAGTCAAGTAAGTCTGAACATAATATAAAGTTACATTAAAACCAATAATATCAACGTAACTCCTATAAATGTTACAATCAAACCTCTGAATAAAGGCTCAAAATAAACTTACAACTAACAAAACAATAACAAAGTCATTTATGAACTCTACACGACATTTGAACCCGACAATCTTTGTTTTAATTGTACTGTTATTGTACACAATATAAGCATAAATATGTTTTTAAATTTATTTTGTCAATATCCTTGCTAAAAACAATTATTATTGTATTTTGGGGTATTGTTAGGAGCACGATGGCCTAGTTGGAAATGGAACGGTCTGCCAAGAGGATGTCTGCAGGTTCAAAACTCAAGGCACACACCTCTGACTTTTTGAAGTTACGTGTGCATGGTTTATCAATTATGGATAATATTGATAGAAAACTTACATACTGAATATTATAAATGATTCTCCTTAAGAATTTTGATGGAATGTGAAATATGCCAACCCGCACTAGGCCAGCGTTGTAGACTAAGGACTAAACCGTCTCAGTAGAGGAGGCACGTGATCTGCTGAGCAGAGTGGGCAGTATACAAATATAGGGTTGAAACTATTATTTATTTTATTATTTCTTAACTATAAAAAACACCTAATAACCATATTGAGATAACCAAAGTCCCACTAATCACGTGTTTTTCATCTATACTATATGTAATATTATAAAGCTAAAGAGTTTGTTTGTTTGAACGCGCTAATCTCAGGAACTACTGAACCGATTTTGCAAATTCTTTCACTAATAGGAAGCTACTTTACTCCTGAGTGCTATAGGGTACTTTTGTCCCGGGAAAACTTGATCACGCGGGCGGAGCCGCGAGCGATACAAGTGTAAACTATTTTTGCTGCCATATTGATTTAAATTTTTCATTAGTTTCAAATCCTATACCGTCACTGTATGTTTATGTTGCTAATGCTGTTATTACGGCAATAAATTGTTACTTTGAATTTTCTTGTAAAGGTACCGAAATAAATACTTAGTTTTTTTTTTTACTGCACCAACAAGGTTATATAAGAACACATAATACGTAACCACATCTATACTAATATTATAAAGCTGAAGAGTTTGTTTGTTTGTTTGAACGCGCTAATCTCAGGAACTACTGGTTGTACTGAATTTTTTTTTTTGTGTTGAATAGACCATTTATCGAGGAAGGCTTTAGGCCATATAACATCACGATGCAACTATTAGGAGCGAAGAAATAAAGGAAAATGTGAAAAAACGGGGAAAATTATTCATCCTTGAGGGCTTTCATTGCGTGCGCTGCGAAAACGGTTCAAGATACCGAAAATATATGTATGAAAGAATTATTCCTCTTGAAATGATCTAAAAAATGTCCCCGACAGTATATGTCTATCTTTTAAGATTAACTCACTAGAACCGTTTTTATGGTAATCAAATTTGGTCGAAATTAATGCATTATTTGTTAAGAGTTGTATCAACGTCATAATATTAATCTTTATCCAAATAAATGTGTTGGATAGAGTGATTCAACAGGAAGGTTTTTATGTATGTATTTTAGCCCGGAAAAACTTATTAACGCGGGCGAAGCCGTGGGCTAAAGCTAGTGACAATATAAAGCTCATGAATAACCCGAACATCATCTAAACACATTTAGTAATCATTCTGCGTCAATAACTATTCATCGGTATTAGATTTTCACTTTAGTCTGTTCTAACGGCATTAACATAATAATTCATATTGTTGTGGTAGCTTTTGCTCGCGGCTTCGCACCGGTGGAATATAGTTATTTTTATTGCATTAACTGACGAGACGAGCATGCCGTTCGCCTGATGGTAAGCGATACGACCACCCATAAACAGTAGCAACACCATGGAGCACCTCGAGTTACAAAGTACTGTTTGGCATTCCACCACTCTCGTCCTCGACATAAGATTCTCATTATGAATAGATGTTTAGTTTGAGACGAATATTCAAATAAAAGTACCCTGTGTCCTTTGTATGGGTTCAAACTTACTATACTTAATTTAATAAAAATTGGTTCATTGTTTTATTTGTGAAAGCTTAGCAGACAGAAGGTTACTATGCATTTATAATATTTGTATTGTTGTTACGATATTGAACATTTGGATAATTTTATCTGTTTGATTTATAAACAAAGTAAAAGAACCACGACCATACAGCAGAATTAAATACTTTCAACCCAAATAAAAATATTACGAAGAATAAAAATTACTAAAAATACCACCTTGAAGTCTCCACGATTACCCGACCCTTTCAAGAGTATATTTTAACATAGCTGTTATTCCCCGCGTCGTTAGCAGGTAAGGAACATCGTAAATTTGCCGGCTTATTGGTAATTCCACTGGAATTCCGTCTGCACGTCAGATTTACGTATTCCGGACAAACCGGATTGTCCTAAGTCTGGCTGCCCGTTCAAATATTTGCCCGGACAATTTGATTTTATAGGGGACGGGAGATTTCATCCGAAACAGATTTTATGTCGATGCGCGGTATTTCTGATGTAAAAACATTTTAAGGAGTGTATCCAATGATGCCTCGGTGGCGTAGTTGTATTACAGTACGACTGCAAAGCTGAGGTCTCGGGTTCGATCCCCGGGTTGGGCAAAGTGATATTGAGTTTTTCTATTCAGTATCAGCTTGGAGTCTAGAATTTGTGCCCGATATGGCGATAGGCTCGCCCTCTATCACATCGTGGGACGGAATAATGGCAAAAAGTGGGTGCTCTAGTTGCGCCTCTGCCTACCCCTTCGGGGATAACAGGCGTGAGTGTATATGTATATGTATGTATGTATGTGTATTCAATGATACACCTGGTGTAATATTTTAAAGTATTAGATACCAAAAATGTTTATCACAAATAGTCAACGTAGAGTTCCAGAGCGTTTATAAAAAAAGAAAACAAAAAAAATTGTCATTTAAAAAAAATAGAAATATTTGTAGTTTTTCCATCCATGTCAGTAAAAATATAAAATAAAAGATCAGTCAGTACAGACCAACAACGAACTACATCAAATGAAGCACATCCCTGCCATAGTAAATTAGATAGCTGGTTTTAACGCTCATATAATCTGACGTGTGGAGGTTAACGTATATAAAAGATTAAAACGAAATTTATTGTAATGATTAAAATAACTGGACACGCTGCTTCACCATGCTTCGTCGCACAAGTACGCCGCTTAGCAAAACGATAAAAACTCCATTGTGCATTCTTGACATACGATGTAAGATACTCAAGACACTGTGAGCTCATTCTGCGTAAAATGGAATTGATTTTTTTCTTATTTTGTATAATTGTTAAATGCAAGTAGATTTTGTAAGTTTAAATTTTGTAAGATCCGCCTAGCTATGCATCAGTCCGCCCCGTAACCATGAAGGCTGCAAAGTCTTCGAAACTCCTGACTAAAATTAAACATAAAAACTGTTAACAAATCCGTTAAGTAGCATTATTCAAAAGGCAGTCAGTATTCTATGGTGATTGTTGAATTATTAACTCTTGTCTATGGTCTTTACTTATCTATACTAATATTATAAAGCTAAAGAGTTTGTTTGTTTGTTTGTTTGTTTGTTTGTTTGTTTGTTTGAACGCGCTAATCTCAGGAACTACTGGTGCGAATTGAAAAATTCTTTTTGTGTTGAATAGACCATTTATCGAGGAAGGCTATAGGCTATATAACATCACGATGCAACTATTAGGAGCGAAGAAATAATGGAAAATGTGAAAAATGCGGGGAAAATTATTCATCCTTGAGGGCTTCCATTGCGTGCGCTGCGAAAACGGTTCAAGATACCAAAAATATATGTATGAAAGAATTATTCCTCTTGAAATGATCTAAAAAAAAGTCCGCAACAGTATATGTCTATCTTTTAAAATAAACTCTCTAGAACCGTTTTTATGGTAATCAAATTTGATCGAAATTAATGCATTATTTGTTAAGAGTTGTATCAACGTCATAATATTAATCTTTATACAAATAAATGTGTTGGATAGAGTGATTCAACGGGAAGGTTTTTATGTATGTACTTTTAGCCCGGAAAAACTTATTAACGCGGGCGAAGCCGTGGGCAAAAGCTAGTATTAAATTAACTTTTATTATGATTTGATTACGTTTATGCAGAGAAAAGCTTTTTACCCAAACGGAGTTGCGGACAAAAGGTGGTATCATTTTCAATTCTCAGACAATGTTTTTGTTCTATCCTATTCCTATACGTCCCTCTTCATTGTTATCTTAATGAGGTATTCTCCCTCTTATGACTAGGCTTGCACTTAAGTTATTGTCAACGTTAATTATTGGAATAAATATGGTATAGAAATAAGACTGCCTCGGTGGCGTAGTTGTATTATGGTACGACTGCAATGCTGAGGTCGCGGGTTCGATCCCCGGGTCGGGCAAAGTGATATTGCGTTTTTCTATTCGGTATCAGCTCGGAGTCTAGAATTTGTGCCCGATATAGCGATAGGCTCGCACTCTATCATATCATGGGACGGAGTAATGGCGAAAAGTGCTTGCACTAGTTGCGCCTCTGCCTACCCCTTCGGGGATAAAAGGCGTGAGTGTATATGTATGTATGTATAAAAATACGATAAGCTGAAAGGCATTAGAAACTTAGAGGCAAAAGTAATAATTTTTTTATTATTGCATCGAATGACAAGACGAACCTGCCGGTCGCCTAATGGAATCGGAAATAATACATTTTATTTACCATAGAAAGAATTTTGCTACTCACTAAGAGTATTTATAGAATAGTGTTTTTTGGAATCAGACTTTATTCATTAATGTACTATATGGGTGTAGTTGACGGTAACGTTTAAATAACCACACACGAACTCCTTCTGTGTCGTATTCTTCATGACTGAAGGTCGTCCCCGCTTTGGTAAGCCTTGATGGTGTCGGTGACGAGCTTCTTCCACTCTACTCTGTCTTGTCTGTCGCAGAGCATCCGTGACTGGGACTCCCATGACCTCTCTGATAGTGTCAGACCGTCGGGTAGTGCTCGGTCTCTAGGTCTTCTGCCACCTACACTACCCACCAGAACCAGCTTATCCAGGTTGTCTGACTGCCTTCGTGAAGGTACGCGAACTAAGTGTATTTATTTCTGCGAACCTCAGCAGTTCTCTCCACTCCCAACGAGCGAGTTTAAATGTTTAGTGTTAATTCCTAGATTTTGTGTGTCAAGTGATTGAACACACATAATATAAGAGAGTGTTACTAAGTACCATCGCTTTACCAATTTCTGTTTTAAAACCATAGTCAAATTCAGTAGGGTTTCAATACTAACAACACTGTAGTCACAAACAACTGGGCATAAGTTTGAATAACTAATGTCTCAGAGGAGTGCGGAGCCATGCAATCGAAGTTACAGAACGTTGCAACAATTTATGAACAGTCACTAACTTAGAGGGTAGCTCGTATTGTTAGTTATTGAAAACTTAATAGGGTAGTTGACTACTTTTTTAAATATATTGTCAGAATCAAATCCAAAATCTAACGGAAACAGAATTTTCAAAATTGGCGCCACAATAAATAAGTTATAAAGATTATTAATTTTGGTAGAAGGCGTAGTTGTCAAATAACAGTAATATCAGACTGTGACGTCACCGAGTGTCACCGGCCATAACGATGCGTGTGTGCGAAAGAGATAGCGCGATAACCTCACCATGCCCCCACTTTTGCTTAGGACAATATTTCAAACATGAATAACTGCTTATTCAACCAATTTTGATGCTGTTCACAGAAGAATTTATTTTTCTATTATCTTCTGTTACATAATGGACAAATAGAACATAGGAAACTACCCTATTGATAAAGGAAAAATAATTGCCACGCAGTTTCTTACCATTCCTGCCGCCATTTAACCATAAACTAGCTGCAAATACACAGTTATTAATTAACTATAAAGTAGGATGTTGGAACACTAAGTTAGTTAAGTAAACTTCCGCGGAGTGCATTCGCTTGTTGTGTCAAGTTTATGCATTTGTTATTGTTTTTATGGCTTTCATTAATGTTGATTTTGTTTATGTCTTGGAAGTTAGTGCTGTTGGGTAAATTTGGAGAACGTGTTTAAAATATTTGACTCTACCATGTACCTATAGAATGTTGGAATTTCTTGTTCACAGTCTCGTACTATTACTAAACCCAATAATGAGGCTGGTGCTAAAATACCTGGAGTATGTTGTACCTACTGTATAGCGGCCATCCTACGTATCGTGATAAGCTGCCATCGTGGCTCGTTCCAACTAGTTACATTCTAGTTGGTTTACGTAGAGAAAGATGGCATAATTGTCCGATACCTCTTAACTGGACGAGCGTTATGTCCAGGACCTTAACGCCTACGTACAAAGGGAAAATTATCCAGCCGTATCAGTTTACGATTGTTACCTGAGACCAATTATCGAGAACAATGAAAATATCAGAAATGTTTGTGAAAGCCTTGAAGCAGATATTGTAACGAATATAATGCGCTGGTAAGGTCTTAAAGTATTCCTCCAGAGATTATATGGACTTGAGATATAGATACGTGTTTATGGAAGTCATTCACCTTTAAAATAACAGTTTAGTTCAAAAATTATGTTCACCACTTTTAGTATCACATAAAATTTGTCCGTAGGATAAATCAAAAATTAACAAATAAAATCTCACAATAATTGTAATATTTTTTTTTACAATCATATGTCTTCTATATACAGCCAGGTTATAATTTAACTTTTAACTATCACTTAGTTTCAACCGTGGTGTGTGCCGGCAGAGTAGAATATCCCACACACGCACAGTCACGCCTGTTATCCCCGAAGGGGTAGGCAGAGGCGCAACTTGTGCACCCTCTTTTCGCCATTATTCCGTCCCATGATGTGATAGGGGGCGAGCCTATCGTCAAATCGAAATACTGAATGGAAAAATCAATATCACTTTGCCCGACACGGGGATCGAACGCGATACCTCAGCTCTGCAGTCCTACTGTAATACAACTACGCCACCGAGGCAGTCCTCTCCCAAGTAGAATATCCACCCCTCTTCTTACCGTGCAGTCGTAAGAGGCGACTGAGGTAATAGGCAGCACCAACTTCATCTGCTCATAATAAGTGCTTAAAGAAACAAAACTTGACACAAACCCGGAACGGTATCTCCGTAAGGCACGAGCCAGTTCCTGCAACCGACCTGGCACCACACGTCGATACGTGTCTAACCTAACCAGCAGTACCCACGGGAACAACGAGTGGATACTGTCAACTTTATATTTTATTTTGTTATTTAAAAACCAAATAAAATATTCAAATTAAAATCTTGTTTCTATCTTTTTAGTTCTGCAATGAATGGAAGATATTGACGCACTCGGGTTTTTTGTTTTTGTTTTAACATTTTTTTATTTTTCAATCAATTTTGATGGTGATTTCACAGAATAATTTCTTTTTCGTATTATTTTTTGTTACATCTGAAACAGTGTACAAAATCAAACATAGGAAAGTACCCTATTCTTTTAGACGTAAGAACTTATGGGCGGTAGAGTTATCTCCGATCCAAAACTCGTATATTTTCATACTCTTCATTAACATTATGCTATAAAAAAAAATTGTTACCACTACTTACCATTGAAATTTCTATCAATATTCAAAGCCATATCATCAAACCATAACATAATAATACTGTGACCCCATTACATTTTCAATTTCAGCTAAACGGTTTGCGTTCAACAAGTGACAACACTTTTCGACTAGTGTTACCGCCTTTAGACGTCAAAAGAGTTTCGCATGTAAAAATATTTGCTCTCTGTTCACGCCTTCGCAGTATAGAGTTACTGTGACGTAATAAGAAGCTATGTTTGAGTTAGAACTTAGGAGTGAGATTATCTAGTGATAACTTATATCTAGATATATTATATACCTACACAAACTATAAACACGTTACGTGTGTATATTTAAACTAATGTAAACTTATTTGACTATACTATACTTATTTATTTGTAGTATATATATATATATATAATAACTATACTTATTTGTAGTTCCTGAACTAATGTAAACTTATTTGACCAAAATATTGTTTCTTTCTGCTAAACAGCATCCGTTTATAGATACAGTTTACAGTAGAATATTTTGAAATTAGTTTATTTTAGCTAAAGCTAAACTTACATTGATAAATACACTATGGTGTTTTAAATAAAAAATATTCTCATTAGGGTTTAATTTGGTTGTATAGTCCTAACGGCCAGTTCTAAAAAGTTATTTGAAACTTATTAATATAATATATTTGTAAAGAAAAATATTTTTGCGTAATATTGAAGTTCCTCCCAACTCATTGAATGGTAGCTAATACGCATGGCTATATTTAAATTTAATTAGGGTTTGAGACATAACTAAATCTATTGGGCTTAATATTCTTATTGTGGAAGTCGCTAGCGGAGATCTAAATGAATACTAACTTTTTTTTTTGTTGACGCGGAGAAAGTGACTTATTACTACCGCCCAGTGTTCAAGGGGAACGACTGAGCGGTTATGTTGGGTTCACCGTGCCTTACGACCCGACGTTGAGTCGCCCGGAAAGATGGAAAACGTCGGGCGACCGCCGGGCCGAGTCCCTAACCTATGTACACCGCACGGCATTGGTATGCCGTTGGTTGGTACCAAAACTCCACGGTGGCCATCTTCTGCGCATTAGGGACGGCTGCGGGCTTCCTCCGACTCACGTCTAAGTTGTCGTCCGCCACCGCCCCTGCGCGTACCGCTGTTACGGTCCTTCTCCTGTTGTTGCGGGGGCTCAGAAGCCCCCGTACACCGAAGGACGCCCTTTTGGCGTCCGAGGCAGCGTGAGACACGCTGCCGTCCATCACGGGGGTCACAGAAGTTGGTTAGACTAATAGGTGGACGGCAGTTCCCGCCCACCCGTGACCCCCGGAGGCCCCTATTAGTCGCCTTTTACGACAGGCAGGGGATACCGTGGTGGAATTCTCCAAACGCCCCCAATCCACAGGACGGGAGACGTCGGTCAGTCGTCCACCCGACGCCTCCTACGTCTCGTCTGGCGGCGGGAGGGATCACCACTGCGCTGGCGATCCCTCTCGGCACTCTCCTTCCGCGAGAGGACCGCCTCGCAGAAGTGGGCCACCGCCTGCCAGGCCTCCCGACCGCCGACCATGGAAGCGACCACGGCCGGCAGCGAGAGGTCTCCTCCGACGACTGCTCTGAGAGCGCTGCGTTCTTCATCCCAGGCTGGGCAAAACTCCAACGTGTGTTGGGCCGTGTCCGTTGGGCAGTTGTCACAATAGTGACACACGGCCGACTCCTCTATCCCCACCACCCGAAACAGGAACTCACCGAAGCAGCCATGCCCGGTGAGCACCTGCGTCAGGCGGTATGTTGCCGCTCCGTGGCGCCTGTCCAGCCATTCGGCAAAGACAGGACGCACTGCCTCTACGACCCTGTGCTCCCACGACGGGGCCTCCAGCCTGAGACGCTACTCCTCCACGGCGGCTCGCCGTAAGGAGGCCCTCTTGGCCTCCACCTCCTTCAGGGCCGGACGCTCCCCGCGACTGAACGCCTCCTCCCGCCAATGGAATGCATCGGCAAGGGATTTGGCGTCCAGGACCCAGGGCAGAAATCCGGCCAATAAGCAAGCCGCCTCGAACGAGACCGTGCGGTACGCCCTGACCGCCCGCTGCGCTAAAGCTCTCTACGGAGCGCGCAGGAGAGCGACGCAGGGGCGGCTCAGGGAGTCAGCCCAAACGGGGCTGCCATAAAGGGCCATGGACCGCACGACTCCGTAAATGAATACTAACTGCCAATATTTACCTAGAGAAGCGCCTCTATTACGATGTGTTGCAAGCCGGCTCCCGACCATACCAAGATACTAGCAGAGACTATCTAGTTTATGTATAGGCTGAAATATCATTTCTGAATGATTAGAATATCAAAGCTACCCTTTAATTGTGTTTGGTCGAGCCAGCGATAGAGTATGAAACCAGTGATTGGGGTGTCCAAATTATTATTATTATTTTTTATTTATTTGGAATAGCAAACAGTTACAAAATAAGTACATATAAATTTAAGTTTAAATTAAATTTAAATAACATAAAAAAATTAGGCGCTTATTTATCCTACTAATATTATAAAGGCGAAAGTTTGTAAGAATGTATGTATGTTTGGATGTATGGATGTTTGTTCCTCTTTCACGCAAAAACTAATGAACGGATTTCGATGAAATTTGGTACACGGGTAGATCATGTTCTGGATTAACACATAGGCTACTTTATATCCCGGGAAAACATAAAGCGGGACTTTTATCCCCGAAAAACTTATTAACGCGGGCGGAGCCGCGGGCAAAAGCTAGTAATATATAAATGTATGTCCATACGGTGTGTGGGGTTTTAAACATAATTTGTTAGGACTGGATTATAAAGAGTTGATTAACGTTAAGTAGCTGGGAGGTAAAAAACAATCTAAATGATTTCTTCAAAATACGCAAAGGAAAGTACTATAATATTGTATCATATAAGTTTTCAAAGAAGGAAGTCGGTTAAAAAAGAATAATATAATATCGCATGTTTTTAGAGCAAGAATTTGACATTGTATGAATTTATTTATTCCTTTGGAATTATTTAAAGCGTTTGTAACTAATATAACCATATTAATATTAAGAATAAATATCTTCTCTACATAAAACAATAGTTACAACTAAATAACAAGGTTTATGTACTTCGTGCAATAGGATTTTCTGCTCAAAAACTTTCAACAACTGATTCCACATTATTCTCTATGAGTCGACTAGTTAAATAGTCTAGACCCACACACCCCTAGGCTTAAAACTAGTCTAGTTTGGCAGGACACAACTCCATATAGGTTTTTTTACATTCGAAGGTCATTATACATTATTTGTCAGGGGCTCACTTTGTAGACAATGTTTTATTAAATAAACTTACAAAATTTGCGATTTTGTTTATTTGAATTACAAGATGAGCAAGATTGGTTGTTGGGAAGCGACATGACTGTTCATATGTGTGTCTAATCGTATAGGTATTTATTTGAATTTTCCAATTCTAATTTTCATAAAAGTGTCAATATATAGTTAATGTAAAAGCTACATCGCGATATCAAGATTCTTCCGCCAATGTACTCAAGGTTCCGAAGTCAAGGAAATGAATGTCTTTCTCACAAACTAAGTTTTAGTTTAATTCACTGCTGGATACTTTGGGGACGTTAAACAAGTGCCTAATACTAAGTAGCAAAAATAAATCAACGAGTTGACTTTTTTCTTGGGCTTTATTCCACTTAAGACCAGCTGCAGTGATGTCACTTTGCCGAGCTCATTATAAAAATAACTTTTTGAATTACAAAGTACTTCGTGGCATTGTAGTTTGTACCGCACTCGTTATCCTAAGATATGATTAATTTTAAATCCATAAAGATCTATCATGCTATAAATGTAATCGAATAATAAATAATGTGGTTTTCATTTTCTTTAATATTCAATCCTTCATATTTCAAAGTAACGAAAGTAACCACCTACATCAGTATATCCGACACGTGAACAAAGCAAAACTCAACTCGGTTATTTTTAGCACTACAAATTCAAATTCAAATCATTTATTCAGTAATTAGGCCCCTAAGGGCACTTTTACACGTCATTTTTGATTTTTCACAATGTTATACTAAAAGATTCTACCGGTGCTTCGGAAAAGCCCACTGACCTGAGAAGAAGCACCAAGAAACTCAGCGTAGGTCTTTTGTCATTTTTTTTAAATATTGTTAGAAAGTTAGAAACAGAAGCGATTTTGATTTAAATAAAAACGATTTATTACTGGTTTTACATAACACATTTATCATTCATTTTACATAAGCACTTTTTAACAGAAATACTTTTACAAATATAGGTATCAGCAACTAACCGACCAGTATGAAAATCAATGTTCAACTTACTCCACTGCCACTGAGATTAATGCGAGACTGAGCGCGAAAGAGAGCGAATGAGAGCGAATATCGATATGGCATCCTTTTTATACACCCAACTACCATTTCCACGATTCATTTGACATTTAGACTGAATTTAGTAACAGGTCAGTACGTTCCAAATACCATTACAAATTACTGAATCCTAACAATATATATATTTTACAATTTGATAATCACAATATTATTTCAATTTTAAAGATGGATATTAAATGCGAAAATTAACGGAGAGTAGGTACCTAAGTGAAACAACCACCTACATGTTTACATTCAATGTATTTCTAACCAATGCCAACTGGTATTGCTGAATGGACAAATAATGGGTCACTGCGCGCTACCGGATTCAAACTATTCGGTTCGAATAGTCATTTAGCAGCGGGGTGAAAAGTTTTAAACTGTGCTGCGAATTAAATGCAACCTAATATATTAGTTTATTACTTTTAAAATTAATAATACACGAATGAATTAAAGTTGTTGGAAATGGAAATGTAATCAATTCTCAACTGGATTCAAACTAGTGAAATTTTATCCTAAAATAAAAATGAAGAAAATTATTGGTTTACCCAATTTGTCCAAAAATGATTTTAAAAGGTTTTTCATGGAATAATAGCACAAAAAAATAATAGTACAGGATTAGATGTATCTGTATGCTAAATTTCATCTAAATTCGTCCAGCGTATTATACATTGCTAAACATGTGGAGATCCGTAGAAGAACGAAAGTCACTGACATAGCCCAACGGATAAGCAAGCTGAAGTGGCAATGGGCAGGGCACATAGTGGGAAAAACTGACGGTAGATGGGGCAAAAAAGTTCTCGAGTGGAGACCACGTACTGGCAAGCGCAGCGTCGGCCGTCCACCTGCAAAGTGGACCGATGACTTGGTTAAGGCCGCAGGAACGCGCTGGATGCGGGCCACTTTTGACAGGTCCATCTGGAAATCTTTGTGGAAGGCCTGTGTTCAGCAGTGGACGTCATGTGGCTGATGATGATGATGAAACATGTAGGAACATATCCAAAACCGTAATGAATAGAAATCGGTAGAAAGTAGATAACAAATGTCCTTGATGTTCAAAAAAAGATACTTTGAACAAAGCCCAAGTGACATGCATGTTTTTCCTTCATTGTCTATTTTCATTAGACCTTTAGAATGTAACAGATTAGCCTTTAAACGAGAAAGGACGTTGTCACGTAATTCTTAGACGTTGAGCCCGGGTGAGAGAATTTAAATTCTTTGCGTGAATATAGTTGAGTACGTTTTAGTATGTACGATGTAGGCAAATAACGTTTAGAACTTTTTTATATTTCTCTTGTAGTAGGTATAGGTTGCGATGACATACGCTTTTGGTCATTTATGAAGTTTTTATTATAAATAAATAAATACGCCTTCAACTACAAAGGGGCAGGGATTAGGGAGAGCCGCAAATAGTGCACCCGATTATCGCCATGCTTATTCCCATGTAGTGACAGGGATTGAATGGTAATGATTTGAATTACATTTTATTCATGCCAGAATGTGTTTTTCTATGAAATAAATCAATTGTAGGACCGACTATTATAAGTTAGGGCGAAGCCCGTAGGGTGATAAGGTGGTATTAAGTATAACATGTCCAGGTTAATGATAACATGGGCGGTTGCGAACGACAACTTAGACGTGAGTCGGAGGAAGCCCGCAGCCGTCCCTAATGCGCCGAAGATGGCCACCGCGGAGTTTTGGTTGGTATGCCGTGTGGTGTACATAGGTTAGGGACTCGGCCCGGCGGTCGCCCGACGTTTTCCATCTCTCCAGGCGGCTCAACGTCGGGTCGTAAGGCACGGTGAACCCAACATAACCGCTCAGTCGTTCCCCTGGAACACTGGGCGGTATTAATAATTCACTTTCTCCGCGTAAACAAAAAAACTAATATTATAATTGCGAAAGATTGTGAAAATGTTTGGATGTTTGTTAGAAGTAAACGCAGAAAATACTGAACGGATTTTGCACACGGGTAGATCATGTCCTGGATTAACACATAGGCTACTTTTTATCCCGGTAATTAGCTCTTATGGGAAGTTATGGATACATTTTATCTGATTTTTTAAGTAAATGGCACTGGCGTCGTACCGTTTTAGGGACTTTTGTAGCGGGAAAGATTTCGCACGCGGGCGAAGCCACGAGCAGCACGTAGAGTATGATAATGTTTTACTTGTGTGTTTGTCACAGGGAAAACGACATTATATTTATAGTACAAAATGACATTTGTCATTTTTGCAGTGCTGCCCTCTCCGAGTATGCTTGACCTTAACAATTTGTGCTAATTTACGATGATGTCTTTCATTTGTTGTATCGAATTATTCCTCATTACATTTATTGTAATGAAAGGGTAATGATTATTTTAAACCTCTTTGTGCTTTTGTTTATGGCGTTAAATAATATAATGCTAGTGCGGAAGTTGCCCACAAGACTAATTATGTAATTGAGTAACTTTAATATTCCTTTCAGTACCTATGCAGCGGGTATGAGGTAGTAGGTACTAGGATACAAATTCTTAGGGCTTGTATTAATTAATTATCGGTCGCAGTCTGGTGACCAAATTACAATCCGACGTCGTGAGGCGGAGCGAAGTTATTGTTTTCACCAATTGTGAGAGACAAGACGAGATCAATACGAATGTCCGCAGGTTCAAAATCCAAGGCGCACACCTCTGATTTTTCGAGTCATGTGTGTATTGTTTATCAATTATTGTTCACTTTAACGGTGAAGGAAAACATTGTGAGGAGACCTGAGAATTCCCCAAAAATAATTTCGAAGGTATGTGGAGTGTGCCAACCCGGATTGGGCGAGTGAGGCCTTAGTCCACCAGGACTAAGGCCTAAACCCTCTCACTAGTAGAAGAGGCTCGTGCTCAGCAGTGGATAGTATATAATACGGGGCTGGTATGGTATGCTATGGTACGAGACTATCTGTAAAAATCTATTTAGGTTATCTATTGAAAAAATCTCGTTATGGAGCGAACAGAATACTCGAAACGCTGCGAGACTTTAAGAGCATTCTCAAAATAAGTTCTGGTGATAACCAATATGTAACGGTTGAGAGATTTTCCTCGCTCTACTGATTTCAATAATCTTTCAATCCAAAGTTACGCATTGAGGTTACACACACACTCACATTGCTTTTGTTTGTAGTTATAAAAAGTGGATATTTTTTTGTGACGTCGGTACTTGGTACAATACCAACTTGTTGCCAGAAAATCATTACATTACTCTGACTTGTATTCTCGAAGTGCTTAAAATTTATAAGGGACAGAGCCACATAGGAAAAAAAATATTAATCTCCTTAGCTTTTTGTTAACAATTGGAATTGAATTGATGTATTGGGTTTTTTAATACATCAATGATGTATGCCAGATTTTACTTTCAAATACGAAATATATTTTCCTGTATGACACGCGTAGGCGAATATACGTGATATGCCATTGAACATGACGAGATAAATATAATTTTATATTTAACAGAGTTTATAAAATTATTCTTTGACACGACGCTAGAGAACATTTTTAACTGACTTCCAAAAAAGGCAAGGCTTCAATCATGTATGTACACTGATTTCTCTGAAAATTGTGAGCGTATTTCCTTGATTCCTTCTTTATTTATTCAATCTCTATCTCTCTATCTAATTACCATAAAAAAATTGACCAGCCTCTTTGGAAAATAATAAAAATTATCATTTTTATTTCAGAAAATTGCATTTGAGCGTCAGAAGGACAAATTAATTATTATGTAACACGGAAGTTTACAAAAAAGGTGCTAGAAAAACTCTCATGGTTTGTATATATGTAATGCCATTCATTCTTAGTATTGAAAAATAAAATATTTTATGATAGAAGTGTTTTATTCTTACCGCATATCGTGAGGATGAGCGGAGCGGTCATATTAGGCTTAGAATGGTCTTATGACTCTGAACGTAAACTTATAGGATCGTCTAGGGAGAGTCACGCTAGGACAATCGTCAGGGCACGACAACAACGCACGTCTATTTTATTATCTATACTAATACTATAAAGCTGAAGAGTTTGTTTGTTTGTTAGTTTGGACGCGCTAATCTCAGGAACTACTGGTTCGAATTGAAAAATTCTTTTTGTGTTGAATAGACCATTTATCGAGGAAGGCTATAGGCTATACAACATCACGATGCAACTATTAGGAGCGAAGAAATAATGGAAAATGTGAAAGAAAACGGGGAAAATTATTCATCCTTGAGGGCTTTCATTGCGTGCATTGCGAAAACGGTTCAAGATACCAAAAATATATGTATGAAAGAATTATTCCTCTTGAAATGATCTAAAAAAATGTCCGCGACAGTATATGTCTATCTTTTAAGATTAACTCTCTAGAACCGTTTTTATGGTAATCAAATTTGGTCGAAATTAATGCATTATTTGTTAAGAGTTATATCAACGTCATAGTCATAGAGTGATTCACCGGGAAGGTTTTTATGTACTTTTAGCCCGGAAAAACTTAATAACGCGGGCGAAGCCGTGGGCAAAAGCTAGTAATATATAATACTCCGTCATCAGGGTAGAGCAGCCTGATGTTCACTGTTGAGCGGTTAATGTAATCTAGAACATCATTACGCAGTTAGATAAAGAGTTTTTATATGTCGCTGTGAATGATAAAAACATTAAAAACTCTTTCACTTTCTAGTCTTTTACTCTTGGGCTAGTATTTCTAGGCTTGTATCTATTATTTGATCATCAAAATATTGAATCTAGATAGCTTTAGAAATTCCACCTATTATAATAAATTACGATATTTATTATTATACAGGGTGTTACATAACTACCCGTAAACCCGAAAGGAGGTTAAATGGGGCGTTGCGGTGGTTATTAAGCCTAGGGGTCATTGTTATCTAACGTCCCGTGAAATTGAGGCTTTATTCATTTGGCAATCACAAGCACGTGTCCACGGGCAGCCCACGTGTTCCCAACCAACACAGATTTTTAATTGGACAAGTTCCAAGTTAAAGTAGTTACGTGATTTTAAAAACGATTTGAATATAGACGTTTGTGTTTTAAATGAAAAGGTTAATAAAAATGAGATGGACAATAATTTTTTAATTATTCATATAATAGCTGTCTGTTATGAACAGTTCGATGTTTAAGGGCCAGTTTTACGACTTCCGAGAGAGAGAGAGAGAGAGAGAGAGAGAGAGAGAGAGAGAGAGAGAGAGAGAGAGAGAGAGGAGAGAGAGAGAGGGAGAGAGAGAGAGGGAGAGAGAGAGATGAACTTTTTAATATTTGCTTTCGGTTTCGACGAATCCTTATTGAAGGAAATCCATAGTTTTACTTAATTTCACTTTTTGCAATCATGCATCAAAAACAAAAACCCATAATCGTCGCTTTTCTTTTTCTCAACATTCCAAATGAAAAAATTCTATCCCCATCCACTGGCATTCGGCTAGCTGGCTGTGGTGCGCGAAGAGGGGAATGTGGCTGGCTGGCTTATGG
This sequence comes from Lapara coniferarum, assembly GCA_949316025.1. NCBI lineage: Eukaryota > Metazoa > Arthropoda > Insecta > Lepidoptera > Sphingidae > Lapara > Lapara coniferarum. The sequence goes on along the minus strand of OX438925.1, from coordinate 15,694,975 downwards.
GCTGCATTTGGATTTTATGAAGCTACATATACGTTTATGGTTGCCAGTGGTTTAGTTTGCTTTTCATCTCTTGTGCACCATTTTACCCGCTAAATTTACACGAAGTATGACTTTTCGTGTTTTTACGGGTAATTAAAGAGGATCGCGTCGCACATTGTCTGCCCTTCTATTAGAGTGTGACTGCAGTGGGTTCGATCCCCGGGTCGAGCAAAGAATGCAAAGTATAGGGATATTGGATTTTTCTACTCGGTAGCAGTCCGGAGTCGGGAATTTGTGCCCTCATATTTCGCTTAGCTTATATCTGTTGCATCATGTGAATGCCACAGCGTCTGTGCAAAAATAGTCCGCATACATTATTTTAAAAAAATTGAGAAAATATAAGTCTCCGACCTTGTCCACTGCGCGCCCCGCTGACCACTTCACGGACGTTTATGATTTACATTCAGTTATAACTACCTACTATATTAACACCTTACATTAACTACCGTACATTCCTCAGCTTATAATTCCGCGTCGGGAAGGCGCCGCGTTTCCCATTACACGGTAATATTATGTATGTAACTTATTTGTATACGCTTTACTGTGTTGCCAGTATAAATTAAAATGATTTGAGGATTATCAAGGGTATATTTTGTGGCACTTATTCGACTGCGGAAAAATATTGTCTTACCAATATACGCCGATTGTCTCGGGTGTCACCAAAAAAAGCGATAAATTGATTAAAGCGGACATAAACACTCAGTTTCAGCGTTTAATTTTTACCTAGTAGGTAACCTATGACAAAAACGTACCTATAGGGTTCAGATTTGTACCTAAAAGCAGATCTGAGTGCCTCGTTATTATAGTGGTAATGAAATGAAATAAATTTACTCAAACCCATAAAATGTTATATCTAGATTCCGTCAATATTTAACTCTACCACCAGTTCGGAAATCAGTTCTCACTAGAGAAGAACGGGCAAAAAAGTGTAGTAAAGTGTGTAGTGTTGCTCTTTTCATTTTCAAAATCAGTTATTTTATTTTTTATTTTTTTATTTTATAAAATCCTTTACAATACATATTACAAATGTATTTCATTTCACCGGTACCAGTAAACCTAAAAGGGTTTGTCTTGGCACATAATATTCGAAGCTACATCAACGATATTTTTTGCTTAACTAATGTAAACGAGTGTTGAGTTGAGTTCAAGGTATAAAATACAATGCATGATATAGAGAAAAAGAAATACAATTCAGTATTTGTTTATTTTGTTTAGGGCAGCTCATTTATATACTCGCAAAATAGCCAATAATTTTCAAATTCCATAACGAGTGCTTGACCCTCTCAGGAATCATGTACTTAATATGGTATATGTGCTTTCCTCATCTACAAAGCTTGTTGATACCACGTACTACAGGAATTATGTTCTTTAGTTATTACAACAGCAAGCAACAATGTCTTGAACAACACCGTCTGTTTAGTACTTCTGACAGGAATATGTACAGTCAGTAGCATAAATATCTGTACAAAATCAAAATTTCATATCGCCTATATACGCGTTAATTTAAACTGAAAAAAACTTTCTTCGTATGAAGTAAAGCCAATCTCTTTTATTTTATTTTTGTGAAGAGAAAAAAAAGATTAGTAACAACACAAAAGTATATAGGCAATTTGAAATGTTGAATTTGTTCAACTACTTATGATGGTGACTGTACTTTCATAATTTTTTATCGTTTGATGAATGTTTTTTAATTTTATCTTTTTTTAGGTATTGGTAAGTCGAACCCATCTTAGTATATCAATTATATGACATGGATAAAAAGTAAAATAATAAAAACCAATACGTACATATATACATATACACTCACGCCTGTTATCCCCGAAGGGGTAGGCAGAGGCGCAACTAGTGCACCCACTTTTCGCCATTATTCCGTCCCATGATGTGATAGGGGGCGAGCCTATCGCCATATCGGGCACAAATTCCAGACTCCGAGCTAATACTGAATAGAAAAACTCAATATCACTTTGCCCGACCCGGGGATCGAACCCGAGACCTCAGCTTTGCAGTCGTACTGTAACACAACTACGCCACCGAGGCAGTCAACAAAAAACAATCTTATGCATATACGTTTTATGTTCTGGAACTTAGCCATAATTTAAAAATCAATACAGCTGTATTAAAAAAAACGTTAATTCAACATTATATCTGGCAACACTTCTTTGTATTTTAGCAATATTGAAATTGACACGTTTGCTAGTCATGTGGATGGTCCTTGGCCCAATTCGATGGGGTAGGAACACACGTTATTGTTACTCTACTATTATATTGTGTACTCATGTTATTAAAGAAATAGTACATCAGTTGGATTACAACAATATAAATAATGCAACTATCTTTGGTTAGACGAAAAAAACGGTTTTCGGTGTATTCATTTATTTATTTGACTAGCCAACAATTGTTTACACACTGTTTTTCTAGTCAAATATTTCATAGGCCATCATTTTTTTAAAGGACAACGTTCATTTAGTTCTATATTTTCATACGAGATGGCAATAATTACAACGTGTCGTTTTGGATACTGTACTATCCGCGGACGTGCAAGTGGATACTATACAACTTATTAAAGAGAGATCCCTAATGTCTTCAATTAATTACTCGGGATTTATATATTTTTATTTTTGTGTTTTGGCACTTTATCACACGTCACAGTGAAATTAATCTTATCTTACATACTCATTATTTAGTCCGTTAACTATTTACTACTACTTAAATTTAGTTTCTATAGTTAAAATAACTTCAATATACAAAATTTTGTCGTAACATTTTTATATACTTTGTAATAATATTGTAAACTAGTCCGCTTTATTTAACTTTTCTTTATACACAAGTTTTGGGTTACGATTAGAAGCAAGCATATTTTGTGATCAATAATTATTGTATTCATGGTTGTAACCTGTTTTGTGTTAAATAAATAAATAAATAAACTTATAAGCGCAACAATTTCTTACATGCTAGTTCCACATGCACAAAATGATGACCAATACATTAAAAAAAATGAAATAATTAACATTAGTAGAATAATCGTCACGTATAAAAAACGAATAGTCCAAGATTTACAAAAAATAGAATAACCAATAATTTTCAAATTAAAATAGAAATTGTACATGGCAAAACCCAAATAAACACATGCGGTGTTATTACAAAAAAGTTAAACACGCGATGAACACGTAACTAAAAATTCTTTGGTTAAAGTTAGGCATGGTTTAAACATTGTTTATATTTAAACACAAGCCAATAGTTGCCTGCAATCTTTGACGCACACTGTCAGGCATGACAGGCACATGGAGGGTGTTAAGAATTAGACACTGTTTAACTAAACACGTGTCTAAACTGCGTCCAAAGATTCTTTTTGTAATAACACTGTTAGATTCTAAACTTCATTATTATTTTGAAAATGCTCGATAATTTTTTTATCAAATTTGCCACCACTGTCATTATGGAAGTCTGTTATATCACTAGAACTGTTGCATTACGTTTGTCATTTAAGAATGCCTTAAACTTCCACTCGTACTAAGTTTCTAACTTGAATATTTGTTAGGCTTCGTGATTTTGCAATCGCAGAGTTTAAGTTCTTGACAAACTTTCGACTGTAAAAGGAAGCTCTATAAAGTCTATGATTTATTTTAAAACTTTTAGCTGAATGCCTTGGTGGCGTAGTTATATTGCGTAAGATTCGACTTTCGCTCTAAGTATGAGCTTGGAGTCTGGAATTAGTGCCTGAATATGACAACAGGCTCACCCCCTATCACATCATAGGACGGAACACACGCGGTGAAAAATAGTTGCACTAATTGTATCTCAGCATTCTCAGCCTATACCTTCGGAGATAAAGTAGTGAGTATATATGTGTGTGTAACTCCTTTTTCATGAAATCTAGCATAGCTGTGGTTTACATATATTACACCTCTGCCTACCCCTGGAAAGTTACAAAGCCACCAACTAAGTATCCAAGATGTGAGAGTAAAAATCCTGAAGCTACATAACTCCAAGGTTTATACCTTATTCTTCTGAATCTAGTAATAAATCATTAAAACTGCTGACCTGGAACGTAGTTTATTATAATATCTGCACCTGAACGCTACGCATTGTTTATCGATACCTCGGTACTCGCATGATTGCACGCAATTTTAAACTCAACAGTCGATTAGCAAATCATTCGCTCTCTATAAACTTTATTTACTCTCATTTTATCTCAGTAGCGGTAGGCATAGGCGCAACTAGTACGCTCAGTCTCGTCGTGCGTATTCCGTCCCATGATGTGATAGGAGGCGAGCCTATCGCCATATTTGACACAAATTCCAGACCCCGGTCTGATACTGAGTAAAAAAACCCAATATCATTTTGCCCGACCCGGGGACCGAACCCGAGACCTCAGCACTGCAGTCGTACGGTATTACAACTACGCCACCGAGGCAGTCATTTTAAATACAATAAAATATTATAAGTTTAATAACAACTGTGCATCTAGTGTACAGACCATTTACAGAGCTCATTTCCTTCTTGTTTTTGGGAGAAACTGTAGGAGGCCCTCCTCCTGGAGGCAGTGTTTATGCTAGTTTCTCTGGTCTTCTGTACCAGTTGGTACCAGATATTTGGATCCTTGTTAAATTCTCTACGTTAATGTGAAATCCTCCTAACCGATTTCAGCCACGGCGGCCAATCTCAAAGGAGATCATCCAGGTACACAGAAGATATTTTAGTGCACAAGTGTGTGCGCAATACACAGCTGCACTCGTTATTCCTTCACTCTCATAGTCCGGTAAGACGACAACCCGACATGACCGGCGAAAGATCAGGTGCAGGACCAACAGCTTTACGTGCTTTCGAAGGCACGGGGTTATCACACCGCCAACTTCCTGACTCCGAGCTGTGACTGATTAATTTTTGTGACTCGGTCACAATGTTTTTGTTCGATTTGAGATTCGAACCCAGAACTCCAGCGCGAAAATCGTACTCATAACGCGTACGCAATACAACTACGCCACCAAGGCAGTTAAAACTGACGTATAGAGTAAGTAAAACCCTCGCTTTCTTCATCGCCTGAGGGACGGTCGTGGGATCGGGGATTTAATAAACTACTTAGGTTATAAGTGTTATTAACCACCCCAACATAGTGCTATTTCAAGTTATATGTTCTCATACCCACTAGATTGCCATTTCTTTCTCATTTTCTTATATCCATTCCATGGTTATTTGGAAGATTGCTGAGAGCGATAAGACCGCCATTTGACCTTATTGTATTTTATTCTCATTGCTTTATTTTTTATATTCGTATGTGATAAAGAGTGAATAAATAAATATAATCTCTGGCAACTCACGTGTGGCTTTAATTGAATAACTTACGGAGCATTCCATTACCCGCCATAACGATCGAATCTAGGTATATAGCGTGCCATCATTTCGTATTTATTATGGTTCACATATACGATGGTTGGATATTAATGGCATTGACGTCACAAACTTGTAAACGGCTTTAATATTAGTTATAAGTATGCGAATACGGTTACTAAACATTAATCAGAAATTACGTACGTGTGAATTTGAATTCTAATTACATATACATATACACTCACCCCTGTTATCGCCGAAGGAGTAGGCAGAGGCGCAACTAGTGCACCCACTTTTCGCCGTAATTCCGCCCCATGATGTGATAGGGGGCGCGCTTATCGCCATATCGGGCTCAAATTCCAGACTCCGGGCTGATACTGAATAGAAAAACTCAATATCACTTTGCCCGACCCGGGGATTGAACCCGAGACCTCAGCTTTGCAGTCGTACTGTAATACAACTACGCCACCGAGGCAGTCGTAGACGTTTTAATTACGTAGGTATATAATATATTATTATTAATATGATTGCGATCTGAGTCGCGTGGAATACTAGTGAGGTAAACAAATCTCATTTTACAGATTTTGATTTAAAAATTACGCTTTATTATTTAATATTATTCTATAATCTAGATGGTTACGTAGATTACTATATTATTTTTCGCTCAATGCAGACTGCTTCCAATAATTTGGACTGGATATCTTTGTACGGCTATGATCATTCTGTAGTTGATAATGATCTTAATATAACTCTGGTTGTGAATCATTATGTTCAAAAATCAAAAATATTTTTTTTATTGTCTAATATAATTTTTCATTAATGAGGAGTAATGTATGTGGCTTTCGAATATTTTTATGGTCTAGAAAATAATTTTAAATCCTCACCGATTTTCTTTCTGAGATCGCTGTTAATAGTACAACGATATTAACACTGTCATAGATTTGACATTGAACTATCATTAACCTAATGAACACTGAAATAACCTCCCTTTTTGAAGTCGGTTAATGAAAGCGTAGGCGATACTCCCATCACCTCAAAAATTCCACCGAATTTATGAATCCCTTGGCATTTAAAATTAGTATTATATTACTGCCTTTTGAAATGGCTATTATACTTTAATTGTGTTCACTTCCCGAAGCCTAATTTGCAAGTTAAACTTGCAGTATCGTAAGATTATATTATACGTATTGTAATGAGCTTTAAAATTTAGGTTTTAGTGTTTGCACGGAATTTCGTACTAGTGCATTGGTAAGAGAATTCAGAGTATGCTTAGTTGTTATTATTAATATCCTTTGGGAGAGTATTATAATTAGTAAAGTGTAAAATATAATAGATAACACATTATTAAAACCGCAATACATATAATAATCATATAAATACAAATGTGTTTTTGTTTAAAATACGTACGTGCGCCAATATGCGGTCTTAACTCTAAAAATAACTTTCTACCAGATAACCGGTATATTGAGTAGCATCGTAGATAGATTCCCAATTGCGTAGATTCCCAATATGCACGAGGGAAGGCACCTAACGTATTTAGCAGTTAAATTGTAACCGACCGTATACACAGTGAACCTGTCATATTGGCTTGCTCGAATTGCGTACCGTAAATAGCCGGCGTACTTCAGGCCGGCATAATTCATACAAGTAACAATCGTCGTGGGACATAAAGCTCTCATTGTTGGACTATACTCCAAATAATTGGCCTAAAAAAGAACACCAGCCGACAACTTGAAAACTAGTCACTCACTTGGCTCTCTTGTTCAGTCGTGAACGGAAATAGGCCCACTAAATAATATACACCATTTTAAAATTCAGCGATACGATATTTTTAAGGTTAAAGAAACAGTTCGTTTCCTATTTCAAACTATTTGCGAAAAGCTGTCGTACTAAGCCGAGTTCATGAGTCTCTGCTTACGAAGGCCAACATCGAGGTCGGTCGTGGATTCGAATACAAAACCCTCTAATGTGTGGAGTGGGGCGAACAACGTAATAAATAGACCATCCCTATATAGAAATACAAATTATATAATATTTATGTTGTAAGCAGACAGTAGTTGTATATTTTTTTTTTTTGCATGCCGTAGAAACTGTAAAACATGTTACACATATCGCACCTTTAGAACAAAAACGACACAATTCAAAAAATAGAAAATTGAGTGGTCATTTTTAAATGATTAAAAACTAGTCCCTTATTTATAAAAATATAATAAAAAAGGGACCGATATAACAGCTTTGTCCTTTTTCTGTTCGAATATGGCTGTGTTTGATTGAGAATTTATTATTGTATTGAGAACTTCGTTTCAAGTAATTTTATGACGATAACTCAATTTTCTGTCTTTTTGAATTGTGTCGTTTTCATCCTAAAGGTGCGAATTATGATGACATATGTATAATAGATTTATATTATGTTTAACACCTTGTTACATACCATGTTTATAGCAAAATAAATTGATTTTAATTTTGATAACGGAACCTCGCCCCCTTGACACGTTTCTGTGAAAACACAACTATAATTTTGTATATCATCATCATCATCATCATCAGCCACACGGCGTGCACTACTGAACATATGCCTCCTCTAAAGATTTCTAGAAGGATCTGTCAAAAGCAGCCGGCATCCAGCGCGTATTTTGTATATAATTACAGCCAATTGTTAATTAAAAAAAAAACTGAGGTATTTTATAATTTCCTGCAATATTATATCGGTGTTGGTTATTTTGTTGAATTAAGATTTTACGAATGCAGTTTTCTATAGGAATTGATTAATTCGTACTCATTTAAAATTACCATTTTCTATGGCAATGCAATGCAATCAGCCCTGTATTATATACTACCCACTGTTGAGCACGGGCCTCCTCTACTACTGAGAGGGGTTAGGCCTTCGTCCACCACGTTGGCCTAGTGCGGGTTGGCAGAATTTTCTATGGAAACTTGTAGAAATGTGTAGATCGTACTTAAAAAAGCAGATATTAAATAACCTGATCATACATGTCGTGTACAATCCAAAACTTAATTAAACTGTAGCAACAAAATTCATTACATACCTAGTTTTGTTGGACATTACACGGTTTACATCTCTCTTAGACTTTAAAATTAGAAGTCCTTAAAGCTCAGTAACTAGTAGGTATCCAGTGATCAAAATTTGACCGCATTCCATACATTTTTCTCTCCGTTATGTGAATTCTATTTGTGCAAAATCTTAAGCTGCGTACCCATTATGCGCTCCCGGTGCGAGTACCATGAACACCCGCGCCAAGAGTCAAATATTTTGACTGATATCAACTACAAACACAAACACATTGGCGCGCGTTCCAAAGTGGTAGGCATTTCGCGCGGCCGCGCCCGGAACGTGCGCCAATGTTCGTCCTCTTGGAGCGCGAAGTCGATACTCGACTTTACACTCATCCGTGCGCGCAATATGCTAAAAAAGGACTAGAAAGGTTTTATCTTTCATATTAATGTAGATTACGTGAACTGCCTATAAGAATATTCAAACTGGATCACATAACGCTTTCTTTATATTTCTAGCTAAATAAACAAAGCCGTGGAGACTGGTGTATCCAGACGGAAACTCGCATACGAGACATGTCTTTTTACATGTAAAATGAATATTTAAAGACACGCTCTCTTCTGAATGTTTCTTAGCGCATTGCGCAAAATCTTAATTTATTCTAGTACGGGAAAAAGTAAACTAATTTCTAGTATCGAGAGAAATATTTTAGAATGTGTTTTATACTCATTCTGAATGTAAAATGTTATTGGATAAATGTTATACCCGATTGCATAGAGACCATAATGCTCTGTCGAAAATGTCTTGTCTCCCTCCTGTTCATTAATACTACTATATTATTCATCAACATCTTACCTTTCTGTTAAAAACCAGCGTTACAAGTAATAATAAAATATATCAGCCCTGTATTATATACTGTCACAGTGCTGGGCACCGGTCGCCTCTACTACTGAGAGAGTTTAGGCCTTAGTCCACCACGCTGGCCTAGTGCGGGTTGGTAGACTTCACATACCTTTGAAATTCCAATTTACAAGTAACAAGTTTAAATAAAAGTTGAGCCAACACTCTAAACACGGAGACAACTTTGAACTAAAATAACCTTTTGTGAATCGTCTTCCTAGACGCGTTTCAATTAAATTAGAAAAGAAAGTTCGTCTCCAGAGAATGTGTTCTCAATAAATATCTCGTCTTGAAATAGGTATCTGCATCACAGGTCACTGCCTCGGCGTAGATGTATTACATGCGCGGTACGACTACTCTGTGGTTTCGGGTTTGATTGCTGAGTCAGACAGTGATATTGAAAAATAAATATAGATCGCAATCTGGAAATGGGTCCCGCCCTGTGGATTGGGGGCGTTTGGAGAATTCCACCACGGTATCCCCTGCCTGTCGTAAAAGGCGACTAATAGGGGCCTCCGGGGGTCACTGCCGCCCACCTATTAGTCTAGCCAACTTCTGTGACCCCCGTGATGGACGGCAGCGTGTCTCACGCTGCCTCGGACGCTAACGGCGTCCTTCGGTGTACGGGGGCTTCTGAGCCCCCGCAACAACAGGAGAAGGACCGCAACAGCGGTACGCGCAGGGGCGGTTGCGGATGACAACTTAGACGTGAGTCGGAGGAAGCCCGCAGCCGTCCCTAATGCGCCTAAGATGGCTACCGCGGAGTTTTAGTTGGTATGCCGTGCGGTGTACATAGGTTAGGGACTCGGCCCGGCGGTCGCCCGACGTTTTCCTTCTCTCCGGGCGGCTCAACGTCGGGTCGTAAGGCACAGTGAACCCAACATAACCGCTCAGTTGTTCCCCTTGAACACTGGGCGGTAGTAATAAGTAACTTTCTCCGCGTCAACAAAAAATAAAAATTGCACATTGTGTCAAATATATTTGCAGGTTATAAATGAGCATAGTTTAATGAATCTAAATCAGGATAAGATATTAATATTGATTAGATGATTTTTATTACATTAAATCCTACTATATATATTATATTAATATTATAAACGTGAAAGTTTGTAAGAATGTATGGATGTATGGATGTAAGGATGTTTGTTACTCTTTCACGCAAAAACTACTGAACGGATTTGGATGAAATTTGGCACACGGGTAGATCATGTCCTGAATTAACACATCGGATACTTTTTATCCCGGGAAAACATAAAGCGGAACTTTAATCCCGGTTTTTTTTTTCGAGTCGTTACGGCTAAACCACAGACAGATTTCGATGAAATTTGGTAGGGAGATAGTTTAAGACCCTTACTAACTACTACTAAGGTACTTCTTATCCTGGGAAAACGTAAGCCGGGCTTTTATCCCAGAAAACTTCTTAACGCGGACGGAGCCGCGGGCAAAAGTTAGTGTTTTATAAATTCACTAGTAAACGACGCCCATGCTCAGCAGTGAGACGGTAATGATAATGGGATAGTATTATCATTGTTTAAATGGTTGGTTTAGGACTAAACTATTATAGTTTGGCAAATGGAAACTAAGGTCTTCAAGAAAATATGAACTGGGCAAAGCCACGAAGAAACGTACTAAAACTGGCAATGAAAAACGTAAAGCTATTTCGCAATGTCTACAGACAGGGCAATAAAAGCAAGTTCCTGCGTCGGATGTTGACACTGTTCGACATGAGCGAGCTGTCGACTGCACTAAGTGCTACTTAAACAGAGTGGCGAGGGGGAAAATGGCATGGGAATGGACAATGCAAATAATTTGAAGCTCATTTTCATTAAACAGACATTCAATACACCATATTATGTCCCCTTGTTTGTGGTTCATTAATTTAGTTTGTGTTGAATGAACATTAAATAGTATGATTATGTTCACTTGTTTACGGTTCAAGCCAGTGCAATCTCTTTTAAATAGCACATTTTTGTAAGACGAAAAGTAGGCTGTATTTTTACAGAGTCTAAGTTGTTTTTCTCTATAGTTTTTATACGGGTAAGTAAGCAAATAAGCGACTAAGTCACCCAATGATAAAGTCATGCACCGGTAGTCACAGCTCCAAAATAATTCTAGCTGCGTTTGGATATTTTATTTTGAATATTTTATTTTAGTTTTGAATAATCTTAGTTGACAGTGTTCACAAACGCTGTCATACATACATACATACATACATACACTTGAAAAATATGTCTCCTTCTTTCGCAGTCGGGTAATAATGTACAAATTCAAACATAGGAAACAACCTTATTATATGGACCGTATGCAATACTACTATGTTACACTTACGCACCCGTCAATGGTGGCTTTGCATCATGCTAATTTAATTTCCCTCACCATCTTAATACCTAATGAAATCTTCAAAACGTAACGATCCGATGAATGTCGCTTTAATAATAAATATACGTTTGAAATGCATTATAACCTCCATTAACTTTAGCTTAACTGCAGAATAAAATTAAAATACAGCGTTTTGAGTCTATAAGATATTGCCATATCTCCCCGCATCACCCTATTGCACATTATCTGAAGAACACTCTCAGTCTGTGATACTTAAACGGTTGTCGAACCATGCTACATTAAAGAATAATGGAGAATTGCATGCGAAAATATTCTCTGCAAAGCTCATTTTTATATTATTCTTTATTTATGGAACTAGTGGAGAGTTTATAACAATAAATCTGTCTGTTTCACTGTGTTACACGATTATTATCCTTGGCGCATTTCAAACATTTGAATTATACAAATACACGTGCGTGTTTATAGCTAGATGTAAAAAGCATAAATGATGTATTTTTTGTATGTAAATTCTATATGCGTTGTCAGATTCCCTCAGACGGTTAAATGTACAGTCAGCCACATAAATAGCTGAACAAATTCGAAACTTCGAAACGCCTATACTTTTTTGTGTTCTTCCGAATTTTTATTTCCTCTGCACAAAAACACAAATAAAGAGATTCCGTTTATTTTACTTAGACGAAAAAAATATTTCAATTAACCTTAAAGCGTAAATGCGATTTGAAATTTTGAGTTTGTTCAGCTACTTATGTGGATGACTGTACCAATCCCGTATTTTTATATCGTACATCTTTATATTTTCCCAGGATAGAAAGTAGCCTATGTGTTAATACAGGACATGATCTACCCGTGTGCCAAATTTCATCGAAATCCGTTCAGAAGTTTTTGCGTGAAAGAGGAACAAACATCCATACATCCAGACATTCTTACAAACTTTCGCCTTTATAAAATATAAAAAAAATTAATATTATATATTAGTAGGATATACATACTACTTGTGCGACTCTGACTATAAAAATGCGTTATGTCTACCACATACTCATATTTAAGTACTAGTATTATTCAGCATTTTATAACATAAAGACCAAATAAATTGACATGCTATAATTGTGTGTAAAAAATCTCATTTTCACACACTAAAAATTACCGCATATGAAACTATAGTTATCAAATTTAATAAACTCTATGCCCTAAAATCTTTTACCGGGTCTCTAGATACGCGTAAATATTTTAATAAGGAACAGCTTGTAGCAGTATTTTTTGTATATTTAATATTTTATGTGGGTTTACGTAAACTTTTGTGTTGTACGCAATCGTTCGAAATATCCTGGTATGGGAAAGTTACGTAATTCTACCCATATCCTTCTTGCCCTTTGCCTTTTAAACGCGCGGGGCTTGAGGGCATAATGATTGCTTAGCAAAAAATATACCCAAAACATGTCTAGTAATACACATCTTTTCGTGAAGTCGTGTTTCGTAAAAATGTCTAAGGATTATCTGAATTAATTAAGGTGGAACATTAATGGGATAATTGAAAATAAATATTAATGAAATGAGGAAATCTGTAGAAGAATGAAAGTCACTGACATAGCCCAGCGGATTAGCAAGCTAAGTGGCAATGGGCAGGGCACGTAGTTTGAAGAACTGACGGCAGATGGGGCAAAAAAGTTCTCGAGTGGAGACCACGTACTGGCAAGCGCAGCGTCGGCCGTCCACCTGCAGGGTGGACAGACGACTTGATAAAGGTCGCAGGAACACGCTGGATGCTGGCCGCTTTTGACAGGTCCTTCTGGAAATCTTTAGGGGAGGCCTATGTTCAGCAGTGGACGTCGTGTGGCTGATGATGATGATGATGAATATTAATGCGGATAATACTAAAAAATTTACAAATTAAGTATTTTTGTCATAGTTAGGTTTTGTGATATTTGTTAGTATAGTATTCTTTTGGGATATTGTTGATTTCACCACTTTGGGGTCTTTACTTTTTTGGGTAATGAAAGTCTCAATTGTCTTATATCACATTATATTTCAAACACACAAGTTAATTAGAAAACACAAGTTAATACCGCGACGGAAGGAGAACGACTGTGGCACAAATGGCGAACGTCGAACGCGCTACTTTTTGCAACGTTGCCACATTAGGCATGTATGAAAGTTCCATTAGCTTGAGATACAACTTATCAACAACTATGTAGTATCTATGGTATGGGCTTTTATCTTGGCATGATGTGATCGATTGTTAATGACGAGTAGAAATAAAACGTTTTCATACAGTGTAAAAACGCGTACAAAAATCTACAAAAAACATTCCAATTACGCACAAAATTTGTCAAATAAAAAATATACCGATCTATTTAATGGTAACAAGAAAGCTCTCAATTCGTAAGCAAGGTTTACATTAAAGCTTGCCGCGCGGCAGTTATTTCTAGAAACAAATTTTCCAAAGCCCATAAATTTCCATTTGTGGAATAATGACAAAACAAAGTCCCTGTTATGTTGGAGCGTTTCAAAGATCAGTAGTTTCCAATTAAACTGGAATTTGCCATTCATTATCGCGTTACGTATATTACTCATTTTTCTTATGATATTAATTTGAGAAATTGTTTATTAAACTTTGTCCTTGATAAATGTCTCTCTCTCTTCCAAGCTATACATCCCATATGGTGGTGGGGTCAGCTTTCCTAATTTTTCTTCTCCACTTCGCTCTATCCAAGATGTCGTCTTCGGAAACTTGACATTCTCTCATATCTCTTAGCACTACATCTCTCCACCTTGTCTTCGGTCTGCCTCTGGATCTTTGACCGGGGATGGATAATTGTAGCGCTAAGTTCCCTATGTAGTAATGCGGCCTTCTCTTGACATGACCATACCATCGCAGCCTACTCTCCTGCATTTTATCGGCGATGTCGCGCACACCCAAGCTACCTCTGATGTACTCGTTGCGGATCCTATCGAGCCTGGTGACGCCGCACATCCACCTCAGCATCTTCATCTCGGCAACTTGAATGGTATGTATGTTTTTCTGCGTTACGGCCCATGTTTCGCTGCCATACATGAGAACTGGTCTTATAATAGTCTTATAGACTAGGCCTTTGAGCTTCACATGCATCCTTCTGTCGCAGGTAACCCCGGTTACTTCTCGCCATTTTAGCCACGCTGCAGCTATTCGGTGCTGAATGTTATATTCCCCGTTCCCAGAATTGTGCATTATGTTACCCAGATATTTATACTGGTCGCACAATGTGACCAATTGCCCATCGATGGGAATGGGAGTGGTGTCATCTGGTTCTAGCTTGTTAAAGGCCATAAACTGGGTCTTTTCTACACTCAATACTAGGCCACCGGTCTGTAACTGGTGTTTCCACAGCAGAAGGGCCTCCTGTAATTCTGAGCGACTTTCAGTGCAAACGGCAACGTCGTCAGCGTAAATAAAGGTCCAGTTTGCCGCATTCTGCGCCCCCTCTGTGAGTGAGTCCAAAATTAAACAGAATAGGAATGGACTCAGTACCGATCCCTGGTGAACACCCTCAGTAACTGTCAAGGACTTTGTCTCACCTACCACCGTTCGTACCAATGATCTCGCTCCATGATACATGTCGGCAATGATGTTGACATATTGTTCGGGGACGTTCTTCTTGCGAAGGCTCCACCAAATGGTATCCCGCGGAACTCGGTCAAATGCCTTTTCCATGTCGAGGAATGCGACGTACAGTGTTCGGTTTTTGGCGCGATATTCGTCCGCAAATATGTTTAGTGCAAACATCGGATCAGTAGTGGATAAACCAGGCACGAAGCCATAGTGATTTCTTGACAATCGACACTCGTCTCTTAGGCGGCTGTCAATCACTCTTTCATAAAGCTTCATGGTATGGCTCATGAGTTTGATACCACGATAGTTGTTACATTCATACTTGCTACCTTTTCCTTTGTAAATCGGAACTATGGTGCTGAATCTCCAAGCTTCTGGCATTTTGATAGATTTTAGCACACAGTTGAAGAGGTTCGTCAGCAGTATGATTCCTTGGTCGCGTAAACATTTCCAAACTTCTACTGGAATACCGTCAGGTCCTATAGCTTTTCTATTAGGCATCTTTTGCAGAGCCTTTTTAACCTCACTAGGATGTATTGGAGGTATAAGACCTGCATTCCTTTCCATTTCTGAAAGCTGAGTAGTAGCTAGGCTAGGGTTCAATAGCTGTTTATAATATTGATGCCAAGCTGTTATAATATCTTTGTCTCTGTATACCAGGTTACCATTGGAGCTTTTGATGGTTTTGCACTTTGCAGGATCCTTTGAGCTTCGACATCGCTGCTTTGCGAGCTTATATATCTGCTTTTGGCCTTCCTTGCTATTTAACTTATTGTAAAGCTCTCTCTGGGAGTTTGCTTGTTGTCTTGCTATTACACTCTTGGTATCCTTCTTAATCTTCTTATACTTTTCTCGATCTTCAGACTTTTGAGTTGTTTGCCAGATCTTAAAGGCAACCTTTTTCTTTTGTATTGCGGTGTGCACTTCCTCAGACCACCACCAGGTTTCTCTATTAGTTTTTCTCCGTCCCTTCGTGCGGCCAAGAGTCTTGTTTGCTGCGTTTATAATGGACTTGCGTAAATGTTCCCAAATTGTATCTACGTCTTTATCAACATCAACCTCCAAGCCTACCAGGTGCTCAGTAAACTCAGGGATTTTGTCACCTTTTAGATCCCACCACTTTATGAGTTCTGGAGTTTGAGTTGGTTTGTCTTTAACCATTTGTTTAAATGTCATGTCCATCACAACTATACGGTGTTGGGTGGTGACACACTCCCCCGGGATTACCTTACAGTTAGTAACGCGGCCAATGTGAGCTCGATTCACCAAGATGTAATCTATTTGAGACATTGTTTGACCGCTTTTATATGTGATGAGGTGTTCTATTTTCTTAGCAAAAAAGGAGTTGACAATAGCAAGATCAAAAGCAGCTGCTGCGGAGAGTATTACTTTTCCGGCATCATTTATTGAACCATACGCGTGGCCTCCGTGCACTCTTTTAAAAGCGTTGCTTGTTTGCCCGATATGACCATTAAGATCACCCCCTAGCAAGATGGTCTCATTTGTATGGATTTGTTGGAGTGTACCTTCTAGACTTATCCAAAAATCATCTTTCTCAGATTGGCTGCAACCCGTTTGGGGAGCATATGCAGAGATGATATTTATGATTTCTCCTTCCACTAGCACTTTCATAGAGATAAGCCTATCATTTATTCGATTTACCTCCAGTATGTTGCCTAGGTGACCCTCTTTGACAGCTATTGCTACGCCATTCCTTCCGTGGCTTGCTCCGACGTACATGAGCTTATAGCCCTCTCCGATATCACGGGCTTTCGATCCAGTCCATCGGGTTTCTTGTAGGCATATGAAATCTGCGTTTCTACGTTTGAAGAGCGAGGCAAGTTCCCTTGTTTTCCCAGTTAGTGTTCCTACATTTAACGTAGCGAAGCGGATCTTCAGGTTACGATTTGGGACTAACGTCGTTAACCGAGCCCGTCCGTGACTCGGTAGCCCTCGCATATTGTTCGCAGATGTAGGGCGATGTGTCTGCGCGTCGTTTTTCGGCGACGCCCTATCCGTTATCCTCGATGTATTTGGTAACCTTTTCATTTATCTTTTCTGATTATTTTTGGCTGTTTTCAGATTTATTAGTCCAGTACCGATTGCCATCTGACGTACAAAAACCTACTCGTTTGAGATAGGAAAATCCATGGATACTTGGTCTTAATCCATATACAGGTATTTCTCGACTGTATGTAGTGGAAGTCTGGTTATCCCGCCAAGACATCGGTCGCCAGAGCCTCGTCGGTTTTCTAGCAGGGTGTACCGCGAGCAGGTGAGGTTGACATTTGGGTTGGTGAAGATCATATTCCCATCCCCTTACACCCCCTTGTCCTTGATAAATGTACGTAAGTTAATTTAAATTACTACTTGAATTATTAATTTAAATATCACTGCTTATTAGTTGAAATACACAAAAGATTTTTAAACAGTATAATAATTAATTGAATTGTCTATCGCAATGTTCCAGTTCTATATTATAAATTCCAATTCAAAGCAGTTTAGTCTCCGAGGAGTGCTTTTGTTCGTGACTGCAAACATCTCGAGAATTTTATGAGATTCTACGGTACTTCATTTATACATGTGTTGAAACGAAAAAATAAAATGTACTACGTGAAAAAAATATTAATATGAAAAGGGTTTTTAGGGACGCTATTTATATGATAATCAAATGCAAACTAAGCAACGGTAAAGTCAATGATTTTACCAGCATATGTAGGGACGTACATAATAGCTTTGCAGGATTCTCGTTTCATACGCTAGCGTAATATAGGTGAAATATTTACACCTATATTCTCACGTAAGGAGTTTTCGAACACTTCTTTTAGGCTAGTGAAATTCAAGAATGAATATCCATGAGAGTTGCATTACGTTATATCAGAACCAAGACCTGAATTTCAACCGCCCGGTCCTCCGTGCCTCTGTTTAATCTATATAAAGGTTGATGTTGCAAATATCACCATTAGCCACATGACGTCTACCGCCAAACATAAGCCACGCTACTTGCAAATTATGACCGTATTAAATTAAGAAAAAAATTCTAAATAATTAGGCTCTATATTTAATACTAGCTTTTGCCCGCGGCTCCACCCGCGTTAATAAGATTTTCCAGTATAAGGGTCCCGGTTTATATTTTCCCGGGATAAAAAGCAGCCTATGTGTTAATCTAGGACATGATGTACCTGTGTGTCAAATTTCATCGAAATTCGATCAGTAGTTTTTGCGTGAAAGAGGAACAAACATCCATACATTCAGACATCCATACATTCTTACAAACTTTCGCCTTTATAATATTAATAATAATAATAATAATAATAAGCCCCTCAAAGGCCAACCACACGTCCTGATCGACCATCTGATCACGTGAGGGGCGGGCAACGCAATAAGTAATTACTGGTGCGGCTAACGTGGCTCTGGAACTTAGGATAGGAGACAGGTCTTTAATAGCTAAGGACTAAGAGTTAGCTTCGACGACCGGCCGCTGGCGACGGGATAAACGCCAATCAATGCTGTCTCTAGGCTCAAGAACGCTTAAGTTCTCAGAGGCTGTGACAGAACAGTCGATATTAGTGCAGGGTATTGACTTAGGACCGCGGCGGAAGAGTACCTACTCAGAGTACCAACGGCGACGGACCCGGGCTTAGTTAGGTAGCTCAATGCACACTCTCGTGTATTGGACAAACACGTCGGGTTTTGAAGTCCGCTTTTAATTTTATGACAATGAAACCAATGGCCCATCCCCAAGTGCCCGGGGACCCTAAGAGGGATGCTCATGATGGTAGGCAGATACCTCGAAGGGTCAGGGGAGAGAAGAATCTCCGGGTGGCGGTCTCCAACCATCAAATAACCCAAGCTATACCCCTGGACTCAGATATTCGTAACGACATAATGAACGATGTAAACGAACGGAAAAATGCTAGATATAACTTAAGAATACGTAAAAAGGCCTATAATTCTACAAACTGTGCAGAAAATGCTACCTTATAGCGCGCGATATTTCAGGTGCTACATCACTAAACTCGCCCGCCCCGCGAACCCCTGCACCGTGTCGGGCTTACGGCCTGCGCCCGCGGCAGCGCCCTACGCCTCCCCAGTGCCGAGCCGGCTGTGTTTAGAGGTGGACGCGCGCGCGGGCGTGTTCCGTGGGTCCGCCGCGATACTGTCGATGTAGTACATGTTATGTTTTAATGAATATTTCGTTTACTATTTGTTCCCGATAAGTATTGTACTCACCTTTATAATAACAACTGAATAAACTATATACCCGATAAGTGGCTGCCCAACGTTCGGCTTACGAACTTGCCGTTATTACATATTATTATAATAGACAATCGGGTGCGTTGTGACAAAGTTGTTGTGAACATAGTATTATGGCTCCCACTACACGTCATGGAGTTAAGGACAAGGGGGAGAATGAGTCGCGACCAAGTTCTGGTTTGGATAGTGACACGGCCACGCCGCACAGTGGACGGAAAATCGGGTCTCCCTTTCATAGGAATTTTGGAAAAAAAATTTCGAGCTTTCTCAAATCTGAGTATGCAGTATTGTTAATATCGTTGTAACATTAAATATTATTGCAATTTTGAACAGATTTTTAGCTCAAAAAATGAAGAAAATGGACTTTGAAGGTTTTCAATGTATGAAAACGACTTTTGTTTGCCTCATAACTTTTTTCCATATTAAGATGTAAAGCTGAAACTTTCAGGTGTTGTAGCTTAGATACTACTCAAGCCATGTGATATTTGACCTTGACCCCGACCGTGCCCGTTTAGAAGATATAAGGTAAGTAAAAATGCATGTTTAGCCCATACTTTGACACAGACTAATATACCTTATATAAATTAATTTCTCAAATTTTTATATGCAGTATTATTATATGATAGTTAAAGATCTCACACCACTTTTTACCTTGACCTTGAAGGACTCTGTTACAAAGATATGAATTAATTAAAAGTGCATATTTTGACCATACTAACACATGGGCATAAATACATCTAGCAACTAATTGTCTGAAATTAGCTATCCTCATATTATTATACATTAGCTACAGACCTCATATGACTTTTGACATTCACCTTGAAGAAGCCCGTTTAAAAGATATGATTGAATTAGAAATGTTTATTTCGCCGATGATACCACACGGAAATATGAACTTAAAATAAAAACAATAATGTTCTTTTTCTATGCAATATTATCATATGATAGCTAAAGATCCTATACGACTTTTCACATTAACCTTAAATGACCCCGTTCCAAAGATATTAATTAATTAAAAGTGGACAATATTATGACCATATTGTCATACGGGCATAAGTACTCACTATCTTAAATTTTTGTTATCCTGGTATTGTTATTGGTATTGGTATTGTTATACTTTAGGTAAAGACCTTATATTACTTTAAACTTTGACCTTGAAGAAGCACGTTTAAAATATATGATTGAATTAGAAATGCTTATTTCGCCGATGATACCACACGGAAATATGAACTTAAAATAAAAACAATAATATTCTTTTTCTATGCAATATTATCATATGATAGCTAAAGATCCTATACGACTTTTCACATTAACCTTAAATGACCCCGTTCCAAAGATATTAATTAATTAAAAGTGGACAATATTATGACCATATTGTCATACGGGCATAAGTACTCACTATCTTAAATTTTTGTTATCCTGGTATTGTTATTGGTATTGGTATTGTTATACTTTAGGTAAAGACCTTATATTACTTTAAACTTTGACCTTGAAGAAGCACGTTTAAAATATATGATTGAAATTTAATTATAAATGCTTATTTCGCCGCGTTGATACCACATGAAATTCTGAAATTTGAACAACCCAGTGTCTCAAATTAGGTATTATTGCATAACAACAAAACACTCCATAACTTTTGAGCGTAATTGCCAAGAACTCTATTCTTGGAGTATCAAAACTATAAAGGAGATGTCCGCTTTTTGTATGTCATATGTCTTTTGACATTCACCTTGAAGAAGCCCGTTTAAAAGATATGATTGAATTAGAAATGCTCATTTCGCCGATGATACCACACGGAAATATGAACTTAAAATAAAACAATAATGTTCTTTTTCGATGCAGTATTATCATATGATAGCTAAAAATCCTATACAACTTTTCACATTAACCTTAAATGATCCCGTTTCAAAGATATTAGTTAATTAAGAGTGGACAATATTATGACCATATTGTCATACGGGCATAAATACATCAAGCAACTCATTGTCTTAAATTTATTATCCTAATATGTTATAAGTTAGCTAAAGACTTCATATGACTTTAGACCTCGAACTTGAAGAATTCCGTTCAAAAGATATAAGTGAATTTTAAATGCTTTTTTAGCCGATATTATGACACATAGCATACCATACATAAAGTGGAGGACTTTAAAGAAATGTTAAGATAAAGAAGACGAACTTGAAAAACAACAATCAAAGATAAATTTCGTAATGAAATGGGATCTCTAATGGATATTGCCAAGCAAATAGTTTTAGATGCTCATATCAGTCAATGATGCAACGTTCATGTCCAAAAACGAGCCTAAAATTCTAACCAAGCTACTTTATATCATATATTTTTGGATAATACTCCCAAAACATAGGCCTTTACAATAAATCGTATTATTTTATAGTCCTTCGATGTAGACATTTATGTTGTTTTATTTTCCTTAAAAACGTTAGTTACAAATATAAAAAAAAAGTTTGTTTTAAATGGAGGGGCTAAAAATATTGTTTCAATGAATCCAAGATCCATATTTTTGGCCTTTTACGATCCACAAAGTTTAAGTTTGGTTGAATTTTGATGCCCAGCACCCATACAAAAAGCGGATATCTCCTTTATAGTTTTGATACTACAAGAATAGAGTTCTTGGCAATTACGCTCAAAAGCTATGGAGTGTTTTGTTGTTATGCAATAATACCTAATTTGAGACACTGGGTTGTTCAAATTTCAGAATTTCATGTGGTATCAACGCGGCGAAATAAGCATTTATAATTAAATTTCAATCATATATTTTAAACGTGCTTCTTCAAGGTCAAAGTTTAAAGTAATATAAGGTCTTTACCTAAAGTATAACAATACCAATACCAATAACAATACCAGGATAACAAAAATTTAAGATAGTGAGTACTTATGCCCGTATGACAATATGGTCATAATATTGTCCACTTTTAATTAATTAATATCTTTGGAACGGGGTCATTTAAGGTTAATGTGAAAAGTCGTATAGGATCTTTAGCTATCATATGATAATATTGCATAGAAAAAGAATATTATTGTTTTTATTTTAAGTTCATATTTCCGTGTGGTATCATCGGCGAAATAAGCATTTCTAATTCAATCATATATTTTAAACGTGCTTCTTCAAGGTCAAAGTTTAAAGTAATATAAGGTCTTTACCTAAAGTATAACAATACCAATACCAATAACAATACCAGGATAACAAAAATTTAAGATAGTGAGTACTTATGCCCGTATGACAATATGGTCATAATATTGTCCACTTTTAATTAATTAATATCTTTGGAACGGGGTCATTTAAGGTTAATGTGAAAAGTCGTATAGGATCTTTAGCTATCATATGATAATATTGCATAGAAAAAGAACATTATTGTTTTTATTTTAAGTTCATATTTCCGTGTGGTATCATCGGCGAAATAAACATTTCTAATTCAATCATATCTTTTAAACGGGCTTCTTCAAGGTGAATGTCAAAAGTCATATGAGGTCTGTAGCTAATGTATAATAATATGAGGATAGCTAATTTCAGACAATTAGTTGCTAGATGTATTTATGCCCATGTGTTAGTATGGTCAAAATATGCACTTTTAATTAATTCATATCTTTGTAACAGAGTCCTTCAAGGTCAAGGTAAAAAGTGGTGTGAGATCTTTAACTATCATATAATAATACTGCATATAAAAATTTGAGAAATTAATTTATATAAGGTATATTAGTCTGTGTCAAAGTATGGGCTAAACATGCATTTTTACTTACCTTATATCTTCTAAACGGGCACGGTCGGGGTCAAGGTCAAATATCACATGGCTTGAGTAGTATCTAAGCTACAACACCTGAAAGTTTCAGCTTTACATCTTAATATGGAAAAAAGTTATGAGGCAAACAAAAGTCGTTTTCATACATTGAAAACCTTCAAAGTCCATTTTCTTCATTTTTTGAGCTAAAAATCTGTTCAAAATTGCAATAATATTTAATGTTACAACGATATTAACAATACTGCATACTCAGATTTGAGAAAGCTCGAAATTTTTTTTCCAAAATTCCTATGAAAGGGAGACCCGATTTTCCGCCCACTGTGCGCCGGCCGCGTCGACTACGTGTGAAGCGACGCCGCCTCAACCGGCGCCGACCGCCCCGACTCCAGTAGTCATCACTGACCAACAGCTGCTGCAGCTTGCGCAGTTACTTCGAGTACAGTCGCCTACAACTTCATGTGTATCGCCTTCGCCTCCGTCTTGGCAAGGCAATTTTGCCAAATGTACGACACGGTTTGACGGCGCCAAAGAAAGCGATGTACTAGCATTCATTGATGCTTTGGAAATCTATAAGGAGTGCGTCAGTATTGATGATGGTATCGCCTTACGAGGTATACCGATGCTGCTCACCGGGTTAGCGGCAACATGGTGGCAGGGTGTAAAGGCTTCCGTGAAAAGTTGGTCCGAGGCTATACACTTGTTAAAACAAACATATGGGCCGCGCCTCCCGCCGCATAAAATCTATAAGGAGTTGTTCTCTAAGGAACAAAGTGAAGAATCGACAGATATCTTCGTGTGTAGAGCTAGGGCTCTGATTGCTCAACTACCTTATAGCCTGACGGAAGAAATTCAACTTGATATGGTGTACGGACGTCTGCACCACAGAATTAGAGAGAAGATTGCACGAAGCGCTTTCGGTTCTTTTGCTGATTTATTAACGCAAGCGCGACGCTTGGAAGACTTATTCGATGAAAGCCGCCCTAAGCAACGCAAGTCTGACATGACGAATGTTAGCGAATTATCGCCAACCGCCACACACAGTTCTGCACCTAATATACATACTAAGGCTACAAAGTCACGACCGCTTTGCAATTATTGCAAAAAGTTTGGCCATGTCAAGGCTGATTGTTCCCGACTACGTGACCAGACCAAGAAGCTGTCGGCAGGCGAGAGTACAGCATCGCCGTCGACGTCGACGCCGATCGTGTGCTTCGGGTGTGGTGCCCCGGGTGTGATCCGCGCTAACTGCGCGACTTGCAGAGGAAGAAGCTCGTCAGATCCTCCAGCTTTTCAATCCGTGGCCGCGATATCATCGGCGTATCCGCCGCGCAGTAGACCCGTCATGTGTGTTGACATTTACGGAGAAACGGGAAAATTATTATTAGATACTGGTGCTAAGCAGTGTATTGCGAGTGCGAGTTTAAGATCGTTTTTAGTAAATCGTAATCATAAATTCAATAAAGTGCACTATGACTTTAAATTTGCAAACGGTGTTACGCACAGTGATATAGTTGAAACCGCTTTAGTTAATGTAACGGTACAAGGGGTAGTGGTGCCGACGATGTTCGTGGTGTTGCCTGGTGCAACCGAATCGCTGTTAGGCATTAATTTCATAAGGGACGCTGGCATGGTATTTGACTTTGCTAGAGATCGTTGGTCATTACGCGCTAGGTCTGGTACGTACGTATTGGAGTATGAAGATCAAGCGACCCGCCTCGTCTATTCCACTGTGGACTTGTTGCGTGAGGATGAAGGAACGCTATTGAAACCTCATGAGCGTATAGAGCTCTCAACTCTTCTGGAAGATAATAAGGATATCTTTGAGCTAGGGGGAGCCGCTACCACATTTGCAATCCACAGGATTGATACTGGCGATCACCTTCCGATTTCCGTCCCACCATACCGAGTAACACCTGCAAAAAAGGAAATTATGAGGAAAGAAATAGATAGAATGTTAGAAGAAGGAGTAATAGAAGAAGCAGACTCTGAGTGGACTTCACCAGTTGTGTTAGTGCCGAGCCGGCTGTGTTTAGAGGTGGATGCGCGCGCGGGCGTGTTCCGTGGGTCCGCCGCGATACTGTCGATGTAGTACATGTTATGTTTAATGAATATTTCGTTTACTATTTGTTCCCGATAAGTATTGTACTCACCTTTATATAACAACTGAATAAACTATATACCCGATAACCTCATATAAACCAGGCCATTATAATACTCTATCTTCACCCCCATCTTCTACCCACAGTCTATTTGACTCACCACCTTCTTCACCTCACCCATTACAAAACCCAAATAGACCCAACTCATCAAGTAGCTTGTCTGAACCAGAGGATGTTGTACAGATGGCAACAGCCACAGTTTCTGTACCCACCCCTGGCCCACATCGTGCGCGAAAATCATGGTCTTCAGAAATGAATTCATATGGCGTACATATTTGGTTATTACTGAACTAGAAACAAAAACTAGAGTTTATTTAGATTCATTACACAAACAATTTACAGAAAAATTTACAGACTTTGAGGTATCGAAACAACGGATTGGCGACCAACGTAGAGCGATAGTGAGAAATAAACTTCTACCACAGGATACTTTAGAAGCAATAAGAGAAGAAGTAAGAAGAAACCTCCACCCTACTCCATCAGCAACGTTTGCCCCTATTATCTCCCCAACAAACACATTACAACCCGCAAATCCAACACCTGCAAGAATGCGATGGCCTGATAACATTAACGAAGCTATTATAAGAGCATACTTCAATATAACTAAACTAGAAACAAATAAAACAGCTTACCGAAAACTCCTACACGAAACAATAATTGAACAGTTTCCACAAATAGCCCATGTGTCCGAACAACGGATTGCTGATCAAAGGCGTGCTATAATAAATAACAAACTCGTATCACCTGAAAGACTACAAGAAATAAGGACTGAAGTTCAAAATAGTTTAGCAACCTATATTTCCGAAAGCGCTACACTACCCACACTACCAACAAGGGATATAGATCGCAGTCAACATCCATGTCTTACACCATCTCCACACACTTCTAACAATAATATTATGAGTAATGATACATTCCTAGATATTGCGTTAAATAACAAAATTGAAGAAGTTTTTCGTACCACATACAACAAATATAAAGACACTATCCCAACCCAGAGACCATTCATTCCTAAACAAAAATCTTCCAGAAAATTATCTTATATTGTAAATTATATTGACAAATGTATTATTTTAAAGCATACTACAATAGATCATGACTTCATTCAAATACAAACCATAATATATTGCGCAGCATACACTTCCGCTATTTGTAATGGCTCTAAAATAAAAGACTCTCTTCAAGAGCAAAGACAGAATTCAAACCTATCAAAAATACCAGCATGGAAGAAAAGACTACAAAACAAAATACAGTCACTTAGACGAGATATAGGTAGACTCACCCACTATATTAAAGGAAACAGAAGCAATAGACTCATTACACATATAGAAATACTTAAAGAAAAATATAAAACTCACTCACGCTATGAGGAACCAAATTCAACAAATGAACAATATTTAGACAGCTTAAAACAGAGACTTTCTACAGCTACTAGTAGACTGAGACGATACGACCATTGCACACTTAGGAAAAAACAAAACACTCGATTTGTAAATAATGAAAAAATATTCTATAGAGAGATATATCAAATTACAAGTAACACTCAAACAGACAATGTAGCTCAAAAACCTCTACCATCACCTGAGGATTTCCATAACTACTGGTCTCGTATTTGGGCCAACACAGTACAACACAATCAACAAGCCGACTGGATACAAAAAGAAACACAAAACCTAAACATTATTTCACAAATGGCATTCACGCAGATCCCTGTAGAGGTGTTTACAAATGTACTTAAAAAATCACATAACTGGAAGGCACCTGGCACTGACCATATACAAAATTATTGGTATAAAAAATTCACGTCAGTCCACCCTTTATTATACAACCACCTTAACAATTTCATTCAAAACCCAGATTCAATGCCGAACTACATAACCCAAGGTAGGACTTTTATGATCCCAAAAGATACCAATGATACTACAAACCCAGCCAAATACAGACCGATCACCTGTCTACAAACAATTTACAAAATATTAACAGCTTGCATAACACAACTTATAGGTACACATGTAACAGACAATAATATTCTCTCCGAAGAGCAAAAGGGTTGTCGGAAGAACAGCCAAGGCTGTAAGGAACAACTTATAATAGACTCTGTCACCATGAAACAAGCGTATGTCAATAAACAAGACATCTGTGCCATGTACATTGACTACCGTAAAGCCTTTGATTCCGTTCCCCATAGTTGGCTTGTACAAATTTTACATATGTATAAAGTTCATCCCATATTGGTAGCGTTCCTCTCCTATACTATGCAGAACTGGCAAACAAACCTTAACGCAGGTCATGGGGCTCATGCCATACAAACAGATAATATACCGATCAGACGCGGGATATTCCAAGGAGATTCCCTTAGCCCCCTCTGGTTTTGCCTTGCTCTGAATCCCCTCTCCAACCTTCTGAATAGCTTAAATTCTGGAATTATTACTAACAGTACCCCATCATCACAATATCCAGCCACACTTTCCCATTTAATGTTCATGGACGACATAAAACTATATAGTAACAATATTACATCACTTCATCACCTCGCAGATATTACACAGGAATTCTCAAAAGAAATACACATGGAGTTTGGCATAGATAAATGCAAAACACTTACAATTAAACACGGCAGACTAGAATTAACCGAATATGTAATTGCGACAGGTGATCGAATGGAACCATTAGAACAAAACGATACGTATAAATATCTTGGTTTTCAGCAAGACCGACAGATTCACCAAAAACTAACCAAAACAGAGCTAACCCGCAAGTTTAAACACAGACTCAACTCTTTATTAAAAACACAACTTAATTCATATAATTTGATCAAAGCTATTAATTCTTATGCCATCCCCATACTGACTTACTCTTTTGGTATTGTGAAATGGTCTCACACCGAGCTTGTAAACCTCCAACGTGTCATTAACACCACCATGACGAAGCAGCGTAAACACCACCCACGATCGTGCACGCAGCGCCTAACCTTACCAAGAGAGGAAGGAGGCAGGGGGATTATAGATGTAACCAATATGCACAATAGACAAACAGCAACACTTCGTAAATTCTTTCATAATCGAGCAGAAAACTCTGATCTCCATAAAGCCATAGTAGAAGCCGACAAACAACTCACACCTTTAAATCTCCAAGATAAAGATCCTCAAAATAACGAACATATTATAAATAACAAAGAAAAAATAGAAGCCTGGTCCCGGAAGAGCCTGCACGGGAGACATCTCCACGACTTGCAACAACAACATGTCGACATGACAGCGTCGAACGCGTGGTTGAAGCGAGGCGATCTCTTTCCAGAAACAGAGGGTTTCATGCTAGCAATCCAGGACCAGATAATAGAGACTAAAAACTACCAAAAACACATAATCCGGACACCCAACATCACCGACATTTGTAGACATTGCCATAGCAGCACCGAGACAATACAACACATTACGGGTGCGTGCAAAGCCATAGCCCAAAGCGATTACAAGCATCGTCATGACCAAGTTGCAGCCATAATCCACCAATATTTAGCTTTCGAACACAAACTTATACCAGAAAAAGTACCGTATTATAAATATCAGCCGCAATCAGTTCTAGAGAACAATAATTATAGGATTTACTGGGACAGAACAATAGTAACAGATAAAACCATACATTTCAATAGACCTGATTTAACAGTATTAGATAAAATAAATAAGACCGTATACATAATAGACATCGCAGTCTGCAACACCCATAATCTGCTTTCCACGCATACAGAAAAAATAGCGAAATACACTGACCTTGCAATCGAAATTAAAACACAATGGAAAGTTAATAGCACCAAAACTGTCCCTATTATACTGTCGACCACGGGAGTTATACCCCACACACTACACGCAAGCCTCAAAACACTCAACATTCACGCATCCACATACACACTCCTCCAAAAGGCAGTTATTTTAAACACATGTCGCCTAGTCCGCAAATTTTTAACAAGTAATTAAACTATAAAATGCATAGCTATGCACTTGGCCTCGGCCCGTGTATGGCTATTACTTACCCTTCAATACTGAAGGAGACTGTCAAAGAATAAAAAGTATAATAATAATAATAATATAAAGCCTTTTATTTCCTATTTTCTAAGTATAACATGAATGAATAGCATATGAACTAATTTTCTACTATTAGTAGGATATTATTATTATGATAGTAAGATTTATGAACACGTAGCGAGCGCGCAGCAGTTCCGCCGCGCTGTGAATTCGCTCGCAATTTGCCAGTGTGATAAGAACCTTAACTTTACTTGACCGCAAACGTGACAAGCGGGCCTTAATCACAATGATAAGTTATATTAATGGAATCCGTCCAGTTTAAAAATTAATTACAGTAAATAATCAATGAGGTAATTCAAATTGATGACGCGTCGTATTAGTATCTTTTGGGTTTTAATAAAAAATGAAAAGAAGATAATAATTGACTGTTAGTACATATTATAAATAAATCAAATTTTTAGTGTAATAAGTATAAAATCCCATCTATAAATCGCCACGAAATACTCCAAATTATACTTTGATGTATTTAATTGGATAATATAGAAATACCTTAATCTAAGAGATTGGATTCTTCGGACCTTGCATGGGAATAGTCGGGAAAGTATGTTTGAGTCGATTTCGATAATTCTGTGTCAGGGACGCGATATTAACCTTTTTAAATGAACTTGAAACTCGAGCGATAACCTAAAGTTACTTCACTCGCCCTGAACTTGGAAGTTAAAAGTCAGATAATAGCCGAAAGTTATTAGGTCTACATCTCCCTTAGTTATTAAAGCAGGGTAATAATGGGGTATAGAGCGCATCATAAAAACTCGAAATTAGGAATTAAAGAATGCTACGTAAATCGTAGTAAGGCAGACCGTTTTCAACTTGTCGGTTTCAAAATGTTCGTTGGAGGCCTTTATAAATCCCGATGTAAAAAGAGGGGTGTTATAGGGTTAAGGTGTGTATCTGTGCATCCGTTTGTCTGCTTGTGTCTACGTGGCTCCCAAACTAATGGACCGCTTTTGATTTTTTTTTTGTTAGGAAGCTAATGTGGTGGCGTAGTTGTATTATGGTACGACTGAAATGCTGAGGTCTCGGGTTCGATCCCCGAGTCGGGCAAAATGATATTGGATTTTTCTATTCAGTATCAGCTCGGAGTCTGGAATTTGTGCCGGATATGGCGATAGGCTCGCCCCCTATCACATCATGGGATGGAATAACGGCGAAAAGTGAGTACACTAGTTGCGCCTCTGCCTACCCCTTCGGTGATAAAAGGCGTGCGTGTGTGTGTGAGTGTGTAATGTGATCGATATGGTCCTTAGCTATAATTTATGACGATCCGTTTGAAGCGGCGATAGCCTAGTTGTGAGTAGAACGGTCTGCCAAGACGAATGACCGCAGGTTTAAAACCCAAGCGCACACACCTCTGACTTTTCTAAAAAGTTATGTGTGTATTCTTTGTGAATTTTCGTTCGCTTTAACGATGAAGGAAAACATCGATGAGGAAACCTGCATACCTGAGAAGTTTTTTGAATTTCGAAGGTATGTGATTTCTGCCAACCTCCACTAGGCCAGCGTGGTGGACTAAGGCCTTAACCCTTTCAGTTGTAGAGGAGGCCCGTGCTCATCGTTGAGTAATTTATTTCGTTGTGGAACATTCGCACAAATATATACAATTATTATGTATTGCTCATGTTCATGAATTCGTAGCGCGACAGCCAGCCCAACGACTAACGTAATACCTGAATAATTTCTATAGAAGTACCGAAACAATACAATATTATAGAGTTGTCCTCGTAATTCTCTAAAAAATTTTGATTGTTGTATCAAATATTTTTTTATATAACAAAGTATCATTTCAATAGTATCATACAAATATTAAAGCCAATAGAACAAAGCACAAACGTGTAAAAGGAATTTTTCTCAATATACTGAGCTAAATATATTTTTTTTTGTATTCTCAAAGACTTATCACAAATTATATTTCTGTACTCATTGTATCTTGAAATTTATTTTAAATGAATTTAAAACTCTTTATAATAACCAAATTTGTATTAACTTAGATCACAGAATATTAAATAGTACTACGCTTATACCTTCATCATAGTTTTATATGGAGATTTAAATGAAATTATTTACAAGCTGAAGTTAATTACTGAATTATTTCAAAGTGGCTGGACATTTTTCAACCCCTGACAGAAAAAGATGGGTGTTATAAGTTTGGGTGTGTATTTGTGTGTCTGTGTATCTGTATGTCTGTCTGTAGCATCGTAGCTCTGAAACGAATGAACGGATTTGGACGTGGTTTTTGTTGAGACTACTCAACCCAGGCATTCAAATGTCCAATGCGTTTAACACACAAGCATGAAAATTCTTCTCACTGTTAAAGCTCGTAATTTATGTAATTTCAGGTATAATATTTGGGCACAATAAATTTATATCTAATAATAAAATGTCGAATTATAAATGTAAGCAGGCGATTAATTTTGCGTTAGTACTACGGTATTAAGTTAATACTAAAACAAATATCTCTTTGCATCCACATACCAACAAAAAGCATTATCGGTTCTGCGATAACCGTATAAAGTCCGGCCGGAGCCATTTACTGGTCCGGAAACTGCCGGCTTACCGGCAACTATCTGTTGATTAGTTCTTCTGATAACTTCCTGCCGTAGCCTATTTATAGACCCGGCTTTCAGCTAATAGATAAGGGATAAGACATTTATGCAGTGCACCATAATATTGAAAATAAACCACTTTACGGCCTTCGTGGACACGGGGGGACTATATACGAAGGCTGCAGTCTTCGAAATGTTGCGTCGTGAGTAAAACTTAAAAGATTTATCGCGAAAAACTAGTGGAGTAATTTTATTTCAATGTTAAAAATTTGCGTATACATAATAAATTATTATGCTTATAATGCATTATATTTTGTTAGTGCTCTTAATATAGATAATCTTAATTTAAAACTTTATCACTTTTGTAGATAAATTGTCAAAAGTTTTAATGTAAAAAAAATAAGAAATATTTTTTTTTTCATTTCAAGTTAGGTTAGGAAACAAAGTTGAAGTAATATTCTGTTAATAGAGTCTGGAATTTGTGCCCTTTATGGGAAAATAATGTTTGATTTCGGTATCGAACTCCTTCCATCGTATGTTTGCCCCCAGTTTCCATAAATCCAAACCATACAAACAACATGTCGTTATTATGATTAAAATATTTTTACACACGCACACTCACGCCCGTTATCCTCGAAAGGGGTAGGCAGTGGCACAACTAGTGCACCCATTTTTCGCCTTGCATATTCCATCCCAAAGGGGGTGAGTCTATCGCCATGTCGGGTACAAATTTATTTATCACTTTGCCCGACTCGGGGATCGAACCCGAGACCTCATCTTTGCAGTCGTACCGTAATACAACTACGCCACCAAGGCAGTCAATGTCTTAGATTTATTTATTTGTTAGAAAATCTTAATATCTCTTATTTATGGTTCCGTCGTGGAAAGTATAAATACTGAGCAAACTAGAACGCGCGTGATCCTTTTACTAACCAGCCTGGCAAGTGTTTAAGAAGACCCTGGTAGCGTATTATTAGTCTTAGTATAAATCTGAGTTTATTAGAGTGCCAGGCTGAGTGTAAATGCTGTTTTGAGTAAACTTGACGTGATTTCCGACTCTCCTTTTTCTGTATCTTTATGTTGGAAATATTAGTAGGTACTTGTTAATCTATTTGAGGAGGGTAAAGTGAGTTTCCATCTCTGACCTGGTACTTGACTGTATTCGTCTAGCGCAGATGCAATTCAAAGCACTTCATTGCAAACTCCGTTTCTCACGAGGCTCCGCCAAAGCAAGGTAAAATTATTTACATATACTGTGGTAATACTTAATTCCACGTTCTATTTAATCAGGTCAGTGATAAGTGTTGAATTTGGCACAGCGAAGTCTATATAAAGCACGTAGGTATCAAGTAATAATACTTTATTTCGTTTGCTTTTACCTTCCGCGCTGAGAGCATTTTCGATTCAATTTTCTTTCGAGACGAAACACGTGTTTTAATTTTTTCTTTCTATTTTTTATAAGTTAGTAAATCTCGAAAGTAACGAATAGGCGTACCACTACTTTTCATCATGCTTCCAAGAAGCAGAACATAAGCACTGTGATGTTTCAGTTTAGATGAATCATAAATGAGACTGACGAATGAATGAATGATGCTTTTTCACTACGCAGACATGATGGAAATGGTGTTGGAATTCCTATAATAACAACGAAAGGAAAATAGCGAAGTCATCCCCCGGGAAGGTTATCGTTCCGATGACCTACATTCGCGTGGTGACGTCAGGATCAATCTCGGCTGTATTGTCATGAGATTATGTTTGCTCGTAAATCGCTTACGATGTTGGCGCGAATTCGTTACTTCAAGATGTTTGCTTAATTTCGCGGTTTTTATGTGTAATTGGGTGATTATGGGCTTAATATTCATTCGGTGATGGATATGTTATGATTGTGTCCATCTATAAAGTTTTTTTTTAAATACCAATGATTTTCTAATACATACTAGACTATACACACACACACACACACTCACGCTTTTTATCCCCGAAGGGGTAGGCAGAGGCGCAACTAGTGCACCTACTTTTCGCCGTTATTCCGTCCCATGATGTGACAGGGGGCGAGCCTAGCACCATATCGGGCACAAATCCCAGACTCCAAGCTGATACTGAATAGAAAAACTCAATATCACTTGCCCGCCCGGGGATCGAACCCGAGACCTCAGCATTGCAGTCGTATCATAATACAATTACGCCACCGAGGCATACTTGACTATAGTTGCTGTAAAATGAGAATTAAAGTATAATAATTTATTAAGCCTGCGGCCATATTTGATAGTACTTTCTAAGTAAACACTAACAAGCCCAATGTTGGGCAGCCCGGATCTGTATTTCAAGTCGGCTCCATCATGTAGCACGCAGTCCTACACAACGTCTACCTAACTGGAAAATAATTATAATAATAAAAACACTTAATAGACCAGTGCCTTTGGAACTGGTAAAAAATGAAATGAAATAATAGTAAGATGAAATCCATTAAAAAAGGAAGAAAATATAACAAAAATGAAAGAAATAATAATTTACGGCAGATCTGAGGTCGGGAAGTGGAAGGGGTGAGTTTTAGGGGTAAAAAACGGCTTATCTCGATTTCCGACAAAACTAGAAGTACAAAAAAATTTACTCGCCCGTAAATTGTTTTCCTTTCATTTTTAGGGTTCCGTACCTCAAAAGGAAAAAATAACCCTTACAGGATCACTTTGTTGTCCGTCCATCCGTCTATCAAGACCTCTTTTCTCAGGAACGCGTGGAGGTATTAAGCTGAACTTTATATCATATTCTCAAGTCTACTGTGCCTTGGAGCTGTAAAAAAAAAACAAACTTCTAAGCCAACGCAATCAAAAGATACAGCTGTATTGTATAATTTTCGAAACTCGCAAGGGAATCAAACCTACAGGGTAGGTACTTTCCGTGAACTCAGAATATTGAAATTTGGTACAAAGAAACGACTTATAGCACAGATAAAGGAAAAATTATTAGGTATTATAGACCTGAGTATTTGATATGAATTTCAATTTAATACCTCTACACGTTCACGAGGAAAGGGGTGGTAACTTTAATAAAAATACTTTTATTATATTGTAATAAAAATATTTTTATTAATTTTAAATTTAACAAAATCAAACTTCTAGGTCAACGCAATCAAAAGAAACAGCAATTAAAGCCGCATTCAGGTTTGTACGGAACCCTCGGTTGCGCGAGTCTGACTCGTACGTGGCTGGTTTTTGTTATATTCTCTTTCTTTTCCAATGGGTTTCATCCTACGATTTGTTTTTGGTTTCAAAAATTATCGACCCTGGTCTCGTAAATTTAACTGCATTCAATATAACATTTAATTACATTATACGCAAAACAGTATTTTTTAGAAGTATTTTAACGTAGAAAAACCGGTCGCGTTGGAAGCTTCAGTTTACAGACACGGAGTACGATGGCACGTGATATTGTGCTTAAATTGAATCTCGATATTTGATTTAGATAAGAGCTAGAATCGAAGAACACTTAGGCTAACTTGCACAACGACCTACTAAGTATGTTTAACGCTAAACAAATTTAAAATCTCCTGCTGTCACTATCAATAAAGGCAGCACTATGATTAAATACCTACATTTAGCGTTAATCATACTTAGTGAGTCGCTGTGCAAGCCAGCCTAAAATTATAAATAAAACAAAAATATTATGGTTTTATTGAGATCACGAGATTTAAGACCATAGACAGAAAACAGACAAGCGTTTAATTAAATGAAATCCTGTTTTATTTATTTTTAAAGAAGGTAAATCTTAAGGCCACGTAGCGCGTAGTTATTTGTGACTCCTTAGTACCAAGATGAACAGATGTTCATCTACAATGTCCATCTACCCCTTGTCATATGATACTGTACATATATATGTACAGTAACATATGACAAGTATATTATACAAC
Source organism: Lapara coniferarum (assembly GCA_949316025.1). Lineage (NCBI taxonomy): Eukaryota > Metazoa > Arthropoda > Insecta > Lepidoptera > Sphingidae > Lapara > Lapara coniferarum. Next base: position 15,659,069 of record OX438925.1, on the reverse strand, counting down.
ACTTGACAGCCTTCTACAGTAACATCCCATTAATAACAGTGATAAAACGATATACATGGTGTAGACGTACTCGCGTATTCAGGTGGGGCATGCCCACCTAGTGGCAATACTGGATATTATTTTTAGTATAACAAGTAATGCATAATTCCCTTGTAAGGCACTTTATTGTAGTTCCAGTACACAAATGTTTTGAGTAACGATAAGATAATAATTCTGTGATTTTAGAGCTAATTTTAATTAATTAATTCCCAGGATTTTCCTTAACATCGTAGAAAATAACACAATCCTAAGTTTTAGCCACTCCTGCTGCACTAAAACTGCTTCACTTAAATCCAGAAACTGTTGTGATAACGCAAACGTTCCATAACTTTCCGCCCAAACAATTCTCCATACCTCATCCCATAAAGATTTGACCCCCTGATAAAAACCTTGGTCCGCCCATAACCTCACTTGGCTGTGCGCGGCCTAATGTTTCATGGTATAATCTGATGTGTGGGCGGCCTTATTATGTTTCCCTTATATATGGATAATCTATTTATAGAGACGGTGATTCTATCATATGCCTAGGGAGCGTTGAGATTGTTTTCGTTGATAATTTTTGTTAAATTAGGTATATCATGTAACTAATTCTTGTGGTTATGATAATATAATTTAATCAACTTGGGGTTTTTTTTTGAGATAAAATATAACTATATAATGACATTGTCAGCAGTAATAAAAGAACTTAATAATTAAAACTAACGCCAGTATCCACTAAATAAATTGGTTTTAGAATTTTAATTATCCCGGAAAACTCTTTCAAGCTGGCGAAGCCGCGAGCAAGAGCTAGTTACTTTATAAACAGCCAGTAACTTTCTTTAAAGTTTGAAGTAACGAAGGTAACTTATTTAAAAACCCTGACATTCCAGTCTCGGTCAAAAGCAAATCTTGAAAGAATGTGAATTGCAAGCAGCTTGGGTATAACTGCGCTTTTCGCATAATATACCTTCACTGGTTTCCAAAAGGACACATATAATTCAATTTTGTATATTAGTAATCCAAAACAGCCAGATTCGATGTTTTTCTTCATCACGTAAATAACATCTTAAGCGGAAAGATCAGTACCCCACAGGTCAATGTAACCAAGCTAAAGGAAACACATCAGAAGATATTTCGATTAATAAAATTACTTTCTCTTTGATATTTAAAGATGTTTACAGGACATAAACAACCAAATTTAATTTCAATTCGCTGAGCTGAATATCAAAATTACAAAGACTTTTCTTCTATGAACACGTTCAAAGCAATGTCAGGTGAAATGAAAAGTGTCCCTTTCATTTCATGAACATCCAAACGATAAAATGCTGGCACGCTTACTGTAAAGGTATTATTTTGGATGCCGTATATCAAAAGAAATTGATGAACCTTATGACTTAATTATCCGTTTGTTTGTTTCGTTGGATTGACCATGTCTAATACGAAATAATCATATTTGACGTATATCTGGATTTCTCCATGCCGGCATTATTAGGTCGACTGGCGAGGGACCAATCAATCATCTCTCGTCAATCGATACTCTATTTGAAAACCACTCTACTGTCATCAGGTGCAGTGAACTAGCATGCCGTGCTTATCTAAAAATCCAAACCTAGTAGGAAACTGACGCTTAACGTTGGTTTTTAGTGAGGCGTCGGTACTACTTAAATCGAGCCGTTCCTTTCATAGTGATTTTATACCAACCTGGTCTTGAAGAGTACTGACGTGAATTAACAGCTTTACCTACTCATTGCTTGCAGAAAGTGGCATTATTGTAGACTCAAAAGTACCCTCTCTTTGAAATATCAGAAACATAGCATAGCGTGTGTATTGGCCACCCGGGTGAACCCAAACTATGCTATGCACAAAGGCCAAAAAAATCAAAGGCCCAGAACAGGCCAACCCCACTATGCTACGCCGCTGGACATAACATTCCTTTGAGATATAAGATCGGTTATGATCATATGAACGAGTTTATTTTTCATTCTACTCTAAAAGACCCTTTGGCTAAAATAGCATCGTAGCAAACGATTAAACCTTCCTTAGCTTAATTGGATCATTCTCTTCGGCGATTAAAGCGATTGCTTCAATTTATGGGCGGGTACTATTGTAAAATATCTTTTATGTATGATGTACCCAGCGATAATTGATCGAAGCCTGAAGTTCAGTGGAGCATGACCCGACTCACGGGTATGGTAAATAATAAATATACGTTACAAGCAATATTACGCGCGTAAGTTTACAAAGATACATGTTCGCGTAAATAGTGGGATATGGGAACAACATTATAATTTTTTATTTATAGTGCCTTCCGATGTTCCTAGCTTAGTCAGTGTGTGGGGGATTATCGGTCTATTAGAGACAGTCAATAAATCAAATCAAATAGATTTATCAAATCAAATAGATTATAAAATGCATGCAGGAATCACCCAGTTCTAGCTCCACATTAAATAAAAAAAAAATACTTTATCATACATAGTTGCACGGCGAACATAGTTGCACTTATGATATGTCAAGATACATTCAATTAATAAATTATTACAAATAGTCACTTATATAACTACAGTCATTTTTAAAGGGAGGAAAATCAATGAAAAGTAAATACAAAGAAGCCAAGCTCGGGCTGGCAGGAAAGGATAAAAAAAAGAATATTTTTTATTAAAATTAATGGGAGGCACGCGTCGCGATTCTCAACGATGAGGACAGTACAGATCCTAACCTAGCTAACTGGTAGTTATTAAACGCCACAATTTGAAAATATAACGGTTGTGGACTGTATCAATAGGCGGTTTTGTGCACTGGTAGTGTTCTATATAATCTGCGAACAACAGACAAGGGATACGGGAATAAAATAAAGGACAAAAAGGACTTACTGCGGCGCAGTGACCTGCCTGTTCCTGGAATTCCCCGGGATCCCGGTTCTTCCGATCTTCAATAGTGGTGGTGAGACGGCAGGCGGATGGCAAGTGTGTCAAAAAGAATTGATAGCTAATTGACCAAGGACAATAGAGAATAGTTTGTCCTTGGTACATTTTTATATTTGGTGTTCCGTATTCAAACTTGACACTTCAAGGTTGATTGGATAAGGGTAGGGAAAAGGAGTTGTGTTGTTTAGCATAATAGACAATCCACCTTAGAGTATGTATAAGTACCTAGTTATACTTACTCTCAGTGCCGGATTAACCACGTAGCAAGAGTAGCAATTGCTACGGGCCCCGCGCGAAAGGGGGCCCCGCATATTTAAAAACCCACTCATCTCTGCCTGAGCGTAATTTTTTTAGTGAAACTTATTAAGATGTGGTATGTGGGATTTTTTTGATGTCACAAAAACGTGAAACGTTACAACTTTTCCTACTAAGACAATCCACGTCAGACACTCGGTACCCGATTATTTCCTTGGCGTAAATAATTTAAATAATTCATACGGTAAACGCACAAGTTCTACAAAAAGTTGCTTGTATAAACATGTAGAATTTCAGTCGGCCTGATGATCAGCTCTACAAAAAGTCTGCCGTATATGCAAGCACTCTTAGCCAACACTTGGTGTGGATCTGTAGCAGAATTGAAACATAATAATAATAATACCAGCCCTGTATTTTATACTGCCCACTGCTGAGCACGGGCCTCCTCTACTACTGAGAGGGTTTTAAGCCTTAGTCCACCACGCTGGCCAAGTGCAGATTGGCAAACTTCACATACCCTCAAAATTCTTATGGAGAATTCTCAGGCATGTAGGTTTCCTTATGATGTTTTCCTTCACCGTTAAAGCGAACGATAATTGATAAACAATACACACATAACTTCGAAAAGTCAGAGGTGTGTGCCTTGGTTTTTGAACCTGCGGACATTGTCTCGGCAGACCGCTCCATTCTCAACTAGGCTAATCGTCTACTTGAATTGAAATAGCTCGATTTAAATTGTTAAAATTTTCTACTTATTTGTAAAATTAACAGTCTACATTATTTTTAGTATAATTTAGTAACCATATACCAAAAATCTATTTTCTAGAATATAAGCATATTGAGTTATAGAAGTTATGATTAAAATAATATTTTATTACTTCAAGAGGGATTTTCTCCAATTGAATTTTCATAACAATTTCCTAATCCTGATATAGTGGGATCATTTCCAAATGCATAAGGAGCAATGCATTCAACAAACTATTTCAGAATCAAAGAAGTTTCAATTCGAGATGCGAGAGTCTCACGCGTGTTTTTTTTAAACTTATGATATCCTATCATTCCTATCCCTTACCTATCGGTACAAAAGGCACCCGGTACGTTACATTGAATATAACCCTCATGAAAAAAATTATAAAAGAAATGAATCTTAAAATCTAAAAAACATGTACCTACTTTTATTATATAAAAAAATATTAAAAATGAATATAAATATATGGATATATATAAAAAATGTATTCTAGTCGAGAAGTGAGTTTCCTGCAAAAAAATTTTAGAATTGTGGCAAAAATATGAGCGATAGCTTATTTGATGCGAAATCTAATTTTGAGAAAGGCATTTTTTTCTAGAAATCAAAATTTTAATTTGTTATTAACAATAAACATAAACAGAAAAAAGGGGTCTCAGCCTTTTTGATAACTTAATAACCATATGCGATATCGAAAATTGGAAAAATATTCTTAAAGGGGAAGAAATTTCTTAAAAACCGTTTTGACTCTCAGAACTCTAGCCCCATAGACAATAATTTTATAATATTGATAATAAAATAAATGCTTAAACAATAGCTCTAAAATCAAATTCTTGTTAGAGCCATTCTTACATATGTTCTTAAGTCTATGATGCCAATAAAAAATAGCTCCAATTTATGCATTGCTTTATAAGGGCACTTCTAAGTCGTCGAATGAAATTACTCGTATTATTCAGGGCTATTCTGTCTGTTCCATAAAATGATGAATCCTAAACCAAGATATATTGAAATGCGACCACTTCGCGACCCTTTTTTATTAAATGAAGAAGGAATCAAGGAAATACGCTCACAATTTTCAGAATAATCAGTGTACTACATACATACAAAAAAAAATACAAACACACGAATTGAGAACCTCCTCCTTTTGGAAGTCGGTTAAAAAAATTATAAACATCTTTTATTTTATTAGTTGTGAATTCTTAGTTGTACCCTTTCTACACGGAAAGATTAGAACCCGACTGGTTACTGTTCTGCACCGGACTCAGTGGGTTGCTGGAAGAAAATGCTTGGTTGTGGTGTTGCACTTGGGGGTGGAGACCCATTATTAACTTTAAATAAAAATTATATTTTTCATATTTTTGCCACAATTCTAACGATTTTTCGTAGGAAACTCACTTCTCGACTACACTACCCGTAGCTCTCATCGCTAAAAAATCTTTGTAACCATATAACATGGTAAAAATTACCATTCTACGTTGGGATTAGAACTATTTTCTTCTTTTCCTGCAGTAATCGACAATGATTTAATATGATTTGATTATAGATCTTTAAAACTATCTGTGGTGGCTCGTGATTGGCTCATTGTATTTAGTTCCTATTTTTGTTTATTGTATTAGTTAGCTGTGAGCCACCCAAATAAACTAAAATAAAAATAGATTAGCTTCAGTTTTTTTTATGGTTCGAATTTCTACTTCTACTTATTATTTTTTTTTCAATTCGAACGTATTAGAGAGATTTTAGAAAGAGATTTAAAAAAAAACACCAATTATAGTCAGTGCTTATGAAAATGATTTGGAAGACAGCCTAGACAACGAATTAGAGCAGTTTGCCGAGCTGCTCAAAACGAATGTGGCTGGTGCGATTGACAGTACGAAAAACGTAGCTCTGGAACTTCAATATTATAAATTCCTAACGGACAATTCATTAGAATCATATTTTCCCAATTTAGAAATTGCTTTGCGCATTTATTTATCTCTCGTGATCACTAACTACAGTGGCGAACGTTCATTTTCGACATTAAAGCGCATAAAAAATGAGTTAAGGAACACTATGAGTCAAAAACGGCTGAATTATCTCGCTTTGATGAATATAGAATATGATTTGCACAGAGAAATTGATACGAAAAGTATTATTTCTAAATTTGCCCACATGAAATCTAGAAAAGTTACTTTGTAAAAGTTTAAAAAATAATAAGGAAACAGATAAATAAATATAAAATATAAACATTATTTAAAATACACCATTGATTAAATATAACATTAGCTATTCCTAAAAATATAATATACATTGAATTAAATGTAAACTTTGAAATATGCATTGAAAAAAATATTTTGTGTAGTATCATCTGTTTTCAATTCTTAATTTCCTATAAAAAATATTCTAAATTGCTAGGCAATCTCATCTCAGGCTTTTTGTACTTTTCAGAGCCTAACAGCGCCTATAGTAATTTACTACACTATTAATTACCCACAAAATTGTAACCTATAGATAGCAAATAAACGTATTGAGTATTGAATTGTATCTTTACCACTTTATACTTAAGAACCCATAGCAGATCAAGGGCTTTTTGAAAGAATTTGCTACGGGCCCCGCACTTGCTTAATCCGGCACTGCTTACTCTAAGATTGTAACAATACCAACCACTAACCTACCAGCCTTTCACTAGCTACCTAAGCGATGACTACCTGTCTGGAATTTGTGCCCGATATGGCGATAGGCTCGCCCCCTATCACATCATGGGACGGAATAACGGCGAAAAGTGGGTGCACTAGTTGCGCCTCTGCCTACCCATTCGAGGATAACAGGCGTGAGTGTGTGTGTGTGTGTATTCAAGTCTTTTGCATACAAAGTCAGATTAGTTATATAAGCTAATGCACACACATCACCATTAAATAGCTCTTGAATCGTAGATACTGTGAACTAGGGACTTTCTATCTCATGAAACTTTAATTCTCAGGATACTTGCCTCTAGGAGGAAGTTTCTTGCGCCGCTTCTTTTTCACAGCGATAACACGTTCCAAGGCGATGGTAGATTCATGTCGATTTAAAATAACTTTGATAAAGATAAGTTAAATAAAGATAATTTTGACTTTGAATCTAATTATCCCGCAGGATGTTGGTCTATAACTCAAAGCCGGTCTAAATTCTCACTACTCACCCAAAGCGTCATGGAGGCTGCCAAAAAATCTAAATATGAGGCCGACAAAAATATGAATTTAAGTACAAATGATTGATTGTATTTTGTATTGTTTCAGCTCGAGGGGAGGGTTCGGAAGGCAAGTTGGTAAGTAAAATGAAACTCAAACACGTCTCAGCACGTTTCCAATTAACGCTTCAATGAACAAATTCTGCTTTATGATGTATTCGATATAAATGTTTGAAGGCAATTTTTTTTTCAATTGAATTTCACTTACGCTCGAGTAATTTCGAATCTAGTCTGAAGTTATGAAACTTGGACGACATGCATAAAATAGGTATGTTAGAATGATATTATAGAAGTCTAATGGTGTTCAATTTTATTATATTTATATGTTATGAACATTTTGTAGAAGTAGGCAAACGCGTTGATAGGTCACATAATGGTAATTTGAGGGCATTGCCGATCTTAAAGAAGAGGGAATAAGGATAGGAAATCAGAAAGGTATTTAAACATTGGGCAATGGAAAAACAATTGGGTTTCGGACAAAAAAAAAACGTAATTCTCCTAGCCAGTATCGGCCACGGCGGCCAATCTCAACGTAGATCAGCCAGGTACGCAGGAGATATTATAGTGCACTAATGTGTGCGCCAATACACAGGTGCACTCGCTATCACTTCACTCTCATAGGGCGGTATTTTGATTGATTTATTAATACCGCCCATAGTCCGGTGAGAGAGAGAGAGAGATCAGGCGCAGGACCAATGACTACGTGCTTTTTGAGGCACGGGGGTATCACACCGCCAACGTCCTGACTTACCTACTTGTTGACTCCGAGCTACAACTGAGTAATTTTTAAGATGGAAAAACCCAGTCCTAATGTTTTTGGCTCGACCCGGGATTCGAACCCAGGACCTCAGTGCGCAAATCGTACTCGGAACGCATACGCAATACAACTACGCCACCGAGGCAGTCAATAGGGTTTCGGACAATATCACTGACAGCACGAAATGCTATTATAACAAAGCCGGTCACTTCATGTCGGTCTTCTTCCGCTCATTCAATCTGCAGACTAAGCCTTCTAAAACGAGACCTGGCTATTGACTACTAAAAGTCTGTATTTTTCAGTACAATATTACCCTTAAAAGCAATACTAATGCAATTGCGCATAAATTAATCGATCGCGCAGCGGTATCCAGTAGCAGTACAATTTTGCCGCAATTTATAAGTTCATTATAGAAATTCTGACACTCACCGACAAGGGCACTTTGCATACATTTTGTATGTACATACATGATCTCTTAGGCTGTCGAAGTAATGAAGGACCTGTGACAACATACGAAAGTTATTTTAACAGAATAAATTATCTGAGATACATCAACGAGTAGGTACTACGCTACATACATGCGGTTGTTTTAAAACTATAACAATCATTAAAATCTTGAAAGTTAGTTATTTTCCTATAGCACTGAACTAAGCACTGTCCACTAAGCTAAAAAGCTATGTAAAATGTTTGTAATCTAAAATTCAAACATATTGTTTAGGCTCAAAAATATGCAATCTCGAATAATCCATAAATTTCTGAAAGCCGGGAGTAGTTTCCGGCTTCGTAAATTCTTTTTATATTATTTTTAGGGCACTTAACAGTCCTCCTTTATTTACCTACTTTAATGGATAGGCTAAGCTATACGGAGAAATAGAAGACAAATACAGGAATACCGCAACGTGTCGGAATTCCGGCAGTTCAGTGCGGAATGTTAATAATGCACTCCATTACTCGGCACTAGTGGTGACAGGGTTGTCAGAAATGGAAAGTCTTGTGCTTTTTTACCAGCCAGTTTTTTCTTGAACAAATATTTTGTAAAAATATATACATACATATACACTCACGCCTGTTATCCCCGAAGGGGTAGGCAGAGGCGCAACTAGTGCACCCACTTTTCGCCGTCATTCCGTCCCATGATGTGATAGGGGGCGAGCCTATCGCCATATCGGGCATAAATTCCAGACTCCGGGCTGATACTGAATAGAAAAACTCAATATCACTTTGCCCGACCCTGGGATCGAACCCGAGACCTCAGCTTTGCAATCGTATTGTAATACAACTACGCCACCGAGGCAGTCAAAAATAACATCCATAAAAATAGTCTCGCCATAAACGTAGCTAAAAAAACCCTATTTTGGGTAAAAGTAACAGTGACTTTGACTGTTTCTATTAAAGAAGGAACGTAAACCGTTTTATAAAATAAGCACCTTTTAATGTCCGATATATAATTGTTTTTATAAACTTTTTTTTGATAATTTTAAATTGTAGAAGCGGCTCATTAAATGTTACATTTATTCGACACTAAAAGAATAGCCTCTGGCAAGAAATAGGTTATTGAATAGGGTATTTTTTTAACACAAACACTTTTTTTATGTTCGGTTCCTAAACGAAGAGTAGAAGAACCCAGGGGCCTTAGCTAAGATGCTTTTGTATAAGGGTTGATGCTAATAGAAAACAAAATAATATATATTCATGACGTATCCGTGCGATAATTATGTCATTTGCATATATTTTTGTTTTCTAATAGCATTAACGATTGTAGAGAAGCATTTTTCCTACGGTACCAGCAGTAGAACATGAAATAAAAGGTCGATAGTATAAAAAAATAAAAAACTTTTTGATAACCCTAGCTGTCACAGCTCTCTGCAATAGTGTAATGTAGACGTGACAGCATTCTGTCGTATAACGCACGTGATTTATATCGCACAGGAGACGGTACCTACATCTGCAGTTTCTATTATGAAATATATTAAAATGAACATATTACACAATACGTTTGTGAATTTGCTTAGTTTATTAAAGTTAATACTTTTTAGTAATAGTTTAAAGGAATATTAAGAGCCTTTCAGTTTCGCTACTCCATACTATCTCATATGTTTGTATTTATTTTTTATATTTTGCACAGTCACTTTACATGCATATCTTCTTTCTAGCATTGTCTTCAATAGTCAACACGTTTTTTATTTAGTCGGACGTAATCTTAGCTTGGCACCAAAATCCGCCTTTCTGTTCACTCCTACTCATAGTTACAAAAAAAATTGTTCACTGTACAATCTGCTACGTCTTTCCCCCGAAATTCTAACCATCAGAGTGTAGGTACTTAGCGGTGTCGCCATAAAACCGAAGCGCAAACTAAGTGCTGTCAGTTTAATATTCCCCGCGCGAATTTTGTCATCTCTTAATATGCAAATATGATTTTATTACTTTAATGTCAGGACGCGCGGGATATTTGGGCATATTTTTGCCGTGTCTGCTAACAATTACGGACGGCTAATGACCCGCTGGTACTTAACTGAGATGTTTGCAGACGTAAGCTACCCTATAATTGAAAACTTGAGAATTTCGTTTATTAAAATAAAATGGAATGATTAAATAGTTCTGAAATTGTAATGCAGAGAAAGTTATTTCGTCCATAGCGGTTACTGGTGTATGCCACAAATAAAAATCGATCCAACTCGTATGTGGCCCGTGCGGAAATGTTCGAATCCCCTCATTATTCATTAATTATTGTATTCAATACCGACTAATATACCACTAATGTTAAGAAAAAAATAACAGCTACAGTAAAACTATAAGAACTGATTCTACACAAACGTCGTAAAATACTAGGTATAAGATTGCCATAAAACGACCGTCATAATTTTGACTAAAGTAACAGTAATTGAACTGTTACTGACTGAAGAAACTGGCCTCTAACTGATCAAAGTGTTCTCGGATTCCTTCAAGATACGTTAATATACCCTTAGTAGTTAATACAAAGATAAGAATGGGCGCCGTAAGCTAATCCAATCCGATAGCCTTTGACAAAATCTAATTACTTGCTTTGCTTGGATCCAGTGTTCATCCAACTAATCGGGTTGAAGAAGGCTTAGTTTGAATACGCCTTATGTAGTACGAGATTAGGACGAGAATAAATTAATAGAATTAATTCATTCAATGCGCATTGTTGTGTGACTATTCTGGTGGCAGCGTGGTAGTCACATTGATCAGGCACCACAGTTTTAGACAACTGACATCAGTCACAGTCTTAGAAATGAAATTATCAAATTACTGAGCCATTGCATTTTGTATAATATAATATATAATAATACCAGCCCTGTTTTATATACTGCCCACTGCTGAGCACGGGCTCCTCTACACAGAGGGGGTTTAGGCCTTAGTCCACCACGCTGGCCTAATGCGCCAATCCACATTACTTCACATACCCTCGAAATTCTTATGGAGAATTCTCAGGTATGTAGGTTTCCTCACGATGTTTTCCTTCACCGTTAAAGCGAACGATAATTGATTAACAATTCACACATAATTTCGAAAAGTCAGAGGTGAGTATCTTGGGTTTTGAACCTCCGGACATTGTCTCAGCAGACCGTTCTATCCCCAACTAGGCTATCCTCCACTTTGCATTTTGTATGGTCAATATCATTTTCTCGTTTTATCACTCCCAGACTAGTTGTAGATGGGGCGGTTCCGTGCAGTTATCTTGGTGCACGAAGATACCTGGTGCCGTCCCGTATGCGCCGAAGAAGGCCACCGCGGGTTGTAGTCAGTATGCCGGTGCAGGGTGTACAGTTATCAGCATAAGTATCTGTACAAATTCAAAATTTCAAATTGTCTACATACTTTTGGGTTCTTATTAATCTTTTTTCCTTTCACAAAAATAATAGTAGGGTCAAATAAGGAGTTCTCGTAACCGACGAGTATGTATGAAGATGATGACTGATGACTGTGGAAGAAGCGAAAGAGGTATGCTTGGATCGTAGCACTTGGCGCTCCATAGTCTCTGCCTACCCCAATGGGAGAAAGGCGTGAGTTTATGTATGTATGTAAAAGTTTGGAATTTTGATTTTGTTCAGCTACTTATGATGCTGACTGTACATAGTGTTAGGGACTCGGCCCAATGCTCGCTCGGATGATGTTATACTTCCGAGTGTCGACGTTGGTCGGTATGATCGTTGAAACCAACATAACTGTCCACTAACCCCCCAGTGGTGGTGGCGATAACGTGTCTTTCTCCGCGAAAAAGAAAAAAGAAGGCTAGTTGTAGATAAAGTTTTAGAATCGCACTGATATATCGCACCTTTAGGATGAAAACGACACAATTCAAAAAGATAGAAAATTGAGTTATCGTCATAAAATTACTTAAAACGAAGTTTTCAATACAACAATAGTTCAAACACAGCCATATTCAAGCAGGAATAGGACAAATCTGTTATATCGCCCCCTTTTTTATTATATTTATTAAATAAGGGACTAGTTTTTAGTCATTTAAAAATGACAACTCAATTTTCTATTTTTTGAATTGTGTCGTTTTCGTTCTAAAGGTGCGATATTTATTTCTAGTATTGTGAAAGTTATCAAACTTGATGTTACGTTTGTGTGGTAATTGAGGCTACAAGAACCCAATGTTACTGTTCCTAATTCTCTTATAAATAATTTATTTATTTATTTAATTAAGACGCAAAACAGAGTACAATCATGACAATTTTATATAACATAAAGGCTTGTACTAAAACTAGATTGCATTCCAGTGGCGAAGCGTCCATACAACCCGATTCTTACCGGCTTCCCTTTTAGGTTTTGGGTACTTCACAATACATTTGACAAGTACATTACAAAGTTAGAAAATACTCAGCTAGGAACAACAATAATAGTCATAATTATTAATTAGGTTCATTGATGATCACTTAATAATGACATCTATCGGCTATCTGCCTGTTGTTTGTTAAAATTATCGATATCGATGAGTTATGTTAATAAACAACGTTTAAATAACGCTAGATGGCGCGCTTAGTAATATTTTTTTCCTAAAACTTCCGTTACCAATATGAAATTGTGGGCCCTCGGGTTCATGTCGTAGTATGTTTTTGTACATAGATGGCAGCACTTTCTAAGACTTCTATGACTTGCTATCTTTCTCTGTTTGTCTGAATCGCAACGAAGATATAGGCAAAGGGAATCCGAGCCTGTTCGGCTTCACGTTAACCGACTATGTATTGTTGTCACTTTTTACGTCATAATTTATTATGATACCGATTTTCGATATCTGTGAATTGTCAAATTCAATTTATTTATTGACAGTTATGTGTGGTTTAGTTGTTTTTTAATTGGTAATTGCAAATTAATGTAGTGCATTATAATAAAAATTACTGTTTCTGTATAGTGTATCGTCTCCTTTTACGTAAGTAGGTATATTATTTGTTTGTGTGATTAGTTTTTAATTTCAGGCATGAAATGTTTGTTAGAAGTAAACAATTACGATATTTTCTGAATTTAAAGGGCACGACGATACGAAGTAAAACCTTACGAATAACGTTGATTATTTATATCGATAATATGAGTTATTTATGTACGTACACGTTAACTGCTGGTCTGTTTGACGAATAACATATTTGTTAGTAGAAGTTACATTTACTGAGAAAGTTAGGAGAAATTTATAACCAAATGTAGGTATTAGATATCATGATTATATTTCTAATACTTATCTTATTCTTTTAACAATTTATTACGTATGTCAACGATTGTTGAATTAGAATTAAGATTAATCCACTGTCGAAGTTTTAGTTTTTCGTTTAATTAACTTATACCGTGAACACCGTGCGATATGTTAACTGACGAGAAAATGGGTTGCCTCGGGTTCCCTTTTGAAAAATTTCACCCTTCGCCACTGTTGCATTCCAAAATATGCGCCAAATAATAATTATTTTCATATTATTTATGAGCGGTAATTACTAAACACCAAGATAAAGATACACACCTACATCATAAAGAAACCAGTATTGACCTCAATTTACCGAATATCGACAACTGTCCTAAGATTCTTCCATTATTGTGAGCACAACAAGACGACCGACTTAACAAGTTGGTTTTCTGCCGTAAAAATAACTCGTGAACTTCGAATATAACATCATGCCCTTAACATAATATCATCACATAAAATCAAATGATGAAAGGACTAAGTCCTGTTGAAAACTAAAGTGGTATTGATCACTCGTTTTAGACAATTGCAATTAAAGCGATGCCACAATATCCATATCGAATGCAATTTACGTAGAAAATGTGCTGCATGATGGATGAATGTACCTAGAATAAATGGATTTTCTAAATTTTTCAGTCTCTTAAGCTTTGACACCTTGGTAACGACTATAACTGTCTACCCACAAAAACCGAGCCAAAGCGGCTTTTTAATTTTTCAACATATTCCTATGTACCACAGCCTGGTACATCCGTGGCTATAGACACAATATCTTCGTTAATGGACTCGTAAACCAAATATTAGAGGACCATTATTACTTAATACAAGCCACTACTTATCTACAACTTATCTTTATCTGGTTTCTCAAGTATCCTATTAGCTTTCGTAAAGAAAGTACCTGTTATAACAGAAGATCAAAGGCGAAATGCAATTGGTCGTGCTATGAAATGACTGAAGTGTCTATACATAATACGACTGGAAAGAAAATTTTCAAACATTTCCTTTGTTTCAGGACGTGCCGGTCGAGCAATTGGAAAAGTTGAAAATGGGTGAGTGTGAAGTATTTTGTTATGTTCAGAATAATAGTGGCGCTATGTGGGGCCTGGCAATGACGAGATATTTATGAACTATGGTCGCACGATCGACTGCTTGTAAAACAAATGTTTGTGTGATTCAAGGACAATTCGCACATCGGCAAAAAAGTGTCACAACTCACAACACATAAATATCTTGTTTTTGATAAATGCTCAAATTCCTTTGTATGTACATGGTTGTATTAATCTCGGAAAATCCGTTTTTATGTGTTGTGACTCTTTTTTGCCGATGTGCTATTAGCGTAACTATTACGATTGGCAGAATAACTTTTACATTTATTTATACATGACTTTTATATATGGTTTGAGAAACTGCGCGAGTACATCTCAAAATTTACTAATACTGACGGTACAAGATAATCATATTTTTGTGTCTGTTGGATGCCAAGTGGAATGTCTGTTTCATTTAAATGAGCTGTTCCAACCAAAAAAAATACAACTATAAAGACATCAACAATAAACAGAACAATTCAATAGTAATTCACACAATCATTTCTAATCTAATTCCTTCATCGGTGGGTTTCATTTTCTTTACCTGAATCCAGTAGTTACGCCAATTAATCCTCCATTAAACTGATTATACGCATTGACGAATGGCTGAGGACCCTTCGGTGGGTGCTCCAATTTTTACGCGAAATTCGTCGAACCTTCGTGGTCGTAATTTAATAATTTAATTTTACACCACACTGGAGTTTGTGAGGTTCGCAGGTTTTGAATTTTATGAGCAACTAGCTTTTGCCCGCGGCTCCGCCCGCATTAAAAAGTTTTTCCGGGATAAAAGTCCCGGTTTATATTTTCCCGGGATAAAAAGTAGCCTATGTGTTAATCCAGGACATAATCTACCCGAGTGCCAAATTTCATCGAAATCCGTTCAGTAGTTTTTGCGTGAAAGAGGAACAAACATCCTTACATCCTTACATCCATACATCCAAACATCCAAACATCCATACATTCTTACAAACTTTCGCCTTTATAATATTAGTAGGATTATTTGATAATTACCTAACTATAATTATTTATTCTGATATCAAACTGAAGTTATTTGTTTGGCGTTAATCGCTGTAACTAGTGCTCTGATGCTGATTTTTGCTTAATCCTGAAAAATTTGGTTTGGTTTTAACGCTTTTCTATACGATGAATAATATATTATTTATTTTAATGGATCCTCATTAACCAAGTTAACGAGCATTCATTACTTCAAATTACCTCAAAATTAATATTTACTGTATACATTATACCATGGTTATTACGCCTGACGTTTCGTTTAATTACCACAGATTACAATTTCCTCAACATTTCTTATCGTATACTAGCTTTTGCCCGCGGTTCCGCCCACGTTAAAAAGTTTTTCCGGGATAAAAGTCCCGCTTTATGTTTTCCCGGGATAAAAAGTAGCCTATGTGTTAATCCAGGACATGATCTACCCGTGTGCCAAATTTCATCGAAATCCGTTTGGTAGTTTTTGCGTGAAAGAGGAACAAACATCCATACATCCAAACATCCATACATTCTTACAAACTTTCGCCTTTATAATATTAGTAGGATTAAAGCATTCTTTATTTAATACTAACTTTTGCTCATAGCTCCTCCCGCATGAAACTCTTTTTGTCCGAAAAGAGCTGCGGTTTGCATTTGCATACTGTTTCCCAGTTATTAACCAAATCTAATTAGAATATTGTGTATTGACAGAAAAATCCACACTTCTTTACAAACTTTAACGTGAATCATAATTTTAGTCGAATCTAGATCACACAAGATGGCAACCTTGTTGATAATAACACGAATTGTTAAGCATTATTCAAACAAAAAAACATACGAACCAATTAAGTGTATTATTTAATATACGCGTTCAGTAAACAGAGACATTTCGCGCGATTAATTCGCATCCCAAGCTCAAGCGACCGATGTCAATTAGAACCACGTAGGTATTTAATTTATCGTAACCTATATAAGTATATAAAAGGTCACTCACTCATTACAAAATCTCTGAATCTACAAGGTTCCTTTTAGGACGGAGGTGCAAACTAAGACGAAATTTTGCGAAATTCAACCTCGTAAGGGGAAAAAGGGTTGTACGCGATAAATTCAAAAATTATCGCACGAATTATCGATGAAATTTGGTATGGAGATAGTTCGAGATCCTGGGAAGGTTTATCTTTATCCCGGGAAAATGTATAGCGGAACTTTTTTCCAGGAAAAACTCAAAAATCTGGCGAATCCGCAGGCAAAAGCTAGTATGATATATTTTGTAATACCATACCTGGGGCCGTAGCGATGCCTTTCTACAATCGTTAACGATAATATTATGTATGCGCATGACATATCCCAGGGGTAGTTTTATTGATATGTCATTCCCACGCATTTTTTTTTTGTTTTCTACTAGTAATATAAATTCACAATGACTAATCTAAAAGCACAACCAGTGTAAAGGATAGTACACACAAACGCTTTTTAGTCCCAAAGGGGTAGGCAGAGGCGCAACCAGTGCACCCACTCTTCGCCGTGCGTATTCCGTCCCATGACGTGATAGGGGGCAAGCTTATCGCCACATCGGGGACAAATTCTAGACTCCAAGCTGATACTGAATAGAAAAATCCAATATCACTTTACCCGCCCGGGGGATCAGACCCGAAACCTTAGCAATACAGTCGTACTGTAATACAGTTGTATTACGGCCTAATTACGCTAGCGAGGCAGGCGACAGTAAAAGATGGTATCAGTTTAAATTACAATATCTAATGGCTGATTTCAACTTATGCTGATAAAGTCCCTGATAACCTATTCAGATCTTACCGGCCATATATGCTTTAGTTTCACATGTCTCGAATGAATATCTAGTAGAAAAATTCACTAGTAATGTCAGATTTATTTGTTAGACACCATCATGTTAGATAGTTATCTGGCTTAAAAGGTTCTAAAGCGCACACGTAGATGACGTCGTCGTTCGAAATTCTAAGCTCGTAAACCCCTGTAATTTGCCTTTGAAACGATCTGAACTTTACCAATACTGGCAGATTGCAATTCAGTTACAAGCCCGTCCATGTGATAAGTTAATTTCACTTATATTCTATCCTGAACTCGCTTTTAATCTGATAATAAATGTTGATCTAATAGCTGGTGATGAAAGAGTTCTAAGATCATAGTTGTTTGATGTCTTTGCTGGTGATACCTACCTATAGACGTTTTTAGGCGCAGCGGAGATGTATATTACAAGGATACACTTTATTGTAGAGGTGCATCAAATAACTGCTTAAAATTATTAGTACAGTTGAATAATTTCACCTGCGCCTATCAAAACAAACGGCATAATATATTAATAAATACACATTATAAGTACCTACTCAAAATGTAATAAAAAAATTACATTTAAAAGGTCGGAAGACAGTGTTACTGTGATAAATCTTGTTACATATTTGGACTTCGTTAGTCCATATGAAGTAAATAAAAATATTAAGTAGGTAATTCAATATGTTTTATAGGGATTTCTTACAGAATAAAGTTAATAATCGTACAAAGTACGTACGTGTGGTGGGCGCAATGGAAGCAATAACAATGTCATAAACACTTGTAGATACGCTAAAGTTATCTATATTACAAAATAAGGATCATTTTATTTAGTATTATGTGTTGCTACCAGCTTTGCCCGCGAGAAAAGCCCTTCCCGCTGCAAAAAACACTGTATGACGCCATTGCCATCTTTTAAAAAAATCTGATTAAAATGACATTATTTCCCTAAAATAAACCCTAGTAGTAGCCTATGTGTTAATACAGGACACGATCTACCCGTGTGCCAAATTTCACCCAAATCCGTTTAGTAGTTTCTGCGTTTACTTACAGCAAATATTTTCATATAAGTACTTTTGTTTTTATATTAGTAAGAACAGACGGCGTACAAAATACCTCAAAAGTAATGTTGTCTTTAAAATTATTATAATTACGAAAACAAAAGACGTCCTCGGAGACCCCCCAACCCTAAAGAGTTCCGTGGCAAATTATACCACAATTTAACACAAGGATAGTATAAACAGAAATGACTTCTCGAAGGAACGAGGTCAGAGTACAACAAAATCAATTTGTAAGACGCACCGGCCAAACTTCGTTAGTTTATCCTATCACATTCTGTATCGGATACAATTTGTCTGGGTAAGACAAATTACCACTAACACGCAGAATCCGACGTTTTCTGGCTGCCCTAATTGGTTATTTGTTGTTATTTATAACTAAATGGTGCCATTGAATTGAGTTAGTCCCTGATTTTGTGATAGAAAGAATTTAGCGGACTAAGTTTTAAAAACTTATAAACGTTAGAAACTATAAAAAATCTCTTCTTTCACCATACATATTAACTTCTTACAGTTTAAAGCATGTTGTAAAAGGATTTGCCTTAGTTTTTACGGCCAGTCGCCTGCCTGACATCAATAGTTAAAACTGCATATAAATGTTTCTAAATAATTTTTTAACATAATATTATTCTATTAATTTCCAATATCGGAAAAAACGCTGCAAATTCGGCAAGGGTCCAGGATTGATTGTGAGGTAACAAACAGTGAAGTATGTTTCATTCAAGATATGAAAGTTTGTATATGCTCAATAAGCAGTTCGATCGACGTAACTCTAAACACATACCTACATATACATAAAACATAATATAAACATGGCTTTTAGATATAGATATTCACGGACGATATATTTGATAGCTTTAGGTATTCAGCTTCCCACAATCCAACAATTAATTTAAAGTAGACGTACTAATGAGACACGGACTCATGACGCGACGTAATGCAATGGAAACGCGAAACACAAACCGGTCCCCTATAGTTCCAGGCACTACGTCACTCGGCCAGCGGTAACTGCTAGCGGGCATCGGTCGCGGGCTGTCAGGGATGCCAGACGTACCAATTTCCTGGTATCCATACAATTTTTTAGGATCTTGTACTATGTACCAAGTAAAAGTTGTGTTGGTACATGAATCACTGAATTGATTTTTTGTTGTTGTATGTAAGAACTAGCTTTTGCCCGCGGCTCCGCCCGCCTGAATGAGTTTTTCCGGGATAAAAGTCCCGGTTTATATTTTTCCGGGATAAGACGTAGCCCATGTGTTAATCCAGGACATGATCTACCCGTGTGCCAAATTTCATCGAAATCCGTTCAGTAGATTTGCGTGAAAGAGTAACAAACATCCATACATCCAGACATCCATACATACTTACAAACTTTCCCCTTTATAATATTAGTAAGATATTAATAAGATATCTCAAGTCCCCTAGCATGATTTCATGCTTTGGAAACGAAAATAGTAGTAGGAGACCTAAGAAAGAAAAGGTCACCTAAGAAACTGGATACAGATTTACAATTTAGAAAGTACGTAGTAGCAACTAGACAGTACTGGTTACAAATTGTACTTTTGGGACCTAAAAAAAGGTCGCCGGAAAAAATGTATACTGAATTTGTTTATAGCTGCAATTAATTTATGTTATTGTGTGTATACCATTTTTTTGGTCAAATACCAACTTTCAGTGAAATTTGTACCAGTATTACAAGTCGCTATCTGGCATCCCTATGGGCTGTACGCCGCACTCAGTCGATACACACATTCTAACGCGAAACCTGTGTCGCTCGTAAACTCATCACTCGCTTTAACCGACACTTTACGTACGGACGATATTTATAACCTGCAAAATTTGCCTAAGATAATTAGAATGCCGAATCAAGTGTTGACTATAGAGCCACAAAATGAACTTAAATTCAGAGTACTGTACGAGCCAGACTACACAACTCACATGTGGCTTACAAACACATCAAATAATACAGTTCTGTTCAAGATAAAGACAACTGCACCAAAGAAATATTGTGTACGGCCCAATTCTGGAGTGATTGAACCTAACTCAAAAGTGGAAATCGCAATAACGCTTCAACCTATGTATGTTGATCATATTGAAAACCACAAACATAAGTTTATGGTGCAAAGTGTTATTGCTCCTGAGGGTATAACTGACATTTATCAAGTGTGGAAAGAGGTAAGTCCTGACCAAATCATGGATTACAAATTAAAATGCGTTTTCGAGACCACTGACGCCAGCGATAATGTCACTCAGTATGAACTAAACAAAGAACGGGCTTCAGAAACAGATGAAGCAAAGCTTACCACTAAGGAAACTGTAGAAAGTCTCATCCAGAACGAAGCGAAGAGAGAGGTAGATAACCACACAATAAGACCTTCAAGTGCGAAAACAGCTAAAACTTTGTCTAAATCAGAAAATGCGAACACTGATCTACAAAAGGCGGTATCAGAAATAATTATTTTGAGGGAGGAGGGAAGTTTATTAAGGCATGAAAATCTGCAATTAAAAGAGGAGCTACTCCGCCTGCGTTTATCGGCGGACGGAGACGGTCGAGTGGCGCGTGCGCACTCGTATGGGCCAGAGAATAACACGCCAGTGGCGTTGACACCATGGCTAGTCATCGCGGTGGGCATGGCTATAGTCGGCGTCATCATTGGCAAGTTCTGTATGTGAGCTGGTCCCGCGGCAACTTGCAACACTCACAAATCCCGATGTCACAACACCCGTCTCATCACTTTTGAACAAGGCAGATTGTTATTTGAAGCAATTTCTCCGTCCTTATGGAATACCGTTATTGTTTTCAATTAGGAATTATTTAACTGAGTTAGTGCTTATTCTAATTCACGCAGCTGTAAATTATTACTTTTCATATAATCATTTTATTGTTTGACTTAAAACGGCTTTTTCCAACTAATTAAATATTCAGAGCATCTGCTATACAAATTTCGTACAAAATAATATTTGTAAGTTTCAAATTATAAGTATAAATACTTATTGGTTACTCGTTTCATAACGACAACATTGTACTAGTGTTACCTACATCTTAACATTTGCTGCAGTATTCCATCGAAACAACTAAAATTAACTACCCGTTTAAGAATTAATGAATAAAATTATATTGTAAAAACGACATTAATAAAAATTATAATATTTATCAATCATTGTGGTTTAAATGGTTATATTGTCCTACACTTATAAAAGTAATTTCTCTACAATAAAAGTACCTAGTTATTCTTAATACTTTCTAGATATTCTTAATAGTCTGTACAGAGGTGCCTATATCTAATACGATGATAATACTGGTTCCAGAATATTTTAATTAGTTTAAAACGTGCTATAATATAAGGATTTGACAATTAACATGTTTGGAATCATCAATAAATTAGTATCGTATGTATTATAAACAAAAAACATTGCGTATTCAAATTAATTAATGTAGTATTACAACGTGGCAGTTTATGCCGTTTAATACGAAATGTAAGTTTTTTTTCTAAGTACCTACTTTAGCAAAAATTGTTCGATGTACTGAGTCACGAGTGATATAACGCAGCCAGCGGCAGTGTGTCAGATTAAGGGTTTTTTTGCCATTTAGGCTATGTCGGAGAGTGTCGGGCGAATAATAATTGTGAATGGCGACCAGTTCCCATTAAGGCTACTGCGCGGCGGATAGTTCCTCACATCACAATCTAGGTTAAATGTATTTTTAATGATTTGGGTTATAGGGTACAAAATTTGTATGGAGATCACCTTTCACACTGATGAATCGAAAATTGGGGATCTTTTTTGTTCATGACAAAATTAAGCAACTTTGGGATACTTCGAACTGTCGCTGACTTGAACTATCATCCATCTGGCAAACTGGACAGTGGCCACTGCAAGCAGGCAGCGGTCGTCGACCTTCGTAATCCGCTCAGTCGGTGCCACAGAACACTATTACTCTAGGAGAAGAATGACAACTTCATATAAAAAAATTGTCACTATAAGAGGCCGGTGGTGCCACCTATTGCAGGCCCCCAGAAATTAATTAGCGCCAAATTCAAACCTTGACATGCTTTTTGAAATCAGTTGGAATAAATTGTAAGGGATAATTATAAACCAGTAAGAAATTGCGAGCGACGGTGTGCACTGGTCGGTGCACACCGTCGCTCGCGAAGCCCGTGTCACTAGCGAGCTTATCGTTCACACTCCAACCCGACATTATAATATAGCTAGTTCTGTAGTAGCACAGTATAAATCCTACTAATATTATAAAGGCGAAAGTTTGTATGAATGTATGAATGTTTGGATGTTTGGATGTATGGAGTTTGTTCCGCTTTCACGCAAAAACTACTGAACAGATTTCGATGAAATTTGGCACACGGGTAGATCATGTCCTGGATTAACACATAGGCTATTTTTTATCCCGGGAAAACGTAAAGCGGGACTTTTATCCCGGAAAAACTTTTTAACGCGGGCGGAGCCGCGGGCAAAAGCTAGTATTACTATACAACAGAATATCTTCATACGAACGGGCGAAACGCGAGAGATGATTCATACCTCGAGATTGGTACACATTAAGTACACAAACAGTCGCGAGTGCGCCGCATTGACGAACGAACGGTGTGATGGTTTTGTAAGCAGTACGCGTGCATTTTGTGAATATTTGAATTCAATAAGTACAAGTACTTACTTCATATGGCAAAGACTAATTATAAATTATATTGTGCTGTTTTTGGTTGCTTGAATTCTTGTCCATGTTTCTCAAAAGTACCTATATTTAATTAAACGTTTTACCCGAATGCGGATTTTTTATACTATTAAATTTAACAATAAAGCTATTCGTACGTCTCAGTTGAGGCGCAAGTATTTTTCATTTTCAAATAAATTAAGTTGTTTTTTTTTTTATTAAATCTACTAATCAAAAAACTCAACATGTATTTTAATGCATTCACAATAACAATCTCAAAACTGCCTGCCTCGATGGCGTAGTTGTATTACGGTACGACTGCAATGCTGAGGTCTCGGGTTCGATCCCCGGGTCGGGCACAGTGGTATTGCAATGCAATGCAATCAGCCTTCTATTATATACTTGCCCACTGCTGAGCACGGGCCTCCTCTACTACTGAGTGGTTAGGCCTTAGTCCACCACGCTGTCCTAGAACGGGTTTGCAGACTTCACATACTCTCGAAATTCTTACGGAGAATTCTCAGGTATGTAGGTTTCTCCACGATGTTTTCCTTCACGGTTAAAGCGAACGATAATTGATAAACAATACACACACATAACTTCGAACAGGCACAGCTGTATGCTTCGGTTTTTGAACCTCCGGGCATTGTCTCGACAGACTGTTCCATTCCCAACTAGGCTATCGTCCACTTTTAACAGTGTTATTATATTTTCTTTTCATATCAGCCCGGTGTCTGGAATTTGTGCCCGAAATGGCGATAGGCTCGCATCACATCACGGGACGGAATACGCACGGCGAAAAGTGGGTGCACTAGTCGCGCCTCTGCCTACCCCTTCGGGGATAAAGGGCGTGAGTGTGTATGTATGTACAATCTCAAAACTAGAAAGAAACTCAAGTCATCATCATCATCAGCCTTTATCAGTCCAATGCTGGACATATGCCTCCCCTAATGAGTCTGCAGTCTTTCGCAGATCGTCATCCCACCTCAAGAAACTCAAGTATCTTAGATTAAATTAAAATAGTGTAGACGGGCAGCCTTGTGGCGTTTTTACGTACCGCGCGGCTGTAGGTAATTATTTCAAGGACACGGCCGAATCAGAGTACTTTTAGTTAGGTTTACTATGGCGGTAATCTCGAGTTTCAACGTAAGTTAACGATCGTAAAGCCCTTATTATTATACCGAAATAAACTGCCAAAAAGACCAAGTTGACATTCGATTTAGTTGTAATCAAATCGGTAGGACAACGATTGATTAAAATACTACTCTTTCTTTTTCTGTGTCTTTTAGAATAACTGTTTTGTATAGACGCCAATCAAGATTCTTTATTTTCTTGAACTACTAAAAAACTATGCTTATTTATTTAATGTATACCTCCACCGTTTATATTTTGTCTTAATAAGGCAATAGGCTCGGCCTCTATCTCACGGTGCCAAGTGGAAAGTGGATGCATTACTGACCCCTCCGTGGATAAAGGCATAAGTGTATACAGTGTATACAAAAATACTTTATCAGAAAACTTTCGTAAAAAAATCTCTAAATCACCTGTATTAGGTATATAACGTTGCATCAAAATGCATGATTTACAAGAAGTAAGGGGAGAGGCAGACAGCGACTCCGTTTTAGAACATTTACTATTTAACCACAAAGATCATAATTGATTTAATCTTACGTAAATTAAATATTATTTAATGAAGACGAATTTATTAATGTATTTAATTATTTTTTACAGAAAATGTTTTGATATCTTTCGAAGAAAGAAACAAGCATTGCAAAGAGTTACAAAGTTGTTGTGTACAAAATACGCATAAGTACGCATACTCACGCCTTTTATGTCCATTGCCCAAGGGGTAGTCAGAGGCGCAACTAGTGCACCCACTTATCGCCGTGCGTATTCCGTCCCATGATGTGATAGGGGGCGAGCCTATCGTCATATTGGGCAAAAATTCCATACTCCGAGCTGATACTGATTAGAAACCTCAAATATCACTTTGCCTGACCGTAATGCAACTTACCGACTTAATTACCTAATCATGAATTGTTAAGCATCTAAAAATGTTATTTATATAATCATCATGGATATAACATTGTAATTAACATAAATATTTTTTGCAGCCGAGTCCATCAAAGACGGCGATTCGGAAATGAAGAGCGAGCACGTTGAATTTCATAGGCTTGGTAAGTGTTCATTTAACATTATGAAGCTTATTTTAAAACCTTTTGTTTACTGACAGAAATAAATGGTAACAAAAAATTTGACTATAAATGTAAACTGAGCCATTTTTGCATTGACTTTAGCAAATATTTCCGGATATAGGTACGTAATCTACCTGATTACCAAATAAATACTTATTTAAGTATTTCTGTCAATTCCTCCATAAAAGTATTCCCTCCTACATTAAAAATCATATTCTAATTATTTTTAACGCGAATGAATAACAAAACAGTTGTCTTTTAATCTCCATTAATACGTGACTATAAATGAAAACACGACCTAAATAATGTCGCAGATTAATGGAACCCTGTCATTTACTAAGCCTCACGTATCATGGCACGTGGATACACAGCTTGTTATCACAAAGCTGAAAGCCAGAGAAGGCCATTATACGGTAGGTAACAATGCGATTATTTGCTCCAGTTAGTTTGGATTACTCTTACTACTTTTGGGCGATTCAATTTAGCATGGATTTGATTTAGATTTATAACAGAATACTGAGGGAATAAAGATAAAATATTTATGAAAGTTTTTGAAATTACTTACATCGAAATTCATCCTTAGGTATGTATTATAACGTCCCCCGCCGCGTATGTCTGAACGCGATAAACTCAAAACCGAATCGATTTCGATGAAATTTGGTATGGAGAAAAGGGAAAGACATAGACTTTTTATCCCGGGAATATATATAGCGGGAATTTTATCCCGGAAATACTTTTTCACGCGAGCGAAGCCGTGAACAAATGCCATTTTAAATACAGAAAATAATACTTATCTTAATTAACACAGCGTTGAATGATACGGCGCAAAATTACGCAGTAGTCAGTATTACTGAGCTGTTATAATCAGTCCTACAAATTCTGATGAACTAACCGCGCTTTCCGATTACACAGCGCCGTATGCTAATCACATTATGGATTCTAATCAGCTCCTGAATGAAACTCATTTCCAGGTACTTAGTTTGTCTGCAAAAAAACAGGGATTACAAATATTTTTTTATGTATTTAATTGAAGACTAAGATTAGACAATGATATAGTAATGTACTGTAGTTTTTTTTCATCGATGGTTCGACAAAGTGCTTGCTCGTAATCGCTGATCGTAAGTGAAGTCCAAAATAAAGTCGACTGGTAAGAGATAAACATCCTTGGTCGGTCGGCACAGTTATGCCGGCCTGCATAATTGCTTCTTTACGCTCCGCTTGAAGGACCCTAAGTTGTAGGAAGGAGGGAACACGTACGCTGGCAAACTGTTCCTCAGCTTAGTGGTGCGGCAGAAATATGAATTACCGAACTTTTTGGTTCGAGCCGGGATGGAAGAGACCACTTAACTGTGGTTCCGCAAGCCAGCACGCGTGGTTTTGTTTAGGAAACGAGAGGAGGCGATAAGGTTAAACAATTATTCTTCAGAGCGAATGCGATGCGAAGCGAAGCGAAGTTGCGGTCGTATCTTTCGGGCTAGAATTGGACTTATAACTCACCAACGTAGGTGCACATCGTACCTCGCATCTTCAATGAACGTTACTTAATCATCTCACGTAGATGTTAATTGCCATTGATGATACAGACGATACACTGAGTGAGATGATGTTGCGGCGCAGCTGCAGTGGTTCCAAACTTTTTGTTACGTCTGCATATAATGCGGATAGCAGTTAAAATTATTGCTCTCAAAAATGTATTTATTCGATATTCTACTTCTAATCTATTTTATCATATGACGGATATCTAGTGTACTAACTATTAAATTACCATTCTCCTAAATAAGATTTAATGTTACAAACAGACTCAGTAAAAGAAAATGGCGAGCTAA
This sequence comes from Lapara coniferarum, assembly GCA_949316025.1. Lineage (NCBI taxonomy): Eukaryota > Metazoa > Arthropoda > Insecta > Lepidoptera > Sphingidae > Lapara > Lapara coniferarum. The sequence continues at coordinate 15,631,850 of OX438925.1, read as the reverse complement.
TATCCCGTCTGGAGCAACACGCGTCAGCCGACTCGATGGACGGTGAGAAGCCTCGCGTACATGCGCATGCGCAGCTTGACGTGCCGGCAGAGGGGGTGCACCGGGTGTTAGTCCAGGACGGCTCCCATGTCAGTGTCCAGGACGCCACTCCGCCAACCACTGCTGCTAGCGATGAGGCTACTACTAAGGTCAGTCAAGTAAATTAGTTTTACTGGGTAATACTTAATATACTTCTTGTGGGTACTTGATATGTACCTACTTATACTTATATAAAATATATTCATTTCATACATGATATTCTTCCCAGGGAAATACAAAGCTGTGGAACTACCCACACAGACTTCAATACATACAGAAAAACCTCGCTTTCATACTTATATATCAGCAAACTTATAACCTACTCAAAATCAATAATTACAATTTACCACCTAATAACACTATTCACTTGTGGTCCTGCAGACGACCGCAGAATCAAACCGCAGTTGCACTGCTTCCGGTGCTTAGTAGGCAATAGACCTCAGAATAGACAATAGTAATTATCGTCTATCGACATTGAATGCCGCTGTCATAGAATAAAGAAAAGTCCTTATTCTGAGGCCGCTGTTGTGGTAATAGACAATAATATTGTCAGTCATTGAGAGAGGTTCTAACACGGTCTCATTAAAATCGAATTTATCTAGACTAGCAAGTTCTTGCAGCGATATATTGCAAAAGAAGTTCCAGTCACATTATACAAGCGGCAATAATTCCATACACATACCTACAACTTGCCTCAAGACCTGCAAATTTCAAAATTCGCAGTAGTCATCTCAAAGATCATTATAATTTGCTTTAGTTATTATTCTGAGATTATAATACTATAATCTTCTCCTGACTATTTACGTGACATTTAAATCGCTTCCAAAAAATAACTTCTGGAAGTTTTGTTGATATCCTAACCACGCTCAATTATTTTAAAATTATATTGTGATATCAGATCTAATTTTAAATATTTTTAAGACTTATTGCTGTGTTCATTATTCTTTTTCAATATATCCATATTTTTTGTAGGTGTTCCACGGAGCCGCTCGTCTCGTCCAATCAGGCTCTGCGACAAGCCCTCCACAGGGACACACTGCGTCACGACGATCCTTCAAAACTGATTTCTCCAAAGACATCAGGAACAACGTTAGTGTTTTATAATATATCAGGACGCTACGTTTTTACTTTGTAGAATGGACTAGAAGTAGTATAGATGCTAGTTCGAAAATTGATAAATAGATCAGTAATATTGTGTCTCAGTGGCGGCCTTAAACGACGGGAGGCTCAGGGGGCTAAACCTCCCGATTACAAAAGTTTGGTAAGGTGCTTTGTTTTTGGTTATTGAGGTAGTGATCTTGTAAAAAAAAGGTACCGCGTGAGGCCCCCATAAGTGCGAGGCCCCTAGCGTTTGCCCCATAAGCCCCCTACCCCTTAAGGCCGCCACTGTTCTGGTTCTCACATTGTCTTGCCGTAAACTAAAAAGCTATGAAATATATAGCTGACTGTACAGTGTACACAATCTGTTAAAAAAAAAACAACATAATGTGGTTAATCCCAAAACGGGTCCCGAGGGACTGAGTCTTATCAAGGACTTTGAATGTGTCGCTATCCAGTTGGGTACAACGTCGAAAACAACGTTCACTTAACAAGAATCTAGATATAAAACTGTTTCAACTTCTAACTAACTGATGAATAATAAATGGACTGTTGTGTGTACAACTTCGGCAATTACTCTCATAGTTTTACTCGGGCTATTTTAGAAAACATCCACGTAAATACATAATGTCGTTTCAAATAAATTTTCCTGGCTTCGAAACGAAAGATTGCATGTTCGATTTCCTCTGTACACTAATTTATTTTTGAAATTTCAATGATGTGTTTTTTATTTAAACAATCCAAATATACTTGGAGTCGACGATAGCCTTGTTGGGAATGGAACCGTCTGCAATGTCTGGAGGTTCAAACCCAAGGCAAACCTCTGACTTTTTAAAGTTACATGTGTATTGTTTATCAATTATCGTTCACTTTAACGGTAAAGCAAAACATCGTGAGGAAACCTAGATACCTGAGAATTTTCCCTAAGAATTTCGAGAGTATGTGAAGTCTGCCAACCCGCACACTAGGCCAGCGTGGTAGACTTAAGCCTAACATCTCTCAGTATTAGAGGAGGCCCGTGCTCAGCATTGCGTTGCATTGCATTGGTAAATATACTTGTACAAATATTTGTATAGACTGCCATTCTCAATTGTTTACTGGCAGCTGACAGACACAAATGAACAAATACCCATAATAAATTATTATGTTATGGAATTGTACTCGCGATACCTAGTTTCTCTGCTAGGCCGATGTCCTAGTAATTCTCTCTTTTAGTTATCTTTAAGTTTAAGTAAATATAATCCAATCGCTATTCTCATAAGTAGTGAATTTAGAAGCCAATCGCTAGTTTCATACATTTCGTTATCAGATGGAACACTACGCACAGTCGTACTCAGTGCAATACACTCCGATGGACATGGCCGAATATGTGTTCTGGACCGGGGATGAAAGAGGAGTCACCACCGCCATCGAAGAATACCTGCAGGAAGGCATGGTAATATAAAAAATGACAAATTTCCTTTTTGAAATGAAACTACTTAACCATTCTTTCGCGGTTTTATGTTTAATTCTATTCCCGACGTTTCGAAGCCTTTTATGGTAACGAGGCGGACTCAGGTGTTGGTCGATACAAAAGTTACTTAATAATTATGAACATTCACATAGATAACCATAAAAATCATTAGATTTCCTTCAATAGAATTATATCAGAGTATAAATTAACAAAACACAATAATATAATAATTATAGGCAGACAAATATTTTGTAAGTATTGATTGCTCCCGATTTTGCCATGGAAAGTGCAAAATGAAAATGGACTTTGTGGTTTTATGTTAAATATGTGCTATTAAATTTATGATCCGAAAAGCTATTCATCTGACTCTGATATACCTAATTAGATACTCAAAGTATACACATACTTCGCCGAGAAGCATGGAATTGAATACAGTGTAGCACTGACACATTTTTGCCGCGCAATTTCTCCCAATAAATAAATGTGTCACAATTTTTCTCAGATGCTTATCGAGTTACAGTACATGATAAATGGCAACATATACATTTTCGTAAAAGCGTATGCTAGTACATTATACTGAGTAGCTTTATATTCCTTTAAGTGATATTCCCCCACTTCTATTCAATATTAATGGAACAGTCTCAGAGCTGTGACCGCTGCAGGCTAGAGCCAGTAATGCTAGGAAAGAGAATTTAAATTGGCAAATTATTTAAATCTAGGCCTTGTTTTGGTCTACTGAGGGGTTAATATGCCCAACTGGTTTAACGTAGATGTGAGGAATAGATTTAAAAATTGCTAATGCAAGTTAGAGTAATATTAGGTGTAGATGGACTGTAATAAGAACTTACTAGTTATTGCCTCTCTCTTATCACAACGTTGCTAAGTATTGGTGCTGGAGGCCTATATTCAGCAGTGTACATCATTCATCATGTGGCTGATGACGATGACAAAAATTGCCAATCATACAAATTCAAGTAAATTTTTCAAACCCCAAAACTCAAATGCAAAGCTGAACACTTGGCCTGCAAACCAAATCCAAACATCACAGTTCAAGGCACACGTTTGAACTGTAAACAAACAAAGTAAAGGATTATTGATCAACACCAACATTATTCATTGATACAGATGTCAAAGGAAGAGGCGATCGGTTTCCTGCAAGAGATCAAGTTCAACCTGGACTACCTGCGAGCTCATTACACACAGAACCTGAAGGCGGCTGAGGAGAACGCACAGCAAGAGAAGCTGAGGAACATGCTCATCGAACAGGCTAGTGCTAAGGTAGGTCATGTAGTTATAAGCTATTATTAAGGTAGGTACTGGTGGTAGGTCTCTCGTATGCAAGGGGCCGCGTGGGTAGGCATCACCGCAGTATCTGTTTCTACCACCAAATAGCAATGTGTACTGTTTTGTTCCGGATTGAAAGACATTACTGGGTCAGCCAGCGTAGTTACTCGGCATTATGAGACTTAACACTTAACTTAACGTCGCTTGAACAAGCGACGATAGCCTAGTTGGGAATGCAATAGTCTACCGAGACAATGTCCGGAGGTTCAAACCCAAGGCACACTCCTCTGACTTTTCGAAGTTATGTGTGTATTGTTTATCAATTATCGTTCGCTTTAACGGTGAAGGAAAATATCGTGAGGAAACCTACATACCTGAGAATTCTCTATAAGAATTTCGAGGGTATGTGAAGTCTGCCAACCCGCATTAGGCCAGCGTGGTGGACTAAGGCCTGAACCCTCTCAGTAATAGAGGAGGCCCGTGTTCATCAGTGGGCAAATATTATACAGGGCTGATTGCATTGCATTGCATGAGACTTAACATATTAACATCTTATGTCTCAGGGTGACGAGTAAGGTGTTGTGCCACGCAGCATTTTGTAATTAAAGTTATGTGCGGCATTGCTACTGTTTTGGGCGGTCGTATCGCTTGCCATCAGGCGAACGGCATGCTCGTCTCTTCAATTAACTGCCATAAAATAAAGATTATTGTACAGAGAAAGAAATAATTTAGCTAGTAATAAGAAGTCAACGTTTCTTGAACGAGGTAGAACATTTTTTTCCTTAGCCTTAGAAAATGAAAGATTGCATTTTGAAATTTTTACTCGGAATACGACTTTTAACTACCGAATATTTTCTTATAAATTGTTCTTAAAGTATTCTTTGAATACTTTTATTGAAATAGGTACTTATACACGATTTATTTTTGCTTTAATTTTAAATAGCAGTAGATGTTTCAGCTACTACCGACTTGCCTCGAAATAACTTTTCGCTTCCAGAAAGAACAATCAAATAAGCCTATCCATTGCCGTTTTATTTTCGTCCGTTATCCTTGAACTTTCCGGCTTCATGTATGTCAGTCGGTAATGAAAGTGTGTTTTGGCGATAAACTACATCAATTTGTACCGAGTCTGTTGTTAACTGATTTGAATCACGAATTACAACAACTTCAAATATAATCTTGATTTAATACTGATTGTGTTGTGCATAAAATATTTTTAGCATGATGGCGTCAACGGTACAGACTACAGAGTCATAAGTCAATTTATTGAAATGCTAAAGAATAACTGACCGATTTCGATGAAATTTGACAGGGAGATAGTTTAAGACCCTAGGAAGGACCCAGGGTACTTCTTATCACGGGAAAATATAAAGTGGAACTTTTATCCCGGAAAATCGTTATTCTGCGAGTGAACCGTAAGAAAACAACTATAGAGATAGTTCGAGATCCAGAACAGGACATACGCTACTTTTATCCCAAAAATCCTTACGCGGAAATTTAATCCCGGACTTTTTAATCTCGCCGTTGGAGTCGTAACGACCAAACCAATGAATCTATTTCAATCAAATTTTAGTAAGGAGATAGTTTAAGACCCTGGAAAGGAGCTAGGCTAATTCTTATCCCGGGAAAATATAAACCAGAACTTTTATCCCGAAAAAACTTTTTAACGCGGACGGAGCCGCGGGTAATAGCTAGTATTATATAATGCGGTCGCTGTGTAACAGCATACAGCAAAGCAATAATTAAAAAAGAATCTTAAGAATTTTCTTTTATCGTTGCTAAATTGCTAATGTCTTTTATCTTAATAAGTAAGTCAACTCATCAGATATATAGTTATACTACTTCATCGCAAATCATCTTTCAAATAAAATAAAAAATTAAATCAAAACAAAAAAACCCGACTGCGTCAAAATCTGCCTGCCATCCTTATAAAATTTATTGAAGAACTGAAAAGATAGAAACAAGATTTTAATTTGAATATTTTATTTTGGTTTTGAATAATCTTAGTTGACAGTGTTCACAAACGCTGTCGGAGGCATAACACGCTCGTTTCTCATAATTTGGTTGGTGATAAAAGGTAAAGCAAAAAAAATCTCGGAGGGAGCAGATGCCTCCGACTACATTTATTTAACCCTCCTTCTTTCGCAGTCGGGTAAAAAATATATTTTTAACATTAATTTCTTAGCATTATAATCGGTTATATAAATCAGATCTGACAGAAATGCCATTAAATAAATTTGAAGAAACTAAAACTTATTTATTCCACCAGGGCCTGGAAAAAACCTTTCCAGACGAACTTTTAAAGACATTTCTTTTGAAACTCTCGACTCCTACACATGTTGTCTATTAAATGTGAAACAAAGTTTTATACCTTTTCATTCCGAGTTATTTTCAGCATCAAACAACATTTCTAGGAATTCGTATTACGATTCTTGTTACATAATTCATAATTGTTGCCTGGAAAGTACTTTTATGCTTTCGATATCGTGTTTCATAATATTTTAATTCAATCTATTGACTTATTATATTATATTAGGCACAGTTACCTACAACATCAAAAGTTTAAATTTTTTTTTTTATAATAGGTATATTTATAGCTCATTTTTAATTGTATAAATTAATCCTTCGAAAACACTTAACTAGTTATGTTATGACTGCCTCAGTGGCGTAGTTGTATTATGGTCCCGGGTTCGATTCCCGGGTCGGGCAAAGTGATATTCGAGTTTTTCTATTCAATATCAGCTCGGAGTCTGGAATTTGTGCCCGATATGGCGATAGGCTCGCCCCCTATCACATCATGGGACGGAATAACGGCCAAAAGTGGGTGCACTAGTTGCACCTTTGCCTACTAGCCCTTCGGGGATATAAGGCGTGAGTGAGTGAGTGTGTGTGTGTGTGACGAGGTTTAACAATAAAATAGTATTTACAAAACAATGTAAATTAAACATCATGCGTAGTAGGTACTTTGTAATTCAAAATTATTCAATGTGTTGCTACTGTTTATGGGAGGCCGGGCCGCGCGTATCGCTTCCTTGCCATCAGGCGAACGACATGCTCGCCACGTAATCCAAAAACATAGAAGCACTAATCTGGTTGAACTTAAACCCCACAACCAATCGCAATCAAAAGGGAATCTTATAAATTAACCACGAAGCCCCAAGATAGAGCCGAGAATCGCATGTGGGTCAATCAAACAGTTGTGTCCACTCCTTGACCCGTCGTTAATCCACACTTTAACTTAATAGACACGTTATACTAATCCTGTGTTGCGACATTAATATTTTTATGGGAACGTTAAATGTTATGGGTTGTTACTTCGCAGTTCGCTTTAAGGATATGAGATTATTGTTTGGGAAAATATTGTGTTTATTTTCATATTTTGTACGGATCCCAAACATGTATGAAATTTGAAGTAAAGCTGTGATTCGGCAGAACCGCAGGATGTCACTTGCCGTGCGTCATTTGCCGTCGTGTGCGGAATCGGTCTCATACAATTTAATACTGCATAGTAGGGGAGACTGGGGATGGTTGGCAATAGGGGCAGGATGAATAATCGTCAATAACTCGAGCTATTTTAAAGTGTTGCGTTGTCCTGATATACACAAAAAACCGTTAACTGTTTACAAATCTTCACCGCAAACGTGGCACCGCGGGCGCACGTAATCCGGGAGAAAAAACGATTTATCGAAAAATGATATCTATAAGTAATTATTTACCTCTTAATATTATTTGTATTGAAGCCTTTATACTCGATGCTATGTACTTTCAAGCAATTTAAAGTAAGAGTTTGGTTATTGATGATTATTTTAGTGCATTTTTTTTTTATATTTCGACACAGTTTTGAGGTACTCACATGTGGTTGAAATTGAAAAAAGTTGTTTGCGGCTGGTAGACAAACTTTGTATTGGGGCTAGTAGACTACCTAGAAAATATACTACGTAATAATCGAGATATTCTTCATATGGAATAAAGTGAGTTTCTGTCAAATTTATCAAATGTTTGTTATTTTAAAACGATGTGGATTTACAAAATAATAACTAATCGAAACAGTAAACCATCTGCTGGTGGTAGGATTTATGTTTCCGCCCCAGTAACGAATTTGACGAATATCGTACAAAAAGTGACAAATTATATGTAAATTACGTAAATGTTACTGACATTTTGTCTCAATAAGGTACATTGATAATAGTAAATAAGTATTTGTTGTGTTATCTTTTATTTTACTGCCGTATTTTATACCAATCACTTCGTAGATCAATTTACCCCAAGTGAATAGTCCACCAACCCCTGACATGGGGTAGGTTGACATGATTTTTTTGTTCCATAAAATGGCTTTTGTACACTATGTTATAAACAATCGCGAGGTTTTTGGTATTTCTTTCGAAAGCTTATTAGTTTACTTATCGACCCTACAGGATTTTTTGACATTATATATTAAAACAAAAAAATTATAAGCGTCCAAGCCGAAATTTGGTCAACTATCCCCGGTCTCCCCTACTGCCGTCTGCCACCGTCCTGCGGAATCATTTGATATTTCAATTGCACGAAAAGTTTAAAAACTGTAATTACACACATACACACACACACACTCACACACTCACGCCTTTATCCCCGAAGGGGTAGGCAGAGGCGCAACTAGTGCACCCACTTTTCGCCATTTGTATTCCGTCCCATGATGTGATAGAGGGCGAGCCCATCGCCATATCGGGCACAAATTCCAGACTCCAGGCTGATACTGAATAGAATAACCAAATCAATTTGCCCAACCCAGGGATCGAACCCAAGACCTCAGCTTTGCAGCTATACCGTAATACAACTACGCCACGGAGGCAGTCTGTAATTAATTAGTATAATTTACAAGTAAAACATAACCCTTGGCATTCCCATAGCACTATATCGTTTGAATAAATCTGCAATAAAATTATATTGTCTGTAAAGTGATATTCATATTCTCCGGGGTAGGTACATTAAGCAGATATCGACATTAGATGTTACCATTTAATGGCTTCAAAAATTGATGGGCTGAGTGATAAAACGTTGTAGTTGGTATTTGGTTGATATAGTAAAACTTGATTGGCAGCAGTAATTTCATTGAATATTTAAATGTGGGGCTGGATCATTAATATTATTTTGGGGCCTTATGTATGTAAGTAAAGCGAGGATAAGTTTCAAAATAAATATGATATCAAAGTTGGTTACATAATCAAAAGTAAACAACTGTGTGCCTATTATTAAAAATTAAAAAAAAAATCATTTACAGTTCATATCACGTAACAATAGGTACTTGACGATTTATTACTGTTTTATTCTTATTCTTACGTATTATAAAACAAAGACCCCGTCGCGTCTGTCTGACAGGAACGCGATAAACTTAAAAACTACCAAACAGATTTCGATGAAATTTGGTATGGAGATAGTCTAATACCCTTGGAAATCATAGGCTACTTTTTATTCCTGGATAATGTATAGCGGGACTTTTAGCCCAGAAAAACTTTTACGCGGGTGTAGCCGCGAGCAACGTATAAAATACTATCTACCTATTACTAATGTTAAAAAATACTACCTACTAGCCTCGGCTATCGTAACATTTGCTGGCAACCTACTCCCCGTTTATACTGCCGCTTGTCGACAGTTTATGGCCTGAGAACATAAAGATAGGAATCTGTTGTTACCTGTTTCTCATTTATTTTCAGTTCTTCGAAGTGGTTTTTCCAGTAGGTAGGCCTATAGATCGTGGAAGCCATCGTTTCAGGTGTTGTTTAGTTTACTATAGATACAAATGCTATCTGATTAAATTTTTAGATTGGATTCAGAATTGCACTTGTAATGTGGAACGTTTTAACGTCTGATTTAGAAAAATATTTTTGCCTTAGCATAAAATTACGTGGGTTATAATTAAATCTAGTTCTCAATATAGTAGACACTCTTTGAACGAGCTCAATGAATTATTACCAGTGCTCCCAAAGTTAGTAGCTGATCTCAAAAAGAAATGGCTAGGAATTATCTAACAATATAAGACAGAAAGATGTCTGGACCATAGTCGTAACTACAATGTATCTGTAATACTTTACCTCTATTTCTTTCATGCTTCAGAACCTTAAATGTTCATGGCAGACGTTGATAGTGTTACTAACAAATCACTTTAAACATCCCGTAATTTTTTTATATTTTGTCTTCAGGACTACCAATACCGCACGCCGTTGATCCAGTCGTTCCCATTCGCTGGGAATCCAGAAGTAGTCCACAACATCGGCAGGAACTGGGACATGGGAAGCAACCTCGCCCCGATCTCTGCTCTCCCAGTGAATGACTTCCGACCCGAGCCTGTGAAGAGGACCTACGACCCAATGCTACAGACCAACATCATCAGTGAGTGACTGCCCTAATCCGTATTTTTCTGCTTCATCCGCTCCAGATGTTTATGTATGTTTATGTTCGCTTTAGAGTTACTGTAAATGTATGTTTATGTTGTGAGTACACGACTAAATATGGATATTATCTACCTACAAGACAGTCAGAATAGTAGTGTTTAACGAAAGGGACACCAGAATTATGATGATCTGTTTTATCTACTGGACGTATAGTTACAAAAAAAAAGATAAAAAAGGTCTGTTGCCAAAACAACCATCTGTTTTACTTCTTGCATTATAAAATTGTTTCAATAATTGTCAGCTTACAAGATTCCAATAAATGAACAAATTGTTTTATTCAATCGATCGCGAAATTGGACCAATCAGCACAAGCCACAAAGGTTTTTTTGACGTGCCTACAAATGAGATATTTTGATTAGTTTTATTCTCGGGATTGGATCGAAGATTAAGATTGGGATCGCTTATGGAAAATGGCCATAAACCAATAGAAAAAATAACAGGGTTGGCTTAATTAAAAACTCTTGACATTTATTTACAATTGAATAATCCAAATATCTTAGGCACATCGGACTACGACCGCGATGGACCCATCATCACCGAGGAAGAATACGAAGAAATGATGGATAAACTGAAGGCTGCAGACACACTTTACACTGAATATACGCTTGAGGAAATCATTTACCAACTCGCTAAGGTACGTTCGTATTGTATAGATCCTTCTGTATTAGATGAGTTAGATATAGTTAAGTACCGAGAACCTGTACTTCAACTGTAGTTATAGTAAGGAATTGTTAGAAAATAGTAAGGTACTTAGAGTGCCCAATTTTTAAATCTAAGTACCTACGCAATTTTCTAAGGAAGTACCTCAATAAATTTCGAATGTTCAAATTACATCGAAAGTTCTGTTTATGGCGTAGATACCTACACCGTTTAAAGAGGCCGGGTGAGAAATAGTCTTTCCGATGATGTATTTTAAATTAACTACATCAGATTATTTAAAAAAAAATCACGATGAAAAGTTGACTGAAATAGTCGAAATTTTAGATACGGCCTCTTAACAAAAACGAATACAGAATATTAAATGGAATGGCACTTCTGAAGAAAACGAAATTGCGTTCGATACAATGTATTTTGTATTCAAATTGTGTAGAGACGAAAACGCCTTACTAAAAATTATATCAATAGGATCGGTTGTTTCAAATTCAACGGCGTATGTTGAATTTATTGCTACTTATTTTAAGTGACTGTTCGGGTAGCGTAGTTGTATTAGGGTACGAATGTAATGCTGAGGTCTTGGGTTTCTCGGGTCCGGCAAAGTGACATTGGGTTAATTCAGTATCAGCCCTGAGTGTGGAATTTGTGCCCGATATGAATATAGGCTCGCCCTCTAACACATCATGGCACGGAATATGAACAGCGAAAAGTGGGTGCATTAGTTACGAATCTGCCTACCTGTGAACGTGAAGGCGTGAGTGTGTCTGTATGTTAATCTAATAATTTATAGAAAGTACCTAAATGAATTTTTCGGTCCTAACTCCCGAACAAAACATACCTAAGCTAATTAAAATACTTCTATGGTTTCAAACACATCGCACCTTTAGAACGAAAACGACACAATTCAAAAAATAGAAAATTGAGTAGTCATTTTTAAATGAATAAAAACTAGTCCCTCATTTATAAAAATATAATAAAAAAGGGACCGATATTACAGATTTGTCCTATTCCTGCTTGAATATGGCTGTGTTTGAACTATTGTCGTATTGAAACCGTCGTTTTAAGTAATTTTATGACGATAACTCAATTTTCTATCTTTTTGAATTGTGCCGTTTTCATCCTAAAGGTGCGACATTATAAAATTGCCCTTTTGACAGTAGGTAAAGCAATAAACACATCAACACAATGATGCTTCCATGATTGCTCTTTTGATACACACTTCAACACATGGAAGCGTTTTAAAATGCAATCAAGCACCGTTCGCTTTGTAGATGATGTTTTCGCAATCCCTGTCGCGCGACCCGGCGTCGGCCCGCGCCGCGACGCAGCGGTTCATGGCGTTCTTGGAACTTGAGGCTGAAAGGGGACAACTTTCCCGCACCATTGAAAAGAAAGTACTAGGTCAGTGGCTTTATTATCCAAACTTCAATAAACAATAAAAAAAAACCAGAAACCCGACTGCGTCAATATCTGCCATCTTTATTAAATTCATTGATGAACTGAAATGATAGAAACAAGATTTTAATTTGAATATTTTGATTTTGAATAATCTTAGTTGACAGTGTTCACAAACACCGCGCTGTCGACTGTGCGCATACATACACTCGAAAAACATAACCCTCCTTCTTTCGCAGTCGGGTAAAAAGAGACATGGTAATTTTTTTGTTAATTTATAGAACATTTCTTAGCAATATTTTTAATTAAACTATATTTCAGATGTTATGATTGCTGCTTTGACCGACACGATTGGTGACCACCCGGAACTTCTTCAGGCTCATGAGGCCGTCGGCGGCAATACCGCTAACAGGTATAGTTTAGTTATTACAATATGATAGAATAACCAGTGGTACAAATTGAAATTCCATAAGATTATTTTTTGCTAGCTACATGGGTGAAATGTATATATACCGGAAGAGATAAATTAAGATCTACAGTTATTGCAAATTAAGTGTAATGGGCATACAATCTGAAAACGAATAGCAAAATTCAATTTTTTTTTATGGTAATGAATGACGAGACGAACATGCCGTTCGTCTGATGGTAAGCGATACGACCACTCATAAACAGTAGCAACACCATTCAGCACCTTGTGTTACAAGTAGGTACCTACTGTGTGGCATTCCACTGCGGAGTGCGGTAGTCATTCTGAGACATAAGATGTTAAGTCTCATTATATCCTGTAGTTAGGTACACTGGCTACAATTTCCTTCAAACCGAAACACAACAGTGCATGCACACTGCCGCTTGACGGTAGAAATAGATATTGCGGTGGTACCCACCCAGACGGACTCTTACATTTGAGAGGCCTACCACCAGTATAGTTCCTACTTACATATTATTTTGTCAGAAAATTGGAGTTGTACATCACATAGAATAAACATGAATTGTTTTGCTCATCAGGCTAATGCGGCAGTTCCTGGAGTCCAGCGCGTCTGAGCCAAGCATGTCCCGTGCCATCCTCGCCGCATACAAAGACGAACTCCTCAAAGGACCACCACTGCACAAATTGGCGTTCCCCGAGAGAAATTAAACCGACCCAGCAACTTATATAATATCGTAGATACGGCATATTAATATCATTCATATTTTTCCAGCAAAATTGTTTTTATTTATTTTGACTCAATGCACAAGTAGCGCGATGCCAAAAAATGCCAACTTTAAAAAATCTATCTACTGCGCTATGTGGATTTTGAAAAGCAATTATTATCGTACAAAAATAATGTATTTTCTCTATATTTAAGATATTATGCTCAAAAATGTCGTATCTGCGTTGTTATTAGGTGATAAATTGAAGAAAATTAATATACGTTAATCAAGAATTAATTTATTAAAAAGTACTAAATTCGATGTATCTTAATTTATACACTCATAGTATCTATGTTAACATCCTCCATAAGTCTAACGCTCGATCATTCGCTAACTTTGGTCTATGGTTACCATATTGAAATTGCCAACACAAAAACTACTAAATGACACCTAGTCTTTATTATAATGACATCATATAAGCTACCATTTTCACAACATGAACAACTAAGATGGCTAAATCACAATACACAAAACATTTAGTTCTTAATCTTATAGAAAATCGACAGTCTAGCATCAGGATTAAAGTGTATAGATCTGTTACATATTTGCAGATCTCAGGGTTAAGTGTATACATTTATTTACCTTAGTTACTAGTCGCTTATTACGTTAATCCACCTTTGCTAGTTCAGCTGCAAGTAACATGTAGGCTTTTAATGTTATATTAGTAATAAGTACCTGATATCAAAAACTTATCCCCATATGTAAATACATTATATTTATTCCAATGTCCCAATGTTATCCAAAAATATTTAAATGTTATGAAAATATCTTATTTAAGTACCTTGGGAGACATATTTTAACTATCCCTTAGCTTTTGTTATCCAAGAATAGAATAATATTGGATAAGTACTAAAAGTAAGATATATTAAAATACTATAACTAACATATAATTAGCTAGTCAAATATTTCTTCATATTTTTCTACCAATTTCCATATAAGCATGCAGTTGTGTGATGGTAACATTGTCTTCCCTGAATAAAAAAATATTTGGCAAATGGCAACACTGAGTATGAATGCAAAATAATATTAATATAGCATGTATATTAATATTATTAACATACCATACCAGCCCTGTATTATATACCATCCACTGATGACCACGGGCCTCTACAACTGAGAGGGTTAAAGCCTTAGTCCACCTCGCTGGCCTACTGAGGGTTGGCAGACTTCACACACCTTTGAAATTCTTATAGATAACTTCTCAGGTATGCAGGTTTCCTCACGATGTTTTCCTTCACTGTTAAGGCGAGCGATATTTCACAAAGAATACACACATAACTTTTAGAAAAGTCAGAGGTGCATGCCCTTAGGTTTTGAACCTGCGGACATTCGCCTCGGAACGGCAGTCCGTTCCACTCCCAACTAGGCTAGCACTTATTAACATACAGAGTAATAACTAATATATTAATGCATATCAGAAAGAGCAACATATCTTCAAAAGAAAAAAGTAACAGCACAAGCAATCTAATGATTGTTTATTTGAATTTATTTACCTGTTTTGAAAGAAAATTAATTACAGCACACACCTGCATGTTTAAGTACTTTTTACCTTTCATAAACATACCAAAGAATCCTAGAATCCCATGTATTTATAAGATATTGTATAAATGAATAGATTAGAACAATGTCTTTCTATTAGCATCACAAAATGTTTTTATCTGTAAGACTTGAAAACATTATATTCAGCATTGTTGGAAATGATGCTATGTTAGTGGTCAGCAAAATTTACTATATTTATATTATTCTTTGAAATATATTGTGGATTTAATAAAAAATGTTTTAATGTCATTAGTGTTTAATTTTAAGACTATTCCCTGCATTTACGAATAGTAAATATACATTAAAATCTAAAGTATTACAAATAAATACATAATGTAAAAATTATGTCACCAGCAATGTGTATAATTCGGACACTCTATACAATATCTAGGCAATGTGTACAATACTTAGAACGTCCAGGCAATGAATAAAATATTAAGAGTGTCCATTGCATACTTTACCAAGGTAATGTATACAATACCCAGGCATTGTATAGAATACCTGCTATTCCATCAAAAATGTGTAAATAGATTTTGGTATGTATTTACAAACATTGTGTAAGTACCTACTTAGCTATAAAATGGCGAACAAATAAAACACGGTGTCTTACGATGTATTTGGCTAACTTTCCGAGTTTTGCAATAGTTGACATAGAAATCCATCAGTTGTGGTCAGACTGGTTATTATAGGTTGGAACTGAGTACCTACATACGTGAGCCGAGCATGCCGTGGCTGGGGCCGGCGAGTGGTACAAATAAGTTTTTAAGCATAAAACCCCTTTTTCTCACTACCGGCTGCGTACTCGACATTGAATTGCCTAAGCAAATTTAAAATAAATACTATTTCATACATTACCTGGACCTTTCAGGAATTCTATTCATTGTCTAGGCATGTAGAGAATAACGGAATATACACATTGCCAGTAACACATACATTGAATACTGAAAAAAAAAACAACTTTCTATTTCTCCAAAAAGAAAAAAAAATGTATTGAAAATATATATTTTTACTACTTACACAAAAATACTTAGTACAAACTAGACAATGGTGGAAATGCATTCTGTTTACTAACAACCACCTTTTTATGTTGATATGAAATGTACCCTTTTATTTTACCATCATAAATCAGATTAGCCACTATGCACTGAGTTTCATCTGAATCTACATCATCTTGACCCATAATCTTTAACGCAGCTTGAAAACTTGCAATATCAATTTGGTGCGTACCCTCAGCCATGTACACTTTCCTAAACAAATTCCGGTATGCTGTTATCTTTAATTTTTCCACAATCAAGTAAATACCAGCTCTTATGAAGAAGCTTTCATGTTCTTCCATGACCTGATCAATGCCACGCAAGTCACCTTTCTTGACTGCCAAAACCAATTCCCAGAATTGAAGCAGATCATACTTTTCTAGTAAATGCTTGGCTGGCATGAAACCCAATAACATTTTTACTGGCACCAAATACGTCAGAATTAACCGCTTATTCTTTATGCTCTCTCTATGGCAGTTTTGAAAAGCAAAAGACAAGTATTCATCTGCAGATCTATAGTCTGAATCAAACATTGCTTTACGCCCAACAAAATATCTGTATGTAATCTGTTGAGCTAAGGGAAATTGATCTTTAAATGGTGAAGAATCAATTGCCCTGATGAGTGGTTTGCATAAATGCAGTTTGTTTATTCTAAAGTAAACCTTAAGAAGTTGATTAACTAGGCTCAACATCCCTAGTTTCTTCGTGTCTACATCTGAAGATCGGTTGTCAGCAGCACAAACTCGGAAACAAGCCAGTAGACTTTCTGCAGCCTTCTCCAAAATCTTTCCATTGCTTTGTGCTGAAATAAGTTAACCAATTCAGTTAATTGCAGTCTCAAATCATAAAATCTTTCATACATATTTCTATGCATTAAATGAAAAGTATTCTAATAGCAAAAATTTTAATATATATTATTGAGAAAATATTGCAATATTAAAACTAGGTTTTAGATTCAATCATTGGTGTGAAAGTAGAAACTCTGTTTTAATATGACTGGAACTACAAAATATAAACTTATTAAAAGCTATGGTCATAGGCCACCTTACCACACAAAAATTAAACAGCCAATCACATAAATTAACAACTTACACTTGTTTCTGATTAATCAACCTAGAGCTTCAACTAATTAAGTACCTCACTGGTTTTACAACTGTAACAAGCTACTAATCTAAACAGACTAGTTGAATTTGAAGAATACTTACGACTACAAGCCTCCGCTTTCTGTGCAACTAGTCTCAGATCCAAACAAACAGTATACATGAGAGGGAGACTCCAGTTCTCCTCTTTTTGGGCCTGTAGTAGCCTCACCACCGCTGCCACACATGCACTTTGATGATTGTATGCATCTATATAATCATGCAGGTACAGTGCCTGTAATACAAATGATCAAGTTATTTTCCTAAATGTTTCCTTGTTGATTTTTGTCTGTTACATTTATGTGTTCAGAGTAGGAGGTTAAGATTTCCATATCACTAAGCAAGCTTGGTTTGTTTCATAGTATGAAAGCAAATTATAGATTTACTCAATTAATAACAAATATTGATAAGTACCAAAGACATCCCACATAATAGTTATAGACCGGACATCAGGTACACATTCTTTGTTGAAAATTTATTACCAATTGCTGTCTTACCTGACATCATCACAACCATGTGACAAGACGTCTCAGTATGCAAATATTTTGTAACGAAAGCAATATTTTGTAAGGAAATATGCCATTTGGCCATTACGATCGTGACAAAGTATGTTTTAATGCATTTTATATAGGTGTATTTCACAGTAGATTGAGTTACTGACGATTAGGCTCAAAATTTTTGTATGAAAACTTTCCCAATGTTCGCATTATATAGTCTTAGAACTCTTTGATAAGTACTCACTCTGAGACACAACAAATGTGCGATGATAATTTCATCAAGCGGGGCGATGCAATTCCCTTCCACAAGAGTGGCGATGTCACTGGACCTGAGATTCCTATTCGCCACATGTTCATCCCTCAGTGATAGAAGCCTTGAAAGAACGTTTCCTTGAGCGGTTCTAAACACGCGTTCCACAAATTTTATGTACTGATTTAAAGTGCCGGTAGTCATCGACATTTTGATGTTTTATACTAATAAATGTCTTTATTCATTGAACATATTATTTTGAATACCCATAATTTCTTTTCAACTCAAATCATTTAAACATTAAACAACTAAGTTAAAATGACAAAATCCAATAAAAATAAGTCTTTAGCCGATAAAAGCTAGCCACAATTCACAGAGTAGTGATGCGACAAAAGTGACGACTGACGAGCAGGGATGCCAGATAGTGTCTCAGTAAAACTGGTACAGAGGTCACTGAAAGTTGGTTTAACAGCAAATATTACCAAAAAAATATTAATTTTGTCATTGATGTTGAAAGTTGGTACTTTTGCGTACCAACACATGTGGTACAAGACCCTGAAAAATGGTACATGTACCAGGAAACTGGTACGTCTGGCATCACTGCTGACGAGTCATGATATTACCCAATACTCGTGGGAATTTATCAAACTCGTACTCGAGTGAAAAAATACTGACTCGAGTCCATTTGCACTTGAGTTTCTGAGTCAATTCGACGCACTGAGTAGCCTCAGTGAGCGCTAGAAATCAACAGAAGTGGCTCATTCCGTAGTCCCTGCCTACGACGTGAATATCATTGCTACGATTTTAGAATTTTTATGGCTATTTAGTAGTTTTCGTGTGCTAGACTCAAGTAGCTTAAGCATGAAAAAAACAATTTAGCAAGCAGAAAATAGCTATTATTTTGTATATTAGTTCATCTTCTGACATGTTAGTTAATACTAATATTATTTTTTTATAGCATCGAATGACGAGACGGGCATGCCTGATGGTAACCTGATAGCAAGCGACACGACCACCCATAAACAGTAGAAATACCATCCAGCACCTTGACTTACAAAGTTCTGTGTCGCATTCTACTGGGATTGTCATCCTAATATTATAAAGAGGAAAGATTTGATTGTTTATAATGGATAAACTCAAACACTACTGGACCGATTTTGAAAATTGATTCACTAGTAGGAGCTACATTACTCTTGATTGCTATAGGCTGCTTTTTATCCTGGGAATCGGGAAAATGTTTTTATTATAATATCGCGGTTCGCGGCTCCGGCAAATATTTCGGCGAAGCCGCGAGCAGAAGTCTATTAATAGAATAAAGGTATTTAAAAATATTTAAACAAATCTTACTCGAGTTACATGATGTACATATACATATACACTCACGCCTGTTATCCCCGAAGGGGTAGGCAAAGGCGCAACTAGTGCAACCACTTTTCGCCGTTATTCCGTCCCATGATGTGATAGGGGGCGAGCCTATCGCCATATCGGGCACAAATTCCAGACTCCGAGCTGATACTGAGTAGAAAAATTCAATATCACTTTGCCCGACCCGGGGATCGAACCCAAGACCGCAGCTTTGCAGTCGTACTGTAATACAACTACGCCACCGAGGCAGTCCAGTTACATGATGTGTAAATAGTCAAATCCAGTGACTCGAAACCACGAATACAATTCGAGTGACTTATTGAAAACACTCGAGTGACTCGAGTCACAAAATCCGACTCGAGTCGCAGCACTATTGCAAAGTAAAATGTCAAAAGTTGTGTCAACTCACATAACAAACGACAACACTGTTAACTTACCTGTCAATTTAATTAAACAGATTATGGAACAAATCCCCTCAGAGTTGCCAACTTTATATCTATTCTCGTAGATCTACGTATTTTTCGCCATTCCTGAAAACCTACGAACTTCAGTCCTATTTTAATTGAACACTTCTTATTTCATTCACAAAAAAATAAAAGACGTGTGGCACTCGGAGACTGCTGAGGTAAAGCTATTGCATAGCATTTTTTATCAACATATGTAATTATAATTATTTATTTATTTATTTTTTTTTCGATTATCCAAATTTTACACGTGTCCTAACGCCGAAACTCTAAGCAGGCAATTCTAATTTTTATAACCTCTTTGAACAGATATAAAATAAAGAAATTTAAAAATTCAAACTTAGAATCACGTCATCCCGCCACGGGGACATTCTCATCAACTGCGCGCGTTTGACATTTCGATACGTTTCACTGACTGGACCAATTTTTAAATACAAGGTAATTTCGACTTATTATCGTTTAACATTCAGCTCATATCCTCTTACATATTGTATTCTTACAAGACTGCGATATTGAATTTACTTATGGTATTTTTCACTCTACATGGTTGTGATAGAGTTGAAAATAGTGAGGGGTGGCAGGTTATTTTCGTTACGGAATTTCTGGATTTGGTCTCCACGCTCAAGGCCCGCGATAGAAGCTATGCAATAGCTTAAAAACATTTTTAAATAATATTGTTGGTGACGCGCTGGCTCCCATTAGTCGCGTGCCAACCCCTCAGAACAATATGGTGTGATAATATTAAGTGATTAAGTGTTGTACCGACCTCTCAGAGACTATAGGAACATTATATGAACGATACGGATGTTATAAGTGAAAGTGACATTGTTTGGTAACTAAGTGCGATGTGTTTTTTAGTCAGTATTTTGTGAATAACTTTTGATAGTATTAATATGTACTGTTACTTATTGTTTTATTTCATAGAACTAGTTAAGAGCTACAATTTGGTATATAGCTTGTGTATGCGTTTTATTGTTTCTTAATAAATCGCCGAAATTGTTGTTTGCCATAATGAAAATCAGATTAGAAATTGGGTCAATAGGGCATGGCGAAAGGAGTAGGTACGGTATAGCCGACGAGTACTTACTACTTAAGCTCGCGCACTACGCAGTACGCCGTATAGCAGTGTTGCCAACACTACTGTTTTAACAGTAGATTTACTGTTTTTGCTTTTTCATCCCTGTTTTTTGTTTAGAATCG
Source organism: Lapara coniferarum (assembly GCA_949316025.1). Lineage (NCBI taxonomy): Eukaryota > Metazoa > Arthropoda > Insecta > Lepidoptera > Sphingidae > Lapara > Lapara coniferarum. The sequence goes on along the minus strand of OX438925.1, from coordinate 15,610,778 downwards.
AATTTTTACTGTTTCTTGTTTAAATTGTTTTTTACTGGTTTTTACATGCATTTTCACTGTTTTAGTACACAGGTTAGTAAATAAGTAGTACATAAAATGGTGCAGCACCTTTTTTTTTGGTCGCCACCCTATGGACTTGCCCTACTTCTCGGACGTTACTGAGGGAAAAATTAAAATCGAGGACCTTTTTTTTAGCTCTTCGGTCAAAATCCCCGATCTACTGTTTTCTCCTGTTTTTTTATAAGTCATCCGTTGTTTTTTGGCTTCTTGGAGTTGGCAACAGTGGCCGTATCGTTTGGGGGTTCTACTGAAGAAAGAAAAACGGAAATCAAGACTGAAGAAAACTGCAAAAGCGAACCTGAAAACTGCAAGGGCGAGATGGAAGACTGCAAGAGCGAGACGGAAAACTGCAAGAGCGAGACGGAAGACTCGCAGTATCGAAGGCCCACGACGTACGGTGGCTTCGATACGGTACCCGGGGGTGCTTAGGGACATAGGGTGGTTGGCAAACGACAACGTCAATAGAATCGGCAAACGTCAAATAGTATATTGTTTCTTATTTGCCATCCTCTAGTCTTCACCCGTACACACTTCGTGTCTGCCGCTGTTCCGACACGTCGTATACACCCACAGTCGCACTCGCTTCCCTCAGAGGCTTAACATTTTGTTAGCGCGGGATCACTACGGGCTGGGTATCGGCGACTGAATTTATCAATTCAGCTTAACGCCCAGCACGTGTGTGAGTGCCATGTCATATCAAAACTTATGCGATTTGCGCGCTGAGGTCCTGGGTTCGAATCCCGGGTCGAGCCAAAAAATATTGTGACTGGGTTTTTCCATCTTAAAATTTACTCAGTCGCAGCTCGGAGTCAGGAAGTTGGCGGTGTGATACCCCCGTGCCTCGGAAAGCACGTAAAGACGTTGGTCCTGCGCCTGATCTCGCTCCGGTCATGTCGGATTGCCGTCTCACCGGACTATGAGAGTGAAGGAATAGCGAGTGCACCTGTGTATTGCGCACACACTTGTGATGGCTTGGCTGATCTCCGTTGAGATTGGCCGCCGTGGCCGAAACTGGCTAGGAGGATTTCAATATCAAAACTAAAAAGCAACTCAAGTATCTTAGATCATATTAAAATACTGTAGATGGGCAGCCCTATAGCGTGTTTACATACCGCGCGGCTGTAGGTAATTATTTCAAGGACACGGCTGCGTGAGAGGTCTTTTAGTTAGCTATACTTTGACAATAACGATTACTGAAAGAACACTATTTGGCTGTGTCTGGGTAAAATCAAACGTCTCGTCTACTTCTTTTTTCGTTGTGAAATTTGCAGGGCTTATAATTAAAAAATAAGAAAGGCGATTTGACTGCAATGTTTCTTTTATTGACCCAATTTTCACATGTTATATCAACATTGCCACAATTAGTAGTGCAAAATACAAATGTGAAGCGTCTGGTTAATGAAATCATAAGAAACAGACTTTCCAGTTAATTACGAATATTTTTGTTTCCTATTTATGTGTAATTATTACTAACATAGTACACAATAAGCAAAAGCTGTAGATTAACATTTTTTTGCTCACTTTTACCGTTTTCTACACCTTTTATACCTTATTTGTAGTTTTACTCTAGAAACTCTAGGATTGAGTTGGCAATACTGGCAGCAGCCTAAATGTAAAATAATATAAACGTGTGTTTTGTTGATATTAAAAGTTTATAATAATGGAAGAAAATGTTGCATTAGATTCCACCAAGAAGAAAAAGTTTCTTAAATCTATTAAATCTTTTAAGAAATTAATCAAGGTATGAACCGCTATCCATCTTATATGTTGTTTCTACCGGAGTTGGGAGTCTTTTATTGGTTATAATTTATATTTACAGAAAAATGAGAAAGAAGAGCTTGAAACGTCCCCCGACGGACAGAGGAAAAACACAAAAAGAGTTAGGCCGGAAAGGGGATTAGTATATTTGTCGCACATTCCACATGGATTTTATGAGGTTAGTTTTTATTTTTAAAACAGCTCAGCTCTTAAATTTGCCTAGAATGTGTGGTATAATTCTATAATTTACTGCATTTATTTTAGCTGTGGCTCACACTCTTAAAAGTTTCAATAAATAAATTTGCATTCCAGCACCAAATGACAGAGTATTTCAAGCAGTTTGGAGTGGTGACAAACGTAAGAGTGATTAGGTCAAGACGTACAGGCAGGTCGAAAGGATTTGCATTCGTAGAATTCAAAGAGCCGTCTGTGGCACAGATTGTAGCAGAAACCATGAACAACTATCTCATGGGCAAAAGGTTGATTAAAGGTGAGGTTTGGTAGGATTTTAAAAAAGACATTTGTTAACAGGAATGTTGATCTGGGGGCATGGCAGTGCCCCGCCAAGTCGAGCAAAAAAGTGGCACGGCCGAACCATCCTTTTCTCGGAGCAGTTCAGGTCGTTTTCGACCCCCTATAACTTCATTGTGAATAAAACTAGAAGCCTGAATTTTCAGTAACCAAGCCGGCATTGTATTAACACTGCATATTTCAAATTTCATTCAATTTGAACCTGTAGTTTAGGAATTATCACTATTCAAAGTTTCTTAATTTTATCAAATAAGGAATGTGCACGAACTATATAGGGCAGCATGAAATCAATACAAGAGCCATATGTGGATAAAAAAAGAACTTTTCAAAGCTATAATTAATTTTATTATTCTTTTAGTATGTCAAAAATGATAAAATATGTGTTCCGGCTGAATATTATTGATTCATAGCATGCCCAAAATATTTTTTTTAGATGGAAGCTAGTTATTTTGTTGTTGTTGAAACAAAATTAGAAGGTTATGTTCCCTTAATTACAGATTTGTTTGCATTGAATATTATCTTCAAAACATCATTAATTTTAAAAATGACATAATGAGACATTTCTAAATGCTTTTGGAACTCATAATTATATAATATGATTTATAAAGCTTTTATTATTTTTGTCTATTTTCATATAACCATGGAAGGTAAGTACGTAGGTACTGTTCTTGGGAATATAATAGAATTTCACACCATTTGATTTGTTTATTTTCATGTTTTGGGGCATCTAGATACACAGCAATACATTATCAACAAATTGACTCGTCAAGCCCTGCTACGGACGCTGGCGTCCTTGTATATTAGGTATCCTCATACATCTATATATATATAAGTGGGGTTTGACGGGTTACATGTTATTTTTCATCCTTTTAACATGAATATTTTATATACTTAGTATTGACGGGCTGAAAAACATCCAGATGGCAGAGTTACAACGTGCACATTCCCCATATAGAAAAAAAGTTTTAATACTGTTTTTTAATGATTACAGCTGCTTACATCCCTCCCCAAAAAATAAGACGTGTTACTCAGAGGGTAAATTGGAATGAAGTACACCACCCAGCTGCAGTGGAAAGAATTAAACACAAAAAGGTAAGTTGTTTGAATTGATAGGCTCTTAAACAACTTTATAAATATTCCAAAAGATAATTTATTATACTGTATTTATTGCTTATTGTTACTATGTTTATAATTGTTTTCTTAAATATTTCTCTCAAAGGAGATGTCAGCTTTTTGCATTAGTGCTGGGCCTCAAAATCTTTTGTGGATATTAAAGGGGGAAAAAATATGGATCTTGGATCCAGTAAAAAATATCCCACCAAAAACATAAATGTAAAAAAGGAGAGCCAAGTTCAATACAAATATTATGCTTGGCTGTGGGCTTCGCCGCAAAAAGAATGGAGATCTAAATGAGTGTCAATTTCTATGTCCTGGATTGACACATAGGGTACTTTTTATCCCAGGGAAATATAAAGCGGGACTTTTATCCCGGAAAAACTCATTCACGCGGGCGGAGCCGCGGGCAAAAGCTAGTACTATATAAATATGTATAAAGTATCTTAGTTAGAATATTAAGCCTGTTTTGGACATGTCCTTTTATATAAATATTTGTTACAGGCATTTAATGCAGTGAAAAATGATAGTGAGGAGTTGAAGAAGGCAAAAAAATTACTTTCTAAGTAAGCGGAAAATGTAACATTAATTGCTTATTACTATTCTGTAGTCTTAATACTAATATGATATTTTTCTTTTAGCTTAGAAAGAACAAAAAAGAAGTTATCAGAACTTGGAATTAATTATGATTTCATGCCAGTTGACATGCCATTGGAATTGATTAAAATAAAAGAAGAAAAGGAAGAAATGCAAACCACAGCAAATGAAGAAGCTGATGTGAAACCAATAAAGAAAGAAAATAAAAAGGGAAAACAAAACAATTTGGATAAAAATACTGTGGAAGAAAAGAAGCAAGTAAATAAATCAGAACCTGTTAAAGCTGAAAATAAAGTGAAACCCAACAATGAGTCTAAAGCAAATAAAAATGCAGCTAAAGTTAATAAAAGTGAACCTAAAGCTAATAAAGCAAAGAATGATAAACCAGAATTAAACATAGATAGAAAAGAGCAGGATCACAAGCAGAAGAAGTTGGACAAAGCTGGTGTTAAGAGTGTAGAGAATTTCATTAAGGTTCAAGAGTCTGAGGATGATAGTGATAGTTCGGCAGATTTTGACTCTGATGAATATGAAAAAATGATGAACGATGAGTCTGATATAGGTTCAGATGAGAGTGAAGAGTCTGGTGATGAGTCAGGGGATGAGGATAGTGATGATGACCAGGATGATGAAGATGAAGACTCAGAAAGTGAAGAAGAAGAAAGGTTGGTCTTATTAAACTGTTTAGAAATGAGTATGTATGTAATAGTGGTTACTTGTTACAGTGGTTTTGATCTAAAATAGTTTATCTGAACTGCTCCAAAGCATAGAGATGTCATGAAAGTTAACAATACACACTGCTCAGGAGCAAGAGAAAATTATCAAAATTACAGATAAAACGACCTTCTTACCTGAAATCTTTAACTTAGTTTAAGCTGTGTATGTCATGCATACAAAAAAAATGTATGTAACATCTCTATGAAAAATATTTTTCTGTAGTTAATTTATTATTTACAGTGTTGTGGATTATCCCCCTGTCAAGCCTAAACAAAAGGTCCCGTTAGTACTTGCGCCTAAAACAATGACAAAACAGGAACCAGTAAGTAAAAAAGCGCAAGTCAAGAGGAAAGCACCACAGAGTGAGTAATTATTTGACATAATTATTACAATGCTCAAAACTATTCCCATTACTAAATTGACTCATTTGGTCTAGCAATAGCATAATGTCTATGAACTGTGTCCATGAGCTATTCATTTGGCCAAGGAAGGAAGGACGATGAGTGCAGTGGAATACCACACAGTACTTGGTAACTCAAGGTTCTAAATGGTTTTGCACTGTTTATGGGTGGTCGTATCGCTTACTATTAGGCGAATGGCATGCGCCTCTCGTCATTCAATGCAATAAAAAACATCCATTAGTTGTAACTTAGGTCTAAGAATATTAAAATAATAACCCTAAACATCAATATGTACAGTCAGCGACATAAGTAGCTGAACAAATTCAAAATCACTTTAACACGTTAAGTTTAATTGAAACATATTTTTTTTTCTTTGTGGGAAGTAAAGTTAATCGCCTTTATTTTATTTTTGTGGAGAGAAAACAAAAATTGGTAAGAACACGAAAGTTAATTAGACTCGATTTGAATTTGTTCAGCTAGTTATGTGGCTGACTGTACACAGCATCACGTCTTTTCCTCTTTTTAGGGGTAGGCTCATTAGGCAAAGGTGTACAACATCCACATTTCGCCAGCTATCAGGTTACATGTAATAGGAGGCAGGCCTAATGACATTTACCGGGCTCCTTTCCAAGCTTCGCGCAGATACTGAGTAGAAAAACACAATATCACTGCCTGACCTGGAAATCGACCCTGTAACCTCAGCACTGCAGTCGTACATAACTACGCCACCGAGGCAGTCGTAAACTTGAATGCATATTTTCAATGTATATATCGCACATTTAGAACGAAAACGACGCAATTAAAAAAAAAAACAAAAATTGAGTTATTGTCATAAAATGATTTAAAACTGTCCTTATTTCTATAAAAATACAATAAAAAGGGCCCGATGTAACAGTTTTATCCTGTACCTGCTTAAATATGGCTGTGATTAAACTATTGTTGTATTGAGAATTTCGTTTTAAATCATTTTATGTCGATAACTCAACTTTCGATTTTTTTTTAATGTGTCGTTTTCGTTCTAAAGGTGCGAATTATTATCTGCCTATTAGTACCTTTTCAAGGATGTAAGCGTGTGACTATATACCTATTGTCGGCAAGTATGTACATATTATTGTATTTACAGAAGCAACTGTGACTCCCAAGAAGCCGAAATTCGAAAAGCAAAACAAACCAGTTCCAGTAAAGAAACAATTCAAAAAGAAGAAATAAATATCTAATTTAAGCTAAATTAATTTTATCCTCGGTATAATTTTATTACAAATGGAATCAATTATGTACCTATAGTTTTATTGAAGACATAAACTGAAGGTGTAAGCTCTTTTGCTTGCACTCCCGTACGCCTTTGTTTTGTATTAATGTATAAAAAATATAAAATATGTACTTAGTACACAATTTCAGTGATTAGAATTTGTACAGCAAGTGATATTACTTGTAGGTTACACATGTACTTTTGATGAACGTCTATATGTAAAAGGCAATAATATACAAAGTTTGATAAACATAGGTCGTTCAAGAAAACCATATGTCTTCAGCTTTCAAATAGGTAGTCAACATAATGGATGCAATTACTGAATTAGCGTGTTGCAACAGAGGTCGATTCCCAGGTCGCGCTACATTTCGTGTAGGTTTTTGTAGCACATTTTGTCCAAAATAAGAATTTTTTAGGACGGGTTGATCTTGATTCTTAGTCAGGTGTAAAACTATAAAGGTCGTAAAAACGATTAACATGCGTAACAACTTTATGCGCAGATCCTATATTGTACTGCAAAAAAAAACAGGAGGGTGGCCTTAATATATATTTTTATGGGAACCAATAATTTCACAAACTGAAACAACATTTTACAGGTACCTTTTATTGACTTTGAGATAAATCATCCAATAAAATTACTTAACACCGAAAACCTTTGTTATGACAGAGAAATATTTAAAATATCTACAATAGAGGAGCTAACACGATGCACAAGGTCGTGTCCAGCAATTCCGCATTTTCGGTAAAATGGGAGGGGAGAGAGGGGCAGTTTCAGAATTGAAGCTCTAATACTATTATATTTACAGAAAAACTTGAATCTTAATTTACTCAAAAATCTTTCTAAACACATTCCGTAACAAAGTAAGTCTTTGATAATACCTTAAAGTCAATCCCGAGTTTATTTAAACCTCGCAAATTCTATTTGTGTGGTATTCTAATTTTATTTATGTGGTATTAAATGGTACTTCGATATGTGAAAAACTAATGTAAAACATTCACAATTGGTTAGGAGCAAAATGATGATCACAATGCTGTCTTCTTTTTGTTACTTGTATCCTCATATTTTTGGACAAAAAGTTCTGATTAATTTTGTCATTGAATTTAATATTTAGCTACCAAAATTATTCACCCAAAACCCTTATTGCTTACATTGTAATAAAAGTTTATCAAATGTCTGTATTATATTTATTTTTGGCCAGTCTGACATTTTCCTCATAGTACGATACTAAAATAGAAGTATAAAATTCGCAACAATATAATTGTTTACTTAGTTACTTCTAGAATGAGTTTTTTCAAAAATCATACAAATTCATCATCATAGAATACAAATTGTATTAGGGAGTCTAATATCTAAAATGTAGTCATCAAACATTAGTTATGTGCCCTCATTGCAGTTGCACTAAGTATATCTGCTTCATAGATCAGAATAGTGAAATGAAATCCTCCTAGCCAGTTTCGGCCAAGGCGGCCAATCTCAACGGAGATCAGCCAAGTACGCAGGAGAAATTATAGTGCACAAGTGTGTGCGCAATACACAGGTGCACTCGCTATTCCTTCACTCTCATAGTCCGGTGAGACGGCAATCCGACATGACCGGAGAGAGATCAGGCGCAGGACCAACGGCTTTACGTGCTTTCCGAGGCACGGGGGTATCACACCGCCCATTTCCTGACTCCGAGCTGCGACTGAGTAATTTTTTTAAGATGGAAAAACCCAGTCACAACGTTTTTTGGCCCGGCCCGGGATTCGAACCCAGGACCTCAGCGCGCAAATCGTACTCGTAGCGCGTACGCAATACAACTACGCCACCGAGGCAGTCAGATCAGAATAGTATTATTTGTATGAAGGCATAATAACTTTAAATTGTAGGAAATGTTACCTTGGCATGGAAAGGAACATTTTAATTTAGAAATAGTCAGCATAAAAATCAATTCCATGAAAAACGGCGGGTGGTGCAAATCATATCTGCATGTTAGAGAATGTTAAAATTGATATCTATGGATGTACACAGTACACAACTAAAATGACGATCATCTACCTTGGATAAGTGACATAATACATTCCAAGTTAAATGAAATCTAACTAACACTATAGTGAAATTTGCGAAACAAGATGTTTGCAGGTCATATGTATAAAGTTAAGGACAAAGGCCCATATTATACACAAGCATATTAAAAGACATCGACACATTCTATATAAAAAATAAGAATTTGATGGAGCCTATGGTAAATATATTGTATTATGTAATTATCTTGATGTTAGGTTTTTGTATAAAACCTAGTTCCCAAGGAACCGCTTAATATCATTTGTTGCATACATATGACAACTTTATCCTTAACTTCAACATTCATAATACAATTTAATTTGTTCACCTAGTAAACAACTTGTTTCGTTAGTTTACTTAAAATTTACTCAGCCTCGTCTAACTTCACTACTACGGGCCTTTCATCATCATCATCAGTGTCAAGACCCGTGAAGTCCCACTGCAGCTTCTCCGTAAGGTTTTCCTTAAACCGCTCAATCATCGTCAGCAACCGTCCATCAACTTTGCTCACGTAAGCTGTCCGAAAGAACTCTCTTAGTTTTTTGTACACCAAGTTCTTATTCATGACAATATCAGCTAGAAAGCCCTCCGGCATCTCTTCTATTTGTATTTCAATGGTTCTTATGAAATGGAAGAACAAGCTGCGGTATTTGTGGATGGCGTCATCGCAGGAACATATGAGGATGACGAGGTTTTTCCAGTGCTCAAATGCTTCTAGTGAATGTCCAATAAGGAAGCACAAATATGCAAACTGTAACTCTCCTATGATATGTAAAGGTCTGAAAGAAAATTTCACAATTAGGTTCCAATTTCTAATGACTGAAAAAGTGATCTTACAGGTGTAAGATGGGAAGAGAAGTAGACATTGGCTTATCATTATCATCAGCCTATATTTTAGTCCACTACGCGTACCAACTCTCGATAAGCTTATATTATTTAGTTTCATTTCATTGCATTTGTTAAAGTGAGATGACATTATATATTCATGCTATCCGTCACATTATTAGTATATCTCTCAGAATAAGGACTATATATCTCCATTGTTTAGTAATCTAATCTGGAGTGTCACTATCTTTATCATTATTCAATCTTAACCAATATGAAATCTCGATTTATTTGATACAAAAATATAAGCCATGTCCAAATGCAAATCCATGCTTATAAATGTGAAAGTAACTTTGTCTGCCTGTTAGTTACACTTTAATCACAGAGTTAAACCACAACTGATTTCAGTGAAATGTGGTATGGGAATAGTTTAAGTCCCTGGGTAGGATATAGGCTACTTTTATCCCAGAAAAATTTTTAGGCCAGATGAGAGCCACAAGCAGAAGCTAGTTTATAAATGAAAACTCACTCATCATGCTGAGCAATCATGAACTCCAATGTATATGATTGGTCTAAATAGTGTTTGGTGATTTCCTCTGGCGTTGATCCTGGTGGGTATTTGTCGCGTGGTATTTCTGTGAATCTCATTGCCATGCCTGAAAAATATTATTTTTCATAAATTACAATCAAGAAAATATCTACCGACCCTGATAATCTAGAACAAAAGGGTATTTCCATATTTATTAACTTATAAAAACAATGAAAGTTTGTCTATTTTCTTACCTGGAGCAGGCTTCAAATCAGGCAGCATAGCATCCTCTCTTTCCTCCCGTGTCACTCTCCTGGCTCTCTTTGCAGACTGACCAGCGCTTGGCTCTTCTTTAGACTCTTCTGTTGTTGGAGACTCATTCTCTTCAGTTTCCACAGAAACTGCAGGTTTAACTCCCCTTGGCCTATCTGCATCCGACATGGAAATGAGATCTACTGATGCACGTATGATGCCACTTTCTGGTGATAATTTGGCAGCTAGTTCAGCTGAAAAGTATATAATTCATAAGTAAGCTAATTTATTCATTTCTTTCTGATTTTGCATATAATATTAGACATATAATCCTATTTATATTATAAACACGAAAGTTTATAAGTATTGGATGTTTGTTACTCTTTCACGCAAAAAATATTGAATGGGTTTCGATGAAATTTGGCACACGGGCAGATCATGTCCTGGATTAACACATAGGCTACATTTTATCCCAGAAAAATTAAAAGCGGGACTTTTATCCCGGAAAAACTTTTTAATGCGGGCTAAGCCGCTGGCAAAATCTAGTGAACTATATAATATTATTGTAAATTATATTGTTAATATGGTAGACCAAGTTTGAAAGGTGTTACAAAGCAATAAATTAAACAATATATTTTTTTTAACAAACCAGTGATTTGTGATGAAAGTAGTTTCCATTTCTGCCATATATCATATGGATAAGGGCCCAAATGAGGGTCCAGGTTGAACATGTTGTCTTTTAAACGTTGAATGCTTTCCTCACTGACTTCTTCCTTACTAATATCTTCCAATTTCTTGTCCCACATCTTTACGAGAAAATCTTTTTTGTGAAAATAGTGCATGAATCCAGACCTGTAAATTATAAATGCTCAAACTTGTGAAAATGTTTAGATGTTTGTTAAAAATAAACGCAGAGACTCCTGAACAGATTTGGATGAAATTTGGCACATGGGTAGATCATGTCCTGGATTAACACATAGGCTACTATTTATCCTGGTAATTCACTCCCATGGGAAATAATGGATGTTATTTATCTGTTTTTTAAAGTAGATGGCGCTAGTATCGTACTTTGTTTTAGGGACTTTAGTAGCGGGAAAGTCTTTTCATGAGAGCGAAATCGAGAGCAACACCTGGTATGTGTATATGGTGTCAACTTAGATCAGACAATGTAGTAGAGAAATGTAATGAAGATCTATTCTACTTTTAGGACATGAATTATCAATATAATTGCATATATGAATTTTCATCAACCCCACAGTAGTTCTGAAATCAAAACACAGGAAATGCAGTTCTTGCAGACAATTATATGTTTAATCTCATTTATCAACCAGGATAATATTAGTCTGTCATATTATATTACCTGAACCTATTATTATTATATAAATGAACAGTATGTTTACTGATAAAGCAGGTGAAATAATTATTTTTTAACTGGACTGTTTGCATAATCTAAATGCACCACATTTAGTGCGCGAGGACATTTCTAAAGTCACTAGTACGCGTTTAATAACTAATCAATCTGTAGTTATGTACGTACGTGACAATTTAGCTTAATCAATGTTATATGGAAAGGAATGTTTTCGAAAACAATTTTAAGGTTGTCTTTTAAAATTACAGAAAAAATACAGTTTTGTAGACAAACTCACCGTGAAGAAACATCTCCTGTTCCACTATTAACAGCGGAATAATGTATGTAGTGTAAACCCGGCGGAATCATTTTTATTCCTCGGAAATCTTCATCCGTGTTCCAACATTGCATGTCTATGCCAAACTGAGTTTCCTGAGGGACTCCGAGAAAAACAAACGTTCCTCCTTCAACAAGCAGTTTTTTTGCGGTTTCTTGGTCCATTTTGTTCTTACTGCTCCCTTGAAAATCAATAAAATGTGATAAAAATACAACTAATCAATATGTTTACATTTAGAAAATGTCAAATTGTTGCAGGGATGCCAGATAGTGTCTCAGTAATACTGGTACAGGGGTCTATGAAAGTTGGTATTTCACCTAATTTCACCAAAAAAGATGGTACACGCTATAAAATATACAATTTCAGTATACAAAATTTCCGGCGACCTTTTTTTTTTAGGTCCCAAAAGGGGAATTTCTAACCAGTACAGCTATTTATACACTTATACGTCTTAGCTAATCTATGGTGTTCAGTGATAAATGAACAAAAAAATGTGATTAGTAAATTATTACAATAACCAATGATGTAATTATTGATGTATTCTTAGATACAAGAAAAAAAAAATTTTTTGTCATTGATGTTGAAAGTTGGTACGTTTGCGTACCAACACAGGTTTTTAGTTGGTACATTGTACAAGACCCTGAAAAATGGTACATGTACCAGGAAATTGGTACGTCTGGCATCACTGAATTGTTGACACGCCGTACGTTCCATAACTATAAAGTACAAATTGCAAGGTTGATTTACTCGTCAAGCCCCGCTTATATGTTAATTGTTAATTTGTCTCTGTATATTATATAGATGTATGGAGAAACCCTATATAATATGTGGATTGTGGACGCTGGCGTCCGTCGCGGGGCTTGACGAGTCAAAGTTGCGTCTCATACTTATGAACTTTATGATAATACTATTTTGTGCTAGTCAAATATTTGTTAATTTATAGATGAAATACTTTAATTAGTTTAGTAAATGGTAAAATGAATATTAGAGTAAGTTGAATGCTGTAACTTCATTTTTACCCACACACTCCCACACACTTCTATAAATATGGGCGGCAAAATGGAATTAGTAAAATGTCGTGCTTCGAAAATCGAGTCTCTAGAACGTACTCATGCCGCTGGCCAGTTGTCTCGAACCTACCGATTTTTCGGTATTTCTACTGATATTGGGTCTGTCCTACCGAAATACCGAAATGACATGATTTTTCTACGATTTTTAGAGATCCAGAAGATTCTCCCGATTTTCAGCAATCCGAGGTAAATATCCCCTTTTTCTTTTATATTTTACGATTCCATGGTCAATATGTTGCTGTTTTGGGCGGCGGGAGGCGGTACTTTTAGGCAGGCGACAAAATTTGTTTAATATTTTTACTTTGACGACGGGGGGGGGGGGGGTGTACGCGTGACTCTCGTTTAGTGTTGCAGATAGTCAAGCTATCGATGGTTGACCTCGAAAACTATTCAGGATATCGATTGTACTTTCGATTGTATTGCCTAAGTCAATACTATCGATAATATCGATAGCTCTCTACCGGCAATAGTATTGATAAGCGCAATACTATCGATAGTATCGATAATATTGCTGTTATCAATAGTATTGCACATGGAGAGCTAGCGATACTATCGATAGTATTGACATGTGACAGTAAAATCGATAGACTATCGATACTATTGCTTTCACCTTGACTATCGATAGATAATCGATTATCTATCGATAGCAGACTGTTGATATGCAAAACTACTTTCGTTACTTGAAATTATCTTCTTTTGTTGGAATAATAGTCCCTAGAGTTAAAAAAAGAGATTAATTGAATATTGCTTGTTTTTTTGCATACACAGATTTTTGATCCAAATTAACCGAATTTCTTGGCAACTCTACCGATTTCACATTTTGTCGTCCGAGACTAGTGCCGCTGGCATACCTAGGTATCTCCAAGATCCATGCTACTTGCTAGTTGCCACGTCATCCATCCAGGATTCTAGACTTAGAGTGTCAAATTAATTGCAATGATTAGATACAACCAATAAAGTTATATTGTAGTTTATTTACATAAATGGTACCTATTTTATTGATTTTAATTTATAGTAGGTATTGCTTGCGACTCTGTCAGCGTGAAAAGGTTTATCAGGAATAAAATTATTTTCCCGGGATAAAAAGTAGCCTGTAGCACTCAGGAGTATTGTAGCTTCCTATTAGTGAAAGATTTTCCAAAATCGGTTCAGTAGTTCGGAGTTCCTGAGATTAGCGCGTTCAACTAACCAAACCAACAAACTCTTTATATCTATACTAATATTATAAAGCTGAAGAGTTTGTTTGTTTGTTTGTTTGAACGCGCTAATGTCGGGAACTACTGAATCGATTTTGAAAATTCTTTCACTAATAGGAAGCTACATAACTCCTGAGTGCTATAGGCTACTTTTTATCCCGGGAAAATATTTTTGTCCCGGAAAAACTTTTTCACGCGGGCGGAGCCGCGAGCACTACTAGTTATTACCTATTTATACACACAGTATAGATTTACTTAACTAAAACAGTAGGTACCTAACAGTAAAATATACGTAGGTAGGTGCATTGTTTGGAGTGTTCATTACACTCTATAATATAAATTACGATACATAGGTATATAAAGCACTAGTAGTGCTCGCCGCTCCGCCCGCGTGAAAAAGTTTTTCCGGGACAAAAATATTTTCCCGGGATAAAAAGTAGCCTATAGCACTCAGGAGTTATGTAGCTTCTTATTAGTGAAAGAATTTTCAAAATCGGTTCTGTAGTTTCTGAGATTATCGCGTTCAAACAAACAAACTCTTCAGCTTTATAATATTAGTATAGATACGCGGTTATTGACCTAAATTTTTTTAATAGGTAGTAGGTACGTACAAAACGTGCTGAATTTTAAGGTAGGTACCTAAGTTTATAAAATATCCGGACTTTCGTGGCAGCGTCAAAGTGTGCCTACGTAGATTGTATGTATATCGCCGATCGAAAGAGGTCTGTTACCCACTCCTGATTTAGTCAGATGGGCGAGCACACTCGTTCGAATTTGTGTTCGCTGCAAATTTCCACCGAATTTTTGTCGGGAAATTTTCGAGTTTTCATCGTCGAGTGGTTAACACAGAAAACACGCCGTCGAGCACTCACCTGTATATTTGTTTTACTACTACAATTTTTTTTGCCTAATTATTTTGAACAGGTGACGAATTCCACGTCTCGAGTACCACTACCGGCGAGGCCTGACGGCAATCAGAAAAGCGCTTTAGTTTAGCTGTCGCTCGCAATTAGTGGATTTAACAAGTGACGATACTGATACTTGCTGATACGTCGGGCTTTATGCTCGCAAATGATGTCTCGCGTCGTTTTGTATGTTTAATTAATGTTCGCCTTTGATATTCAGAGGCGTTTAATGCTTTACGTTGTCAATATCTTAAACTATACGCTCTGCACGACGTGGATTATCTATGGTATTTTCTGGAGAAAGACTTAGAGAGAGCGGGAGGACTTATTATTGTTTAAAAGTTTTAAAAGTGGTACAGATATGGAGTAAAGGCGGCGTATGTAATAATATTTTGAACCACCATAAGTATATTCCTAAAAATGTTTTGAATTTGACCTTTGATCAGCTTTATACATAAGTATTACTATAATTGGGTTCAAATAGGATTAGTAAAATCCTTCAAACTACTATTGTCTTCGAAATAATCTACATCGCCCGAAATATTTTTTTTAAGAAATATTTTTTTTAGAACCTTCAAAACCTATACCTACTCAACATGGACCACATGATTTTAAATAGGAACCATGGTGATTTTAAACAAGTTAAAAAAATTGTGTAAAATAATTTCATTAATCAAGTATGTCGGAGCGGCGGGTATTTTGAAATAATAATCGTGCAAAAACTAGTCGAGATGTCAAATCGTTGGTATAAATAGGGCGCCTCGCATTTGGAATGGGCAGTCCCTTGTGAGCCTTTCAACTGTGCGGATCTCCGGAAATAAGTTTGGAGCATTCAGAAATAAAAGATGAAGGAAAGGACAAGTTGGAGTTTTACTCTCATATCATGGATGATTATGATGATGAGGTGGAACCCTGTGACATCAGCAGAGCTGACGTCACCTCTTTTTAAAGAGTTCTAGACCTTCTCCTCTATCAAGTACAATAAATAACTCAGTTTTTGCAGGTTTAACCCAATTTAATCTCGAGTAATATTTATTGAAGTGATATACAGATAGCTAAAAATTACATCGCGTGTTGAAGAAGTAAAAAAATAGCTCTCATGAATATATCCGCGGGGCTTGCTTATTGGTAAGCTATTGGCGGGCCACAGCGAAGGTTAGGTATATGATCCGCACATAGCTTTGTTCCTATAAATACATATTTGGATTTTGCATAAAACTTGGCACTCATCTAGATTTCCATTCTTTTTGCGGCGAAGCCCACAGCCACGCATAATTTTTGCATTAAACTTGGCTCCCTTTTTTACATTTGTGTTTTTGGTGGGATATCATTACTTTTTGTAAAGAAAACTAGGCAGGTATTGAGTTATGTGTTGCCGCGCGCCGCCGATGACACACCGTTCCCCGATTGTTTAGCGCGTATTTTAAGTTTTTTGTATGGGGTCACCACAATTTTTTTTTACTTAACTTTATTTTTATATTTCTGTTATATAGCGAATATAATAATACATATATTGGGATAGTCTCAAATATTTGCTTGTAACGGTTCCAACCAAGAATTTTATACCCATATTATAAACTTCTTGGTTCCAACGCTACCATGAAAAATATTTTTTTTTTGTATGGGGACCCCCCCTATTTTTTACTTTTTTTATTTTGAAATTAAACTAATAACGGATTTTATCGCGGGATTTTTATTTTATTTTCTCCCGACGTTTCGAAGGGCTTTTCAGCACTTCGTGGTCACGGGGCGGACTGAGGTGTAGGTAGTCCAAAAAGTTAGTATTACAAAGCTACCTTCAATTTATAATTATACAATTTAAGATGTTAGTCATTGTTTGCGGTCCGGTCTACGCAGAAAGAGCTCACAATGTCTTGAGGTCTGGCAGCAGGTCTTTTGGGGCCCGATTTAATTAGATGTATTACCGGGTCCCAGGCTGGTGCAAGTTTCCAACCATCTTCTCTATTGAAATTGGGATGTTTTTTGATTTCAATAGCCTCGCAAATCATCCTAGGCAGGAATCGGTGTTCTTTGGCAAGGATTTGTGGCTTGTCAAATTAGTTATTTTTAGTTTTTTTTCTACGGTTACACACAATTACCGAGTTGGATTCCAAATTTCATCCTTCAAGGTCATCTGGAAGTAGATTAGGTTTAGGTACTATAAGTCAGTCAGTCAGTCTTAATATTTACGACTTTTCGACCGTCATATCTTTATAACCTTTTGAGCTAGCTTCATGAAATTTGGGCTTCTAGATGTCCTTATGGATATAATTAAACACACAAAGTTTTATGTGTTTACGTTAAAAAGGTTTTGAGTTATAGAAGGGTGAAAAGTGGCACCAAGTGGTTCGTGTAATATTACACTCAGCGCTGGCTAGCGAGTTCCTTTGCTTGAACTTGGCTTGACACGCTGCCGCGTGTCTAGATACCCACCGGGTACAGGTTTTTCACATCGACAGCTATGGTTTGCCCTGTCCAAAGGTAGTACAGAGTTGAAATTACCTATTACCTTTAGCTATCTAGGCACTGACGCGACTGAAAGATGTAAATTTGTATGGCTCAATGTTAGAATGTGTAAAAATCAAATACAAGAGGTATATTTTACCCAAGCTAAACCAAAAGCAGAATGAAAAAATCAAACCGGACGATGGAGTTCTTTATTTAAAAACCATTTATCCGCCGTGTATTCCAATAAATTCCATAACAGGAACCGTTACTTCCTGTAAAATGCATTTGAATAAAAAATAAATCCGCTCAGCGGTTTAAATATTCATCGCAAGTGGTCTGTATCGGCAATACACAAAAGTGACTGAAATAGTGATGCCGAAGTGGTTGCATGCATGCTGCGCCAAACTGTACGGTTTAACCAGTTGTCGAAACTGTACCTTTATAATTCGTATGGGTTAGGTCAAGAGTCTACAGTTGCGGCAGATTTTCCTGGATAGGTACGTATGTATACCTCCACATTCAATGAAAAGTGTAGACTTTATATCCTGTGCTCTTAATAATTTGCAGCTAATTCGTGTAGGTAGATATTATTCGGGCATGGGTTTTTAAATGTCGCGAATATTTTGATTTCTGAGAGTTCTTCCGTCGTCAGTGAATCTTCGAATTTTTATTGCACGTAGAATTTGATTTTTTTGAAGATAGACCTATCTGTTCGCCTAAATAATGCTGCGGACCTTATTGTGACCTAAATAGCGTTGAGGTAAGGCGTATAGTTACTGGTCCTCCTTGTAATCTAAATTAAGGGTACAGGGCTAAAGATATGAACTTCACTGTACGTCCTATCTTCATTACCTAAATATTCCTTAATCGTACTCTAGATCAACGCTGTTATTAGAAAGTCATTATTGAAATGGGAGACCTAAATATTCCTTAATCATATTCTAGATCAACGGTGTTGTTAGAAAGTCATTATTGAAATGGGAGAAACATTTTTTATGGAATTACTCATACGAGAAAAGAACGGGTCTTAGTATTCGATTTTTGATATCGCTGACGAATAGAGTATCTCAGTGGAAACCACCAGGGAAATTAGGATGTAAATTTCCATTCGCCCGCGCTCGTATACCTATATTCAGGGATTCTTTGTGTTCAACGGAAATTTAAGGATACGAAGTCTCGTGGGTGCCCCGTTACGTACGGCATCGGCAAAGTTTCGCGGGCAACTGAAATAACATAGAAAACGTGTATTAATATTTATTATTTTCTTTTTGAGTCTTCGCGCCATTAGATATATTGAGAGTATGGGGTATTAAAAATAGTTTCAATTTAAAACTTTGTACGTGCTTTGTACGTTTCGCGACTGCCTCGGTGGCGTAGTTGTATTACAGTATGACTGTAAAGCTGAGGTATCGGGTTCGATCCCCGGGTCGGGCAAAGTGATGTTGAGTTTATATATTCAGTATCAGCCCGGAGTCTGAAATTTGTGCCCGATATGGCGATAAATTGGCCCCTATCATATCATGGGACGGGATAACGGCGAAAAGTGGGTGCACTAGTTGCGCTTCTGCCTACCCCTTCGGGGATAACAGGCATGAGTGTGTGTGTGTGTGTGTGTGTGTGTATGTTTCGCGTCCATGTATTAAGATAAGTTTATGAAAATTTGCGAGGTTCGTTACGTGTCTTGTAGACATCTTGTGGACACTCACGGTAGGGTTGGTCCACCATTTTAAAGTCTCCCAGCGGGCTATGGAGAGAGCTATGCTCGGAGTTTCTCTGAAGCATAGGATTCGCAACGAATACATCCGACAAAGAACCAAAGTTATGGACATAGCTCAAAGGATTAGCAAGCTGAAGTGGCAGTGGGCTGGTCATAGGGCTGCCATCATCTAAATTGCCTACGCCGGATAAACACGGAAAAAATCCCGGACATTCGGGCGAAATATGGGTATTTCCCCGGACACCTCTGAAAAAATATTTTGCCGTTTCTTCTTGAATGCGGGGAAATGCATGAAGTTTTAACTAAGATTTATTTCAATGTGTCGCTCATCTATAAAAAATGGATTTCCCTTGACAACAAAAGTGTCCGGGTTTTGCCCGGACAATTTTTAAAACCCCGGCCGGACGGCCCCCGGACGCCCTTCAAACTAGGACAAATCCGGGGAAATCCGGACGGATGGCAGCCCTAGCTGGTCATATCTCGCGAAGAACCGACAACCGCTGGTGTAAACCTGTTCTTGGGTGGAGACCGCGACTGGGTAAACGTAATGTAGGACGCCCTCCGGCCAGGTGGGATGACGATCTGCGAAAGACTGCAGGCAGATGCTGGATGCGGCACGCTGAAGACAGGGCGCTATGGCGCTCATTAGGGGAGGCCTATGTCCAGCAGTGGACTGATAAACGCTGATGATGATGATGAGACATCGATTTTGGAAAGAATACGTAATATAAAATAATAATAGGGTAACAAATAATTTTTCCGCCTAATTATAATGTCGAGGTAAGTATTTCAAATCAGAAATTAATTACATAGGTAATGTTGTATAGCTTGATAGCTTCGGAGTTTTTGCTATAGGCATAGGAGGTGAGATCTATCTGTAATGGACTCTCCGTGATTTTTATTTTTATTTAAACGGCTATTAAGTTGTATAAATTCACAATAAACCAATATGAGACGAAACCTGGAGGCCTAAAAAAACGAATAAACTCGAAGTTATAATGCCTACAGCAAGAGAATTACAATTTCCAGTCTGCTGAATATCTACGTAACAATAGTAAATTTACAGAAATGAATCCTTAGCAGGTAATGACTTTATTGTGCCCTGTGATTGGATAGGTAAGACGACTAATCCCTAGATAATCTAGAATTTAGGCTAGACCTTTTTGATAAACGTAAATTTAAAAAAATATTGCAAACAATTTCAATAAATCAATTAAGATTAAGGATTTGATTAAAGGCCTGTTTAACTATAATAATATATTACACTGGTTATGACTTATGTAATTAAAACTCATTTGATTAATTGCCTTATATTTGAGAGCATAGTAACTACAAGTGAGACTTTTTTATTTAGTCGTGTTATATTATCTACGTATATTTGAAGAGTAACATTTACTTAGTCCTTGTGAAACCGGTGCAAGTCTTTTAAAAGAATGAGTGTTGAAAAGAAGTTAGACTGATGATTCGAATTTTCACAATTGTTTTAATTCAGTCTTGCCTGCCTAGTTGGGGAATAGAACGGTTTGCTGAGACGAATGCCTGCAGATTTACAACCGAAGGCACCTTCAAGACCTTTTCGAAGTTACATGTGTATTGTTTATCAATTATCGTTCGTTTAACGGTGAAGGAAAATATCTCGAGGAAACTTGCATACATGAGAATTCTTCATAAGAATTTCGAGGGTATGTCAAGTCTGCCAACCGGCACTAGCTTCATGATCTAAGGCCTAAATCCTCTCAGTTACCAATAGAGGTTCGTGCTCGGCACTGGATAATGCAATCCCTGGTATTATTTTATTATCTGACCATCTTATTTACTTGTTGCCAAATAATATTTCTTAGATTACTAGGAACATGCAATGAAACATCCAACGGCCGAACTTTTAGCAGCTGGTTGGACAATACGTCACATGTATTCTAAGTGTGTGTTTGTGTAATAACTCGTACACTGATGCACTTCGACGTGGCGTCTCTGGCCACTCCTGAGACTTGAACACTATTAAAAGTTTCACTAACTTTGTGAGAGCACCGACACAACTAGTTTGCGTCGGTATTAAACACCGAATAGTCTTCGTAATTCTTACAGGGTAAAGCTGCTTAGTGCTTAGTTTTTGTTGTCACGAGTAATTACCTAAGTTAGAGATTCTCGTGAGAATCTTTTGTATTATAAGTGAGCTATATGATGTTGGAATTACAAATTATTATTACATACCTACTAATTTCAGACTGCCTAGGTAGCGTAGTTGTATTAAGCTGCGACTGCAGTGCTGGGGTCTTGTGTCCAATCTCCGGGTCGGGAAGAGTGATATTGGGTTTTACTACTCAGTATCAGCTAGGAGGTTAGAATTTGTGAATATAATCACTCATATCGTGGAAGAATGACATGAGGACGTAATAGCCTTAGTAGTGACTAATCATCAGGCACCTCTCATGGACATATGAATTGCCAGATGGAGTGTAGAGGCATTACTGATTTCCAAAGACGAACTATGGGTATGAAAGGGTAGATGATATTTTTTACCAAAACAATCCGAAACTTAAACCAAGTGAGTTAAATTTAATTCCTTAGACAATACAATAAAACACTTCAATAGGCTACATTTTAAACTAAATTACCAGTCGTAATGCAGTTATTAACTAAAGCGGTACAATTAAAGTACAATTAAAACTTTTGTTAATTGCTTTAGCATATCCAATCGTAATACTGCAGTCTCCGAAATCCGATTTAAAACGTGAATATTATTTTAGCTGCATAAAGCGCTGCGCTAAGGTGCAGCGACAGCTCTTAGATTCGCCTGTCATTACCTTCAGCTCTAGAATGGCTAACACAATACTCGTTGCCAAGTTGTGTAGACTCAGCTGACCGTGCAGTAGGTTCTCACGGAACATTTAACATTATTAACGCGTGTTTGAACTTTAGTTAAATTGCTTTATTAATTTATTAGACCGACTTTCACATTGATCGTTGAAAACACGTACCGCAGAGATATGTCAGGTGGTAAAAGATAGACTGCAGAGACGAATGTCCGCAGGTTCAAAACCCAAAGACACACATCTCTGACTTTTCTAAAAAGTTTTGTGTGTCTACTGTGTATTCTTAGTGAATTATCGCTCGCTTTAACGGTGAAGGAAAACATCGTGAGGAAACCTGCATACCTGAGAATTTCTCTGAATTTCGAAGGGATGTGAAGTCTGTCAACCCGCGCTAGGCTTGCGTGGTGGACTATGGCTTAACCGTCTCAGTTGTAGAGGAGGCCCGTGCTCAGCAGTGGTCAGTATATAATACAAGGCTATGGTATGGTATGGTACGGTAAAAGATATTTGGGTAGCAGGGTTGTGACCTGTTAAGGACTCTGTCCAATGCTCGCTCGGATGATGCTATACTCCCGAGTGTCAACATTGGGTCGTAAGACTGTGCGAAATCAACATAACCGATCCACTCACCCCCCAGTGGTGGTAGCGATATTGCGTTTTTTAAATAAAAAAGGCGGGTTTGATTTAGGTGATTGTGACGGATTACGAATAAGTCTCGATATTAGTTTGACTTTAAAATCGTTTATAGATCATTTTAACGGTTTAATGATTACGATTTTTTAGAGAAAAGTAGGTCACGAAGAATTTTCTACGTAAGTTGAAAACATTTTTATGGTTTTGTGTTTACTTTGCAACATTTTGCAGTAAACACGAAACTAAAACTACTGCTAAGTAACATTATGGTGTTATTCTCGCACGGTACAGGTATCAATACGATGCCTGCTTCGAGAAATGTTTTATGCGCCATGAATCTACTTTACGTCACTGCGAGACTTCAGCCCTGCGAGGCCAAATATTTTAGAATTTCCTAACAATATTCATGTATTTTATGCTTTACCGAATACTTTGTTATAATATCCAACGAATTCTCCGAAGTCTGAACTGAAAAGCGAAGTTTGTTAATCATTTTGTTGTTTATCGAAGGCATCTATAAATGTTTTCGGTGATCTTAATCCGAGTAAAACCAATAGAATGAAGTTAATTAATTTGAAAGTATTGCCGATATGATCTCGGTTCTGAGATTGTTTAGAAAGTTCGTCTGACTTCTTCGTCGTAGAAAATAAAGGCGATGGATAATTTTTGTTTCTAATAAAGGCGGAATAAGGTCGGTGTCGCTGACTTACATCTTTGATGACAATGGCGACACTAGTGTAAGTTGCTAACACGATTTTGGTGAAATTACACACACACACACACTCACGCCTTTTATCCCTGAAGGGGTAGGCAGAGGCGCAACTAGTGCACCCACTTTTCGTCGTGTATATTCCGTCCTATGATGTGATAGGGGGCGAGCCTATCGTCATATCGGGCACAAATTCCAGACTCCATGCCGATACTGAATAGAAAAACCCAATATCACTTTGCCCGACCCGGGGATCGATCCCGAGACCTCAGCATTGCAGTCGTACCGTAATACAACTACGCCACCGAGGTAGTCGAGACAGAGTTTGGTGAAATTGATTATGGTAAATAGCAGGTTTTGAACCAGTAGTAAGGGATTCGACGGTTCTGGAGCACGTTCGGGAGTCGGCTGGCGCCACTCTGGCCTAGTTCGTCAATAATTTCGATTGCTCCAATTTCGGCGCGTACAATCCGCGAATTAACCCGCGGATTAAATTTATACCTACAGCGAATTATTCCGCGGATTAAATTTATACCTACCGCGAATTTTTACGCGGATTTAATTAATACCTACCGCGAATTTTTCCGCGGATTTAATTAATACCAACCGCGAATTAATCCGCGGATTTAATTAATACCAACCGCGAACCGCGAATCGCCCGCGAGATAGATATAAACCGCGAATTGGAGTTGCATGGTTTACGGTCCCCTCAAGCTTGTACCTTTTCCCTTTGTTTCGTTGTGCTTTTGTATTTCTACTTTCTAACAGCGACCCTTTTTTACTTTTTATTTGAAGAATACAAATGTCTTTGTTCCATATTCCTATGGATTCGTGTTTCTAGTTAAAAACCGTTTACAATTACCCATTACTCACCCTTTATGCATTACGGGCAGTGTTTATAATACATAAATCAATCGTTACAATACACCATACGTTTCTCAAATTCTAAGTAAAACCCTTCGGGTCTTCTCATTGTCAATGATTAATTACCTGTCCATTATTTTTTAAAACAGTTACGGATCCTATTATTCCCATTTCCTGATGTTACGTATTCAATGGAACGTTCAAAGTGAAAGTTGAACATGTTGGATCCTGTCTGCAAGGAAACAATACTCGCTCTCCATATAAAAGCCAAACTCAAAATCACATGATATCGTATTCCACTCTGTGCTCTCTTCGAAGTGTGATCTCCAGTTATTGGTAATAGTGAAGTGATAGTAAAATAGTGTAATAGTAAATACTGAAGCTGATATAAAATGAATGTAAGTACCTTCTTATACTTTGATCTAAAATTGTTATAACCAGATGTTTTATTAATTGTATTTGTTATGTGTTGTTCACTGGGTTAATGCATTTTAGTTGTATTTGATCTCTTATTTAATTTATCAAAGTTACTGTAGTGCATTTTATTTCACATACCTATAAGTGTTTATCATACAATACTTCCTTAACCGATTTGTTTTATTTACAGTTTTATTTTCGTTACATTTGATCTCTTATTAAATTATCAATGTTACTTTAGTGTACATTTATACTTCGCACACCTATAAGTATTTATCATATAATACTTCCTTAACCGATTTGTTTTATTAACAGTTTTATTTCATTTTATTACAGTTTTCTGAAAATACTTTCAAAAATTATTACTATGCCGATGACATAGACGAACCTAGCGATGAAGAAGGCACACTCGCTTTTAAAGTGAAAAAAGCGATAGCAGCAAATAAAAGATCAATGGAATGCAACAACATTGATGAATTCTTCGAGAAACCCAAGAAAAAGAAGATAACGACAAAAAAGTCATCTAGTGTTGGTCGATCCACGAGTGGTGGTGTATCGTACATAAAAACAAACAGCGATGACAGCAGTTCTGCATCACACCTCATAAAAATTGAGGTGTATGATATTAATAAAATAAAAAACATCGCACCGACGGAACAATGGAAACATGCTGATGTGCGAGTTAAATATTACGCCGAAACCGAGAGTGACAAAAACTTGCAATCTCTCAAGGACACGGTATATAACATTACTAAACAGTTGGCGAGTAAGGACGATTGTGTCAAATATTTTATAGACAACGACAAGTGAACAAAGTGCCAGTGCGTATCAGTGTTTTAAAATCATAATTTTAGTCATATACTTTATTCTAAGAAACTATTATTGTAATAACTATACCTATTTTAATTTAATTTACATTGTATTGTATTTTAACTTTGTACTCTTTTAAGTTACATGCTTAACAGATTACTTCGTGTTCTTTGTGTTTTGCTAAGTATTAATGTAAATAGTAATAAGTCTTTTTAGTGTTTTTCATGCTCATGCTTACGATTGTAAAGTTATTACGAACATTCATTAATTGTTTGGATAGTTTAAAGTTAAATTGCATTGTTTAGGTTAGTGTTTAGTATTTAAGTAAGTTCGTGCTACGAAGACATTGCTCACCATGGATGCAATATCAAGCTGTGATTTACACAACATGGAACTCGTCGCACTTCTCGAGAACATTGAATCTATGGACCTGATGTCATCACAATACGACAAAGAACTTTACGAGCTCTGTGATAAAATGGAACAAAAACAAGTTGAAACGTGAGTATAACATTTTTTATTATGTTAAGACTTGTTGCAACATGTTCTGGGAATCCACGTAGAGGGGATACAATTCAAGTATTTATAATGGTTGGGACATCTTTGCACAATCATTCCGCTTGTTTCTTCCGTTTATATTTTTAACATTAGTGTGCAACCGAAATGCACCACTCGCTTGATATTTCTAGTTTATCCCAGAGTGAGATTGCTAGTTTCGATAAAAATATTATTCTAAATAAATATCATCGTTTCATACGGTTTTGGTATATACAAAATGTTTTGCCAGTGTCAATGTTGGGAGATCCTGATATTTCTCCTTATTACACGCCATGTAGTGGTCATAGAACCTTACAGCAAACTCATACCGATGAGGATGATATTGATGGTGTATTATCAATGAAAGCATATTGTTTTCAGTGTCAATAACAAAACATGTTAGTATCTATTTAAAGAATAGAAATATAGTAAGAAGCTTATTACGTGAGATCACATTTTTTAACAGTTTTCTTATTCATCAGATCTATGCAGAATGGAGAAGGTAGCAGAAAAAGGAAAAAATTAACGCCAACTGAGTTGTTTGAGGAGGAACCGTTAAAGAGAAGTAAAAATATTCATCTTGAAGCTCCTTCAACATCTACATCATCGCTGGGTACCGTTGTAAATGTAAGTACAGAACAGCATAATGATAAAATTGAATGTCCTGAGTGTCACGTACATGTGTCAAAAAAATATATGACCAGTCACTATAAGAGCAATAAACATAAAAATAATTTAATTAGAAGAGATAATAATCTACCTAATGTTCAATTCATTGATAGTGCTTTTGGTAATAGAATTATTACATATCGAGTGAAATCTAATTTAGTTTCTGATACGCAGTTTGAATCACCTGAATCATTTTTACAAAATATTAAAAATATAATTTATACATTACTAGAACGATCTATTTTAGAATATTCTGTTGTAAAAGTTAATTTTATTCTCAATGCGGATTTCACACAAGAAACAAAAAATCTACAAAATATTTTTGATTTTCAAATTTCAAACTATCTTGTTTGTCAAGGTGATGATAAAGATATTATTTTCTCATCTATAATTACCGAAATTACAAACAAAATGTCAAATTTTCAAAAAAAAGGTAGTGGATGGAGTTTGGTTAAAATAAATCACTTGGATATGAATATCAACAAATTTAACCCATTGCGTGGATCTTCATACATAGACCTACCGTTAGATATAAAACACAAGAAAGCTGTAATCAATGTTCAAAATAACGATCACGAATGCTTTCGTTGGGCAGTTTTGTCAGGATTATTTCCAGTCACTCATAGTTCCAATAGGGTATCATCTTATACAATACATAAAAACAAGTTAAAATTTGATAACCTCTCGTTTCCTATAAAAATTAACGACATCCATAAGTTTGAAAAATTTAACAGTATGAGTATTAATGTTTTTGGATTACAATATGATTCAATAAGCAAATCAAATAAAGTTGTAGGTCCATTACACTTTACGAAACGTCGAAAAACTACTCACTTAAACTTATTGTATATATCTCAAGGTTCTAAAGGTCATTACTGTTTTATTAAAAACCTCTCGAGATTATTATCTAAACAGTTATCGACTTCTGAACATGCAGTTCATATTTGTGATGGGTGTTTATTAAGTTTTCCATCATTACACAATTTAAAACGACACCAAGAAAATGACTGTTTCAATGTGTGCACAAATTTACCATCGGAAAGCGATAGCAAAAGAAACTGGTTTAACGAATTAATACCATCAAACCAAATTTCATTTAATAACTATGAACGTAAATTAAGAGTTCCATTCGTTGTGTATGCTGACTTTGAAGCATTTTTAAACCCAATAGAGAGTTGTTCTAACAATCCAAATCAATCTTCAACTGTTAATATTCAAAAACATGAAACATATAGTTTTGGGTATTATGTTAAATGTTCGTATGATGATAATCTTTCAGTATATAGATCTTATACAGGACAAGATTGCGCGCTAAAATTTATGCAATTCATTAACACAGATTTAGAAAATATCTGTAAAAAAAATTCTTTTGTAAAATCACCTTTACCGTTAACTGAAGAAAATGAAATAAATATCAGTCAAAGTGATTCGTGTTACATTTGTGCTACTAAATTAAACAATGATAGCACAGTATCTTACAATTGGCATACTGGAGTATATGAAGGTGTAGCTCATAGAGTATGCTCTCAGAAATACAAAGCTCCTAATTTTGTACCAGTGTTTTTACATAATTTAAGTAATTATGACGCTCATTTCATAGTGCATGGTCTTGATTTCGAGAAAGGTGACATTGAACTTATTCCTGAGAACAAGGAAAAATACATTTCTTTTTCTAAAGTTTTACAAATCAACAACAGAGTTGTAAAATTACGATTTCTTGATTCTTTTAAATTTATGTCAAGTAGCCTTAACAAATTAGCTCAGAACTTACTACCCGAACAATTTCGTGAACTCAAGTTAAAATATCCATGTGAAGAAGATTTTAAACGTTTAATAAGAAAAGGTGTATATCCATACGAATACATGACAACATTTGATTCTTTAAAAATGACTTCTCTTCCCACTCGCGATCAGTTTTATAGTTCTTTAAATGATAGTCACATTACAGAAAGTGAATACCATCATGCCCAAGACGTGTGGAAACATTTTAATTGTAAAAATATGGGTGAATATTCAGACCTGTATTTAAAAACAGATGTATTGTTGTTAGCAGATATATTTGAAAATTTTAGGGATGTCTGTCTTAAAACATACGGTTTAGATCCTGCCCACTATTATACAGCACCTGGTTTAAGTTGGGATGCTATGTTAAATTTTACTAAGATAAATTTGGAACTCTTAACAGATATCGACAAGGTTACGTTTATAGCAAATAATATTCGGGGTGGTATATCACAATGCAGCAATAGACATGCAGCGGCAAATAACATATTTATGTCGGAATACAATTCAAATAAACCATCTTCATTTTTGATGTACTTAGACGCAAATAACCTTTATGGTTGGGCTATGTCCCAATGTCTCCCGACAGGCAAATTTGAATGGGTCGATATAGATACAGATTTTAATATAGCCGATGATGCCAAACATGGGTTTATATTGGAAGTAGATTTAGAATATTCAATAACTTTACATGATTTTCATTCAGATTTTCCATTTTGTCCAGAAAACGTATGTTTAGGAAGCAGCAAAGACAAGAAACTGATTCCAAATTTAAAAGATAAAAAAAATTACGTCATTCATTATAGAAACCTCAAACAATGTTTAAAAAATGGTCTCAGATTAGTTAAAATTCATAGAATTTTAAAATTTGAACAATCTGCATGGTTGAAAAGTTACATAGACTTAAACACTCATATGCGATCATTAGCCACTTCAGATTTTGAGAAAGATTTTTTTAAACTTATGAATAATTCTGTTTTTGGTAAAACAATGGAAAATGTAAGAAAGCGAGTTCATGTCAAATTAATTAATCATTGGTTAAATCGTGGCAAAACTCAAGGTGCTCAATATTTGATAGCAAGACCAGAATTCCATAGTTTATCTATATTCTCAGAGAGCTTAGTTGCAATACAATTAAACAAAACTAACGTTTTATATAATAAACCAATTTACCTCGGTTTTTGTATTTTAGATATATCGAAAACATTACTATACGATTTCCATTACGATTATATGAAAGTGAAATATCAAGATAATATTAAATTACTATATACTGATACCGATAGTTTAATATATGAAATATTTACACAAAATTATTATGCTGATATAAAACTTGATTTAGTCAACTACTTTGATACGTCCGACTATCCACCAAATAATCAATATGGTTTACCATTATTGAATAAAAAACGGTTAGGATTTTTTAAAGACGAAAATAACGGAAAAATTCTTAAAGAGTTTGTAGGTCTTCGCTCTAAAATGTATGCAATGGATGTGCAAAATAAATGTATATGTAAAGCAAAAGGGATTAATAAAAGTGTCACAAAAAAATTTTGTCTCAGCGATTATAAATCATGTTTATATGAAAAGAAAACGTATTACAGTGAAATGATAAGATTCAAATCTATTAAACATGCTATATATACACAAAAAATCAATAAGATATCTTTATCACACAATGACACAAAACGTTATTTAATAGAGAATTCAACAGATACTCTTGCATGGGGTCATTATAAAATAAAGGACATTTGATTTTATCAACGAATTCTGTACAATGAAAATATGTATGTTAATGTGTGTGTATGTTTTATTTTCGGTTTTAAATGACTTAATGTTCTGTCTTTATTATGTACTTTCTTTTTTTTTTTTTTTATTTATTGTGATACTATGACAACTATTTTGTGTATCATGAAAAATAAGATGCAAATTTGAATGTCTGTAGGAAGTTAATTCTTATATCTGATTTAACTTTAATTTATATTAATTTTATTACAGTAATATTTTTGAAAACATCTTTGAATTGTATGTGATCATTTTTCAAACTATTTGAATATTATGTAATCTTTGTATGTAAAACAAAAAAAAAATCAAATATAATACATTCAATCGTATCTTCTTGTTTTATTCAATCCGAAGCGCTTTTCGAGTTCACACGTGCATTTAAAAATGTTTCACTTTTATCATCCTTTTACTGCCATAGTTGCAGGTCCAAGTGGGTGTGGAAAGTCTAATTTTGTAACAAACTTTATTAAATACATTAATGATATGTGTAACACCACTTTCCATCAAATTACTTGGTGTTTTGATGAGATGCAACCCTTATATGATGTACCAAATGTAAACTATTATCAGGGTATACCAGATATGAATATGTTTGATGGAAAGGAACCTAACCTTATCATTATCGATGATCTTATGAGGGAATCTGATGGTCGCATTGTCGACATATTTACTAAAGGTAGTCATCATAGGAACTTGAGTGTATTTTACATTACTCAAAATTTATTTCATCAAGGTAAAGGACAAAGAGACATTTCTTTGAATTCAAACTACATCATTTATTTCAAAAACCCACGTGATAAAACTCAAATACGTTACTTAGCGCGACAAGTATCACCAGAAAATAGCAAATTCATAGAAGATTCTTACAGAGATGCTACAAAAGAAGCACATGGCTATTTGATGATAGATCTAAAACAAGATACTTTTGATATGTGTCGAATTAAATCAAAGATCTTTCCTTCTGATGGTCATCCTACAGTGTACATTCCCACAAAACAGTTTAAATATGTCAAAAACCAACAAATACCCGTCATTTGCAAATGATGGATCGACGCTTAAAGACGCATGAACACTTATTAAATGCTCTTTATAAGCTTAAACCTAAACATCAACAAGCTCTTTTAAAAGTGTGTAACGAAAACGAAATTAATTTTATTTGTGAATGTATTCATAATGTTTTACAAGGAAATATAAATCTTGAAGAAAAATCGAAGAATAAACTAAAAAAATACAAAAACTTATTACGAAAATTAGTACGTAAAAGTACAAATAAAATAAGAAAGAATATAATAGTTCAAAAAGGTGGTGCATTTCTTCCGATCATATTGGGTTCTATTTTGAGTGGATTGATAAGTGGACTGGTTTAGAATGGAACACGCCAAAAAAATGCTGTTAGTTGACCCAAGTTTAATAGATAAGCTAAATCAAAAAAGAAATGAAAATCCTACCTCTCGTTTAGATAGCGAAATGGAAAAAATACTCAGCAGTAATATGGATGATCGAAAAAAGTGTAAATTATACTTACAAATTTTACAAAGATATCTCCACTTTATGGAAGAAGATCGTCGTCCCATTGAACTCCCTATAATAACTTCAAATGACGATAACAATAAACCCACATCTGAAAGCTGGAAAAATTTTAATATAAATAATGATATCAAGAATAAAGACGTAGTTGTCAGTCAGACACTGAGTGATGAACAGAAGCAACAAGAACATTTTACACTCGAAAAAAAACCTTTCTATTCAACAGAACAAATTTTAAATTTAATACCAAAAACATATGTAAAAAAAGGTGAGTTATTATTGAATTCGGTGTCGCTAAATAAAAGCAAAATTTATTGGAATGATGCTGGCACAGTGATTGTGGATAATGAAGTAATTCCTAACAGTAACATTATCGATTTAATAAGCGATACACTGCGACCATTGAAAAACAACGACCCACCCGGTTGGGAAAAATTTGCTAAAGCGTTAAAAGATTTGAAAATACCTTTGACATATATTGGCAATCCAAAAAGACGTGAGTACATAGCTCAACTTCAAAAAGACATCGAAGAACAACCGCCACAAAACACAGAGGTATATTTGACACCAACTAGTGAAATTAAACACGCAAATAAAATTAAGAAAAAGATTGATTGGGAAAAATGGACCCCTTATTAGAAATAAATCAAATTTATTATGATGTATCACACCCCGCTGGATATAGTAATATCGACAAATTATCAAAAGCTATGAAAGGTAAAATGAAAAAGGAAGAAGTTAAAAACTGGTTGCAATCTCAATCTACGTATACACTCCATAAACCAGTACATAGAAGATTCGCTCGAAACAAATACGTTCTCTCTAATCTCAATGAACTTTGGCAAGCCGATTTAAGTGACATGCGAACTTATTCTAAAGATAATAAAGGTTTCAATTACATTATTTGTGTTATTGATGTTTTTAGCAAATATGCATATGCCAGACCCTTGCAAAAGAAAAATTCTGAAACCGTAAAAAAGTGTTTCGATAGTATATTTAATGAAGCTAGTACCACACCTACACACATTCAATCTGATAAAGGCACTGAATTTGTATCAAAAGATGTTCAAAGATACTTTAAAACAAAAAACATTAATTACTATACTACAAATAATCCAGACATCAAAGCAAGTATTGTAGAAAGATTTCAAAGAACGCTAAAAATGAAGATGTGGCGCTATTTTACACACAAGAATACACATAAATATATTGATATTTTGCAGAATTTGATACACTCTTACAATCACAGTTTTCATTCTAGTATTAAAATGTGTCCTTCAGATGTTAATTCTAATAATATAATGACAGTTTGGAGTAATTTATATGAAAAAT
Source organism: Lapara coniferarum (assembly GCA_949316025.1). NCBI lineage: Eukaryota > Metazoa > Arthropoda > Insecta > Lepidoptera > Sphingidae > Lapara > Lapara coniferarum. The sequence goes on along the minus strand of OX438925.1, from coordinate 15,577,803 downwards.
CTGAAAAATCATCAAAAAATATACTACCTATGTTTCATCTCGGTGATCATGTTAGAATAACCAAATATAAACATGTATTCCAAAAAGGTTATGAATCTAATTGGAGCGATGAAATATTTGTGATTTCTTCTATAATAGAACGTACTCCGTGGCCTGTTTATACTATTAAAGATTTAGATGGTGAAGAGATAGTAGGAACGTTTTATGAACGAGAATTACAAAAGGTCATTTATGACCCCACCATTGAACACAAGATCGATAAAATAATTCGTTCTCGTTACTCTGGCAGCAGACAACAAGTGTTAGTTAAGTGGAAAGGTTATCCGAACAAATTTAATAGTTGGATTTTAGCTTCCAGTTTGAAAAAAATATGATTAAGGATTTTTATTTAACTTTACTTAGCAATAGTTCAATGGAATACTTTCCTGAGAACAAAACATCAATTTTTTCAACAAAATTACCCAAACCCATAATATTGGAAGGAGAATGGTGTGTAGGAATCGTTGAATTCCAATATCCATGCACCATGTTTACTGTTCAAGATCATGAGAATGTTATTTACATAACAAAAATCATGAAAATGCCCCATGAAGACAAACTATCCACAGTATATTATAAGACTCACATACCTGCAACAAACTATGATAATATTAACCATATTTTATCAGCATTAAATAATATAAGGGAAAAAATCAAATTCCGCTACGATAATATATCCAAATTTGTGTCTGTTTCTGTATTAGACGAAACAATTAAATCTGTGACATTATCTCCTAAACTAGGTTTACAGTTGGGATTTGAACCAAACAGAAATCTCGTTGAAAAGAATTTAGCAAAATGTCCAGCTAATTTACATTTAGGGTTACCGTCTCAACTATTCGTTTATTGCGATATAGTTGAACCTCAAATAGTAGGTGATGTAATGACACCTCTTCTAAGAGTTATACCATTAGATCCCTCAAAATACATCTATGGTGCGAATAAAATGCATGTATTTTCACCTCCACATTACTTATCAGTAATGCGAAGAGAATTCGATACCATCGAAATAGATATAAGGTCGAGCACCGGACAAAAGATACCATTTCAGTTTGGAACGGTGTGTGTTAAACTACATTTTAAAAAATTATAATGCATTTTGAACGCTCCGACATGTCATGCCCTTATCAACGGTATTATTCTCATCAGGCTGGTTCAGGTATAGGGGTGGTATATAAAGGGGCGCCTTATCAAAAACGACATGGAATCGGTAGTTTTCTTGGGGGATTGTTTAGGTCAGTTTTACCATTACTATCTAGCGGTGTTCGAGCTGTTGGTAAAGAGGCATTAAGTGCTGGTGTTGGGCTATTGACAGATATGGTTAGTGCGCGACCTATGGAAGATTCAATAAAAGCACGTCTTAAAGAAGTTGGTACCAACTTGAAACGCAAGGCCGATGAAAAAATAAATAAAATCAATATGTCTGGATCAGGATATATAACAAAACGAAAACGTCTACCTGGAGTCATTCCGTCGTTGACCGCGAAAGTGAAAGCTCTAAAAAAATCAAAAATTACTCCAAAACAAATTAAAGACATATTTTCTAACAATTAATTAAAATGTCTTTTTTACATAGTCATTCCTGTGAATGTATTAAATCCGAATTGGATTTGTTTGCATTGCCATCGACTCAAACTAGCATTGAAAGTGGAAATTGGATCCATTATAAACCAATTTCATCTCTTGCCGATGATGGTCCTATAGAATTTCAAATTCCTGGGGCAGGAGATGACTACATAGATTTATCTCATACGTTAATTCACTTGAAAGCGAAAATAGTAAATCAAGATAACACCAAACTCACCGCATCTACGGTCGTTGCTCCCGTGAACAATTGGTTGCACTCACTCTTCAGTCAACTTGATGTGTACTTAAATCAAAAACTTGTATCACCACCCAATAACACATATGCTTATCGTGCGTACATAGAAAACTTATTGAACTATGCTCCTGCGGCAAAAAATTCTCACCTCACCTGTGGCTTATGGTATGAAGATACAGCTGGAAAAATGGATTCCACCGATGATACTAATAAAGGATTTACTAAGAGACAGGAACTAGCCAGTGAAAGCAAAGAATTGGAAATGATTGGTCATTTGCATGGCGATTTATTCAATCAAGAAAAATTTTTAATCAATGGTGTTGATATTTGTGTTAAGTTAGTTCGTTCTAGAGAAAATTTCAATCTAATGGCCTCTACAGGTGACCTTAAATTAAAGGTATCTATTACGGATGCATCTTTGATAATTCGTAGAGCACGAATCAATCCCAGCGTGTTACTTGCTCATCAAAAGGTCTTAGCTTCTACCACAGCCAAATACCCCATTACTCGAGCTGAAGTTAAAGTTTTAACAATACCATCTGGTGTTCAAGGAAAAACTCTAGATAACATTTTCTTAGGGCAATTACCTAAAAGGTGTATAGTAGGATTTGTAAATAACGCTGCTTTCAATGGAAACCTCACTAAGAACCCATTTAACTTTCAAAATTATGACATTAATACTTTTAGTTTATATATAGACGGCCAACAAATACCATCAAAGGCTTTACAACCCTCATTTGAGAACAATATTTTTACTTCAGTATATCATACATTGTTTTCGGGAACAGGTATACACTTTCTAAATGAAGGTAATGGGATATCCCGAGAACAATACGCTCAAGGGTATTGTATGTTGGCATTTGATTTGACACCTGATTTATCAGCAAACTCTTCAAGTCATTGGAATCTTGTAAAGCATGGTAGTGTGAGATTAGAAGTGCGTTTTGAAACAGCTTTATCACAAACTATTAATTGTATTGTTTACGCGGAGTTTGATAATGTTATTGAAATAGATAAAAACCGCAACATTTCAGTAGATTATAGTAGTTAAGAAAACAAAATTAACTGTTTAAGATTAGATTAAGTATGAATAATTTAATTCAGATTTGCTGTTAGATGTAAGTTACGAATAAAATGAATTAAAAAATATTAAGTTTTTTGTTTTACCATAATCCTTGCAACCCCACAAAAATAGAAAACTTACCACATATGTACCATAATAGTGTCTTCTTAACCTTATATACGACATTACCACTTTATCATTCGACTTGATAAGATTCTGCAGCGATTCGATAAATAAAAATGAATACAATAGAAATACAGAATTACTTAAAGAAAATTGATCCAAGTATTGAATATAATGTATATGCAGCCAATCGCCTACCAATACATGTAGTAACTCCTACATATGTAGTTAGCAACTTAGACTCTGATAACAAACCAGGTTCTCACTGGGTTGCCATACACATAGATCAGAATGGTTTTGGACAGTACTTTGATTCATACGGTCGACCACCTCAAGGATACCACCGAATGTTTTTAGCGAGGAATTCTAGAATGTGGAATTACAATACAAACCGAATTCAAAATGACTTTACTATAGTTTGTGGAGAGTACTGTTTAATGTATCTGTACTATAAATATTATGGTAAGAGTCTTAAAGATTTTCAAGTATTATTTAGTGATAATACAATATGCAATGATGTGTTTTTAACTGGTTTATTTAAATCATGTTTTGAGGAGAATAAATGAAATATGAAAATGAATGAATGATTTTTCTTTATTGAGAATTAATAACCCCATACAACCTTATAATTCTTCCAAACAATGAATGAATGTTCGTAATAACTTTACAATCGTAAGCATGAGCATGAAAAACACTAAAAAGACTTATTACTATTTACATTAATACTTAGCAAAACACAAAGAACACGAAGTAATCTGTTAAGCATGTAACTTAAAAGAGTACAAAGTTAAAATACAATACAATGTAAATTAAATTAAAATAGGTATAGTTATTACAATAATAGTTTCTTAGAATAAAGTATATGACTAAAATTATGATTTTAAAACACTGATACGCACTGGCACTTTGTTCACTTGTCGTTGTCTATAAAATATTTGACACAATCGTCCTTACTCGCCAACTGTTTAGTAATGTTATATACCGTGTCCTTGAGAGATTGCAAGTTTTTGTCACTCTCGGTTTCGGCGTAATATTTAACTCGCACATCAGCATGTTTCCATTGTTCCGTCGGTGCGATGTTTTTTATTTTATTAATATCATACACCTCAATTTTTATGAGGTGTGATGCAGAACTGCTGTCATCGCTGTTTGTTTTTATGTACGATACACCACCACTCGTGGATCGACCAACACTAGATGACTTTTTTGTCGTTATCTTCTTTTTCTTGGGTTTCTCGAAGAATTCATCAATGTTGTTGCATTCCATTGATCTTTTATTTGCTGCTATCGCTTTTTTCACTTTAAAAGCGAGTGTGCCTTCTTCATCGCTAGGTTCGTCTATGTCATCGGCATAGTAATAATTTTTGAAAGTATTTTCAGAAAACTGTAATAAAATGAAATAAAACTGTTAATAAAACAAATCGGTTAAGGAAGTATTATATGATAAATACTTATAGGTGTGCGAAGTATAAATGTACACTAAAGTAACATTGATAATTTAATAAGAGATCAAATGTAACGAAAATAAAACTGTAAATAAAACAAATCGGTTAAGGAAGTATTGTATGATAAACACTTATAGGTATGTGAAATAAAATGCACTACAGTAACTTTGATAAATTAAATAAGAGATCAAATACAACTAAAATGCATTAACCCAGTGAACAACACATAACAAATACAATTAATAAAACATCTGGTTATAACAATTTTAGATCAAAGTATAAGAAGGTACTTACATTCATTTTATATCAGCTTCAGTATTTACTATTACACTATTTTACTATCACTTCACTATTACCAATAACTGGAGATCACACTTCGAAGAGAGCACAGAGTGGAATACGATATCATGTGATTTTGAGTTTGGCTTTTATATGGAGAGCGAGTATTGTTTCCTTGCAGACAGGATCCAACATGTTCAACTTTCACTTTGAACGTTCCATTGAATACGTAACATCAGGAAATGGGAATAATAGGATCCGTAACTGTTTTAAAAAATAATGGACAGGTAATTAATCATTGACAATGAGAAGACCCGAAGGGTTTTACTTAGAATTTGAGAAACGTATGGTGTATTGTAACGATTGATTTATGTATTATAAACACTGCCCGTAATGCATAAAGGGTGAGTAATGGGTAATTGTAAACGGTTTTTAACTAGAAACACGAATCCATAGGAATATGGAACAAAGACATTTGTATTCTTCAAATAAAAAGTAAAAAAGGGTCGCTGTTAGAAAGTAGAAATACAAAAGCACAACGAAACAAAGGGAAAAGGTACAAGCTTGAGGGGACCGTAAACCATGCAACTCCAATTCGCGGTTTATATCTATCTCGCGGGCGATTCGCGGTTCGCGGTTGGTATTAATTAAATCCGCGGATTAATTCGCGGTTGGTATTAATTAAATCCGCGGAAAAATTCGCGGTAGGTATTAATTAAATCCGCGTAAAAATTCGCGGTAGGTATAAATTTAATCCGCGGAATAATTCGCTGTAGGTATAAATTTAATCCGCGGGTTAATTCGCGGATTGTACGCGCCGAAATTGGAGCAATCGAAATTATTGACGAACTAGGCCAGAGTGGCGCCAGCCGACTCCCGAACGTGCTCCAGAACCGTCGAATCCCTTACTACTTGAACCTGTAATAAATTAAAAAAATATTTAATTATATTTAAACGTTCGAAAATAAACGATACGTATGATTCTAGGGATTGTTACGACAATTTCTAGAAATGACCTCTAAGTCAGTTTAGGAAGTATAAAGTGGCTTACGTACAAATAATTTACTGGAGAGCTTTTTGATTTTTTGAAACTTGTCGTACTGTTACTTTTGCTTGCTAAAGTAGGTCAATGGTGTAGTTATTTACTCACTAGTCACTTGTTACCATGTTACGTTGCTTATCCTTGTTTGATCAGAATATTGTGACTTTTATGGACGAAAATCCTAGATAACAATGGTTAGTCACAACAACTAGTTCAATTGTTAAAGATTACAAGTTTAGATTAAAAGTACTTAGCACAACTATCAATGTAGCAATTTTAAAAGCAATGTTTCAATGTATTTTAAAAGTGCAGCACATTCTTTCAATTTAGATTGAGAGAACCTATTAAAATTCAATGTGGCATACCCATTAGAAGATGAAAGAAACCGTTCCGTTCTACTCACTTTAATTTCCATTTCGAAATATGCAAATGTAATAAATAATAAAATGGCCAAACTATTATCCAGATGGAAAATCCACGTCTCGGATTGAAACGGAATGTTATTGGACGAGTAAATAAAATGAATTACTTAGAATTTAAAATGAAATGTGAAGATGTCATTGGGAGAGCAAACACTGTGACATCAGAATGCTGTTTACCCTGGACGCCGCCGGGGACGGACACAGACTTTAAAGTAATTAAAACTTACTAAGAGCCCGGCTCTACTCGTCCACGGTGTCTAGTAAAACGTTTGTTTTTCAACAATTTTTAAATGTTACGACGGTAATTAAATTATGTATAATATCTCGTCTGAAGGCAAGAACAATTGATCTTTTATTATGAATGACAGTTGGATTATAATTAAATGGAATACAGTTTTGTATCTCGAGTTTTCATTTACGTTAGATCCAGAAACATTGACATCATAAAAAAAAGTAATACCAGCCTGTATTATATACTGTCCCACTGCTGGGCACGGGCCTCCTGTACTACTCAGAGAGTTTAGGCCTTAGTCCACCACGCTGGCCTAGTGCGGGTTGGTAGACTTCACATACCTTCGAAATTCTTATAAGCGATTCCGACGATAGCCTAGTTAGGAATGGAACGGTCTGTCGAGACAATGTCCGGAGGTTCGAAATCCAAGGCACACACCTCAAACTTTTCAAAGTTACGAGTGTATTGTTTATCAATTATCGTTCCCTTTAACGGTGAAGGAAACATCGTGAGGAAAGCTGCATTACTAAGAAGATTGATATCATAACAAAGTAAAAAATATTAGGAGGCTTCAGTTTGCAGCGAATAAGATTATAATCATTAATGTGATATTTTGACTGCCTCGGTGGCGTAGTTGTATTACAGTACGACTGCAAAGCTGGGGTCTCGGGTTCGATCCCCGGGTCGGGCAAAGTGATATTGAGTTTTTCTATTCAGTATCAGCCCGGAGTCTAGAATTTGTGCCCGATATGGCGATAGGCTCGCCCCCTATCACATCATGGGACGGAATAACGGCGAAAAGTGGGTGCACTAGTTGCGCCTCTGCCTACCCCTTCGGGGATAACAGGCGTGAGTGTGTGTGTGTGTGTGTGTGTGTGTGTGTGTGTAATATTTTGTGCGTGCATTCTTCTTTGAATTGAACAACAGTCAATTGCACTTTCCAAAAATATCTTAATCACTTTTACCTAGTATTAGAGATAACTTAATTTCCTAACATTTAATCGTTGAGAATTCTCTCCCTCTCTCGCATTTCCAAGTCGTATACGTACACCGGTTATTGTTTCTCTTATCTATGTTGAACAAAATTGAATTTGTCCACAATCCGCGGGATTGCAACGGGCCTTGTGCGATGCGAACCGGTAAGATTCCCATTTCGATCTTACTCTGGTTTTCGGTATATTCGCATGGCGTTTGTAGATCTGAGTTGATTGATGGAATGGTTTAATTCACATGACTGGGATGTGTGTTTTGCGGCTCTCTATGTTAGTGTTGTTTTAGATATTTGGATGAGGAGTTATGATGGATATCGTTGGGAAACTTGCAATAAAGTTTCAGATTTTAGAACTATTTAGTCAATAGGTGTACTTCATATACTCATCTGAGTCATGTGAAGTCTGTCAACCCGCACTAGCCCAGCGTGGTGGACTATGGCCGAAACCCTCTCAGTTGTTGAGGAGGCCTGTGCTCAACAGTGGGATGATATAATACAGGGCTGGTATGGTATATATACTGATCTAATATTAAAGGCCTCACCACTCTTTCACGTACTAGAAAAATGATTTATGCCCGGAAGTGCATCTGCTCGATACTGTGATATTATTTTTATCTTTAAAAACATTATAATAATTTTAACTGATGAAACGAAAAATTTAAATGTTATTATTACAATATCATTTTAACATGTTTTACATTAAAATACTTTAAAAATATGTTACGGTTTTATTCTCAAACCTAGTTTTTGGTAATTAAAACTTTGTTCGCGATAGCTTGGCTCGCTTTCAAAGACTTGTTCAATGCTATTTTATCAGATAAGTAAATCCTCGGGCTATTTCAGTTAAATGTTACTTGACATTCTCGTTTGCGTTGTAAAGTTGTTTACAAAGGTCTATTATTATTGGTAAAAATATCTAGGACATCAAAAATGTCTTTTGGAGGTGTAAACTTAGAAAATCTATCAGTATTTGGATTCCCTATCCTTATGTTCACTCTCTCTTCATCCTGGTTGAAGTAAATCCTTCTGCTATTTCAGTTTAATGTCACTTGACATCTTCGTTTTCGTTGTTGTTTGTAAAAGACGTATCTATTTTTATTGAACAAATAATCATCTAGGACATCGGAAATCTCTCTTGGATAATATGTAGGTATATTTAGAAAATCTACCAATAACTTTATGTTTACTAATCTCTCTCTATCCTGGCTAAAAGACAATACCCTGCTCCTCACATTAGTATTGTAGGTTACGTATCATCATCATCATCATCATCAGCCTTTATTAGTCCACTGCTGGATATAGGCCTCCCCTAATGAGCGCCATAGCGCCCTGTCTTTAGCTTGCCGCATCCAGCATCTGCCTGCAGTCTTTCGCAGATCGACATCCCACCTGGCCGAAGGGCGTCCTACACTTCGTTTGCCAGTCGCGGTCTACACTCAAGAACACGATTACTCCAGCGGTTGTCGGTTCTTCGCGAGATATGGCCAGCCCACTGCCACTTCAGCTTGCTAATTCTTTGAGTTATGTCGATGCATGTCGGATGTATTCGTTGCGAATCCTATCCTTCAGAGAAACTCCGAGCATAGCTCTCTCCATAGCCCGCTGAGCGACTTTAAACTGGTGGACCAACCCTACCGTGAGTGTCCATGTCTCGGCTCCGTAGGTCATGACGGGTAGGACGCACTGATTGAAAACTTTCGTTTTCAAACATTGCGGTGGATCGGCTCATTAGGTTACGTATGACTATGCGTAATCAGGCATATTTTGCTTTTACCATGCACAGATACTCCATCGTATATTTTCAGGTCTCGCTTAATAGTTTTTATGTTATATGAGATTTTCCCCTCTACATAGACTACCTTGGTGGCGTAGTTGTAGCTGTGGGTAAGGTGGTGTAAGGTCTTGGGTTTGATCTCGAGTCGGGCAATATTGGGTTTTTCTACTCTGTATCAGCCCTGAACCTGGATTTTTGCTCGATATGGCAATAGGCTCGCCCCCTATCAGTCATGGGACGAAATTTGCATGGTGAAAAGTGGGTGCACTAGTAGTGTCTCTCCCTACCCTTTCGAGGATAAAAGGCGTGACTGTATATGTACGTATATAATAGACTTTTGCTCTGTATATTTTATCATATTTGACATCTTACTTGTCAAAACCGCTTCAAGAAATTAGAAGATCAAACTATCCAGAAATTAGAGGATCAAGATGCAATAAAAAGTCTAGAGGCAAAAATTGAGAGCCTCGAGCAGCAGTCCCGGCAATGTAACATCGAAATATCTAATGTTCCAGAAAGACGTGGCGAAAATGTAATTGCTTTGCTCGATGAAATTAGTAAAAATATCAATATAGCAATTCCTAAAGACCAAATTACCTCTGTACATCGAGTGCCTCACGCCGTGTCTAACGACAGGCCTAAAAATATTATAGCCAAACTTAGTACCCGGATCTTGAGAGACAATATACTCAGCGCATGCCGTCTGAAGAAAGGATTTACCTCCACCGATTTGGGCATATCTGGGACGCCTCGAAATATTTACATTAACGAGCATCTGACTCTACACAAAAAGCAACTGTTGCGGGAAACCCGAGATATGGCCAAGAAGCACGGCTACAAATTTGTATGGGTAAAACATTCTAACATTCTCGTGAGGCGGAACGAAACATCCCCCATCATAGCTGTCAAAAATAGTAATGATATCTGTAAAATTAAATCTAACACTACTAATTAATTGTCTAAGATTCTGTATTTATTTAATCTTGTTATTTATAAACGTCAACAATGGCGGCTAATCGTTATGATCTTGGTTTATACTATCAGAATAGTAGAGGTATACGTACTAAGCTTAACACTCTTTATGTAAACATTTTATCAAACTGTTATGACATCATTGTGTTAACCGAGACATGGTTAATTCCCTCCATAAACGATAATGAATTTATAGATAATCGTTACGTTACATTTCGCTGTGATCGAAACAGATCTGCAACTAACAAGTCTGATGGCGGAGGTGTCCTAATTGCTGTTCTACGTGAATATAACCCCATTGCTATATCGATTCCGGCTCATACACAATGCGAAAAATACTTTGAACAAATAATTGTTTCTATACCATGCTATAATAATACAACACATACACTTATAAGCGCTGTATACATACCTAATAATTCGTCACTAGAAACTTATAATTTACATTTTGATATACTGGACGATCTCATTATGTCAAATAATGTTGATAATCTGCTTTTGCTAGGTGATTATAATTTACCAACAGCTAATTGGATAAATCTTAGTACCCCATCCAACTACTTACATTGTTCAGGCACCTCTGCTGTTTGCAATCGTCTGAACGATTTTATGATTGTTCACAATCTTAAACAGTACAACCACGTTACTAATCAAAATGGACGTATACTCGATCTCCTAATGTCTAATACTACCTGCAATGTTTTAAAACCCAATCAAGATCTGCTTCACATTGATCAACATCATCCCCCATTTTATACGTTGCTCTCTTTAAATCTGAAATTGAAATTTTTACCACCACGAAACACCCCCAAGTATAATTATCGAAAGGCGGACTACCTCCTTATTAATAAGGAAATTGGCGATATAGATTGGCCTACCGCTCTGAATAATATGTCTGCTGAAAGGTGCGTCGACATTTTCTACGATAATATATTTAGTATAGTAAAAAAGCATATACCTCTGTCTAAACCAAAAAAACCTAGCTTCCCAGTATGGTTTTCCAAAGCATTAATACATATTTTTAACTCTAAAAAGAAAGCTTGGGCCAAGTGGAAAACATACAAAAATGAATCCGATTATGAAATATTTGCATTATATAGAGCTCGATTTAAAACAGAATGTACTAGATGTTATCATGCCTATATGACTAATGTTGAAGATGCCATCCCTAAAAATGTTAAGTACTTCTGGACATATATAGCCAATCGTCAACGTAAGTCTGGCATCCCATCGTGTATGTTCTATAAAAATGAATCTTCTAGTGACCTCTCAGAAATATGCAACCTCTTCTCCAGGTTCTTCCAGTCTGTCTACGAACCCACGACCTTATCACCCGATTGGCGTCCTGATAACATTCATTTAAGTGACAACAATACCTCGCTTTCAGCTGTACATCTGAGCCTTCCTCTGATTCGCAAGCAATTACAATTGCTAGATGTAACGAAGGGCCCAGGGCCTGATGGAATTCCTCCCTGTTTTCTTAAATGGTCTGCAGCAACTATATGTAATCCGTTATTTATAATATATAACAAATGTATTCAAGCTGGTACATTTCCTACTATTTGGAAAAAATCTAATATTGTTCCTATCCATAAAGGAGGTTCCAGACAAAATATAGAAAACTACCGTCCTATCTCTCTTCTCTGTAGTCTGGCTAAATTATTTGAAAAACTTGTCCATCAGGAAATCTATCCATTCTTAAGACAAAATATTATACCTGAACAGCACGGTTTTGTCAAACAAAAATCTACTACGACCAATTTAATTATTTTCACAAATTATTTATTTACAAATATGGATAGAAGATCCCAAACAGATGTGATTTACACTGACTTTAAAAAGACTTCGACCGAGTCGATCATAAAATTCTTTTAAGCAAGATCTCATATAATGGCATCAAAGGAGACCTATTACGTTGGTTCCAATCATATATTAGCAACCGAACTCAAACTGTGGTGTGTAATGGATTCCATTCCGATTCATTTCTGGCTACGTCTGGTGTCCCACAGGGATCGATATTAGGTCCGTTACTATTTATCATTTATATAAATGATATTAACAAATGCTTTCATAACAGCAGATTTTTATTATACGCAGATGATCTCAAGGTGTTTAGAACCGTCAAATCTCTAGACGACAGCCGTCTCTTGCAAAATGATTTAGATAGACTATCTGACTATTGTGATAAAAATAATCTTAAACTAAGTATCAATAAATGTAAATATATTAATTTCACGAAGAATAAAAAAAATATTAATTTTGATTACTCGTTATGCAATGAAATGTTAATCAGGGAGACTCAAATTTGCGACCTTGGCGTCGTTCTGGACGGCAAATTACATTTAAACTTACACGTTGATAAAATAGTGGCTAAAGCGTTCCAAATGTATAATCTTGTTATGAGAGCATCATCAGATTTCAAACTCGAAAACACCTATCGTTATCTTTTCAACACTTTGGTACGCCCACAGGTAGAATATGCATGTATGATATGGGATCCATATTATGCTAAATATGATCAGAAAATTGAGAAAATTCAACGGAAATTCGTTAGAACCCTGCAATATGAATGCCATAACAAGAGACATAATAATATTATACCATATATAGAATCACTCGCAAGACACAGATTGTTAACTCTGAAATCAAGACGCTTGTTGCTCCAGGCCATGATGCTCCATGGATTAATACATAATAAATTTGACTGTCCAGAATTAGTTAATAATATATTCTATGTCGTACCTAGGACTATATTAAGACGAGAAGCGCGCGTCTACCCGCTCTTTGCTACAACTACGTGTCGTACAAATGCGGGTGAACGTGCGCCCCTTTATAGACTAGCTCAAATATATAATGACCATTTCACTAACATTGATATATTTGCTGCAAAAAAATACGTATTTAGAAAACAAATTACAGATGCTCTAATGACGCACCAAAAGACGTAAAGCGAATGTGCTTATACCTATTATATAACGTGTTATTTTTTACTGTACCTTAAGAATTATGTTATGTACTTTAAGTAATCCGTGAAAACGTAGTGGAGTGTACACTAACCTAATTTTAAGATATTTCTACTTGTAATTTATCTGTATACTTGTTTGTTTTCCAAATAAAATAAAATAAAATAAAATAAAATAAATACTTGCCTACGTATGCTTGGAAGTTTTAATAAAAAGTTGTTACCTTCATTTTAAAACGGCAAGGATTTTCAACAGAATCAAAGTACTTACCTTATTAGATTCTACGAAACAAATGCCAGCTTAAGGCTTGGAATTTATATTGCAGAAATTGTTTTCGGTGTTTCGACATAACTAAGTTACATGGAATTGAATTCGGAAAACAGTTCTTTAAGGTGGCCAGATTTCCTTTATATTGCAAGAAATGTAGGTTAAATTCCCTATTTGATTTGACTATTGTGTTATTAATAAAGGATCCTAATGCTAATCCGTACTGACATATTATACTCTTTGTCTCAGAAATACTTTTACATAAGCCTCAAGCAACACTTACAAAGTAAAATAAAAATGAAAATTCTGATCTACAATAGGTCCAATCTGATAATACTCATTAGTGTTATATTCATAGTTAAATCACAGCCTGTAACGAAGCCCAGTAAAGTCTTGATCAAGTTAATTAGCGAAAACGTTTTGTAGGACACAAATTGTGTTTTTTTTTTGTGTCGGCCGCTCTTTTAGGGGACAAAAGTTAAAGTGGATCGGCTCATTAGTGTTGAACATTTTTTTTGTTTTGTTACTTCGCGTCTATTATAGTTTTAGTCTGAGGACAGAAAAAAATCCTCAATTCATTAAGTTTTGATGATTTTTTTTTATAAAATTTCTAGTAACTTTAAATAATTGTCACCGTCTTTTTACACGGCTATTTTAAAACAGGACTACTTAGTTACAATCATTCAGTTTCTGGTTAAATATGTTTACATATTAAATGGTATATGTATTTGGATCTGAGCGTGTATCAAAGACGATCAATTCAAATAAATTCCACCCAGCCCTAGGTCTCTAGGCAAATAAGATATTTAAACAGGCGCGCTGAAAATTATAATATATTTTTATTTACGTCTAAGCGTGTTTGGGTGAGTGATTGTGTTTGCTTTGCGAAATTCAATTTTCAATTTGATCTACATTTTATTTTATTTTTGAAATTATTTAATGAATAATATTTATTTTACAGGTAACTTCCAAGGTTATAATTAAAAACGTATTATAAGTAGGTAAGAGTACAAATTGCATTAATATCATTCCATACATAGCTACTTACTCTCGTACCAAATAATCTACAGTATGACGTCATATAACTTCAGCTCACAATATGTTCTTTCGCATATTTAACCAATCCAGCCCAAAATATTTTTCTTGACTGGTCGGTTGATGTAAAATGTGTGGCATTTTATAAAATAACTGAGGTATTGTACAATTAACTCTATTATGAAAATAAGTTTGCTATTAATTGTGACAATTTATATGAGCAAGTCTAATTTATGGGCTTGTGAGTGGGTTCCCGTTTGAAGTAGGTCCAATTAATATATCAAGAACTTTCTATAGTAAATAACGAAGCTGCGTGGAATGTATCGCTCCCTCATTAGGCACGCGCGTTTCCGGCGAGTCAAATAATAGGTAAGTCATGCGTGAGTGTAGGTCAGCTAGCGAGAGGCTTGTGTTCTCATGCGTCGAGATTGCTTTATAGCTTTAAACCTCATATAAACTCCATTTGGCGTTGACATTTAAATTGGTAGGTCATACTACGGGTCTTGAAGCCTCATAGGTGTTAGAGTTATGGTTGATTTAAAAATGTATGATGTTTATTTCCTTCTGATATAGTTGAGGTTTTAAGTATTTAAAGACAGGTATTATCTTACAGTCGCTTTGTCTTTTTATAATGCTAAATTTTCGACGAGTAGATATTGTACATTTATTAAAACAAATTCTGCCTCGGTGGCGTAGTTGTATTACGGTAGTACTGTTCCATTTATCAATGCGAATGTGTCGCCATCACATAGGCTGCCAAAGCAGTGGAAAAGCGGGGCCTTACAGGCTATAAAATACGTATTGTATCCGATAGCGCTGCGGTATTACGAGCCCTAGACAGCAAGATTATCCAATCAGGGCTCATACTAGAGTGCCACCAAGCACTGGAGGGTATACGAAAAACAAACTTAGTTACCTTGCAGTGGATAAAAGGGCACAGTGGCTCTCTAAGTAACGACGCAGCAGATGAGTTGGCTAAAAGAGGGTCAGACCAGGTATTAATGGGTCCTAATCCAATAATGCCGCTACCCTTTAACCAGCTGAGAACATGGCTGCGACACAGAACGCAAAAACAACACGCGGATCAATGGGCAAATATCAGTACATGTAGACAATCCCGGGAAGTAGACACCCAGATCGACTTCTGACAAATCGTCTCCTATCTTTGGATGGGGCATCCCTACGCATAGTTGTAGGTACCATCACTGGACATTGCCCTATAGACAAACATTTATATATTGTAGGTATGACTGACAGCCATGACACTGACATGCTGATGTAGGGGATGTCTGTTGGTCGATGAAACAGCTGCCCATGTCATCCTGGAATGCGAAGGTGTAGCTGCACAACGGGCAGAAATCCTCGACTCACCGGGGTCACTCCGAGAAGCCTGATGAGATATCAGGAAGATCCTGCGCTTCTGGTCGGAGTTAGGCTAGCTTGTCATATAGCTGGCATGCATATCACGCACAATAGCCCTATACTCTTACGGGCTAAGTGCGAGAAAAGGAGCCCACAACCAATACCAATACCAATACGGTAGTACTGCAATGCTGAGGTCTCGAGTTTAATCCCCGGGTCAGGCAAAGTGATATCGGATTTTTAACACGCTTGTATTAGCTTCGTCTACGTCTACGACGTAGTAATAGATGACAGGACCATAGAATATGTTAACGATTATGTCTACCTTGGGCAACTAGTGTCGTTCGAAAGTTGTACGAGAAAAGAAATCCAAAGAAGAATTGGTCTTGCATGTAAAAAGTACTGGGGATATAAAGAAGTAATGAAGAGTAAACATATAGATATTCACATTAAGAAAAAAGTTTTCGAAATGGCTATTCTACCATGCGTAACGTATGGATGCCAAACTTGGCCCCTGAAAAATGAAGACATAGAAAAAATGGCAGTATGTCAAAGAAGAATGGAAATAAGCTTTCTGGGTTTAAAAATTTCCGACAAAGTTAGAAACGAAATTATAAGAGGAAAGACCAAATTAGTAGATAGTACAAAGATGATAAATTTACTTAAGTGGAAATGGGCAGGACATATGTGTAGACAGAAAAACGATACGAGGATAAAGAGAGCAACAGAATGGATCCCACTAGACTGTAAGAGGAAAAAAGGAAGACAAAAAAAGAAATGGAGAGACATATTCATAAAAAAATAGGAACAGACTGGATGAGAACGGCAAGAGACAGGAATTTGTGGAAGGAGTTAGGGGATGCCTACGCCCCAGAGGCGACTACTGAAGTACATAGCTAATAAAAATAAGTTTGTTTTTTTTTTTACTATTTTTAAGTTAGGGTATAGAGAATAAGGTATATAGTAGTGTGTCAAACTAAACACTTGTGTAATGTATATATAAGTAGCAATAAAGGGCTTTTTATTTTATTTTATTATTTATTAGCTTCAGACGTATGTATGTATGTATCTATTTCTTTTATGTGTCTATTTCTATGTAACTTACATTTTGAACATGATTTTGACCCACTTAAAATCGTCGGATTAAATCGAAATTTGGCAATCAATCGAAATCAAGGACCGATGGCTATACAATATTTTAAACTAAAAAATACGTTTTTATAGAAATCCAACTAATTAAAAATCCTACTTGTTTTTTAGTGAACTAGAAAATGAAAAATAAATAATAGTTTACAAAAACTAAAAAACCCGCTTTATAAAAATCCAACTAAAAAAATTCAAATAATTTAAAATAAACTTGAATTGACAATAGTGTAAATAAGAAAAACGTGTATTTTATTGAAAAAAAAAGCGTGGGGTGCATGGTGTCAATGGTTATAAATATTTTATTGACAGATATAAATATAATATGAGTAGAAGGATTATACATACATACATACATATATACATACACACTCACGCCTGTAATCCCCGAAGGCGTAGGCAGAGGCGCAACTACTGCACCCACTTTTCGCCGTTATTCCGTCCCATGATGTGATAGGGGGCGAGCCTATCGACATATCGGGCACAAATTCCAGACTCCGAGCTGATACTGAATAGAAAAACTCAATATCACTTTGCCCGACCCGGGAATCGAACCCGAGACCCCAGCTTTGCAGTCGTACTGTAATACAACTACGCCACCGAGGCAGTCAGTAGAAGGATTATCATTCTGATAATATCTTAAAAACCACCCCACGCTTTTTTTTACAATAAAATACATGTTTTCCTTATTAACACTATTGTCAATTCAAGTTTATTTAAATTTATTTTCTATTTTTAGTTGGATTTTTATAACGCGTGTTTTTTAGTTTTTATAAACTATTATTTATTCTATTCAGCCCAGAGTCTGGAATTTGAGCCTGATATGGTGATAGACTCGCCCCCATCACATCATGGGACGGAATACGCGCGGCGAAAAGTGGGTGCATAAGTTGCACCTCTGCCTACCCCTTCGGGGATAATAGGCGTGAGAGTATATGTATATGTAAAACAAATTCAACTGTAAAATAAAAAACGTGAACAAAAATGCGGTATTTAAATCCACCGAACCCAAGTGGCTTCCCAAGGCCGGTGTGTAACTCAAAAATCCGTATAACCGCTGAAGAGTTTCCGAACTCCTCCGAAGTGTTCGGTGTAGAGGGAGCCACTCGACGCACGATGATAGGGCACATTCCCTCTGTGTCCGCCGCCAGCCCCACTTCAAACCCCCCTTATTATCCCCTTTTGTCCTTTACCTTTTTGCACCTGACTTAGGATGACGGCGGTGAAATTGATATACAGATAATGGTATGTCTGGACATGGGCGTCTGGTTGATATTTAATAAACTTTTTGTTAGTGGATGAAAAGTTTTTAATAAAGAAACGTTTCGAACATTTTAAAACAAGGTAAATAGGTTTATTTCACTGACGAAATGAGGATTTTCATATAATTTAGATTCTGTTATTGAAAAGATGACTTTGAAAGACATGAATCAATCGAATTAACTTTTATGTAATACCAATCTCTAAGCTGTCACTTAGCTATGTAATGTAGTCTTAGATATTAGGTAATTATTTTATTATTTAATGATTGGTATTTGTTAAATATTATGTATTTTAAGTTCTAATTAGCATTCAAACTTACCTATAGTTACAAAATAACCCAAACACTTAAATAAATACATATTTGAAAAATGTATCACGGTGAAATCCCTTATTTTCGACAATAATCCGACGAAGATTTAGTTTAAGAGAGACCATTATTCTGTAGAGAATTTCGTCTCTCAATATGACTGTCTAACGCGCTTTCTTCAAAACAATATTCGTAAGACAATACAGTGGTACAAAAGATTCCTTCATGCGAAGAAGGATAAACAGGTATTCATTCACAAAGCTTCAGCACGTTAATGTTTATCAGCTCGTTGCACTGGAAGTGTAATACGATAAGTATCTACAGTTATTTTGGAGGCATAAATGCAGGGTCTACCTGTAGTTATGTATATTTAGATATAATTAATTATAAAGAGAGAGTACTTTCTGATAAATAATGCTATTTAAAGTTTGTATCCAAAATAGAGAAGTTGAAAAATGGGTCGATATTTATTAAAGTTATATTATAATATTAAGTTATACACTCACACACACACACACTCACGCCTATTATCCCCGAAGGGGTAGGCAGAGGCGCAACTAGTGCACCCACTTTTCGCCATTTTTCCGTCCCATGATGTTATAGGGGGCGAGCCTATCGCCATATCGAGCACAAATTCCAGACTCCGAGCTGATACTGAATAGAAAAACTCAATATCACTTTGCCCGACCCGGGGATCGAACCCGAGACCTCAGCATTGTAGTCATACCATAATACAACTACGCCACCGAGGCAGTCAATTAGTTTTTGTTTTTTTTTTATTAGGGGGACTATTTTCGTCTAGCATGAATGAATCGGCGCAAGTGCACTATATATTGTTGGCTCATTTAACAAATGGGTCTCAGAGCATTTGTATTTTGGTGCCTTTTCACTTAAAATTTATGGGTCGTCTTGTCGATTACCTCCAGATGAGCCTCGTCACACACTATATAAACGAAGATTACCTTACCCTGCTATTGGACCCACAAAATTCAACCTATCAGTCACTTTCTTCTCTCTCATAGATTTTTTTGTATCCAACAACTTTATCTGTTGAAATATTGAATAAATAAGTAGAGTTGTATCCGTTACTGATAGAAAACCTCGGAGCGGTTGCCGGTGGTCTCCTTATCAGGTTTTGCTTTATTACCACGTAAATAAGAGACATTTTGGGGTAATTTTATTCAATTCACAGGAATTTACGGATAGTGTGCGTTGAATTTGGAATTAATATTTTGGTGAAAAGCGGTAGGTATTTAAATAATCGGATTAAATGGATATTATATTTTTGTTAAATGTAATTACAGTATACACAGGTTTGGGTATTTCTCCTTTATTAATTACTAGGTTTTCGCAGATATTTTTGGCTTTACCAACAAAACATTTTAAACAATGTTTAACTTAATATTTTGTTTGCGTAACACATAATAATAACATATTCTTTTCTTTGACTGCCTCGGTGGCTTAGTTGTGTTACGGCACGACTGCAATGCTGAGGTCACGGGTTTGATCCCCGGGTAGGGCAATTGGTTTTTCTACTCAGTATCTGGTCGGAGTCTGGGATACCACTTAAGGGATAAAGGGCTTGAGTGGGCGTGTGTGTATTCTTTTCAACAATATACAATACGCAATACACAAGCAAGATTATAATGGAATTGTATGATGTATCACTTTCTTAATAGATACCTAATGAATGTAAATAAAATGAACTAAATATATCTAGCTCACTCCTTTGCATGCCCAGTAAGGGTTGAATACGGTGAGACTTTTTATAATTACATAACAACTGTAAAATGCATGTAACCTGTATTCAGCAAATAAAATGATTTGATTTGATTTGATTAATAATTAAATTCATTTTTAATTACTTTATTTGGCCATGAGCTTATACATTTAGTTTATAAATCAATGATTCAGATATATTAATAAGAAACCTATTCCCATTAGATAAGAGTGCAGCTCTGAGTGTAAATTCAGTTGAACTAGAGCACGTATGACTGTTAGGTGTTTCGACTCGATAGTATCGCGGGGGGAGATACATTTTGCGTATTATGGCGAAACTCTTACGCCAAGCGGAGCTATCTTATCCGCTATCATACTAATTAAATGGATTTCTGCATTTCCAACGGTAAACAAGAATGTAAACTGAATTCACTTATCTAAGCTATTTCTTCGTAGAAACTTCTACAGAAAGCTTCGGTAAACTGGTCATTATAAACAGACTACGAATTAAATTTTGTATAGAGGAATTGTTTTTAACGATTAATAATATGGCAGAAAGGTTATTATAGAACCATTAATAGCAGATTTTGTACAGTCAGCCACATACGTAGCTGAACAAATTCAAAATTTCATATCTCCTACCTTTAGTTTAATTGAAACGTTTCTTTTACTTTATGTGAAGTATACCAAAACAATTTTATTTTAATTTTGTAAAGAAAAAAATGTTTGTAAAATCACAAAAGTGTAAAGCTGTGATTCCGCACACGACGGCAAATGACGCGCGGCAGGACGTCACTTGGCAGTCGTCGCCAGTGCCGTCTGCCGTCGCAGCACATGCTGTTGCCGTCTGCCGCGTTCTGCGGAATCACAGCTTAAGGCGATTTGAAGTTTTGAATTTGTTAGTTACTTATGTACCTGCCTGTACGTAGTATGTATTTGGTGCTTGGTATATGAGAAATGGAATGTCTGTTTGGGTACATTTTTTTTATTTATTTATTTGCAAGAATCATTGTTATAATTACATGGTTCATTGTCTTTTTATTCCGACAAACAGTATGTACATTTTACTGTTCGTATGTTGTAGCCAGTATTATGACTCAGCATAAAGATAATAGGTTAAATTTAAGATGGCCAGTGTGGTGATTACACACACACACACACTCACGCCTTTTTATCTCCGAAGTAGGCGGAGGCGCAATTTAGTGCACCCACTTTTCGCTGTGCGAATTCCGTCCCATGATCTGGTAGGGGCCAAGCCTATCGCCATATCGAATGGTGGATTATTGTGATATATAAATGAACGTTACGTGTAGAGTTACTAGTGTTTAGCACTCGCTTTCGGGCTAAGGACCTACTATTTCTTCATTGTTTTATAAAAAAAAAACTATGAAAACTTATAAAGATATCTCTGAAATACTTCCGGTGAACCGTGGATATGCATTTGCGCCTCCATTTATCTCATGGTTAAAAACTCTGTGGTGTATACATTATTATGTTAGTATATTGTTAAAGCGCATTCGTAGAAACAACTAAGGCATAACATATAAACCCAAGTTTATTCGACTAAGTTTAGTATTAACCACAAATACTGGTTAAGTATTAAAAGTCGGTGATAAAAGTAGACTTCGGACATTACCTGGGTATTGCACTCAGCACTTTATTGCTTCGATATAGGTAGCTGAGTTAGCTAACTTTACAATCACAATCCTGAATGGTTCTTAAATGTTCACTTTAATTTACTGTATTAAGTTTCGAATTTACGGCTTGCTGATACATGCTTATACACACTCACGATTTTTATCCCCGAAGAGGAAGGCAGAGGCGCGACTATTGCAATCCCTTTTATCCACGTATTCCGTCCCATGATGTGATAAAGGCGAGCCATACCGGGCACAAATTCCAGACTGAGGGCTGATGCTGAATAGAAGTACCTTTTCTTATTGCATCGCATGACGAGACGAGCATGCCTTACGCCTGATGGTAAGCGATACGATCACCCATAAACAATAGAAACACCATCCAGCACCTTAAGTTACAAAGTACTGTGTGGCGTTCCACTGCGCTTGTCATCCTGAGACATAAGATGTTAAGTCTCACTATGTCCTGTAGTTGCACTGGCTATGGCTATGGCTAAAATGTATGCCCTTCAAACCGAAACACAACAGTGCATGCTCACTGCTGCTTGGCGGTAGAAATAGACATTGCGGTGATACCCACCCAGACGGACTCTTACATATGAGAGTCATACCTAATATCACTTCGGCCAACCTGGGGATCGAACTCGAGACCTCAGCATTGCAGTCGTACCGTAATACAACTACGACACCGAGGCAGCTGATAAATGCTACTCGTCACATATATGTATGAGCCGACCAAAACAAAAGTCACACTTTAATCAATGCTCTCAAATAATGGTAAGAAAATGAGTAGGTAACTAAATTAGCTGTCTGATACGATAACGGTTAAATAAAATTTACTTGAAACCTCTGAAACAGACCCTCATTGTTTTCTTTCATCAAATTCAAGGCGACTCCTAAGTTCCTGACTGATAAATATCAAAGGTATTTCCAAAGTATTTTAATGTTGCATCGTCACTTCCCTTTCATTTTACTTTTAGGAGTTCTATAAGTTATGGGATAGTACAGTGAAAGCGGGTGTAATTAGACTATCCGAAGTCGTTTTGCGGATCGATAACTTTACTTATACTCGCGCCTTTAACCCCGAAAGGGTAGGCAGATGCGTAAACAGTGCACACAATTTTCGCCATATTTATTCCATCCCATAACGTGATAGGGGACGAGTCTATAGCCATATTGGACACCAACTTCCGGCTCCACCAATTCCGGCTTGATAATGAGCAAGAATCCCACTATCACTTTGGTCGATCCGGAACTCGAACCCGATAGGTACCAGAGAAGCAGTCTAATGATTGAAAAAATCATCCCTAAATCTAGAACATAAGCCTGTGGTGAATACCAATCTTAGAATGGCATCGCAGTATTTGCAATCTCTTTGGATGCCACTCAGAACAAAACCAGGTCAAGCAAACACCGATAAAATTAATTGGAACTTTACGTAGTAGTGGCTAGATGGCCACGCGAGCTATTTCATATGCTACAATCACTAAGGTTATTGAAGAACGTATGGAGACAAGATGTAAAGCCTATCCAGGTCCCATGATTACTCTAACTCCTGTAGTCTGTGGATGAATAGATTCCATCGCTATTTCTATATCTGCTGCTAAGCATCGTGCAGATACTTACTGATCAGTTACCAAAATAAAATTATAGAGAAATATTTTTTTAAACATGCTCTAAGTGCTATGATAATTGTATATGGAACTTTTGTATCAGACAAGTACAATGAAAATAAAGAGATATGTATTTTCCAAAACTACACAAAATTCACTCGAGTTTTACTACGTTTTTAAACTTCGAGTTTTGGCAAAGCAACCCAGAAGTCAGACATAAATGTGTTTGAAAAGCATCCAACTTACCCAATTTACAGAACCAGGTAAATAACTGACAAATATAAATCTACGGTGAAACTCTCAAGATAAAACGCCGTCATTACAGAAAGGATTCAGAAAACCTTGTTATGACAATGAGGCCAATTCCAGACGCACCGACTCGGAATATCCATGAATTGTATGGAAAAATACAATTCCGCGTGCTTCTTTTAAATTAAAAATATTACTTTGTGTAGTAACCGCCTCGGTGGCGTAGTTGCATTACGGTACGACTGCAATGCTGAGGTCTTGGGTACGATCCCAGAATCGAGCAAAGTGATATTGGATTTTTCTACATAGTATCAGCCCGGAGTTTGGATTTTGTCTGATATGGCGACAGGCTTGCCTCCTATCATATCATTGGACGGAATATGAACGGCGAAAAGTGGGTGCACTAGTTGCGCCTCTGCCTATACCTTCGTGGATAAAAGAAGTGAAGGTATGTATGTATGTAGTAATTATAGAATGAATTTTAACAATGTATGAGAGTAACTTCCATTCTCAGACAAGAAATCCTATGACGTAATTTCGATTCAGCTATTATTACTAATATTCACAATCCAACATACTACAACAACTTTCTGAGGTAATAAGGGACACAGCTGAAAGTGTGCAATTAGGCAATTTAATTATCAAATGAACACACAAAAGGTTAATTGGTGTTTAGTGTAAATCTACTTAAGCATGAAATAGCAGAATGGACGACTAGTGACAGAACAAATTGTGCGTAATCTGCGTGAGGAGCCGCAAAAACGTGGGCTCTCCCCATTATGAATAACTTCCCGGCCCTCATCTAATTTAACTTGTAAACATTACAATTTAGCCACCCATCTCGACTTGATGCCTCCAAAAGTGCTATTCGCTACCTTTATTACGAGAATTTTTATTTCGTTTTTTGTTCGCTTGTTATTTCTTTATGAGTAACCTCGTTTACGCTTCGGGTGCTCGAGGGAATTAAAACTGTTCGCGAAGGTAAGACTTTACGGATATTTAGATTTTGAATTGTTATTTTTAGCTTTCATAACTCGTAATAATGAATAAACATAGCACTGGTCTTTTGTATACCTAACCTCAAAAAACAACAAACAACTTAACTTTTAAAACCTTTCACAAAAAGCGGCATTCAAAAATTTCATCAAGCGACGTAAATTGAACAAATCAACGAGCGGCGAATTTAATACATTTTCAGACTAATGTTAAATTGGATCCAGTTGGGAGTAGCGTACCTTTTGTGCAAATTGCTATGTTCAGGTCTTTGACAATGTGACCGGCATTTGTCCAACGTTCGCGCTAACGGCCCTTAATTGCATCCGTTGCGCTGCACATCGGGGGCTAAACTTCACCTTGACTTTATGACCTTTGGAGATATTGGTGATGAGGGGTTAGGTTTGAAAAATCTGATTTTTTAAATAGATTCGTGGAGTAAATGAAGGTCTTAAAGACAACGTCGGTGGTGTAGTTGTATTACGTGCGCAGTACGACCACCGCTGTAAGGTCCCGGGTTCGAATCCCGGATCGAAGTGACAGTGGGTTTCGCTGCTCAGTATCAGCCCAGAGGCTGGGCTTGTATTCCATATGGCGCTAGGCTCCCCCCCTTTCACATCATGGGGCATGCGAAAAGTCTGTGCCCCGGTTGCACTTGGTGTAATGTGTGTAAAAGACGTGGTTCGTACTAGATGTACCTAATATTATTTGATATATAACAGCAAATAGTAATAGACGGTTTGTTTGATACTAGTGATATTCTGTATTTATATATTTCTATGGTAGAAGTATGATGTATAAACCAACGAATGAATTTGGATCAAATTTCCCACAACATATAGCCCTATTATACGTACAACGTTCTATTCTGTTAAATTGTGCTGTAGGACTTTTATTTTGAGAAAGCAGTATACATGGACGCAGCCGTGAGCGCAAGCTAGTTTAAAATAAATATGAAACGCCTAGCATTGGAGATCAGAGAGAATTCACAAGTGACCTCATAAAACGTGTATGGTCAGGCCCATGTAGCTTAGCCGTTGGTTGCCGGTCGCTTACTTACGCTAGCTCGGATGGCAATATTGCCCATCTCTGTATTAGGGTATACACACAGTCTTGTCGTGCGTACAATTCGCACCTTTAGAACGAAAACGACACAACGCAAAAAATAGAAAATTCAGTTGTAATTTTTATATGACTAAAAACTAGTCCCTTATTTATAAAAGTATAATAAAAAACGGACCGATCTAAAAGTTTTGTCCTTTTCCTGTTGGAATATGTCTGTGTTTGAACTATTGTTGTATTGAGAACTTCCTTTTAAGTAATTTTATGACGATAACTCCATTTTCTATCTTTTTGAATTGTGTCGTTTTCATCCTAAAGGTGCGAATTGTTAGTAAGGAGGTATACATATTTGTCATCGACTACATAGATTTTAGTATACATGGGGAAATAGACATTCGACAGCCGCGGTATAATCCCATATTTTTGGTCAACATATTTATGGCCATCATAGGCGGATGCAACAACCCAAACATCCATATTTTGTTTTTGTTTCACTTTGCCATCATCATCATCATCATCAGCCTTTATCAGTCCACTGCTGGACATAGGCCTCCCCTAATGAGCGCCATAGCGCCCTGTCTTCAGCTTGCCGCATCCAACATCTGCCTGCAGTCTTTCGCAGATCGTCATCCCACTTGGCCGGAGGGCGTCCTACACTACGTTTGCCCAGTCGCGGTCTCCACTCAAGAACACGTTTACCCCAGCGGTTGTCGGTTCTTCGTGAGATATGGCCAGCCCACTGCCACTTCAGCTTGCTAATTCTTTGAGCTATGTCGATAACTTTGGTTCTCTGTCGGATGTATTCGTTGCGAATCCTATCCTTCAGAGAAACTCCGAGCATAGCTCTCTCCATAGCCCGCTGCGACTTTAAACTGGTGCACCAACCCTACCGTGAGTGTCCATGTCTCGGCTCCGTAGGTCATGACGGGTAGGACGCACTGATTGAAAACTTTAGTTTTCAAACATTGCGGTATGGATGACGAAAAGACTTTGCCATGCAGAGTACGAATTATGAAATTTATAAGAAATAAATAACTATTAAACATGTCTAAATATTTCAAATTTAAATTCAACACTTTAAAATAATAATTTCAACAAGCATGCCAATCCAGCACTCAGTAAGTAGCTGGCGTGAAGGCGAGGTTACATAAATTCAATTTGGGCACCTCAGAGAGCTCTGCAAATTGCCTCGTCGACCAGCAAGTGGAGTTAACCCTTTGACGCCGATCAGGTCGTCATACCGTCAACCGAGCGCGGCGTGACGTCATTCCGATTCGGTCTGCATCATTCACTCAATTGCGAGGCGTCCGATTCCAAATTTAAAATGCTAAACGGACACTTATCTGATGAGCGGTTTGAGAAATGAAAATCCTTGCTGATTCGTTATGAATTTAAAAAAACTTATTGTTTACGTTGGTTTTGGATTTTAACTTTCAATATTTGATTACTTTCAATATCATTATATTATTGCATCAAAAAACTTAATATAAATAAAAAATACAAAACTGAAATAATGCTACATCTAGAAACTACAACAATTTTAGTAGCCAGATCCGAAAAGAAAGCCGGTAAACGTAATTCGAAATTATTTATGAAAGTTATCTAAGATTAAAGTATATAAAACTATTTGAAACATCGATATGACATGAAAATATATTAAAATACATAGTTAAAATGAAATAGGATATAAAAACCCCACAAAATCTCAATATCAGGGGACTATACTATATAGTATCAGCGGCTGCATAAATAATTCTCATGGTGTTCGTATGCCCTGAACCCTGCCTCCATCCAGAAAGGATGACCAGGGGATCTCCAACCCTGACGAAACCCTGCTCCATGGCCCATTTTACGCAGAAATTGACACGTTTTTCTAGATCTATTTGCCAATCGCCGTCAGGCTCGTCTGAAATGTGTAATACTATTATTAGAACGAATTAGCAATATACCTACCTGCGATAATACTACGTTATTGGTAAATCAAAAGTAAGTAAAATCTATAAATAGGCTCTCAAGATAGATGGGGTAGGTAGAGATAGCAGGAAACTCATGCTATTCGCTCGAGATTTTGATATAGCTTTAGTATCTGAGCTGCCCCATTGGCTAACAGCAGCGTAGGCAGTGTAATCGGCTTGATTTGGCTTATAAACTCCATTTCATAGTCCAAAAGTGAGTTCACCGGGTCGGGATCTTTTTGACTTATTTCATAACAGCCTCTTAAACTTATCGAGGATAGGGGCGTGACTCAAGTACATATTATTAAATTTACTAGACTGGCTTTCGCTACCAGCTTCGCGAAAGAGTTTTTCCCGGAAAAATGTCCCGTTATTTTCCCGGGATGAGGAATTAGCCTATGTCCTTGCCAAAGTCTCAAACTATCTTCATATTAAATATCGAAATCCATGGAGTCGTTTTTGAGTTTACGCGTCGTTCGGGTTCGGGGGAGTTGTTTTATATTACGTAAGGATAAGAATTTCAAAAATCATTAGAGTATTATATTCTAACTAGCTTTTGTCCGCGGCTCCGCCCGTGTGAATGAGTTTTTCCGGGATAAAATTCCCGCTTTATATTTCCCGGGATAAAAAGTAGCCTATGTTAGTAGTATATGTTAATGTAGGACATGATCTATCTGTGTGCCAAATTTCATCGAAATCTATTCAGTAGTTTTTGCGTGAAAGAGTAACAAACATCCATACATCCATACTCACAAACATTCGCGTTTATAACATTAGTAGGATATAATTCATAACCTTCATAAACAAGCGGCATTATTCCCCTCCACAAATGCAACTGTCTAGCGATAGGAGCGTAGCGCGTCACTGCAACGATGGGGCACCGCGGTCGATATTTGGATATAATTTGCGCGGACTTCCCAGTTGTTGTTACGACAATAATTGCAGCTGCTATCGATCGTTGAGCTGCTAACACAGCGGCCAGAGCTGCTCCTGTCACTTGGTTGCATGGTAAAGGTGTCTGATGAAGGTATATTGTTATTTTTTTTTAATCTGTGGTTTTTATACGAAATTGGCTGGTGGCCTGCTGCTGGTGATGAGTGACGATTATAAACAGTGGCAATACCACAAAAGCTTTCAATGAATACTATATGCCACTATATTATGTTCCTTCCTCTAATATATGTTGGCTCCTAATTCAGAAATTAATCTTAACTTAACGACATATTATATCATTAAAAAAAAATCTTTATTATATCACCTTATCGATCAAGTCGGTAAAAATCTGTTTAGTCCACACACAAGCTTCTGCTTCCTTGCAAGTACTGGCCATACAGGCGACAGTATCTATTGGATACTCTCCCACAGAGGTTTCAGCGGCTAGTACTAACACATCAGCTCCGTCCAGTATACAGTTTGCTATATCCAGCAGTTCAGATCTTAGAGGTATTTTTTTGTATCTCATACTGCTTAGGAGATGAGCGCTCACGCATACTGGTACGTTAGCCTAAAAATATTTATTTATAAATGTTTACCAACTTGATATACATATTTTGAATAGATAATGATAACCATATTGCTTTTCAATTGATAAGTGCTATAAAATATAATTTTGTCTAGTGGACCATGAATGTCACCTTGTTTGCTCGTGCAATCATGTTTTTCTGTGCTATTACCAGTTTTTTCGGCGTGATGTCTGATCCCAATTCTTGTCTTGTAATCATTATTCCATTGGCGGCCTATGATGTACATAATAGCGATATTAGGGTAGAATTGCGGCTATTAATGCTAGTTGAACTTGTCAGAGATTGTGCGTAGTATGTTTAACAACATACTAATGATTTTTGACCGACAAAACTTACGTTAAGAATTTCTTCATAGTTACGAAATCCTTCAATAGTTTGTATGTTAGCAATAATTGCCATTTTTCTTCCTTTCTCTCCAATTATCCCTCTGAGCTCACTAATACAAGTCGGCGAATCGACGAATGAAGCAACTAAAATATCGATCTGAAATCAATAAAATATTACGTCAAAGATCCATTCTTTTGCGTTAATTCATGTCATCCATCTTCCTTAACGGTCAACACAAAGTAGGTAACTGAAAAATATTCTTCGGAAAAATGTCTGTTCTTAATGAAGAACGATGGCCGACCCAAGAATAAATTTTGTGTTTCAGCTTGTTGGTATTTTCAACAGGTATTTAGTATAAGATTAGAATTTTTTAAACTTATATAATAATCCTATCAAATAAAAATAGTGAAAGAATTTTTATTTATCATTAAACAGTGGTAATATTTCTATTAGCTATAAACAGGATATTTTTGAAACAATAATTGCATGTTTGTCTACTGTGCAATTTATTTAAATTCTAGAAAATATTATGCGATATTTTACTTTATTAGACATTCGTGAATATTTATTAGCCTTTATAGTACCGACACGCTTTGATGGCCGTTTTGACACGTGTCGTAAAATTATACATTCCATAGGTAAAGGACATGTCCAAAGACGGGCTTAAAATTCTAACCAAGACAGTTTATATATATTTGGATTTTAGATAGAGCTCCTATAAACTAGCTTTTTACAATAAATCGTTTAATTTTACACCTCCGATTTTGAGACTTATGTAATTTTATTTTGCTTGAAAATGACTGTTAATATGAACGTTTTTAAAAAAGTTAGGTATAAACGGAGGGGTCTAAAAATGTATTTTGAATACATCCAATATTCATATTTAGCCCCTTTATTGTCCCTAAAGTCAGAGCCTAGTTATATTTTGAGGCCCAGCACCCATACAAAAAGCGGACATCTCCATTTACTAAACGTGACTATTGACAATAATGTATAGTAATTAGCTTTATGAACGTAGTTATGAATGAATACGCAACTTGATGAGCGGGCAAACGTCAAAACGGCCATCATAGCGTGCTAATACTATAGGCTTCGAAAGCTAGCAAATTAAGGAGGCGTCTGTACTATACCTGTTGATGTACCAACATTTCTAGATCCATTTTGTCCTTTTCACTGAAGTTAGGCATGTTGAAAACAACATTCGGTACAAACACGTCCTTGTACGACCCCAGGGGTCCACCGCGTTCGATCTTACAAGTAAGTGTGGTGGCAGAGATCATTTCAACTTTTAGCATCAATGTTTCGTTGTCCAACAGAACTAAGTTTCCTTTAGACATTTGATCAGCGAAATACATAAAGTCTATGTAAACTGTGTATACAGAACATCTGTCTTTGTAGGTTTCGTCTGTTGTCAGCCTTATTGTATCACCCGTTTTTAGTTCAACATATTCACCATAACTCTGCAAAGAAACGTAACATTATTTTGTATACTTCGCTTTTTTATTTTAGTATTTATTATTGACTAGCTTTTGCTTGAATCATCGCAGACGCTAAATTTCTTTGTCGAAATATAAATAGCTTTTAACCTCAGGAATACTTCAACTTTCCATTAATACAAAAAATACCAAATTCGATCAGGAGTTTAGAAGATTATCTTCTACAAATATCAACTCCCATATAAATATTATTATAGATATACCATGACATTTTTTATCTTCTTTACTCACGTCAGCAATCCTGCCAGTCCTTATTTTCCTGCCAGACAGTCTAGCAGCTATTGCTAACGGATAACTCCTGCCCATAGTCACACTGACATTATTCGCAGCCTGTCGCAGTAGCTTTATCATTTCGACGTGATCGTCTCGCGTGTCGAACGAAAGGTTCAGCAGAGCGATGTTCATGCCAGCCGTTATCATTTTCTCCAATATCTCGATGTCGAATGTTGATCTGCCTGTTGTGGATGAAACTGGTTGAATTATGAATTATATCGTGTACGAAATACCGTTTAAAATTTGGCTTTTACAGTCATTGTTCTTTAAATAGATGATTAAACATTATGTAATGCATTAAAGTTCCTATATGTTTAATATAGCTTAATTAACTGTTACTAATAATTGAGCAACCACGTTCAATTAACAAACGAGAGCGATAATCCAAATTGAACTACAGTGACGAATGTACTGGCGCTAACTGAATCTAACCGTTCACTACTTCACTCAATAAACACTCACTTTCGTGTTCGGTTTAAGCATTTGCCATTTGTCTAAGCCTCGCAACAACGGCTGTCTCTTCGCAAAATAGAGAAAGAATTGTCGAAAGCTCCTTACCCATCGAAGCCATAATCCCGGTGAGTCTCTGACATCCGGCTGGTGCTTTGATGTCTAAATTTAACAAATGATCTAGAGGTGTGTACGCGTTTGCAGCGCTCAGCTGCTGACCCGGTAACTCCATTGCGTCATACTACAAAAAAAATCTTTTTAATTTTTTTTTTAATAATTGCATCGGGCGACTATTCACGCTCAGAGAATAATTTTCTACCTTATCGGTGTCCTTAAAACAGAAGTCAATGTAAAGGTACAAAAGACCTTGCTAATTTTTCTTCTAGTTAGCACGTAGTTACGAAAGATGCATAAACATTTTTATATTTAAACCATGACTTTATAAAAGAAGTGACAATAAATATAGTCTATAGGTTATAATATATAAAACTAAAACCTAACATGTAATCACTAAAAGTTTGAGCTACTGAAATTGCGTTTCAGTAAAGATAGATTAGTTATAGTTCTACCGGAGTTACGACGCACAAAAGCCGGATAGGAGTAATTGAATGAGACGATTCGAAGATTGCCCTAAGTGGCTTCAGTTTTATCTGTACCTACGTTATACTAGGTGTAATTGGACTTACTTCGCTTAGCTTGACGTCATTATCCGTAGGCCAAACCATTGCAATAAAACGGTATAAATAATAAAACGACAGTATAAAATCTACACAACTTCTGTTTGATAGATATCAAAATTGAGTGACGGGTATTTTTTTATTTGGCTATCAAGAATATAATACTTTACCCTATGGTTTCCAGGTTCCTATTTTATGAATAGACTACTTTTCGGAGAATCCCCAGTATATATACATTTTTAAATGTTCTGTGAACAATTACGATATCTTAGCGTAATCTAAAACACTAACATCTAATCTCAAATCCCAATCGCCCCATAACTCACCGTATTTTTCAGCTAATTAATCCGACAAATCGCACAAATCCCGTGCTGTGTAATCACCCCTGGTTTGTTAAACAAAAGTCAGGTGAATTACAAAACCAGGAGAGGAATCCCGATCAGGTTTAGCTGAATGATAAACAAGAGCCACAGATGTCGCTAACAGCGGCAAAAATAAATAAAGCGAGCAAAATAAACAAAACCAAGTTTTATTTGTGGGAAAACCATTAGGGGATCAGAAAGAGGTTGGCGAAACAGATAAACGGAAAAATAAGGAAAGATTTTGGACAGTGCGGTCTGTAATATTGTTGAGCACCTAGATTGGTTAGTCTCGCGAGATGAGATATTTTATTTAAGAGACATTAGGATGTTGTGATGTATATAAAGATTATTGTGCTTTTAATGGTTGGACAGTTCCGCAAAATAACAAAATTTATTGGTTTACCTTCAAGATTCTTATATTTTATTATTTGAAATGTAACTTGCACAATGTTATTAACTTGAAAACGTTGTTTTATAATAACTTAATGCCAGTAAAAAGAAAATGTAAAACTGAAATACAATCATGCAATTCTTTTAAAATTTGAAATCGATACAGCGATCTAAGATCGTTTATTTTCTGCCATAAAACTGGGTGGCCGAACGTCAAACAAATTGCACCTCCACACTAAAGCGATAAAATCTCCATTAATAAACAAAATTTAATATCACGTGACTACAAACCGTCCGATACAATTTATTGCCAGCGTCAAATTTGTTTGCTCCCGAAGGATTGTCAATCTATAAAATCCACACTCGGCTGATGCGTAAAACCCTTTGTGTTCTCAAACTTACAGCAAGGTCCCAGGGGGCTGTATCAGTCACAATGAAATTCACGACTCGTGATGCGGGAGTACTGAAATGTATTCCATTTGATACTGAATTGTAAAGTGGAGAAAAATGTACGGCTCTTTAGAGGTTCGGTGTTTATTCAATCATATTTGCGTTCGTCATTTTTGGTGTCGATGTTTTTGCTAACTGTAAAGGAATAATGTTTAACAATAATACTAGCTCTGTAATATATATTATCAGTGCTGGCAACGGACCTCCTTGACTATTTAGAGGGTTTAGGCTTTAGTCCATCACAATGTGTAAAAGTGCGCCTAGGGGCCTAATTACATAATAAATGATTTGAATTTGAGTTTAATGAATTTTTAGCTATGTAGATCCCGTCACAATGTTTTCCTTCATCCTTAAAAAGAGCGATAATTGCCACTCAATAACAGAGTATCAAAGCCAATACACATGTAACTTTGTAAAGTCAGTGGTATACAAAATGCATGCCTCGAGTTTTGAACCTGCGGACTTTCGTCTTAGCAGACCGTTCAATTCCCAGTGCCAACTTTATAGGTTCTACTACTTTGTACATACTAGGTTTTGCTCGCGACTTTGCCCGTGTGAAAGCCTTTTCCGTTACAGAGGTCCCTCCATCAGTATTGCGATCCGTGGCATCATATGCTCCCAAATAACGCATACGCCTCACGCCTTTTATCCCCGGAGTGGTAGGCAGAGACGCAACTAATGCATTCACTTTTCACCCTGTGTATTCCATCCCATGATAGGGGGTGAGCCTATCGCCATATCAGACACAAATTCCAGACTCCGAGCTGATACTGATTATAAAAATCCAATATCACTTTGCCGGACCCGGGGATCTAACCCAAGACAACAGCATTGCAGTACCGTAATACAACTACGCCACCGAGGCAGTCCCAAATAAATAGTTTAAAATGAGTATTATTTACACTCGCTGTTTAATACGCTGTCAAATAAAATTTACTTGAAACTAGGGAAACAGGCCCTAAATAGTACTATTATGAAGCTGAAGAGTTTGTTTGTTTCGTTGAACGCGCTAATCTGAGGAGCTACTGAACCGATTTTGAAAATTTTTGGGTATCACCTAGCAAATTATATCTGTGATCAAATATTATTGTTAATTAGATAAAATAAGACAATTATTAACACTATTTTATTTCAACACAAGAATAAAGTTAACATATCTAAATCAAATATTTCATAGAAATTAACATTTATACAATAAAGTGATTAATTAATTCAAATAGTCAATTTTCATCATCCAGACATCTGTAATGAAAATACAATTTATAAGTTCATATATTTAAATGTTTTAATTTGCATTTGATTTAAATATTAAAAGACAAAAATCAATCTATGAGACATTTTATTTACTTTGAAGTCTCTGTACTTTGAGCCTGTTAATTGTATTATTAATTTTCTTTTGGGTATTAAAGTTTATATTAATGATATTTAGTGAGGTCGGAGTTACAGAATAATTATTGGCTTGAATTTGTTGTATTTTTTCGTAATCAAAATGACTGAATTATGAACAAGGCTGGCAACGGTAGTTTCTAACTAGATGGTATCTTGCGTGCCAGACAACTACTCACCAGCTCATTTTCTAATTACTATCAAGACTATTGGAACGAAGTTCCTTATCGCGCGTTGTGAAAAGGGGCTAGACCACGAAGAAAAGAAGAAGAGCGGAGGTGCCGCAAGGCATATAGGTCATGTCACCATCAACTAGGCCATGACGTCACAGTAGGCGGGGCCTAAAACCGTAGTTCTGAGTGAATCGTCAGTGCGTTCGGTTCGGCCTCATCTGATGTTTAAATACGTATTAAATTCTTTTAACCATGAAATGTGATATTGATGAGAGTAGAAGTTGCTCAGGATCAAAAATCAAACAAGATGGCATAACATTTTATGTGTAAGTCGTTTAAATTTATGTTTATTTGCATTTTGAAACATATTTTCTTGTTGCATTACCAAGAGACATCTATCGTCGAAAAGTTGCATTCTACATATTTCTCACCGATATCTTGATTTTAACATTATAAACGCATTAGGGTTGAAGGTGGCCCTCGAGAAAACCGAGGCCGTGTGTTTTCATGGACCTCGGAGAGGGCCACCGGTCGGTGCCGGCATCGTCGTTGGGGGGGTGCGGATCCCCATCGGCTCTAGCATGAAGTATCTAGGTTTAGTCCTAGATAGCCGATGGCGATTCCGCACCCACTTTAAGGAGTTGAGGACGAAATTGTCCCGGGCAGCGGGCGCTCTTTCCCGCCTGCTGCCCAACCTGGAAGGTCCTGGCTTCCCTTGCCGGAGGCTGTATCACGGAGTCGTGCGGTCCATAGCCCTTTACGGCAGCCCCGTTTGGGCTGACTCCCTGGGCCGCCCCTGCGTCGCCCTTCTGCGCGCCCCGCAGAGAGCTTTAGCGCAGCGGGCGGTCAGGGCGTACCGCACGGTCTCTTTCGAGGCGGCTTGCCTATTGGCCGGATTTCTGCCCTGGGACCTGGACGCCAAATCCCTTGCCGATGTATTCCATTGGCGGGAGGAGGCGTTCAGTCGTGGGGAGCGTCCGGCCCTGAAGGAGGTGGAGGCCAAGAGGGCCGCCTTACGGCGAGCCGCCGTGGAGGAGTGGCGTCTCAGGCTGGAGGCCCCGTCGTGGGGGCACCGGGTCGTAGAGGCAGTGCGTCCTGTCTTTGCCGAATGGCTGGACAGGCGCCACGGAGCGGCAACATACCGCCTGACGCAGGTGCTCACCGGGCATGGCTGCTTCGGTGAGTTCCTGTTTCGGGTGGTACGGATAGAGGAGTCGGCCGTGTGTCACTATTGTGACAACTGCCCAATGGACACGGCCCAACATACGTTGGAGTGTTGTCCAGCCTGGGATGAGGAGCGCAGCGCTCTCAGAACAGTCGTCGGAGAAGACCTCTCGCTGCCGGCCGTGGTCGCTTCCATGGTCGGCGGCCGGGAGGCCTGGCAGGCGGTGGCCCACTTCTGCGAGGCGGTCCTCTCGCGGAAGGAGAGTGCCGAGAGGGATCGCCAGCGCAGTGGTGATCCCTCCCGCCGCCAGACGAGACGTAGGAGGCGTCGGGTGGACGACTGACCGACGTCTCCCGCCCTGTGGATTGGGGGCGTTTGGAGAATTCCACCACGGTATTCCCTGCCTGTCGTAAAAGGCGACTAATAGGGGCCTCCGGGGTTCACGGGTGGGCGGGACGTGCCGCCCACCCATTAGTCTAGCCAACTTCTGTGACCCCCGTGATGGACATGTCCGAGGCAGCGTGTCTCACGCTGCCTCGGACACCAAAAGGTGGACACGGTACGGTGTTTCGGGGGCTTCTGAGCCCCCGCAACAGGGAAAAGGACCGCAACAGCGGTACGCGCAGGGGCGGTTGCGGACGACAACTTAGACGTGAGTCGGAGGAAGCCCGCAGCCGTCCCTAATGCGCCGAAGATGGCAATTAAAAAAAAAAAAAAAAAAAAAAAACATTATAAACGCATATTACAATCATTTTTCGGCAGAAATAA
Organism: Lapara coniferarum; assembly: GCA_949316025.1. Lineage (NCBI taxonomy): Eukaryota > Metazoa > Arthropoda > Insecta > Lepidoptera > Sphingidae > Lapara > Lapara coniferarum. Next base: position 15,540,591 of record OX438925.1, on the reverse strand, counting down.
GTAAACTTAGTTCATTTTGCCTTTAAATATATTCATTATTCAATCATTTATTATTTAGTTACAGGAAATGTGAAAAAATATATTAAAACATGTAGTGACATCTGTGGGTAAGTATTCAGAAATAACGGATAGCGAAAAACATGTGCGTCATGTGAGCGGCACCCAACATCGAATACAATTCGACGCTTGAAAGGCAATAATATCTAAGCGATAAATATACCGAAAATGAGTTATATACATATTTGGAATCGCCAAATTTTTTTGCGTCGATTGATCCGGGTTTCGTAGCTCTAGGACAACTTTTTTGGCGGTTAGATATTAGATGATTCCGGTAAATTTCACATCTTTTTTCTCATTTACCAACAAGAAATTTACGACTTTTCGGATTTATAGAAGTTGGTACACTCAAGGAAATTGATTTTGAACTTATCGTGTCTTACTTGAAATCGTGATATTACATGTTTTGCATTAATATATGTTTACTTGAAATAAAAATATGCTCTCTCTTTAATTAGTTGTTTATTACCTACACAACAAAATTATAGCATTGGCGTAGATATATATTTGCCTGCACCCATACTCACCATATTGATGTACTTAGATATTTTCAGCTTAATAAAATATTTTGTTAATAGTACATATATACAACTTTACATAAAACAAAATAAAAAGAGATTAATCGGTTAGATAGTTTTACCTGAATAATATAAGTTCTATTTTTTATGCTTAGATATTTTTACTTGTCAACCTTTAACTTCAATGATGTCGCATAGTTAATTTTACCGGGTATGTTCAGGTGGTTATACTTATTGTTAGGAGATATTCACCTGTTCGTAATAAAGAAAATACACCCGCTTGCGAACCACCTAGTGTTTTAAAAGTGTCGTTGGCTATTCTCATCTAGCCATGTATTTTTCTTATATTCCATGGCCTGTTTTATATCGTCCCACATTCTTTCTCGTGTTTGCAAAGTACTATGAAAATCCTTTGTGGAAGACGTATGTCAAAATCGTAGAATGTGGTGCTTCATAGTCTCTGACTACCCGTATGGGATGAGGGCGTGAGGTTGTATGTGTGTGCTTTCAGCAAAAATAAAATTTGAGTGAAAATTACGAGTTTCCAACACAATGAATAAATGATAATATTATTGTTTTCTAGTTCTGCTTGAGGCGAGAACCTCCCTCTAACGAAATTTGTTAACTATTAACAAATTCTATATCAATATGCTATATTTTGGATGTAAGTATGTTTATGTAACAATAAAATTTGATTTTCATTAAAGTTTGCTGTTTATTAAATAGTTTGATGTTGGTGGGAATAACAATATTTACAATATTGTGCACATATTTATGTTTTTCTACATTCGTGCGACCCAGTAATTTAGGTATAGATATTTTTAATTGATTTTATTAATATGTTTAGTTGTCCTTATACGATTCTTACCAACTGCGCATTTTTAAATATTTGATATTTCTTTAAATTTACTTGTTACGGTATCCATAAAATTATCCATTTAGATGATTTTACTTGTTTGTAAATTAAGGTAATTTTTAACTAAGCGACGGTAACTTTTTAATTTATAATCGTCAAGGCTGTTGATTTAGGTAAAAAATGTCAAAAATTAAGAAGTTCCTAAATCAGTTACAATTATTTTTGTGCAGCAAATAGTTTCTTTATGATTTTTTTTGTCAAAATCAAAACTTTAAAACGCTCTACTGAAAAAAATTGCTAAATGTCGCTTAGATATGATTGCTATTCAAGCGTCGATATTATTTTTATTAATTTCGTTGTATTTGTAAGTTTTTTTCGTGTTATTGAGTTATTTGTTATCATTTTAGATTCCCCATTTTGTTTTTATTTTTGCGGAGAAAGTAACTTATTACTACCGATGCTGTAAATACAGAAAATAGAAATGCATGAATACGTGTTATGAATAGACGCAACAACTGGACGCCAACAAAATATTCAAAAATATACAAAAATGCTTGGAATATAGTAAAAACAACAATTTCGCTTTTCTTTAGAAAATATTCCTACCTGTCAAACATTTGATGTTCGTCCCTTCGTTTAGAAATCAATTAAATTTACAAGTTAAAATATCACTAAAAGTGGGGTTTTATTCTTCTTGTTTTGGTTTTGAATGTCCAACGTTTAATATTCGTCCCATCGTTTAGAAATAAATTAAATTTAAAAGAATACTTTAGTTCTTTTTATTTGTTTTTGACATTTGACATTTACAACCAACAATTTCTGATCGCAACTATAATATTTTACGGACTTTGGCGGGAACCTGGGCGTAAAGGTTGCGTTGTTTCGGTTGAATTTGATTTTTATATGCATGATGCGGTTTGTTCAGTGGCCAATAAGGAATACATTCATTTTTATCATAATACTAGGTGTTTCTTGCGGCTTCATCCGCGTGTATAGCCTTTCCGCTAAAAAAAGTCCCTATGAAGAGATTAAAAATATGCATTATTTCCATGGGGGTAAATTACCGGGATAACAAGTAGACTATGTGTTAATCTAAGACATGATCTACTAGCGTGCCATTTCATCTAAATCCGTTTTGTTGTTTCTGTGTTTACTTCTAACACACATGTAAATATCCAAATATTTTTATGAACTTTCGCATTTATAATATTATCACAGGATACTGAAGTAGATATTAGTAAGATTATCGTAATTATTAATTTTAATCAATAAAGATTTTTTATCAAGAACTTTAACAACTTATTTTATTTTGTTTTATTCCCTAATTTTCCTGTATGTATGATAAAATAATCATAGACATATATAATTATTTTATCATATATGTGTCACCTATGTAATGTATATGCTGAAAAAACGGTTAAGCGCCAGTAGAATAATAAATAATGTGGTCCGCCATACTAACGCACATAGAATCGTCTGGAACAAACACTTTTGCTTGTTACGCCGTAGGGTTGAAAAGACGACCCGTGTGGAGTTGCTGGTCTCCCATCGGGCGCGTCTCCTGGGTGGCGGATAGGGGAACGGCCCCCCTATAGGGGCTACCGGAAACGGCGTGGACCAAAACCAGCAAAAACGGCTTTTTCGACGCGTGCCTCTGTTTAGCAGAGGAACGTAGTCGAAAAACGATGACGGTCTCACACCCGTGACGAGGGTTGAAAGGCTAGTCACACCTAGCCACCGTCGATCTCGCAATCCCGATATGAGGTGTTGTGGTCATGTCTCGCGGCCTTAATCGGGATCGAGGGTCTTGCCTTAACCGGCCGGACCGCGAGGAAGAAAACCTCTATAAAAAATTACCCCGAATCCTAAGTGGCGGCGCACCGCGAGAGGATGCATGGCTGATGGGCAGTTCAGTCATTAGTGCGACCCCCGCTAAGGTACCGGCCGACACCTGTAGCGGGTTACACGTAGGCTTATCCGAGCACAGGGGGCACTACTCGGATGGACGATTACTTCCCCCACTCTCGTGGGAACAAAATGAATGTCCAAAAAAATAAAAATGATAAAGAACATGGAAGTCAGACGAAGATTATAGTAGCTCCACCAGAATCGGCTCGAGGAGAGTGTGGACGCTTCAAGCGACCGAATACGCCTGCGCATGTTTCGGTTGTGGATAGTGAGGGGATGGAGTCAGACGGTTCTTATAGATCGCTAGCCTCGCTAGCATCTAGCGAAATCCGTATGCCTAAGAGAGGTAGACCCTCTGCAAGTATGAAGTCCCTGCCTAATTCGAAGCGGAAAGCTATTACGACTAGGTGTCCATCCGAAGAAGGGATAACCACAGACGTTGATACGGAGGGCGAAAATCTCTCTGTTGCATCGTCTTCCATCGAGTCGCAAAAGCGTAGTACCAACCCAGAAGACATCAACGAAATAATACAGTCGCAGCCAGTTCACGAGCTGGGTGATTGTATAAAACGTCATCTGGAAACAATAGAAAGAGTTTCCGGGAAGTCTCGTAGCCAAAACGCGCAAGAGGTAAAACTAGCCATGCAATGGTTAAAGGCAACAACAGGAGAGCTAACGCGACGTCTTGCTTCTGAAGCTCATGTGGCGAGGTTGGAAAACGAAATTGTGGATTTGCGATCGCAACTCTCAAACCTTACTACCGAGATTTCAAAACTAAGAGGTCAAATCCCCGGAAGAACGGCAAACCAACGGCCTATTCAGAATACTGCGGCCAGTCTATCGGTAACTGTCCCTTCAAGTTCCAATACAAATATGAATGGTATGGAAGAAAGATTCATGGAGCAAGTTAAGGTTTTAGTTGAGAGCCAGTTTGCAGCTTTTAAAGCAGAAATTTTCCCCGACAGGTATGTAAGACCACCATTAGGGGAGAAACCTTCTATCGAAAAAGCGCAATCTGCTGTTGAAACTAATAGTAGGAAAAAGAAAGCGAAGAAGGCCAGAGTCAATCACCAGCCGGTGATAGAACTACCTCCAGTTGGGCGTCTAGAGCCACAAGCCTCGACGTCAACACATGCAGCCTGGGAGGTAGTTGATAGAAAGAAAAAGGTGAATGCAAAAACAAGTCAGCCCGCAGATAGGACTTCATCCTCTTCTGCTCCTAAACTACAGAAGCAGAAGAAGAAAGTGAAAATACCCAAGGCGTCAGAGACTGCAGCGGTGACTATAACTGTTATGGAAGGTTCTTCTATGACTTACAGTAAAATAACCGAGGAAGTTAAAGCAAAAATTCGATTGTCAGATCTGGGAATCGATAATGTTTTCCACAAAAGGAGTCTTACTGGCGGCATTCTTATGACCATAGGTGGACCGGAATGCGGTGCGAAAGCGGAAAAATTGGCGGCACTGATGCGAGAAGTCTTATCAGACAAAACTATTCGCATCAGCCGACCAGTAAAAACTGGAGATATCAGATTGCGGGATCTTGACGATGCTGCCACTCCACAAGAAGTGGCAGCAGCCGTGGCAGAGGCTGGTGGCTGCTCAACAAATGACATCAAGGTAGGTGAGATTCGCAGAACACCTACAACGATGGGAACTTGCTGGGTCAGGTGTCCTCTCACGGCAATGCAAAAAATTGTCTCAGACAAACACATCCGCGTTGGCTGGGGAAGCGTAAGGGTTGAAGTACTAGAAGCAAGACCTTTGCACTGCTTCCGATGTTTGGAGAAAGGACACGTAGGCATAAAATGCCCCAATAAGGTAGACAGAAGCAATCGCTGTTATGCTTGTAGCGAGCCTGGTCACAAGGCCAGTCAGTGCAAAGCTCAAGTCTTAAAATGTCCACTATGTGCCGATAATGATTGCCCGTCGGACCATCGATTGGGGAAGAAATGTGGTCCACCCATAAAAAAGAGCGGGAGCAATAAACAGACTCTTCCTACTTCTAAGCAGGGGGCTGATGAGGAGACCATGGACACGGCACATTCTCCCCCTTGAAGATTCTCCAGGGCAATTTGAACCACTGTCGCAATGCGCAGAATTTGCTGTTGCAAACTATTGCGGAGTGGTCAATTGCCATAGCTGTAGTTGCAGAGCCCTATGTTGTCCCAAGTCATCCTCGATGGTTTGGGGACGAGCAGGGTTCTGTAGCGATTTACTGGGGAAGTGTTACTGGTGTTCCATCCTGCTCCTTATTGGAAAGAGGACAAGGCTTCGTTGCTGTACAGTGGGGTGTCTTGACCATTGTGGGCTGCTATATCTCTCCCAATACGTCCATTTTAGAGTATGAAGAGTATTTGGACAGGGTAGCTAACTGCATTCGTAGATATCTGCCTCGTCCCTCGATTGTCCTAGGGGACTTTAACGCCCACTCACAAATCTGGGGTAACCGCAGAGAGACGCGTCGGGGAGAGACACTGCAGGAGTGGGCAGCTGGTCTTGATCTGCGACTCGTGAATCGGGGGTCAGTGAGCACTTGCGTGCGATGGCAGGGGGAATCGATCGTGGATCTTACATGGGCGACTGCCTCTGCTATGGCTCTGTTGTCGGGTTGGCGGGTCGCAGAGGAGATAGTTACACTGTCTGACCACCGTCATATTGTTTTCAATGTGGCTCTCCAACGACGTAATCTAAACCGCAGTAATAACGCTCCTTTACCACGCTGGTCTCTCAAACGGCTTGATCGAGATATGCTAAAAGCCGCTGCTACTATCGCGTCTTGGACAATAAACACTGACATAGCAGTGTCTGATCCGGAAGGTGGGGCTGATTGGTTTCGAGGAACAATGACGCAAATATGTGATATGTCCATGCCACGGGCCAAGACGAACACCAACAGAAAGGCGGTGTACTGGTGGTCGGCTGAAATTGCGCAACTTCGCGTCATTTGCCTACGCAAGCGTCGCCAGTTCACTAGAGCTCGAAGAAGAAGGCGCGCTACCGATGAAGAAAAAGCTATAGCGTACAGCGAGTATCGAGCGGCAACAATAGCGCTTCAGGATGCAATTAAAGTAGCTAAATCTCGTTCCTGGACTGAGCTTTTGAAGGGAATAGACGGGGATCCATGGGGCCGTCCATATAAAATGGTGTTAGGTCGACTCCGCCCATGGGTCCCTCCCCTCACGGAAACTCTCGATGCCGACCTATTAGAACGAGTAATAAGCACCTTGTTCCCCGTAAGCCGCGCAAGTCCTACAGTTCCCCTGGTTATACCGACGGATTGGTCCAACGCACTGAAAGTGAATGACCAAGAGCTAAACCAAGCTGTAAGGCGCTTAAAATCTCGAAATACGGCACCAGGCCCGGATGGAATACCTGGTCGGGTCTGGGTTCTAGCTTTGGGTGCACTAGGGGATAGGTTAAAGCGGTTATTTGATTGCTGTTTTCATACATCCACGTTCCCTAAAGCCTGGAAGGTGGCGAAATTGGTCCTCCTTAAAAAGGAAGGCAGAACTGCCGACTCCCCTTCGGCTTACCGACCCATATGTCTACTGGACGAAGCTGGTAAGTTATTCGAAAGAATAATTGCCACTCGTCTCAATGAACATCTGTCAGGTGTGGGTCCCGATTTGGCTGACAGCCAATATGGCTTTCGGAAAAGGCGTTCCACGATCGACGCTATTCTGCGTGTCCGCGCATTGTCGCAGCAGGCTGTATCACAGGGTAGAGTGGCGTTGGCGATAAGCCTAGATATCGTCAACGCCTTTAACACCTTGCCATGGAACACTGTTAGAGAGGCATTAGTCCATCATGCAGTGCCCCTTTACCTGCAAGCCATAATCGGGGCATACTTGTGCGATAGATATATACAGTATGTGGACCAGAATGGACGTATAAACAGAAGGATGATGCATTGCGGTGTTCCACAAGGGTCTGTTTTGGGCCCGCTTTTGTGGAACATAGCATATGACGCAGTTCTGCGTGTTGACCTTCCCGCCAGCATCAATATTGTTTGCTATGCGGATGATACGCTAGTCATAGCTGACGGGGAGAACTTTGAAAGAACCTTACAGCTCGCTGAACGTGGTGTGGCAATCATCGTGACAAAAATTCACGAATTAGGCCTTCAAATAGCGCCTCAGAAAACTGAGGCACTATGGTTCCACAAACTACCGAGAGGTAGGGAACCACCGAATTCGTTCCTTCAAATAGGTGAGTCGGAAGTCCGGATAAGCCAATCTATTAAATACTTGGGGCTCATCCTAGACAGTCGCTGGGGCTTCGAAAAACACTTCGAGCGCCTAGTTCCCCGCATCGAGAGGGTAGCAGGTGCCATGCACAGATTGCTACCCAATCTTGGGGGACCAAGCGAGGAAGTTCGCCGCCTCTATGCTAGTGTAGTGAGATCAATGGCCCTCTACGGTGCACCGGTATGGTCAGAAAGATTGAGAATCCGTCGCTGCAGGGCTAAGTTATACCGTGTGCAGCGCAAGATGGCCATCAGAATCGTAAGGGGATACCGCACAATATCCTTCGAGGCGGCAACAGTCTTAGCACGCTTTCCACCTTTAGACATTCTGGCGGAGATGGATACAATGGTTTATAACCGAATCCGAATGCTCCGCCAGATTGGTGAAGGTAGTGGAGACATAGGCTTCGAAGTGGCTATTAGACGACAGGAACGTCAAAACGCACTCGTGACGTGGCAGTCAAGGCTTCGTGAGGAGCCTTACGCACACAAACGCGTCGTCGAAGCTATTCTGCCGGTTTTCGAAGCATGGATGAAGCGCAAAAACTTGCGATTGACTTATAGGCTTACTCAGATAATTACTGGGCATGGATGCTTTAGTGATTATCTGAATAAAATAGGGCGTGAGGCGACGGCGAATTGCCATCACTGCAATGGCCAAGATTCCGCAATACACACGCTGTCGGAATGTCATGCATGGGAAGAAGAGCGACACACCCTGGTTGATATAATCGGAGCGGATCTCTCGTTGCCGGCAGTCGTACGAGCGATGCTAGCTGGGGAGAGAAAATGGAATGCTGTAGCCTCTTTCTGTGAAACTGTAATGGTAAAGAAAGAGGCTGCAGAGCGGGATCGAGAAAGGATTGATCCCACTCGGAGAAGGAGACGAAGGCGCTGAGATAACAATATTGATCGTCTCGGGCTGTCTTTGTCATTACAAAGAGCTTTGCCTGGGGGCCATTAGTGTTCCCCCGAGTTGTGCTTAAATGCTATAGCACTGGAAGGACTTCGGCGTGTTCGGTTCGAGGTCCCAGAGTTCTTCTAAAGTGCTGTTGGAGACCAACATGGGGTTTTTAGTCGGTAAAAATCCGACATACCCTGTCTACTTGTCATGAGCACGACAGGGATCCAAGAGGATTTTCCCCATGACAAAAAAAAAAAAAAAAAAAAAAGGGTTGAAAAGACGAACTAAATTATTGACAAGTTAGCTCTGTTACGTTGTAATAATGCCATTCACCGCTAGATGGATTTTGATTGGGGGGAGGAGCTATCGTTATATTTCATCCCCCGACCCCCCGCATTTAGCGACGCTACGTTCTAAAGAGATTTTGGCTTGACACACCTCCGCTCTTCTTCTTTTCTTCGTGGGCTAGACGGAAAAAAATCTTACGAAAAGTTGTCACGACACTTTTATACTTGCCCTGTGAAACCAGCCAGTAACAATAAAGAACTGGCCGTAAAAGTGACATTCGAAATTTAATTAAAAAAAGACAATTTAAATCTTAGAGTAAGTATAACTACGTATACATACTCTAAGATTTAAATGCTTTTTAGAGTAGTTTTTTTTCCGTTAAGTTGTATGTTAATTTTAATGTCAATGCTTGCTTAGGTGATGATCGTGATTCGATGACATATCTATTGTGTAGGTAGAAGTAAATGTTTTCATTGATGTGGTAACGTTTTAATGAAATATACAGCTATTATTACAACTTAAAAGAAATAAAATTTTATTACAATATCTTCACTAATTAATCGAAAAGAACTTCGTTCCATCCGGGTGTCCCTTGACACCTCTCAAGTTTTTTTTGTGTCTGGGAGTTAAAAATAATTCATTATCAATTCATGAATGAACATTGTTTTAGCTTTTAGCTACCAGTCCTTATATAAGTATGTTTTTTTTTCTTTGTAGAACATCTCACTCACACAACTATAGCTTTCCTGGAGGTCGTAACTCGCCAAATTTTCACCGTGTCACAAAACGAGCTGCTCTCTGACCCTTTCTGCAGCGTCACGTAGCTGTTTCCGTACTCGAGCCAATATTTTTTCACTGCGTACTCGATCGCGAACTCCACCCTCGCTTCCACTGCCTCATGATAGTTTTTGCGCGCTTGACCTTTGCAATACAGAATTTGAACTTACACACATAATACATTCACACCTTTTATCCTCGAAAGTGTAAGCAGAGGCACAAAAAGTATATTCACTTTTCGCCGTACGTATTCCAACCCATGACGTGATAGACGGCAGGCACGTTACCATATCGGGCACAACAGACTCCCGGCTGATATTTAGGACAACACCGAATATGATTTTGCCCGGCCCGGGGATTTATTAGAGACTTCAGCAGTGCAGTTGTACCATATTACAACTACGCGATCGAAGCAATCTTTGAATTCGGACTTAATGTTGTTGAAGTTTGCTTTATCAGTAACTAGCTTTTGCCCGCGGCTCCGCCCGCTTGAATGAGTTTTTCTGGGATAAAAGTCCCGTTTTAATGTTTCCCGGGATGAAAAGTAGCCTATGTGTTAATCCAGGATATGATCTATCCGTGTGCCAAATTCCATCGAAATCTGTTCGTAGTTTTTGCGTGAAAGCGGAACAAACATCCATACATCCAGACATCCATACATTCTTACAAACTTTCGCCTTTATAATATTAGTAGGATTAATTTACGCGCATTTATTCGCGTAGCTTCACTTAGTTACCAGATGTCTGGTTTTTAGCGTCTGGGTCTTGCCTCTACTTTATTACAAAACATTTATTTTTTACTCAACAAACAAACCAGAATATATATTTAAAGCGTAATAAGGTTGTTATACATTAATAATTGATTTTTGTAAAATGATATATTTATGCAAAGAATTCATTCGACAAATACAAAATAAAATACTAACAAAAATATCCTTCATGCAATTGAATTACTAAAAGCAGGCCCAAATTTGATTTGCAGAAAGGGCAAATCAGTCGACTGGGAAAAAGTAAACATTCCCATCACACTGATAGGATACATATTCAATTTCTTTGATAATGTCATATAAAGGTACTCGAAAACAGATTCCTAAATAAATATGGTTTTATTTCGTTGTTCCAATCTTTAACGCCTGCGACCTTGGAAGTTGGATTTATTTGTTTTTAGCTTTTTAGGTCAAAATATTTTGTTGCTAATAATTCATGATTAATTTTATACAGAAAAAAATCTCATCTGCCCTATTTTATGAGAGGTAAAGTTTCTTTGAGGATTAATTAAAAATTCTTGGAAAAGGGACAAAAGCGGACGCGGCGGTAAAAAGCTGCAAGAATAGAAACATGAATTTGAATTAAAAGGCATTAATACATTACAATATTAAATGTTATAATAGAGTAATATAAAAAAATGGGCTAGTAGCCGTTGAGTCGAGCTCCACATTAACGATGTTTTTTTTGTAGTTTGCTTTTTCTAAATACTTAATAATTATCATAAAGATCGTTGATATGTTAAAGGCGAGATTTAGTTATTAAGGTTACATACCTATGTTATTCTTAATCCAATACGTATCAATAGATACCTACGTAATAAACTTCACACTTTTCTAGAAGATAATATTTTCAAATTAAGTATTCAAGCAAGAAAATGCCTCGTCGTACATTATACTCATTCTACTGATCCCGAAATAGTATAAAACTCTATATTTTCGATCTTTTAACATTTAACGTTTTATTTAATAGCTGCTCCCTTCAATAGGTGCCCGTGACGTAATATCCCGTAAATCTCATTTTAATGGTAATCCAGGATTTAGAAAAGTCGTTATGTAAAATTGCAATTTCTCTTAACGCGCTAAGTAGCATCTCTCAGTTCAAACTTTGTGATGCGATGAAATATCTTTTCCATCTTTCGTAGCATGATTCTTAATATATTTTAGAAAGTACTGCTATGGTTGTATTTGGTTTCTTATTTGTTCAGAAAACATTTTCATTACGATTTGAAGCAACAATTCGGAAATTTGGTTTTATTAAAAGTAATCAAATTACAATATCAATATTACCTATAAATGACTGTACATCATTTAATTTACCAGCCGACGCAGTGAGTTAGACCCTTCTCGAGTAATATTTTTAACCTTACTGACGTCGTATAGTTAGAAGGACACTTCTAGGAATGTTCATTATAATAATAATCATCATCATCATCAGCCACATGACGTCCACTGCTGAACATAGGCCTCCCCCAAAGATTTCCAGAGTGACCTGTCAAAAGCGGCCCGCATCCAGCGCGTTCCTGCGGCCTTTACCAAGTTATTGGTCCACCTTGCAGGTGGATGGCTGTCGCTGCGCTTGCCAGTATGTGGTTTCCACTCGAGAACTTAATATTATGTTCATAATACTAATAACGAATCCAAACTAACTATGGTACAACAGCGGTACAACACAGCGATAAGTGCTCAACAGCCTGGTGGTTCTCGTGCACTCGCTGACAGCTATGATGATGCAGCATGGCTTCAACCAGAGCAGTGCTCGAGCAGTTCGCCCTGTGACAGTCGGCAACACGATGACACGTGATTTAGTTTGATTGGCCGCCATCGCGCACGCCATCACACTCGCTTCGGCTGCGTTTACTGGCATTTTCATCTAATCATCAAAGAAAAATCATACGACATGCTCTTGCATAATATTATTTTTATGTAAAGACTCATCTAACTTTCTGAATTTAATATCTGTGTAATGCTGATAGTAAACATACAATATATTATATGAACCGCCTTAATATTTAATACTAGCGGAATTGTATAGTTAGCATGATTAAGATGATATAAAATTACTTTTACAAACATATACCTCGTCCAGTATCCTAATGAAACTTGATTTGCTTATAGCCAATGGTTCAACTACACAGCACACATCATTAAGAGCCTTTATAGCTCTTAAGATATAGTCGACATTTTCACTGGCTTTTATCGCAAAACCGGTGGCACCGTCTAGTATAGCATTGGTTACATCAGATATTTCACGATGGCAAAATTTACCATCTGTTAATGCTTCTTTGAATATTCCTCCCGATATGTAGTAAGGTTTACCAGCCTAAAATAAAATGTCAATTTGTGGTTTACCACTTCGAGTTATTTGTATGACCTCCAACCGATTAGTGCAATGTAAGGGTTTTCTCCCATTGGCAAGTGCAGGAATACTATTGATCTAAATGCAGAAATGCGTTTAAAGTAATTTAAGAAATGAGAAACGACGTGTTGTCATATGAGTATCATTTAACAAAAGAAGGAATATATTATACCTTTTGACATTTAGCACCGACCCATTTCTGCAATTGACACATGCGATTCTTTTGTGATCTATCAAGCTCATAAGTTAAAAATTCTCTTGAAAACATTATCCCATCCGATTCCTGGAATTGAATATTTCATTTATTTAGTTATTTTTCTCGTTCTAACAATATTGTTTAAGCCATAATTAATGTATTAGTATTTTACTACTTTATCAACAACCTAGTAAAAGGAATCTACTTAATGTTAGAAAACAGAACGTACTATAATAATATCGTCAATATTTTCCAGTCCTTCGGCAGTACAAATGCCTGCTATAAGTAATGGTCTTTTTACTTTAGTTCCTATGTATTGCTTTATTTTCTTTAATGTTTCCATTTTTCGAGCATAGTTTATTATTATCATGTCAACCTGTAATGTATATTTTTATATTAACGTGGAAAAATTGTTAGGTAGTTTTTATGGCACATGATTTAAAAAAATACCTGGTATTCCAAAGCAAATTTGATAATTTGCAAATCTTTTTTAGTAATCACAGGGCTTGTACGATTTCTACCTTTTGCAGAAACATGACACAAGCTTTTGAGTTTACCGCCTTTCGAAATAATACATTTAATTGAATTCTCATCAACAATTTGTTTACAATTCACTATTATTTCATCTTGAGCTATGCATATTTCTGTTCCGATTTGAATTTCTGTTGTCAGTTCGGGAATATCTACAAATATTCTTTTATCATTGCATTTGTCATATTCTTCTAAATTACATGTCAATATGATGGGATTTCCTTCCTTCAGAAATATGTAAGGTTCGCCCTGGAGAGAGGATTTTTTTATTACAAAACGTTTTGAGACGACAAGAGGGTTAGAAGCCTATTTGTTAAATTATAAATAAGTGTATTATTTCTGAATTCGGCGGAGCTTTCCAACGTAGTTTTAACAATAATATACACTAACTTGTTCTTATGCCTTCACTTGCATAGTTTGTTCATCAGCCCATAGAACTCGAATGTGGTAATGATTCCTAGTGTAACGTTGAGAGTTTGCTACGTTATGCTGAATATGCATATTTTGTGAGGAGCCTTGTATAGGTGTCATAGGAAATCTTAGACTAGCCGGAGCTAAAAGTTGTGCTGTAGACATTTTGTCTGGCTGATCGAGTTAGAAATGTGTCCTTACTTCTTGTAGAATTCCAGTTCTTACGATACAAGTCTTCAACTCGATACAAGAAGCGGTCGGCCAGTCAAGTACAGCGTGTTTATCGCAAAGTGCTGCGGCCGCTTTATCTACCTTGCTGAGCAACTTTATCTTATCCCCTTTCGTGATGTGGGATGTCCTCAGTCGAGCTACGTTCATCCCAGCTTCCATAAACTTTTGAATGTCTACTACTGATATATTTATATAGGCTGGAAATGGAATTGTGTATACAAATATGAATTATAAAAAAAAATAATGCGGACACATTTTTTTAGTGCTTAAATCAAAAAATCTAAATGTAGCCAGGACGTCGTAATGTAATAATCTTGACAATTCAGTGTGAGAATGTGAGTGTGCATGGTTTCAAACAACGTTTTTTGTACCCTGCCGTCTCACAGACATGTCCACTCTCCGGACTTTATGAAAAAGTAACCCTTTTCTAGCTATGGAGTGCTTATAAATGATTAGTATAAAAGTAGTAATTTGTGTCAGTCGCAATGAGATGATTTACTAACGCAAGGTAACAATAATAGGGCTTCTTCGTAATCTGTATGGAGGTCTGTTCAACAAATCAGCATCGCTGACATCTATTTCACCAAACGTGATTAGTTCTGGATTTGTTTCCATCTTATAGAGAACAACCAATTTATAACGTATCTACACAAATAAAACTTATAAAACTTAAATCGTATTCAAAATATTTGTACGCTTTCTAAAAGTCATTGATAGATTAGAAATCTGTCATGTTCATTACAATTTGTCAAGAGACATGTAGAGGAAAAAGCAGAGTACAATGCGAAGAGTATAAATTATATGCCTATATTATTTATTACTACTGAACATAATGAGACTTAACATCTTATGTTTCAGGATGACGAGCGCAGTGGTATGCCACACAGCACTTTGTAACTCAAGGTGCTATATGGTGTTACTACTGTTTATCGGCGGTCGTATCGCTTACCATCAGGCAAATGGCATGCTTGTCTCGTCATTCAATGTAATTAATTAACAAAAAATAAACTGACTTCAAAACCACTGCAAACCAAAAAATAATTCAACTTTATATTTGCTTAGTGTATACGTATATTTGGAGTCGATGCCTATTTTTTTAAATATACACGCATAAATTATGTACCCACTTATCAAATAATTTATTAAAATTTTCGATTTCTGTCGCAAGTACGTAATAATTAATTAGCTATGTAGTTTCCAAAGAATGTTCCTGTTTTTTCTAAGATGTATGGTGCAAAACTACAAATACATGTTCAGAAAGGGTAACTTTTCAAGCAATAATTGTGTTCGATTATTACTAGCAATTTGATTCGTCTAAATGAGGCTGTAAGTCACGTGTCCATTACGTAAGTAGCTTGCAACGTGCAACTTGCATCAGTAGTGAAAACGTAAGCATGCATGCAATGCAGAAAAAGTTTTGAGGTAGTTTTGACCTGCAGCGAATACACGTCGCGACGTCATTGTCCTTGCACCTGCACAATTAAAACCGAATTCACTTTACCGGAGCCGGTGTCGAATCCGAGATTTAAGCGCAGTAGTGGTACCTACTTTTAAGCGCAGTAGTGGCACTTACGGACTGATACCTGTATATATTTTCTCTATTTACATGCGATAGTAATAAAATACGGTATCTTCACTACTGTTTAATGCAATAAAAGTATACGTATTAAATATCAAAATACACGTAAATAATACTTCATGAAAACTATATAAAAAAGCGTAAAGGCTTTATTGGTCAGTTCATTTAAAATTATTAATTTATCTTCTCAGGAACACTCATTTCGGGACATTGGACTCTGGAAAGAAATTGGGCAAAAATTATTAATTTTTTAAATAAACTTAATCAAAGAAGTGATAGCGGATGATAGCCTAGTTGGGAATGGAACGGCCTAGTTGGGAATGGAACGGTCTATCGAGACAATGTCCAGATGTTCAAAACCCAAGGCACACACCTTTGACTTTTCAATGTAACGTGTGTAGGTAATTTATAAATTATTGCTCGTTTTAACGGTGAAGAAAAACATCGCGAGAAAACCTACATACCTGAGAATTCTCCATAAGAATATCGAGGGTATGTGAAGTCTACCAACCCGCACTAGGCCAGCGTGTTGAACTAACGTATTAGTAGTAGAGGAGGCCCATACTCAGCAGTGAGCAGTATATAATACAATGCTGATTGCAAAAAAGTGGTATTGGATTTTCTATTCAGTATCAGCCTGGAATCTGAAATTTCCGCCTGATATGGCGATAGGCTCGCACCCTATCACATCATGGGGCGTAATACGCATGGCAAAAAGTGGGTTCACTAGTTGAGCCTCTATCAACCCCTTTGGGAAAAAAGGGCCCACGTGTGTGTGTGTGTGTGTGTGTGCGTGCGTGCGTGCGTGCGTGCGTGCGTGCGTGCGTGCGTGCGTGCGTGCGTGCGTGCGTGCGTGCGTGCGTGCGTGCGTGCGTGCGTGCGTGCGTGCGTGCGTCCGTGCGTGCGTGCGTGCGTGCGTGCGTGCGTGCGTGCGTGCGTGCGTGCGTGCGTGCGTGCGTGCGTGCGTGCGTGCGTGCGTGCGTGCGTGCGTGCGTGCGTGCGTGCGTGCGTGCGTGCGTGCGTGCGTGCGTGCGTGCGTGCGTGCGTGCGTGCGTGCGTGCGTGCGTGCGTGCGTGCGTGCGTGCGTGCGTGCGTGCGTGCGTGCGTGCGTGCGTGCGTGCGTGCGTGCGTGCGTGCGTGCGTGCGTGCGTGCGTGCGTGCGTGCGTGCGTGCGTGCGTGCGTGCGTGCGTGCGTGTGTGTGTGTGTGTGTGTGGGTGTGTGTGTGTGTGTGTGTGTGTCAATGGTAAGAGGGTTATATTTTACTTCTGTCGTTTAGTCTCTTCAGTCATAACATGCCACACGCTGAGATGGTCGCAGTATGAACTAGTGGGCGACGACTTCTTTAATGCCACATACGTGTGTCCATACTTTAGAATGTCTTGCTTAAGACCGTATGCCACTGCAAAGTGAACCCTACGATCCATTTCGTCTTGCCAGTTTTTGATTGGTTTTTCTATAATAAAAAATATAATTTACATATTTATATGGAAATATTATTTGACATAAATAAAATTATAATCTTAGCAATAGTCGTGACAGCACCTATGTTAGTGCCGAAGTGATGTTGATTGAGAAGATTAATCTGTCCCGCAAGTGGTGTAAATTAAATAACAAATTCAGAGTACTTAATCGATTTCAATTTTAAAATTTCTGACAGAATACTTATATACCAATTCTTCCAACTCACTTTTCTTGATAATTATAATTATCCAGAGCCTCTTTTATATTGCCGTCTACACTATTTCACATTTTAGCACTTATTTCATCTCTAATAAATTGAATTTATTAATTAACTTACGCTCATAAATGATCGGAATGATCCCTCTGTAAAACTGCAGCTGTCGTGCCACGTCCGGATTCGAACTGACGGTTAGTATAATGGATTGTGGTGCTATTCTAGTGAGTTCTTTCGCAGTCCTGCCTGTTACTGTGGGCACGATGACCACCAGCGAGTTAGATTGTTGGGCCAACAACGCGCAGGATAAGATGCATGCCTCCGCCGCGTTCACTGGCATTTTGAACTGTAAAACGAGGTCATAAGATTCTTTTGGGAACTAGGGTTGTAGATTCACTGGATTGTTTTTGTCAGAGCTAAAATGTATAGTCTTTATGCCCGAGAAGAAATTCCAGATCCATAAGACTTAGAAACTCTTGAAACTAAATATTCCTGTGACCTATACGGAAATCCACCTCTGTACGAAACCAAATAGACCACTCGTTTCAAAACCAGCTCATTATTACACCGACAAGTGTATAATATCTCACCTCCATAGATAATCTCATAAAATCGTTGTCCGTCGACAAAGGCTCCACACAACGGCACAGAGAGTCTAGTATCTTCATTGTTTTAATCAGATTCGAAGGGTCGTAGTAACTGCGTAGAACAAACCCCGCTCCTTGTAATACAGCGTTTGTTATATCGTTCAAATCACATCCAGATATTGTGCCCTGGAGCATTGTCTGTTCCAATATATGACCGGATAGGTAAAAAGGTTTGCCCATCTGTTCAGAAAGGAAAATACATTAAGTAGTTAAGCCAAGGGCCTGTTTTACTTCTGAGAAATGCTTCTCGTCAAATATAAGATGATTAAATTAAAACGGCACACTGTGAATGTAATGCTCCCAAATAAATTTTCTGCAAAGCAGTATTTGCATTGTTGTGTTCTGATTTGAAGGATTTAACACCTAATTTTAAGGTATTATGAGAGTTATCACCTAATTTCTGTGGGCAGGGCAATGGCAACCCTCTCAGTAGTAGAGGAGGCCCGTGCTCAGCAGTGAGCAGTATATAATACAGGGCTGGTATTATTATTATATATTATTATAGGGCAATGGCACGCAGTGTTTTGTAGTTTGTACTTGACTTCGTAATGACATTGATCGTACGAAAAGTCTTAAAGCCGTTACCTTGCGGCATTTAGCACCAACTAAAAGTTGTATAGAAAGCATCTGGTACATGTTGACTATGTTGAAAGCAAGGAATTCCCGAGCCAAGATTATCCCATCCGAGTTCTGAAATAAATTGTCGTACCTTTAATTACTAGGTGACTCTCAATCATGAGCGCCTGTTTGGTTAGGTTAGATAGGTAGATACCATCGTAATATTTTGATCTGGTTTGAAGGATGATATAAGTGGCTAGTGTAATTACTAAGGCTTACAGGCTGTTGTTTCAATCGTGATCAGGTAAAGTTAATAATCTTATTACACTGGACGAGCGCACAGCGCCATCGCCTCGCTGTGAATTCGCTTACAATTGACCAGTGTAATTAGACCCTTAGACTTGACCATGAATGAAATAACGACCCCCTTAACTTTTATCTGAAGGTGATGAGTGCAATGAAATGTTATGTAGTGTTTTATAATTCAATGATTAGGGTGGTATTGTTTATGAGCATTTGTGATGCTTGATCTTAAGCGAGAGACTTCCTCGTCTCATTAAGTTATATAAGAAATAAATAATAATAATAATAATAAAGCTTTAATTAATTCCATGCATAGTACATATTAGACGATAACAATAATTGATAATTTAATAACATATAATATTCAATTTCAATTATTACATTTAGGTGGATTTGATTCCTACTAAACTGTTTTCTTTTTTTTTAATTCTATTTTGTAAGTTATTTAATTATTATTTGCTTTAATTTTATTGTCTTCTGCTTATTTTATGCATGGACCACGTTCGGGTAAAAGCCTCCCCCAAGGAATGCCATCTTTCTCTATCATTAGCTCTGTCTAGCCAATTTCCGCCTGCACACGCTACAATTTCGTCTGCCCATCTGGCCCTTGGACGACCTCTTGATCTGGTGCCTTTTGGCCCAGACCACTTTACTGACCGTAGAATTCATCTACCGTCCTTGTAACGGGCTACGTGACCCGCCCACTTCCAATTAACCTTCATTGCTAAAGTTAAGGCATCGCATACTTTTGTCTTCTTTCGAATGTCAACCTTATCCTTCAGTTTTATACCCAGGCAACTTCTTTCCATTCTTCTCTGGGTAGTCTGAATTTTGTTCCTGGTTTTGAGGTCGAAGGTCCAAGTTTGGCATCCATAGATGAGGCATGGTA
Source organism: Lapara coniferarum (assembly GCA_949316025.1). Taxonomy (NCBI): domain Eukaryota; kingdom Metazoa; phylum Arthropoda; class Insecta; order Lepidoptera; family Sphingidae; genus Lapara; species Lapara coniferarum. The sequence continues at coordinate 15,520,890 of OX438925.1, read as the reverse complement.
GGAGATATGTGAAAGTGAAACAATCAAATTATAAAACCAATGCATAAACTACCTCCAACAATATATAAGAAATACTGGTTTCAAATTACAAATGAGCAGCACTTTACTAAGTTTAGATAGAGTTCAACATTTTGTTACATTAAGAGTCGTTAAACAGTCATTATTCATTACAGACATTTAGTTACTTACTATAATGGTATACTAGCTAATTGCTTTATGGATAGCGTACTGAACTTTAAATAAAGTTCTGGTTTGAAACTGAGGATAAGCTATTTAAATTCACATTAGATATTTAGTATAAAAACACCCATAAGTTAATTGGAATTGTATTGACTCATATAGTAGATTCGTGAACCGTGAATGCACTAAATACGCTACCTCCCCAGTTTGAAATCAAGACATGGATCCATACAACACTTACCTCTATAATTTCATCAATATTGTCCAAACCTTCTTGGTCGCAGATCGTGCTTATAACCAATGGCATATAAGAGGCATCTTTAAAGAAATCTTTTAATTTCACCAGCGTTTTGGAATTGCGTACTGAATTCAGTATAACCATATCTAGCTGAAATATAATATACATAATGAGTATATTGCACAAACACACATACAATCCTGGTACCACGCTTCACACACTTTGTAGCCTGAACCAGACTTAGTTTTGACCATAGTAATATCCACGGGTGATACAGACACTAATTAAAATCACAAATTATATCAGTACTAGCTTTTGCCCGCGGCTCCGCCCGCATTAAAAAGTTTTTCCGGGATAAAAGTCCCGGTTTATATTTTCCCGGGATAAAAAGTAGCCTATGTGTTAATCCAGGACATGATCTACCCGTGTGCCAAATTTTATCGAAATCCGTTCAGCAGTTTTTGCGTGAAAGAGGAACAAACATCCTTACATCCATACATCCATACATCCAAACATCCAAACATCCATACATTCTTACAAACTTTCGCCTTTATAATATTAGTAGGATTTTGTCGATGTGCTACATCATACGACATTCAAAAGAACCTTACCTTATAGTTCTTGGCAAAACTCAGCAATTCCATATCATTCTTCGTCAGCGGAGGCCTCGTTAATTTGCATCCACGTATGCAAACAAACACACAACTCGTAAGCTCCCCTCCTCTCGCTATTTTACATTTTAGTGTTTTTGAATTAATCACTTCGGTGCAGAACATCACTATAAGTCCGAAGTTGAGTGTGAATTCTGCTCCTGGTTTAATCGTTTTGATAGTGTACGGGTCATCCATGAATATTCTGTGCGCGTTACATTTATTCCAGAATTTTACATCACTAGTGACTTCAACTATTGTATCCTCTTTTAAGGTTACGCACTGTTCAGGTATGGCCTGGTATTTCAAAATGATTGAATTAGCGACTAAATATTTTATTTTGCAGTAGGATCTAGGAGAGGCAAGCAGGCGTGCAATTGGTGAAAAGACTTACGACTTCATTCATAAACGGTTTATAAACCTGTTTTAACTTTTTCTTGTCAACGCGGATATTCTTGTTGCTACTGGTTATGGGCGATGGTATCATTTTCAATCGTGTTAGCGGCATGCTCGTCTCATTATACGGAAGCAATAAAAAACATCTTGTCATCATATTGGATAGAAACTTTTATGTTACATAACTTGGATGTTTCAGATTTCAAAAGTAACAATTCGAATAGCGGACATAGGGCAGAACTTGGGGTGCTACTTCGTATGATTATTTTGTTATTGCAGTTAAATGGTGAGATGAGTATGCCGTCCGCCTGATGGTAAGCGATCCAATCGCGTATAAACAGTAGCAACTCCGCCCATACCTTTGAATTAAAAAATATTCTGTACACCTGCGTTAGATGCGGTTAAGCTAAATACATAATTTTCTTAAGTAATGTTGTGTACATCTTTAATTGGTGCATGTATTAGCTATTAAGCCTAAGTAAAGTATGACTAAAACTGTTGAATATATGTACGGTTGATGTATTTTGATAAATAAGTAAATTACAAAATACGGCGTGGTACTCCACCGCGCTTGTCACCCTGAGATATACGATGTTTACTTTTATTGATATTTCATTGAATAACCAGCTTGCCGTTTGCCTGATGGTAAACGATACGACCACCTATAAACAGTGGCAACAACATCCAGCACATTGACTTACAAAGTACTGCATGGCATTCCACTGCGCTCGTCATCCTGAGACATAAGATGTTAAGTTTCATTATGTCCAGTAGTTACGCTGGCTTTAATGTCCTTCAAACCGGAACATAACATGCATGCACATTGCTGCTTTGCGTTAGAAATAGACATTTCGTGGTAGGTACATACCCAGGCGGCCCCTCGCATACGCGAGACCTACTACCAGTAAATTCACCAGTTAATCCTAAGTACCTTAGTGACGACTAACCTAACAAACCACAGCCAACGATCTACCATAAGTACCATAAGACTTACGTCATCGATGTACCCGGTCCTGATGCAAGCATTTGGTATATCAATACAAAGAGCTATGGGCCAGCTGCTCACTTCATATTTGTTACAGCACCATCTAGCGGCGGCTTGCAGCATCGACATCATCTTAACCCTATCGCTTGTAAACATATAGTCCATTTTAAACCGCACTATACTTAAACCCAGTTCTATGAGACTTTGCATGTCTATGGAAGTAAGAGTGCCTTCACCTAGAATGGGAATTTATTTAAAAACTGTTTTAAATTCCTGGGAATAATTGAAAAATAGATCAGCAGAGGTAATTGAATTTTTTTTTTGCTATGATATAATTTCAATGTGATGCAATCATGCTGTAGTGAATTTTAAAACCATGAATTCAATGTTTGCTGCTGCGTATTCTACACTCATTTATATTTTAGTACCCTAAAAACTGGGAGAAGACTCTGAATCTCTTTCATTAAGATAATACGCTTATATTATTGTACGTAGTCATATACGATAGTCACTAATTACCAATTGTTACTAGCTGGATTGCCGGACTAGTAAATTTGCTCATCGAAAGTTATGTAGAGTGTAATTAAATTTAAATAAAATAACGACTTTACTTATTTTATAACTACTCCACCGATGTTTAACAGTTATCCATGTCACAGATTAAGGCTCGGTTGTCTCAACCGTGGCAAGTTAAAACTAACTGTCTCATTGCACTGGACAAATACGCAGCGCCTTCTTTTCGCTGCAAACTCACTTGCAATTCGCCAATGTGATAAGACCCTTAACTTTACTTGACTACGGATGATACAACGGCTCCTTAGGCCTCGTTTTTGAAGACGCGGGGCGTCGTGCGGTGTGTGTGGCGTGAAGTCTCGCGGCGCGTGCAGCTGCCCGCGTCATCTAAAGCGTAAACACAAATATATGGCAATGTACGATGCTGTTTATGAAGATGCGGGGGCTGGAGAGTGGCGGTGCCATCCGCGGGGTCCGTCGCAAATATCGCACAAACGCGTGTAAAATCGCTTCTACATAAACACTCATACAACGCTATATGTTTGAATTTAGTGCGTGTCGCCTCGCCCAACGCCACGCGTGACGGTCTGCGTCTCCGTAAACGAGGCCCTAGGAACACAAACAATAGTTAGTAGGCACTTACAGAACGTTACGATGAATCGGGTCAGTCTATAAGGATTCTCGTATTTCTTCTTGAGCGATGTAAACTCAGCACGACATATGTCTATGTGATGCCGACCATCGGTCGGAATTGGGGCGCTCATTTTCTAAAAGATTATTTAATAATTATTACTCATTATTTATGATGAATTATGTAACATGAAGGATTAATGATAATTAGCATTGTTTTAGTGATTTTTTTTCATGAGAATAAGATTTTATGTTTAAACATATAAAACTATGTGTGGAACAGCACAACTAATACATATATCACTTACTATTAGAATAAATGGATATAAAATATCATAGAAAGCGTATAATTATATCAAAAAATAAATGTTTAATTTAAAAAATCATACAAATTCTTGATAGCAAATATGAAAGAAAATTTAAAAATACAACGACAATATAGAGGTGGTGTAAATATTCAAAGGTTTGAATCAAAAAGCATTATAATACATATTATGGAAAGTTTAAATGAAATGGTAAAGTTTCAGTTTCATAAAAATGTATTTTTTGTGCGTAGTGTGAAATATTTTTTAGAAACCCACGAATTTGCGGTCAAATATAAAATTTTAATATCGCTTTATTTAAACAACAGCGTCACTGAAAATGTCAAAGACAAATTAATGGCACACACACATACACACATACACTCACGCCGGTTATCCCCGAAGGGGTAGGCAAAGGCGCAACTAGTGCACCCACTTTTCACCGTTATTTCGTCCCATGATGTGATAGGGGGCGAGCCTATCGCCATATCGGGCACAAATTCCAGACTCCGAGCTGACACACACACACACACACTCACGCCTGTTATCCCCGAAGGGGTAGGCAGAGGCGCAACTAGTGCACCCACTTTTCGCCGTTATTCCGTTCCATGATGTGATAGGGGGCGAGCCTATCGCCATATCGGGCACAAATTCCAGACTTCGAGCTGATACTGAATAGAAAAACTCAATATCACTTTGCCTGACCCGGGAATCGAACCCAAGACCTCAGCATTGTAGTCATACCATAATACAACTACGCCACCGAGGCAGTCTTAAGGGCTTACAGAGAAAAATGGAAAATATGAACATTGTGCGCATTTATTTGTTGTATGTAAGTTTATTCGTAATAAATGGTCTTGGGACTATAAAACTTATTATTAAATTCTTTAAATAATAACCTTGTAATTATTACAAGAATGTAGTAAATTGTACACCTATGACAATACCTAATGCTATAATAATGATTATTCTGAGCTGAAATTATAATTAATTTACCAGCCCTGTATTATATGCTGCCCACTTCTGAGCACGGGCCTCCTCTACTACTGATAGGGTTTAGGCCTTAGTCTACTACTCTGGACTAGTGCGAGTTGACAGATTTCACATACCTTCGAAATTCAGAGAACTTATCAGATATGCAGGTTTCCTCACGATGTTTTCCTTTACCGTTAAACCGAGCGATAATTCATAAAGAAAACACACATAATTTTTATAGAAAAGATAGAGGTGCGTGTCCTTGGGTTTTGAACCTGCGAACATTCGTTTCGGCAGTCCGTTTTACTCCCAACTAGGCTATCGCCGCTTTTTTTTTTATTAATTAGGCAATAACAAAAATATTACGTGCAAAAATATAGATTTTTGGTAAGTTAGCCGCACTGTGTCAATGTCGTAAAATTAACCAATTAGAAGCGAGGAATTCTTTTCCTCTAATCAGAATAGTGGCGCCAATTTGCCTCACTAGCACCGCCATAATTTCCAACTAGGTTATTCCGGTGGAATTATTACGTTGCGTTAACGCTTTTAGAGAGGACTTACCGTTCTTATTTCACAGCCTTTAATGTGTATAAGGTTTTTAGTTTCGTAATACGAACTAGTAATAATATCGACTCTATAATTAGATATACATATTAAGGTTAATTTCATTCGTCGCACAACGAATTCTATCTCCTTCAGTACAAATAATGCAGTCATATTTTAGGGACGCTAAATAAGTAGGTCGCCATATAAAATGGTCCTTCGAGTCGGATAAATCTGTAAACCGTACGAAAACCACACGGTCTTATAGACAAAATTGATTGAAGCGTCGCCAGTAACAAAACAACGTGAATGTATCTTTGTCGGCCATTCTTTCTATATTTGTACAGTTAGCGGCGGCTAATGGACAAACAGGGGTTGTGCCAATGTTGATTTTCAGTTAGTCCACGCCCCACGTTCCTGTATCTTGCAAGATTTATTTTCGCCGGAGGCATTCTTTCACGGTCTCCAGTATAAAGTTTTAATATTTGCGAGAGGTAAGTAAATACGTTTGACTTGTGAGATGTTTTGATTTAAATAAATAGTAGGGCGGATTCATATGCACTTATATTTGTTTTATAGGATTTTATAATAGCAGAGCAGTTAGGATGGGTTTACCGACTTTCGAATTAGTTTGAAGTTTTTTTATATGATGCGTAGAAGATTTTACTGGTGATAGGTCTCTCATATGTAATAGTCCGTCTGGGTGGGTACCACCGCAATGTCTATTTCTACCGCCAAGCAGCAGTGTGCATGCACTGTTGTGTTTCGATTTGAAGGACATTGTAGCCAGTGTAACCACGGGACATAATGAGACTTAACATCTTATGTCTCAGGATGACGAGCGCAGCGGAATGCCACACAGTACTTTATAACTCAAGGTGCGGAATGGTGTTACTACTGTTTATGGGTGGTCGTATCGGTCACCATCAGGAGAATGGCATGTTCGTCTCGTCATTCAATACCATAAAAAGAAAAGGTACTGTGCATGGTGGTAATCGTAGTGTATTTTAAGTAAAATCACAACCAGCGAGGCAATTTGAACTCTTTAATATTTACTTTATATTTTTTAACTAAATCCAAAATCATAAAACCACCTTGAGATAAGTCCGCATAAAATAAATAAAGTATCAAATATTAACAGCACTACTAATTCCAAATCCTATCCACAAAAGATATCAACCAATACCGTTGTTAAATGTTCAAAAGATAATAATAAGTTTTCAAATAAACGCGACAACTCTTTGCGGCGGTCCCAGGGCGAGTCCCCGAGGTGTAACTTTCGCTATCTCCGTGATATCAAACCGTTTATTCCACCAGGAGTTTCATCATGAATTATGGAAAAAAGAAGCTTATCCCATGTTAAACTTTACCAATGTTTTTTATTTTCATGTTATTCCATTGTTTGTTTACTAGTAAACAGTACCAATTTGTCGATAGGCTGTATAAGCCGCGGCATAGTTGAGATCGGGACCTTTTTTATGGTATGGTAATACCAGCACTTTTTTTTATCGCGGAAAACGCGTTATCGCTACCAACACTGGGGGGTGAGTGGAATGGTTATATTGGTTTCATACAGCCTTACGGCCTAATGTCGACACTCGGGAGTATAGCTTCATCCGAACGACCACTGGACAGAGTCCCTAACACTGTGTCCACCCTACACCAGCATACCAACCAAAACCCGCGGTGGCCTTCTTCGGCGCCTACGGGACGGCCCCGGGGTATCTTGTTACACGAAGGTAGCTGCACGGAACCGCCCCTGCACGATGCCGCATTGCGGCCTCTCTCTAAATCGGCTGAGAAGCCTCCGAACTTTAGATCACGCGTTTGCTTTTACGACTGCAGGAGACCGACCACCCGCATTGTCGTCCACCTCATAGTCGCTTACATTGGAGTAGTTGAGCGAGCAGACCCCTCCCTGCTCGCCCCGCGACTCTCGCTTAACCCACTTAGTCGCCTCTTACGACAGGCAGGGGATGCCGTGGCGAAATTCTTTAGATGCCCCTGGACCACAGGGCACGAGGCGCCGGTCAGTCGTCCACCCGACGCCTTCTTCGTCTCCTCTGGCTGCGGGCGGAATCACTCAGATCACGATCCCGCTCGGCGATCTCCTTCCGCGAGATGACACACTCGCAGAAGGAGGCCATAGCTCGCCATGACCTCCAGCCGCCGACCATGGCGGACACCACGGCCGGCAGCGAGAGGTCTCCTCCGACGACTGCTCTAAGAACGCTGCGTTGTAGGTCCCAGGCTGGGCACTCCTCGAGATTGTGTTGGACTTTGTCCTTACGGCCATTGCCACAATAGTGGCACACGGCGGACTCCTCCTTTCTGATCCGACACAGAAACGAGCCGAAACACCCGTGGCCCGACAGCATCGGTGTTGGACGGAACGTCGGCGCACCGTGGCGCCTGTCTAGCCAGCATAAGAATACAATGGTAATACCAGCCCTGTATTATATACTGCCTAATACTGAGCACGGGCCTCCTCAACAACTGAGGGGGTTTAGGCCTTAGGAAATATTAATATATAACTTCTCAGGCATGCAGGTTTCCTCACGATTTTTTCCCTCCGCTGTTAAAGCGAGCGATAATTCACAAAGAATACACACACAACTTTTTAAAAAAGTCAGAAGTGCATGCCGTTGGGTTTTGAACCTGGGGATATTCATCTCGGCAGTGCGTTCCACTCCCAACTAGGCTATTTTTTATTGATCACGCAAAATAGATCACAAATTGAGTGGCTTATACTTTAGAAAAGTATCAATTCAGCTCTGTTAGTAACCTGTGTCCATTACGCAAGTAGCCTACAAGGTGCTGCTTGAATGCAGGTTGAGGAAGCATTGCATAATACTGCTGGTTTAATGCAAGATTAGATGGCACAAGTGTGAACTCACCAGTGTAACTATCAAGCGCAACAATAAGGAATAAAACCCTCTCTGTAGAGGAGGAGCTCGTGCCCAGCAGTGGGATAGTATATAGTACAGGGTTTTACTATGATTATTTATGAGACGTACCGTCTAAAATCTCAGGGTGACAAGTGTAGCACGATGCAACGCAACGATTTGTAATTTAAAGTTCGGTTGATCTACCTATAGTTTTATCGTTAGCCATGAAAGTGGCATGCTCATTTCATTATTCCTTTGTAAAAATATCATTAAAGTATAATTTCGTGTAATGAAAAAATATGAAGACATTAAGTAAAACAATATAACACGTTGCAGGGTAATCGTTGGGAATTAAGACATTAGAGTAATTGTTGAGCTGTTTTCTGGCGCTCCCTAACTAATTAATTTTCCTAATATGAATGAGAGTGCTTTTCTAATTACGTTCTCGGAGACAAAGATGGAAAACCGGTTCCATTATTCGTAGAATAAGCTTGATTATATTTTTCAGTGCAAATAAATAAAAAATGTGGATGATTATTTGAGGCTTCCAAAAAAGTTTTTGAGAGTAAAATATGTAATTGTGTCTTCTTCGAATTCCATACATAATATTTTATTATACATATATTTTGTATGAACAAATAAAATATGTGCGGAGGTGATCACTTAGGATCCAGTCATGCATTTGCTCATTTGCCTTCTCTATTATTAAAAAAAAAAATTAAGACAACATGTATAAAACAAGGCTACTCAAAAAGAGGCCCACGGCTCTAATATGGCCTGAGGAGGAACTTTATACGGCCCGTGCGAAGATAGTTTGAGACCCTAGGAAGATCATGGGCACTTCTTATCGCGGGAAAATATATAGCGGGACTTTTTATCACGGAAAAACTTTTTTAGAGGGGCGGAGACGCGAGCAAAGGCTAGTAAAGCAATATATCGCCCGTTTGCGAGAGCCTTCTATGCCTTTGTCACCGTATCGCCCATTTTTGTCATGTATCACTTTGTGTTCCATTTTGAAGGACATTGAAGTCAGTAACTTAAAATCACAAAGCGTCACTTGTGGAGTTATTAATCTTGTAGGTGAGTAATTTATTAATCTTGTCAAAATGTAAAGTATATGCGTATGATCCTTCTAATATTATAAAGGCGAAAGTTTGTAAGTATGTATGGATGTCTGGATGTCTGGGTGTATGGATGTTTGTTACTCTTTCACGCAAAAACTACTGAACGGATTTCGATGACACACGGGTAGATCATGTCCTGGATTAACACATAGGCTACTTTTTATCCCGGGAAAATATAAACCGAGACTTTTATCCCGGAGAAACGTTTTAATGCGGGCGGAGCCGCGGGCAAAAGCTAGTAAAATAATATATTCGCTGATCGGTAATGGTACCCGGTTTTAGTAAAACGATAATCACACACAGACACACACACACTCTCACGCCTTTTATCCCCGAAGGGGTAGGCAGAGCCGCAACTATGCTCTACTTTTCGCCGTTATTCCGTCCCATGATGTAATAGGGGGCGAGCCTATCGCCATATCGGGCACTAAAACGATAATATGATTGTTTTTTTATTGTTGACAAATACGTATAATTTTTAAGTTATAGACCAGGGGTCTAAATATATTTTTCAGGCTATTTTTGGCACAAAAACCTGATATATCACAATTTCACCCAACTAATTCAGGCAATTTTTTGTCCCAACAACCTATAATTTATTAAAATTTCACCTGACAAATTTTATAAATAAAAATAAACTGCAATAAATTCATTCCAAAATAAATTATCTTATTATCTCACTTATTTTATTTTCACCTGACATTACTTTAATTCGAGAACATTCATCAGCCTGTCAACTATTAGTTATTTGCCCCGGGAGTTTAATATTTTTCATATTTCGGCATTTCAACGGGCTTTTTGGGTACCTACGCAGGGAATTGCTCTTTGGGGCGCAAACAAATTGGTTCGCGATTACTTATCCGCAGCGGGATCGTCATGTTGCTATCGTAAAACAAGGGATAATTTATTATTAAAAATGAAACTTATAAAAGGTTACTTTTTCTTTTTTTAAACGTAGACGTTTGATTTATAGAATTATAGTGTAATATATTAAGTATAAGCGGCTTCGATATTGAGGTCAATTTGATTATATGAAGAATTTTTATAATTAAATCAATCTATCGATGATTTTAACGCTTCAGGCCCGCCCGGTCACATTGGCCCGGTGTACGTGATCTGCCAACAAGCGAAAATCGATCAATGTAGAATTTCGAAAATTTTGCTCGAACTGCCTGTTAAAAGCGAAACATAAATAATTGCGGACATGACCTAATACAATAATTAGTACACACACACACACTCACGCCTTTTATCCCAGAAGGGGTAGGCACAGGCGCAACTAGTGTACCCACTTTTCGCCGTGCGTATTTCGTCCCATAATGTGATAAGGGGCGAGCAATAATTAACACAAAAAATTGCTTTCTGTGTACCGAGCATGAATTTACGCGTGTCGCATTAAATCGTATCGTATTCATATCGTGTAAGTTAACGTTTACAAATGACAATATACGTCATGACAAGATACGTCAAATAATAGATTTGTACTGTCAATTCTCATACATTTTAAGTTTACCGTAATCATAGTTACACGTTTATTATTCGAAGTTTACACGCGTGTAATAATTGTGCTAGCGTATTTTAATTCCAAATACGCTCAACAGGGCGCAGTTACAATTTACATCTAAAAATTGACTAAGTCGAAACCATTACTTATGCGATAGTGTGTAAACTCGTCCTTCCATTACTTATACGATAGTGTGTAAACTCGTCCTTCCATTACTTATACGATAGTGTGTAAACTCGTCCTTGCTACACTGCTCGCAGCTTCACCTACGCAGAAGTCCGTCCGTGTAAAAGAATTCTATCTGCTCCCAAATCTACGTATCTACTATACCCACTTGCAAAAGCTACGTGAAAATCTGTTCAATAGATTCGGAGATGTGCGCTAACTAAACAAATTAAAAAAACAGACAGAAAATAATTCTAAAAATCGCTGATTTGTGTTTTGTTCAATTACACTGTAACTACAGGTGAGACTTAACATCTTATGTCTCAGGATGACGAGCGCAGTGGAATGCCACCCAGTACTTTGTTGGGGGCACCGGGTCGTGGAGGCAGTGCGTCCTGTCTTTGCCGAATGGCTGGACAGGCGCCACGGAGCGGCAACATACCGCCTGACGCACGTGCTCACCGGGCATGGCTGCTTCGGTGAGTTCCTGTTTCGGGTGGTAGGTATAGAGGAGTCGGCCGTGTGTCACTATTGTGACAACTGCCCAATGGACACGGCCCAACATACGTTGGAGTGTTGTCCAGCCTGGGATGAGGAGCGCAGCGCTCTCAGAACAGTCGTCGGAGAAGACCTCTCGCTGCCGGCCGTGGTCGCTTCCATGGTCGGCGGCCGGGAGGCCTGGCAGGCGGTGGCCCACTTCTGCGAGGCGGTCCTCTCGCGGAAGGAGAGTGCCGAGAGGGATCGCCAGCGCAGTGGTGATACCTCCCGCCGCCAGACGAGACGTAGGAGGCGTCGGGTGGACGACTGACCGACGTCTCCCGCCCTGTGGATTGGGGGCGTTTGGAGAATTCCACCACGGTATCCCCTGCCTGTCGTAAAAGGCCACCAATAGGGGCCTCCGGGGGTCACGGGTGGGCGGGACGTGCCGCCCACCCATTAGTCTAGCCAACTTCTGTGACCCCCGTGATGGACATGTCCGAGGCAGCGTGTCTCACGCTGCCTCAGACACCAAAAGGCGGACACGGTACGGTGTTTCGGGGGCTTCTGAGCCCCCGCAACAGGAAAAGGACCGCAATAGCGGTACGTGCAGGGGCGGTTGCGGACGACAACTTAGACGTGAGTCGGAGGAAGCCCGCAGCCGTCCCTAATGCGCCGAAGATGGCATTTAAAAAAAAAAAAAACCCAGTACTTTGTAACTCAAGGTGCTAGATCGTGTTTCTGCTGTGTAGGGTGGCCGTATCACTTACTATCAGGCAAACGGCATGCTCGTCTCGTCATTCAATGCAATAAACAAAAACTGTTATTGTGACTCCCTTCCTTTATAATTACTTGCTATATAAAGACACAATGGGGTTTGCTGTTTCATTATATGTATAGACAGATTATATACCCTTCAGACATAAGATTTTCCAGTATTATGCAACACAAATATAACCAGTCGAAATTCCTTTGTCAATATTGATAGTTTCATGTATAAACTTACAGTACTTTTAGGGCTGCGCAAACGGCACATTGGACGTACTGACAGCCCTCCAATCAGCTGGTGACAGTTAGATTGAATCCAATATAGGTCGAAACCGACGATATCGTTGATTGATGCCCCGTGGATTCTGCACGTTGTAAAAAAACGATTGGATTCCGCCCGGAAAAAGTATACAAAAAGGTTAGTTTGAATTTGTGAGCCGGATTGTTAGAGATGTATTTATTAATTTCAATTCGATAAATCTATCGAATAATACTTTTAAAAACTATTAATATATCAATCTCACGTTTGAGTAAAATCTCTCTCACACAATCAAGCCTTTTATCGCCAAAGAGGTAGGCAGAGGCGCAACTAGTGCACCCACTTTTCACCGTGCGTATTCCGTCCCACGATGTGATAGGGGGCGAGCCTATCACTGTATCAGGCACAAATTCAAAACTTCGGGCTGATACTAAAGAGAAAAATCCAATACCACTTTGTCCGAACCGGGGATCGAATCTGAAAATAATGTATTGAACTATTTAATAAATCAACCATAAGCTGTCATGTAAGAGCTTACTATCAGCAGAAACGCTGTTACATATACAAAACTTAGCTGTCAACATCGGCCACATATTGTAACTAGATGTTATTTGAGTTGTTTTTAATATGGGTTTATTACATAGCGACTATCTTAAGATGCTGACTTTAATTTGACACCGTCTCAGCTGATATCGCACTCCAGTACGAATTTGAGTTGCATCTGTTAATACTGGCCTTAAAGAAAAAACTTAGAATCCCTTTTTAAAAGCACACTGCGCGTAGGAGATTTACTAAGATTATTATTATTTATTTATTTATTTATCACTGTCTAAGATTTTTTTAATGGCATAGAATAACGAGACAAGCATGCCGTTCGCTTGATGGTAAGCTATAGGTACGACCACCCATAAACAGTAGCAACACCATCCAGCACCTTGAGTTACAAAGTACTGTGTGGCAATCCACTGCGCTCGTCATCCTGAGACATAAGATGTTAAGTCTCATTATGTCCAGTAGTACTGGTGGTAGGTCTCTCATATGTATGAGTCCGTCTGAGTGGGTACCACCGTAATGTCTATTTCTACCGCCCAGCAGCAGTGTGCATACACTGTTGTGTTTCGGTTTGAAGGACATTGTAGCCAGTGTAACTACTGAAAATCATTATTTTCAGTAGTTAGGTACACTGGCTACAATATCCTTTGTGTATCGGTGATCGGAGTATTCGACATTGGATAAATTGTAATTTGAAAAATACCTACAGAAATTCATACGCGGTGAACACATACCACACTTATTTGTGTATGGTACTTTCAAAGTGTCAACCATCATTAAAAATATTTTTCGCGTGGGTTTCTTAAAGATAAGATTATAAAAACACTTTGCCGTATTACCCTCGGGCGATGAAAAATGTATCTAAGCTTAAGCCACGTTGACACTAATTCGTTTTTTCGTAAAAATCCACTAGGTAAGCGTTAAACTGGTTGTCCATTGGCATGGCGCGACAGAAAATGGGACCTTCACAATTTTGCAGTCGGTCAATGTCAGTGAAATTACAAAAAACTACTTATAAAGTGGCTTTATATTAATTTCTTGTAAAGTACTAGGTGTAGATCGCGGGTTCGCCCGTGTGAAAAGCCTTTCCCGCTACAAAAGTATCTAATACATAGTACGACGCAAGCGCCATCTACTTTAAGTATCAGATTAAATGACTATTATATCCGCTGGTAGCAAATTAGTAGTATAAAAAGTAGCCTATGTGTTGTGTCCAGGGCATCATCTATTCGTCTACTAAATTTCATGCAATAACGTTTAGTTGTTTCTGCGTTTATTACTAACAAATATAAAAACATCCTAACATTTTCTTAAACATTCGCATTTATAATATTATGAAGAGTAAGATTCTTCTAAGAACATTGATTTTTTATAAACAATGCCCGAGTATTTTGGCTAAAATGTCTTAAAATTATAAATAATAATAATATAACAGCGCTTTCACGCTGTTTGTTAGCATCACAAATTACGAGAGGAGTTAACACAATGTAGCATCACATATAAAAAACGAGATTGTATTCAGTAAAAAATATTTTGCAGGTTTCGTTATACACGAAATGCCATAAAGATATATTCTATAGCCTACCTTCGTTTACCTTTTTTTACCTTCTTTTCGTTTCCATTTACACAAACTATTTGGATAACATTCCTTAAAATTTCTTTTTTTCTACATAAAGGATTAACCTTGGAAACATTCATAAGAACGTCTTGAAAATTATACAAGATCTGCCTTCAAGTTCAGTGGTTGACTTTGAATTGTAAATTTCTGGATACGACTGTTAGGTATAAGAATACATTTCTAGATTTACGTAGAGATGAGAGGGATTCCCATTTAATTTAAAGAACTATAAGTTGCCGTACTCATAACTTTTAAACTAACAGGCGTAAACAAGGTTCTTCGTAATTAAGTTAAGTTAATGTGACAGTCACTAGCTAGTGAAAAGATTTCGATATTGTTTTGTGTATTTTTACCCGACTGCGAAAGAAGGAGGGTAATGTTTTTCGAGTGTATGTATGTATATTTCTTTGGCATGCCCTAGAGCCTAAACGGCTTGTTGTATTTTTATGTGAGTGGTGTCAATAGATTCGTCTTAGTCGTGAAAGTGACACTCGGCGCATTAAAATAAAGAAAAAAACAAAATGCAGGATTCTTGGCGGCAAAAAGTAATCTAAAAAAAAAATATGTTTTCAAAATACATCGAGTGTATGCACATGCATCTGCTCAACCCGAGATTTTGTTGCTCTTCCTATATCACCAACCAAATTATGAGAAGTGAGCGTGTTATGCCTCCGACAGCGTTTGTAAAACTGTCAACTAAGATTATTCAAAACGAAAATGAAAAATCAAATTAAAATCTTGTTTCTATTTTTTCAGTTTTTCTATGAATGTAATAAAGACGCAGTCGGGTTTTTTGTTTGATTTTAATATTTTTTTTATTTTTTATACTAGGTAATATAAAGAGATTTTTACAAGATTTGATTGTTTGTTTGCATCGAATAGACTCCGAAACTAGTGGACCGATTTGAAAAATCACCAGTGTAAGGCTACATTATCAGCGAGTAACGTAGGCTACTTTTTATGCCGGGGAAATATAAAGCGGGACTTGTATCCCGGAAAAACTCATTCAGGCGGGCAGAGCTGCGGCAGAAGTTTAGTTGCTATATAAAAGACTTGGTGTCTCGCGATTTCACTCTCTTGAAAAGCCTTTCCTACTACAAAAAATCGTAAATCACGGTAGCGATCCACAGCGTCATCTATATGACGCCAATGCTATTTTCTTCAAAAAAATTGAAATAAAAATTCCAATATTTACAAGAGAAAATTACCAGGATGAAAAGTACTGACAAATTTTGCCAAACCAAATCCATTTACTGCGTTTAGTTCTAACAAATACATATTTTCACAAACATTCCCATTTATAACATTAGTAAGAAGTAAGATAAGATAAGATAACCGGCAATCGAGCATTTGGCCATTTGCCAATCATAATTATTACCAAAGCCTATAATATATCAAATTACGGAAAAACTATTTGTAATGTTTGCTCTCCAGAAATCACATTTCCATAACACAACCGATTTTATTATTTTTATATTTTTATTACATTTAATTGACTAGACGAGCCTTGCAGTCGCCTGATGGTAAGCGATACGACTATATACAGTAGCAACACTGCACAGCTGAATTACAAAGCACCTACTGCATAGCACTCCACTGCGGTCGTCACCCTCAAATATGTTGTTAAGTCTCATAATGCCCAGTAACTATCCTGGTTACAATATCCTTCAAACGGGACAAGGTTAGTGCATACACACTGCTGCTTGGCGGTAGAAATAGACATTGCAGTGGTACCTAACCAGGCGGTCTCTCACATACGATACCAAAATTTTCGGAATTGCGTTAAAAACACAGCTCCACAATTTTGAGCATACATGTTAAGTCTAGTCACATCTAGCAACCCTATTCGGGACACTAACACGTCACGGTTAAGTTCTTAAAAGCAGTTTGAGGCTCTAACCGAATTACACGCGTAGCTTAGCAATGGCTCAATTGAGTACACGGCTTTATACTTGAGTGTCGTACTTGAGTGACCTTGACCTTGACTTGTAATACGTTGGCATATGTTATCGTACTATTTACTAATATCTTACTGTGAGTGTGACAGTATAAAGAGATAATTATTGATTTACACATTACACATTACGTAATTATTCACCATTATATCTTTCGAAGTTGAATTAATACAATACAATAATTATTTGTAACGCAGCTTCCAATGATATAACGGTGAATTACAAATATTCGTATTGTATTTTAATTGAATTGCAAATTAGTAGTACACAAAGCGTCATATTCGTCCGGGAATAGAATAATTGGGTTTGGATTATACCGACATTTCAAACCCAATCAATGCAACTTTATTCTAATGTCCAGTTGTTTGTTCTAACTGGAGTTGTAAGTTGGCAGCGGCTGGAACAACGTGCCGCCTGTTGTAAACTTGTGTTGCAAGTTGACTAATTACATTGATATCTTCGTTACAACAGATTTACATAACAGTTTAATGATTACGGAATAGATAATGATTGTTAATGATTTTAGCTAGATGTGGTCTATTAAGTTCTAGTCCAAGGTTTAGTACCCAGGACGTTATCTCAGCTCCCGGGATTGAATCTCCCAGACACCAGAACCTTTTGCCGTCGTGCAGGGGTTAATTATAAAACACAACCGTTAACGCTTTTTTTTTATCGCGGTGAAAAACGCGTTATCGCTACCACCACTGGGGGGTGAGTGGAACGGTTATGTTGGTTTCACACAGTCTTACGGTCCAATGTCGACACTCGGGAGTAACACACAACCGTTATAGAAACCAAAAAAAATATGATAATGATATATCCTAACCATTAGACGTCTATGTCCGGACGAGGTCTCGGGTTCATCCCCGGGTCGGTCAAAGTGATATTGTTTTTTTCGATTCACTATCAGCCCGAAGTCTGGAATTTGTTTGGAAAATAGGCTCGCCCCCTATCACATCATACGACGGAGTGCGCACGGCTAAAAGTTGGTGTACTGTGTGTGTTTGTTCATAATATGAATGTGGAATGGTTAATATAACCAGGTGACGTGTTATCGCATCACCAACATAATTAAGAAGCTCTTAGCGTAGATAATAAAGATCATCCCAGCATCAGGCGTCAATAATGATATCTGGGTCGTCACTTGTTACATTAAGAGCTCCAGCAAGCCGACAGCCTCGCTGCGAAATTGCTATTAGACAGATTCACGCGCTAATGGACGTGTAATTGGCTGTCTTGGAAACTAATGGACAATTATAACTGATGTACATTTTACGAGAATTATAATGTATTTGATAAGGAGTGTGAGGGAAGATTGTTAATGTTATGAGTTGTGGTTGAGGATTGCGTATTTAGTTTTTAATAATAGGAAGATATACTCATCCTTTTTATCTCCGAAGGGGTAGGCATAGGCGTAACTAGTGCACCCGCTTTTTCGTCCTATAATGTGATGTGGCAAGCTTATCGGGCACAAATTCCAGAATCCGGACAGATACTCAACAGAAAAATCCAATATCACTTTGCGCGACCCGGGATTCAAACGCGAGACCTTAGAGCGATGGTCGTACCGCGCATGCAATACAACTGCGGCATCGAAGCAGGAAGATATACATTATAATGTAATGCTAAATCTACACTAATATTATAAAGAGGAAAGATTTGTGTTTTTGTGTGTTTGTAACGAATAAACTCAAAAGCTACTGGTCCGATTTTAAAAATTCTTTCACGAATATAAACCCATATTATCAGCGGGTAACATAGGCGTACTTTTTATCCCAGGAAAACTATCACGCGGGCGGAGCCGCAAGGAAAAGTCTAGTATATTAAGTTTTAGCCCTGAGTGCTGCAGGCTATTATTCATACCAAGAACGGCTTCTACGTGGGCGGCAGTTTGGGCAGCAACTATTTTAAATATATATATGTTAACACGTCACCAAAAAATTTGTAAGTTCCTTTTAAGCACAATGCGAACACAAATGAGTGATTAGGCATAATTAAAGTTCATATAGAGGAGTGCAGAAAAAAAAAATATGTATAATATGATATTAAATGCAACAGCCGAATTTCCTTTGAGTTTGAGGGCAAAGAGAGTTAAAAGTAATTGTGGAGAAGCAATAAAGAAATAAATAATTTGGGTTTAGAAAATGTTTATTCACAATAATTAAAATGCGTTCCTTTCAGATCTCGACAGCTCAAATTACTAAAACTGTATGTAATTGTATGTATGTAAATATAAAGAATATCCCACACATTTGTAAATGACTGGAGTTCCGTAATAAGCAAGGCCACGTGCGTAGAATTACGTAGTCTATTGCCAAGCTCGGCGACATATGTCGGTTATCTATACTTAAAACCTGCGTTAACATTTCATTACGCGACTTATAATAAGGTTCAAAATGGCTTGATGTTATCATTGAAATGAAGAGGTGAGTTTTGGTTTATAATTATTATTATTTACTGTAACAATTCTGTTTTGATTAGGTAATCATTATCTTTCTAGTAGTCGCTTAGTTATTACTCAGTGTTATACTTATTTACTTCGTTACTCTGTGCGACATTTGCAAATTTATAAGCTCATGCCTTTGTTTACGAACAGACAGAATACTAATGCATTACAGTAAGAGGGACTTATTTTCATTAACAATAGAGGGACAATCTTTATACATTTTTATTCGGGACACTATTTGATAACACATACAATTATTTTGTTTCGTAATAAGACATGAAAGCGTATGTTTACTTTCTGAAGGTATATACAACTTGCATAATAATGTAATGTATCTACATTAAAATTAGCATGTTTTTAAAAGTGATTATTGTGACAGAACATACTAAGTTATAAAAAAAAATATTGGGTACAAATGCCTGGCGGGACATTTTTGTATGTTATTTCGGATGACAAAAACCATAACAAAATAATATGCATTCTATCAAAACGAAGAGGCTTTACAAGGCATTTAACTTGTCGAAAACGCCATATGACCGCCTAACCAATCAGACAAAACCAAACAACGAAGCACTTAAAAATATCGCTACAAACAAATGAGGGCACAGAAATGTGCATTGGATAAATCAAATACGAAGGATGATCGGCTGAAGCGAGATTAGCAAACATTGGAGAAGCGCGTGTGTGGACACAGCACTCGACTTCTTTACAGACTTCGCAGGTCGCAGAGTGTCGGAGGTAATATTGGCATTTTCGAGGACCATCTGACGTGATTTCATCGCTCCGGTTCGAATTTACCGTTCTTAACATTAGTTTATTTTAAAATAATGTTTGATGTTATTCTACTTGCAGATATTATTTTTATGTGAATGTTACGGGGGATTTAAATGGATATATCATGTATATGAATGTTATGGATTAAATATAAAGTGTAAGTATAAGTGTATCAAAAGAAAATATTTAAGAAGTGCGTGACAGCCTAGTTGGGAATAGAACGGACTGCTGAGGCAAGGGCCGCGGGTTCAAAACTCAAGGCACACCTCTGTGTTCTCAGTTACCAGTGTATATTTTATCGATAACTAGCTTTTGCCCGCGGCTCCGCCCGCTTTAGAAAGTTTTTCCGGGATAAAAGTCCCGCTTTATATTTTCCCGGGATCAAAAGTAGCCTATGTGTTAATCCAGGACATGATCTACCCGTGTGCCGAATTTCATCGAAATCCGTTCAGTAGTTTTTGCGTGAAAGAGGAACAAACATCCATACATCCAAACATCCATACATTCTTACAAACTTTCGCCTTTATTATATTAGTAGGATTATCACTCGCTTTAACGAAGAAGGATAACATCGTGGCGAAACCTACATATCTGAGTTCTCTATTAGAATTGCGATGGTATGTGAAGTCTGCCAACCCACGCTAGGCCAGCGTGGTAGACTAAGGCCTAAACCCTCTAATCCTCTTAGTCGTAGAGGAGGCCTATGCTCAGCAGAGTACAATTTAATACAATACTGTCTACAGACTAGTACTATTGATTCAAAGTTTTAATATGAAATTTATTTCCATAACAGAAAAAATCAAAAAGGAAATTTAAAGAATAGGTAGCACTTGAATGAAACTACGTCCAAAAATGTATAGAAGAAACTCCGGAAAGCATTAAAGAAAATGTATGAAAACATAAACATTTAGCTAGCGCTTCCACTCGAGGGTGCTCCAAGTATTTTGTATTAAGCAACTTGCGACTCGAGTTAAATACCAAACGAAAATTTCATTTAAAGTTTTCAAGAAACCGGTATTTGTTGAAGTGGTTTACAGTTTGCGGTTCAGAATACTGAAACATAATTTAATAATTAACACAGAAAGGATGCGGGTTGACGGAAGTACTCAAAGTAATGTGCATGATGATTTTTTATAAAACCTTTTTTTAAATATTTAGACTTATATTAAACGTTGTTAGCTCTTTTCGAAATCACTGTTACGAACTAGCAGCATAAATTACTTAAGGTAACTAGCTCAATTCTTAAGTAATTTTTAACTACTCAAAAGGTTCTGCCTACCCCTATGGGATAGAGACGTGATAATATGTATATAAAAGTTCTAGCAATCTAGAGATAGGTAACCACACTTGTGCGCTTTTTTAAAAATACAAACTTAAATTCTTGAGCAAACTTGTTAAAATAAACTAACTAACCTACTTTGCAAGGGTTTTATTAGTGATTTTACTTTACGAATCTATTTTTATTATAAAAGCATTTTTAAGAAATACATAGTAAGTTAAGACTGCCTCCGTGGCGTAGTTGTATTACAGTACGACTGCAAAGCTGAGGTCTCGGGTTCGATCCCCGGGTCGGGCAAAGTGATATTGAGTTTTTCTATTCAGTATCAGCTCGGAGTCTGGAATTTGTGCCCGATATGGCGATAGGCTCGCCCCCTATCACATCATGGGACGGAATAATGGCGAAAAGTGGGTGCACTAGTTGCGCCTCTGCCTACCCCTTCGGGGATAACAGGCGTGAGTGTATATGTATATGTATGTATGTATATACATAGTAAGTTATTACATTATGAAGGTACCTTTTAACCTAGTGACGTACTGAATCTTATATAGTACTAATACTAGGCGTTGCTCGCGGGATCGCCGCGTGCAAAGTCTTTTCCGCTACAAAAGTCCCTAAAACACAGTACGATACTGGCGCCATCTGCTAAATGAATCAGATTAAAAATATCAATTTTTTCCTATGGGGGCAAATTACCGGGGTAAAAAGTACCCTATGTGTTAATCCAGGAAATGACCTACCCGTGTGCCAAATTTCATCCAAATCCATTTAGTGGTTTCTGCGTTTACTTCTAACAAAAATCCAAACACTTTGCACAAACTTTCGCATTTATAACATTAGTAAGATAAGATACTATTCAACATAAAGTATTTTTATATTAGGAAAAGAGTCAAGCGATCTAATAAAGATCGGTCAGAAACAAAGCTCAGTCTTATTTTTCTTTATTGCCTAAAAACTAAGCGACATCTGATTCCAAAAATACTATTTAATAGTTATCTTGTGATTATATAAACCTTGATTTTGCCCGCGGCGGCCGCCCACGTTAAAAAGTTTCTCCGGGATAAAAGTCCCGCTTTTTATTTTCTCGGGATAAAATGCTGTGTGCTAATCCAGGACATGATCTACCCGTGAGCCAAATTTCATCAAAATCCGTTCAGTAGTTTTTGCGTGAAAGAGTAACAAACGTCCATACATACTTACAAACTTTCGCGTTTATAATATTAGTAAGATTAGTACGATCAAACAAAAGAAAAAAAATTATACGTCCCAGTTGGCCGAAGCGGAATGCGTAGAAACTGAATTACCCATCAGGGAGAGGTGGCAAATAACCACCCCCCAAATAAATAGGGCTAACAATGTACACGTAGGCAATCATTTCGTTAAGAAAGTACGAGTCAAGTTATTTCTCCTGGGTGTTAGTGGGGAACTCGGAACTTACTCTACAAATCACTATTATGTCAACTTGTAGTGGACTTGCGAAACATAGAGCTAGTTGGGGTGCATAGATGACTTTTAGTTTTTATATGTGGTCATTGTTTATGTTTGTGTTTGAATTTCGAAGCTGGTGCTCCATTTATTCCGCAACAAGAAATATATGATTTTGGTTATATTATTTTAATATTTTTATTAAAATTTATTCTGCAAAATGGATGCCATTTACTGTGTTGTTTATCTATACTGATATTATAAAGCTGAAGAGTTTGTTTGTCTGTTTGTTTGAACGCGCTAATCTCAGGAACTACTGCTTCCTATTAGTGAAATAATTTTCAAAATCGGTTCAGCAGATCCTGAGATTAGCGCGTTCAAGCAAGCCAGTAAACAAACAAAAAAAAAGTTAAACAAACTCTTCAGCTTTATAATATTATTAAAAATTTTGATTCGACGAAAATAATATTACTTCATTGATGAGTTTCATGTGTAAACTCATTGTTTAAATAAAAACTTTTTAACAAAAAATAAACCGACTTCATTTGATTTGTAGTGGTTTTGAAGTCGGTTTATTTTTGCGAATGAGAAACTCGTGGCCATACAAATTTACATACATACGGATCGAATACAGAACCTCCTCTTTGAAGTCGGTTAATAAATATTCCCGAGTATGAGTGCACAGTAATGTGATCTAAAATGTGCCTGCCATTCTGGAGCACCTTAAGCCCAACTATAACTAATTACCCGTCCGCTCCCGTTGCAGGAACTATGAAGAGCGAGGTATTGAATATTCATTTCGTTGTACTCCTTCAAATATTATTTGAATTTTAAGTTTTGTGTATATTTTTAGAAATTGTCTGTATATAAGACTAAGTAAGATTGCCTCTGTGGCGTAGTTGTATTACGGTATTACTACAAAACTGAGGTCTTGGGTTCGATTCTCGGGTCGGGCAAAGTGATACATATTGGGTTTTTTAAATTCAGTATCAGCCCGGAGTCTAGAATTTGTGCCCGATATGGCGATAGGCTCGCCCCCTATCACATCATGGGACTGAATACGAATGGCAAAAAGTGGGTGCACTATTTGCGCCTGTGCCTGCCTGGCGTGAGTGTATGTATATGTATGTTTGTATACATGATATTGTTTGCGTAAGGAAATTCTTCTTAATTAATTATAGTGAATTAAAATTCATTGTTATATAACTATTTGTTATATAAAACTATATTAATGAATGTTGTGTCACTGTCTGACGTCAAGTAATTTGCGAGACAGACAAAATAATGATTTACATACATACACATTTTATTACTGATAAAACCGAGGTATGAAATAAAATAATAAAAAAAAAAATGCCTTTTATTTATTACTAGTAGAGCTCGCGGCTCCGCCCGCGTGAATAATTTTTTCCGGGCCAAAAATATTTTCTCGCGATAAAAGTCCCGGTTTGAACTTTTCCGGAATAAAAAGTAGCCTATAGCACTCAGGAGTTATGTAGCTTCCTATTAGTGAAAGAATTTTCAAAATCGGTTCAGTAGTTCCTGAGATTAGCGCGTTCAAACAAACAAACAAACTCTTCAGCTATATAATATTAGTATAGATTACCTTCTTAATTTACAATTTCGATAGGATACCTTGAACTTATTATAACTCGTAACACTAAACCTATATAATAATTAATAACAACCCCTCGTTATTATTCGAATGTGAAGGTCTCCTCTAGAGTTTTCTATTTGAGCTTAGCTTTAACTATGTTCAACCAATGCTTACCCGCCACTTGCTTACGTAACGAAGGTATATACGCGCTATAATCAAATAAAAACCTTGTCAAAATAGGTCCATCCTTTTGAGAGCTACGAAATCATAGACAGACATACAGAGACACAGATACATACCCTAAACTTATAACACCCCTTTTTCCGTCGGAGGTTAAAAAGCAAAATGCCTCATCCACAGTATACTCGCTTGGCGCGTCAGTTCCTAAGTGACACAAATAGAGTGCCATCTCTTGGCATGCAGGCAATATAAAACGTGCTCTCAACTTATTACTACCAGATATTGGCTCACAATGCATTCACGCTGTATAGTTTTGACGCAAATTAGTTTTATTACAGTCTACTTAGCTTTAATATAGACATAATTCGATTTTGAATAATTGTGTCGATAGTTTCATATCTAAATCTGAAGAATATTATATTCGAAAATTCACACAATGGTTAGAACGTGTTGATAAAATTAAAATTGAACCTGGGATATATAGTTCAAAGCCCATTATTTACACTGGCTACAATGTCTTTTATACTGGCAGATATCAGCGCTTGTACTGCTTGGGAGTATAATAGACAAAATGATGGTACCTACCCACGTAATAAATGATACATAATATACACAGTATACGCAAAGCGTAAGTGCCTGCAACCGCTTCGGTGGCGTAGTTTTTTTTTTTTTTTGTTTACGCGGAGAAAGTGAATTATTACTACCGGCCAGTGTTCAAGGGGAACGACTGGGCGGTTATGTTGGGTTCATCGTGCCTTACGACCCGACGTTGAGCCGTCCGGAGAGATGGAAAACGTCGGGCGACCGCCGGGCCGAGTCCCTAACCTATGTACACCGCACGGCATACCAACCAAAACTCCGCGGTGGCCATCTTCGGCGCATTAGGGACGGCTGCGGGCTTCCTCCGACTCACGTCTTAGTTGTCGTCCGCAACCGCCCCTGACGGTGGCATAGTTGCATTACGGTACGGCTGCAGCGTGCAGGTTTCGGGTTCGAACCCAGGGTCGGGCAAAAGTTATATTTGGGGTTTTCGACTCAGTATCTTAGTCTGGAATTTGTGTCCGATATGGTGATAGGCTCGCCCCCTATCACATCATGGGACGGAATACGCACGGCGAAAACTGGGTTCACTGATTACGCCTCTGTCTACCCCTTCGGGTATAAAAGGAGTGAATGTGTGTGTGTGTCTATAAAGTAGGTAGTAAAGAAAATTTATTACTTATTTTATTTTAACAACGTCAAAATTATATTTGCTTGATTTTATTTCTCGACCACAAATTCAAGCAAAATAAATACTAGTTGCATAAAAATAAGGTCCAAAGTTGTGGTTCACGTGTGCTGAAAATAATAAACTGTATCTAACGATGCATTACAAGAGCATGTTCTTCTGAAACAGATGTCCTTAGGGCTGTGGATGCTCGCCCACGTATGTATCTCTAAACATGTATTTAGTACAGTGACCATACTTTTAATATTTACATAAAATGGTCAAAGGGTAAACAACAATTTTACTTAATCTGTTCAAAATTAGTATTGAAACACATTTCCTAGATTATATTAGTAAGATAAATATTTTTTTTTCCACAACACTAGGATAAATAATTTTAACAGTCAACATAATATTTGGTACATTTATTTTAAATACTATTCACTATAATTTATGGAAACTGCATTGAAAATTGACAATGACACAGGGTTATTTGCATTGTCCTTACTAAAACAAAGCCATAGCCCCAACATTCTAATGCCGCACAAGTACATTAAAGTTAGGTCCCAGCCTTCCAGACATAACCTGCACCGACGAGTTAGAAGCCACAAATTACTCAAGAAACTTACCTCCATAGTGACTGACGTGAACTTCGTGTCGTCCGAGTTAATGAATGGCTGTTTTCTTAACTTCCACCTGGTTTGAATATTGACAATGGCTCCTTAGGAAGCAATTACCTTGATAAACTATGTACTTTAATGCTGTATAACTATACTTTGTGAAAAGTACATAGAAGACAACTAAATAGTCTTAGCTTTGTGTTAGTAATAACGATCTGACACAAAAGACAAGATTGTGACCTGAGGTAAAACGCAGAGTAAGGTAAAAGTATCGTATATTTTTAATTTCAAACCATTTAAATTAAGCATAAAGAGAAAAAAAATTGAAATTGTAATTGTTTTATTTATTAAAGAGTGTTTTTTAATTTTAATAAATTATTAACATATTCTCTTTGTTAAAACTTGTATTAAATGCTCATAAACAACACAAACATAAGCGAATCATGTCTACTTCACTTAAATTAATTAACCACATGCGAAACATCGTTAAGCTTTTAAAACTGTTTTGTGTAACTTCATTAAAGGGAATTTAACTTTCACAACTCACGAGATTAGACAAATTAGGGCTTTGACGGCACATCAAAGGGTTGCACATAGTTTGCACAGTTAATCAAATTGAAGGACATCAAACAGACGCCGAGTGATCTTTTATCTTCGGTGCCTTTGTCTCATGTTTCGGTGATAATTAATTGCAAATACATTTCCTAGGAAAATTAAGTTTTGACAATAGTAAAAGAAGAAGTCGTATTATTGTTATCGGCTTTATATGTTACGTTTACTTGGGGGCAAAAAAATCCCACCCCTTTTCTAACCCAGAACGAAAAGGTCGACAACGCGCCCACAATCCTTCTAGTGGCAATGATCATGGAATTAATCCACGATAGATCTGTTACTAAGTATTAAAAAGAGGACTTAACATAATCAAACAATTTCAAAAGTCTTTTAAATGTGCATACCATACTATACCGTGTATTATATACTGCCCACGGCTGAGCACGGGCGTGTCTAGAACTTAGAGGATTTAGGCCTAAGTTCACCACGCTGGCCTAGTGCGGGTTCGAACGTGCGACCATTCATCTCGACAGTCCGTTCCATTCCCGAATAGACTATCGCCGCTTTTTACTGTGCATAATTTCCTACTGTGGCTTCATTAATTAATTACATAATACACGAAGCTAATCTTTTAAACTTATCAAACATAAATAATAATTGCATTTACAAGTTCTACAGTTCGTTAGTATCTCGTATTCTTAACTCTACAACAGTGTGTAAACACAATTATTAATTAAAGAGACGGTGCAAATATGAACTTGTGATGCGGGCGTGTGTTTAATTATTTCACTATCGTACTTACACGATTAGCCTTTTGTTTTCATTACAAGTGTGGATCGAAGTTTGTTGCTCTTGTGGATTATTGCGTGTTTGTTTTCATTAGAAAGTGCGTTGAACTACGTAAGAATAATTTGAAATTCGAATTTTTCAATTGTTTTAATTTTATTTACAGGAGTCTGCGGGCTTAGAATGCGAAAAAAAAACACGATGCGTCTCCGCTTCGTTTTATTGTGATTGGTTGAGAGACTGACGTATCGGTCTCTCAATCAATCACAAACATCAAAATACCGATACGTCAGTCTCTCAACCAATCACAATAAAATGAAGCGGAGACGCATTGTGTTTTTTTTCCATTATAAGCCCCCTAGTCTAGATTAGTCCTATTTTTTTTCGATGGTATACAATGTTTCGGTTATAGCTAGTGTAATTACTACGCATTATGTAACGAATACCCGCATTCTTTATGTTATATGCGTGGGTCAGCTAGGTGGGCTGAAGACGTTGGTATTTACACCGCTCTTAAATATGTAACGTGATCACTTTCATAAGCATTTAATAATTTTATGATAAAAATATTCAGCCTACGATTATACCATACTATACATCATATATCCTATTCATATTTTATTTCGGTAGGCCAAGGCTTGACTGGCATTGCTGAAGTCCGTTAGCAGCAGAAGACGCTTATCATCAGGCGGACCGCTTGCTAGTTTACCTGAGGCAATAAAAAAGAAGAAAAAAATTAGTACCTTCAAATAACACGTAGCAAGTATAGAATCCTGATCTTACAAACATTAGTACTAAAGCCAGACCCTTTTCGTGACCGTCTTCATTGGATGTCTAAGATTGGCTGATTTAATATGCATCCGAGGTGTCCAAGAGGTTCAGCGTTTTAAATTGAGTTACACTGCTGAATACTAACTCCAATTTAATTATTGTCGCCGGCTCTCATTTAGAGAACAGTCGATCACTAGAGATTTGCTCGGAAACTATTATTCAATCGAATTTATTAAGTGTTGTGTTTTATAATAAAACTAGATTTTGCCCGAGGCTCCACCCGCGTTAAAAAGTTTTTCCGGGATAAAAGTCCCTGTTTAAATATTCCCGGGATAAAAAGTACCCTAGGTCTTTTCCAGGGTCTTAAACTATCTCCCTACTAAATTTTATCGAAATCGGTCAGTGGTTTAGCCGTAACGACTCGCGAGAAAAAAATACCAGGGATAAAAGTCCCGGGATAAAAAGTAGCCTATGTGTTAATCCAGGACATGATCTACCCGTGTGCCAATTTTCATCGAAATCCGTTTAGTAGTTTTTGTGTGAAAGAGTAACAAATATCCATATATCCAGACATCCATACATTCTTACAAACTTTCGCGTTTATAATATTAGTAGGATATGACAGTAGGATAATTTGTGTATTTTTTTAATAATCATTGTTAATAAGTTAGCTACTGATAGTGGTCAATGTTATGTTAAATTGAACATATCTTTCATATAATTTTCAATAGACTTTCTGGTATTATTACAAGTCTATTGAGCAGAAGTTTTCCGTCCAGTTCGAATAAACCAAATCCTCATAAATCCAAGTATTCCACAAATTGATTTTTGTCGACCAAAATTTCTAACAAACTTTGTGAAACCGAGAATTTTTCACTCTTACAGCAATAGATTCGCTCAATCAAATAACAGTTTCAATAGAGCTACGGACGTAGCGATAAATTCACTCGCTACGTATTCTCGTAGCGCGTAGCACTTGTTCTACGTAGCTGCTTTTGTCTGAAATAGGTAGTTTATTTCGACACTATATCTACTTAACATCCTTGTGGATTAAATGAAGCTTGCTTTACTGGAAAATAAACGAGGTGTTTTTATTACCACTTATGAGTCACAAATCTAGAGGGTAAGTAGCAAGAAGCTGCGCTATTAAGCGGATCCCTTATTTATGTTTAGATATTTTGTATCAAGTAATTAAAGTTATAATACTGCGAGGGAAATTATAGCATAATTGGATAAAATTAAGCGATAAAGAAGGCAATGACTTTGTCAATACTACATAACATATTTATATGGCAATTTAAGTACTAAAAACAAGGCCATCTGCCACAGTGCCTTCATGTACCTATTGAATTAATCTTAATATGGTCTTTACGTATATTAAGTAAATATGTGAGTAAGATTCTTTTTTATTACCACAGTATCGCGAGACGAGCATATGGCTCATATATAAACACCTTAAAGGACTTTCAGTTACAAAGTATCGTGTAGCACTCCATTGCGCTCGTCACTCTGAGACATGTGATGTTAAGTCTCATAATACTCAGTAATCACGCTGGCTACAATGTCCTTCAAATCGGAATATAACAAGTTTGTTTATATGTCCGAGAATTATGTAGTCGCCCCTATCCATAAAGTACAATCTCACAAAAATAACTTTTAACGTTCCCTACCCACGAGAAGTGCTTTAATGCTTTCACACATAATGTATTCTTTACAACACTAGCCATAACCAAAAGTTTATTTGGCCAAAACTGCGGGACTTGCCTTCGTCAACTTTATGTGTAAAGCGGCGCGCACACGAGTGATCAATAATTCAGCTGTGCAGTGTGTAACGCGCCTTACTCTGCCGCGTCTAATCCGTATTTATTTCCCCAAAACAGCGGAACAGCTGGCTTCAGTTTGTGTCCGGGAATTTATGTTCCTACTCCTTAGGTCCCGAGGAACTCACGTACATGGTGGCGATTCTGAAAACCGCGCGAGTTTACGCTAATGATGTGGGATATCGAATGATATAGACTGCCTCGGTGGCGTAGTTGTATTATGGTACGGCTGCAATACTGAGTCTCGGGTTCGATCCCCGGGTCGGGCAAAGTGATATTGACTTTTTCTATTCAGTATCAGCTCGGAGTCTGGAATTTGTGCCCGAAATGGCGATAGGCTCGCCCCCTCATGGGACGGAATAATGGCGAAAAGTGGGTGCACTAGTTGCGCCTCTGCCTACCCCTTCGGGTATAAAAGGCGTGAGTGTATATGTATATATGTCTATCGAATGATTTTGGAGTTTTATGCCCATCGGAGCATAATGTGTATTCAGTAGAATGGAACATGTTTCTTTGTTTTACCTGCTGGGTTATGGTTTATGGTATTATTTACGTATTTGTACATTAATCAACTTACATTTCATGCAAAATCGAGAGGTATTATCCACAAAACCAAACGTATAAAAGAAATTAAATATGTTATTATTACTGCTATAGTAGAAATAATGACGCAAATTCACAGAAGTGAAGTCACTATTAATTAATATTTCGCTCCTTATGAGTACTTCAAATACATAGACAATATAATATTATAGCTTCAATATAGCCATCGACAAAATGTTTACAAACCTATAGACATTTTATCGAGCGGCCCAGGAATGCGACATCTTTACAGAGTGCGGTTCTGTGTTTAGCTCGTATTGTAACCGTCGAGTCATTTGTGACAAGTTTCAGATAATGCGAGGAAACGTAACTTCTAGATAAGCCAGACTGACGTCCCACAAATTAACGTCAACTTTAATCGTTCTAATGTTGTTGGACTAACTTTTTTCGTATTAAGATATAAAATTACAGATATTTCCCGATTAGGAATGAGGACAGAATTAAGGGCAATAGTTCTTAATCTAAATTAGTCGAAGCTTCATTTTCGATTTTTACTTTATAATTTCTGATCTATTGCTATTCTTTCGCATTTGAATTTTGTGAATAGTACAGAATATATAGCACAGGCGATATTTACACACGGAAAATTCAGTAAATGTCTAAATCTATACTAATATTATAAAGCTGAAGAGTTTGTTTGTTTGTTTGTTTGTTTGTTTGAACGCGCTAATCTCAGGAACTACTGGTTCGAATTGAAAAATTCCTTTTGTGTTGAATAGACCATTTATCGAGGAAGGCTATAGGCTATATAACATCTCGATGCAACTATTAGGAGCGAAGAAATAATGGAAAATGTGAAACAAGCGGGGAAAATTATTCATCCTTGAGGGCTTCCATTGCGTGCGCTGCGAAAACGGTTTAAGATACTAAAAATTACGAAAGAATTATTCCTCTTGAAATAATCTAAAAAAAAGTCCGCGACAGTATATGTCTATCTTTTAAGATTAACTCTCTAGAACCGTTTTTATGGTAATCAAATTTGGTCGAAATTAATGCATTATTTGTCAAGAGTTGTATCAACGTCATAATATTAATCTTTATCCAAATGTGTTGGATAGAGTGATTCAACGGGAAGGTTTTTATGTATGTACTTTTAGCCCGGGAAAACTTATTAACGCGGGCGAAGCCGTGGGCAAAAGCTAGTACAATATATAACCCATAAACCTCGGCGGCAGTTGTATTATGGTACGACTGCAATACTGAGTCTCGGGTTCGATCCCCGGGTCGGGCAAAGTGATATTGACTTTTTCTATTCAGTATCAGCTCGGAGTCTGGAATTTGTGCCCGAAATGGCGATAGGCTCGCCCCCTCATGGGACGGAATAATGGCGAAAAGTGGGTGCACTAGTTGCGCCTCTGCCTACCCCTTCGGGTATAAAAGGCGTGAGTGTATATGTATATATGTCTATCGAATGATTTTGGAGTTTTATGCCCATCGGAGCATAATGTGTATTCAGTAGAATGGAACATGTTTCTTTGTTTTACCTGCTGGGTTATGGTTTATGGTATTATTTACGTATTTGTACATTAATCAACTTACATTTCATGCAAAATCGAGAGGTATTATCCACAAAACCAAACGTATAAAAAAAATTAAATATGTTATTATTACTGCTATAGTAGAAATAATGACGCAAATTCACAGAAGTGAAGTCACTATTAATTAATATTTCGCTCCTTATGAGTACTTCAAATACATAGACAATATAATATTATAGCTTCAATATAGCCATCGACAAAATGTTTACAAACCTATAGACATTTTATCGAGCGGCCCAGGAATGCGACATCTTTACAGAGTGCGGTTCTGTGTTTAGCTCGTATTGTAACCGTCGAGTCATTTGTGACAAGTTTCAGATAATGCGAGGAAACGTAACTTCTAGATAAGCCAGACTGACGTCCCACAAATTAACGTCAACTTTAATCGTTCTAATGTTGTTGGACTAACTTTTTTCGTATTAAGATATAAAATTACAGATATTTCCCGATTAGGAATGAGGACAGAATTAAGGGCAATAGTTCTTAATCTAAATTAGTCGAAGCTTCATTTTCGATTTTTACTTTATAATTTCTGATCTATTGCTATTCTTTCGCATTTGAATTTTGTGAATAGTACAGAATATATAGCACAGGCGATATTTACACACGGAAAATTCAGTAAATGTCTAAATCTATACTAATATTATAAAGCTGAAGAGTTTGTTTGTTTGTTTGTTTGTTTGTTTGAACGCGCTAATCTCAGGAACTACTGGTTCGAATTGAAAAATTCCTTTTGTGTTGAATAGACCATTTATCGAGGAAGGCTATAGGCTATATAACATCTCGATGCAACTATTAGGAGCGAAGAAATAATGGAAAATGTGAAACAAGCGGGGAAAATTATTCATCCTTGAGGGCTTCCATTGCGTGCGCTGCGAAAACGGTTTAAGATACTAAAAATTACGAAAGAATTATTCCTCTTGAAATAATCTAAAAAAAAGTCCGCGACAGTATATGTCTATCTTTTAAGATTAACTCTCTAGAACCGTTTTTATGGTAATCAAATTTGGTCGAAATTAATGCATTATTTGTCAAGAGTTGTATCAACGTCATAATATTAATCTTTATCCAAATGTGTTGGATAGAGTGATTCAACGGGAAGGTTTTTATGTATGTACTTTTAGCCCGGGAAAACTTATTAACGCGGGCGAAGCCGTGGGCAAAAGCTAGTACAATATATAACCCATAAACCTCGGCGGCAGTTGTATTATGGTACGACTGAAATATTGAGGTCTCGGGTTCGATCCACGGGTCGGGCAAAGTGATATTGAGTTTTTCTATTCAGTATCAGCTCGGAGTCTGGAATTTGTGCCCGATATGGCGATAGGCTCGCCCCCTATCAAAATATCGGACGGATTAACGGCGAAAAGTGAGTGCACTAGTTGCGGCTCTGCCTACCCCTTCGGGGATAAAAGGCGTGAGTGTGTGATAAACATCATTACCAAAACCATCACAAAAACCGTAACCAATTTTCAATCTTTCATACGGTCCCCATTCCGAGCGAGTAATAATTCAATAGATAATGGATCGAGCTCCCCCGACTCGCACTATCGCTAGAGACAACATTCTCATTTAAATAGTTTCTACGGTTAGACGGTGGCTCAATAAATCAGCCGAGGTCGCGGGCCACCATTTAAAAAGTTAAGAGATGTTCCGCTTTTCTTCGTTTTAACTCCGGAATGGACTTATCCTCTTTAAGATTGATTATGGAGTTCATAAATTTGTTTTAATTTGATTTTGGTGGGATGGGTTTGTCAAATGTGGAGCCTGAATAGTCTAATTGTGAGTGTGCCCTCCGGCCAGGTGGGATGACGATCTACGAAAGACTGCAGGCAGATGCTGGATGCGGCAAGCTGAAGACAGGGCGCTATGGCGCTCATTAGGGGAGGCCTATGTCCAGCAGCAGATGATAAAGGCTGATGATGATGAGTGTGTGGAATAAAGAAGATCCAGAGTTCGACATCCAGCGGTAATCTGTTCTGTGACATAATGTGTGCTCCAACCCATTGCCACTTCAACCTACTAACTTTCATGAGCTATGTCGGTCACTTTCCCAGACAGAGATACACGGTTCTCTTATTAAATTATTTGAAGACGATTAGGATGATCTATTCTTATTTTTAGAATGGAAGGAGTAAAGGGTATGGTGTCGCCAATAGTTTGATACACCAGTAGTAATGTCTAATTAGATAAATAATAGTAACACCCTTGAGTCATAGTACTTCAAATTAGATTATAATATTAGGCAGTTCTAGTGAAAAGTACTTTGTTCGTTGATTAGTATCAAAAATAGTTACGGCTTGTAAGATATTTATAAATGTACCGTTTCGGACAGTAATGGTACGCACAGTAATAAACGGATTGGTGCCACGAAAAAAGAATACCAATAAGATTGCATACATTCAAAAATGCAATTCCGAGCAAACCAACTTATAATAATAATAATACCAGCCCTGTATTATATACTGCTCACTGCTGAGCACGGGCCTCCTCTACTACTGAGAGGGTTTTAGGCCTTAGTCTACCACGCTGGCCCAGTGCGGGTTGGTAGACTTCACATACCCTCGAAATTCTTATGGAGAATTCTCAGGCATGTAGGTTTCCTCACTATGTTTTCCTCCACCGTTAATCTGTCAAGCCCCGCGACGGACACCGGTGTCCATATATATAGGGTTTTTCCATACATCTATATATATAAGCGGGGCTTGACGGGTTAAAGCGAACGATAATTGATAAACAATACACACATAACTTCGAAAAGTCAGAGGTGTGTGTATTGGGTTTGAACTTCTGGGCATTGTCTCGGCAGACCGTTCCATTCCCAACTAGGCTGTTGTCCAACTTATTACTTCTTATTTCACCAATAGATGGCGCCACAACAAAAGTAGATCGCGATATGGTTTACATGACGCTCCAGATACAAGTATTTCAGCGTCGTCCACTGCAATTTGTCTATGGGTGGATCAGGTGTTTACACCTACTTACCATCAGGAATTTTTTGAAAGTATCTCGCATGCAATGCGTGTATGAGGCACTTTACAATACATAAAGTCGTCTGTACTCTGAAGTGTTGAGTTGGACACGAAATTAAAGAAAAGAGTTTGTAAGAGAAGGTTCTTTTTTCGCTTAGCGAGTACCACGTCCTATTTCAAATGAGGCGAGGCGTACTGAAGCTCAGCAATACGTTTGATGTAACGAGTTCAAATATGTTCATTGAAGAATGACGTACTATTGTAATTTGTAGCATGCGTCTCGCTCACTCTCTGTCCTCGCCCCATAGTTTTGAGACAGAGAGTGAGTAACGCCATTTAGCGACTACCGCGACATAAAATTTAAAGTAGTACAATATAAAATGTTGAGCCGCTCATACATTTTGATGTCATGTACGGGACAAATGTACCGCCTCTTGTATGTCGTACCCAACACTAATTGTCTGGTCTGAATGAATATATCCAGAGGCATGATTCTCTATGACATTGTTAACTCGTAACGCGGCCGCGTCACGTTCACTTCGTGTAATGGGCGTAAAATGGTATTCTGTATGCCAATTTCCATAGTGATAAACGCGATGAGTTACGTTACGCGCTTGTTACGAACGGTGAAATTAACGCGTGTCATAGAGAATAAGGGGGCAGTAATCCTTCCGAAACTCGGAAAAAACCATATCATCAAAATATGTATTACGAACGGCAATATATAAAATAAGATACACTCAAAGCAATTTCTTGTTTCAACAATGTATTCCTTATGTTTTTAAGCTATTGCATAGCTTCTATCGCGGGCCTTGAGCGTGGAGACCGAATCCAAAAATTCCGTAACGAAAAAATAACCTGACACTCCTCACTCTGACCAGCACAGCGGTGATATTTTATTTTCAACTCTATCACAACCATGTAGAGTGTAAAATTCCATAAGTAAATTTAATAATATCGCAGTCTTGTAATTTATTTTCAACTCTATCGCAACCACGTAGAGTGTAAAATTCCATAAGTAAATTTAATATCGCAGTCTTGTAAGAATACAATATGTAAGAGGATATGAGCTGAATGTCAAACGATAAAAGGTCGAAATTACCGTGTATTTACAAATTGTCCCAGTCAGTGAAACGTATCGAAATGTCAAACGTGATTCTAAGTTTGAATTTTTAAAAAGTTTTTATTTTATACCTGTTCAAAGAGGTTATAACTATTAGAATTGCCTGCTTAGAGTTTCGGCGTTAGGGCACGAGTGAAATTTGGACAATAGAAAAAAATAAAATAAATAAGTAGTTATAATTACATAAGTTGATAAAAAATGCTATGCAATAGCTTTACCGCGGCAGTCTCTTAGTGCCATACGTGTTTTTTTTACATTTTACGTTTTCGATTGCGAACAAAGTGCACAATAATTTGATATTACTTAAGTAATTCGATTGTGAGTAAGCTAAACAGTGTTGTCGTTGATATTCGTGTTGTGTTCAAAGTGCGATATTTCTGCAACTATCCTTTTATTAGTTTCTCTTGGGCAATTAGGAAGGGGTCCGTAACAGACGTTTCCTTATTTGCTCTAACTATTGAAGTAAAGCTTCGTTCACATGGTGTCCATTATTTTGTTAATTTTTTGGCTGTATTGCAGTAAATGAAAAGATTATTGTGTCATGTATTTTTCTGACATTATAATTAAATTGTTGAAGACAAACTAGAAGATTCCTGTGTAAGTATAAACGAAGATTTTTTATATGGTAAAGTATTTGCTCTACTTCACCGGATGGCAAGTCTTCACTTACCGAAGGTCCAAATAGTTTCGACTGTCGAGAGTATTGGGCCTCGCTAGTCTCCACAATTATGCCGGCTTCTTTGAAACTTTCAGTGGTAGAGCTATGTTGAAGATGGTTGTGCCTACAATGGATCCTTTTCGACAGTATCATGGGATGCACGTTGCCCATGTGCTTTGTGTGCGTCCCAGTATATTGTGCGAATAAATGTTTCTATAATTCTTTCTTTCCTTACAGTGTCTGTCGATTTAACCTAGATATTTCATTCTCACAAAAATCTGAGTATACTGGATTTGTAGCATTTGTTTGGTCAGATAATTTTTTTATGGCATTGAATGACGAGACTAGCATGCCGTTCGCATGACTGTAAGCGATGCGACCACCCATAAGCAGTAGCAACGTCATCCAGCACTTTGAGTTACAAAGTACTGTGTGGCATTCCACTGCGCTCGTCATCCTGAGACACAACATGTTAAGTCTCATTATGTCCTGTAGTTACACTGGGTACAATGTCCTTCAAACCGAAACAAAATAGTGTATGCACACTGTGCTTGGCGGTAGAAATAGACATTGCGGTGATACCCACCCAGAGGGTCTCTTACATATGAGAGACCTACCACCAGTAGTAGAGTAATAACTGGAGTGGGTCAAAAAACAAATCACGTCCTTGCATATTTCTACTAAACGAGCGCCGCCGTACAATCCCTGTAGCAATATCTAAATTCTAGTATAACTGAACACAAATTCACAAACAATTAATGTCAACATTAAAATGTCTAACTCTATCTTACCATCTTAAAATTCGCATAAACTTTCTTCATTCTTCCACGCTCAATACCATTCCTTCGGGATTCTAAATTGCAATTTGTGTACGTGCCTTAAACATTGCCTTTCGTTGTTAAAACTGTCTGTGCAATCGATTCTGTACTTAGAAACATTGAGCGTTATTGAGGTATCTTTATCTATCTAATGGATCTCTCGTCTTGCTTCGTTTGGTATCGTGTCGTCTTTTATACGGAGTTAAATAGGTTTCTTTTAAAAGTTTCTTTGATACGATATACACACATAAGGACATGCTTTTTTCCATTTTCATGTGGGACGCTTCTACATTGGAATAGGCATGTTGTTTTGATAAAGATAATTAATGATATTTTTTAATAAAACTAAAAAAATCGTTAGTCAGAGCGTTAGCCCGAGTGCTATTGACGAAATTAGATTTTAAGAAATACTTAAAAATTTACTACGTTTTCACGCTGTCTCATCAATCTCACTTTCCTTAGAGCATTTTTTTAACCGATAAAGCGTGCATTATTTTTTTGCAGATAAATGACATGACGAGTATGCCGTTCGCCTGATTGTAAGACTGACGACCGCCCAAAAACAGTAGCAACGCCGCACATAGCTTTGCATTACATAGTACTGTGTAGCACTCTACTGTGCTCGTCACCTTGATACATAGCAAGTTTAGTCTCATTATGCCCAGTAAATAAGCTGGCTACAATGTCCTTCAAACCAGAATACAACAGTGCATACACACTGCTGTTTGGCGATAGATATAGACAATGCGGTGGTACCTAACCAGACAGCCGCTTGCATACGAGCGTCCTACCACCAGCTTATTTGTAATTTTACGCGTTAAAAATTAAAGGTGCGTTAAGTAGAGTAGTATTAGTTTCAAAAGATATTCGTTTGCATTGCTACTACTAGGCTATATCTTATTTTTTTTGTAATATCTACACTACATAAATCTATAGTAGTGCTCGCGGCTCCGCCCGCGTGAAAAAGTTTTCCCGGGACAAAAATATTTTCCCAGGATAAAAAGTAGCCAATGGCACTCAGGAGCTATGTAGCTTCCTATTAGTGAAAGAATTTTCAAAATCGGTTCAGTAGTTCCTGAGATTAGCGCGTTCAAACAAACAAACTCTTCAGCTTTATAATATTAGTATAGATAAAACAAACATTTTTGCAGCGAGCTTGTCTCTTAGTATATTTTACGATATATCTTTGTTTTCAACTTGGTGGAAGACGGGAACACTGAAACGGTTCCCCAGTGCCCCTACGTTCTCTAACTTATTGACCGAGAACCTGTAAACTGGCGAGTGTATGGTACGCTAGAATAAGGAATAGAATTTCAATAATTTAAAATGCGTTTTGCTGAAGAAGTCGTACAAGAATATCGGTTATATTTTTTTGTTCCTAGTAGTCTCTATGTTTAGCTTTTTCTCTACAGACGCGGCGGGGTACCTTTTTTTATTATATGTAGGGATGACTGACGACTTGCTAACGATCGCAGGAACGCGCTGGATGCAGGTGGCTTATGGCAGGTCCATCTGTAACTCTTTAGGGAAGGCCCATGTTCAGCAGTGGATTTCCTGTGATTGATAAAAAAGAAAAACTATATTCTTTATTGTGTAGATGAGAGACTTTAAAAGTTGGTTTATTTTTAAAAACTCTACGAACATCAACATTAATTATTAATTAATTAACAAAACAATTTGGGGAACCGCCAAAGTAGTATTTTCATCTCCTTGGTCTGGAGTTCAATCCCAATTTAATTTTTATTTCAAACTTTTTAAATTACTTGTTCTCCATTATGGGGCCTTGATAATCAGCTATCTACCACCTACTCATTGAGACCATTCCTATTAGCCCACACATGCTATATCTGCTATAAGTTGTTAAATAGTTGGGTATCCAGTAGACAACTTGATGCTGTAGCATCAGCTTAAGGTTAACACGTCTTTAAAACATTTCTGAAGTCACAGTACACCAGCTTTTAAACCAATCGGAGTAGTGAAAGTTAGATTTGAGTTTATAATCTTTAAAGGCCTGAACCGATCTTCAAAATTATAGTTAAGATCCATCTCGATCATTTCAGCTTTCAAACAAAAAGATACCGCGTCAAAGTCGGTCCATTCATTGGAGAGCTACGATGCCACAGATAGACATACAGATACACCGATACACAGATACACAGACACACAGATCCACAGATACACATTCAAAACTTAGAACACCCCTCTTTTTTGTCGAGGGTTAAAAATAACAATTTACATAATTTGCACCACAAATATGTTAAGCAATGAATAAACGAAGCAACTGATATTAAAGCGAATTTTAATATAGATAATATGAAAATGAACACAATGAAAGCATCGCCATCATAGATTTCTATAAAACGCCTGAACAAACAATCTCAATAGAATATCTGCGAAGAATTTGTAAGAACAAAAAGTTATTTAATTAATGTTAAGATATTCTAAAACAACATCCAATCCTATTAAAGCGCGGTATCAGAAATCTTGTAACTTTTCGCCTTTAAAAGTTACGAAGAAAAACGCTCTTGGAAAATTCGGAGGAAAATAGACTCCAACCGTCCCAGTATTACCATAAACTTGTATAAATGGTAATATTAAGAACGTCACCCAACGATCGTTACCAACCAAGTAGTAGGGTGGGTTAACATCTCTTTTAGTTTCTGTGTACTGTCATTGCGACGTCATTCTTGCGAGTATTTTGTTTGTCTGTGTCACAAATTATGCTTTTTTGCCAAACACGTCTCAACGAATTTAGATGTGATGTCTTTTATTGACTGATATTTTATTTAAGTATAATAGTTTATCGTAATATGTACTACAATAATGTAGTAGACCCCGCTGTGTCTGTGTGTTGATGTATTAATACATCAATGGTCTGTACATACATGTCATTATTAAACAACTGCGTTATTAATACGTGAACGCTTTCCATCTGTTTCTTATTAAAAGAAAGTGGTATTAGTTACACCATTTATAACTAAAGAATGGCGGAACGGAATTAGCTGAAAATTGGTGGGGAGGTAGCTTAGAACCAGGAGACAGACATAGGATACTTTTTTTCCCGGGAAAATATAAACCGAGACTTTTATCCCGGATAATCATTTTCTGCCAGTGGAACCGCAAGAAAACAAGTATAGAGATATTTCGAGATCCAGTTGAGGAAATAATTACTCTTATCCCGGAAAAAGAAAAATCGGGAATTATATCCCGGATTTTGTTTTCTCGCATTTTACGCAATGCCCAGGCAATGTGGATAATGCAGGCATTCTACACATTACCCAGGCAATGCGGATAATGTAGGAATTCTGTAAAATGCCCGGGCAATATGGATAATACAGGTATTTTACGCAATGCCCAGGCAATGTGGATAATGCAGACATTCTACACAATGCCCAGACAATGTGAATAATGTAGGCATTCTCAAGACTCCTTTTCGCGGGACCTTTTTACCTAGAATGATGAAATTTGCCAAGAAGCAAGGTCATGCAAGTACATGTAAAGGAAACAATCTGAAATCCCTAAATATATTTTAGTACATTGAAAGAAATGTGATAAACAGAAAGGGTGTGACTAAAGAGGAGTAATGATAAACTAATAAGCGATTTTTTTATATTCTTTTATATCTGAATTTCTGTTTGATTGTTACTGCACATCTCCAAAATTGCTGAACGGATTTCGATGGAATTTGGTATGTAGATATTTTGAGACTCTAGAAAGGACATAGGCTATTTTTTAACCCGGGAAATTATAAAGCGGGACTTTTATCCCGGAAAAACTTTTACACGTGGATGGAGGGGCGAGCAAATGCTAGTTTGATAATATAGTTAATTTTTTTGTCTAAGTAATTTTATTTTGGTTTAGTAAAGCCGATCAAATATAGTTAATATTATATAATAGATAAATACACCTAGAGAGCCAAATTAAAATGTACGAATCGTCGGATTCATCATTCATATTATTTTATCGTAATTTAATAATGTAAGTTGATTTATTTTTTATTTAAGTAACTAAATATTTGGCTTAATAATATCGCTGTGATTAATCTGTGTTAATATAATAGATAAGTACACGTAAACAAGAAAATTATTATATTAATAAAATTATATTAAAGCTTCCAATGCCAAGTACATTGAAATTAGCAATTGCTTATTTTTAGCAATAATACATAATGGAAAGTTAATATTTTATCCACAACAATATAGTAGTGCCTCTTAGGGATAAAAAGCGTAACTAAAAGTTAAATCAACAGAAAAATACTTTCTAGGTTAATTCGAAATTAGGATATTCACTACTACCACATAATATCGCAAGTATCCCAAACAATAACTCACGCATAACTCGAAAACATTTAAGACACGTACTCGAAAAAATATGAAAATATAATAGACAATAATTAAACGGATAATATCCTCGGGGTGCTATGAGTTATAAGCTGAAGTCGTGACCTGAGTGCGAGAATTCGTAGTTGATAGGTATACGTGACTCCGCTCCTGTATTTTTAAGAAAAATGATCGCCTCGATACTCGGAACATGTGCAATTGATAATTTATTAGAGACATTTGTCTCTGCAATGGACTCTTGGTTTTTAATTGGTAGTGTTTATAGTTTATATTAAATAAAATCAGCTGAATTATCCTATCCGTATCCTAACTCACCAAAATGAGCTGTATAGCACCTTTTTATTGTGGTATCTGCTATAGTATTCACTTCAGAATCGAATATAAAATATATTAGCAATATATCTCTACATAATAATAATATCAGCCCTGTTTTATTACAGCTGGGTACGGGCCTCCTCTACTACTAAGAGAATTTTAGACCTTAGTTCATCATGCTAGCCTAGTACGGGTTGGCAAATTTCACGTAAGTACCTTCGAAATCCTTGTAGAGAACTACTCAGGTATATAGGTTTCGTCACATTTTCCTTCACCGTTGCAAACATGACTATAGCTAAATTAGCCATAATATTATTCAACCTCTTAATTAATCAAAAACCATAAATTAAAACAAATGAAAGTAAAACAATATTACAAACAACGCGAACATAAATAAAAGCTAGTACTAAAACGAGACAAATACTCAAGGAATACGAACAAACGAACAGTTCGTTCGGTGAATTAACGATTTCAGCAAAGTGCCTTCCGCATAGTAAGACGCAAAGAAATTTAATTAGCGTTCATTGAGATAATTCACTGCTTCCACAATAGGCCTACGGAAAGACAACTTTTCCTAAGAATCTGATACACACGGACGGCAAGAATGTTGAGCTAAGCGACTTCGACTTGAACCGTTGCAGTTTTTGAATTTAATTTTGGAACATGAACGCGAAACTTGAAAAAACAGTTGAAGGCGGGATTTGAACCCACGACCTCCAGCACACCGTGCCGGTGCTCTTCCAATTGAGCTACTTCGACCCCACCACGCACAAAGGGTTAATCTCAATCGGTCACACTCAATTGGAAGAGCACCAGCACGGTGCGCTGGAGGTCGTTGGTTCAAATCCCGCCTTCGACTGTTTCTTTTTCAAGTTTACATAAACATATAAAAACATTATCCAGGTACTACATGGCCATTAACATGTATAAAAAAAATCATAATATAGAAATATTTACATTGTACCTTTTATAAGTGTAAAATAAGTTTTTGAAATAAAACTATTTTTCGGATTTTATCGGATTATCGGATCGAATTTAAATCAATTGATATCAATGTACCTAACGATGGGATCAAAATGTGAGTATCTCAGTATTATAAAAAAATTATGCGTGAATTTATAAATGAGTCAATTGGTAGCAGCGATACATAAACCATATGTGCTTTTCCTTCACTGCAATTCCTTTTGTACACTTTGTTTTTGTGTTATTTCCTTACTGTTTGTGAATATTGAAATAAATACAAAAAATATCTTACGGTGACGAGCCCAGTGGAATGCCACGCGCCCACGCATTACCTTGTAATTCAGAATTCTGTGCGGCGCGGCGCGGTGTTGATCAGTATTTATGGGCGGTCGTATCGCTTACCATCAGGCGAGCGGCAGGCT
The DNA here is from genome assembly GCA_949316025.1 of Lapara coniferarum. Taxonomy (NCBI): domain Eukaryota; kingdom Metazoa; phylum Arthropoda; class Insecta; order Lepidoptera; family Sphingidae; genus Lapara; species Lapara coniferarum. The sequence continues at coordinate 15,476,959 of OX438925.1, read as the reverse complement.
CGTCTCGCCATTTAAACGGAATAAAAAAAATCTCTAGCATCATTAATCAAGTCTTTGGATCACAAAACATTACATTTATTAGATTTAATACTACACCGTAATTACAATTAAAACAGGCTTTATACGTGCCTAGACATAACTACTTCAATGAACATTTAATAATGATAAGAAAACAATCTTAACTATATAATATATATGCTGTAAACTATTGACTAAACGTACCTCCAGTGTGTCCCTCGCTCTTAAACAACAGATCTTGATCCAATTACCTAACTGTAAGAACAGATAAGTAACAAAGCGTGGCGACGAACACCCTGAACGGCTGCTGTATCAATTATTCAGCGGCTATTCATTATTAGCGTTCCGACAACACAAACGAGTCCCCTTGTTATACTAAAACAAATTAGATAAAGTAGTTAAATATAAACTTGTAGATATCTACTATTTTTAAGCATGTATAGTCAGCCACATAATAAGCTGAACAAATTCACAACTTCAAATCGCCTATTCATTTTTGTGTTCTTAGCAATTTTTGTATACTCGTCACAAAAATAAAATGAACGGTATTTACTTTACTTCACGCAGAGAAAAAAAAATCATTTGAACTTAACGCATGAAGCCGATTTAAATTCTTCAATTTGATCAGCTACTTATGTGGCAGACTGTACATAATGATAATATTGTATTTTGTAAGGGCAAAATAATTTTGGATACTTTAATTTAACTTAGCTTGCAGTGTCGACGATAGCCTAGTCGGGAATGAAACGGTCTGCTGAGGCAATGTCCGGACACACCTCTGATTTTTTGAAGTAACGTGTATATTGTTTATCGATTAGCGTTTGCTTTAACGGTAAAGGAAAACATCGTGAGGAACCTACATACCCGAGTTTTTTATACCCGAGGCAATTTGAAATTTCGAATTTGTTCAGCTACTTATGCTGGTGACTATACACAAGACTTGAGTCTATAACATTCCATCATTGAAGACCCAAAAACTATGAATTTGGTAAAAAACACATCTACATAATGCTGTAGTGGTAAATTATTTTTGGGACTTAAGCTCACCAGCAAACGGTACATCTAGGTAACAGACGAAGCCCTAGAAGCGCGTGATTAGCCAGGAGTTTTCTTCCACGTACAATGTTTTTGAACAACAAATTAATATAATTAATTTATACAAATTGGGTAGTCGTTTCTCAAGCATAGCTTGCTCGTTACAGAGTAACAAGACATGCGCAAACTCACTCATACTATCACAACGTGTACACCACAGTGCACTCCAATTCTACATGTTTGGATAGAAAAATCGAATTAATGGATGCGGCTTATCTTATTGTACTTTGCTAAATTAAATTTAGATACTTAAACACTGATGATTGCTTTAAGTTTAGTGTTAACGAGAAATATTTTAATATTACTGAAAGTTAAATCTAATGAACAAAAAACAAACACCAAGTTAGCGTTATAAAAATACAGCATGGGATTTGATGGGTAACTTTTGTACTTTCCGATATCTGGCAATCTAACAAGCGGACTAAGAACTGGTAAACCACAGTTATCTAGTAATTGAATCAACACACCTCAGTTTACATCAAAGAAACAAATACCGCATCCATTCCCAACACATCGGTTCGTAGGTAACACGGTTAGTTATTCCACGAGAGCACACCACAGGTCGGCAACTTGGTGTCGCCAACGTAATGTAAAAGGTTTAGTTATTATTATTTAACTTTGTTGCTTGAAACAAACGCTGCGGTGGCCGAATGGAGTTTCCAACTGCGAAATTACTTTTTGTACGCAGTGACGTCAGTGAGTGTGGATTACAATATATGTTCTTTTTTTTTTTATGGCTACGAATGACGAGACAAGCATGCCGTTCAACTGATGGTAAGCGATACGACCACCCATAAACAGTAGAAACACCATCCAGAACCTTGAGCTACAAAGCACCGTATGGCACTCCACTGCACTCGTCATCTTGAGACGTAAGATGTTAAGTCTCATTACGTCCTGTAGTTACACTGGCTACACTGCCCTTAAAACCGAAACACAACAGTGCATGCACACTGCTCCTTGGCGGTAGAAATAAACATTGCGGTGGTACCCACCCAGACGGACTCTTACATATGAGAGTCCTACCACCAGTAAAGACCACCAGTACCAGTTGTTTTTATTATTGACTGCATAATATTGCAAGAACTGTAATTATAACTTATCAGCATTTAAGTAACTATCGATCGAAGGTCGCAGGAACCCACTGGATATAGGCCGCTTCTGACAGATTGGTCTGGAAATCTTTGAGGGAGGCTTATGTTTAGTAGTGAACGTCTAAAGGCTGAAGAAAAAGAAGAGAAGTATCATACAGTTCGAAAGTAGTGTAGGGTGCGGCGCATAAATGTATGCTTCAGAAATATACCCTATAGAATTCAGTGATAATATTTTAATCGAGGAAATAAATCGTTAAGAGATTAAAACCAAAATAAACACAACCATTTTTCATATTCTCGACAGCTTCGGTGGCGTAATTGTATTACGGTAAGACTGCAAAGCTGAGGTCTTCGGTTCGATTCCCGTGTCGGGCAAAGTGATATTGGATTTTTCTATTCAGTATCAGCCCGGAGTTTGAAATTTCTGCTCGATATGACGATAGGCTCGCCCCTATCACATCATGGGACGGAATCCGCGAAAAGTGGGTGCACTAGTTGCGCCTCTGCCAATCTTTTCGTAGATAAAAGCCGTGTGTGTATCTTTCATATTAAACGTAAACAAGACATTCGTTACCAACTAAAACAAGGGTTATATAAAATTAATTGAGAGTTCGTGACGGTAGCGGCAAGTATCGTCGCGATGAAGTTAAAACAGACTTCTTTACTCGTATTGGGGAAGGTCGAGCACCCTACAGCATGTAGACGCGGCTTAATACTGGAGGATGACCTGATGCGCGTATACATTATGTATACCACTTTATTTTTTGGACTATTTTAGGGCAGTAAAAATATATATCTATTATACTTTGATTTTAGTAAGTGGAATGCTTATGTTAAAGAAACTTTAAGTAGGAATTTGAAAAGAAAAAATACAAATATGACTTTTAAATTAAGAAAGTGAGAAAACCTTTTCTTCTTATAATATGTGTATAAAAGAAACAATTTACCGTAACGTACTTAAAAAGACATTAATATTCTGAAATCTTTATACGAGACGCGAGATCTTTAGACGAGAAAATATTAAATTGGCTTTTTCGTTGACTATCGCATTAAAATTACCGTAACTACTTACTTGATTACAATACAATTCAATTTATGATCAAAGATCATTCATGAAAGTCCATTTTTAATCTTCCGTAGTTAAGTAAATGTTTTTTTCAATTAAAGAAGTACAAAAATCTTTTTCAAAATCACATCATCACAATACCGCGCACCTGTCATTAACGAAAGTCAGCCATTAATTAAAAAGTTCATAATATGTGAACGCGCACAAAGGCAGCTGACGAAGCCTCTTGCCAAACTCGACGGTCGAGTGCCGGATGTCTCGGCTTTGTCAACCATTGAACAAAGACCTGATTATGAGTACACTACGACATAATTATATGGGGCTGAACGTTCTTGATTTTTGTTAGGGTTACGGATAGTTTGGTAATGACTGCTGCATGGTTGTTTTCAGTATATTTTTATCGAACTAGGCTTTTAAGAATCTTATTATAGTAACATTGATTTGATAAATATATAGCAATTTTAAAAGACTGAATAGAGTATCAGTAAAATATATTTCTTTATACAACTTTACGAGACGAACACGTAGCTCGTCTGGTGATAGTGTCACACATTGTTAGCAGTCAGTAACAAGGCTGCGCGGAACTTTAAAAACTAAAAGCATTACACACAACTCGTCATCCTACTAATATTATAAAGGCTAAAGTTTGTAAGTATGTATGGATGTCTGGATGTATGGATGTTTGTTACTCTTTCACGCAAAAACTACTGAACGGATTTCAATGAAATTTGGCACACGGGTAGATCATGTCCTGGTTTAACATATAGGCTACGTTTTATCCTGGGAAAATAAAAAACGGGACTTTTATCGCGGAAAAACTTTTTAACGCGGGGGGAGCCGCGTGCAAAATCTAGTACTACATTAATTATGTACTGTAATAATGTAAAAAGAATGCAACAGTTAAAATGTTGTTTACGCTACAGACCAGTGCTCGTACAATACACTACTTGGCGAGAAAATAGACATTGAAAATGTAAAATTTCTCTCATCTCTGAGAATATGCATAGAAATAAAATTCTACATTCAAATGTAAATCAAAATTCGATAACTCAAGTACACTCCTGAAAACGATGCCTGAAAAAATATATACTCAAATGATGTTCATGAATTTGATCCGGGTCCGACTTATCGTGTCAGATGTCGGATGCATAAATCTCGAATCAAATAAAGGGTGCTTGAAACAAGTGTGGGCGCTGATTCTAGTGCGTTCGACATTTGCGTTATTTTAAAAAAACCCTTTGTAAGTGGGTTTTAATTGGACTCAATTTTACTAATACTTCAGTTTTGCGCAAATTTAGTTATTTTAATTTCAAGCATTTTTAAACTTATACCGGGTGGAAGAGAAACGCTCTCGGAAACGAATACATGTGATAGTATTGATGATTCCTGACGTGATGGCACTAAAAAAATCGCGATCGCATTGTTACAATTTTAGTAGGATTTTCTCAAATATCTGTACAGCTGCACGTAGGTATGGTAAACTATTATTCTGAAAAACATAGTAAAAAAGGTCAATATTTCAAAAAAATCGTAATGAAACACGTACATCAGCTGACGGGTTAACGACCGCGTCGCCGGCGCAGCGCGGCGGCCGCCGCCTTGTCGGCGTTTGCTTTGTAGTTTGTACCCTACCTAGTTTTTTGTACGCTTTACATTGCGCGCGCATGAATTACGGAAATACTAAAATCGTAAGTATTATCGCTTAGCTTTGCAAATGAATATAGTTTTTCGTTAATGTTATGGCTCTTCTCTCTTACCGTTCTGGTATAGAGAGCGTTTACCTTCCACCCGGTATACATATTTCACATACATCACTGCTGGTAGGTCTCTGATATGTAAAAGTCCGTCTCGGTGGGTACCACCGCAATGTCTATATCTACCGCAAAGCAGCAGTGTGCATGCATGTTGTGTTTCGGTTTGAAGGACATTGTAACCAGTGTAACTACTGGATATAATGAGACTTAACATCTTATGTATCAGGATGACGAGCGCAGTGGAATGCCACACAGTACCTTGTAACTCAAGTTGCTATATGGTGGTCTGGACCACAGGGCACTAAACAAGCAACTGCCCCCAGGGGCATCTTAAGAATTTCACCACGGCATCCCCTGCCAGTCGTAAGAGGCGACTAAATGGGGTAAGCGAGAGTCGTGGGGTGAGCAGTGGGGGTCTGCCCGCTCAATTACTCTAATGTAAGCGACTACGAGGTGGACGACTATGCGGGTGGTCGGTCTCCTGCAGTCGTAGACGCAAAAGCGTGCTTTTGCGTTCGGAGGCTTCTCATCCTCTTCATTTAGAGAGGGGCCGCAATACGGCACCGCGCAGGGGCGGTTCCGTGCAGCTATCTTAGTGCAACAAGATACCCCGGGGCCGTCCCGAAAGCGCCGAAGAAGGCCACCGCGGGTTTTGGTTGGTATGCCGGTGTAGGGTCTACATAGTGTTAGGGACTCGGTCCAATTCTCGCTCGGATGAAGCTATATTCCCGAGTGTCGACATTGGGCCGTAAGATTGTGTGAAACCAACATAACCGTTCCACTCAACCCCCAGTGGTGGTAGCGATAACGTGTTTTTCCCCGCGATAAAAAAAAATGGTGTTGCTTGTTTATGGGCGGTCGTATCGCTTACCATCAGGCGAACGGCATGCTCGTCTCGTCATTCAATAGCATAAAAAAATAACATCACGCCTTTTTCATTTTTTAGGCTTAGGTAGAGATGTGAGATACCTATATTTTACGTAATCTGTTAGGTTTCATGCGACAAGGGGCGGGGCTATTTCCATTAACTGGCACATTTCCAGACTCCGGGCTGATACTGAGTAGAAAAACTCAATATAACTTTGCCCGACCCGGGAATCGAACCCGAGACCTCAGCTCTGCAGTCGTACGTATTACTACGCCACCGAGATAGTCAGATTTTTAAACTTCGTGAAACATATTGTTTAAGAGGGCTCAGTGAAGGCAAGGCTTTATAATGTCTTTCGCACATGTATTTTGTTTTTGTGAAGAAGAAAGAAATATATTCTTTCTATTCATGTAAACTATGTATAAAATGAGATTATCAACGTTTTTCAATTCTGCGAGGTGAGGCAAAGTTTTGCATAAACAGTTTCCCTTGAAAGCTTCCTTCGAGCTTTCAGTGAGGGTCGTAACTCTTAAGTACCGCCTTAATGACGATACTCACTGTTTTCTAATTAAGGTCCACGGAAAATGTATCGCTTTGAGCGCGAGTCTTCAATAATGTCTCTTAGTTTCGCACTTGTTAAGTGGATCAGCAGAATTAGGCTTTAAGTTTGCATTTTAGCCACAAAATATTTTTCATGTGATAGAAATTCTTAAAAGGTCACAGACAATAATTTTTTATAATTTCTGAATTGTTTATCTTTCCAAACCATTTCAGTAAAGGTAATTAAATACATAGATATTTTTACAGGATTTCTTACCAAATTTAAAGGTTGTTACTTAAAAAATAAAAGATTTAAAATGGGTATTATATATATATATTTTTTACATTCACGTTACCAATTTTTTAACATAAACACATTTATTCAACAGAATTATAATTCTTTTTAAAAAAGAACATTGCTCTTATTTTTCTAAGCCCTTTCATTTTCCATGTGGAGTCAGACATACAACAACGTGACAAGCACACGAGTTCTAAACTTAAAATACGTGGAGATAATGACACTTTTTCATTGAAAAAGTCTCATACAGCATGCTTGCTTATGAAGGGGGTGATACATGTTGAGTGCGCGAGTCAAAACGTTAAGGGCATAAAATGTAAAAGAAAAAATCGCAGAGGATCCTCGAGCGTCTCGCAAGCTCGCTACATACAAACGTTTCAGACGTTGCAGACGACTTGAAAAATCTTAAGATGAATGTAATGTTAAACAGTTAAACACGTTTTTAAAGACGTCACAAAATGTATGAAGTAGCCAGTTTTCTCTGCAGGATTCTGGTTGGATCGAGTGGAACATTCCACAGAAGACTGGGGTGAAGTAACTTTGATATTATCTACAATTCGTGCGGCATATGAAGCTCCCAGTTGAAAAAAAACTTTGGCTTAATAGGTGCCTATTATGCAGATGATAATCACTTTTTCGAATATTTACTTTCTGTTACCACCAAGAAGCTTATGTTACCACAGATCTTTGATATAATAACTTTCATTCACAATGACGTCGGTTTTTGGCAGCTGTCACATTGACAGCGAGAAGCCAGCGGACTGACGTTGAGGGTCGTCCTATTGTTTAGGACAGACGGTGTGATGAATGAGCCGGGTCAATCGACGCCGACCTTTACGCGGAGATTATCCGGGAGGCGGATAACGAGTTCTTGACAGTATTGAGGTTTGTTTGAATCGGTTTTCTAATAAAAATACATTTCCAAATGTTTTCCATTGCAAATGTAGTTTTGTGTTTATCTTCTGTCATTGTCTTTTTTTCTTCGCCAGTAAACTAGGAGATATCATCTCCTATATCCTCCTCCTGCATCATCATATCATGAGGTCATCAGATGTTAAGTTATCTCCACCATAATTCTAAATAATCACGGGTACCTTAAAGACAAATAATAGAGCTGAAGGAACCGTGGGGTAATTTAGATCTCCTAATATCACTTATCGTACGAAACCCAACGACAACTGCCATTTTGTGTTGGCTTTCGGTGGGAGAGTAGTTCTAGCCTAGTCTGTCGCCTATTTATGCTGTAGATAATATGTCAACAGCAATTTTGTTGAAAAATATCAATAGGTTATTTATCAGGTGTACGGCATCTTTAGACTCCGAGATTTCAACCCGGACAGACTCGAGGGTAAAACTGTATCCAAAAACAAAACGAGAGCAGTAAACATTAGTGAGAAAAGTTGAGATACAAGGGACATGTTCAGAGAACGTAATACGTAAGTTAATTACAAACCCAAGTAATTAATTTCACGTGGTTTACGTGTACACAAACGAGTTTAGAACACGCGAAACTTATAACAATTTACATTAGATGAAACATGTTGACTTGTGTTTAACGTAGTTAGTCATAAATGTAACTAAAATTGAAATTGTGTGTTCAAAATCTGTAACTAGAGAAAGCAATTGTGTACATAAAACACCTACTATCCATTTTGTAATTTGCTCTATAATAATATTGTATGAGGTAAATTGCGACTACTATGACTGTGTGATGGGCGATGAAGTCGGAAAACATGAATTTGACTGAATTTTGGATTCCAAAAATAAACCAACTTGGTTGTGATTAAATAAAAAATGTAAATTAATTAAAAATGTAAACAACCAAACCATTCCCTACCACAAAACACATTTAATTTCACAAACAAAAACCATTCACAATTGCGTTATCTGTACAAGTATTACAATCCCGAGTCGGCAATGAAGGTTCATACAGGATTACTTATTAAGTAGATTACTAGGAGCGAAGGCGGGACGTCTACACCGAAACCTATTCAGGCCGGCAGACGGGCGATGAATTTTTGAGAGGCCCTTACGACGTGTGTGAGGCGACTGAAAGCTTTTTTCAGAAAAGGAATCGGCGTCTGAGATAATGAATGAGGGAGACTGCTTGTTATGGATTCTCACAATGGTGATGAGTGTGGGATTGTTTTGGTGATGAGTAAACTGGGATTTGTGTAGATCCAGGGTGTTACAAGATGAAATATTAGGCAGGGAATGTTACTATTTTTATTTATGAACACACATCATGCCTTTATTCCTAAAGGGGCAAGCAGCGGTGCACCAAGGCACTCACTTTGCGCCTGCTGGTTGATATACAGCCTCTTGAGAGCAATGAACGGGATGTCAGCTGTGAAACGTGACGTCACGGGTTCCATTTCTGTCATTTGCCAATGTTGCCTAGGAACTGAGTGTTTGATTTCCCGACTTCCATGATAAAGTAATTATAACTTACAGTGCATATTTTGCACTATGTAAGAGTGTTTTAGATGTGCTGGCTAAGTTTGAAAATTTTCAAAAGGGAAGCCGATACTTATGCTATTCTGCTTACCATCAATGTTACAATAGTAGGTAATCAAAATACCTTTTACTGGCTTTTGCTTCCGGCTTCACTTCCGAGTTTTCCGTGATAAAACCCCCACTGTATAATTTTCTGGAATAAAAAGTAGCCTATGTCCTTCCCAGGATCTCAAACTATCAACTAGTATGTAAGGATTATTTCAGAAGCATTTTGCATTGCATTGCATAATATCGGGCTTTCATCTGAACTTTCTTTTCTATAATAAGGCAGTAGAACCCGGTGTTCACTTCACTGAAACAAATGTGATAAAAAAGGGTAATGAAACACAAATCTGCGATATTTGATTTTTTTCATTTTCTATTTGTGCACATCTCCGAAACTACAAAACGAATTTCGATGAAATTTAGTAGGTATGCGGATAGTTTGAGATCCTGGGAAGGACATAAGCAACTTTTTACCCCGGGAAAACATAAGGCGGGACTTTTATCCCGGAAAAACTATTTCACGCGGGTGGAGCCACGAGCATAATGTAGTTGTTTAAATAGATGGTGTTGACTTCTTAGGGATTCTTATAGCGAGAAAGGCTTTTCATACCAGCGAAGTCGCAAGCAACGCCTAGTAATTCATATTAGGCACCTTTTGATATTTGTTGACAAGAATACAAAGGTAAGCCGATGGAAATCGTGGGTATCCTTTCGCCACCTATACACCTCCCTTGAATATTTTTAAAACAAGTCAATATCCACATTAAAAACATACGTGGGATACATTAACATTGGAATGTCGCAATGCTTTCATCGTACTTTAATAAAAGTACATTTTCATGGCAAGTAATAAAGCTGGCAAGCTTTTTAAAACTTGCCAAGTGTTTATACGTGATACAATTATTATTCCACTCAGACGAGGCAACATCCATGATGAGCGAAATAACGTAAGAGATTAAAAAATTATTATAAGTAGACACGATGGAAAGGTTACGTTGATTTATGGATTAACTTGACAGTCGCAGGTTCGACGCTTGTTTGGGTAAATGGTTTGTTGATATTTTAGTTTGAAGTTTTGGAAAAGTATGAGTAGGAATATCTAATATTAAAATTTATGGAAGTCTACTTCCTTCTAGCACGAACTAATAAAATTTTAGCTAAAATCAAAATGAAATATTCATTTTCGAAAATCACCACGCTATACCTCAAAAATTCATAATTCTAGAGACAAAATAAACGATACATACATAAGTATCTGTATTGTCAATTTCTTCCGATTCCTCAGCGAGTCTGCAGCGTCCTTTAATATTCCAAAAATCTTGACTCATCATAACCGAATGTCACCTAATTCGTATGACTGACTGTAAGCAAAATGAGCTTCTTTTTTATACGACAGGGCAGACTTCCATCCGAAATATGCGCCTGTATCATACGGGCCCTCAAAAATTCAACGACGCGCGACTCGTGGAGGCTTATTCTGTATTCTTATTACTTCGCGAAGGTGGTTTATAGATGGCGTCCAGACAGGATGTCAGGAAAGTCATAAAATGGACTCAGTAGGTAATTCCGACTGAAACTCTAAAACGATATCAAATAAAAATAGAATATATAATAAAGATACCGACGAAAAAACTTTCTTCACGAAATTTTACTACGCTATAATCCGAATAAAGTAAGTCTGACTAATCAAACTAAAAACAATGCTCGTGAAAAAAGAATTTGACATACTCAAGTTTTACAAAACCGAATAAGGATCTTTCTTTTTATTGTATGGAATGACGAGACGAGCATGCCGTTCGCCTGATGGTAAGCGATACGACCACCCATAAACAGTAGCAATACCATCCAGCACCTTGAGCTACAAAGTACCTACTACGTTCGCGTTCTACGCATTCCAATGCGTTCGTCATCCAGAGACATAGATGTGAAGTCTCATTATGTCCAGTTACACTGGCTACAATGTCCTTCAAATCGAAACACAACAGTGCATGCACACTGCTGCTTGGCGGTAGAAATAGACATTGCGGTGGTACCCACCCACACAGACTCTACATATGAGACCTACCACCAGTTACCAATAACTAATCTTGCCAATAACTAAAAGTACTGATAACAAGTTAAGAAAACAGGCCTGGTAACAATCTCAAGTATCAAGCCTTCGGCCGTGCAATCACATTTAACCAAACAGTAAACATAGCTGCATCAAGCTACACGTAGCTACGTAAACACGTCACCGTCTAGTCCAGAATACGCACGTGGCATAAAGTACGTTTTCGGGAGCTAGCCTGGGTCTCCAGACGACGGCTGATGAATATTTCACTTCATTATAGCAGTCTACCGTTCGTAGTGTAATATTAAAAGGACGAAATAAAGAAGTCACTACTGCTTAGTAAATTAGTGTTTGAGATGTTTTATACTCGTCGGTTTTTAGTGCTTTAATTGGGATGAATGGTTCGAAATTATTTGTTATGTTAATTTGCTTGCCATTAATTTTTGTTAATGTAAAAAATGTTTTGTACAATATAAATCATTTAATTTAATACTTGTATTTGAGAATTATAGGAATTGTTTTATCTCTGGTTTTATCAATCTCTCTCATTACTTTTAGTAACAAAATACAAATCATATTATTATTATTATGAATCATTTTGAATTTAGAATTAGTTGTGTGATTTCAAATACAAATTTATTAAAATTCTAGATGTGTATTTTTTAGGACTTTCAAGAAAATAATTTTTAATTTAGTTTTAGGTGGCATAACATAAAGAACAGGTGTACAACATTTCGAGCAGTTTAAACTACGCATTGTCTGTGTATTAGTACTAAGAATTTTATTACTCACTGGATGTTGCTCGCTGCTTCGCCCGCGTGGAAAGTCTTTCACGCTATAAACATAGTACGACGCCAGAGCAAATTATTAAAGAATCTGATTCAAAGTATCCATTATTTCCCACCGGACCAAATTACCGGGATAAAAACTGACCTATGTGTAATCCGATATAGGTAAGTGGACGATAGCCTAGTTGGGAATGGAACGGTCTGCCAAGACAATGTCGGGAGGTTCAAAACCCAAGGCACACCACACCTCTGACTTTTCGAAGTTACGTGTGTATTGTTTATGAATTATCGTTCGCTTTAACGGTGAAGGAAAACATCGTGAGGAAACCTGCATACGTAAGAAGTTCCTTATAAGAATTTAGAAGGTATGTGAAGTCTACCAACCCGCACTAGGCCAGCGTGGTGGACTAAGGCCTAAACCCCCTCAGTAGAGGAGGCCCATGCTCAGCAGTGGGCAGTATAATAATACAGGGCTGTTATTAATAATAATAATATGTAATTCAGGGCATGGTCTATCCGTGTGCCTAATTTCATACAATCCAAAAATTTTCACAAACTTTCGCATTTATAATATTATTCACAGGGCCGCGCTGTCCATATGTGCGAAATGTGCGGCACACACAGGTGCCAAAGCAATAGAGGCGCCGGAATCAGGAGTTATAGGTACTACCGCCATGTTATTTATAGGTGAGTAGGTACAAGTCTCCAAAGACAATACTCATGCCTGTGATTTAACTTTACACTACTTGAATTTTGGCCCAATATTTATGAGCTTTAAGCTTTGAGTCGCTACAATAACCAACTTACATATTTTATTACAAACATCTTACAAAAGGTCATTTTCTAAATTAAAATATAAAAAATGATCTGCGCATTACAATGAGCCAAGAAATAACCTTTCTTGGCTTTAAAAATAATAATGGATGACAAAAATCAGAAGCGCTTCATAGATTTCGCACACAGGCGCTGTCATGGGCCGGCGCGGCCCTGATTATTAAGGTAAGATACAATGTATACTGTATCAAAGTCCTTTACGAATAACGCACTTATTCTATCATAACCTGAGGCCAAAAAAAAATTCTACTGCCCACCCACAGCCATTATTTACGGTAAAGAGCAAACGTTAGGTGGTAGCTATACATAGCCCTCCGTGATACTTTATTTAGCTCTCAAGTTTAACCTCATTAATCCCAGTGATAGGGTTGCCAATACAAAAAAAAATGTTTTATTTTTAAACATTCGAAGTGGATTAGGGATGTGTATAATTAGTATTTTAATCGAGTTATTTTTATTTGTTGTTGTTTATTAGATATCATTTACCAGCTTAAGCTGCTACGTAACTCTTAATTTTTCCTACCGATATTATCCAAATACTTTTTAGGTATTTAACTTGGACTTGGACACAAGTTTATTGTACATAGTTATTAAATTGGAAAAGTCGACTTCAGTCTAGAAAAATCTAATGACAAATATAAAATAAATTAAAATCAAATCGACAAATTGAATCCCGAGACGAATTTCACAATATATTTATTCTGAAAGAATTGCGAAATACACAATTCAATAATACAATACTGAGTTTGAGGTGTATGTGAAATAACTTGTTTGATTTTTTTAGCAAACTAAAGATTATTAATGTAATTGAGCTCAGTCAGCGTCTTCTTGGGCACCCTTTTCTCTTACCTTTCGAGACTAAAAGCTCTGCGGTGTAATATAAAAGAGGTAGAGATTTATATTTCTGCTAAAAGTATGATCAGAGGAATTTGGAAACAATATCCTATTTGGTATAGGTATGTCTATTAAGATGATTTCTTCTTCAGGTTTTAAGAAGTCCACTGCTGAACATAAACCTCCCCCAGAGATTTCCAGTTATGATTTCCATTAAGAAGTTTATAGGTCTCTTAACCTTTCATTGCTTAATCAGTTAAAAAAAAAAACAATTATTGTATAAAACATATTATAAAGTGGAATAAAATAGAATATGTGTAAGAAAATGGAATTTTTGAATCAAGTACTTGCCTATGTTTAGTTTGAATATTATTTTATATGTAACAGAAAATAGTGCGAAAAATAAATTCTTTTGGAAATCAGCATCCAAATTGGCTACAATATAAAGAAGCTATTCATATTTTAGATGAAATGAAATTAAATTTATTATTTCAAGTTAAAATTTAACAATAAATACTCTTACAGATCTCCAAGAATATTTAAGAAAAATATTTTTTCGAGCAAAAAAGGATATCATGCTATCTCCTTCTTCAAGCAACGTAATGGCCGGTGCCTCATCGTTCCACGAGTCACCTCGTCCGCCTCTGATTTACACCAAATTCTCAAGATACGTTCGAAAGGTACGTAAATTTCATTTACCGGTGGAAAGTGCCGAGCGGCGGCCCCAACGCAAACTCCACTTAATTACGCACATAAATTGAAGTGCTCTTCCGTGCACGATGAATGTTGCCACATTTTAACTCATAAAATACCATTTCTTAACACATTACTCTATATCGGGCTTATTATTATGATTTTACAGAACTAACTAAGAATGGTGTGGTGTTTCATTTTTTTATTATTTTGGGCCGTTAGAAACCTCTTTATTGATAAGCCGCAATTTTTAATACGACCCCGATAGCTTTTTTTTACTCTATCGAGAAAATGGACCAATCAGAACGAAGATTTTTGACATACTTACGAATGACTTATTTTGATGGGTTTATTCTGGGGATGGTCGAGGAATAAGATGGAGATCGTTTATTGAAAACGGCCGTTAGTGGGCTGTGAATCTTGAGTTTCTTGTTTCATGCCCAGGTTGTGGAACCAAAATCTGTATGATATTTTCTAAACAACACACCTCAGTAGATTGGAATATATAATAATATTATAAAGAGGAAAGATTTTTTTTGGCTTGTTTGTTTGTAATGGATAAACTTAAACAATACTGGACCGATTTTAAAATTTCTTTCACCAATCTACATCATTATTAGCAAGGAACATAACTACATTTTATCCTGGGGCGGGATTTTTCTACTGGAAAATTTAACATTCGGGTGGAACCGCGAGCAAAAGCTAGTATTTTAAAAACAACAACAAACCTTAGTAGATCTGTATTGGAGTTTTTTATAAAGCTGTAGACTCGTTTCCTAATACATCCTAACTCCTGAACAGTGTAAGCTCCTGAACAGAGTAAGCTCGGGAAACAGAGGGTGCTTTAGTTACACTTGTTACGTTTCTGCGTTTCCCTTCAGCGATAAATGATGACAGCATACATTAATGTTTATTAATTATTTTGTAGTGCCGTAACTTATTGGTGAATCGTAATTATGACACGCTTAATACTTATTTCGCATCGCATTATTTCAGTGATCAGACGTAAGCGTGCACCATCTTTAGTGCATAGACTACGGGATAGTACTAATAGTCTCTGATTTCTCATCGCAGAAAAATTATATTGTCCTCTACTTAATTCTCGAAGCAGATTATACATCACGTAGGTACACAGGTAATAAGTGTCATTGTTACTAACTATACTTAATATTAATATTACACTATGAAATGTTTAATTTCTGAAATAAATGGATTTATTATTATTGTGAATGAGTATCTTAGTTCTTAATAGCTATATTTCGTATATCATCATAACCTAAAAAATCTTGGCACAATGTTGTCAAATGGGGGGACAATTGTTACTATAAAATCTAAGCGGAACTGTTGGTCCCATAATCATTATGTACGTACTATGGGGTAGTCAATCTTGAATATCTTAACGTACACAATATAGTGCATATTATACTAGTAGACGTGGAACGCTTAGTTCTTGTCTTGACTCATGGTCGGTGAAGGAGAACCTAAATGTGAATACAAACCTTTTATAAGGTTTTGGACGCCATTGACGAGCGTAATTAGTTTTAAAAAGACAGTGTTTAGTGTTTTTTATTCCTTAAGGTTCCGACTAAGGAGCATTTTGATAATATAAATACCGAAAGGTACTTCTATAAACATAATAGGGCAGTAGAATCGGTGTGTCTGTACATTTAAAGAAATGTGATAAAAAAGGAAAGGGGTGCCTCATGAAGAGTGATGGTTACAAATCAGCGATTTTTGTAATTCTTTTCTGTCTGTTTTTCTGTGTCTTTGTTACTCCACATCTCCAAAATTACTAAACGGATTTCGATGAAATTTGGCACACGCGTACATCATATCCTGGATTAACACATAGGCTATTTTTTATCTAGGGAAATATAAAGCGGAACTCTTATCCTGGAAAAAGTTTTACACGCGGGCGGAGCCGCAAGCAAAAGCTAGTATTAGCATCTTGAATATTCAAGATGGTTTTGAATTGTGTCTGAAATCAATTTGACTTTTATTAGTAAAATACGAAATAAAGAATTGAGGAAATATTTCCTGCTGCTTATAGTACCAAACTAAAGTACAAAATGGTGTGGTGGGTACATAAATATAAAGAAAAACATTGCAAATCGGGCGTAAGTTGGTTTGTTTATATTAAATGTATTTGATATCAATATTGAATTTGTAACCAATGCTTATTCATTTTAAGGCATATTTTGGATTAGACGTTGCAGTTGATCGAATTGTCCAAACAATAAACATTATGTACGATTGCCGTAAGTGTAACAATATATTTATATTAAAATAAATTTTATTGTTAATTATAAAAGAACTGTGAAAGACGACATGAAGGAGTGAGGAAATGCAGTTGGCATTGATTAGAAAGTATACCTTTCTAGTTACCTGCTTACAGGGAGTAAGAGACTGTGAGGAACATATTGATTAATGATCCAGATAAAAAAGAGCTCTTGTTCCAGATAATATTTTTTATAACCCTTATGACATTCAAAGTCTTATAACTACTGGTGTTAATGTGTTTAACATTGATCTGACAGTTCATGATGATAATTTCTATGAAAAAATTAAAGGAATAATAAAAAGGACTAATGAAATATGCGAAAGTTATCCGTCTACATACTATAGGCCAATTGCTTTGTCAATTACGGTATCAGTATTAGAACCAGTGGATATTGATTATGAGGTATTTTTAGAATTTGTATTTAGTGTCTTTTTTATAGTTTCACTTGAAGTGGAACATTTTTTCAAGGTACCACGAAAGTATTATTGAAAACAGTTTCTCTGCATTTTAATGTCATGTAATTTTATGCAAAGTTTATTAAGTAATTAATAATTCGTTTATATTTAATAGATATCAGAATGGTATATCTTATAAGTAACAGATATTGCTCATGAATGGATAAAATAAACAAAAATGTCTTTAAAAATGTAAAGGAAATTAATTTATATGAGGCCCGTAGTCAAAACAATCACTCCAAACTCATTCCGGTTGTTTTATTAAAAGAAAATTCAAATTAAGAATGTAATTAAAATTGGCTTCCAGGTTGACATTCTAATTCTAAAGAACGTTACGAAGAAAGAACAATTCCTTGAATTCAGGAAGCAAAATAAGAATTCCATATCGATGCCAATTTTGCTCTTGCTTGCGGAATTCAGCACTGAGAACACTAATGAATTAATTAAGGTTAATAAGATACCGGAGTGAATGGGACGAAATTACTTTCGTTAATATAATTTTTATTAGATTTCAGATGGCATAATTTTGGATATGATTAATGTAAATTTTATTGATGAAGTATGCGATAATGTAACTGAACGATGTAAAAAGGTAAGGTTTTATTACCGAAATCCAGTTTTGTCAAGATTTGTACTGTTAGTAGTCTAGCATAAAACCTAGTGAATAATTTATTGCTTGATTAGCCCAAATGGTCCTCTGAGATTCAGATTATGTTAATTATCAAATACGCAGCATGTAAATGGCTGTTTGGCTTACATCATTACACATAGTCAAATATGGATGAAGCTTTCAAATTAATGATTGCTTAACCTCTATAGTGGACGATAGCCTAGTTGGGAATGGAACGGTCTGCCGAGACAATGTCCGGAGGTTCAAAACCCAAGGCACACACCTCTGATTTTTCGAAGTTATGTGTGTATTGTTTATCAGTTATCGTTCGCTTTAACGGTGAAGGAAAACATCGTGAGGAAACCTACATACCCGAGAATTCTCCATAAGAATTTCGAGGGCATGTGAAGTCTGCCAATCCGCACTAGGCCAGCGTGGTAGACTATAGCCTTAAACCCTCTCAGCTGTAGAGGAGGCCCGCGCTCAGCAGTGGGTAGTATATGATACAGGGCTGGTATTATTATTATTTATTATAACCTCTATAGAATGTTAATTAATTATTATAATAATCCTGAAAGCATGCTATTCTATCATGACATTTTTAATATTCAATCATTCGTCATTTTGTCATTCATTTTGTACCGTAGTCCAACATTATTGGTAGTGTACATTTCTAGGCTCGTAAGCCAGTCATATACCTGATGCCAAAATTAGCGGAGGAATACTACAAACCATATACTATTGATCGTCAAATATTAACAATAGCAAAACAATTAGTCGACAAAGGTGTAGATGGAGTTATGTTAGTTGACAGTAATAAATTAACGAAACCACCTACAGAGATAATTTTGTCTCTAGTTAAAGGAATACGGATTGCCGAAGATGATGTGCAAGTGGATAAAGTTTATTATAAACTGAGTTTTGAGGTACTTAATCCTCATAAAAATTAAATTTATAATTGTAATTTTATCCATAATGGTAAATTGAGACGGAATATACGTATATAACATAAAGCATCTGTTATTTAAATAGTTTCCAAGGAATAATCACGTAGTCATACTACGAACTACGAAGCAATTATTAGAATTCTTTGATTCTGACAAACAGGAGTCACAATATTTAGTTTCCTAACTTTGCCCATATATACCCTGAAAGATTAAAATAGTAGGTACCCAACAAAAACCATCAGATCTAATTTATTTATCTTTATTAGATGGATATACCAGTTCTGCCTCCACTATCAGTAGCAATGGCGGCTTCGTTAGGGGCGTTGACGGTTGGCGCAAAAGCTATAATACTTATGACTGTGACGGGTAAATCTGCACGCGTGATGTCATTCGCAGCACCACCATGCACTGTGCTAGCCATCACTACTAGAAAAGAAACTGCAAGAAGATTGCACTTGTATCGAAAAGTGGTGCCTTTGTTTTACGATAGTAAGTTGTAAGTTTTTCGTGATGAGAACAGGTTTTTGAAAAGGTTTGTTTCCTTTGACAGTTTGTCAAACGTAGATGATGAGGATTTTAATATTTTAAATACTTTAATTCAATCATGTTATCGTATATTTTAGAATCTAAATAAAATAAGTTTTGGTGTTAATACTTTTCATTTCCGTTGTGTAGTTTTATTGATGCCTCAGAAAACATTGTACTGAAAAGTGTATATAATATGTGTAATGTATTTTGGAACAGTTCTTACGACTTGTATCACAAAACTTTCTATCATCAATGGCGACCTTCCAACGTCCATTTTTCTTGGCCCAATTGCATAGACATGCACAACATATTAGCATAATGTAATGCAATTACAGACGGTTGCGCGCATAATTGGCGTCAGGAGTGGAAGAATCGCGTAGATTTTGGCACCGATTTCGGCCTGAAGACCGGCTTGTTCTGCACTGGAGCCAAATTAGTGGTACTCGCACCGTCGGAAGAAGGCACTGGGTATTGTGACGGCTTCCAAATCGTTGCCGTGCCTTTTAAATGCGACGAATGACCTTTTGACTTAGTTTAATGTTTATAGAGTGAGTTTCTGGCTAATATTTTTTATTATGGATTTGTTTAATTTATTACTGTACCTATCAAATATAGGTCAAATAATTATAATAGTTGTGATATATATAAATAAATTCTAATTCTATTTAAACATTCACCAAAACAAACAAAACCACCAGAATTGCGGTAATAGAATTAACATAAACTAATAATTTATTAACATTGTTCGGTGCTAAACAAGATTACCGTGTTTGTGATATTAATAATGTATTTTGTTTGTACAGTAAATGTATGCTAAACTGCTGAGCACACATTTAATTTGACAGTTTTCGGAAGTGTTGTACCGCGTAAACAAAGCTTCTAATTGTAGGATTGTGTCCCGCGCGCGCGACAGTGGTGGCCGCGCGAAGTTTATAAACTAATAGAAATTGTCTATTAAATTGCCATTGTGTTTAATTCTTGAGTACTTGAGGAGCATACTTCATTTTTTTACTAGCTTTTGCTCGTGGCTCCGCCCGCGGGTATTCATTTTTCTGGAAGTCCTAACGTGTTATTTTTCGAGACCAAAAATCTATGTCCTTTATACGGTCTCAAACTATCCATACTAAATTTCATCGAAATTGGCTTAGCCATGAAAGCGTAACAAACAGTTACTTTCGCATTTATCATATACAGGGTATATCACGATAGTGTTTAACTGAAGCAGGTCGATAGAGGACCTCCATGTGCATCGAATTAACCCTCACGTATGTTCTCTATCGTGATACACCCTGTATAATTCAAATGAATAACGAGACATTATTGGCCGTGGACGATAGCCTAGTTGGGAATAGAACGTATTACCGAGACAATGTCCGGAGGATCAGAACCCAAGGCATACACCTCTCACTTTTCGAAGTTATGTGTGTATTGTTTACCGATTATCATTTTCTTTGACGGTGCAGTTAAACATCGTGAGTAAACCTACATATCTGAGGATTCCCCATAAGAATCTTGAGGGTATTTGACGTCTGCCAACCCGCACTAGGCCAGCGTGGTGGACGAAGGCCTAACCCCTCTCAGTAGTAGAGGAGGCCCGTGCTCAACAGTGGGCAGTATATAATACAGCCCCCTTATTCTCTATGACACGCGTTATTTTCACCGTTCGTAACAAGCGCGTAACGTAACTCATCGCGTTTATTACTATGGAAATTGGCATACAGAATACCATTTTACGCCCATTACACGAAGTGAACGTGACGCGGCCGCGTTACGAGTTAAGAATGTCATAGAGAATCATGCCTCAGGGCTGATTCCATTGCATTGCCCGTAAATAGATGCAATTTAACCTATGAGTAACAGAGTACTGGGTATCATTACACTGCTCTAGTCACCCTGAGACATCAATTCGCAGATTGGTAGAAGGAGAGCCTTATCGCCAAGACGAGTTTTCAGATATCAAAAAACCCGATTTTTAATCGAGCGCGTAATGCGGAACGCCTTAAATTAGGATTACATAGAAATTACTGTTGCGATAATTCTTATTCTTGCTGAATATTATGTTAAAATTAAACTATTTTTGCATAGCTACAAGCTTTTTAACTTTTGTATTTTATCTAGATGCATATTTATTATATTTTTGGCCGAAAAACGATATGTTATGCAGTTGTTCACATCATTTTAAGTGATATGCACTTTCCATAAACACTAGTAATTTTTTCCGATTATACCTACAACACCTTATTACTTATACATTGACAAATCGTATAACGTAGGTAGAAAGCTCTATGCATTTCGTTCTTGCATTCGAAAAGTAATATCGCTTCGCGTTACAAGGATACTTGATGTATACATGCACGCATCCTAAATTCGTGGGTAGTTCTACAACTCTGCAAGCTGTTTCATCTGTCGATTATATCGTATTTACATGAAATGACGACACAAATATCGCATAGTACACCCTAATAATCTGAATATCGTATTACGAAGCAATAAATGATAATAAACTTAAATCGCCTATCGGAGAAATTAGATCTTAAGTTTTGTATGGCACAGATAAACTCATTATAATGCTCTTCAAAAACCAACATAATAGTGCTTGACGGCAATTATAGACAAAGCGTCGGCACCTACCTACACAAGGCCTCGCATACGGGTAGTACTGTTCTTAGTAAAAGCTTCGGGATTTGAGTATATTTTGTGGCATGAATTAATTGATACTTCACCGGAAAACTGACAATATATTTCGACGACCTTAATATAATATGTATAATTAATTATCATAATCAACATTGTATAAACTTATAGAATAAAGTAAGTAGATAGGTAAAAACATTTTGGTGTTAGTTCGAATGCTGTCAGGAAAGCTGATTATAGTTATTAGTTAAACATAAAATTTCATTAGTGGACACATACATTTAAGAATACGATAATTCTAATTAAAACTGCATGAATAACCAACAACTTTAAAATTAAAATAAAACACAAAACGATGATTTCATAAAGAATATAATTTAAAATGATATCAGAGCAGCCCACGGCTTTGTTCTACCGAGAGCCCGCTAATGTCACGTGAAATAAGACTAAAACAGGGATATTAAGATGAGAGCCGCCTTTGAAGGATCGTGCTTCAGCCAAAGAGTGGCAGACGATAGCACTCCGCGTGACAGCGCACCATTGTTACTCCAGTACATTCATCCACGTTTGAGTTCACGAAAAACGTGGTTTTAGTAATTTTAATAACTATGTTCCCGCGATATTCCGCAGACAAAAAGGTTTTTGCATTGCATCATTTTGAGTAAAGATTCTTTTGGAGCGAGGTTGCTGAACTTTGTAGACGTTTCGTGGGTAATTTTTGTTGTTTCCATTTATTTAAGTCAAAGTGTAAAGCGATTCTTGGTCAACAAAATTATTTTGTATTTTTAGCTATACCAATTTACTCATAAAACATATTTATCCATATAAACATACTTCATCAGTATTTACGACCAATGAAATAACAAGTTCAGATCAAACCAGAATTTGGGGCAAAATAACTCCGACTACACAATGATAATCAGATTTATAAACTAAATCAAACATTGAAAAAAACGAAGCAGCAAAAAAAAAAAAAACAAACTGTCACACTCACTGTAGTGTGTGCCCATCCATTGTTTCTTTAAGAGTTTCCAATAAAAATGCAAATGGAATGTCTACGCGCTCAGCCGTCCACGAATCGACTCTGAAACTAGTTTATTTAGTTTTAACCCTGTCGTTCGCTTTATTTATCTTCTCAATGCGTTCCGTTATATCCATTTTGTTTTTATTGTTGTCGTATGATATTTCCGTTTCTTCGCTGTCCTTCTGTATTATGCTGATGCATGTTCGAACCCACTTTTCTTTTTAGAACGTGGAAGCGTGTTCAGGAGTTTATTCCCATTATGGTAATGAGGTGGAATGCATTGACAAGCCTTTATGTAGGCCAACGTACTAGTTATTAGAGTTATTGCATTGCTTCCTATGTTATTATAATTATAATTCATTGTTTTAGTGTGTGTCGCAAAAAGGTAATTAAAAAAATTTTGTCATTTAGATCTGAAATGGAAAAATTGTTTGCAATGGCTGTTTTGCCATAACTGTTAGATAATAGATATTGTATATAAATAACTATAAAATTACCAAAAGTCTAAAGCCTGGTCTATTATGCTCGATAACATATACACGAAAGAAAACACATGCATTACGTAAGCAAATTGCTTACAAAGTATGTGATTGATTTCCTCCAAGATATTCGCGTTAATACGAAGCATACCTAACAAGTTTATAAGGGATAGTTCACTGCGAACGAAGGGGGCTGACTCCACATAAAACAGAAATCTTATTTAATGTTGGGATGCTGCTAAGCGAGACGATCTTAAGCTCATGATAACATTATATGGAGAAGGCACCTTCAAACAAAATCTAAATATATTGTAACAGTTTTCTGGTTTTCATAACTTGCAATATACCTATATTCAAATTTGGAATATCTTCCGGTTCGAAATCAAGATTGTATGCTTCGATTGTATATTAGAAATCGCTAAGCCAAAAGGTGACCTATATCTCGATGTATCTTGAAATACTTAAAACTATTTTACGGATTTTATCGCGAATTTTTAATTTACATTTTCTCCCGACGATCCGAAGACTTTACAGCCTTCATGGTCACGGGGCAGACTGAGATGTTGATTGTCTGAAAAGTTACTTTTACAATATCTCCCTTCATTTTTTATTATACATTTAAAAAAAATGTTAGTGACGATCCAATCTACGCACAATGAGCTCACAGTGTCTTGAGGTCTGGGAGTTGGTGTTTTGGGGTCCGATTTTATAAGACGTAAAACTGGATCTCAGGCATGTGCAAGCTACCAACCATCTTCTCTATTGAAATTTGGATGCTTTTTAATTTCAATAGCCTCGCGATTCATCTTAGGTAGGAATCGGTGTTCTTTGGCATGAATTTGTGGTTTGTCAAATATAAGGTAATGCTTGGAGCCTTGTTCTGAATGTTCAGCAACTGCAGACTTCGTAGAGCGTCCATTTTTAGCGTCAACTTTATGTTCTTTTACGCGGGTCCCTACATTTCCTTTTGTTTGTCCGATATATATTTGTGAGAAAATATAAATTAAAAAACCGCAACAAAATCTGTAAAATAGTTTTGTTTCATTTTATATATTATTGTTGCATTGAATGACGAGTCGAACATGCCGTTTGCCTGATGGTAAGCGATACGACCACCCATAACCAGTAGCAAACACCATCCACCACCTTGAGTTACAAAGTACTGTATGGCATTCCTCTGCGCTCATTATCCTGGGACATAAGAGGTTAAGTCTCATTATGTCTAGTAGTTACACTGGCTACAATATCCTTCAAACCGAAACACAACAGTGCATGCACACTGCGGCTTATATGTATCTCATCTTAGTGCATAGCATCGTTACGAATTGCGTGTTATATTAATAGAGCTGAAAACTTAAGATGTTTATTTTTCTGTTATATCCTAAATATTTTTGCTTGGTCATATAGTTTTCTATGATGTGAATAATTTTCTACGTGTTTGCTTCTTACCACAACTACGGTATATTAATAAGCCATCTCCTTACCATCCAAAGAGTCAAAGCAACAGAAGGATTGGAAGGAGTTTATAAGAACGCTCGCAGCATGTTGCGGTGGGATCGAGGGTGGATCAAATTAAATTGAAGACTAAGCGACTACCGCGGAGTGACCATCCTGCATTATACCCGTCGCAGTAGACTATAGGTATTAGTTGTTTTGAAGAAAGCCTAAATTTTTATATATAATAATACCAGCCCTGTATTATATACTGTCCCACTGCTGGACACGGGTCTCCTTTACTACTGAGAGGGTTTAGCCCTTAGTCCACCACGCTGGCCTAGTGCGGGTTGGTAGACTTCACACACCTTCCAAATTCTTATAAAGAACTTTTTAGGTATGCAGGTTTCCTCATGATGTTTTCCTTCACCGTTAAAGCGAACGATTATTGATAAACAATACACACGTAACTTCGAAAAGTCAGAGGTATGTGCCTGGGGTTTCGAACTTCCGGACGGTGTCTCGGCAGACCGTTCCATTCTCAACTAGGCTATCGTCCAATTTTTTTTTTTTTTATATTTTATACATACATACATACATATACACTCACGCCTGTTATCCCCGAAGGGGTAGGCAGAGGCGCAACTAGTGCACCCACTTTTCACCGACATTCCGTCCCATGATGTGATAGGGGGCGAGCCTATCGCCATATCGGGCACAAATTCCAGACTCCGGACTGATACTGAATAGAAAAACTCAATATCACTTTGCCCGACCCGGGGATCGAACCCGAGACCTCAGCTTTGCAGTCGTACTGTAATACAACTACGCCACCGAGGCAGTTTATATTTTATGACATTGTTAATTATGGTCCGTTGACGATTTGTCGCATATCATACTTTGTTAGTAGCATTAAATTTTCTACTTTTTGTGGGTAATACTTTTTACAGCGGATTGGACGATTCTCCAATGTTTGAAATATATTCGAAAAATAATTCGGACGGACGAATGAAATTCACATTCTAAGAAAATAGTTATCACTATTTGGTGCATTCGGATGTGCATGAAAACAAATTTGATAAACTTTCCTTCAATGTAATATAAACCTCGTTCAATATTATTTGGTGATAGGGGAAGCAATTGACGGTGTAATTGTTACGACTATCGAAGTTATAACGTTTCCCGCTCTTAGAGAATTTAACCAATTCCCGCTGGTCGACATTTTACTGGAACTGTGCTTTTAATGAACTAGCATTTGCACGTGGCTCCGCCCGCGTGCATAAGTTTTCCAGGATAATTATTTTCCGGTGATAAAAACTATAGCACTCTAGAGTAATGTAGCTTCGTATTAGTGAAAGAATAAAACCTACTATTAAAACTATATATTTGTTTTATACAATCTTTGCCATCCCTTTTTACCTCCTTAGGGGTTGGATTTCGCAAAATCCCGTCTTAGTGAGTACCTACGTAATATAAGGAACTCTCATGCTAAACTAGAGACTCCTAGCACTTGTAGTTTCTGAGATTTCATGAAGAGTGAGTGACCTTTCGCTTCTATATGTATAGATTTCAAATAAAAAATATTTAAAATTCCTTTTTTGAAAAATGTATTTCCAATTTACAAAAGCATTTACTTGTTTAGAAGTATATCACATGCAAGATACTCGCTACCCCGAGTTCAATTACTCTTCCGCCCCACACAAAACTTACACCCATAACACAAAAACTAATCAATCAAAACGCAAACTTTATAATTGCGATACAAAAGTAGTGTTGCCTAATAAAATAAACGCAAACAAGTTAGTCTGTAATGAAAATTAATGGTGTAAACTGAAATCGGGTGTGACACGGCCCGTTCTAATATAAATCACGGTTTCAACGTAAAGATACTTTCCGCTTTGCACCGGTTGTATAAGATACCGAGGAAACCGCGTGGGTAATCGAATGGATAATGATGGCTAGGGTATTTTTATCTTTTGACTATTGATTCGCGATTTGAAGAGTTTTGGTTGAAAGCAGGAATTGATGCAGGTATTATAAGATTTTACAACTATGTTAGCTTCAGCTTCAATAAAAAAGTATTTATATGTGCTTGTCACTCTGAGACGTTAATATTCGTTCAACGCACACGGCGTAGTTCATACGCGCCGACCACGCGCGTTCTTTGCGTCTATGAGACAGACAAAAGAGTAAAAACTCTTCAAACTTCTTGATTGTTTTAAATGAACCTTTAATGTGTAATGTTTTAAAAGTAAGCCCTATCTGAACTATGCAGTGACTGTGACTGAAGTGTGATTTACAAATAAATAAAATAAAAACTTTGCAATAAAGATTTCCACATCCGGTATGTGACATATTGACTCGGATATCTGGACTAAACTCCACGAACTGATTTTGAGAAATTATAGCATCGTAGGTCAGCGTGATGGACTAAGGCCTAACCCTTCTCGGTAGTGGAGGAGGCCCGTGCTCAGCAGTGAGCAGTATATAATACAGGGCTGATTGCATTGCATTACATAGCAACTTAGACGACTTATTTCCTTGACATAGATATACAGAGAAAAGTTAGCCAAATTTAATATTTTTTAATAACCATTCAAGTTATTCATCAGTCATAACCAAAGCTAGGCAATAAAACGAATCATTTGATACTAATGTCTATGCAAATAAGTGATACGATGTCTCAGAACAACGCCTCGTAAACTGCAAAGTTGCTTTTATTAATGCTAAAATATCTTTACCGCTGTCGGAAGGGTAGTAAAACGCGAATGTAACTTTATTAAGGGCATATCCGTAGTTAAATTGGTATGTTTTGTTTATATTGATTTTCATATAATTTTTGAAAATTAATATAGGCTCGCATCAAATAGGCTCGCCCCCTATCACATTATGGGACGGAATAACAGCGAAAAGTGGGTGCACTAGTTGCGCCTCTGTCTACCCCTTCGGGGATAACAGGCGTGAGTGTGTGTGTATATAATTATAATATTTTATGAGCGGCGATAGCCTAGTTGGGATTGGCACGGACTGCCGAGACGAATGTCCGCAGGTTCAAAACCCAACGCACGCACCTCTGAATTTTCTAAAAAAATATGTGTGTATTCTTTAATTGTGTGCGTAAGTGGGGTGGCGGCGACGGTGGTTGACCTATTTATCCAGCCGCCAGTGTAACTACTGGACATAATGAACCTTCTTATGTCTCAGGATGACGAGCGCAGTGGAATGCCACACAGTACTTTGTAACTCCAGGTGGTGGATGGTGTTGCTTCTGTTTATAGGGGGTAGTATCGCTTACCATCAGGCGAACACTTCGTGGGCGAACAGCATGCTCGTCTCGTCATTCAATGCAATAAAAAACATTATCTACTTACTTGCTTGTGGGTTTGACTTTGTCTCGTATTATATATGGTTTAGCTCCATTTACTAATTATCAGCATATATCTACTACTAACTACCAAACATTATTCTCAAACCCACATTTATAATAACAGCAAAATATTACGATTAATCGTATTATAAAATCGTATTGTATCTTTAAACTAACTGTATACAGTTCTCACCTGTTATCCAAAGTGGAACACAACAGGTACATTTCCATAGTCAAGATGTGCGAGTACTTTTATATTTCTGGTGGCTAATGAAGACTAAGCGATCGGTCCCGGGCGGGCGACTTTTCTGCTTCAGTTTTTATTCTTCGTTGTTAACGTGTCAACTGTAAGTATCTAGGGCATTGGATAGGAAAGAGTGAACAAACTAAAAAGTTTATAAAAATATCGGTGCGTGTACGTATGTACGCGCGTGAGAAGTTATACTTCCTTGGCATGTTAAAAAATATTTTTTGATTGCATGCAAATAATTAATTACAATAAAATGATAAAAGCACTGGAAAAGGATAGTCAATAAAGTTCAGTTTAAATTTGAAATGTTAAATAGATATATATATTAATTATTAAAAATATAATTTAGAGAATAATAAATATGTATGACTTAATTTCATTGATGTATTAAAAAACCCTAATACATCAATGCTTAATTTGTACTAAATATTATAAGATTCTTAATTTAAATATTTATTATTGATTATTTAATATTTTAAAAGTAAATTAATAAATTCCAAAATTGAATTTAAGTTTATTCGTTATTCAAATATTTATTGTTTTTTTAATTTAATATTAACTTTTCATTCTTATCAAAAAAAAATCATTAAACAGTTTTCGGGCAACTTCTCCCGTGAGAATTTAGTGTCACACATGCGCGCGCATCGTAAAATTTCACTCTCATAATTTTTTCATAACGCACCTAAAGAAGTATAAATAAAAAAAAAGTATGCGGCGATAGCCTAGTTGGGAGTGGAACGGACTGCCGAGATGAATGTCCGCAGGTTCAAAACCCAAGGGCTCGCAAATTGTCCTTTTAAAAAAAATATGTGTGTATTCTTTGTGAATTATCGCTTGCTTTAACGGTGAAGGAAAACATCGTGAGGAAACCTGCATATCTCAGAAGTTCTCTATAAGCATTTCGAAGGTATGAGAAGTCTACCAACATATACCTACCTAATACAGGGTATAATGCAGTATATAATACAGGGATGGTATGGTGGTATAAAATTATGGGCGCTATTTTGATTTTGGTAAGTAGTTATGTGGGTTAGTCAAAAGAAGGCAATGGTAATTAAGCTCATGAGTTACATATGATTAACAAATAGATAACATATATTAAATAGATTACCTGGAGTTAAATATGCAAAATCTTAAAGAATATTGAAGTATTTGCAATAAAATTACTTACTTAGGCCATCTAAAGACTCGATTTCTATTAATTGACTGCTAACGCTTAACAAATGTGAGAAAAGCCCATCCGTCCTATTTTGAATGCTACATTTGAAGTAACGAAGAGATAAATTAGCTTTTTAAAGAGGCAATTGTCTTTTACGACTGACAATGACTTGCCTCGTAAATCTTTTACATTTCCCTGTAAGTGTCCCTGTTTTATTTTAGACCTATTGTACGTTGGGGGACGCAGTGGTGTCCAGCAGAGTAGAAGAAATCCCGTAATTCTTTTCGAGGTGTTACTGAAAGCTGAATAGCTGTTCGCATTTTGGCTAAAAATGAGAATAGAATAGGTTTTCTGTTTAAAAATTAAGTAATTACGGCTTCTAAGCCTTGTTTGAAAGCGTTATTAAATTAGTGTCTTTAAAATTACGTGTTAGATACATCTATAAATAAAACCCATCTCACGGTAGTATGCTCAAGTTGTTTGCCGCCTATTATACTTTGGTATTACAAACTAGCTTTTGCCTGCGGCTCCGCCCGCGTTAAAAAGTTTCTCCGGCATAAAAGTCCGGGTTTATATTTCCCCGGGATAAAAAGTAGCCTATGTGTGAATCCAGAACGTGATCTACCCGTGTGCCAAATTTCATCGAAATCCGTTCAGTAGTTTTTGCGTGAAAGAGGAACAAACATCCAGACATCCATACATCGATACATTCTTACAAACTTTCGCCTTTATAATATTTATAACATTTGTACATATGAATAATATTCATCCCTTAAACAGCTTAAAACCCTTTCTAAACTTTAATCCAGTGACAAATGGCTTTATCATTCGGAAACTTGGTACAGTCGCGTTACTTCCTTAAGTTGGTTATAATGTCTCGCCATTTGTTAACTAATATCTTTCAACAGTGCTTGATATATATCGGTCATTAGTAGTTAATGAATAATTTAGTTAGCGAGTAAAATCGCTGCACCTCTTATTGGCTGAATTATTTGTACCTTTTCTTCGTTGCAGAAAGGCGTGTACTCAGGTAGAATAGTTAAAATATTATTTTTTAAATCAAATTATTAGCAATTGTTTACTAAAAATAGACACTAATTCCTAGTTTTCTGAGTAAATATTTGTAAAAAATATTATCAATATAATTGCTAGCTTAACCTTTAAACAAATTTTGTGGGTGGCCAGTCTTGATTGTTAGAAAACAATGTAGGTTGAAGTTCGTAAAACTCAGTAGGTTGGGATTAATAATAAAAATATGCTTATAGCCATTATTACTACCACTTCTTTAATTTAAGTCTACTAAAATGTGCGGAGGACTTCTACATGATATTCGGTTTGTTGTGTCGAGTGATGGATACGATGCACGTATGTCGTGAATTGGTGTTTAGTAATACATTATAGATGGAAGAACATTTAAGTACCAATCTGTTACACTAAAAGTGAAAATATAATAAACTAGCTTTTGCCCACGGCTCCGCCCGCGTTCAAAAGTTTTTCCGGGATTAAAGTCCCGCTTTATGTTTTCCCGGGATAAAAAATAGCATATGTGTTAATCCAGAACATGATCTACCCGTGTGCCAAATTTCATCGAAATCCGTTCAGTAGTTTTTGCGTGAAAGAGGAAAAAACATCCATACATCCAAACATCCAACCAGCCATACATTCTTACAAACTTTCGCCTTTATAATATTAGTAGGATTAGTAGGATGTTTTAGTTTAAAAAAATGCTATTGAATTTTGTGGGGCCCAGATCCCCACATGCAGCACTAAATCCTCCCCTGTCCCAAATAGCATTTCTCGTTAATTGCTGTCTGACTTGGACTCACTAATTGCTTAAGTTCTGGGATCTCTTTGCTCTCCACTCAAGTGGTGGACTACTATCAATGTAAAAATTTCCTAAGACTGTTTTGAACTTCCGTCTGTTCATAAATTTACGAAGACTACAACGGCGGAGTTTTGCAAACTCAAGAATAACGTTTGTAAGTTTACATTATTAAAATATGTAAAAGTTTAAGTTAAGAATTATAAACTTAGACTACGAGATGTGAGCTTTAAAATGAGTATAACAATGTACGCGGATTATCGTATAAAATTACTTTATAATCTCAAAGTTTCCTGCTTTGTTTGAATTAGACAAGTTGATGAAGTTATTAACACGCTTACCTTTAATGTAATAATTAACTATTCGTTCCTTGACATTGCTTAATCTTGTTAATGTCGCATGTCCATCTCAAATATTCTCATTCCAAACCCAGACACATTCTTCAAAAACCCATTCGCGTGCTCAAACAAATCTGAGCTCTAAAAGCAAACAAAAATACTAGACGTGGTCAACCGCTAGTGAAATGCGAATACATGCAGTAGGAACGCGAAAGGAGAGCGGGGATGAATGGCGTGTCCTAGAAGCGGCCTGCATGCTTAATTTTATGAGCTGCTTACACCATGCGCCGTGGAAACGAGTTTTTATGTTCGTATTTGTGAACTGAATAATGGTTTT
The DNA here is from genome assembly GCA_949316025.1 of Lapara coniferarum. Classification (NCBI taxonomy): domain Eukaryota; kingdom Metazoa; phylum Arthropoda; class Insecta; order Lepidoptera; family Sphingidae; genus Lapara; species Lapara coniferarum. The sequence continues at coordinate 15,444,860 of OX438925.1, read as the reverse complement.
ACTGTTTGTGGGCTGATTGATTTGTTTTTTGTTTCGTTTATTTAATTTGAGATTAGTAAACATCTAGGATTAATAATGGTTATTAAAGATTTCAAGAAAGGAATAATCGCAACATGATATTGTTGCGATAAGATACGTTTTTCGATATTCAGTTACGGAAATTATTGTGGAGGTAATTTCAATATTACAGAATGTTACGTGGGTGATCAACATGGCCCATAGAATTATAATATTAAGGTAAGTAGGTATGTATTTTGTAGGTATGACTATCTTTTAACAACATATTATGAGTTTTATTTTAAAAAAAGTCAGTAAATTAAACAATACAGTCAACACACACGACCCTGACCTCTAATAAAATTATTGAAAATAAAAATTGTATGTAAACAATAATAGCTCACTGAATTAAAAAAATGTTAGATATGTAGTGATTTAGCATGATATTTGGAATCTTTGTAACTATAAATCGGATGAATATTCGATAATTGTTTCTATGAGGAAAATGTGGTAGGCCATGTGTGGAACGTTTCACCTGAGCTTAGTTTTTTTTATGTATAAAATCTATACTAATATTATAAAGCTGAAGAGTTTGTTTGTTTGTTTGAACGCGCTTATCTCAGGAAGTCATCATCATCATCAGCCTTTATCAGTCCACTGCTGGACATAGGCCTCCCCTAATGAGCGCCATAGCGCCCTGTCTTCAGCTTGCCGCATCCAGCATCTACCTGCAGTCTTTCGCAGATCGTCATCCCACCTGGCCGGAGGGCGTCCTACACTACGTTTGCCCAGTAGCGATCTCCACTCAAGAACACGTTTACCCCAGCGGTTATCGGTTCTTCGTGAGATATGGCCAGCCCACTGCCACTTCAGCATGCTACATAAAATAAATAATAAAATAATTTCTCAGGAAATACTGGTTCGAATTATAAAAATCTTTTTGTGTTGAATAGACCATTTATCGAGGAAGGCTTTAGGCTATATAACATCACGATGCAACTATTAGGGGCGAAGAAATAATGGAAAAGTGAAAAAAAAACGAGGCAAAATTATTCATCCTTGAGGGCTTCCATTGCGTGCGCTGCGACAACGGTTCGAGATATCAAAAATACATGTATGAAAGAACTATTCCTCTTGAAATGATCTAAAAAAATGTCCAGGACAGTATATGTCTATCTTTTAAGATTAACTCAATAGAACCCTTTTTATGGTAATCAAATTTGGTCGAAATTAATGCATTATTTATTAAGAGTTGTATCAACGTCATAACATTAATCTTTATCCAAATAAATGTGTTGGATAGAGTGATTCAACGGGAAGGTTTTTATGTACTTTTAGCCCGAAAAAACTTATTAACGCGGGCGAAGCCGTGGGCAAAAGCTAGTATAACTATAATAGATGACGTATGTTGTTACAATTATTATACATAAAATATTACAGATATTTTAAAAATGGCAGTGCCTTTGGATTCAGTGGTAAATGCAATTTAGTTTCTGGTCACAGAAGCATAAACCCTCATAATATCAAATGGTTTGGTGGAGTTATTGTAGGATTTTTTAAAACTAGACTTTGACAAAAACCGGGCTATGTTCGGTCACACTAACTAATAGATAATAATGTTCGGTAAATGCAATACAAAAAAACATTCAATTCGAAATCTAAGCATGTGTTTTGATGAGTTAACCATAACAGATTCTTTGTAATTAGAATATTATATTTCTAATATTTTCTTTTCATTACATTACGCCTGCAGCCCAACGAGGCAACGCACGAAACTTTTAATCATAACATTTGAACAGCTGTGCACAATGAGAACTATGTTTTAGTGAACATTCATGTTTATTTATTTCCTATTTAAAATTATGTTGGAGGATTTTCTCTTTGTATTGTAAATTATTTTTGAAATTAGTAATTAATCAGTTATAAATGAAGCGTTTAAACTTGTTTGTCAAAGTGAAAATAACCTTAGATAATATTTCGTAAAAGGCCCTCTTTTATTTTTACGCATACTACGCATACTCGCGCCTTTTATCCCCGAAGGGGTAGGCAGGTGCGCAACTAGTGCACCCACTTTTCTCCGTGCGTATTCCGTCCCATGATCTGATAGAGGGGATTTTATTTTTCTTATGCATAATAAAAAATATTATCAGTCAAAATTATATACCGTCTATTGCTGAGCAGCGGCATGATCCTTTACTACTGAGAGTTTAGGCGTTAGTCCACTATTTTGCCCTAGTGTGGGTTGGCAGACGTCACATACTTTCAAAACATTTTTAGGTAATTCTCAGGTAGTATGTAGGTTTCCAATCCATGTTTCCCTCCTAGTGCTTGCAGTGTCTTAATTCCTTCTTTTAAGGGATTTCTTTCTACTATAATTTGAATTCACAAGCAACTTCAATATATCATTACAGACTTTCTATAAATCCAGCTTACGCAGAATCAATTTTTTTATCACAATATATTGTCATAATAAAAAGTAGTAGTAAGCCCATAAAAAAAGAAATAAAAACCCATTAACTAACCACTGAATGAAAACAAACCTAACTAGTTTTCCAGAGTTTTCAAGTAAGAGATCACGCGCAATTCAAAATGTTGGTGCAATAGTTATATACCTAATCCTTCATAGTAAAGCCTTGTGTATGAAACACAAACCACATCATCATCATCATCATCAGCCACATGACGTCCACAGCTGAACATAGCCATACATATACACGCACGCCTGTTATCCCCGAAGGGGTAGGTAGAGGCGCAACTTAGTGCACCCACTTTTCGCCATTATTCCGTCCCATGATGTGATAGGGGGCGAGCCTATCGCCATATCGGGCACAAATTTCAGACTCCGAGCTGATACTGAATAGAAAAACTCAATATCACTTTGCCCGACCCGGGGATCGAACCCGAGACCTCAGATTTGCAGTCGTACTGTAATACAACTACGCCACCGAGGCAGTCCTGAACATAGTCCCCTAAAAAAATCCAGACGTACCTGTCAAAAGCAGCATGCATCCATACATTAACCACGCAATGCAGAAAAATGCAATCCAATCATTTATGAATAAAATATTACCAGGCAAACAATTTTGATTCCGAGTTAAAATTAACTGAATGTTCTGAGCAGTTACAAACTCCTGTATTAGCTACTGCATGTTAAGTAATATTAATACTGACGGTGTTGTCGTCAGAGCCGTAGTTCTAAGTTACACATCAAATCCCTGTCTAACTAGCGCTAGGCAAAAGTTGTTAGTCTATTTTGAGACCGCAACATTGTTTCAAAGCTCTGTTCTTGTAGTTATGATAGTTATTATATTTGCTTTACTAACTGCCTTTGAAATTAAAAGTTTTTAAGTATGATACATTTATGTGTAAATTTTTAATATAAATAATGTTAATACACAGAATATCTCTGTGAATGCCTCGGTGGTGTAGTTGTTTTACAGTACGACTGTAATGTCGAGGTCTCTGGTTCGATCCCCGGGCCGACCAGTGATCATGGATTTTACTATTCGGTATCATCCCGTAGTTTGGAATTTGTGCCTGATATGGCGATAGGCTCGATTCCGTCCCATAATGTGATCACATCATGGGCTTCTGGCTACGCCTTCGGGGATTAAAAAAGGTGTGAGTGTGTGTACACATAATATAAAGAAAATTAAAAAGTGTACAGATATATTTTATTAAGTTTGCATTTAATTAAAATTATAGCTGAAAAAGGATGCGCTACTTGCATCAGCTTATGTTTAATAGCTTATTATGGCACGTCATAGACGGAACAGGTGCCGTGCATTATGTATTCGATAAATCAAATACCCTTTAAAATAGTACATGTAATGAATTTACATAATGTGCAGTACTCTTGTGTTTCGCTTTGAACGGCATTATAGCCAGTGTAACTACAGGATATAATGAGACGTCTCAGGATGACGAGCGCAGTGGAATGCCACACCATACTTTGTAACTCAAGGTGCTGCATGGTGTTTTTTACTGTTTATGGTTTGTCGTCTCGCTTACTATCATGTGAACGGCATGCTCGTCTCGTCATTCGATGCCATAAAAAAAATACAAAAGACACAAGTCAGACTAACAAGCAAAAGGCAAACCGCGGTCCGACACCGCGGCCATCTCATAAAACGTTTTCATAAAAATGCAAATCGGCGACGTATTGCCGGCCGCGCCACGTCGCAACTTCAAAAAACTTATTTTATCGAATTAAAATACTTTTTTAAGTAGACAATGTCGTTTTGTCGAGTTTAACGAGGTTTTAACTCTGTCGCTATTAGTTGAGATCTTTGTTTTGTGGTTCGTATTTTTATGTTTTAATGATTATGTAAAAAATGTGTTGGTTTTGCTTTGTTTTTAAATGAAGTAGAGATGTTTAGAAGTTTATCAGTAACTGTGATGTTTATTATCAGAAAAACAAATTGCTAGTTATTGAGTGACATAAATAAAAATTGAAATATAATATCGATGTTCGAATTAAGAATATAAAATCAACTGATAGACTTTTTAACCAATGAATAATGTGCAAACCATTTTTTCTGCCAATCCTAACGGGGGGCGAGGTAGACACGGATAGCACACATTTAACAAAAAAAGAACCCCACACGTGCAGCGCTGAATATAAGGTCACTTTTTACACAATAACACACATTATCATAGAACGTAATGACAGCGATCGCAAGTCACATAGGTTTTAATAAAAGTTTATGACCAGCTGCGCATGTATGACCAATGAAGGGTTCGCCTGATCATCCCATCTCCTTTGCATTGCTAGATACTCAAAGACTACGGTACTGAATACTTTTGTCGACATTTATTAGAACAAGGACCTACCTACATACCACTCAAATTATCTAACAAATAATGTTAGATTCTGTTCAGAAACTCAACTTGACTGGATGTACAATCACCCACATAAGTAGTTGAACAAATTCAAATTTCAAATCCCTATTAGTTTTATTTTCTTAATGTGAAGTAAATTAAATGCCTTTTATTTGTGTAAAGAGAAAACAAAAAATGACAAGATCGCAAAAGAGTCTAGGCAATATGAAATTTTTCAAATTTGTTCAACTACTTATGTGGCTATCTGTACTTTGTGCAATGATTGTCTCTACTTTTTGCAGATTCTAAATTTAATCTCTTTTCGGCGATAACTGAAAATGTTAAGTGCGCTAATTTAGATATAAAACGCGTTGGAAATGGCATGGAAAGCACAGCTGTTTGAACATTCAGTGCCTAATTGAGGAAAAATATAGTCCGAGCATCGTGCACCATGCACTGTTAACGGATATTATATCATTTTAATGTTTTCCACTGCATCCGCGTTAAGAAATTCCAAGATACTGCGGAAAATATTCCAAGAAGGTAAAGGAAGCTTGATAAATGTATGTTATATTGGGTGTATCGTTTATCCTATTGGGTGTACGAAACCTACATACCTGAGAGTGTTCTATGATAATTTCGAGGGTATGTGAAGTCTGCGAACCCGCACTAGGCCAGCGTGGTGGACTAAGGCCTGAACCTTCTCAGTAGTATAGGAGGCTTGTGCTCAACAGTGGGCAATATATAATACAGAGCTGATTGCAATTGGGTATAATGATAATTAATAGCTTGGGGTCCCAAATGACGCAGTTTGTTTTGAATGAATGATATTTTTTTTGCCATGTTGCCGTTCGACGTTAGATAATATTAGATTGCTCGTTTCGTTATCCAGCTGTATAAAGAAATTCCCTACCTTGGAATCTAAACATTATAAATGCGCAAGTACCTCGGACTATTAAGCATTCACGTATATACCACTGAACCAATGGGGTAGTTCACTACTTTTTAAAAAATCATTTATCAAAAATGTATGCAAAATCTAACGAATATTTTTTTTTTAATTGGCGTAATAATAAGTAAGTTATAAAGCTCTGAAATTGGGTGGAAGGGGTATTTGTCAATTAACAATAAAATCAGACCGTGACGTCACCGAGTGTCTCCGGCCATATGCTGCCTGTGTGCGAAAGAGATAACGCGATATCCACGCCGCGTCCCCAATTTGCTCACAACTACCTATACCTATTTCAAAAATTAATAACTCCTTTATTTTTCAACAGATTTTGATTTCACATAAAAAAAATTTTTCGCCTTATTTTCAAAATACAAAATCAAACATAGGAAACTACCCTGGTTGGATGAAATTTGATAATAAGTAAGCGTGAAAGTAAAAGAGTATATACGATACTTAAAATATTTGTTACAAACTGAATTACATACAGACGAAAACACTAGCAAAAGGTGATTAAATCTAAAATTCAAACGAAATGAAGTTGTAAATTACAAGTACATTTATCCGCCGGTTATCAAGCCCCCGACTTCCCGACACCGCCCCGCCCACTGTCTCAACCAACGCAGAATTTAATACAAAATAGTTATCAAATGAAATCCTCCTAGCCAGTTTCGGGCACGGCGGCCAATCTTAACGGAGATCAGCCAGGTACGCAGGAGATATTATAATGCGCAAGTGTGTGCGCAATACACAGGTGCACTCGCTATTCCTTCACTCTCATAGTAGGTAAACGGCAATCCGACATGAGCAACGAGAGATCAGGTGCAGGACCAACAGCTTTACGTGCTTTCCGAGGCACGGGGGTATCACACCACCAACTTCCTGACTCCAAGCTGCGACTGAGTAATTATTTAAGATGGACAAACCCAGTCACGAAGTTTTTTTTGGCCCGACCCGGGATTCGAAACCAGGACCTCAGCGCGCAAATCGTACTCGTAATGCGTATGCAATACAACTACGCCACCGAGGCAGTCAAAAAAAGTAATTAAAATAAAAAATAGTTATATACCTTTATTAAAACCCGTAACTTTTATACAACCGGCAATAATCTCGGCCGCTAACACATACATAATCCGTTTAATTTCGGGAGGTGTTCGCATCGCAGTTAATTAACTTTACGAGCTCGTATCCTCAAATTGATGCAATAAAATCTATGAAGTGGGTAAACAATCCCGAGATATCACTATGATTGCCCGTTTAATAACGTTCTAATTGTTTACGAAATTCGCCCTGATTTTGAATACAGATGCTATTGATCTGCCTCTTCGGGTAGAACGGTTGCATTTGTTGCGTGAATCGTGGCCTTATCTTTGTAATTATTTAGTTTTTGGGTAAAATGCTTTGCATTAATATAATCATTGTACTTGGATTAATATAACATTATTTTAGTGAGCAGCTATATTTTTTTTACTTTTTCGGTTTCTTGTAGCCATATAGAATGTATCAGACAATTGTGTGGAAATCATTTGCGTTGTAGCCCATCATCACAATACGAAATATTATGTTTGCAACATGTGATAATACGGAAATATATAATATATTTATAAAGGTGAGTAATTTTTTTAAGATGGAAAAACCCAGTCACGAAGTTTTATTTGGCCCGACCCGGGAATCGAACCCAAGACCTCAGCATTGCATTCATGCCGTAATACAACTACACCACCGAGGCAGCCGATTATCTACATTCTCTAATTTTATTTGTCTATCACTTTATTCTAATAATTCTACGTCAAGTAAAATCATTTGCTTTCTTACCTTACGAGTTACGCCGTCGATATATTTTGTTGTCTATAAACGCTAGTGATACTGAGATGGTTGCTATTGATTGAAATAATTTCTCAAAATGTACCAAAGATTATTTTAAAAGCTCAATCATTAAGTTGGTACTTCACAATTCACAATGATCAAATTAATCAACTTTAGAAATTTAACTTAGAGTTTAATAAAAACATTGGTATAAGATATTTCATAATCAACTGCGGACCTTCGCGGCATCCTTTCCGGCTCCAAATCTCATTCACATCTTCCCCGTTACCTTAATAATGTAATTTCGGGAACCCCTCTGATTATACCACTTTCATTTCAACATTAACTTCATTATAGCTGTAGGTACTGGTATGGATAATCTGTGCCATTTTTGTTCCAAAGGCTTATCGTATTTTCTTATTTAATTTTAATACTAACAAAATAAATAATTGAGTAATCCTACTAATATTATAAACACGAATGTTTGTAAGTATGTATGGATTTATGGATGTTTGTAACTCTTTCACGCAAAAACTACGGAACGGATTTCGATGAAATTTGGCACGCGGGTAGATCATGTCCTGGATTAACACATAGGCTACTTTTTATATAAAGCTTGACTTTTATCCCGGGAAAACTCATTCACACGGGCGGAGCCGCTGGCAAAAGCTAGTGTATAGATAGTACAGCTTCTAATTCAGACCTAAATTAACGACACAGTTACTTTGTAATTGATATCGAGTATATGCCAGTGAAAAGTAACTTTGTAGCAAACGTAAAGTTTCGAATAACTAACAAACAATAAATTCTAAACTATTGTTAGTCGTTTGTAGTTTGATTTTGTACCAGAAATTACCGATTGAATGGCGAGCACGTTCTTTTAAACATTTCAAAGTTACAATTTAAGTTTTTAACGAAGTTCCCAGTTTTCTTTACAGTTCATTGATAATATAATGAGACGATCTAGTTTCCATTACAGTTTGGTTCTCGGCAATCGACATCGTGAAATCATTTTGTATTGCTTTAAAGTTTTTATTTATATAATCAACGACTGTAATTCTTTTTCATATCTCTCTCTCTTTGTCACTTTGGTATTGTACTAAATTGCTCAAATATAAATTAATTATAATCTATGGTTGTAATCTAGCACATTTTTCATTTTGTGAACCAACTAACGGAAGTACACCTTGAACATAACTAATTGATGTAAATTTTGAGTGACATAGTTGTAGCACCACTGGAATGTCTATTTCTACCGCGAAGCAGCAGTGTGCATGCACTATTGTGTTTCGGTTTGAAGAACATTGTAGCCAGTGTAACTACTGGACATAATGAGACTTAACAGGTAGGCAGACCTTTTTCGGTAAGCAGCGGCTTGTCTGTGTCCCCGGCATTGCCGAGTCCATAAGCAGCGATGACCGCTTACCATCAGGCGGGCCGCTAGCTCGTCTGCCTATCCTGGCAATAAAAAAAAACATCTTATGTCTCAGGATGAGGAGCGCAGTGGAATGCCACACAGTACTTTGTAACTCAAGGTGCTGCTGGATGGTGTTGCTACTATATATGGGTAGTCGTTTCATTTACCATCAGGCGAACGGCATGCTCCTCTCGTCATTAAATGCAATAAAAAAGGACCACAGTCGAAATAGCCTTTATGCTGTAGACGAAACTGCAAGTTTACCCATTTATAAAAGTATTACGCATTTTAAATAGCTTCATCTAAACAACACTGCAATTTTTATACACATTTATTATTTTACAGAGAATAAGAGAATCCCAGATAAAATACGGCTGTAGGTAAACGGAGGCTGCGACGTGCTGTTATACAAGACAGCTCCTTTATTTATACCCTCAATATTTTACAAACCATAAAACTTCTTCGCCTTGAAAATAAGGAATGCTTTATGTTAATAGGTTTTTGAAATTCGGAACTCGGAGGACTTTATTGATTAAATGTTTTTAATTTTGTATTTTTGGAGGACTATTTTTAGATATTGCGGCTGATGATGGAATTTTAATGCTTGTTAAATTTTACGGAAATCTTTGCATTTGAGATTTTAGTTAATGATTAATATTTCAATTTGTTGTACAGTCACAGAATTTCAGTATGTTTTTGTTTTAATGAACTTGTTTCAAAATGCCATTAACTAACATTTATTAATTAATTAATGTTTAGACGGCCATAATGCAGCTTTCATTGTAGATTTATTTTTTAATTGTATTTGTTCTATTATTTTAGGACTTTATTGTCATCTAGTTTGGTAATGCGATTTACCTATAGTATAGTGTAGCCAAACCGTTGAAGCCAAACATATGTGCATTTGTGTAGTTTAATCATATTAAATTGGCTGTAATTACTAGTAGAATATTCAGAAACCAATTGTATGAAACGGACAGAAATAAGAGGAATTCACGGTGTACTGAGCGTAGAATAGGCTCCTCTATAGTTCAAAACGACCGTTTTGAGTCGAAAAAGGAAAGGTACAATTTAAAACAATCAAGTTTTTTGTCAACAAACATCGTGAGGAAACCTATATACCTGAGAATTCTCCATAAGAATTTCGAGGGTATGTGAAGTCTGCCAATCCGCACTAGGCCAGCGTTGTAGCCTAAGGCCTAAAACCCCCTCACTAGAGGAGGCCCGCGCTCAGCAGTGGGCAGTATATAATACGGGGCTATTATTGGTATTATTAATATGGTTTTCGTAGAACCTCCACAAAAAAAAAAGAATGCCATCATACATTACTATCTAAAAAAAATATCAGGGTAAACGTGCCATCATTAATAAATCAACACCAAGAAATGATTAAACACGCCAAGATTAATTACAACACCTTTTAAACCATAAAGCAATTTCGTCGGCAAATCATTAGCTCGTAGAGGAACGTTATTCCCTAGTCTCAAAGAGTTCAACAATGAAATACGTAGCGTTAAAACTGGACTGGCGTGTGAAAATTAGGGACCCTCGGGTTTTCAAAGCGGCTGCATGATTTTACTAATGAATATGCACGAACCACAAAATTCTAGCACTATTTACTTATGAAATTGAAAATTATATTTTTGGCATGAAAATGTGCTGCAATTTTAATTTAAAAGTTATGACAGCTGTGAATGTATGGAACATTAAGTAGATTATGTTTATTAAACTGTAATATACTTATATTTATTTGTTAGTATAGATTTGATCGCAGCACCACTTTCGAAGGAAAAGAGGTCGTATAGTATCTTTTCGGAGCGAAATGCAGGCTTGATAAACCTTAAAAGTCCTACTAGCCAATCTAAGAATTCATCAAAATGGGTTCAGCCTTTACGGAGATTAGCAAGAATGGTCAAATAAACATAAGAATTAAAACTGATGCTCTGCTTTTGGTTACCGCGTGTAAATTAGAGCATTTATTGGTAGGTACTCAAAGGCGTGTAACGATGAATCGCATAACTTTTGTTAATAAATAAGTTAACCTTTATATGGGGATAAATTATAAAACTTGATGTACTTATTGTAATTTAAATAATGTTTTCATGGTTTAAGCCACACATTACTTTCATTAGCATTCGTAGTAATACACTAATTCCAGTCCACACATGAGTTCGTTGTTTCTAGAACCTCTTTGTTAAATTAAGTTCTGAAGGTCTAACTAAAACGTCTGGGACAAAAGGTGAACTCCAACTTTACCGGAGTATATCGAGAATACAATCATAAAACTGAGCAACACCATTACGTTACCTCCGAATAATAGACCTTTTCAATATGGGACGATTTTTGTTGGGGCCGTTAAAATAGACCAGTACCCTTTAGGAAGATTAAATTATGGACCATATTTTTTGGGCCCACTTCCGTATGGCCTTTTTTAGCGTTAAGTAATACCTTTTACCTGACGAGATTTGTTGGACCTTTCCCGTCAGATAGGAACGCAAAATCCCGCGTGATTAAGGGGAAATTGAATGGTGATTGAACACAGCTTGCAGGGTGTAAAACATGTTAGAAAATGATATTCTTACACGTGTGTACGCTTTGTTTTAATAAATATTGTTTACGAATAATCTATTTACGTAATTACAAATTACGCATTTCGTAGAACATGATTTATTAAAAAAAATGTTTTTTAGAAATGGTTTTGTGGTTTTACATATTATGCAGAACAAAACTGCAAATACATTTGTAATCTTACTTCTTTCAGGGTTTTCTTTAACTTGAGCTTTTTGCTCGGATTAACCGACCACCCGCCTTGAAACTTTAATTTCGTTCCCCATCTATGAAAAGTGGATCCCGTAACACTTTGTTCAATGTTATAGACGTATGGATCGCTGCCTGTTTTTGGAGAATGTTAATATCTATTTTAAATTTGAATGTGTTGATAGATCTGGATAAACTTTTTGCTACTATGCCTATTGAACCTATTACTATAGGGATGACCTGTGTTTGCGTGTTCCATAATCTGTGTTCAGTCCATTCTTCTTTGGAACGCGCTCCTTTCTGAAATAAGATCCATCACTACGCGGGCTGGTTTTAAAACAAGGGTTCGGAGAATGCTCCTTGATAGTTTGGCAGAATCTTCTCAACAGGGCAGCTAATATTATATATTTAATATGTGTATGTATGTATATTTATATTAGGTACCACTATACTTTGTTTTTTCTTTTTCATTTGTTATTTTATAATATTATGTATGTATCATGTTTATATATATTATTAGTCTTTATTATATTAATTTTTTCTCCAATGCTTTCTCACGTTGTGTACACCTACCTTGTTTTGTCTCTGCACCACCCAAAGGTTGACTGGTAGAAAATGCCTTCGGCATTAAGTCCCCCTTTATACTCATTGTATATAAAGTGTTAATAAATAAATAAATATATGATCGCCTGATTTCGGTTTTAATTTCACTAATATTATAAGTGAGAAAGTTTGTGAAAATGCTTGGATAGTTAGAAGTAAACGCAGAAAAGCCTGAACGGATTTGGATGAAAATTAGCACACGGGTACACTATGTGCTAGATTAGCACATCGACTTTATACCCCATAATTTGCTCCCATGGAAAATAATGGACATTTTCATCGGAGTTTTATAATGGCGCCGATGTTTTAGGCATTTTGCGAGCGAGAAAGGCTTTTCACGCGTACTGAGTTGCGAGCAACAACATCCACTATTAACATAAGCATACCATACCATACCAGCCCTGTATTATATACTGCTCACTACTGAGCACGGGCCTCGTCTACAACTGAGAGGATTAAGGCCATAGTCCATCACGATGGCCTACACCGGGTTGGCAGACTTCACATACCCTCGAAATTATATTTCTAGACTGATTTTCAGAACTTCGAGAATCAATACAATGCTATTAACATAATATCAAAATATGTACAAAAAAAACGGATAGTGGTTTTAGGACATACAGCCATATTCATATTATCTGATAAAATCATCTATTTCACATTAAGTTATCATTTTTTAACTCGCTATCAAAACGTTGTCATTTTGTTCAACATAAAGATATAAAATGGTAAAGCAGATATGAAAATAAAATTTCCCGCAGCAAGAACGCATGAAATTGTAAGAAGTGGGGAGATAAGGAGTAGCTTAGGTAGCCTTGTTCATTTCCTACATAGAATTTCAATGTACAGTGCAACCAGTTTGAAAGTATACATTTGCTTTACAATGTCTGTAAATAGTACGATTGAGTTAGCGACAAAGTTTATTTAATTTCAGTTAAATGTGCCCAACGTAATAGCGTACTACATTATAGTAATATCCCCACTTAAATAAATGCATGCTAATTTATTTGATATCGGAAATAGTTTTTGAGTAGGTACAGCAAGCCTAAATATTTTTTTGTGTTAAATTCACAAATTGTTTCTCAATATTTTAGTATGTCTGTTTTAATGTCTCTAAGAATCATGTGCTGAGAACCTACCATGGCGAATGATATGTTTGCCGTACTCGTTGCATATCTCAGTTGCTACATTATGCTGATCCTAAAGAAATTACCGGATCTCTTAATGCAATGTGGAAGTGCCACTATATTTTTTTATTGCTATTGCAATAAAATAGAGCATGCCGCTCGCCTGATAGCTTACCATCAGATATGCCATCAGGCGTCTGTACCGTATGTTTATGGGCGGTCGTATCACGTATGATACCACCGCCCATAAACAATAGCAACACCATACAGACCTTTGAATTACACAGTACTGGCTGGCTCTTTACATCGCTCGTCTCCAGACATAAGATGCTATTTCTGTTTATTCAGTTTAATAAATAGCCCTATAGACGGACGAAGTATTAGCACATAACACAGAATAGTACTACCTAGTATTAGTTTTTATTTAAAAATTTATTTTTATATACCAAAAGTAAAGCCAGTGTTAAATTCTAACCAGGTTATACGTATACAATTAATAAACAAAACGTTCAAGCCTCCAATACAAGGAGGACAGGCTAGCTCGTCATTTGTAAAGAACATTTGACAAAGCTCGCCGAAACAAGCTTTGTCAAATTTGGGACACGAGAATGTTGAACTCCTTCGTTATTGTTTGTTGGTCCAAAGAACTATCAAAATAATAAGTAATCGAATAGTGTTTTTTTGTTGATGGTTTTAAATATTGTTTGTAAATTTTATTACAAGACTATACCTAAAATGTTATTAGTGAAAATTAAGAGAGCATTACATAGATTTAAATAGAAACTACTACTACCAGCCCTGTATTATATACTGCCCACTGCTGAGCACGGCTGAGAGGGTTTAGGCCTTAGTCCACCATGCTTGCCTAGTGCGTGTTGGCAGACTTCATACACCTTCGAAATTCTTATAGAGAACTTCTCAGGTATACAAGTTTCCTCACGATGTTTTCCTTTACCGTTAAAGCAAGCAATAATTCACAAAGAATACATACATATACACTCACGCCTGTTATCCCCGAAGGGGTAGGCAGAGGCGCAACTAGTACACCCACTTTTCGCCGACACTCCGGCCCATGATGTGATAGAGGGCGAGCCTATCGCCATATACATTACATTACCATATACATTCACAAAGAATACACAAAGTATAACTTTGGAAAAGTCAGAGGTGTGTGCCCTTGGGTTTTGAACCTGCCGACATTCGTCTCGGCAGTCCGTTCAACTCCCAACTAGGCTATTACCGCTTAGACACGACACTTCTTTAAAAACATTACTCCCGAGTTGTCGATATCTTTGATATCGATAAAAAGTCGATGAGAGGACAGAGTGAGGTCATAAAATTTTACACCTGGTATTCAAGTATCAATATTACATGCAGAATGCATAATATTTTACTTGTATATTTATGTTTATATTAAGATTTTTATGACCACTGTTTAATTTTGTAATAATTTCAAAGAATAATTATGACATATTTTTAACCGACTTCCTTTTACATTGATTTTGTCATTTATAGGCAAGAAAAACCTGCTTATAGAGCGCAACTTCTGCTTATTAGTTTTAAAGTTCATGTTATTAGTACAAGATATTAGTTCCATATTGTACAAAAATATGGCAAGATTTTTCATTGTCCTGGCTAGGTTAAAAGCTATAATTGAACACTGTATACGTTTACAGGCTGGTTTATTAGCTTCTGGAATTGGTGCCTCATATGACGATGGGCTCTCTCCCTGTAACATCATTGGACGGACTTTATACGGTGAAAGTTGGTGTACTAGTTGAGTCTTTACCTACCACTTCGGGGATAAAAAGCGTGTGTGTGTGTTATTAGCTTCTTAACTCTACACCGGGTAGCTACATCGAAGTTCTTTGAAGTAACATCAAGAAGCACGTCTCAGTTTCACAAATGTAATTTCTCTCTCCCTAGAGGAATCCTTTTTGAGAACTGTCGGGAGTTGTCGATTCTATCGAACACTGTTACCGAACTATTTGTTGCGACGTCACTATTCGAAGTGATGACGTCATGTTTTGTATATTTTTAAGTGTTATAAATTTTGTGTGTGCTTGCCTATGTAAAATGTTATTGTACAAGTTGTCGGTTATCATTTTCTTATGTTTAAGTGATTATTACAACTAATATACAGCTTAAATTAAAATTTTAAGCTAGACATTTGTATGATACTTAGTTTCATCCATACCTACATATGGTACAGTTATTATAAATTTGTTGGTTTATTATTACTTTTTGTACCGTGATAATAAATTTATGGCCTGCATAAATCCCTTGAATATGCTTGGTGGGCGCAAATCCTATCTACCCCTCATCGTATACATCCCGTAGTATAAAGATCTTTAAGTAAAAGAGGAGAGCCGCCAAAAACTCAATTTCGCCGCTTTGCAACAAGGAAAACGAGGGAATCGAGTTAGCGCACGCAGCGTGGCCGCAAATACAACGTTCTGGAACAATGTAATATTTACATTGAAATGATTTTGATCGGAGTATTAGTTTTTTTTGCTTTGAATGATGAGACGAGCAAAATATTAGTATTTGCGATTGATGGGATTGTAATTTTACTCTTTATTCTTAGTCGGGTACTCTTGACAGAGTGGATGTGGTTATAGCGATGGTGATGCACGGAACGATGACAAAGTTGTCTGCCTTCTGATGTTCGCTTCTCCATTTTTGTCGGTTAGGTTATTTTGTACCTAAGTATAAGTTTTTAGGGTATAACCCTACGTTAAGCAAGACGGACTTTTAGAATTCTGATGGTTGACAAGACGCAAAGTCTTTTGTTGGTGAGCCTTGCGGTAACCCCTCTGGTGTTATAAAACATAAGTGTCTTTCTTGGTACCAAATCCAAGACCTCTGGAGTCATGGTCCCTAAGCTAATATTCTGCTGTATAGACTACTTCACTGACCAACGATACTTTGCTTTTGTTACACTGCGGTGTGAATAAGACAACGGCTGGTCGTATAAGAAAAATATTTTCAATACAGACGATGCCAAAGTAAGTCGTTAATGCAAACTAAGCCTGGAAAAGCGGATACCGGACGCTCTGATTAAAAAGCTCCCTTGCAAGTGTTGTACAAATTGGATCCTTCGAAAAACAACGATGAATTCGGGAAACGAATCGTTTTATGATTCCGATTGGACACCTATTTTCATCACTTCAATTTCTCTTTTGTTTTCTCTTAATAAGTAGTCTTTTTTGTATAAGTCAGCGAATTATGTTTCTTTCTTGTAAATGTGTCAAAAGAGCTTACGTTGGTCACTTTATGGCTTTAAGTATCTAGCAATGCAAAGGAGATGGGGATGACCAGGCGAACCTTTTGTTGGTCATACATGCGCAGCTAGTCATAAACTTTTATTAAATCTTATGTGACTTGCGATCGCTGTCATTACATTCTACGATAATTACATTAAGCGATGCTCCACAGAAATTGTGTGTTATTGTGTAAAAAGCGACCTTATATTCAGCCCAGCATGTGTGGATTTTTTTTGTTAAATGTATGCTATCCGTGTTTACCTCACCCCCGTCAGGATTGGCAGAAAAAAATGTTTGCGCGTTATTGCCATATCCTGTCCATTGGTTAAATAGTCTAACGTTTATGGCTTCATAATCTCTGAAAGTATTAATTTTGCTTCGTTATATACTAAATTTCTGAATATCACAGACCATTGCCTCGGTGACGTAGTTGTAATACGATACAACTGCAGGCCTGAGGTCTCGAGTTCGATTCCCGGGGTGGGCAAAGTGATATTGGGTTTTCTACTCAGTATCAGCCCGAAGTCTAGAAATGATAATGACATCTCATTGATTGTCATCTTACTGGTGGTACATTACATACGTTCTTCATTTGACTGGTGGTGGAAGGTCACTCCCATGTAAGAGTCCGTCTGGGTGGGTACCACCGCAATGTCCATATTCTACCGCCAAGCAGCAGTGTGCATGCACTGTTGTGTTTCGGTTTGAAGGGCATTGTAGCCAGTGTAACTACTGGATATAATGAGACTTAACATCTCAGGATGACGAGCGCAGTTTAATGCCACACAGTACTTTGTAACTCAAGGTGCTGGATGGTGTTGCTACTGTTTATGGGTGGTCGTATTGCTTACCATCAGGCAAACGGCATGCTCATCTCGTCATTCAATGCCATAAAAAAATTTTTCAGAGTTTAATGTATTATCAATAATACTCAAGCTAAAGCTCTGACTCCCATACGAACAACAAGCTGCTTTAAACATTAATAAAGTTAAAACTCATTAGGTTTCATAAAAATTCTTGGTGTTCACATTATTCGACCGGCAGCGTATATTCACGAAGGATTATAATGGAAAATTCTAGCAACCGCTTGAAAACTCTTTTGATCTTGAAAATTTCACTGAAACATTTGGTAGAAGGCTTTAATGCACCTTAGTTACAAGTATGTTCCAAGTTTCATAAGTATAGCTTAAGTTTGTTGGTATGGGAACTCTTGTCGTTGAGCGAGATGGATGTTAGAGATATATCACATTGAAGTTGTACAAATATACTACCTGACAGTAGAAATTACGCCTCGAGATAAAGTGAATCGGTAAGTCAGATAAAACGTCACATATGTCATACATATCTGATACAGAAGATGAAGATAATCAGTTTTAATTTTCGGTTTTCGCTTTTTAAGCCAATATCTAATATTTGCTGTCGAGTACTGTAACGTGTCTTATAAGGTTGTTTGTAGATGGAAATATTTCAACAAATAAAGCGATCTTGTTAAAAAATCAAGAGCACGATGAAGTGAGCAAAACTACTTATTAGAAATTAAAAACTGATAGGTACTCTTGTCCACGTTTTTAGTAATTGGAAAGTGAGGAAGGCATAGATGTAAAGATTAACATTGCTTATAGGTAATTTATGGCAGTAAAGCCCCGATATAATTCGGAAAAATGCGAAAACTTGTGGATAAGCATCCCGAACATTTCATCGGTTCATTCGACTCATCAAGGGAACGAGTCTCAGACGAGCCGTGATGAATGTCCCGCTATCATTGTTTACAGAAAATACTACAAACTTTTCTACAGGCATGCGAAATATAATCAGTTTGAGAAAATTCGAAACGTCTCGCCGTCTGTACGAAACCCACGGAAATTATTCGAAAAGAATGAATAAAAAACGATTAAAATCTATTTCAGACAAGTCAAAAACGCTTTCAATAACAATGAGACAGTCATTTCCGAGAATGCACCCTCACAAAATCTGTTTTAAGTACAAATATTCATAATGAATCTAAAATCTTACGTCTCAAAGACTCCATTTTAACGTCACACAAAAAAGTTCCCTTCGTGTCTGATTGTCGAAAAAAACGAATTCCATCAAAGTGAGTTGCATTCGTAAAGTGCTGAGAATACGCGGTTGCAGTGCTCAGAATTTCCACCAACCCTGAATGGGTATTCACTAAATGCAAGCTCTTTCTTTACCTTTTATAACTTGGAAAGACGCAGAACTCATTCCTTCTAAGATTCAAGTTTTTTTTCTACCTTTTCGCAATCATTAATTTTTTTTTCGGTTGTATTCGCGGCCGTCTGAATGTTTGGGAGCTGGCTACGCTACTTTTTATAATGATACGATTTTAAGAACATCTTTTAATAGTTCGTGAATGCTGAAATTGAAGTCTTTCGAGGGTGGATTTCTTCCAGTTTTCAAACTTTACGGCTTTCATTTTATATGTATTAATATCATATTATATGTATTAATGATATTATATCATTAATACATATAAAATGAAAGCCGTGAAAAATGATATAATATCATTAATACATATTATAAAATGACTGCCTCGGTGGCGTAGTTGTATTACAGTACGACTGCAAAGCTGAGGTCTCGGGCTCGATCCCCGGGTCGGGCAAAGTGATATTGACTTTTTCTATTCAGTATCAGTTCGAAGTCTGGAATCTGTACCCGATATGGCGATAGGCTCGCACCCTATCACATCATGGGACGGAATAACGGCGAAAAGTGGGTGCACTAGTTGCGCCTCTGCCTACCCTTCGGGGATAACAGGCGTGAGTGTATATGTATGTATTGATATTATGGCTATAATCAAGGTCATATTTAATTTCGGTTTTCACCTACGACATATTATAAGTAAATATTTACTCTCTTGCTTTCATGGGCTGTTTATGTTTAGCATGGATGCATTCTCAACTAATTTAGATTGTTATTTTATATAGTTATACTAATTGTCTTTTATTTCCCCCATAATTTATACGGTAAGGTAGGTAATAAGGTATTCTAAATCTATGGTTTAAGTATTCCTATTTAGAATAATCTTCGTACATCTAATGTTCCTCCTCACATGTCAAAATGGTGAAATACAGCTGCCACTGCTCCTAAATTGACACATTTAGCTTTTGAAACAGTGTTCCCACTTACCACATTAATATACTAGTACGTAATTTCCTCTGTATTACACGAAACATCACTTAAACATTAGGGTCACGAAACTTAAACAAGGTCAATATACATAACTCTGTGTGAAATTATAGTTATTGCGAGATCTACTGGCTTAGCAAAGTGTGAGCTAGATCTCTCTAGAGCACTCTCGTGCTTGGACAGTGCACATGAGCCTGTTAGAAAAGTCAACAAAGGTAAGTAACTACTTGCATGAGTATAAAAAAGATCGACTTGTCACACTTTTAGAACGAAAACGACACAATTAAAAAAATAGAAAATTGCGTTGTAATTTTTAAATGACTAAAATCTAGTTCCTCAATTATAAAAATATAATAAAAAAGTGTCCGACATAACAGATTTGTCCTATTTCTGCTTGAATATGGCTGTATTTGAACTATTATTGTCTTGAAAACTTCGTTTTAAGTAATTTTATGACGATAACTCAATTTTCTATCTTTTTGAATTATGTCGTTTTCATCCTAAAGGTGCGTTGTGTCTCAGTGACACCCCAAGTTCATAACGTTTACCCGCTATCACCCAAGGCGAGACAGACTATACTTAACGATAGCACCAACTTACTTAATAAGCTGCAACATAGTTAGTTACAGTATACGAACAAAAATATTGCAGAACGAGAAATTTTCTAGGTCAACACAAAGGCAACAAGTTTTTATTTGGAGCGAAGATTGTGAATGCGTGCTTATATTTTTGTCCCACTTCGGTTACTCGAAGAGGGTGGCAGAAGTACAATAAAGTATTGATTGGTCCATTTACGGATCCACTCTCTATTAAACTTTTACAATAAAAGCAGGGAATGGTATTGTAAAGTTGTTTTTATGGAGTGTCCCTCGATGTTCACTGTGGTTTAGAACTATAGATTAGACACGGACGAGGTATTTTAATTGTTCGCTCATAATTTTAGTATCCCACAAATTCTACTGATATTTAGATGAAATTTTGTAGCGATGTGGGTGTGTTTGCTACAAGTTATCATAAAACCGCTAATTGGATTTCGATAATCCCTTCTCTTTCTAACCGATTTCGGCCACGGCGGCCAATCTCAACGGAGATCAGCCAGCTACGCAGGAGTGTTTAAAGTGCACAAGTGTGTGCGCAATACACAGGTGCACTCGCTAGTCGCTATTCCTTTACTCTCATTTGCTTTAGTTATTATTCTGAGACTCTCATAGTCCGGTGAGACGCTAATCCGATACGACCAGAGAGAGATCAGGCGCAGGACGAACGGCTTTACGTGCTTTCCGAGGCACGGGGGTATCACACCGCCAACTTCCTTACTCCTAGCTGTGACTGAGTAATTTTAAAGAAGGGAAAACCCAGTCGCAATGTTTTTGGCCCGATCCGGGATTCGAACTCAGGACCTTAGTGCTCAAATTGTACTCCACAATACAACTACGCCACCACGTCCACCGAGGTAGTCAAATTGGTATTGGATTGGATTTTGAGCTGGATTTGGATAATAAATGTTTTGGTAATAAACTGATATGTTCTATGTTTTACATATAAGCCTCTATTTTACAGTAAAACTCGGCAATGACACTTTTATTGAAAACAAGATCAATAAAATAGACATAGTCATGTGAAACAGCTCGTACTCAACTCAAGTTTCAAGAAAAAGAATGAGTTCTTGAAACTCCAACACTCCACAAGACCGCAGTTCCCCAGTTCGCCCCCCCCCCCCCACTCTAGCAGTTGCGGCCCGCGTGCCAATAACAACACAATCTAATAGGATTAGGCCTACAAACCAATCTTTCCCTAATCGTTGATGTCTCATCCTCTCTCAGTGGCCGTCCTGAGCCGGGGTTCGCAACCCGTTAGTGGGTTGCCCTCAGCATGGTCACTTAATTCAAAGGGTTGCGAGCGCCTTCTGCATTCATCCTAAAGACCGGTGTGGCCAGAAAAGCCGACTCGCGTCAGGCAACTGGCAGTAGGGCCATTAACAAAAAAAAAATCGTACTCAACAATGACACAATTTTTCTATTTTATGTTTTATAATTCACACTTATTAGTGGTCAAATAAATTATTTTGTCATGCCAGGGGCGGTGTAATAGCTGAATTCACGAGGTAGCTTTTCTTTTGATATTATAAGTCTATGTTCGATGGATATCGCTAACCATTTGGCGAGATGAGTGCTCCTGCCTACAAAATAACAAAAAACATATGTGTAAACGTGTCGTAAAAAATAGTCTTCGAAACGAGTACGTATTGGTGATATAAATCTCCTTTAAAGATCGGGACCTGGCGTTTGTTATTCAAACATTCGCTTAATATTGCCTTTATCTTCAAACTGTCCAGAGTCTAGACTAACCTAAAACTTAACAGCAATTTAATATTTCTTTCTTTATTATTAAATATATTTTGCTCGTTTTTATTATCGTTTGAAAACCGAATACTTACTGGAATTTTAGTGGTTCTTGGATCTTGCATATATATTTTTATACTATAAAATTTTGCTTGCGATGGCCAGTATTTCAGTGTTATAAATAGTTTTAAGCAGCCATAATTTTTAGGCAAGCTTGCGAATGTGGGATCGTTTTTTATGATGGGATAAAGAGAACGTGCGATTTTATGTTGTTTACTGACAGCAGTCAGTAATCAGAATGTCAAATTATTCTTGACTATATGCACTAAACTAAAACTCATCTTCATGAAATTGTATGTATTTCAAGAGAGTATATGTCATTAATCCGGTCCTTAGGTTGTGAACCGTGGTGTTTAAAAACTGTTTATAGGAAATTCAAATCGATAAAACATAACTGTTACTGGAAATTGAAAATTTTCACCGATTTGAAGATAGGTTCACAATCTATCACTACATGGGTCGTACATGGGACGAATGTCCGCAGGTTCAAAACCGAAGGGCACGAACCTCTGACTTTTCTAGAGTTATGTATGTATTCTTTGTGAATTATCGCGGGCTTTAATGGTGAAGACATTGTGAAGAAACCTGCATACCAGAGGAGTTACTACAAGAATTTCGAAGGTATGTGAAGCCCGCCAAACCGCACTAGGCCAGCGTGGTGGACTAAGGTCTAAACACTGTCAGTTATAGAGGAGGCCGGTGGGACAGCAGTGAGACAGTATATAATACAGGGCTGATATTAGTTGAGATATAATTTGCAGAAATTGCCTCTGCCTTAAGTTGCACGATGAACAGTATAAGCGTTCTTTCACCAGTGATGTTTCTTACTCAATTCCATTTGCTCAACAGACAAACACACTCAAAATTCGTCATGAATGCATGAGTTGACAAACAAACTTGGACTAAATAACGCACACACAATAATAATTTATATCCCCCTTTATGATGAGGACGACAAATGGAAACCGAGCTGGCACCGCGAGATAAAGAAATTATACCATTTCGCGTGCAGACATGTTTTATTGCTAGCCGTTATGTCTCGGCTTATTTCTTGAAGGAACAACAAAAAAACAAAATTATCTAAGCTTAGTTTTGTGGCTTTGTGGGGGATTTTCTTTGCCTGGGTTTATTTTTTGGAGAGTGTGATGTTTATTGGTTAGAATCATCGATTGTTATGGCGGTTGTTTCTTGTGGAGTGGTGTGTTAATATATAGAGAAGAGTGAATCATAGATCGGAGTAGTAAGATTTAGTGAACTGTCTGAATCATAGATCGAAGATGACTAACACATGTTAAAATTCTGAAAGATATTTCTTATAATCTTTCAGCTTTCTATTTACTTAAAATATGCCAATTAAGGATTAACATTGCTTTATTTTTTAGTCATCGTGTACAGTGTTCCATTCCTCATTCTGTCATAGATCCCCTCAAACTTACAATAAATTCGTTATTTTTCATTTAACACCCAAATTATCACTAGAAATAATTTATATAGCAGAATAACGTTTGCGTGGCCAGCTAGTAATTGATAAAAACAAATGTTTCTTTAATAATAACTAACTTGAGATATGGAAGTGGATGATAATCCGGCAGTGAAAGGAGCGGCTACAGCTTCAATCCTCCCATCGAAACTAATGTTTATGTGATTTAAAAATATTGTAGTCTGTATAAGCCCCACGCATTTCTTGATTGCCATAAAGCATGTCATATTGAGTGATTACCTACTGTTGAATCTTTGTTTTTAATTTAGAAACATTGCATAAATAACATATAACATATATTATGTAACATGTATGTAAGTGGTAACATAGCTCTTTCTGCGCTAAACATAAGGCGGAAGTCATCAATCTTCGCTGAAAAAAGGTTCAGATGAAGTTTATTAAAGTTTCAAACTATGCATTAGATTGCCAGCGTAATCCCCGAGGAAAGGGTTACTCTGGAGTGCGAACAGTTTTTCTTCCGTTATATATCTGAAGATTATTTCTCACTCAAGAGAATCCGTGTACATTAGTACGTACTCGGTAGTAAATATTACAGACTAGCTTTTGCCCGCGGCTCCGCCCGCGTTAAAAAGTTTTTCCGGGATAAAAGTCCCGCTTTATGTTTTCCCGGGATAAAAAGTAGCCTATGTGTTAATCCAAGATATGATCTATCCGTGTGCCAAATTTCATCGAAATCTGTTCAGTAGTTTTTGCGTGAAAGAGGAACAAACATCCATACATCCAAACATCCAAACATCCAAATATCCAAACATCCATACATTCTTACAAACTTTCGCCTTTATAATATTAGTAGGATGTAGATGATGGTCAGTAGTACTCGTTAAGGCTAGGATATCTGAGCGCTGTTTGCATTTACAGCTGTCTAATGTACCGGCGCGTCAGGTGCCGCGATGTTGAATTTCAAATGAACTCGCTTGACACGAATCAGCCGCGACTACGTCACAATAAACGATTAAACAATACTGAAGCAGTTTATTTTGCGACAAAAGATGTCCGCTTTTTTATGCGTGCTGGGCCTCAAAATCTAACACGGCTCAAACTTTACGAATATTAAAAGGACAAAAATATGGATCTTGAATCCATAAAAAAAAATTAGACCCCTCCATCGATAGCTAATATATTTTAAACTAGACTTCTGCTCACGGCTTCGTCCGCGTGAATGAATTTTTCTGGGATAAAAGTCCCGCTTTATAATCCCTGGGATAATGGACCTTTATATTGATGAAAGAGTTTTTCAAATCGGTCCAGCAGTTTCGGAGCCTATTCAATGCAAACAAACATACAATTGAATCTTTACTCTTTATAATATTAGTATAGATAAGTGTAGATGTAGTTTTTAAGCAAAATAAAATTACATACATCTCAAAATTGGAGGACTTTAAAATTATACGATTTATTGCGAAGGTCTAACTTTTGGGAGTACTATCCAAACATATGTATGTCGCAGACAGCGGCGGCTGAAATAGGTATACGTAGGCATACATAATAAAAGTTACCTATGAATTATGTCTTGATATCACGATTTATTGTTCGTTGATCAATGATTACGTAATCAAATGTTCACAGAGTACAATACCACGTCAAGATTCATTATTATCTTTAGTTATTGTGACATAATATTGGTGATTGAGACAATTACTTAACCAATATTACTATAATAATCGACTAGTCTAGTAACCTGAATATAACCTCAAGTTTAAACCCGAAACCCTTTCAGTATTCCGAGTTTGACAGGTGTCATTTCAGATTTTTTAATTAGAACCCTATGGGTAAGCGCGTAAAGACGATTTCCACTGAATGAAAAGTGACATCTTGTTCGCCGGGGAAGACGCGAATATGGAATGGTTAACATAGTAACCGCTCAACTAAGCACTGACCGATATGAAAACCGCAATAGTTACTACTTAGTATTGAACTGCACCGCAGTAGTTGCTTCATATGATTTGGCAGCCTTATTATATACCCAACTCTTGCGACTACTACTAGTCTGACAACTCAAATGTATTTTCAAGGTTATTATTTTATCTTACGCGACGTTATATATTCAGAGACCCTCAATGAGAGCAATAAAAAGGAATTACCCGACATACAAAAAAACTTGGTAAGACATTGAAATAAAACCATTTTTTTTATTTTATCGCGATTTTTTAAATGACATTTTCGTATTTGTTTACTACCTACTTTAAAGTTTGAACTGTGGTTCATAATAGAAAATATTGACTTTGCTGTCCCATCTGAAAAATTTACTCTATATACCTATAAATATGTCGGACAGTATTTTTTCAAATCATAATAGTATGGTCTTCATATAAATTGCAGTCAAGTCCAAATTGCCGTAAAATCCTGAAAATAACTTATTATTTTGTATTAGTATGTACTATTGTCACTCATACTATTTTATTGTTGTTTCCTGGCAGCGTCGCCCGCATAAAAGATTTTTTATAGGTTAAAAAGTATACCTATGCTCTACCCAGAGACTCAAGCTATCTCCATACCATTTCATAGATATCCGTTTAGTAGTGTCGGAGATGTGCGCTAACAAATAAACAGAAAAACAGATACGCAGACAAACAACGAGAAAAGAATGAAATAAAAAAACGGTGATTTGTGTTCTATTACTCTTATTTAGTCGTCCCTTTATTTTTTTTTTCTTTCTATGTACAGACACACCAGGTTCTAGTACTGCTTTATAGATGTTACACAAAGAAGCCTATACCGATACCTCCAGGGTCTGTAGAGCTCGTATGCATATTTATAAGCAGATACTTAATTTAGGGGACCCAAACCGGGATTTTTTCAAGAAAATGTGGGCTACTGGACCAAATGAAGAACTTAAAAATACCGATATTGATATCGCAATAATTGGGATTTACTTGTATCAATAATAATAAGCTGGCTTTGTGTTATTCTGTACTATGATATTCTATCCATAATATTAAATAGCAAATAAAAAAACAAAAAAACAAGCCTTATAGAAAATCCAACTAAAAAATAGAAAACAAATTTAAATTAAGCTATGTAACGTACATTTAAATGTATCTATGTAACGGAAACTTTGAACATGATTTTGACCGCCTTCAAAACGTCGGATGAAAACTTGGCATATTTATCAAGAACCGAAGACAATTCATTATTTGAACAAAAAACACTATTTTATAGAAAATCCAACTAATAATGAATAAATATTCAAAATGAATGAGTAAATGATAGCTCATTTTTTTTTGACATCTATTGGACCATAGTAGAGTTATAACTAAACTGGCTACTCTTATGTATAAAAAAAATCTTACTTGTTTTTAGTGACATCTGTTGGACAATAGTAGAACAAGCTTAAAAAATGAAAAATAAATAACAGTTAGAAAAAAAACTAAAAAACATGCTTTATAGGAAATGCAACTAAAAATAGAAAATAAATTTGAATTAAGAATAGTGCAAATAAGAAAAAGATGTACTTATTTTATTGTCAAAAAAGCGTGGGGTGCTTTTTAAGGTAGTATCAAAATGATAATCCTTTTACTCTAATTATCTCTCAATAAAATATTTATACTGACTCGGTGGCGTAGTTGTATTACAGTACGACTGCAAAGCTGGGGTCTCACGGGAGCATACGGTTCACCTGATGGTAAGTGATCACCGCCGCCTATGAACATCTGCAATGCCAGGGGGTACAGAGATGCGTTGCCGGCCTTTAAGGTGGGAATATTTATTTCAGGTATCAAAGACCCATAGTACATTAAAATTACACAACCAACCATACTACATGTCATAATACACGAATAGAAATTTAATAGAAACGTACAATCCTACTAATATTACAAACGCGAAAATTTGTAAGAATGTATAGATGTTTGTTACTCTTTCACGCAAAAACTACTGAACATATTTCGATGGCACACGGGTAGATCATGTCTTGGATTAACACATAGGCTACTTTTTATCTCGGGACAATATAAAACGGTACTTTTATCCCGGGAAAACTCATTCACAGATTATAGATATTTACATATATAAAACGGACTGCCTCGGTGGCGTAGTTGTATTACAGTACGACTGCAAAGCTGAGGTCTCGGGTTCGATCCCCGGGTCGGGCAAAGTGATATTGAGTTTTTCTATTCAGTATCAGCCCGGAGTCTGGAATTTGTGCCCGATATGGCGATAGGCTCGCCCCCTATCACATCATGGGACGGAATAACGGCGAAAAGTGGGTGCACTAGTTGTGCCTCTGCCTACCCCTTCGGGGATAACAGGCGTGAGTGTGTGTGTGTGTGTGTGTAAAATATTTATATCTATTGACACCATGAACCCCACGCTTTTTTTTACAATAAAGTACATTTTTTTAATTACATTATTTTCCATTGGAGGTATTATGCCAAAATATTATCCACAAATTATGCAAATATATTATTTTACAATTTTACAAAAACAAACAACAGTTGAAACAAGTATGACAACGTGTTTAAAGAAGAAAGAAAAAGAATAGGAAAGATTCATAGAAAAATCCATCTATTACAAATAAGAATCCATAATTGTTGTTCAAAAGTAGTTGGTTCCTTTTCTACATAACGCGGTCCAACTATAAACAAAAGCTGTCAAATACTTCGATAAATTAGTGGCAGCAAGCGCGAAAAATTGACGTAGATCCGACCTCCACGGCGCCTCGGGCGCATCTGAAACGAGACGCGTTGTGCGGAATTGTTAAAAAATTCGTGTTTTTTTGAATTTTGAAAAGTGCGAATTACTTTTGTGAAAATGTTTTTGCATAGCAATCTGCTAAATGTTATTACCCTTTTATTGACTTATATTTTTAAAGTAATTCTTTAATATACTATAATAAATTTTTAAAAATAAAATCCGAATTTTCTCTGTTTTCGTGATTTTTTATGATCGAGCGAAGTTGTAAGTATCGTGTTTTGGAATCCATACCAATCTAGAATGATTATTTAACTATAACATATATTTTTCTCGGACCGAAATGTTGATTATTTCTTGGTTTAAAATTGAATAGAAAAGAAGGTGTTTTGGGATATGGCAGCCTTAAGGAAAATCACGTATTCAATATAGAAAGAGATATTCTTTGGTTTTGGATTCGTAGAACATCGCATCAGCAATTCTCATCAGCTAAAGAAAAAGAAACATTTTAACACCTATTAAACACTGATAATAAACGTTACCATATCATACCAGCCCTGTATTATATACTGACCACTGCTGAAAACGGGCCTCCTCTACAACTGAGAGGGTTAAGACCTTAGTCCACCACGCTGGCCTAGTGCGGACTGGCAGACTTCACATGCCTTCAAAATTCAGAGAACTTCCCAGGTATGCAGGTTTTCTTACGATGTTTTCCTTCGCCGTTAAAGCGAGCGATAATTCACAAAGAATACACAGATAATTTTTTTTAGAAAAGTTAGAGGTGTGTGCCTTTGGGTTGCGAACCTGCGGTCATTTGTCTCGTCAGTCCGTTCCACTCTCAAGTACGCTTTCGCCGCTTTTAAACGTTACAGGTTGGTAAATCACTAGATATATCAAATGAAAGAAGCCAACTATCCTCAAATTTATCTTTCAAGTGGTTAGTTATGACACTAACAAACTTATGTTTTACGTTTAAAAATGTTTAATTTACGGCATGTAAATAGTCCAAAAGTAGTTAGTTAACTGCGTATTTGCCAAGGTTTTCAACAAAGTTGACTGCATTTGCATTGCATAAAGCGAAATGTTAGTTTGTGAAATAGTTTGGACACATGCAAATTTCTAAGTAATATGAATTATAGAGAGTCAACTGTACCTACAATAATTTAATGTTCTTGCTGTATTATCTGTAACTATTATACAGGGTCATTTTGACATAGCGTTAATAAATGAAACCACATACTTATCTCCTTGAAAATATAACTTTCCATTCGGTTATTTTAACCATTGATGTAAAATAAAAAAGTAGTTTCGAACAAAATAAATATCAATAAAAAGTAACTTTAAGTTTACACGCCCTAATGCCACTACTACTGCTCTAGAAGGATTCGTTGCTGGAGCAACATCACACTTTCAGTCAGAAAAACACTCATCCACACGCCATATTCGCACTAAACTACAAAATTTAAAAAAAATCTGGATAGTAAAATTGAGATTTTTGGTGAAAATTTTCGTTTCTCATGGATCATTTTTGGCACAATGTTAACAGAGGCAAATAACAGTATGTGGCTTCATTTATTAACGTAACGTCAAAATGACCCGGTATAAGCGTTTTGCTGTAGTTACTGTTCACTGTAAGCTTATATTGGTTTTTGAATATAATAAATAAATGCATTTTGGACTCTAGTTCGCGCGTAAATATTCGATTCAATGTTAAAAAAGTTGTTTCTTTCAAGTAATTTCTGTGTTTAACATTCATACCTAAAGAGATGAAAGTATAGTTATGCATAAGTTTCACGATAGCTAATTGCTTATGTAGAAGCATAAGTAAGGTTGTTCGTTTGGTTATATTGGATAACCAAACCACTGCCTCGATGGCGTAGTTATATTACGACTGCATTGCTGAGGTCTCGGGTTCGATCCCCGGGTCAGGCAAAGTGATATTGGCTGTTTCTATTCAGTAATTTGTGCTATGGCGATAGGCTCGCCCCCCATCATGGGACGGAATACGCACGGCGCAAAGTGGGTGCACTAGTTGCGACTCTGCCTACCCTTCGGGGATAAAAGGCGTGATTATGCGTGTGCGTATGCTGGATATGTTTTTTATCCGCAGGGATATCGACCACCATACATAATGTGTTAAAACTCGTCATAGTGGCCCACGTAAGTATCAAGGGCGCACTCACGGCCGTGTTCCGGAATCAGCTTGTGTATAATCCTTGCTCGTCAGTCGACACACCATCCGGACCTCTCTCCGCTTAACATTGAGTGCAGTGTAGTCACTGCTGTGCCCGTATAATAAAAAAAAAACGAATCCCATACACTGGTGGTAGGTCTCTCATATGTACCGTTGGGGTGGGTACCACCGAAATGTCTATATCTACCGCCTAGAAGTATTGTGCATGCAATGAGGGTTTCGGTTTGAAGGACATTGTATCTAGTGTAACTACTGAACTGAGACTTAACATCTTATGTCTCAGGATGACGAGCGCAGTTGAATACCAAACAGTACTTTGTAACTCAAGGTGTTCCATGGTGTTGTTACTGTTTATGGGTGGTCGTATCGCTTACCATCAGATTAAAGGCAAGCTCGTCCGATCATTCAATGCAATAAAAAAAAACAAAAACCAGCATTTTGTTAAATTACGTGCTCGAAACCACAAAAGAATAAGCTTTAATTCTTTCTAAACAGTAGTTCCTTTGTATTTAAGCTACGTACAATTGCAAAGAAGGTAATAAAATGCTTTATAAATAACGCTACTACTAAGACTCCACTAATGACTATTCTACAAGCAATTGAATATAAAAAGAAAATGCTAGAACTTGTACTGGCTCGACTTCATGGGGCGCCTCCTAGTTAACTTAATTAGAGATTCTATCCCACGCATACTTGGGCCTTCGAGAATGTTCTTAACTAAACTATTATAACCTGAGCCAAAGTGCATTCGAAATATCCTTGCAAAAACAGTGGCCTTTATTAGACGTTTGGCGCATAGCATATTCATCAGCTAATCTTTGTAGTTTGTCATGTTTTACACATTTCATATACAATCTAAATTACAAATATAAAGTTAAACCTTAGTCTACTATATACTGGTCAATAAGGCTTATAAACTTTACTTGACCGCGGAAGAAACAACACGGGATTAATAATATTATAATGGTAGGGTTTAGATAACTGTGTAAATTGACTGCCTCGATGGCGTAGTTTGTTACGACTGCAGTGCTGAGGTCTCCGGCTCGATCCCAGGGTCGGGCAAAGTGGTAATGGATTTTTCTATTCAATATCATCCAGGAATCTGAAATTTGTGCCCAATATGGCGATAGGCTCGCCGCCCTATCACGTCATGGGACGGAAATCAGCACCCACTTTTCGTTGCGCCTCTGCTTACTGATAAATGCTAATTATGAAATAGTTAGCAAAACAAATACGTGAAAGATCGTATAGGTAATTGCTTGCGTTTTTGAATTCTGTATTACTATACAAATTTTTGCTTACGGCTTCGCTCATATGAAATTACTTTCCTGGAATATAGTTCCATTGTGCAGTTTTCTGGTATAAAATATGGCTTGAATGCTGATCCAGGTCGTTTGTGTACCAAATTCACTGAACTCTATTCAGTTGTTTCAGTGCTACCTTCTAACAGACATCCAAATATCGAATTATTCATAAATCTTCACAAACATTTGCATACAATACTAAAAGATGCACATGAAAAATTCAGTTATAACGTACGATTTATATCCACATCATAAGTTGAAAATACTAGTAAACCAAGTAGTAGAAACGCAAAATATGAGAAGTATGATCATCACAATAACATGTCGTATGAAGCGACACGCCTTGGGAAACTTGGCAGATTAAAAATTCCTTTGCCCCGCATATATGGCTGACGCCAGGCGAATTTATAATGTACCTTCCTGTTCCATTTATCTGTGTCTATAAAGTATAAAACACCGCTCTATTCTAGTATAACCTACTTATTTATTAAAATGCATGGATCGTAAATGCGCGGAGTTTCAGTGCACCCTTTGTTTTTATTCTGCGGTTCTAAAGCTCCATTTTATGTTTTCATTAGGAAAAAACGTGGTATTCTCTTTAGATAATATTTAACATGAAAATTCATGTTGAAATTGGAAATAAAAAGAAGCCCTTTCGATATTAGATATGTTAGAAAATGATTTATGTGCCATAAATATTGAGAAATATTCTAAAATATTTTGGACACATGTGCGACGGAAATCAGACAACTTGGAGAACTTGGTGCTCACCGTCAAGCTCGAAGGCAAGCGACCAATATGGCGTAGACCGAAGCGCTGGTCAGACCAGTCTCCAACTCCCTAAATATGAAAATGAGCGTAGCGGTGCACAAAGCCGAAGATCGTGCCTCGTTGAGAAGACTGCTGAATGACTTTGGACGGGATCACGATCCTTAGTAATGAGGGGCAGACTGAACACAGAGAGAAAAATATTACAATAGCTTGAGAATGGATTTTAAAAATATTTATCATTAAACCTAAAGTATAAGTGTGATGTTTTGTTTTCTATTTGCAAATTGTAATCCATCATGAAAACGACTATCTCGTGTCTAAACATTTGCTCAACAGTGTTATTTGCTCCGTTCCATATTTGCCACTATTTAAAAAAAAACTGTATGGTTGAATTCAGCTTCATTATTTCGCAAGCCGACGGAAGTCTCGTTTTAAATAGTATTTGACTAGTATACTGCATCCATAACGTCACCCCACGTTTTCAGGGGTAAGCAGAGGTTTTATCACATTCATATTTTGCCAGGTCATGTCCGATCATGTTCCATGAAATAGGGGCGACTTTGCTATTTACCACCGAAACCTAGCTCCAGCATTCTTGCTAAGACCGAGAGGAACAATCCAATATGTTAGCCGATCCAGGGATGGAACCCGCGACCTTAGCAGTACTGCAATACTACTCCAAAGGCAGTCACTAATTCAAGGCTGCAATCGGCATTATTTCGTTTGCGCGCACATTGAGTCCTCGTGTTGGCTCTGTCACGTCGTTTTCACCCGTCATTTAGAACCCTCTTCAATCGTCACCTCGCAAATTGAATTTGATCCGTAACAGCGTCATTCGGTCGTTTGTCTCTGGGATGACGGAATGTGTTTTTTCGTCAATGACGTGTCCTAACGAATACAGTTTCAAAACTTAAATAAGTGTCTAGCAATTTTAGACTAAATATGTATTAAACATAGTCCATTATTTCACAATGGTTGTTCTTGCTACTAAAGTTTTAAAAGTACTAGAACTCTTCATGTTGGATACATTTAAATAATTTACTATCATTTTCCATCCCATTGAAACTATCAAACAATTTTCTAAACAAACTTTTAGAGTGAAAGTTTCCCTTCTAGTTCCAGCAAAGTCGCATCAATGTCTTTTTAGTTTTCCATTTTTCCTTTTTTCGACACTTACCACCCTTTACCTCGCCGTAGATTCAATGGTGCCCTCGGATAGGATCTAAATTACTGTGTAGCAATACTTTAGAGATTAAAAGGGTGTCTGGAAGCCGAAGGGTGTACTTCAACTGGGTAAAAGATGGGATGAAACGCGGCTCCGCGGAAAAATCGTTGGTGAACATTTTTAATTTCTCCTTGATATTTTTTCATAATTATGATAGTGATTTGGAGGTGAGTGTTCTTTAAAATGTTGTGTAGGTTGGTATTAATCTATACTAATCTATACTAATATTATAAAGCTGAAGAGTTTGTTTGTTTGAACGCGCTAATCTCAGAAAATACGTAACCGATTTTGAAAATTAAATTTTTATCCCGGGAAAATATTTTTGTCCTGGAAAAACTTTTTCACGCGGCCGGAGCCGCGAGCACTATTTGTATATAATAATCTCGGTGCATTACTTTGAACAACTTAAACATTTCTACTGATGAATTACGATAGCCACTTAAAAATTATGAAGTTAACGAGTATGAAAACAAATTGGAAAGAAACCCGGAGCTATATGTTGCTGAATGTAATTGCAAGTAGTAGTTGCAGTTAAGAGTTCAAGAGGCCATGAGAAGTTCTAGACGGGCAACTTGTAGAACCAACAGCACAATACAAGAATGGCGTACAGAAGGCTTGGATATGAACATGATTTTTTTGGAGCGATGAAATGTGTTTTTGCAAATTAAATGAGGCTATTTTATTATGGAGTAATGCATTTCTAATATCCACAATGTCGATTAAAATGGCAGAAAATAGTCCTTGAATTATGAGCTTTGGATGAATGACTTATAGAATGCTGTTATTTTAGATCACTTGGCGAAATTATTTTTACATTAGACAATATCTTTTTAAACTTGGCCTCTTTTACAATTCGCGTCTTCTGTACCTATTATTGCTGGCACATCCCCAGAAGAGCTGATTTATTATAGTCAAACATACTAGTTAGAGTCGAGTTGAAGCTCGCCTGCTGAACTGACACTGCTAAATTCAGATAGCACTATCGTCGACCTGCATTCCTGTTATGGCCTCATACTATTTAATTGTGCTGTAGAACGTCGAAATGGTACATATCTTTTAACGAGCACTCTTTTTGATGTTGGTATCTTTTGTGCGATCACGTGGTGCGAATAAATTGAGGCTACTTGTTTGTTTAGAATTACTTTAAATTATTTTTAGCTGCATGTTATTGATTTTTTCGTCATTTTACGTAAACTGTCCGACGTTTTTGTTTTTCTTCGAGAGTCCGTTTAGAATGTAAATAATACACACACATAAGCACTTTATTTCCGAAGGGGTACGCCATGTGTATTCCGTTACACTTTTCGTATGTGTATTCCGTTCCATGATGTGATAGGGGCGAGCCTTTTTTTTTTGTTGACGCGGAGAAAGTGACTTATTATTACCGCCCAGTGTTCAAGGGGAACGACTGAACGGTTATGTTGGGTTCACCGTGCCTTACGACCCGATGTTGAGCCGCCCGGAGAGATGGAAAACGTCGGGCGACCGCCGGGCCGAGTCCCTAACCTATGTACACCGCACGGCATACCAACTAAAACTCCGCGGTGGCCATCTTCGGCGCATTAGGGACGGCTGCGGGCTTCCTCCGACTCACGTCTAAGTTGTCGTCCGCAACCGCGCCCCCTGCGCGTACCGCTGTTGCGGTCCGTCTCCTGTTGTTGCGGGGGCTCAGAAGCCCCCGTACACCGAAGGACGCCTTTGGCGTCCGAGGCAGCGTGAGGCACGCTGCCGTCCATCACGGGGATAGGGGGCGAGCCTGTCGACATATCGGGCATGAATCCCAAACTCCGGCCCGATACTGAGTAGACCTGAGGATCGAACCCGAGATCTCAGAACTCCAGTTGTACCATAATACAACTAGGTCACCGAGGCAGGATGTAAATAATTTAGACTATAATGCTTATGTATTATGCTTTTACTGCTCTGGACAGAATCTATCTACTTAAACTTATTACAGTTTTGAAAATATCACCGAATATAAAATTAATTACACCGGACTGTCAAAAACACTTTTACACCTTTTATATCAACGAAACCTTTAAAGGACTTCATTGTATAAACTCTGTTGACAGTCTTTTTGATTCCATACAAAAACCGTTTGAATAATCGAATTTACACAAGAAAAAATTGGCATTTTAAGCGTGATCCCAGATCCTTTGTTACATCGAAAAGTTTAATTCCACATTGTTAATGTTCATTGAACAAAATAAATTGGGCAAAGTTTCGGAGTGAAGATAAAAGGGATTCACTTGTAAAGTAACATCAAATACACTCATTACATATCTGGAGTAGATGGTTACTGTTTCTTGTTATAATGTTCATTTTTGGAGTCTTCTTGACCTATATTAAGATCATGATATTAGTATATAGGTTTATGTCTTTGATTAGTACCATTGGTAGAGCTTTTAAAATATATCAATAGAATATAGTCGTCACTGGTGTAGTAGCAGTACTCGGGGTGAGAATCGTGAGGTTCAATGTTGGATTCCCTGGTCGAGCAAAATATTGTATTCCAAATTTTAATTCGTAAAAATATATCTGAGTTGAGATTCAAAATTACATCATAGGACTAGTAATGTAAAGTTGGCGATGGCAGTATTCTCATAATAAAATATACATCTGATGCGCTCTTAAGCTTGCTAGGATTTATAAAGGCGTAAGCTTATATGTGCTTATGAAAGGGTAGAGATGGACGACACATTTTCATCATCATCAGCCACATACAGTTCACGGCTGAACATAGGCTTAAGAATTTCCAAACGGACACGCTAAAAGCGGCTTGTCACAATAATTGCGGCTCGCAAAATTATAGTATCATTCTTTCTATGTATTTGTATAGTCAATAGTTAGGAATTGGGATATAACTATTTATTATTTCGAGTTAATAATAAAAAAATATAATTGCATCGCACAAAATTGAAGGTCTCTAATGGGTTTCATACAAAAACATGTCGGGAACACTTGTTTTCACAAATCAAAATATAATGAAGGAGGGGTTTCCCGTAAAGAAAATAACGAAATGGCCGGCGGCAAATGAGATTCACAGACATTAGACTTGCTAACAGACAGAAAATTAATGTGTACTGATATTTCGTTCATGAGAAAGTAAATGGAAATTTTATGTAACAGAAAGGTGATACGCGGGCATAATTCGATGCTTGGGGCCGTTATGCGGAATCTGATTGATGAAGTAATTGAGACCGAATACTGCTTTTGAAATTTCCGGAGAGTTGTTTATACATTTTTAATTTTCACATTATTTTAGTAATCGTTTTTGTGACATACATGTAAAGGCTAATTAAAATGAGATTAGATAATAGCACACTTATGATAAAATGTGAGATAATTTCGCTTTATCTATCCACTGCAAATTTTGTAACCTAAGATCGAGGGTGGAGCATTTCAACGATACCAAGTAATTGAGTTCCATTTCTATTATGAAAATTCTTCCACGTGTTATGTTATCGCTGAATATTATATGTAGGTATTGAATTAGTGTGTAGGAATATATATAATCATGTGTACATGTCAAATTTAGGACTAAGAGGACTAAAAGAGAGTAAGGGTCTCCTTAAGTATTAATTATAACCCTTTTAATTTTTTAATATCTATCATTAATTAACTGCTTTCCAGAAAATAACACTTGAAATATATTAAAAGAGATATACGTGTAATATTTTTGTTGCTAGCATTTCAAGACTTTTACATGATTAGTCTCCCAGAGTCTCTCGATCAATCACAAACATCAAAATACCGATACGTCAGTCTCTCAACTAATCACAATAAAACGAAGCGGAGACGCATCGTGTTTTATTTTCACATTCTAAGCCCCCTGGTTTTCAATTTTATTGTCCTTCAAACCGGAACATAACAGCGCATGCACACTGCTGTTTGGTGATAGTAATAGACATTGACGATAGCCTAGTTGGGAATGGAACGGTCTACCGAGACATTGTCCGGAGGTTCAAACCCAAGGCATACACCTCTGACTTTTCGAAGTTATGTGTATATTGTTAATCAATTATCGTTCGCTTTAACGGTGAAGGAAAACATCGTGAGGAAACCTACATACCTGAGAATTCTCCATAAGAATTTCGAGGGTATGTGAAGTCTGCCAACCCGCATTAGGCCAGCGTGGTGGACTTAAGGCCTGAACCCTCTCAGTAATAGAGGAGGCCCATGCTCAGCAGTGGGCAGTATATTATACAG
Organism: Lapara coniferarum; assembly: GCA_949316025.1. NCBI lineage: Eukaryota > Metazoa > Arthropoda > Insecta > Lepidoptera > Sphingidae > Lapara > Lapara coniferarum. The sequence goes on along the minus strand of OX438925.1, from coordinate 15,406,732 downwards.
GGCTGATTGTATTGCAATAGACATTACGGTGCTACCTACCCAGGCGGCCTCTGGCATAGGAGATACCTACCACCAGTATAAGTTGTGAGACAGGTTCTTAATAACGTGACGTGCAAGTTGCTCACATAGTAGTACAAGCTACGACTCCCTAAACTAGTAATACCCAAAATTTTGAATGAACCAGTACTGAAATCCTGAAATGAATTTCGAACAGTTTTTTCTTTTATTTTCTTTTATGGCATCGAATGACGAGACGCGAATGCCGTTCGCCTGATGGTAAGCGATACGACCACCCATAAACAGGAGAAACACCATCCAGCAACTTGAGTTACAAAGTAATGTGTGGCATTCCACAGCGCTCGTCATCCTGAGACATAAGATGTTAAATCTCATTATGTCCTATAGTTACACTGGCTACAATGTCCTTAAAACAGAAATACCACAGTACTTGCACACTGCTGCTTGGCGGTAGACATAAACATTGCGGTGGTACCCACCCAGACGGACTCTTACATATGAGAGTCCTACCACTAGTTTCTACTGATATTTGTAGCATTAAGCATCTTGCTTGTTGAAAAGTACACCGAGCAAGGATATCGTACCATACAGACGATAGAACATTCCATACCTCCAGGCTACTCTGCAGAATAACAACGACAATATAAATTCTAAGTATACACGCTCCAAGCTTTTATATACAGGGTAAGTATCCATTTTATGACCGTACCTATCTTACGTCACTGAAAAATTCCCGACGTTTACGTTTTAAAACGGGCGTTTATTCGGTAGAAGTATCCCATGGGGCAGTTCATACAATATTCATACAGTTATGTATAAGGGGATTGCACACGCGCTGCGCGACTTATTAAATAGTCATCCCGGGATATCTTGTCATGCTGAATTAAATAATTCTATACGCTCCGTAAGTGAAAGAGAATTAATTAGCGGTGAATAAAGATTTCTATGTTTCATTTTCTTTTATGATGAAGTGGTTGGAGAATTATGTGGAGAACTATTTGTATGTTTTGTAGGGTAGGTATAAAATGTGTGCTTGTAGTTACCTGAAGATTATATTTATTTGAACCGACAAAATACCAGAGTAATGAATAAAGCGTCTACAGGGGATGGCCGTATGAAAATTGGGTGCGTTGTTTTCCGATAATCACGCTGACCAGACATAATGTAATAATATCTACGCTACTTTATATCAAATTGACATACTTTATATCAGACTGCCACGGTGGCGTAGTTGTATTATGGTACGACTGCAATGCTGGGGTCTCGGGTTCGATTCCCGGGTCAGGCAAAGTGATATTGAGTTTTTCTATTCAGTATCAGCTCGGAGTCTGGAATTTGTGCCCGATATGGCGATAGGCTCGCCCCCTATCACATCATGGGACGGAATAACGGCGAAAAGTGGGTGCACTAGTTGCGCCTCTGCCTACCCCTTCGGGGATAACAGGCGTGAGTGTATATGTATATATGTATATTTATATCAAATTCTTTTTATCTTAAGCATATGCTATAGTATTTGTAATATTGATTATAAGCTAGATTTGAAAGTCAAAATAGTGTAAAGTTAATTTTTCGTTTCCATCATAGCTGGAATCAAAAGGTTCGGTAATTCATATTTCTTCCGCATCACAATTTGCCAAAATACTGCATGGCACACCAATGCGTTCGTCACTCTCAGATATTAAATGTTAAGTTTTATAATGCCCACTAATTAAGCTGGCTATAATTTCCTTCAAACCGGAACAAAACAGTGTATGCACACTGCTGTTTAGCGGTATAAATCGACAATACCGTCCCAGACATAAAATCATTTAAATATCCGTCTATTCTTATGCGTGTTAAACATCTAACTTCATAAAATAGTTTTTGCGAAGTATTCGAAAACCCTTCTAATATGAAACACGAGTGTGAAATGTTCCCAAGGATGCCGTTCGCCGGCGCGGCGTCCCATTCGGAAACGCGGCGTGTGCTTGCGACAAATAGCCCGTTATGTTTCCTTTTGCATGTCAAAAAGACTCACATTTCATATGAATCGATGCTGTCAAATATAAACTCGTACAATGCGTGAACGTTCAACCGATTGTTGACGTTTTTATTTTCACTTTTGCACATTGTGTGTCGCTTTTGACTATTGTATTGTACACCGGATGTATTCGTGAATGTGTGACAACGCTGTTAAAATATATTCAATTTTGGTATTTCAGTTGTTCATCCACAGTGGGATGGTGGCAGCTTTATCATCATCATCATCACTATCATCAGACACATGATGTCTACTGCTGAACATAAGCCTCCACTAAGATTTCCAAGCGCATCCGTCAAAAGCGGCCTGCATCTAGCGTGTTCCTGCGATATTTATCTGGTCTGTCCACTTGGCAGGTGTACTCCAACGTTGAGCTTACCGACACGTGTCAGTGGCAGCTTACTTGGATTAAATTAGGTACTTACAAGAATGCGCAATTATGTGTCGAATCGAAGGAAGTGTGTTTGGTAGTAGAATTTGTATTTAGCCGCATTAGATCTATCATATTATGGGACGGAAATAAAAATTTAAAGGTATATGACTTTTTTTTTTTTTGTTGACGCGGAGAGAGTGACTTATTACTACCGCCCAGTGTTTAAGGGGAACAACTGAGCGGTTATGTTGGGTTCACCGTGTCTTACGACCCGACGTTGAGCCGCCCGGAGAGATGGAAAACGTCGGGCGACCGCCGGGCCGAGTCCCTAACCTATGTACACCGCACGGCATACCAACTAAAACTCCGCGGTGTCCATCTTCGGCGCATTAGGGACGGCTGCGGGCTTCCTCCGACTCACGTCTAAGTTGTCGTCCGCAACCGCTCCTGCGCGTACCGCTGTTGCGGTCCTTCTCCTGTTGTGGCAGGGGCTCAGAAGCCCCCGTACACCGAAGGACGCCCTTGGCGTCCGAGGCAGCGCGAGATACGCTGCCGTCCATCACGGGGGTCACTTTTTTTTTTTTTTTTTTTTTTTTGTCCCTGACTATACTCTTGTTAGCCTGACGAGAGTCGGCTTATACAAGCACACCGGTCTTGTGGGTGAGCGCAGAAGGCGCTCGCAACCCATTAAATTAAGCGACCACGCTGAGGGCGACCCACTAACGGGTCACGAACCTCGGCTCAGGACGGCCACTGAGAGGATAAGACATCAACGTTTGGGGAATATGGTTTTTAACCTAATCCTATTTAACGTGTTGATTGTAGTCTTCGGCACGCGGGCCGGAACTGCTACGAGAGGGCAGGGTTATGGGGAACGCGACGAGGTCCTCGACGGCGAGGACGGTACAGCGGTCTTGTGGAGTGTATGAGCTTTAAATGCTCGTTCTTTTCGCGTAAAGCTAGAGTGATTTCGTCCTCTGGATCGGTCAGGACTGATCGCGGTCGTCTCCATTTGGCGCGGTCAAATGGAGTATATATAGACGCTTTGCGGATAAGCGTGTTCGGGTGGTTTACCGCCCTGTCGAAATAGCGTCTGCTGGCGCACTGCATAAAGTGCCTGATGGTCGGCATATTGGTGTCCACGTGGAGGTTGCGATTGCGAACGTACCACGGGGCACCAAGTGCATGTCGTAAGAATCGATTTTGAAGCACCTGCATTCGCTGAAGGCGACCGGGCGGTAAATGAGCGAATACGGGCGACGCGTATGTCATTATCGGACGGATGCATGTTTTAAAGATCCTAATCTTGTTGCGGATTGACATCTTACTATTTTTGTTTAGGAGCCAGTGAAGCTGGCTCATCGCGAATGCGGCTCGCGCGCGTACCGCATTTACGTGTGGGATGAAGGTCAAACTCTGATCAAGGGTTACTCCTAAATACTTGGCTTGGCCCTTCCAGGGGATAACCTGGTCGGACATGCGGACTGAAAAGTGAGGGATATGGACTTTCCTTTTCCGAGTGAAAAGGATGGCCTGGCTTTTGGTGGGATTGACGGTGATTCGCCATTTGCGGAACCACTCACCGAGTTCGTCGGCGGCGGTTTGCAAAGTGCGCACCACTTTGTCGGGGTCTATACGTGAAGCGTAGATTGCGGTATCATCCGCGAATAGTGCCAGATGGGCGTTTTGTGGTCTGGGGATGTCGCTTGTGTACAGCGAGAATAGAAAAGGGGACAGGGCGGAGCCTTGCGGGACTCCGGCCGTGATGGTGTGTCGGGAAGAGAGAGTTCCCTCCACGCGATATCTGAAACCGCGATTTGACAGGAAATCTCGTATGGTGTGCACGAGTTGTGTGGGCACGTTGAGAGTGTACAGCTTGAAAAGCAAGCCGTTGTGCCACACCCTGTCGAATGCTTTTTCGATATCGAAGAAAATAGCACCGGTAGGCATTCCTTTACGAAATTGTTCGTGGACGTACTCCGTGATGCGGAGCACCTGATTGACACAACTGTGTCTAGCGCGAAAGCCAAACTGTTCTGGAGGGATCAAATTTTGATTGAAAGCTACTATTTTAAGGCGGTCGAGGACGATCCGCTCGTAGATTTTGCCCAGAGTGCTGAGCAGACTGATGGGCCTATAAGAGGAGGGTTCGAAAGCGGGTTTCCCCGGCTTGTGGATTCCTATCACAACTGCCTCTTTCCAGACCTCTGGGAAGATGCAGTTACGAAACGCGGCGTCATAAATGGATGTTAAGATTTGAACTAGATGCTCCGGGAGCATCTTAATCATACGAGTAGGGATTAGATCGCCCCCGGGGGCTTTTCTACGTTTGAGTGCCTTGATCAGAGTGGTGACTTCTTCGATCGTCACCGGCGCAAGGGGATCGGGCGGCGGGTCGACGTCCGGGTCGACGTTGTCGTATAACGGTCGCGGTATAGAGATTGGCGGTGGCCGGACCGCGTTCCTATCTTCGACGAAGGTGTCAACCGCAACAAGAATGTCGTCATCTACAGGTACAGAGGTGAGCGAGCATTGAGACTCCAGGCTGCCGGCCAGTAGTTCCGCTTTCTCGTCGTCATCAAACGCCGGGCGTTGATTCGGACGATTGAGCGGAGGCATGGAGGCCACATCGTTCCTCCTGAAGGAACGAAGCAGTTGCCAAAAGGCGGTATGAGTCGGATCGATATCGGCAAGACGAGTGTCCCACCTCGAATCGACGACCTCTTTTACGCGACGCTTAACCTCACGTTGGAGGTAGCGCGCAAGATGCCGTCGTTCCGGGATGGGTCTCGTCGCGCAGGCTTTGAGCGTAGCGTTACGCAACCTCACCCACCACCGAACGTCTTCGGGAAGTTGCCAGTGACTGTGAACAGTCTCTGGCACCCTCTCGGAGCTTTCGCTCAAGACGTTCTGAAGGTGGTCGGTGAAGACGCGTATCGCACTGGTCGTTTCCTCAGGAGTCACGATGTTGGTCGGGATCGCGGAAAGATCAGTGGATGAGGTGTCTGCGAGCTTGGTGCCTAAAAGACGCCAATTCGTTTTCACCTTCATCGGAATATTAGGACCTGTGTCAGTTGGACTGTTTTCGGGGACTATATCGAGGATCACAGGTCTGTGGTCAGAGTCTAACTCTTGTAGCACCTGCATGGAACGCACGCTAAGGCTTACGTTCCGTACAAGTGCCACGTCGAGTATGTCCGGTCGGTGGTCGTCGTTATAACTATAGTGGGTAGGTTCTGAAGGAACCAATAGGCTTAGATTGATTGTGTCAAGACAACTCTCTAGGACTGCACCTCGCTCGTTGGTCGAGTTGCAGTTCCAGAGAGTGTTCTTGGCATTGAGGTCTCCCGCCAAAATGACGGAATCCCCCAGATCAAATAAGGTTTCTAGTTCGTTGGAGTGAAGCTCCGTAGAGGGCGAGAGATAGGCCGATATGATGTTAATCGGCGGGTGACCGGTCATGGCTAGCCTGCAGACCGAAGCCTCAATGTTGCTCAAGCTTATCGGTGGCTCTAAAGGTATACAATGAAGGGACCTTTTGTAATAAATGAGAGTGCCTCCAAAACGGCCACTGGTACGATCATTTCGCACCAGTATGAAGTTTGGGATGTTGGGATCGCGGTGAGAGGGCTTGAGGAACGTTTCCTGGATGAGGAAAACGTCAATTTGGTTGTCGCGGACAAAAGAAGAAATTTCGGCTTTTTGGTCCCGAATGCCGTTACAATTGAAAAACCCCACTCTGAGGGAGCGAGGTTTTGTCCGCTGGGGGAGTTGTCTGGCGTTGGTAGCCATTTATGAAGTTAAAGAGGGGAGACGCACAGCGTTGACTGTGGCCTCGAAGATTTGCTGCTGGATCAGAGCGATCTCAGCGATTAAAAGGGGGTCTTCTACTCCCGTACGGGTGAGCAGACGGGAACGCTCAAAAAGTTTCCCGTGGAGAATTATAATCTCCGGGGAGCCTAACAATGAGGCGACTGAGGAAGAGGCGTCGCTTGCCTTCGCCGCCACCGTCGCCGACTGAGAAGGGGCGGGAGGGGTGGTGGGCTTGGGTTTGGGTTTGGGCTGGGCTGCCTTTGAAGAAGGAGCCACAGCTGGGGGAGGAGAGGGTCGAGTAGAGGCCGGGGCAGCGGGAGTGACTCCGCTGGGGGCCTGAGCAGGGGGATCAGCGCGCGCCGTGGGAGGAAACCACGGGTTGCGCACTGGCGCAGGTGCCAGTTTGAATGTGGTGGCCTGAGGGGCCGAGGGAGCCGCAGCTTTAGGAGCTTTGGCAACTCTTTTGGGGGCGCGAGGGCATCCGCGATAATTCGCTGGATGGCCGGTTTGCCGGCAGTTGGTGCACGAAGGCGGCTCCGTGCACTGAGAGCGGTCCTTGGGACGGGGGCACTCGGATGTGCCGTGTTCGCCGAGGCACTTGACGCACCTGGCGGGGAGGCGACAGCCACGAGAATTGTGGCCGTATTTCTGGCAGTTGTGACACTGCCCTATCTGGGTCGATTTGTGTGGGGCTTCGACGGTGAAGCCGCCTAGCCCCGAGATATCTTTTATCTCTAACAGACGTTTGACGTCGGAAGGGGACTGAAGGATGGCGAGAACCATCTCGTATTGTATTCCCGGCCGGGAGGCGCGGGACTGTCTGTGCATCCTGTGCACTTCTAGGGCGACTATGCCTTTCTCTTCGAGGCCTTCTTTGACCTCGAGAGTCGACATTTGGACGGGGATACCGCGAATGACGTAGCGGAAGCGCCGCTCGTCCGGAAGAGAATATGTAAAATAGTGCCAATGTTTGGCGTCTAAGAATTTAGTCAGCGCCCTGTGGTCCGCGATTGAGGCGGGCTGCAGGGCAAGAAGTTTGTGGATTTTATTCCACGAGTTGGAAGCGATAGATATGCGCTGTTTGCGCAATTCTTTAAATATGTCCCGCATGGACATATTTGATTTGTAAATTCAACCTCGGGGGTTTTTTAGGCCCCTTTGGTTGAGTCGGCGGCGGTGGCGGCGTCGACGCAGACGCGGACGCGGTTGGCGCTGAAGGCGCGGAAGGCGCAGAAGGCGCGGATGGGGAGGCTGGTGCGGGAGCAGCGACGCTTCTCTGCTTCTTCCTCCGGCTGTTCTTCACCGTGGTGAAGCCGTCCTCGTCGCGTTCCGACGAGGACGACTCCTCCCCGGATTCACAGGCGGAGGAAGAGGCCGAGATCGGCCGTTTCTTAGGGTTACTGGAGGCTGCGGGAGTGCTGGGGGACGTGTCCATGTCCTCATCCGATTCCGCGGAGCCGCCCGAGGTTTCGGTGGTCTCTGTTGAGGTCGTAGCCTCGGACGACTCCGAGGTGTCTGAGGACGCAGACGGTTCCCTGGCTTCCCTAGCCATAGATATAATTTCTTGTCGGACCGCGTTGTCCGACCGGAACATCTCCCTCACTACTCTCATTATTTCCTCCTTGGAAATAATGGGAGCGGCGAAGGGGGTGCTAACTACGTTTGATTGAGCGGCGACGACAGGCCGCTCGGGAGCCAAATCCATAGGCCCAGAATCAGCCATATTGGCGGCTGAGTCCGAGCCTACGGTAAAAAATGATTTAGGGGCCGCGTGTGTGTTCACTAACCCCGGGTGTGCACCGCCTGTAAAGAACACACGGGGGTCACAGAAGTTGGCTAGACTAATAGGTGGACGCACTGCCTCTACGACCCTGTGCCCCCACGACGGGGCCTCCAGCCTGAGACGCCACTCCTCCACGGCGGCTCGCCATAAGGAGGCCCTCTTGGCCTCCACCTCCTTTAGGGCCGGACGCTCCCCGCGACTGAACACCTCCTCCCGCCAATGCAATGCATCGGCAAGGGATTTCACGTCCAGGTCCAAGGGCAGAAATCCGGCCAATAAGCAAGCCGCCTCGAAAGAAAAAGGTATATGACTTGCGTCTCTACTCTCTACCCATCCCTTAGAAAATAAAAGAGCTTACCAAAATACCCTCTACATTCTTCAACTACCCTCTAAATCATTCCAAAGCATGAAAGTGTTAACGTAATTTAATACTAAGATCAAGAGTTCCGCATGGCGTTGGTGCAATTTGCAAGACTATTAGCATATATACAAGTTCCCGACGTCGCCCGTGAACTCGGCCTGTCAGCCGAAATACCTGGTCGGAAGACGTATTAGAAAATTTTCATTCTGATTGTTTTAAAATTATGTAACATATTTTTTTATTCAACTGAAAAAGGTAACAGTCAAAATGACATAAAAATAAGAGGTTTTTTATTGTAAGAATTACTGGATGTAGAAATAAGCTAAGCAAAAAGACAATTACATTATATAACAATCCATAATACCAGAGACATTAAAATTCTGCTATTTGTACGAAATCAATAACAATAGTTCTTTCAGATTTACAATAGTGAAAGTTTGCGAACAATTCCGCCTTTTTACCAAAAATACAGCGCTACCATCAATCATAAGCGCACGAGGTGCGGAACATGTTTGAAAAACGTGACTCGAACGATTTATCATGCCTGCTAATTATCCCGACTTGCGTAGGTATTTCCAGTTAGGGCTGCGGTTTTAGTGTCAGCGGGTTTAAATTGACCTCTTTATGTCCGTTTCAATTACGATCCATTATACGGGTACAAATGCAATTCATTCGTGTCAATTTTGATTCAGGTTTTATATTGCTGCTCTATTATAGTGCGATGTTTTATTTTTAAAATAGTTGACGACTGAATTAAGTTTTCACACACATACACACACTGACGCCTTTTATCCCCGAAGGGGTAGGCAGAGACGCAACTAGTGCACCCACTTTTCGCCGTTATTCCGTCTCATGATGTGATAGGAGTCGAGCCTACCGCCTATTAAGATTTCAGCGCGGGAGAAAATTGATTGAAGTTTTGACAGCATTATTTAACGAATCTGTTATATTTCTTAGCCTTTTTTTTGGGAATAGTACCGTATTCAGTATTCTGTGATATTACACTTATTCCATATTGTTAGGACAAAAATATTTTTTGTGCGGGTATTAATGACATGATCTACAATTTTTGCTATAAAAGCATAGAACGTTTGATAGTTCGAGTGAGTTGGTCATTGCCTTCGTGCCGGTCGTTCGCTTGGTGATATTTATTGTGAAAGTATTTCTGTAAAGTCAGTGGTACATATTTTTATTTAAATCAAAACAGTTGCAGTTTCTAATATCAGAAGTGAGATGTGTAATCGATGCCCATACATGTGGATTGTGTTCATTACATAGCTATGCTATGGGGTATGCTAAATACCAATGCTACTGTGGAGAACGTTATGTGTACATGACTTCGAATGAAGAAGTGTTTACGGGCACCGTGATCGAACTGTTGGTGCTCAAATGTTTCTGTGCGCGTGCCGCGTATAGCTTGGAAGCTGTTCCGAGGTGACCCGGACAGGATGACTGCGCGTGTGTCAACTAGCGCTAGATGATAGAGGCTCCATTGCAGAGGATCGGGGCCTGTATATGAAGTGTGGTATCGTATGATTTATAATTCTTGTTTGAGGGTTATGCTTTCCTTTATTTCTCCGTGATACCCGCAAATGTTGGGATCTCGTTTTGCCATGTGGTGGCTACTGGACGTAATGTCCAGGCCACTTCGCGAATGGAGTTTTTGTTGTAGCGATAAAAATTAATGGCTATTCGGAGAGTTTCATACGAGTCTTAATCAAAGGTCAGAATAGGCCGAACGGTGTGTTACTGTTTTTCTGTGCTTACAAAAACCGGAGATCCGTTTGGTGTGTGCCCGGTGCGGAGTAGCGCACTAGGATGTGTAGATACGTGCTGTTCAAACTGCGGACAGACGCGGTCCGATCAGGCAGTACTCTATGCACCACGGAACAGTGCATTCAAGCGCTGCGGAATTATGCGCTCTATGCGCTGCGGAATTATGCGCTCTATGCGCTGCGGAATTATGCGCTTCTTGCGCTGCGGAATTGTTTACGCTTTTGCGCTGCGGAATTATGCGCTTTATGTGCTGCGGAATTATGCGCTTCTTGCGCTGCGGAATTGTTTGCGCTTTTGCGCTGCGGAATTTTTTGCCTGCGGAATTGTTTGCGCTTTTGCGCTACGGAACGGTGCGCTTTTGCGCTATGGAACGGTGCGCTTTTGGCGCTACGGAACGGTGCGGTTTTGGCGCTACGGAACGGTGCGCTTTTGGCACGACGAAACGGTGCGCTTTAAGCGCTGCGGAATGGCGCTTTCCAGTTGGAGTAGCCTTATCATAGCCCCGACATTGTGGCTATCTCGTGCCCCGACATTGTGGCTATCTCGTGCCCCGACATTGTGGCTATCTCGTGCCCCGACATTGTGGCACTCTGTCACGACATTGTGGTTTGTGGCAGTACGATTTTCGTAGCCCCGACATTGTGGCTATCTTGTGCCCCGACATTGTGGCACTCTCTAGTTTGTGGTAGTACGATTTTTTATAGTCCCGACATTGTGGCTATCTCGTGCTCCGAATGTGGCACTGTTTATGATATTGCTGCTGTTCTCTGAGACCCTGCTAGTGGTTGCTAGACGTTCTTGTTTCAGAAATGATTGGGTTCCATAACTCAACCATTACTGATTCGAAATTGCTTGATTGTGTTACAATGGGTAACTAAAGTTAAAATAGTTAAAATGTTTTGGGTGATGAGTCAATCCGCCCCTGAAGGAACTCTCGTGGGCGCTGCAGTCCTTATTTACTGCTGCCGTCACGAGGCTCATCATTCGCCTCGGTTGATTGAGAATCGTTTGGATTGTACACAGTTTAGTAATTTTTTGACAGCTGTGCCGTTGGAGAGACTAAAAAAAAAAAAGTGTGTGATCGAGGACGATCACGTTGTCAGGAAAGGCCGTGTTAGGACAAAAATATTTTTTGTGCGGGTATTAATGACATGATCTACAATTTTTGCTATAAAAGCATAGAACGTTTGATAGTTCGAGTGAGTTGGTCATTGCCTTCGTGCCGGTCGTTCGCTTGGTGATATTTATTGTGAAAGTATTTCTGTAAAGTCAGTGGTACATATTTTTATTTAAATCAAAACCGTTGCAGTTTCTAATAATATAGTAAATACTCGTGATTTTATTTTAATTTAATACATGCTTATAATTAGTGGTGTTTAAGGAAAGAACTGAAGGGTTGGAATTATAGTGTTTACTAACAGTAAACTAGAGAAAGAAAAAAAATGATAATTTTGTCAAAAAATAAATAAATGATATCGACGAAAATAGCAAAGTACTCGACTGTAAGTATTTTAATCCTCGTTCGTGAAGTTTTACTAATATATCCCTGGATATCCTACCCGCTGTCAGTAGAACCACTTCTTCTTATTTATATGTTTTTAGTGATGATTCTGTAAACCAACCGTAGCTCGGCCTTTGAAGTTTATTCACAGAAGTTGTTACTACGTTTTCTAGGGTGAATTATATCTAAGTTAATTTTGATTTAATTCTAAAAGCTAATAAGACCCACATTCTAGCTCTAAATTATAGCAATGATGTATCAAATGAAACAAAACTATATACACTCACGCCTTTTATCCCCAAAGGGCTAGACAAGTGCAGCTAGGGCACCCACTTTTTGCCGTGCATATTCCTTTCCTGCTGCCTACTGACTGCCTCGGTGGCGTAGTTGTATTATAGTACGACTGCAATGCTGAGGTCTCGGGTTCGATTCCCGGGTCGGGCAAAGTGATATTGAGTTTTTCTATTCAGTATCAGCTCGGAGTCTGAAATTTGTACCCTATATGGCGATAGGCTCGCCCCCTATCACATCATGGGACGGAATAATGGCGAAAAGTGGGTGCACTAATTGCGCCTGTGCCTATCCCTTCGTGGATAAAAGGCATGAGTGTATATGTATGTATATTCCTTTCCATGATTAGTAAGGGCAATAGCTATATTGGGTACAAATTCCAGAATCCGGGCTGGTACTTATTACAAAATCTCAATATCATTATTTCCGATGCGGGGATCGAACTCGAGTTGCATTGCATTCGTACCGTAATACAAATACGCCACCAAGGCAGTCATACAAAACTAAAAACTTTATAACCGTATTATCCAACAGCGCTGCAATGCGGCTAATTTCAGAATAACTTTGCTCCGAAAACTGTAGGCTTAAACGGACTTTAGAGGCTCGTCGATTTACGTGACCACCTTAATTAGTCAGATAGACCCTTGCACCTGCGTAGGCCCGGGATTTACGGCTTAAGGAGGTAGCCTCGAGTCTTAGGCTTTTCCCAACCGGGCGATACGACCAAGTTAAGTGAGACCCTGCCCGCGCCAGACTGACAAAACTGTTTTTGGTTCCTTTTACATTGTAAGACTGGAATCGTTGTTACCTTCATTTAAAATTTGTTATGGCTTGATTTTGAACGCATAATTCATGATTCCAAGTTATTTATTTATGGATAACCTATTTAAAGGAGCTCATGGAATAAGTCTCTTTCTTTGGAAATAACATCAACTTCCAAGATAAATGTTTTTAGTTTTCTCCAGCGGAATCATCTCAACGAAATTGAAAAGCAATTTACGTTGAAAATAAGCAGTTATTTGATTATATTTTTCCAAGAGGGTGGAAATAATAGCATAGGATCACGGAGGGTACGTTTATCAGCAATTTACGTTTTAATAACACGAGTTATGAAATAAAGAAACGTGATTAAGAACGAAGCGAAGACTGCTTACTTTACGTATCTTCCACAATGCAAGAGAATTCATCAGGACGGTAGCCCGTGAGTGGTCCTATGTGACACGGCACAGGAATATTGGCGGTGGTTTGATTAAAAACAAGCTATTTTAACCAACTAATATGAGTTATACAATCCTACTAATATTATAAAGGCGAAAATTTGTAAGAATGTATGGATGTTTGGATGTATGGATGTCAGGATGTTTGTTCCTCTTTCACGCAAAAACTACTGAACGGATTTCGATGAAATTTAGCACACGGGTAGATCATGTCCTGGATTAACACATAGGCTACTTTTTATCCCGGGAAAATATAATCCGGGACTTTTATCCCGGAAAAACTTTTTAATGCGGGCGGAGCCGCGGGCAAAAGCTAGTATGAGTATAAAAATCAAATTGCTAATTTAGTCAGGGAGATTTTTCTAATTATAATAACTTCAGAAATATAAGTTAATAATATTATTTTTTCGTCGTTCTGTATCAGAATGGAAAGCTTTTTGTTGGTGCAATAAAATCATGATTAATATTGTAATATTTTTTATTTTGTAACTAAAATTTTGCAAATATTACCGCGGTCATGACACACATAATAAACCTCAAAAGTCTTTGAATATCTGCAAAATTAGTTTTATTAATAAGTCTAACATTCCCATTAACTTAAGAAACCATTACACTTAAATGATGTAGTTTTCTTAATAATAAAAGTCTATTTTTCTATTCAATTTCAGCTCGGAGTCTGAAATTTGTGCCCGACATGGCGATAGGTTCGCCCCCTATCACATCATGGGACGGAATAACGGCGAAAAGTGGGTGCACTAGTTGCGCCTCTGCCTACCCCTTCGGGGATAATAGGCGTGAGTGAATGTGTGTAAAAGTCTCTCTCTTTCTTTCAGTACATGTGTTAACAATGGTATTTGGTACTTTTCTTTGTTGCGACAGCAATGACAAGTAAAATTTTGAGCAATGTTCAATTAATAAATTAGCTACCATCTAAATAAAATACAACCCTATCTGTTCGCCAATTGTAATAAAACGTAAAGGTCGCAGGAACCCGCTGGCTGTAGGCTGCTTCTAACAAGTTGGTCTGGAAATCATTGGGGAGGCTTACGTTCAACAGTGGAATTCCAAAAGTTGAAATAAAGAAGTTGTTATAGATAAAGATCCAGCCGAATTTTTATCCAAAATAATAAATGAACTTGAAATCTAACTTCCCAAAATTTTGTACCGCGTTTACCCTCTTGTGATTTCATCGTGTTATGAGAAAAGCTGCTCGCGGCTAACGAGAATGAATTGCGCCGGAGTGTGCACATCGCTGGCGTTACTTTAGAATTACTGCATTTTTCACTCGCTCACTTGCCCGCCGAGTAACGCGATTCATCTTAGTTTAAACTTGGATTTATTAGCGCCTTAAATTGATTTAACTTTTTAAACGCCCTTCGGTTTATATTCGTTGTTGTATTTAATGTAATATTTGAATACTATTGGAGCCCTTCCGTTTATATTCGTTGTTGCATTTAATGTTATATTTGAATACAATTTGATTGGAGTGCTAAAGGCAATTAGAAAGTATTCCTAAGTATTTGTGTTGTAAAGGTGCTGGTTGAAGGGTGCAGATATTTTTGGTATCCGACTTAATAATGACCATAGTATAAATGGTATTAAGCCAGTGTTTCATTCCGAAGAGTCGCTTTTGGGGTCAGTCGGGAAACGGGATGCAGCAATGGCTAGTAAGACCGCTGTAATTGTGACGTCTAACACCTAACATCTCCTGGACATCTTTAGTAGATTTGAATTGCAGTAAACAATCAGCTCGTCTGGTATGTAAATAAAATATAGCCTTACAAAAAAATCTTATAAAAAGCTATATTGTCCCTAAGCTTTAGGATATATTTTGACTTGATACTTTAACAACGAAATGAGATACGCGGGCGATGCCGCGAGCAAAAGTTAGTGTCTAATACAAACACACAATCCAGGCAAGTAATTAACAACAGTAAGCGCAATCTTTACAATCTCCATAGGGTGTGTTGGAGAAGTCTCGCGGAAGGACAAAACAGGACGTGTTTCCACAACGCGCCGGCTGCCCTATTTGAATAATTACATACGACGACAAATTGCGTCGAGAAACGCGCAAGAACTCGTACGGATAGTCATGGTAACAAGACTAAGAACATTGTTACAAGTTATAAGGTATACTAAGTGCCTATAATGTAGTATGTTTTGTGTTGTATGACGAAATATATCAGACCCTTATATTGATGATTAGATTTGTGTATAGATAAAGGCACGATGACAGGGCGCTAGTGCATTTTACTACATTATGCTCATCACTCTGAAGTCTGAGACAACAGTCGATAATAAGGTAAAATTTTAACATTTGGCCCTAAAGAGAGGCTTGCATACGACTGACCTTATAATGAACAATCCTGATTTCATTAAATATAAATCATCGCAAAACGCTTAACGCCGCGTTTTTTGACACAATGTTGTCATGTAAAATCCCCATCCTCGTACATGGCACATGTTTATCCAATTTGGCGTAGTCTGCAAAGTTGTGAGCTGGCAACACGTGTGACGCTCAAATTAGAGATTCATATTAATTTAGGGCTCAATGTAACAGCGCTTTGCGGCACGTTAAGATGGAGTTTCTTGGATTAGCGTCTTAAATAGTGTGTTTATGTTTCAGGCTTTGAGATGGCTGTTTCTGCCTCCAATAAGTTTGTGATTAGTATCTAGATTTGGGAACTTCAATCCAAATAACATTAATGAGAAAGTTTGTGAGGACGTTTGGAAGTTTGTCAGAAATAAATGCGGAACTCAAATAATAGTTTTTAATGAAATTTCGTATACAAATAGTCCATATTGGTACCTTATTAAACCGTAAAAACTGTTGCGTACGATAGTCGTTCAGAAATGCTGTTTAATGTAACTACTGCCTCATATCTACGCTTCACGATTTCTAAGGGTTCTAATTAAAGCGGCGATAGCCTAGTTGGGAGTGGGACGAACTGCCGAGACGAATGGCCGCAGGTTCAAAACCCAAGGCCCCGCACCTCTGACTTTTCCAAAGTTATACTGTGTGTATTCTTTGTGAATTATCGCTTGCTTTAACGGCGAAGGAAAACATCGTGAGGAAACCTGAATACCTGAGATCTCTATAAGAATTTCGAAGGTGTATGAAGTCTGCCAACCCGCACTAGGCCAGCGTGGTGGACTAAGGCCTAAACCCTCTGAGTAGTAGGGGAGGCTCATGCTCAGCAGTGGGCAGTATATAATACAAAGCTGTTAGTAGTAGTAGTAGTCATTAAAAAGAAAAACGTCTGTTAAACAAGACTTACTTTATTGGTGTGCAAAGTTCATCCAAATCCATTCAGCCTTGTCTGCGCTTACTTTTAACAAACCTCCAAGCACCTTCACAACATTTTGTATTTATAACATTAAAAGTAAAATCTACCATCTTAGTAGAGTAACAACTAATAATCCTACTAATATTATAAAGGCGAAAGTTTGTAAGAATGTATGGATGTCTGGATGTTTGTTACTCTTTCACGCAAAAACTACCGAATGGATTTCGATGAAATTTGACACACGGGTAGATCATGTCCTGGAATAACACATAGGCTACTTTTTACCCTGGGAAAATTAAAGCGGGACTTTTATACCGGAAAAACTCATTCGCGCGGGCGGAGCCGCGGGCAAAAGCTTGTATAGTATAAAATTAGGATTGCAATACCGAAAGTAGTTACGGTAGTAGATAATGACGTAAAATTATCTAAAATCTCCAAGAGTAAAATCATTCATATCACTCAGAATGTAACACCAAACTATTTAACATAATTAAATAGATGCGAACCCACATAATATATTCTAAAGGATTCTTGACGAGCACTACACGAGCTCAATATTTTAACATGTCATTAATTAATACGCGACACATTCGTTGGAATTACGCTGGCAGAATTTTATTAAATATAGCATACGTTTGGTAGTCTGACAAAAATCATGTTAGGGACTCTGGTGATGTTTGGACGCTAGATGAGACATAAATGTTATAGAACAGAGGTGGAATACAACGTCTTATAACATATACTGTAACTTCTGAAGGTGAGGATTGACAACAGGCATGATGCCATCGAGCTCGGAGTATTTTGGGAAAACTAGAAAGAAAAAAGAAATTTTATTTATTATACAGTAGAAATATATTATAATAGTAAAAAAATATAAAGTAGATTGTCTTCAACCTCAATCAAATAATTTGTAAAGAAGTAGAAATGGGATTAATAATTATAATTAATTGTCCGCTTCACTTCATAGAAGAGATAAAATGATCCAAGGCGATAATTAACCTCCGAGATAAGGAGATATTATACAGCTGGAGTAGCTAGGTGTAACTCTTGTAATATAGGGTAGAGATTTTTTGTTTTTGGTTCGTTAAAGCTTCGAAGACGTTTGTATGATGAGAGGGAAAAAATATGTCTAAAATCTTTTATTATTTCAAAAGTTTGTTTAGCGTCGATCTCTCTGTATACTAATGATAATTCATTATTCGCAGTAATTTGTCTTTGTAATACAAACTGGCTCTGTAGCGCTGCAGGCTTAAATTCCCGCATCGAGCCTGCTTGTGTGACCGGCAAATATTTGCTGAGTGTTTAGGTAGCACAAGTCCCTTCGCTATTCATTACACACGACACTGAGTATCACTGTAGATACAAGAATGTTTGATTGTTCAACACATAGCTTTCAACACTTAAACCAAACAATATCTTTTTGTAAATCTTATACGTCATTAACTTAAAACTCGCCAAACTAGTTCCAAAGATTTTCTCTTGCCCCATCCAGTCTCATTATGACATCGTGTGAGGAAGGCATAAAGGGGTAGTTCGGGAGGGGGTAGGCAGTCTCGAGGGCCGTCTGCCGTAAAGTATCGCTTAATGACGTGTAACAAGCGCGGTCTCCATGGCAGTTGCATGTACGCGAAAAAACCAGACGATAGACCACGATGAAAGGACTGCGGCGTGATTTGTTCACTGCTTAATGCTCTGTCGGACTGCTTGTATTTTGGAGGATTAGACAAGCCTAAAACATGCATGTGTGATATTCCAGATTGTTCTTTCACAGAATTTTGCCTTTGACGTTAAAGAGCGTGTATTGTGTAGCCTTGAGGTTCAGACAGTATGAATTAATAAATAGCACAAATTAACATACATTATAATTACTCCAAAATAGTTATTAATGTGTGTTTTAGGATCAAGGGACCTTTGTGTCACGGTAACGCAACTGTTTCTTTAATACATCGGTTGCCAGATCATTCCAATAATAAAGGTTTAAATAAGATGGGTTTCTCAATCGACCATAAACCTACCAAGTTACTACATATCGGAAAAGAACTGAATAGACAAACGAAGTGGTATCCCCGCTTCGTCCTTAAATATGGCCCAATTCAACTGTCCTGATCCGAGAATAGCGCGAAAAAAAGATACAAAAATATGTTACTTTCGATTTTCCGAATGGCTTCGTAATACGAAATGATCGTGGTTATGCGAAATGGTTATTTGCGGCTCCAATGTACCCGGACCGTGAAAATGTAAATGTCCCGCGTCCCATGAAATTGTGGACTTTATTGATATGCAATATGGTGAGTCGTTACTCCGATGTTAAAAGTCCCGTATTTAATCACCTCATTTGTATTTATTAAATTAAATTTGTGTTCGTCATTATATTTGTTAGTTGGATCGTTAAAAGCTACATTACTGTGGTTACTGCGTCGAACAACGACCGTTGCCTCGGTTGGAAAATGTAGTTCTAATTTATCTTACACTGCAAAAAACTTTTCTAACTTCACAAATAACCGAAAAGAGAAAAAATATTACATTACCTACATTCAGAACTTTCGCATACCCACTGGTGTTCATAAATTAACAATGAATATCTCTTAGAAGTGAATCCATGCGTGCTCGTTAAAGGCCGCAACAACAATGATGTTTACGCGTATGTTGCCAACATGACGCGGTTGTAACAACATCCTGTCTCCATAACAATCATTAGATCCAGCATTTTTTCAACGCAATGATTTAATCACGAGGTTGTACGTGCCTCTCGCAATCTCATTACCTCGTTTCGCAGTAGGGACTAGCTACGACTTTTTCGTCAATTTGCATACGTAATTAATTAACTTTTTTTAGAATGTTTCTTTTTTTCGTCTACCAGGTGGACTGCGATAACAGTGTTCTCTGCGAGTACGAGTTTCGTTATATCTAGGCTAGGTATTTAGGTGTGCCGTTTGTTTAATTTTCAACTCTCACTAGATGTTATAAGGTTGATGATTACTTTGTTTAGAAGATAGTACATGTTTTAATTTAATTTTACGGAGATATTTTAAGTTAAGTGTATTAGATTAAGTTTAGTTATTATTAAAGCTTGGAGTCTAGAAAATTATAATTATAAACAATAAAGAACAAGTTAGATAATTGTTCGGGTTTTTAACATAATTAGCCTTTATAGCCTGACTTCGAAAATAAATGTTAGTAATAAATCTTGTTAATCTTTGAATATAGTACTGGCTTTCATTCCCGTCTTACATTCTACAGCTGATTTAATTAAAGCTTTAGGTACCTCTGAGTCGTATGTGAGGAATCTAGTTTTATTTGCAGTTAAAATGTTCACTTTAATTTTATCTCGAGTTGTTTTACTACGGTCTTAATTTAATGATGATATTTTAAGTCAATTAGAGGTATCGTGATCTAAGAGCTGTTTAAAATATTACATTTATTTTAGACCAGACGCGACTTGAGATATGCAATTTGTAATTCAAACGGTAATTGTTTTTTAACCAACAAAAAAAACGGAGGAGGTTCTCAAGTCGACGTTTTTTTTATGGCATTGAATGACGAGACGAGCATGCCGTTCGCCTCATGGTAAGCGATACGACCACTCATAAACAGTAGCAGCACCAACCAGCACCTTGAGTTATAAAGTACTGTGTGGCATTCCACTGCCCTCGTCACCCTGAGACATGTGATGTTGAGTCTCATAATGCCCAGTAATTACGCTGGCTACAATGTCCTTCAAACCGGAACATAACAGTGTATGCTCACTGGTTGCTAGAAATAGACATTGCGGTGGTACCCACCCAGACGGACTCTTACATAGGAGAGACCTACCACCAGTTCATAGCTCTACCATATTTATTGATTAGGATTGGGTTTTAAAACCATGTTTCCCAAACGTTGATGTCTTATTCTCTCAGTGGCCGTCCTGCGCCGAGGTTCGTGACCCGTTAGTGGGTCGCCCTCGGCGTGGTCGCTTAAATTTTAAGGGTTGCGAGCGCCTTCTGCACTCACCCAAAAGACGGGTGTTCCTTCATAAGCCGACCCTCGTCAGGCTAGAAAGAGTTTAGTCAGGGACCAAAAAATATATATAATATATCAAAGTTTTTTAGTTCAAGACTTAAATATGAGCATTAAATATGTTTACTTAATGCTGTAGATGCATATCTATAGCGTAGCTGTACAGTCAGTAGCATAAGTATCTGAACAAAATCAAAATTTCAAATCGCCTTTTATACGCGTCAAGGTAAACTGACACATTTTTTTCTTCGTTTTAAGTGAAGTAAACCCTTTATTATATCTTTGTTAAGAGAAAAAAACGATCAGTAAAAACACAAAAGTATGTAGACAATTTGAAATTTTGAATTTGTTCATCTACTTATGCTATTGACTGTACATTTAATAATACTAGTTCCCGTCCAGTGGTTGAAATTCGCACATCAAATTTAAATATATTTGAAACACGTATTATACTTTTTTTCTGGAGTCCGTCTCTATATGAGCTTTAATTATTCCAAACGGCACACTCCTCCGTACGCGCAAATTGTTCATGTACTAATATATAGATGAAGGTATTTAGAGGACGTCATAGATATTATCATGAAACCTAAATAATGTTGAGTAAACTTGTATGATTATTTACACCTTCAGCGGTTAACCTAAACCTTCTTCATCTCTAGGCCCAAACAATGTTAAACTTAGGCGTGCTATTGGACTTAGGTTTCTTGTTACAAACTATTTGATAAGCAAAATTAATTAATATCTTGGTAAGTTCTCACACATGGTATTGGAATCCTTACATATTATAATACTAAAATTCAAAAGCTAATAATATAATAGTATTAGAAACTGCAACGGTTTTGATTTAAATAAAAATATGCACCACTGATTTTACAGAAATACTTACACAAAAAACTCACCAAGCGACCGACCGGCACGAAAGTCAATGATCAACTAACTTGAATTGTCAAACGTTCTGTGCTTTTACAGCAAAACTGGTAGATCAAGTAACAAATACCCTGACAAAAAATATTTTTGCTCTAACAATAGACAATTTATAAGACAATTTGAAACTCTGGGAAAAACATGGCTTTTATATTGAAAAAAAAATATAGCGGTACTTTTATCCCGGGAAAACTCTATCACGCGGGGAAAGTCGCAAGGGAAATCTAGTGAGTAATAAATAAAAATAGTGCTATTAATTTTTAAGTTGACTCTAGTTATAAAGTGGACGTGACAATTAGGGTGTTTTTTACAAATGGTTGGTATAATAGTGATAGGATAAATTTGTGGTACGTTCACTATCACATATGAACACCCACACAGTCACAAGAAATGTGTGCGTATGTCTTTTTTTTTTCATTGAATGACGAGACGAGCATGCCGTTCGCCTGACAGTAAGCGATACGACCACCCATAGCAGGGGCGGTTGCGGACGACAACTTAGACGTGAGTCGGAGGAAGCCCGCAGCCGTCCCTAATGCGCCGAAGATGGCCACAAAAAAAAAAACATAAACAGTAGCAACACCATCGAGCACTTTGAGTTACAAAGTGTTGTGTGGCATGCCACTGCGCTCGTCATCCGGAGACATAAGACGTTAAGTCTCACTATGTTCAGTAGTTACACTGGCTACAATGCCCTTCAAACCGAAACACAACAGTGCATGTACACTGCTGCTTGGCGGTAGAAATAGACATTGCGATGGTGCCCACACAGACGGACTCATACATATGAAAGACCTACCACCCGCATCATATCTACCTATTAAGGAGGAATTGAAATTAGACAAGGGGAGGAAATTTTGCCAAAAATGTTACATGAAACTTGCTTGTAGGTATCCTTCCAAACACAAATACTAGCCGACAATGAAACACAAAATTGGTTCCATTGTTTATTTTTTTTAAACTTGTTATAATTAATGGATAACTCTTAGTGTACCTACTTGATAAATAAACCTTAAAATACCTAACATTACACAACTAATTACCCTCAACAAGTAATTGAAGAGTTATAATGGTTTAGTAAATCAATTATTACTCAGCGGTTAACTGTTCAATGTTAAGTGAGTTTATTACATCAACATTCACCTACATCCTCTAGGCCCTAGGGTGACGATAAATAATTTAACGAATCGCTAGTTAAGTTTAAGGGCTCTGACCACACACCCTTTCAGCAGCGGAAGCCTCTAAGAAGCTCGGTAGGTTACCTTTGGGACGAACGATATGTTACTTTCGTTGATGATAACGTATTAGATCCTATTAACGAACCGTAGTATTATATATGAGTCAGTCTGGACAAGAATCGGAGTTTTTTTTCTTTTTCTGCTCAAGTTAGAGAGTGTTAGTCTAGTGTAATAAACTGCACTATAAGATTTAATTTTTATTGTCTCAAATGATAAACACATAAATTGTTCTGTTTTAATTTCATTTGAAAGTATAGGCAATGCACACTCACACACTCACACACACACACACACATACTCTCGCGCCTATTATCCTCGAAGGGATAGGCAGAGCCGCAACTAGTGCACCCACTTTTCGCCGTGCGTATTCAGTCCCATGTTTTGCTAAGGGCGAGCCTATCACCATATCGGGCACATATTCAAGACTCCGGTCTGATACTGAATAGATAAACTCAATATCACTTTGCCCGACCCCGGGATCGAACCCGAGACCTCAGCTTTACAGTCATACCGTAATACAACTACGCCACCGAGGCGGTCAATAAATAGTAATAGGCACAGTCAGTAAATAAGTAAATATGCACTCCTTATGTGACTCGCCTCTTTGCTTCAATAACGTGATATCTTCAAAATAATAATTTTAGAGGAGGATTAAAAATAAAGTGTCAAACGGAAATTATATTTTTTTATTTAATTCTATTAAATAAATAAAAATCTAAGTGTATTGGAAAAACAAAATCAAACACGGCTCTTTTAAATATGAAATAAAAAATATGAATTCTTTATTTGGACTTATCCCGTTATTGAAGCAAAGGGGCGAATGTATAAATCCAAATATGGAACCCATAGCAATACGAGCTGTTTATTTGTCTCAACATAAGGAAACCAGGATATTGGTAGTAAACAAAGCTATTGTTTGACTAAATACAATTATAATACACACCTCGCAAAGGAAACACGGATTTTACTTATTGCTGTAAAACTATTGAATAAATGTATGAAAATCGTTGGGACGAAATTTCTACCCTTATTTTGTAAACGGTACGATCCGAATTTATAAGAAATTTATGTACATGTAAATAAAACATGTGTTTGTATGTTATTACATATTGTATCCGCTATGGGATGACTGAATAATTTTATCCATATTAATGTCTCGGGGATATTGAGTTATTTATTTTCGTTAAACTTTATCGGTTTTTGTGTTTCGCTGATAGCTTAAGTTTTCTTCTTGTTGGTGGGGTCTTGTAAAGCCGTCTTATTGGTCTAACGCAGGTTGGATAGCCAGTGATTCTGGTGTTTCACTGATTTCTATAAGCAACAAAGACTTCGTTTTGGACTACCGTCAAGCAGCAGTATGTATGAACTGTTATGTTCCAGTTCGAACGATATTATAGTCAGTGTAATTACTAGGCATCATGAGACTTAACATCTTATGTCTCAGGATGACAAGCGCAGTGGAGTGTCACGCAGTGCTTTGTATTTCAAAGTTTTTAATGGTGTTGCTACTGTTTATGGCCATCGTATCGCTTATCATCGGGTGAAAGGCATACTCGTCTCGTCATGCAAATGAAATAAAAAAAATACTTACTAAGATGTTGAATTACTGTCAGTTTGAGTAGTTTTATTGGTTATTGCTGTTGTTTATCGGTATCACTTATGTTATCATATTAATAGTATGCAGGTTGACAAATAATTAATAATTATTATATTGTGTTTCTTAACAAACTTTTCACTTTGTTAAAATAAAAACAGTAAATTACTAAATAAATTGCAAATTGCAGCGAAACTAAATGTAAAACTTCCGCAACATTAATTAACAAAGGCTTGAAATGTATAAAGATGTAGTAATTTCAAAGAGCGGTTGTATTTAATTAAAGCAATTTAAAGACACGAATAACAAAAGAAAACAGGAAGTTGAAGCAAAAAGACCATTACGGCGACGGAGCACGCTCTAATTAGTGTAAGTCGATGTACTGAACCAAGTGTATTATATGAAAAAAAGGATAGAATCCGACGTCATTAGCGCGAGTCACAAATTTGGCCGTCCTGTACTTACGTGTGGCTTTCAAGCAAAATTACATTAAATTTAATGAATTATTAAATTATTTTTGGCGTAGATACACTTAATTTATAGGCCGATTTTACATGGAAAAATATACAATGCAAAGTTATTAGTGGGACTGGTGTATTTGGTCGTCTTTACTTTGAGTTTTCAGGCCAAACATCAAATTTAGGGAATAAGTTTTTGTGTACTTAGTTGAAAATGTGTGAAAGCTATTATAATTTTGTTTGAAAGCGCTTATCAGAATTAAGTTTGTATCCTAAATAACTGCATTAACTTAGACGAATTGTACATGTCTCTTATAAACTTTATTTTATTACGTGTAATATAATAATTACTGATGTTTTGTGGGTCTTTTATTTAACGACAATAACTTCTAAAGCTAGGTATGAGGGAGATTTGGATTCGCGAACTGGGAGCTCATTTTGAGACCTGGTTTTTTGACATCTAGAATTTTCATATCAACTTTATTGATTTTGAAAACCTAGGCTTACGTCAAGAGTTAATCTGTAAATATTCATAAAAGAACAACAGTTGCCATAAACATATAATTAATTTACAAATTTATTGAAACAAAACAACAACGTAAATACACAATGAAATTAGTCTTTCTAACTGGGTAAATAATAACAAACAAATAAGGAAATTCAATTTAATTTTCTATGAGTTCGATGTAATAACGCCTTAAGCTGGGGCGAGCTTGAACAATTTAAGGAGCATACCTACGTTGCTTGTAGGTAATTAATTTTCAAAGGATTACTGTACAAATACCCTGGGATAAAGAAAGGGTCTGACCGTCTCAGAATGTTGAATTAAACAATGTAAATAAAGTAAGAATACCTCGAATGTTCCTTATTAAATCTGAGAATGCTGGGTTGGCAATGATCTTGTATTGTTCAATGTGCAAATACCCGCAATTTTTGGGTTTTTCGTATGATTTTATTACATGTTTGTTGGTCTAAGTTCATTATTAAAAAATATGCATCAGAAAGAAGAGGTATAATATTTGTTAATGTTTGATTTGAATTTGTGTGACGTTTGACTTTGAAGGGAATTTACGCATAGAATTTTGCTGTAGAAACTTAATACTGTAAGATACCGTATTATCATTTGACTAAATAACTATATTTTTTTTCATCGAAACACACTTATAGTCTATAGAGTCTTATGAACACTAATATAAGTATGAAATTAAAAAAAAAATAAAAATATTAAATTTCCTAAAACACAATATTTTAAAGCCACATACGAATAAAATCCGCAACATGCCCGAGCATTCCCAAGTTGTAACAAGGATATAAAATAAATATACGAGCATACACTACATTCAATTCAAACAAATCTGCTGGAGACGTAGCACGCTTAAGTTTTCTAGTGAGCTCCAAGCTTTTTCCACCTATCCACTGTACAAACAAGACCGCCCACAAAAAAACGTTTCTATGCAAATAGGAGCAAATAAACCGAGTGAGAGGAAGTCGCTCGTGGAAATGCTAGAGAATTGCTGGATGGTGCACGTCAATAAATAAGATTGATAGCCTTAAGATACGAAAGTAGTTTGGGCTTGTGCCGCTAGATGGCGTTGTATTTTAATTGATATTGTGATATAAAATTAAATCATGTTTATGGTAGATCTGAAAACTTTTTTAAGAAATGTTTAAGTCGTTTTTTTTTTCGTGTGTAAATACAAACATTTCATTTAGATATTTCATACTATTATTACAATCATAAAAAAAAACTATAACGAAACAAGGCAGTATAGTAATTAATCCAAAAAAACTTTTGTAAGTAGTAGTAACTATTATATTCCGCCCTACGTAAAACTATAAATGGTTTTACTAACCATACCAAAAATAAAATAAAAAGCACGTATAAAACTAAATCGTCTAAGATTATGCACTGGCCCTTCCATTCTCATCATACATCGTTGGAGGCCGCCTTCCTCCCACGAGATCGCATTTTCGGCGTCGTTTTATACGCGACGCATGCTTGATTCCCACTATACATATTTATGATGCCTTCTGCTTTGGAAACGTGAAAAAGAAAGAATTTTATGGTCTCTTAGATAGGTGACCGGGCACCGTTACTTGGCCCTATGTTTTCTTTATGCACATACGTGTTTTGCTAACCTTTACTTAAGATGTGTGCTTTCAAAATAAATTATGTGTTTGGGTGTGTTTATCATTATTTTATGGCGCTTTTTATGGATCTCGTCTTTAGCAATACTGTCGTATTTCTGGCATGTTATTTTATACCTAGCAGTTCACCGAATATTAGTCCTTCTGTAAATATTATTTTGCGTGAGAAGACAGCATACAAAAACATTCTTTCGGGTCTCGCACAGTTAATAAATTCGTAAAATAACTGACAATTTCCACTAAATATTTTTCAATCAGAACAAACAATTTTTTTTCTTACCCAACCATGGCAATACAAGTGCAATAATAAAAAGAAATGCTATGATATACTGACGTGTTTATTACAACATAAATAATACCTTATATACCTCTGTCCACCCCTGTGGGAAATTGCACGTGGATGTAATACAATTTAGTGCTCGATGAATTTTCGCGCCCTTTATCCTGTAAGGTGCTGAGTCCCCTAAAGAACTTCCCTGTGCTCTGTTGGCTAAATTTTTACTTATTTATAACTATCCTCGACGTGATACGACTATTCTATATACATAGAAATTTTATTTAATTATAGAGAATAATTTTCAAAATGATTATTAAATTTTATAAATTAGTTTAATTATGTCACACTTAATTTATAAAAAAATTTGAACTAGTGAATGCAGTGGATATATTTTTTAAGTATTGTTATGACTGAATGTTATTACTGACCTTTACAATAAATCAACTCCAATTTTAGATTTTGATTTGAATTGTAATATACCCAAGAATAATAATAATTTAATTCTATGTTAACTAAGATGGATCCGAATCAGATATTCATATAAGGTGAGCAAACATTTTCTAGTTAAGAGGATTGTAAGTCGGATAGTTAGGAGTCGGGAGTTTGAACTATCAATCGCTTTGGAGCGATAAATTGAGGAAGTTGGGGAATTTATATCATTTGATAACGGATACTGCTATATTGTCATTTGATCGTGAGACTTGTAAATAATTTTATATTCTTACGTACATATTATAAAACAAAGTCCCCCGCCGCGTCTGTTTGTCTGAACGCGATAGCCTCAAGCTTTTTATCCCGGGAGATATAAGGCGGGACTTTTATCCCGGAAAAATCTTTTTTTCCTTCTAGCTATGGCATAGGAAAATAGTTCATCATCACTATCAAGCTTACTTGGTGGCGAATACACATTGTGAGCATAGGTACTCAATTTAAATTTGGAAGGATGCGTTCGAAATTTGATATTACGTACCAATGTTCCAACTCACTGGGTACTTCGGAGTGTACGCGTTTTGTCTTCGATATTCAGGCAAATCGAAATGTTATGACGAGCCAAATTATTCTAAATTTTCCTTTGTAATATGTGTTAAATATTGTTGACGTAGGTTTTTTGATTGCGAGAATCCGACTATGTAGATATCGCTACAGAATAGAGAAAAGTATTTCGACTATCAATATTTATCTTTCCCACGTAGCGTCATTGTGTAAGCAGTTTCAAATGTATTATCATTCAGTAATAAATTATTAATATTGTGCTTATTCTCCGATGGAAGTGTTTTTTGAAGGCGGTTACCTACATTTTTTGTTAAAAAGGTTTTTATTTTTTGTGTTAGTAAGAAATATACTGCCTCGATGGCGTAGTTGCATTCCGCACGCGGTACGACTCTCGCGATGAGGTGTTTTACTCAAGTTATTGGTTAGAAAAACCAAGCTCAACTAATTTTGATAAAAATTATAAGTGACCAATCTTGAAGTATATTCTTTGTGCTGAAAAAATTCGCCTGCAAGTATCTAAATCAGGGGTCCGAATTAAACAACCTGCATAAGTGTACTACTGATGAACAATTGGATATTTTCTCATCAGTTTATAACACGTTAGTGGAGATCACGTACTGGCATGCGCAGCGTCAGACCTGCAAGGTGGACAGGCGACTTGATAAAGGATGCAGGAACACGCTGGATGCAGGCCGCTTATGACAGGTCCGTCTGGAAATGTTTAGGGGAGGCCTATGTTCAGCAGTGGACGTCAGGTGACTAATGATGGTGTATAGTCACTATAGTATGTGCCAATTTCTTATCAACTTAATAATACAAATAGGTATTAGTAGTAATCCTTAGCCCTAAAGTTATACGTTTACCCACTACTTTATCGTAAAGAGCCAAAGGTAAGCTGCTGCTTACCTGCCACTTAGGAGCACCTTTGGCACATACGTGTACCACTCGATGAAATGTAAACAATGTAGGGATCACCAATTTACCAGCCAGAGACTAGAGCAAAAACACGCAGACCAGGGGCGGATTGTGGCCAGGAATCTGATGTTTTTATCAAGAGATTAGAATGTAATATGTATGGTGATTTATTAACGATGAATAAATATTGTCTATTGATGACTGCCTCGGTGGCGTAGTTGTATTATGGTTCGACTGCTACCTACCCCTCCGGGGATAACAGGCGTGAGTGTGCGTGTGCGTGTGTGTGTGTGTGTGTGTGAATAAATATTTTAGAAGAATATAAATGTAAGCGTAATAAATGACTTGCATTAGGTAAGAAATTTTTTTAGGAAGTCAAATAATTTATGAATAGTTAAGTTATAAAGAGAAAGAATTGGTTAGGGCCCATAAAATAGAGGCAAAAATACACAAAAAACCCACACACTTCATATAGCATTTCAAATTCACTCCTTTACTCTGTATCATAGAATCTACTATCTAGTCGTGTCATTACGTATAACTACTATTCACAGAACAGTGACGCGCTTGTCCAATTCTAGCAACATTATTATATAGACATGAACTCGTATTTACGGCCTATTTTGGAGAACTAGAAATCGTATTTCCGTATTAGTGAAAGAGTCGAATATAACGGCTATACGTCACTGCAATTTCTATTTCAGCGGTATTATGTAACAAAGTTCAGGGCCTGTTTTGGTATTATTTGATAGTAAGTAATCCTCCCAGCCAGTATCGGCCACGGCGGCCAATCTCAACGGAGTTCAGCCAGGTACGCAGGAGATATTATAGTGCACAAGTGTGTACGCAATATACAAGTGCACTCACTATTCCTTCACTCTCATACTCCGGTGAGACGGCAGTCCGACATCACCTGAGAGAGATCAAGCGCAGGAGGGCTTTACGTGCTTCCCGAGGCACGGGGTATCACACCGCCAACTTCCTGACTCCGAGCTGCGACTGAGTAATTTTTAAGATGTAACAACCCAGTCACAATTTTTTTGGCTTGACTCGGGATTCGAACCCAGGACCTCAGCGCGCAAAGCGATATTTGATTATTATTTGATAGTTATCGCATTAAACAGCTTAGGTAGATAGTACTCACTAAATAAATAAAAATAAATAAATAAAACGAAAAAATTTATTTTACTTTTTTATTTGTGCATCTAAATAACGGCACGAGCATACTGCTCGCCTCACGGTGAGGAATAAGACCTCAAATGAACAAAAACACCATACAGATGGCAACAGCATGTGCCGCGACGGCAGACGGCACTACCGTCTGCCGTTGCCGTCTGCGTCTGCCGCGTCCTGCGGAATCACAGCTTAACTAGAACACAATAGTGCATGTATAATATTATTGTTTGGCAGTAAAAATAGACAGTGCAGTGGTACCTACCCACACCACCCTGCATACTAGAGTATCACCAGTACTAACTATCACCAGTAAATAAAAAAATTAAATAATGTATTTTTTAAGCAAAAGACACTCCTGTACTAGATTCCGTTCCTGGCCGGCATAAATACAGGCATTCTAGAGCAAACTGGCCTTACCTAGTGTATTGTTTCAGGGTGGGAATTCTCATGACGTAAGCTTCTTTCGACCATGCGACTTTTAGACAAAACGATACATCGAATGTTTGCACGTTTATTGCTTTAACATGTTTTTTCTAAATTGCAAAATTATTAGAGAAT
Organism: Lapara coniferarum; assembly: GCA_949316025.1. Lineage (NCBI taxonomy): Eukaryota > Metazoa > Arthropoda > Insecta > Lepidoptera > Sphingidae > Lapara > Lapara coniferarum. The sequence goes on along the minus strand of OX438925.1, from coordinate 15,376,012 downwards.
TTTTTTAATCAGAAATATTTGTATTTTTAAAAAGATTAAGAATAAATACTGAGAATTCAAATTTGAAATATAAATTTAATGAATTAAGATTTTTTTATGTAATGCCTCGGTGGCGTAGTTGTATTGTGTGCGCCTTACGACCACCGTTCTGAGGTCCTGCATTGAATCCTGGGTTCGGCGAAATGATATTGGGTTTTTCTGAAATTTGTACCCGATATGGCGATAGGCTCGCCCCATGTTATATCATGGGATAGAACACACACGGCGCAAAGTGAGAGCCCTGGTTGTACCTCTGCCTACTTCTTTATGGATAGGGTCGTGATGTTTTTTTCATTTGTAATGTAAATATATAAGCTACTCTTTACATAGACTAATCTATATATTATTATATAAAAGCAAAAGGTCACTTACTCACTCATCACGAAATTTCAAAAACTGAAATGCTTGAAGACTCAATTTGTTCATGGGAGTTTCTTTTAGGACGTAGGTACTCAGTAAGACGGAATTTTACGAAATTCAACCTCTAAGGGGGTAAAAAGAGGTGGTAAAGTTTGTATGAAACTTCTATAGTTTTAATAGTAGGCTTTATTCTTTCACTAATAGGAAGCTAAATTACTCCAGAGTGCTATAGTTTTTGTCCCGGGAAATTATGTATCCTGGAAAAACATTTCCACGAGGGTGGAGCCGCGAGCGAATGCTAGTTATACATCTAATGTCTACTTTTCACAACTGTTCAACGAAATGTAACTAATAAAATTGTCATTCCAGATTTGCAACATTTCTAGGACGGCTCTTTGAAAGGTGGTGAGTAAATTGAAAAATTTCTTTATTGGATTCTGCAGAGCTTTTATTAGCAAAGCTAGTTATTTGAAAGGATTGACAGGAATTTTTATCAGGACAATAGTAATTCGATTAGTGTAATAATTTGTAACTGACTTTTAAACGTTTCAATCGGGTTTCATTTGACTGAGAATTGACGAATAACAGGGCATCTGAGATTTACATTTTCAATAAAAGAACGATCTGCCTTTATCTCCAATACGGCATCAATATATCATTTCCCCCCAAAAATGTTGTATTGAAAATGTATAATACGAACCCTGTCCTATATACTGTCCCACAGCTGGGCACGGGCCTCCTCTACAACTGAGAGGGTTTAGGCCTTATTCCACCACGCTGCCCTAGAGCGGGTTGGTAGACTTCACATAGTTTCTAAATTATTGTAGAGAGCTTTTTTTTTTGTCCCTGTACTCTTTCTAGCCTGACGAGGGTCGGCTTATGAAAGAACACCGGTCTTTTGGGTGAGTGCAGAAGGCGCTCGCAGCCCTTAAAATTAAGCGACCACGCTGAGGGCGACCCACTAACGGGTCACGAACCTCGGCTCAGGGCAGCCACTGAGAGGATAAGACATCAGCGTTTGGGGAAACATGGTTTTTAACCTAATCCTATTCATGTGTTCGTAGTCTTCGGCACGCGGGCCGGAACTGCTGAGAGAGGTCAGGGTGACGGGGAACGCGACGAGGTCCTCGACGGCGAGGACGGTACAGCGGTCTTGTGGAGTGTAAGAGCTTTTGATGCTCGATCTTTTCACGAATGGCCAGAGTGATTTCGTCCTCTGGATCTGTCAGTACTGAACGTGGTCGTCTCCATTTGGCGCGATCAAATGGAGTATAAGAACTTTTCAAGCATGCAGGTTTCTTCACGATGTTTTCCTTCGCCGTTAAAGCGAGCGATAATTCATAAAGAATACACACATAACTTTAGAAAGGTCAGAGTTGCGTGCTCTTGGGTTTTGAACCTACGGACATTCGTCTCGGCAGTCTGATACACTCCCAACTAGGCTATCATCGCTACAATGCATTACATCTTAAATATTGCAAACTAACACCATAATAAACTGCATTCCAACAAAAATACCCCTCCGACATCTTAAGTAAACTCCAACAATTGTCGAAAATCATTTATGACTAAACAATGAGCTTGAGGTAAATTAACTTCTCAAGCTATAAACGTAAGAGACAGAGTTTTGTGTAATTACCAGGCGGCTTCATTCTGGCTTGAACAATGCGCTCGGCAACGGTTAACCGGTTCGGTTTCTAACAAAGAATTGTAATGTGATAAAGATAGAGCTTTTTATAGGATTTTTGATTGGGTGATTTTTATTTGTCAGCTAGATTTCATTGGGCAAATAACTTTTTGTAAAATGATAGAACTTTTTCATGAATCCCACTGTAACTTATTGAAAGGGAAAGTGAGATACACCCCACTTTTTCACATTTTTTTCGTACTTCAGCTGAACAATCATTATTTTAGAACAAAGTACTGAGGATTTGTTTACATTTCATTATTTTATGTATAATGTGTTTACAGCATATTGCAGTTAAAGTGTTATTTAAGTGTGCGATATTTAAATTACGGGGTTAACATTAAGCTGTCTAAAAAATTGCGCATATTTTAACTAAAAGTAGTTTACGCAACAATAAATATTTTTTTTAAATTTAAACAATAAATTTTAAGCTTAGATTTAAGACATTATGAATTATTCAACAAAGCTAATAAACCTCGCGTGTGTTTTTAAAATATTTACTCGGGGCATTAAAGTCTGTAGATCCGAGAATTTGTTCAAAAAACATAACAAAGAATAATGCGATGACCGCAGACATGCCGTAAATATGCGTTATACCGCGAATAATTTAACAGGGGCGACCTAAGTAAACAATATGTGAAGCCTTTAGATTCTGTAGCAAAGTAATAGTCAGTCAACGAATGTGAACGTTATAACCCGTGTGGGAAAGATGCAAAGATTTAGCTTATTCAAAAACGAAATAAAATATCTATACTGTTACAAATTATAGGAGCCCGTCTTGTTAAAAATAATAAAATAATACGATCAAGATGCACTATAACAACAACTGATGGTAGGACTCTCATATGTAAGAGTCCGTCTGGATGGGTAGTGGGTACCACCACAATGTTTATTTCTACCGCCAAACAGAAGTGTGCATGCACTGTTGTGTTTCGGTTTGAAGGACATTGTAGCCAGTGTAACTACAGGATGTAATGAGACTTAACATCTTATGTCTCAGGATGACGAGCGCAGTGGAATGCCACACAGAACCTTGTAACTCAAGGTGCTGGATGGTGTTTCTACTGTTTATGAATGGTCGTATTGCTTACCATCAGGCAAACGGCATGCTCGTCTCGTCATTCGATGGCATAAAAAAATCTGATTTATCATCAACATAATAACCATCATCCATACCATACCATACCAGCCCTGTATTATATACTGCCCACTGCTAAGCACGGGCCTCCTCTACTAGGTATAACCACATAATTATAATCTCTAGATGACTAGAGACTATAATTATGTGTACTAGCATTATAACCATGTACTAATTCACAGAACACTGAACCAGGTTGAATTGTGAGGCTCACTTTTTATACACCCAACAGTCACTCCCATCATTAATTTGACATCTATACCCGTTTTTTACAATTATTGTTCTGAATTACCTGCCGTAATATTTTAGATACCTTTGACAATTAATAAACATGAAATACCCTAATCACTACATAGTATAAAACAAAGTCGCTTCCCGCCCAGAAAATCTCATTCACGCGGGCGAAGCCGCGAGCAGAAGTGTTGTAATACATACAATAAAGCAGTACAACCGGTGTATCTGTAGTCTGTACATTTTAAAAAATGTGATTAAAAAGAAAGGGGGTGACTTATGGTGAAGGCACACCAAACGCGCCGAACGAATCGAATTTTAGAATTCTGTATATGAATTTCACTTTCGATTCGGACGATTCGACGCGGGGAAGTGTGCGAGGTTTCATGAGATTTCATACACAGAATTTTAAAATTCGTGTCGTTCGACTCGTTCGATGCGTTCGGCTCGGACAAATGTGCGTCCACCATTAAGAAAATAAATGAAATACAATCTGCGGTTTTTGTAAATCTTTTCTCTGTCCGTTTTTCTGTTTGTTTGTTACTACACATCTCCAAAATTGCTGAATGGATTTCGATGAAATTTGGCACACGGATATATCATATCCTTGCTTAACACATAGACTTCTTTTTATCTCGGGAAAACTTTTTCACGTGGGTGGAGCCGCGAGCAAAGGCTAGTACTTAAATAAATATGAAATCACCTTTAAAAAGGTATTAACATATTTTGGGGGCAAAATAGGACTTTTAATTATTTGTATTATATCTGGAGCAATTCACAGCTACTAATAATATGAATTGTCTTATTTTTATTGAGCTTTTCTTGGTACCTTGGGGCGGCAAACTACTGAATCCTCCCCGAGCCGAAGAACCTACGCTACGCCATCGTCCGGAATGCTAGTTATCAATTAACATCGTCATATTTGAGTTTGTATCTTCATTAATCGTTCTACTTAATTGATAACTTTCCAAAGTAACTAGCTATGCATATTAACTCAATAAATTAACCCGTTATACATTGTTACTGGAATTTATTTGTGTTCCCTCTGGCATATTTGATATTAATTAAGAATAGGTATTATCGGTTTCTCTATTTATTTAAAGGCGGTAGATTGATGTATTAGTTGGACAGTATTTACAAATACCTTGTTAGTAAAAGCTCGGCAGTTAATGAGTTGAAAAATAATGACAATTTGCCCTGAAATAGTGCCTTTATATTTTTTGTTATAATTTATTTCGGGTATAACTGGAAATACAGAACGGGTTAAAGAAACTAAGTGTCTAAATAGTAGTTCTAGACACAAAAAACAAATTTCTTTTAATTGATCATATTTATTTGGCCACCTACCTTTCAGGGTCACGACATGCAACATAATATTTTTATTGGGTGTGTATTATAATTTAAGAAAACGCATAACTGTATTATAGCCTATAGTTTTTAATGAGTTATTTATTTCTTAGTTTATAATTGTATGTAAGTTGTGTCTGTGCTAAATAAAATACATTTCTTTCTTTCGTTTTATATTATTCTGTAAAAAAACTTTCTATATGAGCAATGTCGCGGGCAAAAACTACTCAATACGTAAAGCTAACAATCTATAAATCACATCACATTTAACATAGGTGAAATACCGTAAATATTGATACAAAATATGGCAAGAGGAGCCAGCCCAGTCGCAATGATATATGGGGGTCGATCCAAGAACAACGATAAATATGAAATGCGTTGGACGTGAAGCATTTTGTTTTATTTGTATTGTATTTTTTTTATCATACTGGCCAGTGAATGAAATGAATGAATGAAATCCTCCTAGCCAGTTTCGGCCACGGCGGCCAATCTCAACGGAGATCAGCCAGGTACGCAGGAGATATTATAGTGCATAAGTGTGTGCGCAATACACAGGTGCACTCGCTATTCCTTCACTCTCATAGTCCGGTGAGACGGCAATCCGACATGACCGGAGAGAGATCAGGCGCAGGACCAACGGCTTTACGTGCTTTCCGAGGCACGGGGGTATCACACCGCCAACTTCCTGACTCCGAGCTGCGACTGAATAAATTTTAAGATGGAAAAACCCTATGACTGGCCAGTAGTATTACTATGATTGAATTCTATGTTAGACTTTTTATAAACAAATAAAAAATCAACACAATCGGTTGAGGGTAACTACTTCAAAATTTACTGCTTCAATATAAGCAAAATGTTTACTTTGCCTACAATTTGTATCTATTTGGGTCTGGATGGCCATTCTGAATCCTTTTAAAAAACAAAAACCAGCATTATTCAAATTCAAAAGAAACTTATCTAAAAGGTCCCAACGAAACGTCCACATTCTACCCATTTAGGATGTCGAAACTGGTGAAAAGTATTGAAGTGGGGGTCAAAGGGCACCTCAGGGTCCCAGTTCTAGTTCAAAACAATAAAATTTACATTCTTATGAAAGGGTCCTACCCAATAACTATACCATGCGATGTTACTGAGGGCTTGGATACTGCGTGTAAAAACTATTCACACTTACGGGACCAAACGCTTTGAATTCAAATTTCGTCTCTTGGGTAATTACTTCACACCCCTCATTTTGTTATCCCTTAGACTGGGCTTTGTAGAGCATGTTTTTGTATTTTTTAAAAAAAAAATTCTAGCAGAAGGGTAAATTAATAGAGTAATAGTTATAGCAGGATATTTGGTATGCTAACGCTAGCTATCTACATAGATCGATAAGGATTGGATATAATTTCTTTAATATTATAGTTAATTAATGTTTTTATATTTTATTACCAAATGGCTAATGACACACAAAAAAAATCCCAACAAAAACAAAATTAAAGCCTCGTTTTTATAAATTCCAAAATTGAATTTGAAATTCGAAAAAAGTAGAGCCGTTTAAAAATCTAAAAGTCTATGGTATTAGCAATGGAACAGTGCCGGAATTCGCAATAAAAACAGACTAGTGTCTGAAAATACGATTCCGTACCGTCCCGCGTTTAATACGGTTTGCGTCTGTTGATTTCGGATTTTCAATTACCTTTTCCAAAAGGTTCTGCTTTGTTATGCATTAAAAATGGCACCCCCCATTCCTGTAGGAATTATTCGGGCGGTATTGTAATTGCGTTTTAATGTCTGGGTAATTGTATCCTTCTTTTTAGAGGAAGTGAAATAAGGTTTTAAGGTTTTTGTCAATTTAGGTCAATGGATTTAGCAGCGTGAATGCTCTGTGAGGTTTTAGTTTCAATTTCCATTCGAGTCGAAAAATTATACGAGACTATTTGGGTCCGATTTAGCCATGGGATTATCATACGAGACTATTACCAATTTAGTGATGGAATTAGCTTCTATCATGTTAAGGCACGGAAACAAGCTAGACTAACTATGCCTTATTCTTGTTCAATCTTTGGAAGGCCACTGCCGAACATAGGTCTCCTCTAAAGATTTCCAACCAACCCGTTAGAGACCACCTGCGTCCAGCGAGTTCCTGTGACCTTTACGAGGTCGTTTGCCTATCTCATTTTACAGAATTATAGTGTTTAAACATGATAATTTCTGAAATACTGCTGAAATTCTGAAAAATATTATTGTAATATGAAGTTGTAATTAATTATAATTAAACCCGTGTTCCAAGCTACTTTTTATTCCGGACACGAATGCAAACAAAGCCGCAATCAAAAGCCAGTTTGTACGTAAAAATAATAATTGGTATATTGTGTAAAATGTTTTTTTGTGTCTTCAGGTCATTGAGTCAAGTATGCTTTTCGTTCAGCGAAGCATCTAGTAATGTGTATTCATGTTGAGCACCATTATAAAATGTTTATGGTAGAGTTCATGCTAGTTTACTTGTTGACTCCATGAATGCTCGACTGGAATTGTACCACTTATGGAAAGCTGAGTTGTGTTTCTGAACGTACGATAGGCGGAGACTCAAACTTAGTTCATTCAAAAATTCTGTTGATTGAGGTCGGTTATGTAACGATTATTTTGGTCTTATTGTTTTAGATTCGAGTTAGTAATAATAACATGACCCGCTATCTTATCTTTATTATTTATCCTCTTAATATATTTATTATCGCAGACATAGAGCAAGAGTCTATAATAAAATGTCTGGTTTCAGAATAAAAAGTAGAACACTGATGTTGAGAAAAGTACTGGAATGGGTGCAGGAGCCGTCGCCAAGATGCTTCTCTATAAGCGTTAATGATAATAGAAAAAATAATAATATATATACATGGGAATGACATATCCGATCAATAAGCTTTTCGCACTGATATATCATTCCCACACTTCTTTTTCTATTTGATTGGGGTTAACGCTTGTAGAAAAATATTCTGGCTACGGGCACAGTAGTAGGTAAGGATTAGAGAGTTCAAAGACCAACACTAGCTTTACAATATCAGTATCGATTAGCAGTTTTCTAGCCACAAATATATATCATTGCTCTTTACTGTTGACAGGCAAAGATTTCTTCCTGTTAGGTGATATCTTAACCCCCGACAAAAAAGAGGGGAGTTATAAGTTTAGGGTGTGTATCTGTGTAACTGTGTATCTGTATGTCTGTCTGTGGCATCGTAGCTCTCAAACGAATGAACCGATTTGGACGCGGTTTTTTTTGTTTGAAAGCTGATGTGACTGCGATGGTTCTTAGCTATAATTTATGAAGATCTGTTCAGGCGTTTGAGGATTATCAGCTCATTTCCAACTTAAAAAATCCGATTGACTTCAAATTTGGTGTACTGTGATATTCAATATATTTGTAAACATGAGCTGATGCTGCGGCATCAAGTAGTCTGCGGGATACCCAACTCCTTAGCAACTTATAGCAGATATAGTGTGTTTGGGCTCATAAGGATGGGCTCAACGAGTAGGTGATAGATAGATAATTATCAAGGCCCCATGATGGAGAATAAAGTAGTTTAAAAAGTTTGAAATATAAATTAAATTATAATTTAAATAACCCCCGACACAAAAAATCTATAAAAAGTAAAATAATAATAGTGTCTTTGTCGTTTATGTACCTAGTAATATTTTGACTCAAGCGTCCTCACGTTGGGGGACCGAACTCCGGACCAGGGAGATGAAAATACTTCTTTAGCGGTCCCCTGACGCGGCGACGGTTGGGTCAAAATATTACTAGGTACTTAAACGACAAAGACACTATTATTATTTTACTTTTTAGAGATTTTTTGTGTCGGGGGTTATTTACATTTTTAGATTTTTCGGTGGCTTTAATGTCCTTCGTAACTTTGCCTCATTTGGAATGAATGAATGATTTTCAAAAATAATTAAAATTCCTTTGAGTCTTAAATAAATCCAAGGATACTTAAGGCACTTGGATAAATATCTTCAACTTATTTCGCTGAAGCAAAAATTTAATTGACGCAGATACTCCAGGCGAGTTGTTATGGACCATTTGGCTAAACAGTTACTGTTTTATTCGGCGAGTTTAGAACAAAGGGTTTTAAGATAAAACAAATAAATTGTTTCCCGAAGGCTAGCTGAATGTAAGTTGTCAATAAAGGTAATGTCTCAAGCCTTTGTGTTTAAATTGCTTGAAAAATATTTTTTGCTTGGAATAACAATGAAATTATAGAGTTATAAAAATTCATAACATCGTTATGAGCGTAACAGTGTATTGCTGGATAAAGGCTTCTCCAAATTTGACTGCGAGATTTGCGTTTGATATAAGCCAAAGTATTCTCTATCTTCATTGCAAGATGTTTCAAAATGTTATCGCTGAATTAATGTTTTTTCCACTGTTTTAGTTTACTGCACCCGATAATAATGTCTGGTAAAAAAAAAACGGCCAACACCTCTGTATTTCTCGATGGCATAATTATTGTGGTCTTCCTAATTGCTCATTCAGTCTGCTTTTGGCAGGTCCATCTGGAAATGTCAAGTTGAGGGATGTGTTCAGGAGCGGACTGTGACTGATAATGATGATTGCCTTTAAATGAATTAATATTCAAAATAGTACAATCGTAGTCAGTGTTGAAGTATTAACCGTCGCATATATCTTCAGGATATTTAAGAGGCGCCAACGCGTATATCGAAACCATAAATCAACTGCGAAAGTAACGCTCAATAAACAATAGAGAGGAATAAAGATCCATCTTAGAAAGCTAAAACAATAAATGTTATCCCATAAAACAGCGTTTACTGCCCGATGGTTGTCGTGCGACGCTCTTCATACAATATTTATGCTCTGTAAGGCTTACAGCAGACTGTATTTTTTGCTATATTTATTCGCTTCCATTGAATATTATTTCGTTTAGTTAAGGTATTATTTTGAAGATATTGGAGTTTATTGTGGTGTTGGAAGTGTTTTACACATAATCACGCCTTTTATTCCCGATGGCGTAGGCGCAACCAGTGCACCCACTTTTCACCGTGCGTATTTCGTCCTATGATGTGATTGGGGGCGAACATATCGCTATACAGGGTACAAATTCCACACTCCGGGCTGATACTGATTAAAAACCCAACATCATTTTGCCTGACCCGGGGATCGAACCCAGGAGGGAGTAAAGTGTTGTACTTTATTATTGAAATATTTTTTTGTAGCCAGCGTAAAGCTGCTATAAGAAACTCTTTATTAGGAAACTTACCGCCAAGCAGCAGTGTGCATGGACAGTTGTGTTTCGGTTTGAAGGACATTGTAGCCAGTGTAACTACTTGCATAATTAGACTTAAATAAAATTGCTGGATGGTCTTTGTTTATGGGAGGTTGTATCGCTTACCACCAGGCAAACGGCATGTTCGTCTCGTCATTCAAAACAATAAAAAAAATTGCTAGTGATAATATTAATTTTGTGAAGAGTTCCTATTTCCAAAAGGAACTGACGATATAAAGTTATCCCCATCGCACCTAAATATCAAGATTTATCGACGAGTGGATGACCTTGAAGGACGGAATAGTGAAATATGACTATACGACACGTAATAAGAAACTGCCACTTCATATTTGTATTCTGTGAGGCAGTGGTTATAAATAATAACCATTCTCATACACTGAACACGCATTTTGTACGGGCATGGTTAAGTGACACCACAGCACCTGATGGTAGGCGGAACAGAGTCCAGATAGTGTATCCTGGATGCATAAAGCAGCAGACCGGGCTCTTTGGCGTACCTTGGTAGAGGCCAATATTTAGCAGTGGACTGCAAGGGGCTGATGATGATGATGACAGTGATGATGATGATGATGATGGTGGTGGTGTTGAGTGTCAACTGACGAGAGATGATTACCCCTCGCTAGTCAACATAATTATGTCGGCCTGTTTGTCTGATATACGCAAGATCCTGGTACGTGACTCAGGTGGTTCACTAGGCCGGGGTTTACGCCTCTGCAGGCCGATTTTGACAGATTGGTATGGAAGTCTTTGGGGGAGGCTTTTGTTCAACAAGATTTCCAAAGGAAAAAAATAAGACGAAGAAGTACAGTGGTTGCTTTAGGGGCGGGTACAAATACCTTACCACCCGCAAATGTATATTTACAAAGTATCTCTTAACACAATGGCGAAACCCACACACACTCACGCCTGTTACCCTCGAAGGGGTAGGCAGAGGGGCTACTAGTGCACCCATTTTTCGCCGTTATTCCGTCCCATGATGTGATAGGGGGTGAGCCTATCGCCATATAGGGCACAAATTCCAGACTACGGGCTGATACTGAATAGAAAAATTCAATATCACTTTGCCCGACCCGGGGATCGAACCCGAGACCTCAGCTTTGCAGTCGTACTGTAATACAACTACGCCACCGAGGCAGGCTATTTGAATCTATGCTTTTATACTAATATTATAAAGCTGAAGAGTTTGTTTTGTTGAACGCTATAATCTCAGGAACTACTTAACCGAATTTGAAAATTCTCTCACTAATAGGAATCTACGTTACCCCTGAGTGCTATAGGCTTCTTTGTATCCCGGAAAAACTTTGACGCACGGACAGAGCCGCGAGCATCACCTAGTTACTTAATAAAGTAAACGGTTTCTTACAAATCCCACGGAGATAAAAATCTTGTCTCTTCTATTAGAGTTCAGACTTTGCATAAGCGGGGTTTAAATCAAACTTTATGACTTTCGGATTGCATTATACAGTGAGATGAGAGAAATTGGATTATAAAATACCAGACTTTTGCTCGCGGCTTCACCCGCGTGAAAAAGTTTTTCCGGGATATAAATATTTTCCCGGGATAAAAAGTATTTATAGCACTCACGATTAATGTAGCTTCCTATTGGTGAAAGAATTTTCAAAACCGGTTGAGTAGTTTTTGAGTTTATCCATTACAAAAAAACAAACCTTTCCTCCTTATATATTAGTATAGAAAAGGTGGAAAGTGGAAAGAAAATTTTGTATCGTTACGGAAATCTATTTACTGCTGATTTTATAGTTTCTTAATCAACTTTACGAGAGGTGAGAGATCGTAAATTGTATCTAAATCTCATCTTTGTAAAGGGTACTTCATTTTATCAATGTCTTAGTTACCGTACGTATTAATTTATTTATGTAAATACATTAACTGACTGGACTGCCTCGCTGGCGTAGGTGTATTATGGTACGACTATAATGCTGTGGTCGCGGGTTCCATTCCCGGGTCGGGCAAAGTGATATTGAGTTTTTCTATTCAGAATCAGCTTGCAGTCTGGAATTTGTGCCCGATATGTTGATAGGCTCGCCCCCTATCACATTATGGGACGGAATAACGGCGAAAAGTGGGTGCACTAGTTGCGCCTCTGCCTACCACTTCGGAGATAAAAGTCGCGCGCGTGTGTGTGTGTGTGTGTGTGTGTGTACGTGCGTGCGTGCGAGCGTGCGTGCGTGCGTGCGTGCTTGCGTGCGTGCGTGCGTGCGTGCGTGCGTGCGTGCGTGCGTGCGTGCGTGCGTGCGTTCGTGCGTGCGTGTGTGTGTGTAAATAAATTACGTTGTTATTTTATACCTTAGTTCTTATGGCAACAACACTCAATTACGGATTTCAAAAAATATTAACACCATCTAAACAACGGTATTTATCCTGAACGTAATACAAATACAAAAAGATTTATGAGACATTCCAATAGGATTCGAATTGAAATGGTTAAAATCGAAGATGTAGGACCCGGGAATCCTTGATTCCGGTAATATTCCGAATTTCCAGAACATCGGCGTATTTATTTGGCAGCCGCTCGTCAAATCGGATAGCGCCGTGACGAGTTGGCATTGCGAACACTTTGAAACGTAGATCAAAGGTACTGGAATAGATAACAAAATACTTTTTTACTGTCATTGTTTTTATCACAAGTCGGCAAAACTTGTGTTACAACTCATTAAATCTGATGTTAAACGATCTGATGTGCACTCTCTGTAAAATTACATAATACAAGTAGATTATTGATGCGACGCCGGCCTTAAGGCCGGAGCCAGTGGACAGTGATGGGCAGACAGTGGTGGGCAGTTTATACCAGCCCTGTATAAACTGCCCACTGCTGAACACGGGCCTCTACTACTAAGAGGATAGTCCACTACGCCAGCCTAGTGCAGGTTGGCAGGCTTCAAATACCTTCGAAATTATCTTTGAGTATTCCCAGGTATATAGATTTTCTTACGATGTTTTCCTTCACCGAAAATTTCAAAGAAAAGGTAAGGGTATTATGGAACAAAGCGGATTTTCGGGCCTCCAAAAATTTCGCTCACCATTTTAATCACTACCTCTATTATAGTATTAGATTGGTTATCTGTGAGATAGATACGATGCAACCCGAGAATCCTCATGTTATGGGATTTATAAAGAACTCTTCCAGCATCAGTAGTTCTTTGTTTTCTCTTTCGCTTTATCTTTCGTTTTTTCATCCAACGACACTTTCAATGACTTAGGCGCGTTCACGACGCCCCATAATCATTTCGTGCGACGCCTAAAATTATCGTCAGTCCACGTTTCCCGTTTTTAATTAAAACTCTGATGTAAGAATAAATGAAAACTAATTCTGTTTGGCGAACACCTAGCCCGGAGTCCCATCTCGCGTTGAAGTGTTGAATGCTCTGAAATTTATTCAGCATGTATTAATTATATATTTTTTTAAGTTCCAAACGTCATAAAGACGACTTTTAATGAACGTGTGATGAGTTGGGATAAATATTTAGGTATATTAAATTTATTTAGTGATAGAAATATGAATTTCGTGTCGGCGGAGTAGTGACTATTATTGAACGTCTCTCAGGCCTTATTTTCGGATAAACTTTTTTAATTTAGCACGGTCTACTGGTTGTTGGAAATTAATCATAAGATTTTGGTATTCTAGATCCGTCAATCAGGTTAAATTATGAAGTCTGGAACCCAGATCTCATAACCTGGAACGTAAATTATAGACTTATTCCATTTTAAAATATTGATTATTAAAGTCCATAAACAATAAAGAATTCCCTTTTACTTACGTAACCGCCACTGAATTTCAGTACTTTGAATTTAAACCGTTTACAATACCGGTGTGTGTGACACCCGATGGCCCGTCTGTCCGTTATTTTTACAGACGAATAATATTAAATTAAAACGTGTAGGCTCTTTTCAATTTTAAATGGTTATTTTACGGTCCAAATTCGGTATCGTTGGTGACGTTAATGTTTCGTTTTCGCACAGTGAACGTTATCTATTATTTGCATGGTGACAATTCCGTATAATTATTGAGGCGCGGTTGATGTGTTGGTGGGTGTGTTTTTGTGAACTGGATTTTATGGCGTTTTTAATGGCGCGGCAAAGGGGTTCGTGGTGCAGTGCGGTGAAATAAAAATATTGTATTATGTAGGTATATGAAATATAAAAATACCAGTCCTGTATTATATACTGTCCCACTGCTGGGCACGGGCCGCCTCTACTACTGAGAGGGTTTAGGCCTTAGTCCACCACGCTGGCCTAGTGCGGGTTGGTTGACTTCATATACCTTCGAAATTATTATAAAGAACTTAGGTATGTAGGTTTCCTCAAGATGTTTCCCTTCACCGTTAAAGCGAACGATAATTGATGAACAATACACACGTCAGAGGTGTGTGCCTTGGGTTTTGAACCTCCGGACATTGTCTCGGCAGGCCGTTCCATTCCCAACTAGGCTATCGTCCACTATATTCCTTTCGTTTCGTCGTATATGAAAATCACTCATTGTTTTAGGGCATGAGAAAAAGAAAATTGCTTTTCTCAAGGAAAGTGATTGCTAATGATTACTTATGTAAAAAAAATCAAAAAATAAAACGAAATCAACGTTAACCTGAAATTAATATAAGTAAGTATTTATTATATGTACCGACTATATTTCTACTTTTGTTGCCAAACTTTCCAACTCCCTGTAGACTCATTGACCTTTTGGTTCATTTTCCTTATACAAAGGTATTTCTTGTAAATAAATGTGGTCATATAAATAATGTGAAGACGGTCAAATATAAGAAGAATTATTATCACGATATTTATAAACTGCTAACTTTTTCTCGCGGTTTCGGCTATGTTAAAGTAATAAAAACTATTAACTTTTCAAAATAAAAGTACCGTAGTATACATTTTATTAATCTAAGATTTAATTAAACCAGCAAATTAATGGGTATACTTCTAACAAACATCTAAG
This sequence comes from Lapara coniferarum, assembly GCA_949316025.1. Lineage (NCBI taxonomy): Eukaryota > Metazoa > Arthropoda > Insecta > Lepidoptera > Sphingidae > Lapara > Lapara coniferarum. Next base: position 15,360,983 of record OX438925.1, on the reverse strand, counting down.
CATACAAAAAGCTTGTAATAGGTACTATCACATTTTTAAGGTATTATTGGATTATTGTTATATTCATAATACACACACACACACGCCTGTTATCCCCGAAGGCGTAAGCAAATTCCAGACTCCGGGCTGATACTGAATTGAAAATATCACTTTGCCCGACCCGGGGATCGAACCCGAGACCTCAGCTTTGCAGACGTACTGTAATACAACTACGCCACCGAGGCAGTCATCCTACTTCCTACTAATATTATAAAGGCGAAAGTTTGTAAGAATGTATGGATGTTTGGATGTTTAGATGTTTGGATGTATGGATGTAAGGATGTTTGTTCCTCTTTCACGCAAAAACTACTGAACGGATTTCGATGAAATTTGGCACACGGGTAGATCATGTCCTGGATTAACACATAGGCTACTTTTTATCCCGGGAGAATATAAACTGGGACTTTTATCCCGGAAAAACTTTTTAATGCGGGCGGAGCCGCGGGCAAAAGCTAGTATTATATATTTTCATGTCATGTTATATTCATAATGCTTACCGAAAAATAACAGCATTTTAAATAACAGCAAGCTTACATTGACACTCAATTTGTTTAATCCATCGAAATAAATAAAACAATTTCAACAAAAGTAATCTATTAAAATCCTTTGACATAAAGAATTGAATGGTTTAACTATTTCCCCGTTTCGCGCCCATTGTATCGTAATTTTTCCGCGCAAAAATCGCTATTAAACGGAAAGCGCGGCATGAGACTCAGCTGTGCAATAAAGAGTGTGCTGTGTTAAGAATCTCCTGGAAACTGGTCCCCTGGGCGTTAGATTGATGACCCCGATGCCTTCAGGTGATCCAGGGATAAATTGCCGCTGGAACAATAGTGTCGTGTGTTCACATCGATTCGAGCATCGGAATGTGTAATCGATTTTTCTATTCGGTTAATGAAGTATATGGGTGTTGTTACTTAATAGTATAGAAGCTTGGCAATTGAATTTTATATGAACAGAAGAAGTAAATATTTTTTTATACATTGATAATAATTTTAGTACCAGTATCACGAAAAAATTGTTAAACTAAAATATGTTATCGATTTCAAGTAGAATCGATGAGACAAAAGCAACAAAAAAGCTCATTCCTAAAGTTATTCTGTGGAAAGCGACTGGTGCTTTTTGCTTTATGACTGGCTGCTTGGGAAATATTATCGCCAGGTCAGCGTATTTATGTTGTCCAAAATAGTGAGGGTCAAAATTGTTATGTCTGTATTGCATTACCTCGGGTCTTGGGGGTAATCCGTCTTTGTGGAATAGTGATGTAATAAACGTTTTTATTTCTACGTCTTATTATAGTTACTAGTTGGTCGGGTATTGGGTTATCCTCTTGGTATAAATAGGGTTTTATTTATCTATGGGATACGTTAAATCTCCAGTGATAGTAACTAAGATTAATAAATTGTGGGATAAGTTTTAGTAGTATATTTTATAAAGTTGATGTAAATTCGCCATCTTATGGTAAAAACAACTTTTCCCTTAGTAGCTAGGTACTTTGTTTTTTCTATATCGTTATGTAATTACTACTTATACTTAAAATTTCATATACTTGAGTTGGAGCAGACAAACTATATTTATCTTCTTTCCTCTAAAGCGCTAAATGTAATACCATCCTTTTCTACTTCGCCGATTACGAATAAAGCGATTGTCTGGATTATTCTAGGTTAAGCTACTGAAAATTCAAACTCAGTTCATTGACTCGGTGGTATTCGCGTGGATTACTTTTATTTCCACTAACACAAAATGAAAGTGAAAATTTTATGAACGATTATATTATTAAAGCTTTTTGGATTTATTTTGACCGGTACTGAAGTTGACCATACATACACACTCACGCCTGTTATCCTCGAAGGGGTAGGCATAGGCGCAACTAGTGCACCCACTTTTCGCCGTTATTCCGTCCCATGATGTGATAGGGGGCGAGCCTATCGCCATATCGGGCACAAATTCCAGACTCCGGGCTGATACTGAATAGAAAAACTCAATATCACTTTGCCCGACCCGGGGATCGAACCCGAGACCTCAGCTTTGCATTTTTTTATGTTATCTATTAACGAAAACTTTTAAAATTCAGGGAGGACTAAATATAAGCCATGAGCATATTGATCTTGTGACTGCGTGACATTTTAGACAAGGAGGATCTAAGTTCGAATCCCGACACTTTGTGCTTTTAACACAACTCGCTAGGGACCACAAGACGTCAGTCTGGTCAAATCATAAGACGCATTTTCGTATACTTGCCTCATAAAATAAATATCATGTTTATATATAATTACGCAACGAATTCACCAACCGGCGCGCATTGAAGTAAATGTAGAAGCTCGTTAAATTTGTTAAAATACCGTGAAATATCGCGATGCGCGGCCACTCAGGGGACTGGTCCGGGATATCTCGGTCTTATCGTGTTCTTTATATTTTTCTAATATTCCCAGAGCCGTGCATTTGCATGAGTGAACTCTTGAATATATAATATCCTAGTATGTTTAGATAGCTGAGAATGACTTCAAGTTTTGGTTAGTGAGAATTTCCTATCCATAGAACGTATATTATATGTGTTACACAAAAATACTGCTACAAATTCTTTTGATAAAATTCTTACAATTTTACGTCTAAAATTCAGTCTCGAGAAAATTACGGATATTTTATGTACTAAGCAACGAAACACGAATAAGAGTCTTAAGTGAATTTTATACTTCAATCTACGGACTTTAATAAATAAATTAGAGTGGGAGAGACTCGTACGTAATTTTAACGAGATCTCGGGCATCCTAAGGGCACCGCGTCAGGAAAGTACTCTCAAAAGGATGAAAGAACCAAACAAAGTACGGACGTGTGCAGAATTCGCGTATGCCCGTTTTACAATTTGTTACATCGCTTAAATTGTAATAAAGCTCTAGAGTAACATATACATTCGGCGAACAATTCCTTGTAAGCGCATTCGAAGCAGAACGGAATTTGAACCATATCAACGAACTTTACGATTCATATTCAGTAATGTTAAATTTATTTTACGATGTTTTGGAGTTTTTCAAACTCGTGTGAGGTTTATAGAAAGAGGTGTACTGTGAATCCCGGATGGATACAGTTCGAATTCTATTTACCTTAACAGATGCCGTCATTATTCCTTCAGCATTCCTTACGGGATAGCGCCGTGTGGAGCGAAATTGACAAATTCAGAGACGCCTGCGTTCCATGGAAATTCTAGCGAGATTTCTCTTACGTCAAAAATTTACATACTTTCTTAGGTGTGGATTATATTTATTAGCGGAAATAACCTATTTTTCTTTCTGTGATCAAATTATAATTGGAGTTCCCCAAGCCCAAATTGGATAGCTAAAGACATTTTAATACTTTCTACTCTGTACTTAGGCAAACTCTTCTATAAGAATCAATAATAACAGTGCAAACAGTTATACCTTAGTAAATGAATACCGCTTTCTGTTTGATAAAACTGTAATAAAACGTAGTTAAATTAGTCTCAGCTTCCAATAAATAGTAATAAAACTTTATTATAAAATTGAAATTTCATTTTCCAAGGACGCGACGGCCTGATATTTTCTAAAATGTAGAGCAGTATTTTTTAAATATAGTTACTGATTTTATTGCTGTCTCGGTGGCGTAGTTCTATTACAGTACGACTGCAAAGCTGAGGTCTCGGGTTCGATCCCCGGGTCGGGCAAAGTGGTATTGAGTTTTTCTATTCAGTATCAGCACGGAGTCTGGAATTTGTGCCCGATATGGCGATAGGCTCGCGCCCTATCACATCATGGGACGGCATGTCGGCGAAAAGTGGGTGCACTAGTTGCGCCTCTGCCTACCCCTTCGGGGATAACAGGCGTGAGTGTATATGTATATGTATATGTATGGCGATAGACTCACCCCCAGTCACATTATGGGACGGAATACGCACAGCGAAAAGTGGGCGCACTGGTTGCGCCTCTGCCTACCCCCTCTGGGATTAACGGCGTCAGTGTGTGTGATTGTATTCCTGTCTGAAATATTTTAAAAGATAAATTTGGTTAATATAAATTAGCTTTACCTGAATATCGTTTTAATGACGAAGAATGAAATATGAGTTAGCAGATGACGTTGGTTGGTATGTGATTACCAACATTCATGACCATACAATGACAAAGCAAGTATATTTTTGTATTGATGGCAACATTACGCAAAACTCGAAAACAAGAGAATATTATGAGCTAACATCACGTCATTGAATCGTGAAGTGATATTTTAATTATCCTAGAATTATATTATCCAAATTCATAGTGCGATAAAACAGAAAATTACCGACCATCATAGTTCAAAGAAATCAAACGTGACATAATTAAATACAAATATAAAACGTTTATTCACTCAAAACCATGACACACAAATTACAATGTAAAGAAATAATAAAAAAAAACACATACTAACACAAATACACATAAAAGAATTAACAATGAAAGAAAAAAAAATCAACAATTGCAAAGGAATAAGCGTATCGTCCCAAACGTCATGACTGAGTGCGGAATGGGTCTCATTCAGCAAAACCACGAGCGAATCACGGCGCTAAATGATTTATTAATAAAAATAATTGACAAAATCATTTATTCCTCATAAGTTTACATTGAGATATGCAATAAATGAGGCAGGCTCAACAATTAATTAGAACCCTCAGCATCGCTGGGTATAAGCGTTTCGCGCAATGGCGTCTGCACTTAATAGTCTCAGACCGGAGGCTGTCTTTAATTACTTATGTACTGTCTTGTATATAATGTACTGCGAAAGGGTTCGTTTAATTTGTGGCGGGGCTAAGAAATATTAGCGTAAGTGCAAGGGAGTTTTTATTAATGTTTTTTTTTTATTTAGATAAGGAATAAGTCATGATGAGTTATTCATTGACTGTCTCGGTGGCGTAGTTATATTACGGTATGACTGCAATGCTGAGGTTTTGGGTTCGATTCACGGGTCGGGCAAAGTGATATTCGGTTTTTCAAATTCAGTATCAGCCCGAAGTCTGGAGTTTGGGCAATAGGCTCGCCCCCTATCACATCATGGGACGGAACATGCACGGCGAAAAGTGGGTGCATTAGTTGCGCTTTTGCTTACCCCTTCGGGGATAAAAGGCGTGAGTTTGTGGGTGAGTAATTCATTAAAATTATTTCCAAATATACATTTGATATCTTCTTAATTGGATTACCTCGGTGGCGTAGTTGTATTGCGAGTGCGGTACGACCATCGTCTAAGTCCCGGCGATAGAAACGTCATCTATTTCAAAGGATAAAAAAATCCTCATACTATGAGCGTAATAGTTTGCCTCTATCTACCCTAAATTGCCCATTCGTATCGTTTGGTGAGAGTTTTGATACTTTCAATAGTCTGTCAAGGCCCGCGACGAACACCGGTGTCCATATACATAGGGTTTTCCCATACATCTATATATATAAGCGGGCCTTGAAGGGTTAAAAAATCGACGGTTACTGTGTTACCTACTTTTGTAAAGCGTTCATAATAAAGTCTAAGATATTTGATGGTTGACTGGTCTAGGTGGTTTAGTATCGCAAGTAATTATTATTACCAATTTTTTATGACATTTGTATATAATGAGAAGATTTATGAATCTGTGAGAGGTGAAAGAGGCGTGTTTTATTGTATTTTACTTCATAACACCAATTGTGTTTCGGAGGCTGATATATATCCAACTTGACAAAACATTCGAACAAATGTTTGCCTTGAGGCATATTAAATGTTGTTTTATTGGATTAGAGCCTTATTCACGAATTTACACATTTTAGTAAAGTTGAAGAGAAAAGAAATGTGATATACTTTCATAAAACCATTCATAATTTTATACCTGAAAACTACAGCAACGAACAAAGAAAAAACACTGCTAAAACAATAACCCAGTTTAATATTTGCTCTGCCGTCTTGGCTATTTTTAATAGTGGCGTTTTATTACCATCGCCCCAACTTTTGTGTCTCATCGCGAAATTGCAAGGAAAATAAAATTTCATCCACATTATTCATTGCGAAAACGGAGTACAACACAAAATTCACTTAAAGTTTTACTTCGATTAACTTGTCCATCAGTAGGACAAACTGGCACATTTCACCAAACGGATACGTCAATTTGTCCAAAAAGTGTGAAGAAACGTAGCAAACAAACTGTGCGACGCAATTTATCAGAATAACGAGCTTTTTCGAATCTCCTTTAGGTGACACTCGGTTCATTTATTTTTTTTCTTATCCATTTCGATCACATGTGGGATATTACTCTTGCTTGGCTCCTTTAAAATGTTATCGCGTCTTGTCTTGACTGCGAAAAAGTGCTATTTGTCAAGCCGAAGGGAATATTGGAAGGGAAGTGCTAGAGCTGGCGCAAAATTAAATTACGCCATGTCAAGCCACGTTGTGATTGTTGTACACGTGATCAATACTCATAGTGATGTCTACATGTTATTATGTATACTCTATATGTCTGTGCATGCATTTGTGTACTGTTAATTATATTCGATAACCGTTTAACAACGTAAAATGCTTAGAAAATATGTTTTTCACTTTTAATATTAACAGTCATACTTATAAAACACACGAATTGAGAGCATCCTCCTTTTTTGAAAGTCGGTTAAAAATATATAAAATATCATCTCATTTGCCTAAAAAAGTCAAGCACAAAATTCAACATTCAAGCAAAACACTGCAGTAAATATTTATCGGTTCATCCCAAACAGGTTTTTTTTATTTAATAGTGAATTGAGTGAATAAAAAATACATTGGTATATATTTTTAATGTGGTCACGATACTGGTTGACATTTTAATTACATCTTTATGTTAGAATTTTTTAAGATGTATCCTACTAATATTATAAAGGCGAAAGTTTGTAAGAATGTATGGATGTTTGGATGTATGGATGTTTGTTCCTCTTTCACGCAAAAACTACTGAACGGATTTTGATGAAATTTGGAACACGAGTACATCATGTCCTGGATTAACACATAGGCTACTTTTTATCCCGGGAAAACATAAAACGGGACTTTATCCCAGAAAAACTTTTTAACGCGGGCGGAGCCGCAGGCAAAAGCTAGTAATATATAAACTGTAATCAGTATGTTATGTATTATCTAGTAACAACACAGTAAACTCCAACTAAAACACTTTAAAAAACCATTTTAATACAGTAAAAATAATTTGAAAACGAAAAACCGCTTAAAATCATCATTTGGCAAAATAAAGTGGAATAAGTAATTAAAAGTAAAAAGCATTAACTCCAATCTTATTCTAAATATTTATTCAAACAAGTTTTAAATCCTCGAGTGTCTAAAGCGATTTGAGGAGTAAATTATAATAATCTCTCAAAAGAAGACGAATTGAAAGTATGGATCAGACGGTATTAACATTTATATTCAGAATTTGAGGTAAAAGTTACTTATCGTTGCTTAGCATTCAGTTTGTGTGGCGGAATCTCTTCCTTATCTCTTTTGAGTGTTTATGAGATGGTTCTATGTCTTGTTATATTTATTTTATTGAATATGGTAATATCCTTTGATTTAATCAGAATTAAATAAAAATGAAATTTCTTTTTTGTACGTTTATTAACTACTTGTTCTTGCTCACGATGTCGCCCGCGTTAAAGAGTTTCTATGGGATAACAAGTAGCCTATGCCCTTGGCAAGCTCTCAAACTATCTTCATACCAAATCTCATTAAATTGTTTTATTAGTATCGGAGATGTACTCCAACAAACAAACAGACAGGCAGAAAAGAATTCTGAATAAAGGAGTAGTATAGAATTCTAAAAATCGTTGATTTGTTTTCCATCATTCTTCTATAGTCAACCCCTTTCTTTTTATTTTATCACATTTTTTTAAATATACAGACACACCGGTTCTACTGCTTTAATGTAATACCGGGTGGAAGGGAAATGCTCTCTATACCGGAACGATAAGAGAGAAGAACCATAACATTAACGAAAAACTACATTCATTTGCAAAGCTAAGCGATAATACTTACGATTTTAGTATTTCCGTAATTCATGCGCGCGCAATGTAAAGCGTACAAAAAACTGGGCGGCCGCCGCGCTGCGCCGGCAACGGCCCGCGGTCGTTAACCCGTCAGCTGATGTACGTGTTTCATTACGATTTTTTTTAAATATTGACCGTTTTTACTATGTTTTTCAGAATAATAGTTTGATTTATCTATCCATACGTGAACCTGTACAGAAATTTGAGAAAATCCTACTAAAATTGTAACAATGCGATCGCGATTATTTTAGTGCCATCACGTCAAGAATCACCAATACTATCACCTGTATTCGTTTCCGAGAGCGTTTCCCTTCCACCCGGTATGTATAGATAGATGGCCTAATATAAATATTTAAATCACTAAGATTGATGCTATGGCGTCAATCCCACAGGGAGCTCTAAATATTATTCTGCACCGTCTGCCATGGGACTGACACCTAAAACTGCTTTAAGAATAGAAATTTTACTACATTTCATCTCTCCATGTGCATATCAAATCAACTCAAGTACAAAATCTTCAATCTAACACTGATTGAAGATCCCTAACTCCTTTGCGTTTCGTTTACAAGTGTCTCAATAATAACACCCACTTTATTTTTCATTGCTCGTCTCAGGTCTCCGAGGGTCCGTCTCCTCCAATTTGGGCTACAATTAAACGTAAGCATTAATTACATTGTCCCCCGTCTCCCCTGTTTCTGCCTTATTTCCCTTTTGCTTATTCAGCGGGAGATATCGCGATGACACTATATCGCTCCCTAGATGTGGCTAGTGCAGAATTTCTGATATTTATTATATTCCTAATTAGTTTTTGCATCGATAATAATGTAATATTTTGTAAATCGAATAAAGTCGCTTTGGCAATGTCAACGGCGGTTGTTAGGTATCCTAATTTGTTTCACGAAGACTATTGTGTTACTTGGCAGTACTGGTTCCAGGTTGTCTGGTATATATCTCTTCCTAGCCGAATTTCTGCCACGGCAGCCAATCGCAACGGAGATCAGCTAGGTACGCAGGAGATATTACAGTGCACAAGTGTGCCCGCAATAAACAGATGTACTCGCTATTCCTTCACTCTCATAGTCCGGTGAGATGGCAATCCGACATGACCGGAGAGAGATGAGGCGCAGGTCTAACGCCTGGACGTGCTTTCCGACCCACGGGAGTATCACACCCCCAATTTCCTGACTCTGAGCTGCGACTGAGTAATTCTCAAGATGGAAAATCCAGTCAAAATGCTTTTGACCCGATCCAAGATTTGAACCAAGGACTTCAGCGCGCAAATCGTACTCGTACCGCGTCCGAGGCAGTCACAGACAGATATATAGGTTATAATGCTCTATGATATGATGGATAAATGAAGCTAATTCTTTTGACCCTTCGATAACATACTAATTGTCTAATATTATAAAATACTAGTAGTGCTCGCGGCTCCGACCACTTGAAAAAGTTTTTCTGGGATAAAAACATTTTCCAGGGATTAAAAGTAGCCTATAGCACTCAGGAGTAATGTAACTACCTACTAGTGAAAGAATTTTCGAAATCAGGTCAGTAGTTCCTGAGATTAGCGCGTGCAACCAAACAAACAAACTCTTCAGCTTTATAATATCAGTATAGATTTGCGGATAATCTATTCTGGGTTGAGGAACACCCGTGTCTTCACATTTCAAAGCTGACTCACCCACTGTCACAGAGGCAATCTACATTAGTATTCATTCAAACACAGCTTCGTTCCGCACATCGTCATATTATAAAGCGTACCTGTAAATTTTCGATGTCCCATCCAGCAATCTTAAACAACAATGTAACGATTTTATAGTAGGCAATTTACGGTACGATATACGGGTCCCTTTAACACGAACCCTCGTATAATTTGGTTTGTGGGACTAATAAGAAAGAAACAATGGTAATGAAATAATATCTATTAATGAGGTGTTTACGAATAATTTTAATTAAATTTTCAATGCCAACGGAGCGTTGTGCTTTAAACTTTTCTTGGCTCTGTGTGGATCTCTTTCTCTGTGTGGATTTCGATGATGATTTTTGTAGCAACTGCATGTTGAGCATGCTGCTTGTCTGTAAGCGATACGACCGGTCATAAACCGTAGCAACCATACGGAACTTTGAATTACAAAGTATACAGCGCTTTACTGTGATCGTCACCCTGAGACATAAAATCTTAAGTCTCATAATGACCAGTAATTACGCTGCAATATCCGTCAATTCCTTAGTGCTAGAAATGGACATTGCGTTCCGAGCCTTGCTCCTACTTACAAAACAATAGTGCCTAGTTGTCCACGGTTGTACTACCATATATAATTGAAATTAAACTATTTTTACGGATATTATCGCAGTTTTTTTCAATTTACAGTTATAGAAGGTAGATTTGTAACACTAACTTTTGGGACCACCTACACCTCAGTCCGCCTCGTGACCACGAAGTGCTGAAAAGCCTTCGAAACGTCGGGAGAAAATAAAATAAAAAACCGTGATAAAATCGGTAAAAACAGTTTAATTTCAATGTCTAACATTCGCGTAAACGTAAGGAATCATTATACCATATACAATGTTTATGTTTATTTATGCTACCGTTTAATTATTATTTATTCAGCAAATTCAAGCTGCCAAATCAGCTGACCTCCCAAATATTTCTCAGTAGCCAATAAATCATCCGCGGGTGCCACGAGTTGGCTGTAATTGTATTATTATTTATGGGCCTTAAGGCAACACTGTCGTGTTTGCAATGTTTTATACAAACAAACTTAACTAGCCGTTTGTTTATCATTGCCCGCTCCTTTGTCTACATTGAAGTATGTGGTCCTGTGTCGTGTATATTAATTGGACCCTGAAAGTTATTAATCAGTGTTTTAACGAAGTAGGTCTCTCGTATCTGAGAGTCCGGGTGGGTATAATAAAAAACAAACATCACGCTTTTAACTCCGAAGGTATAGGCAGAAGTGCAACCAGGGCACAAAGTTTTTGCCACGTGTGTTCCGACTCATAATATAATAGGCTATCGCCGTAGCTGGCCGACTTTCCATAGTAATGTATATTTATAAGCCCCGATGTAAAAAGAGGGGTGTTATAAGTTAAAGGTATTTGTGTATCTGTATGTCTGTCTGTGGCATCTTAAATTGGAACGAATGGACCAGTTTTAACGCGGATTTTTTTTTAGAAATTTGATTGAGAAGGTTCTATAGCTATAATTTGAAATGTTCTAATCAGACGTTTAAAGATAATCAGCAAATTTACTACTTTCAAAAGTCTAATTGTTTTTTGATTATGTTTAAATGTGTATTATTGCATAAATCTGTCCAAATTGATACAAAAAGTGTTAAATATATGAAACTCAACAGCTGTATTCAGCAAGCTGTCATTTAACAAAACAAACAAACATACCACGCCTTTATTCCCGAAGGGTCAGGCATGCAACCAAGGTACCCACTTTTCAATACGTGTGTTCCGTCCCATGATATGATGATTATCAGCATATCCGACATAAATTCCAGACTCCGGGCTGATAATGAGCATAAACACCTAATATCACTCTGCCCGATTCGGGATTCCAACCCGAGACCTCATCACTGCAGTCGTATTGTAATACAACTACGCCACCGAGGCAGTCTACATATTACATTAAAAAAAACATATATAAAGAAAAACTATTTTATTTCCAGTGGATGGTCAAACGATTCGCAATTAATTGAACCAATATAATAAACGTGAAAGGTTAAGGACGAGACATCTCTATCTCTGTTTGTTTAATACAAATTCTATTTCGCATTAGTTGATCTAGCTTTGATACTATTCCGTCCTTTTCCGAAAAAATAGTTTTATGTTCGTATTCCTTATTTAGTTATCTACATTATTATTATGAACAGGATTATAGGTTGGTTTTTAATGGCTTATTTCTAAAAAAAAAAAAAATCTAATGAATAATTCAATATATGAGTTTTACGCAGATAACTTAATATCAAGTAGCAAACGTTGAAAAACCTACATAATTAGCTGCAAAAGAAAGTAAACATGTTTCTAAATTATATTTTATATGTTTGTCTTACAAAGCGTCACGATTTAAATATCCATATACGAAATACAAGTCTCAAGAGATATACAAATATTACAAAACCCTTTTCTCAATATTTCGAAGTATCACAACAATGGTTGAGATTCGAACAAATATCGCTAGAAAAATATTAACCCTTCAAGCCCCGCTTATATATATAGATGTATGGGAAAACCCTATATATATGGACACCGGTGTCTGTCGCGGGGCTTGAGGAGACAATGATAGAATTTTTTTTTCGCTGTGACATACTAAGATTGCAGTTATGATATTTTTCGAATTGATTTTCTGGTCAACTGTACAAAGCAATATGAATACAGATGGAACAAATCAAAACATTTAATTATATTAAACAATGCTTATAAAATAAAATAGTATAATTAAATTAAACCACACAATTAAGAATTTTGAATTTAGAATCATTGTTATTGTTTCTGTTTAATTAAATTATTTGAATCATAATATTTATACAATCAAATACAACATTAAATAAATAGTGGACTTTCTATTTAATTAATCAATCAATTATTATAATAATAAAATAGGGATAAACATTTTATATTAGTGTAAAATTGTTAATAAAATTGACAATAGCTCCTACCTCGCGTTAACTAGTTAAGCCGTGAGATTGGTCGGAGCTATTACAAGCGTGATATTGATATTAAATTTAATAATCTTAGTTGTGAAATTATCAGTGGGCCCAAGGGGCTTGTAAAATTGTCACATTAATTAATTTGTAAATGATTTAATGAAATATGGATACGATAGCTAAACTAAAATAATTTTGTAGCGTGAAATGATTTGGAGACAAGTTAATGACTAAATTAATTTATCATAATGTTATTTTTAGCACAATTGTTCTTATTTGATTTTATCTCTTAAATTCAAGCAAGTAACGTTATTTGTAAATTTCAATAACGCTATGCAATTCGTAAAAAAATAAACCAACTTCAAACGCACTACAAACCAAAAAATAATTAAAATGTATATTCGCTTAGTATATACGTATGTTTGGAGTCGGTGCCTAATTTAAATTGAACAATGTTATCGTATATTTGTTCATGTATTTCCTTAGGTTAACTGGCAATTTAAATTAGGCATCGACTCCAAATATAAGTATATACTAAGCAAAAATAAATTTTAATTGTCTTTTGGTTTGTAGTGGTTTTGAAGTTGGTTTATTTTATGTTAAGAGGTTTTTATTTATTGCTTTTTTGTTAGTTAATTATGGAATGGTGTAAACAATACATCATAGATATACGATTGCAGCATTCGTGGGTCATCTGCTGTTAGTTATTGAAGGGTTCCATTGTGTATCTCCGAAGACCTTCATCAGATCTTCATAAATTATATACTAAAACCTTCCCTAAAAAATATACATTTGTATATGGAAAATCACATCCAAATCGGATAAGCAGTTTTTGAGAAACTCGCGGACATACAAATTTACATACATACGGATCGAATACAGAACCTCCTTTTTTGAAGTCGGTCAAAACTGACAGAGTTTAAACCCACCTTACGTGCCGAATCCGAACAATCCCGAAAGATAGGAACATTTTGTTAGAACTAAAATGGGCATCGAAAATCCTCGTTTGAAACAGAATCTACGGCGTCAAAATTATCAGTGGTCGTTGGGTAGGATAAGGCGGTACGGTTGTCGCGCTCATTACCCTGTACGTGCCTGCTGTGCTGAAATTTAATTATTACGGTCAGCAGAAAAATGTCTTTTAATATTGTGATTTCTGGGTTACCTATTTTTGTATATAGGGTGATAAAATATAAGGTTGACATTGTATTATAATGTTATTAATTAATTGAGAAACATGATTAATGAGCAAGACAATTTGTACATCTGATCTACAAATAATAACACAAAGCATTTTCACACACACACACCTTTTCTACCCGCAGGGGTAGGCAGAGGCGCAACTAGTGCACCCACTTTTCGCCGTGCGTATTCCGTCCCATAATGTGATAGAAGGCAGGCCTATCGCAATACCGGGCACAAATTCCAGACTCCAGGCTGATACTGAATTTAAAATCCAATATCACATTGCTCGACCCGGGAATCGAACCCCTCAGCATTGCAGTCATACCGTAATACAACGACGCTACCGAGGCAGAACGCATTTTTCATTCTACAATAAAGTTTAAAACAACATACTATTAGCCTGTTTCAAATAACCAGAGGCAATATCTATAAATTTCAAAATAAACCTTACGTGCAGAGTCGGCAGTTCTATAAAACCTACTCTTAGTTGAAGTTTTCCAACAAATTTCCAGAAGCATTACTTGATATCCAGTAGCTTACCTGTGTATTTAGAAGGATTCACATGTCTCCGTGAAAACTACGCGTTGGAAACGAATGACATTTATACTTTGAGTTGAAAGGTGAAATATACTTCACTACTTACTTATAAATTCTTTTGAAATAAAAATGTGTTTCATCCATTGATATAGAGTTTATTACATCAATGGTTTCATCATAAAACATTAATTTATCAACAGAAATATAAAAATACTTACGTATTTGATTATAAAAGTGTTCCAGTTTTCATAAATTGAAAAATGGAGTAATGATAAATGTAGGAGTAAATTACCGCTCTATAATTTCTATCTTTTGCCTGCCTCGGTGGAGTAGTTACGGTACCTACGACTGCAATGCTGAGGTGTCGGGTTCGATCCCCGGGTCGGGCAAAGTGAGTTTTTCTTTTAAGTATAATGACAATAATGTTAAGTATAATATTTTAGACTTTTAATTATATAATTGCTAATCAATCTGTGCAGACTATCGCGTATAGTTCGCCTGGAAGTTTTCAAACATTGTTGCTTGGTGTTAATAAACAAATCTATGCAGTAGAAGAATATCAAACGACTAAGTCACTCCTTAGACGTTGAGCGGAACATCGCATAATATTAAAGAAATCTATGTCGGACCAAACTATATCAATATTGCTATAACTATATTTATTAGTGTCCTTATTGTTGTTGCATTATTTTATGTAAATTTATAAACCGCTAAATACATTCGGACAACATTTGCCGCAAATTGGTCCATTTGCGGCAAATTTTCTATTGTATTGAACAATTATAAAACATTTTCTATACGAAAAAATGCACAATACTTCCTTTTCAAGACTTTCACGTCCGATTGGCGAACAAAAGCTCTATTCACAATGCAAAAATCAACATAGTCAGTAGTCACACACAAAATGCCGTCAGCATGTGAACAAACCTTATTAGAATGTAAAATAGATATAAGCCCCGCACTACGTCTGATAAGCTCTCGTTGCGAGCAGTCTTTACCGCGGTTACATTACACGCCAATCGAGGTTCGAATTTACGGAGAAAATCAAATACTCAGCTTCCAGAACTTTCGAGTGAGTTAAGCTAAGAACTGGCTAAGTAAGACGTAATACGTTCGTATGCTCTGTGTGTTTTTCTGATCCGAATATTGATTCGAGGTTTCGTGTGAATTAGTACTATAGTTGATGATTTGATTAGCTTCTTTCATAATGTCATTTTTTTTATGAAGAATCCTACTAATATTATAAAGGCGAAAGTTTGTAAGAATGTCTGGATTTATGGATGTTTGTTCCTCTTTCACGCAATAACTGCTGAACGGATTTCGATGAAATTTGGCACACGGGTAGATCATGTCCTGGATTAACACATAGGCTACTTTTTATCCCGGGGAAATATAAACCGGGACTTTTATCCCGGAAAAACTTTTTAATGCGGGCGGAGCCGCGGGCAAAAGCTAGTGATTTATAATATCGAGATGACCAACCCGATTGCCTGATTCGAAGCGTCAGAACTAATCATAAACACTAGAGTGTAAATGGACTATATGTAGGTATAGTCGCTGAAAGGAGATATCCGCTTTTGGTATGGGTCAAAATCTAACTAGTCTCAAACTTTAGGGATATTAAAGGGGCAACGGCTCCATTAAAAAATATTTTTGACACCTTTTTTTAAAACCACACTCACGCCTGTTATCCCCGAAGGGTTAGGCAGAGGCGCATTATGCACCCACTTTTCGCCGTCATTCCGTCCCATGATGTGATAGGGGGCGAGCCTATCGCCATATAAAAAACGTTCATAATTTATTTAGTTTTTAAAAAAATAAAGCACAATAAAATTACATGAATCTCATAATCGAAGGCCTTTAAAATTAAATGATGTATTGTAAAATGTTAGTTTTTTTCTATCCAAATATACATAAACTGTCTCGGTTAGAATTCTAGGCCTGTCTTGGACATGCCCTTTAAAATTCGATTGTTTAAATCATAAAAGCTCTACATTCCCATGAATTTCCCTCGCCAATCATAGTGCGACAGTAGTTAAGTCCCATGGTGCTCATAATTATTCTGGTCACTGACTACGATGTCGAGTGACAAAACTGTACGTTTATTTTTACTGGTGGTAGGTCTCTCGAATGCCAGGTACCGCCTTTTTTGGTACCACCGCAATGTCTATTTCTACCACTAAGCAGCAGTGTGCATGCACTATTGTGTTCCGGTTCGAAGGACATTGTAGCCAGCTTAATTACTGGGTTTTATGAGACTTAACATCTTATGTCTCAGGGTGAAGAGCGGGATGGAATACCACGCAGTAATTTAAAGTTATGTACAGCGTTGCTACTGTTTATGGGCGGTCGTACCGTTTACCATCAGGCGAATAGCATGCTCGTTTCGGCATTTAACTGCAATAAAAAAAAAGTCTTCATATTAGGCTATAATGTCACGTGATCTAACTTGTACGCTGGTCTTTTATTAAAGAGTCAATTTAAACTAGTAATCAAGATAGTGATGAATCCAGAGATAGCTAAGCTCTTCATTATTAGAAGCATGTAAGCAATTTACGAAGTGGAGCTGTAACGTGCTGTAAGCTACGTAGTTCCATAACTATCGCCTCAAAGGCACTGAACTCTATGAAGATATTGGAATGTCTTAAGCTAAACACCTTCGGAGGATGACCGTGTTCTTAGAACTCCTATTGAATTTGAAAATAGCGAATTGTGGAAATTCTACATGTCTTAAGAAATTGGTTTAGAATTTGTGAGGCTTCCATTGCAAGCGAAATTAAATTGAAAGTGTCAAATATTTATTTCAGTTTTATATTAGTATAGCGAATTTATTTTATTTTCATCTTTATGCACTTTTATTCACTGATCAGGGTGTCTTTATCAGTCGACCATTAAGGCGATATACAGATTTTTAAGGTACTTAACAATAAAACTGAATAATAAAAAGAAAAAGGGAAAGACAGTAAAAAAATACATTATCAGGCCATTGTTAAAAAATAGGACAGTTAGTATATACAGCACAAGAAACATTAAATAACTATAGATAAAACAAGGATTCGGACTGCCTCGGTGCATAGTCGTACTTCATGTTTGATAAATCGAACCGAGGTTCCGGGCTCGAATCCTGGGCCGGGTTTAGTGATATTGGGTTTTTCTGCTCTCTGTCAGCCTGGACTCTGAAATTTTTTGCCTAATATGGCGATAGACTTACCACCTATTACATCGTGGGACGGATCAACTTGGCGAAAAGTGTGTTCCTCAGCTGCACCTCTGCCTACTTCAGAGATAAAGGCGTGAAGAGTGTGAGACTTTTTAAATACTAGACTTCTGCTCGCGGCTTCGCCCGCGTGAATGAGTTTTTCCGGGATAAAAGTCCCGCTTTATATTTCCCCGGGATAAATTATACATATAAACCTTCCTCTGGAATCACTCTGTCTATTTTAAAAAACCGCATCAAAATCCGTTTCGTAGTTTTAAAGATCTAAGCATACATAGGGACAGACAGCGGGAAGCGACTTTGTTTTATACTATGTAGTGATACACACACACACTCACACCTGTTATCCCCGAAGGGGTAGGCAGAGACGCAACTAGCGCGCCCACTTTTCGCCGTGCGTATTCCGTCCCATGATGTGACAGGGGGCGAGCCTATCGCCATATGGGGCACAAATTCCAGGCTTCATGCTGATACTGAGTAGAAAAACCCAATATCACTATGCCCGACCCAGGAATCGAACCCGAGACCTTGGCTTTGCAGTCGTACTGTAATACAACTACGCCACCGCGGTAGTTTTTTTTTATATATAGCTAGTACCTAAATACTAAATAGTATACAAAATTCCAAATCGAATTCCCCACGCCAGTGCTATCCAGTCAATATCTGTTAAACTGTCACAAGGTTTATTATCAAAATCCGGTCTTAGCAAAGCAATCGTCTCAATTTGCAAGCACACCCGCGCAGAACGCGGCTCGACCGTAATCTTGCGGATTGGACGGATTCAATTTGCTCGTTGCAGTAACAAAAACAATAACCCACACGCAAACTTTGGATAAATTGATATAAAATGAAATCGCTGTTCAATTGCGACTGGATTTGTTCGCGTTTTCTTTCATTTGTAAATATGATTGGAAATAATATTGATTTGATTTTTGCGGATTACCTCTGGAGTGATAAGTAATTTATTTGAGTAGATACTGTTGTGTAAAAATGGAAGATGAAATAGAATAATTCGTTTTCTGAATCGGCTACAAGACGGCTGTTTGTATATGTTTTAATACGATTTTTTATGGGTGCATCAGAAAACTCATTAATAATGCATATACATATTTTAAATGAATATATTTTAAAATGAAATAAAAATAAATACATTCGTAATAAAAATACAACTACATTACGAAGTTAAAAAAAAACACAATTATAATAAATAGTGTAGTAAGTAATAGTGCTACTAATAAAAATTCAAAAATTTTTATGTTAGAGTTATGATACGGCGAGCAAACAGATACGGATTCAGCTTAATTATATGTACTATTGGTGGCAGGTCTCTCACGCAAAGACCTATCTAGGCAGGTAACACTCCTTCATCTATATCAGTCGTAAAACAGCAGCTTGGAAGTGCCGTTGAATTCTGTTTTTAGGATATTACTACCAGTACAATCGTGCAGTAACTCCAGACGAGTGACTTTCTAGTCGCTACATTTCCAGCATTGGACACACATACAGCTAACAATACGTAATAATTACTCCGGACAAGTGCGAGCTGGACTCGCGTACTAAGGGGTTCCCTATGAACTCGTAGGTAAGTACATAAGTTCAATAGTTCGCCGAAATTAATTAATCAAATTTAAAAGTTTGTGATAGTAAATTTGCTTTTTTTGTTATTTGATTTTTTTCTTTACATCGCCTGATGGTAAGCGATACGACCACCCATAAACAGTAACAACATCATACAACTGTGCTGTGTTATCATACAACAAAAGTACTGCGTGGCATTCCACTACGCTCATCATCCTGAGACATAAAATGTTAAGTCTCATTATCTCCAGTAGTTACACTGGCTACAATGCCCTTCAAACCGAAACACGACAGTGCATGCACCACTGCTGCTTGGCTTGCTTCCATCAGCTATATGACCCTCAACATTACTTCTTGTCAAATTACATGATTCTAGGTCAAAGGGCAGTGCCCTATGGATTTTGATCCCTTAGTAAAATCGCAAAATGTACGAGATAAATGGTCATATCTTTTGATCGCGTTGATTTACAAGTTTGATTTTCACAGCAGGAAGATACTGTAGACCAGTATATTTGATATAAATCTCAACTTGATATCTCTACGCGTTCCCAACAAAAAGGTGTTGACAGACAGACATACAGGTGGACAACAAAGTGAACCTATAATGGTTCCTTTTTCCTTTTGCGGTACGGAACCCTAAAAATGTAGAACGTCATCGATCCAGTCTAAAATATCTCATTATGCATTCAAAGCGCCTAGCACTAATTAAGTGCTAAGTAAAAAATTCCAGAACATTCTGAAACGTACGTGACCTAATCTAACAAAAGTTATATTACCTGGGGTGTAAACTGAATTTTTCACTACCCACCGAAGATTTTACGTTCAAACTTAAATTGCGTATTCCGCCGCTGACAATTTAGATAAAATTTTAAAGGGGGCGGCTTGAGCATTGGGAATTGCCCGTTTTTACAGTTGCCTCGGAAATGGAGGGGAAACCCCGCGTTTAATTGTTTTCGTGGTACTTTTATTTCAGGTGTTTGAAACGCCTCGGCATAATATTCTGACGTTTAGTTCGTATTGAATATGTTTTTGTGTATTGACTATTGTTTTTCAAGTAGGCTTTGCACGATTCGCAGAATTAGTGGTCCATAAGTTTTATTTTCTCGCTTTAATTATGCATTCGGTTTTAGGCAATATAAAAAAAAATATATTATATCTAAATTGCCATAGAGGAATGATAGAATTTTACCGCAATCTCCGTTTCCCACACTAGATGCATCTAATTCCAAAAACAAGTCGAATTTTGAATTTTAAATTCGGAGTCTCTTTATTTATAACTTTATTAAAGCCTTTGATCTCAATAATCAAAAACACACTGCAATAGCTAAACAAAAAGCTCTAACCATAAGTCAATCGCTGTTAAAAACAAAAAGCACAAACCAAAACACTTCAATCAATAAGCCGACGAAATAATCCCGGATATAATAAAAACAAATCACGTCCAATTACTCGGGCAACACTTAATCACACGATAATAGTGCCAAGTAAGACCCGGTTATACGTGTCCGCATTACCCGGGTGTAGTGCGGATATCGCCTCTCAAATTATCCGTTGACCGCTTGTAATCCGACCGCCGCCGCACGTCACGCTCGGCCGGTTAACCGGATCGATGGTACGGATATCCGGTTAGAAATGTAACGCTTGCTTAGTTTTATGAGATGTGAGGTCATTTGTGCAATTTGTATAATATTGGAAGTGTGTGTGTGTATAAAAGTGAAGATTCTGTTTGTCATTTTGAAATACGTTTTGCTAAGCTTTTGCAGGGTACCAAATTCAAAGACGAGGTTTTCTGTGCCTCTGTTTGTTTATAGAGCTAATCGTCGAAAAGGCTGGATTGATTATGGTAAGACTGTCATTAGTATAGTAGTTTATACGAAACAATCTAGTTTTTTTATCATGAAAAAGTGGATACGGGCAGAGTACTAGCCAAAAGCTATTTCTAATATATTTTTAAATGAAATATGAGGCCCGTGTCTTGCGCGAGACATGCACCTCTGACAGTTTCACGTATATCTGTTCAGCCGTTTTATAATACGCACTAGTTGGTTAAAAAGTTACATTTATGGTTGTAATCCAATCACAATTTACGAAAAATATAAATTTTCTTCGACAGATTTAACAGCCAACAAAGCTAAAAGCCGATTAAGTCTATTAAATCCGTCAATAAAGCCAACACAAATATCGTATTCCTACGTCGCATTAGACATCAACTCACTAAGTATCTCATGAGCGGCGACAATGTCTAATTGATCTACTAATAAATACATTATGCATATAATGACTCCATCGCGCCGTAATTACTTCATATAATTACTGAACCCTTGGGCTGTAATGAAGTGGTGTTGGGGATATTTATGAGGTCAGGATTGGCTGGTTTCTTGATAGAGAATTTTAAGGTTCTCCAAGGTTTAGATGTTTATGGGATCGTTGGGTGGTGGACTGTTGAATTGGGCATAAGACACAAATTAAGCTTAAATTTCTTTCAGAATTTGTTAGTCTACTATGAATTACATACTACTATACTGGTGGTAGGCCTCTCATATGAAGGAGTCCGTCTGGGTGGGTACCACCGCAATGTCTATTTGCCAAGGAGCAGTGTGCATGCATTGTTGTGTTTCGCTTTAAAGGACATTGTAGCTAGTAAGTATAACTACTGGATATAATGAGACTTAACATCTTATGTCTCAGGATGACGAGTGCAGTGGAATGCCACACAGTACTTTGTAACTCAGGGTGCTGAATGGTGTCGCTACTGTTTATGGGCGGTCGTATCGTTCACCACCAGGCGAACGGCTTGCTCGTCTCGTCATTTAATGCCATAAAAAAAGAATTGACTATTATTCCATGCTTCGACTAAATTGGTTAACTGATGTTTAGTTGACAATAATTATTAGTGAACATTATAGCCAAATAACATCAAACACTCATTTTGAGCATTCTTTATTTGTACGAAAATTATCTCAATTTATCACAAAAATAAAAATAGAACTTACAAATTACGAAAATAATCGCACAAGAGGAAAATTATATTCTAAAAAAGCGCGTGATATACATTTCAAGTCCAAGGTAAAATTTATATTTGACCTTGAACTTAATACTTAATACTGATGTATATAGCTATAAATCATTTACTTGGTGCCGTGTTACAAGGCCACCGACTAAGTAACTAGTTTTATATTACTGTAAGGAAACGAGCAAGTGTCACCTGGTAACTGATTGACGCCATGAACATCCACAAATCTTGAGGAATCGTATAGTAAGTACTCCTTGAATATCTTCAAGGTTAGGAGAAGGCACCTGTCCTATCGTGAAAGAGTAGCGAAGGTCGAGATTTGCTATAAACTATTAACTCTTGAAAACAAGGAGCGAGAGGGTAGTTTTGTCGTTAGGATATGTACGAGTTACGTTAGATTGCGAGTACGCTTTGCTCGTATTATCTATTTGGAAAATAAATCAATAGCTTGATATACATCTAATCTAGAGTATCATTCAATGGGTTATTAGCCAAATGCACATCGACAAAATCGGAGGGAGCTAGACAGCTATACGGCAGACATTTGAAACAGACCGGAATAATAGTGTCATCTAGTGAAGGATAATCATCTCTAACCTTGTCAGTCGACACTCTATCTGGACCCCACTTAACTTGCCATCAGATGAAATAGGGTCACTTTTCTGTACTTGTATAACAAGCAAACTTGGAAGTATTTTTTAAAAACACGTACACAAAGTATTCACTAATAGATTTTATACTCTTTTACATTTTACAAAGGCCGGCAACGCATCTCGGTACCCCCTGGTATTGCAGATGCTCATGGGCGACGGTGATCACTTACCATCAGGTGAATCGTATGCTCGTTTGCCCACTAAATCATAAAAAAAAATTAGCGATGTACACACCTAAAATATTACCCGGCTTAATACATAAAGATATGCCAATTAATCTAAATTTTATGGGCGATGTATTATTCTATAGCATTTCGCTCCCTCGCTGGCACTGGGACAAGCCCTTACCAAGCTTGTGACATGGTACCGACTGGGTATATTTATTATTTAGCTTATCGTGAATATGTCTCAAGGGCGAACGTTGTTAGTTATATTTGAATAGTGTTCTTGGGGACATAAAGCCTTGAAATGTGGCAAAATCTTTATCTGATTCGACTTATTTGTAATTTCTATACAATTTTTAGGGAAAAAATAATTGTAAAGAAATAATGCCTTTATATGGATTGGTTAATGCAACAGAGTGCCAAGATACATGTTAATGATTCATGAAACTTCACAGCAAAAGGTGAAATTGTTCGCAGAACCCCTTAAATTTCTATTTATGAATTAGAATTCATAATGGCCAAAATTGCAACAAGTTAATTTATCTTGCTTATAATTTGAAGGAAACGTAACTGTGAAACAGATTTGGATGTAGTTTAGCACGTTGTTTGGCACACAGATTATGTCCTGGATTATCATAATATATTTTTCCAGGAAATGTATTACACGCGGGAAGAACCGCGTTCAACGTTCCAATGAGTTTAATCGAAGGTTCACATCATCCGCTGTTTACCTGTTTTCAGAGTTTTAATTCATCGCAAGCTTTTAATCTCGTTATTAATGAAGATATAACACCACTATCACTTAAACTTTATGGTACATAAAACGAGCTCGCTTATTTTGCTTTTTGTTGCAAAATCCCGGCGGATTAAAATTATACGGTCTGTTTTATGAGTTTTATGTTTAAGGACCCGTTGGAATAGACTAAACAATTTTTTTAAATGACTTTCTAATAACTCAGTTTGAGAGTTAGGTTTTTATGTTGTGTACTTTTAAATACGTCGAGGAATTATTAATCGTACCACACACACAGACACACACACATTTACACTCACGCCCGTTATACACGAAGGGGTAGACAGATGTGCAACTAGTGCATCCACTTTTCGCCGTTATTCCGTCCCATGATGTGATAGGGGGCAAGCCTATCGCCATATCGGGCACAAATTCCAGACTCCGGGCTGAGACTGAGTAGAATAATAAAAGTGTGTTAAAATATCACTTTGCCTGACCCGGTGATCGAACCCGAGACCTCAGCATTGCAATGGTACTGTTATACAACTACGCCACCGAGGCAGTCCAGTCGTACCATTGATCAAATATTAACATAACAAAAACCATCTAAATTAGATATAGGACTCAAACTTGCCATCATTTTTTAAAAGGCCTTTGTTGACTTTCTGTAGCATATTCTAGCTTATGGGCTTCAGTAATTGCACAAAGTGAAACGCAACAAGTTATCATATTAGTTTTCTGAGACGGTGATGCTACACCAGTTCAGCCAGCCTATTCATGCTGTAGGCATATTTGACAATCTCTATTCGAATTATGTCAAGTGCCTGCCTCGGTGCCATAGTTGAATCGACAAGACTGGAGTGCTGAGGTCTCCAGTTCGATTCCCGAGTCAGGCTGTGATATTAGCTTGTTCTATTAAGTATCATCCCGGAGTTTAAGATTTCTAATCCGGTGTCGAAGTATCACATTGGAACGAATATGCACGACTAAAAGTAAGTGCATGAGTTGCGTGTGTGTATGTGTCTGTCGTAAACCCTACAAACTACAACAATTCTTACATTTCGTATTCTCATCTCTAACAAAGGGCACAATGACCTCGCCCACGTTCAAAGCTAACTAATGTAGACTAAATTCGTTAACTGTTACGTAACCAGATTCGAACTTAAATCCGGTTACAGTTCTGGCAATTAACCGCCCGGCCCAGGTGAGGACGTGAGCCAAATAAACCGGCTAAATAGTGTATGCACCTTAAAGAAACAAAGCAAGTGTGTAACATGTTAATTGGGACCCTGAGTACCGTGATCCTTAAATTGTTGCCGTTTAAGTTACTCCGTCTGGATAGGGTAATTTTGTACTTTCTCGTTTAATTATGCTTGCCATTATGTAATACTTTATTTGACTATGATCAATGACGTTTTTATTCAAAGAATATACTCCTAAATCCTATTGTCAACAACGATAAATAAAATGTGCTTACAAGAAATCCCAAATGGAAGAAATTATTCCACAGAAAAGTAGGCACTTGAGGATAATAAAAGTTGAAGCTAAATATAATGTCTGATAAACGTTCCCAAAACCCCAAAACCGACTTCAATAAATCGGTCTTTACCAAGACAAATACTGGGCGAATCTGTAAAATAAAATCTCGGAAATGTTTAACTCTTTCTGCCTAAGCTGAATTGACTGGCCGTGCTGGGCTTGAGCCAAGTGGTAGATTTTTCTCTGAATACTGAAACATACATAAAATGTCGAAGGAAATTCACGTATTCTCGAAATATTGACGAGATAAAAACTAGATCTTAGCATTCTTAGATGCCTGTCTTGAGCCAAAAGTCTTAGATGCTGGTCTTGGCACGAACTGCATTGTGCTTCGTCTATTTCCCATACGTCTTATCTTTAGAAAATCCGTTATAATAGTTTAATTTCAATGTCTAACATTCGCGTAAACATAAGGAATAATTAAATATTGAAATGCTAAACTAAGTTGCATGGTACTTTGTAATGTCTGAAATGCAAACTATAACAAATATATTTTGTTTTAGTGAATGAAAAATCCTCCTAGCCAGTTTCGGCCACGGCGGCCAATCTCAACGGAGATCAGCCAGGTACGCAGGAGATATTATAGTGCACAAGTGTGTGCGCAATACACAGGTGCACTCGCTATTCCTTCACTCTCATAGTCCGGTGAGACGGCAATCCGACATGACCGGAAAGAGATCAGGTGCAGGACCAACGACTTTACGTGCTTTCCGAGGCACGGGGGTATCACACCGCCAACTTCCTGACTCCGAGCTGCGACTGAGTAAATTTTAAGATGAAAATACCCAGTCACAATTTTTTTGGCTCGACCCGGGATTCGAACCCAGGACCTCAGCGCGCAAATCGTACTCGTAATGCGTACGCAATACCACTACGCCACCGAGGCAGTCTTAGTAATACATACATACATGAGTTTGTTTTAGTAATACATACCTCAATTCATCAGAAACTAGACCAATAAAAACAAGTATATTGTAATTATTACATTCCCAAATTTCAATTTATTATATTCACCCATAAAAGCAAATACCTTGACTGTTCTAAACCAACTTTCCCCTTCGTAGCAATGATGTGACACAAACTTGTATAAAACAAATTAACACAATTAATTCTTTATTCTCTCTTTCATCTTCAAAAACACGTGAAAAATATTTTTCATCCCATGATTTACTGAGGGACATAAACAGTAACTGATGTGCATCCAATGGCTGGATGTCACAGTGATTTCATAAAAATGCAAATGTCCCAACAACTCAAC
Organism: Lapara coniferarum; assembly: GCA_949316025.1. Lineage (NCBI taxonomy): Eukaryota > Metazoa > Arthropoda > Insecta > Lepidoptera > Sphingidae > Lapara > Lapara coniferarum. The sequence continues at coordinate 15,334,412 of OX438925.1, read as the reverse complement.
GCAGGCGTCTGCACTTTCTGTCTCCTCATTAAATTTAAATTTCCAGTCATGTTTTCCTCACTCATCCCCTATTACATCAAGGGATGCTTTCTAGTCATTTTAATGCGCTTTTACAGCTAGAAAAAAGGTTTTGATACGAAATATAGAAGAGAATAAAAAATCTTCTTACAATTTCTTAGTTGCCATTCCTCTTAAAGTTAATATACAACCAATGATTAAAATAGCACTTAAAAGTACAAAGCAATTATGGTTGTAGCTCCTTAATTTTGTATGTTATGATCCCTTGTCTCCGTATTATAACATTGATTCTAAAATTGTGTTATTCATATTGTAATTTTTTTTATTCAAATTTTCAAAAGAGGTATGCACAGAAGCCTCTTTAATTTTTAATTCTATCTTTTCATTTTATTCGCACCTGCATGTTTAGAATTTTTCATATCTTGATAGGTAATGTACTGTGGTTATGTAGCTCCTTAGATTAATTTACATCCAGTAAATCACAAGACAAATGTCGAGACTCCGTTAAAAATACTAACTTATCTAAGGCCACTTAGCATATCCTTTTTATCACAATGCACAAGTACCACTAGTATTCTTTTTCAATGACAAAAATGCGCGGCTTGAATAACAAAACAGTGAATCTCACTTTTTCAAGTGGCAAGGGTCGTTTCGCTTATCGATCTCGTATCGCGTACCGTGATGGAATCACAATGAACTTTGCGATGAAATTTCTGGAGACGTATCAGTTTCGGACCTTCCGGGTGCACAGTTAACCGCGTTAGTTCTAATTAGACTTGTCTTTATATGGCTTTTAGTGATGGTAGAGGTTTTGGTATTTGCTAGTTGCATTTATCATATTTATACCTCCGACAGTTAGTAGTCAAATTCAAAATATTAACACGCACATACACTCACGCCTGTTATCCCCAAAGGGGTAGGCAGAGGCGCAACTAGTGCACCCACTTTTTGCCGTTTTCCCGTCCCATGATGTGATAGGGAGCGAGCCTATCGCCATATCGGGCACAAATATCAGCCTCCGGGCTGATACTGAATAGAAAAATTCAATATCACTTTGCCCGACTCGGGGATCGAACCCGAGACCTCAGCATTGCAGTCATACCATAATACAACTACACTACCGAGGCAGTCAAAATATTAATGTAACATACTACTACTTTATGTGAGTTTTGTATAGCAATAAACTCGCTGTTAATCTTTTTTATGGCATTGAATGACGAGACGAGCATGCTGTTCACCTGATGTTAAGCGATACGGCCGCCCGTAAACAGTAGTAACACCATACAGCACCTTGAGTTACAAAGTACTGTGTGACATTCAACTGCGGTCGTCATCCTGAGACATTCTTGTGTCTCATTGTGTCCAATAGTTTCACTGGCTACAATGTCCTTCAAACCGAAACACAACAGTGCATGCTGTGCTGCTTCGCGGTAGAAATAGACGTTGCCGTGGTACCCACCTAGACGGACTCTTACATATTAGAGACCTACCACCGGTAAGTAGTTATTGTGGAACTAATGCATTTTCAAAAACTTAATCAAGATAGCCAGTATTATAACTTCACCTCATCTCTTTTTTGGTACTTAGCAATAGAAAAAAAAACATGTAATTTAAAAATTATAATACTAATAATTAATGAAACATTATCATGTATCCGATCCACTAGGCTCCATCTACTTCCGCACCTCAATTAGTCGAACCAAACTCTTCCTCTCCAACGTCGGAAATAATTTGTGACAATGAAGATTTATCTATTCAAGTTTTAGCGCCAATGAAAATCAAATCTCTCGAATTGTCAAATTGTCATACAAGCGAATTAATGGCCCAAGTTGGCTGACAGACGACGTTCTGCCGTAATGGTCACGTTCCAATAAACTTCCATAAATCCTTCTAGGATCCACCTGGCGTTTGGTTTGGTTTTTATTAAAAGTTCTACGTACGCCTACCATCGAACGTCGAACACCGTGTTTGTTTTGTGTTCAAAATGTTTGGTGTTGTGATTATTGTTCAAAAACTGTTACCACAACGGTTTCTGGTTATTCTAATTTTGTTTACTTGTTGTAGGCTATATTTTTGAAAATTTCTTTATTTTTATTGGTGTTTAGGTTTACTTTGATTTTATTTGGGATAACAAAAAATTATGTAATAAGACTTACACTTAACAATAGTATGGGTAACTTACATAATTACATAACCAACATCATTATCCACTGAGTAAGTAACAAACATTGTCGCATTTTTATTGATGAAGGAATTGGGAATTTAATTGAAATTTAAAATATTTTTACCAAAAATAATTTAAATTAAAGTAATTGCTTCTACCAGCAATAATTTTACCACGCAACTAACCAAAGAGATTAGATAATAATATGAAAACAAATAACTGCACTTATATTAAAATGCGACCGCTTTAATAAAGTATTGCACAATCTTTATTTGTCCTACTTTTAGAACAAATAAGAATAGCCGCTTGATCCATCTGCAATAACCCTCAAACGGCGTTGGAACTAAAAATCATAACTTGGTGTGGTCATGAATGTACCATTAATACCTAGCCGCGGGCCAAGCTTCAATTTGTTCCAATTCCAAAGTTTAAACAAACTTTGTAAAGGAAGTTTGCATGATTCCCGTGATTAAATCGATTTCGGATTGCCGGTGAACGAAATTTCGAAACTGCCGATTCGTCGTTAGAATCGTAGCGAAAGCGCCTGAAAGTTGAGCCCACGTAAAAATTTAAATTCCGACTTTATTTGGTCTGGTGCTAAAATTTATTCTGCATCCCACCGGAAGTGAAGTGCTCTTTTTAAATGAGGAAATGGAATCAAACGGTGTATCCGTGAGTGCTACAATTTGGAATGCAAAACTGGGTGAGGATTGCGTTGAGGAAAAAATGTTGGTGGCATCGCATTTGTGAGGGCCTACTGTATTCATTGTCATTAATTTGGTTGTAGATGTTGCCATTACTGTTCGAAGGGTTCCTGATTTTTATAAAACGGAACTCCAAACTCGCAAATTACAATCAAGAACGTTTATTAAAGAGTATCGGTGAACTCCAGACCAAGTTTTAGATAACGCTTTTCATGACAACTTCGTGTCCTAGACTTCGAGACACTAGCGTGGTTTTACTATCGGTTTTATTCACGCACCAACATTTTATTCGATAATAAACATTTTGTAGGTTACGCTAAGCAACAGTCGACCTCGTAAACCTGAATGAGGATGAATAAAAATTCTAAGGTGATTTGAGACGCCTAAGAGAACTTATTTCCCACATTAACCTTGTAATTAAATACGTGTGGAGAATAGCTTTGTTACTTGATTTAGATGATGGTTTTTTATTTTATGATATAGTCTGAACTTGTTAGTGATTACTGAATTAAAAACATTAACTGAATTGTTACGGAAGACCAAATTGTCAGTTTAAACATTTTCGTAGTCCAAAGTTGCATTTACTAATATGCGATATTATTCTTTATTATTTTCACTCGTTAGATAGCTCCACGAGAACTATCCTTCTCAAGACATCGGTTGTCCTTGTTCATTACGAATAACCTCAATATAAACCACAGTAAAATCATAACATACGTGATCAAAATTTATCCTTGTCGCATTGTGCAGCTAAACATTGCCAGTGTGCAATAACCGAGCATCACGTATGTAGTGCCCTCTACAATTTAGTTACCGGAGTCCAGTCCCAAGTGGGGGTGATAGTACGTGAGACTTTACACCAACTTCACCAACGAACTTATTGTAAGAGGAGTGAAAGATTCTTTTGCAAATTTAAAAATATATTCTGCAATTGGTTGTATTCTCTTTTGGTTTGTATTTTGATTATCTGTTGTATAAGGATCTTATTTGATTTTGTTTTTCTTTTATTTAAATACCTTTATCGCACCTAATGATGAGTATAGTGACAATATTATAAATATTTGTTTAAATATTTATGTGGACGAACACCGGTATGTTCACCATGGTATGGACGTTGACTGCCTCGGTTGTATTACGGTACTGCTGTAATGCTGAGGTCTAGGGTTCGATCTACGGGTCGGGTAAAGTGATACTGGGTTTATCTACTCAATATCAGCCCGGAGTCTGGAATTTGTGCCCGATATTGCGATAGGCTCGCCCCCTATCACATCATAGGACGGAATACGCACGGCAAAAAGCGGATGTGTGAGGTATATTTATGTGGATTAATGTATAAATTTCATTCGTCGCCAGTATTGTCTTAAAACAAATTGTACAGAATTATGAGAGCTACAGCTTATGAAAGATTTATGGAAAAAATAATACTTAATATTATGTGCGTTCTTATTTGGAAACAAAACTAACTTTACTTTTTCATTAAAGAACAAAATCTTCAAGTATAAACGCTACCCATCTTTTTGATTTATAAACAAAACTCATCCGATCTCAACACGATTTTCCAATTTTCACACTGCAATAAAGACTTTATTTCCACCACACAAGAGCAAAATTAAAGCACTACAGAAAGTCCCGACTATAACATATTAACATACCTTAATATTCACAACGAAATTACATTACCCCAAGAAGCTTTACGTATAAACGTTTCTTTTAACACTGAGCAACTTGGCTGCAACATGTTTGCTGTGTTAGCTGGTTTCCCCCAGTCCAAAAGTGGTAATATTTTCCGACGATAAAATTTAAATACCTTCATTTTATGCGTGCTTTCTTTTAGCGAGATTACCCGGTGCGGAATTTCGGTGCCCTTGTGAAACTATGGCCCGTTATCCATGTCAGATGTTTGAGTATATTTTTTAATTAATGATAGAATTGCACAATTAATGAGCATGATCGATCTTTTGGTTATTCGTCCAGACACGAATCAAGCTTTATAAGGAATCGTGGACATTTTGATCGAACCCGATGGTTCCATTCTCAGCAAACACATCGCCCGTTTTGTCATGGATATGGACATCAAGCAGCATACAACCTCATAATATAACATTTTAATAAAATAACTGAATTTTAACATAATACACTCATCAAACCAGCAGACTGAAAAAATGAATCAAACTCCAAAATTTCCAAAAGTCGTCTCATGTAAATAGGCATCACCAATAATGACCACAATCGCGTGACACGTATGAATAAACAAAACGCCAGTGGATATGTAGCTTTATTTATTTTAACATCAGCTTAAATCCTGACGAACGATTACGACCCGGGATGCATGCTGACCGTAAATATTTGTTAAAAAACAAAGAATAAATAAACAAAATAAACAACTGGTTGGAGATTTACAGTGGGATGAAGTAATATCAGTCGCTGAACAGTGACAACCATATGTTTTGGTGACTGAAATGTAGTCCGATCTACAGCTTTTAAGTAGTAAATATTGTTAATATAAATGTATACCCAACTTGCTAAACGTTAGAAGATTTTTTCAAGACTGTTGAACCAAAATTCTTCTCATATCAGGGGGAATATTAAGTGTACAATAGCCTAGCTGGGAATGAAACGGTCTGGCGACTCAATATCCGCAGGTTGAAAACCCAAGGCACACACCTCTGGCTTTTCGAAGTTATGTGCATATTGCTTATCAATTATCGTTCGTTTTAACGGTGAACAGAAATATCGGAGGAAACCTACATACCTGAGAATTCTACATAAGAATTTCGTGGGTATGTAAAGTCTACCAACCCGCACTAGGCCAGCATGGTGGACTAAGGCCTAACCCCCTCTCAGTAGTAGAGGAGGCCCGTGTTCAACATAAAGCAGTATATAACACAGAGTTGATTGCAATAAGGAGCGATATGACTCCAGAAGCTTCGAGAGATTTCCGTTTATTGACTTGACAAGTGATTTTTTTAAACATTATTTCCATTTTTATGGCGGGTAGTAAGTACTAGGAGTAGATACAACTTATTGGTAAACAATGAACATAATGCCAGTGCTTTCCGATGAGGATGAAATATAGGAATTAGACTTTGTTCTTCAACAATTTTCTCGAACATACGACACGTAAAATGAAAGCTGGTACCTCAAACCCGTTTTGGTAATACTCTAGTACGTTTCATTCATTGTGTAGACAAAACTATACAATACAGCCTGCCTTAGCGTTGCAGCTTTGCCACTTTGTCAAACCAATAAAAAACCGTACAAATGTTACGCCACGGAAGTAAAGCGCGTTAAGCACGCGCGGTTAGAAACGTTCGCGTCCGCCATAAAAAGTTGAGCAAACACAGCCCAGCTGCGCTCCTCAATGGACGCCTCCAAAAAATTCCTTTTGATGTAAACTTTCCTTTTGTTTTTCGTCAGAGACAGATTTCCTCGCCATTAGACAAATTGTTTTTAAAAGTTGCCAATTCCGAGTTGCCTCTTGTAATGAAGAGCATCAATCAGTTAGACGTCGGGATAACTTCGTTTTGGCAATTTATAGATAATAAACTTAAATGAAAACTGTATCTGTATGATATAATATACCTACTATGAATGCAACACACGAATTGAGAACCTCCTCCTTTTTTGGAAGTCAGTTAAATAGGATACGCATTGGGATAGATGGGTGATCATGATAGATACGTATCTGCTTACAGGGCATGCGGTTTAAATTGTAATACTACAAATATTTGAACATCTCTTCAATACTACAAGTGGGACGTCACATCTCCCATCACCATCATTTACAACATATTTCATAATTTTCTACGCAACTAATCCTTTTGTACCCCAAATATGTCGAAAACAGTCATACAACTGCATCGTACAGATTAAATGTTTTTCACATTCAGCCCTTTACCGTTAGTCCCGACTGAAACACTTAAAACTTCCCGCACACAGGGAATATTGCATAAGCATACACTATGAAAGTTGGATTATACGCATTGAATTTCTTTCACCCGTTAATTGGAAATGCGATTCATACTTTTGAATCAATATTGATTTCTCTGCAGATTATCCTCTTAAATCCATCAGTCAATAATTGGATTTTTATGTAAACGTAAACATATTTTGGGGTTTCGTTTATGTATTTTTAATTCTTGCGTTTATCTACTGGGCAGAATAAGTATTGATTGTAAGTTAGGTCATTTTTGCAGTGGTTAGGTAACTTTAGATCTTGTGTCACATAATACACTGGTTATATTCTTGTTGTTATAACTGAAGGTAAATGTTATTTAAGTGTGAAATTTATATCCTACCCAACAAAATTGAGTATTATCATAAAATGCTTTTACCCAATATATAAGAAAACAGTAAGGTCAACAAACACAACAACTGACCCATTATATCGGCTAATAAGAGCCGGTGTCAGACCTCAATTTATAATAAATCGAACAAACGTTATCGTCACTTCGCACACAATGAAAATCCGACTTATCTACGCTCACAGGGTCCAAAAGACCCAACACCCTCTGGCTATAACCCTGAGTGATGAGCAACGATTTGTTAAGACCCCGTCCTCGGTCGTTACGACCTCTTTTCAGTTTTTATTCTTCTTATGATGTTTCATTTTATGATTGTCTGTATTAGTGGCACGTGATGCAATGTGTTCTTTTATTTCTAGGGTATGTTTTTTATGCGCTAAAATTGCTCGTGGTGCCATCTGTTAGGCCTGATCTTCCATGTAATATGTTGTTAGGTGAGACTTCTCCTTTTTTAGTAGATGGCGTTTTTGGAGATAAATTGTGCGAAACAGAGTAGGCTACTGGGATAGGTTTAAACGTTTTAGTACGGAAGACTGGTAGACCAAATATCGAACCAAAAGTCTTCATAAGTGTCGGCTCGACTGGGGTAGTGTCAAAGTCAAAGAAAATCGAAATGAATCGAGCTACCCACATACTACCTTCTTAATAAATATTTCCTTTTATGATTCTTCTGTAATTGTGAAGATTTATATAGCCATTGCTGATCCACACCTGATGTTAAGAGACTTCATTTTCCGATCTCGCTATTTAAAAAAATTCTCGAATATGATCTCAAAAGCCTTCACCTTCTCATGTATCTACCCAGCCTCGGGCCCAACAAAATATTATCACTTACCCTTAAGCAGGTTAAAATCCAGAATTACATAGTGGAAACGCCAGCGTACCGTTATACATAAATCCGTTTGGCTCGTAAAGAAAATTGTACAATATATCACAGTGTTAACACCGCACCGGAGAGCCCGTTTATCAACACAACTCCTCTAATAATATCCCTTATGAATGACATTCCATTTATTTTTTAAACTTTGATGACACTGTCGTTTTTGTATTGCGAAGGTTACATTAACGTTAATGGTGTTAATTATCGCGTTAATCGCGCTTAGTTGTGTATGTTAATTTGATAAGGGCATTAATTCGAGATTTTGTTTTAATGTCTTATTGTGTTTATGGTTGTTACATTGATCTGCGTGTGGCCTTAGCTTAGGGCTGCGTCCTGAGTCACGGCGCCTTGCGAATGCGAAATGCGTCGCGTACTAAACAAATACTCGATATGTTTGAACCTGTCCGAACTCCAAGCGGGCGCGCACACAATCCGGAGCATTATGCTGGTGGACCCGCTCATCAATACGCGTCTTTTGATTTTAACTGGTGGATAGTGCATTCATATGACTTATAATGTCGATTCAAGAGTTTCCTGTGGAAGATTGTATAACGGCAGTGATGGAAAAGCCTTTCATTTTGATATTTCATAGATAGAATTGCGTGCTTTCTTTTTTTCACATTAAAAATCATGCCATCGGTAAAGAAACTACTGCTTTCTAGATACTGTTAATTTTTGAAAGAGATATTTTAATATGTATATGAATATGATATGCGTAGCACTATACGTGTGCGCGCAGGTTATCTCTAACGTGCACTAGTGACAGCCGTCCGCTTATTCCTACGCTCCGCAATCCGCTTGCGCGATGCACAGCGACTCAGGACGCATCATAAGGGTTAGTTTCACAGGTTTCGAGTAAATTTTATTTGACAATTATTGTATTAAGCACATACATACACACACACTCACGACATTCATCCCCGAAGGATAGACAGAGGCACATCTAGTGCACCCATTTTTCGCCGAGCGTATTCCATCCCATGATGTAATACGGGGTGAGCCTATTGCCATGTCGGACACACTCCAGACTCCGGGCTGATACTGAGTAGAAAATCCCAATATCACGTTATCCGATCCGGGGATGGAATCCGAGATCTCAGCACTGTCGGTACCATAGTCCGTAATACAACAACGCTAGTGAGGCATCCTATTAGGTAAACAACTCATTTTACTACTAAACAACTCATTCTACTAATGAATATGACAAACAACTTTGTTTCTCGCATATTTCACTCATGTCGTAAGGTAAATTATACAGTTATGAGTTTAAATAGTTAGTTCTCCTCCTAGCCAGTTTTGGCCACGGCGGCCAATTTCAACGGAGATCAGCCAAGTACGCAGGAGATATTATAGTGCACAAGTGTGTGCGCAATATACAGGTGCACTCACTATTCCTTCACTCTCATAGTCCGGTGAGACGGCAATCCGACATGACCGGAGAGAGATCAGGCGCAGGACCAACGGCTTTACGTGCTTTCCGAGGCACGGGGGTATCACATCACCAACTTCCTGACTTCGAGCTGCGACTGAGTAAATTTTAAGATGGAAAAACCCAGTCATAATGTTTTTTTTTTGCTCGACCCGGGAATCGAACCCAGGACCTCAGCGCGCAAATCGTACTCGTAATGCGTACGCAATACAACTACGCCACCGAGGCAGTCATGGGTGAGTTTAAATATGGAAGTAACGAAGTATTGTTACTAATATTATAAATGCGAAAGTTGGAGAAAGTGTTTGGATGTTTGTTACAAGTAAACGCAGAAACTACGCAACGAGTTCGATCAAATTGGGCGCACGGGTAAGTCAAGTCCTGGATTAACACATAGGCTACTTTTCCCCGGTAATGTGCTTCCATGGGAAATTATGGATTTTTTAGTCTGTTTTTTTTTTATAGATGGCACTGGTGTCTTATTGTGATTTTGGGACTTTCGCAGCTGGCGAAGTCGCGGGCAACACCTATCTTTTACGAATTACACGTACATTCAAAATTCTTATGGACATTTTTCCGTTAGGTTTTCTCACGATGCTTTAAGCGAATGATAAATCAAAGATTCACACGTAAATTTAGGAAAGTCAGAGGTAAACTTGAGGTGCCTTGAGTTTTGAACCTGCGGATATTCGTTTCGGCAGATCGTTCCATTCTGATCTAGGCTATCATACACTTCGAGTAATATATACATAAGTGAAATATATATAAAAGAAAGTGGTGTTAGTTACACCACTTATAACTCAAGAATGGCTGAACGGATTTACCTGAAAATTGGTGGAGAGGTAGCTTAGAACCAGGAGACGGACATAGGATACTTTTTATCCCGGGAAAATATAAACCGGGACTTTTATCCCGGATAATTGTTTTCTCCCAGTGAAACCGCAAGAAAACAAGTATAGAGATATTTCGAGATCCAGTTGAGGACATAATTACTCTTATCCCGGAATAAGATAAACCGGGAATTATATCGAGCCGCCACGACTAAACCACTGAACCGATGGCGATGCAATTTGGCAGGGAGATAGTTTAAAACCTGGGAAGAATCTAGGCTACTTCATATCCCGGGAAAATATAAACCGGGACCATAATCCCGGAAAATAGTTTTTTGCCAGTGGAACCGTATGAAAATAAGTATGGAGATAGTTTGTGATCCAAAGGAAATCAATCTCAAGTTTGAGTTACATCTCAAGTAGACATAATGTATGAACAGTTCAATACATTATGTCTACTTGAGATGTAACTCAAACTTGAGATTGACCTATTAATACCGCCCATAGGCTACTATTATCCCGGAAAACAGACACCGGGAATTTTATTCGGGATTTTTTTCCGGAAAAAAATATGGTTAGGTATTATTTACGGCGGGGTGGGGGTGTTTAGGGATTTTAGAATTTCGTTAAATAAGGACTCATTTGGTGGCAGGGAGGTTTTTTGCAAGAAAATTACGCGGAAAATTTGAAAATTTAAGAATACTTAACCGCCATATTAAACGTGTATGTCACTGAATTCCTCCTAAGCGGCTGGACCAATTTTAATGATTTTTTTGTGTCCTCAGGTGGGTTTGAGAATAGTTTCGATTAACAATTAGATCCGGTAGGTGGCGCTGTACTCGGGTTCTAGGATTTCATTTCCTTTTTAGGGCAGGACAACGTCTGTCGGGGCCGCTAGTAAGTGAAATAAAAGTTAATTCATATATTATTTTATATTATATTCACATATTATTTACATTTTAAAACAATGTTTTATTCCATTTAATTTTGCTCAATCTTGATCCAACATTTTGATAAACGAATATCGACTTATACCCACTATACGTAGAAACGAAATGGTCTAGTAATAAAATGTATTCGAACTGTACCCCTAGCACGAATTTAGGCATTATCGTATAGTATTCCTATTGTATTCGCATCGAGTAAGTTAACACATTAGACGATACGACAAAAAAGAGACACGTGTTGACATTTTGACAAATGCTTGTCTATGGTTACTCGATTTAGTATTCGAAATTTATACGCGCAATGTTCACGCTATCGTATTTTAGTTCCATATACGCTCACCGGGGCGCTGTGCAAATTTCCATACAATAATTTACTTAGTCTTTTTTTATGGCATCGAATGACGAGACAAGCATGCCGGTCACCTAATGGTAAGCGATACGACAACCCATAAACAGTAGAAACACCATCTAGCACCTTGAGTTACAAATTACTGTGTGGCATTCCACTGCGCTCATCATCCAGACACATAAGATGTTAAGTCTCATTATGTCCTGTAGTTACACTTCGCTACAATGCCCTTCAAACCGAAACACAACAGTGCATGCATACTGCTGCGTGGCGGTAGAAATAGACATTGCGGTGGTACCCACCCAGACAGATTCGGGGTCCCTTTGATTCGCCTTCTTTTTATTAAACTAATATTTTTTCGCATATTTGGCTTTGCATAATATGTATTGGCATAATAGTACTATCGCATAGTAATATTTTGGCCTACTACTTTTTTGTCATAATAAGCTATTGCAATAATTTTAGCTTGACTAATTTGTTTTAGACTAATACACATTTTGCATAATATGAATTTAGAATAAATTAGGCTAACGAGGAGCGAAGCGACGAGCGTGTTAGTTGCACATGAACCGTCGCACGAGTCGAGAGAGCGAAGCGAGCGGCCGCGGCAGCAACCGGCGAGTGCCAGAATCTACTTTAGGGCGTTTCCAGTTCAGACAAAAGCAAACATGAATGATGCTTATTTATTTTTATGACTATTGCTATTTGACGTTAGTCGTTCTGATGGTTCTGCTTTTTGTATTTGTGCTTTTTTGTTTTATGCTAAAACCATTATGCGTAATGATTATTATGCACATTGATATTTAGGCTTAAAGTTAAGATGCGTAACAATATTAGTACAAATACATTTATGCAATTGAATAGGGAACCGACGGATTCTTACATACGAGAGTCCTACGACGAGTGAGTTGCAACTATTACGTTAACTATATGATAACTTGTACTAACGGTACTGGGTATACCATAACCAAAAATACTATTAACATAGTTATATTTTATTTTATCCATTGGTACTCTCAGTAAGGGAAACAATCAACCGTTACTGCTTCCTTATATCACGACCTTCTTCGCGTGTTGTTTTCCTTTTCCTGTAATCAAAAGATAACACAATATTACATAGATTAAAATAATAGAGCATATTGCTGAATCTCACAAGGTATATCTCTCATGGTAACTTATGAAAAACAAACATTAATAAATGTAATATTTCCATTATTATTATGATAAAGATACAGTAGATTCATAATATTGTGTAACAATAGTTATATAGGTACCTACAACCCATCCAGTATCCACGGAAAGTAAAATGTAATCAAAGAATACCTTTTGCAATAAATCTTTTGTTCAGATGTGTCACAGTATACAATAGAGATAAATTGAAAAATATTTATTTACTCTTTTCTTCCTTAAATAAGGTTTGAATGAGAAAGTCCGGCTGGGTAGATACACCAAGCAGTGCCGTGTTCTGATTAAAGGAAATTGCAGCCGATGTAATTACTGGACCAGTCCGCGCAACACCTAATGTCTTAGGGTGACGACGTTGTTCAGGCATAGTAAACCTAATTAACTCTAGGAATCATGATGTCTACGAGTCGTTACGCGTTTAAAGTGAAAGAACTACTTCCGGGTGAATTATCGGAATCATCGTGAATTTGTAACTAGGAAGGAAGGGCTTGGGTTTGGATTTGAGATTGTGTTTGGGTTGGGGTTGGGTTTGGGTTTGGGCTTGACCTTAAAATCCATATCCGGGTATAACTGTATATAGATTTTAAGATCAATTGGCCTTAAAACAAAGAAATTCAAAATAGCGGCCACTTTTTCGATTTTGACGTTGGATCTGTCTTTCGTATTCAATATTATACCCGTATATCGATTTTGAGATCGATTGGCCTTAAAACGAAGAAATTTAAAGTGGCGGCCAGGTATTATTTTGAAGTTAATTGGCCTTAAAATAAAATAAAATCTAAACGGTGGAGACTTTTACTAATTTTAAAATTCGATCAAGATGAAAATGAACCTAAAATGAGGAATATTTTGTATATATATTTTTATTCTTTTTTTCAAGCGGAGAAAGTGAATTATTACTACCGCCCAGTGTTCAAGGGGAACGACTGAGCGGTTATATTGGGTTCACCGTGCCTTACGACCCGACGTTGAGCCGCCCGGAGAGATGGAAAACGTCGGGCGACTGCCGAGCCGAGTCCCTAACCTATGTACACCGCACGGCATACTAAACCAAAACTCCGCGGTGGCCATCTTCGGCGCATTAGGGACGGCTGCGGGCTTCCTCCGACTCACGTCTAAGTTGTCGTCCGCAACCGCCCCTGCAAGAAGAACAACTATGGGTGTCCGTTTTTATAAATTTTGCAGAAAATGGCCTGACCGCATATTGTATTATAATATACGCTCTCTGTTACGAGCGTTTCAACGTACCGTCACCTTTATGTAATAATTATTATAGGTATTACAAACCCAATGCCAGTTTTCCCGACTCGGGGATCGACAGAGACATCAGCTCTGTAGTCATACCGTAAATCGTAATACAGTTACTACGCCGCCGAGGCGCCGGCCGTCGACATACCTAATATTTCGACAACCAAGAATAAGATAAACACTCAAAATCGTGTAGGTACGCCTACTGCCATCTACTGAGCGTTATAGTACAACTGTACGCCCTCAACTCTCAAGGGCATTGGCGGCACTTAAAGTCTTAACTGGTAGAGAATGCCTTCAGCATTAAGTCCGCCTTTACATAACTATGTATAAAGTGCAATAAATAAATAATTTATACTGTGGTTCAGGGCAGTATAAAGTTGTCATTTAAAGTTGTTGGTATTTATTTATGGGTAGTAGCGGATGTCAAGCGTGTGACTTAATTGCTTCATCATTAAAGTTGTTTAAATAAATGTTTTTTTTATTGTAGTTGACTAGTTTTTGTTTTTAGAAGTTACATTTTTTGCTAATGCTCTACTATTATCTTCGATTAAATTGTGACTAAAAATTCACAGTAAACGTTAACTGCCTCAGTATTTTTAATTAAGTAGATGTTATGCAAAACACTTGTATCCCAACAGAGCTCATAACCATTTTGACACGTGTCTTTCAACTATCTAGATTCCCAATAAGCGTTCCAAAACCGATTGTACTGCCTAAGCATAGAAAACAGATAACTAAGAGCACCCCAATTTTCAATTACAATTCAGAACATGACGTTGAGGAGGGTTCTAAAAATTCAATTATCATGTACCTCGCATGTTTTCTTCGAAATGTGTTTTATGGTACATTTTACAATATTACTACATGTAAGGGCTTGCAATATTTTGTTTATAGTGCTTGGAGGCATACGAAAATTTACATTCAAAAAATGAGGGGCTAAAATGAGACGTTTTTGTCTCGAATGTTTTTATTGCATTGTATTTTTATTCTACAATGTTATACGGAAATGCAGTGAAATTTATCTCTTGAATAATGCAACTGCAACTCCTCTTTGAGGAGATTATTTACTTGTTTTATATTATACTCAAACTTTTTAAGTAGAATAATATAAAGGCTGTTGTCGTTATTTTGTTTTCAATGGCCGTGTTATATGAATACTAGCTTTTGCCCGCGGCTCCGCCCGCATTAAAAAGTTTTTCCGGGATAAAAGTCCCGGTTTATATTTTCCCGGGATAAAAAGTAGCCTATGTGTTAATCCAAGACATGATCTACCCGTGTGCCAAATTTCATCGAAATCCGTTCAGTAGTTTTTGCGTGAAAGAGGAACAAACATCCTTACATCCTTACATCCATACATCCAAACATCCAAACATCCATACATTCTTACAAACTTTCGCCTTTATAATATTAGTAGGAAGTAGGATTAGTTCTGATTTCTTGGCTTGCAATCATAAAATGAACTTAAATAAAAATCTTCAATGTAATTTACAAAAACAAAATCCTTTTCTGCAGTTACACTTTAAGCATATTTTTCAGAAAGATTCCATTTATTTCGAAAATATATATTTTTTTAATAATGTTAAAGGTGCTAAAGATAAAAACAAAGGATTAAATCCAAACGCAAAAAATGTTAAACAAAAACCCGCCATTACGTATCGTATCAACGTTTAGATGAATTCGTTGAAACGTATAGGCAAACTCGCAACGTTCCCTCTTCAATTTGCGAGTGGAAAATTGGATTTGATCCTCAACACTATTCGGTAGGTCGTTTATCTCAATTCCGTAGGTACAGACAAAGCGAGGAACTTGCTTTTGATGAGCCATCGGCTGCTTTCCAAAAAAAAAAAACTACAAAAAACATGCCAAGTTTTGTCTTGTTATTTTTTAGAAAAAAGATATAGGTCTATTTTAAGGAGTCCCGACGTATGCAATTATTATTTTAGCTAAACACCTCTTCGCACCATTATCGATTATTCAGAAGTTATGAAAATCCACAAATTAAATGTTAGAGGCATCGTGTCCTAGAAAAGATAACTATTGAACGGTGATCATGCATTCAAAAATGAACTGAAAATCAAGAAAGACATTAATTTAATTTACTGTAGGGTTGAGGTCTCGGGTGCGATCCCTGGGTCTGGCAAAGTGATATTGGATTTTTCTATTCAGTATCGTCCCGGAATTTGTGCCCGACATGGCGAAAGGCTCGCCCCTATCACATCATGGGACGGAATACGAACGGCGAAAAGTGGAAGCACCAGTTGCGCCTCTACCTACCCCAGATAAAAGGCGTGAGTTGGGTATTATTTCAGACTAGCTTTTGCCCGCGGCTCCGCCCGCGTGAATGAGTTTTTCCGGGATAAAAGTCCCGCTTTATATTTTCCCGGGATAAAAAGTAGCCTATGTGTTAATCCAGGTCATGATCTACCCGTGTGCCAAATTTAATCGAAATCCGTTCAGTAGTTTTTTCGTGAAAGAGGAACAAACATCCATACATCCATACGTCCAGACATCCATACATTCTTACAAACTTTCGCGTTTATAATATTAGTAGGATTTGATAAAAGTGACTAATATTCCACACAGGTTAAAATATACAAACACACGAATAGGCTCAGTCATCAACTCGATTCAGAATTAAAAAAAATACAGATTATATCCTACCTCTGAATTCCTTTAAAGGAGGGTTTAATAACGTACTTATGCCGACATTGCATGTTAATTGATTGGAAATAATGAGAATGCATCCCGGTCAATAGGTGTATGTACTTTTCATTGGATAAACTGCACTACCAGATATAATTGGATAATTCAGTACGTTTAATGACTTGGTAAACGAATAATGTGTGATTGAATTTATTTTGTGCCGGCCCGCAAATTGTTTCACAATTATATATATAGATGACTCGAAAATTTTAATGGCGGCTTTGAAAAAATGTGTATTTTTTATGTATTGATAATAGAAAGCCGATGAATTGAAAAATCGCGGGAGGAAATTAACATATTTTTAATATTAGGGCGTTGATAAAAGATCGTAACCCGATAACCCCACCAAATTTTTGGATTAACCTTTTACCCATCAATTAATTACACAAATAAATTAATACATCCCACGTATGGTGAAATAAGAGCATAAATCTTTTAACACGTGTAAAATGCATTCCGTATGCAGAGGGATTGTTGAAGCAACTCGTAGAACAAGAAGTTAGCGTGCTAGCTCACCGCATCGGGTTGGAGAAATTACGGCGAAAATTTTATTAATTACACAAGTTACACTGTTCATTGTACAATTTAATTCAGTATTGAACACTTTCAGAACATGTATTTGGATTATGGTTTAGTTCATTTTCGGGGTTTTCAACATGCCACTACTATTGGAGATTTATTCTATGAAATTTCGTATCATTATAATGCCTAGTTATATATAAAAAAAATTAGACATATTCGTGTTATGAATTCCATGCAATTTCTTCCATTTTAACCACCATTGGGTCAAGCTAGATCCAAAAAATTCGATGCTTTTATTATCCACTAGTAGTGCTCGCGGCTCCGCCCGCGTGAAAAAGTTTTTCCGGGACAAAAATATTTTCCCGGGATAAAAAGTAGCCTATAGCACTCAGGAGTTATGTAGCTTCCTATTAGTGAAAGAATTTTCAAAATCGGTTCAGTAGTTCCTGAGATTATCGCGTTCAAACAAACAAACTCTTCAGCTTTATAATATTAGTATAGATTACTTAGGTTCCTACATAAAGTGTTTTGTGTATATTATTTCCATAAATAAAAAACTAGATACTACAGAATATCACTGTAAAGTATCACTCCACGCAATATTTATTTTACAAGCATTTAAATGGAGAAAAATAGAGACGTATCTCCCTTAGCAATCAAGACGTAAATTAGGCGCCTACGGTGGGGACCTTAACCACAAAGCCCGAAGCTCTGACATGTTTATATTTAATTTCTGAACCGAAATGGAGTCAACAGCGCTGTATTTCTGAAATTAATTGTAGCCTCCGTTTGTCAGCTTCGCAATACTATACTTATTACGCTGATGTTGTGAGGCTGGATGGGACAGTTTGACGTAATTATTAATCGGTGTCACAGCTTCAGCGTTTTTTCTGTCGTCAAATAATGAAATGAAAATCCTCCTAGCCAGTTTCGGCCACGGCAGCCAATCTCAACGGAGATCAGCCAGGTACGCAGGAGATATTATAGTGCACAAGTGTGTGCGCAATACACAGGTGCACTCGCTATTCCTTCACTCTCATAGTCCGGTGAGACGGCAATCCGACATGACCGGAGAGAGATCAGGCGCAGGACCAACGGCTTTACGTGCTTTCCGAGGCACGGGGGAGGCAAGTCTCAGTTTATTTGATTTAAGGACTTTTATTTAACAAAAATGTATTGCAAAATACGTTTTAAAATTACATGTGATGCGTATTATTTATATTATAATATGTTTATTGCTTTTTTTGCCTCTACACCATTTTTATACGGGGAAAGTAACCCCACTGCACCAGATGATTATGGATAAAAAAACCGTGTATAATAATAGTATCAGGCCCTGTAGGTATTATATACTGTCCACTGCTGGCCACGGGTCTCCTCCACTACTGAGAGGGTTTAGGCCTTAGTCCACCACACTAGCCTAGTGCGGGTTGGCGGACCTCACATACCTTCGAAATTCATATGGAGAACTTCTCAGGTTTTCTCAATATGTTTTCTTGATAATTCGCGAAGAATACACACATAACTTAAGAAAAGTCAGAGGTGTGTGCATTGGGTTTTGAAGTCTTCCTTGCCAATAGATAAATAATACGTCAGTTAGTGATAACCTACATTCAAGACAATAAAAAACTATTAGTTTTAAACACATATATTTTAAAAAAATCTAATATAAGCTTACAGTGAAGAGTACACCAAAACGCTTATACGATAGTAAATTGATAGTATTTAATTGAATGATGTTACTACTTATAAAACCAAAACTACCTAGCACTTACCAGGCTGCCATAAACCAAATAACCAGTTCCATCCACTCACTATCCGTGTAATTTGCAATGCGGTCGACATGAAAATGCCGCGGGCGGTAAATCCGCGAGCGCCACGTGGCGGGCGCACCACAAAAGTGCTTTTTGATAGACAGCCGCGGCGAGTCCCGGACATTTAATGCCCGTGTCGAAAACAGTGGAGAATTTTTCATTTAACTGGAATTCTGTTTAATTGTATGAATAATTATTAACAATTATTTAACGGGTTCTGTGACGGTTTTAACGTTAAATGTTTTTATGTTAAGGGTACTTGCAACGAATTTATATAATTTGGTGATTTTTGCCTGCATATTTTGTTTACATATAGGGATATGTTAACGTAAGGGACCAATTCGTCATCAATTAAAACACGCACACACACACTCATGCTCTTTATCCCCGAAGATAGGCAGAGGCGCAATTAATGTGGTCACTTTTCATCATGCGTATTCCGTCCCATGGTGTGATAGGGACGAACCTATCACACTATCGAGCACAATATCCAGACTCCGGGCTGTTACCGAATAGAAAAATCCATCACTTTACCCGATCCGTGGATCGAACCCGAGACCTCAGCATTGCAGTCCGTACCGTAATACAACTACGCCACCGAGGCAGTCAATTAAAACACATTTCAAAATAACATCTCTCAATACAATAATGCATGCAAAAACAAATAAAGAAACTATACTAAAAATGTTACAAGCAATATCAATACGAAAACGTAACTAACCAACAGGTTCCATTCTGAAGATCATAATATCGAAGTACATTTTATTAGCAAAGGAAAATAAAAGCCAATGGAAGCGATGAAGCGAAAGAAAAGTTATCACGTTTACGGAATAAGACCATATAGAAAAAGCTAAATAGATATTTTATCACTTTTATGGCCCTCAGTTTGAACACCGTTTGAATTACGCAATGTTTGGAGTTCAGTGTGACTTTAAGTATTGCTGCGATGGATGGGTTCTGAACTGCTTCAAGTCCAGTATCTGATAGAACTTTTCTAACGCATTGCTTGATTCCAAGGGTAACAGCGTGAAGTGTTTAGGTTCAGTCAATCAATCATTAGTCGTTAATATTTTTTGCCTCAGAAAAGTAAGAAAGAAAGGACGTCATAAATAAGACATAATCCTGACCTCGTCGAGGAATGTAAACTTCATTGCTTGTCGGTAATAATAGTTCTTAAACGGCCATTGGTCGACAATAATTATTAGTCTAGCGTATCATCACTTCCTGTAATAATAATGCCGTTCCTTTGAACTTTTTATTATTCTTCATCTTTATGAAGAATAATAAAAAGAAATAAATGGAATACCCATGATGCCCTGTAGGTACTCGTAAAACAAGTTTAGAAGGGGGCGGAATGTATTATTTTCTTTTGCCTAATTTCTTTGCATTACGTAACAAATATCGCATGTTAGTTTATAATTTGTAAGTTACGACGAATTACAATTAGAAGTTGGCCGCTGGATTAACTAATTTGGAGTCACGCACCATGTTGGATTTGCCCATGTTGTTATTGTGCATTTTTTTATTTGTATCACGAATTACCTACTTCTGATATTCATCACACACACACACACACACGCAAACACACACGCACTCACTCACAGACACACACACACACACACACACACACACACACACACACACACACTCACTCACACACACACACACACACATATTTACGCCTATTATCTCCGAAGGAGTAGGCAGGGACGCAACTAGTGCACTCAATTTTCGCCGCGCTTATTCTGTCCCATGATGTGATAGGGGGCGAGCCTTTCTCCATATCAGGCACAAATTCCAGACTGCGGGCTGATTCTGAATAGAAAAACCCAATATCACTTTGCCCGACCCGGAGATCGATCACGAGACCTTAGCTTTGCAGTCGTACCGTAATACAACCAGCCACCGAGGCAGTTATTCATTACATTTAGTGAAATATTTTATTTCAATATTTCAAAATAACTTGTGTCCTCTTTCTATGTACCTTGCATAAAATATTTGAATCAATCAAAATATGATGAGCTAAACAGTAAAAAGTAAATTAAATTTCACATCTTACTACTGTATGAAAGAAGATATATAACTGACCTAGTGTATACTTAATGAACATTGCAAGTAGTTTGATAGACTGTCCCGAGTTACTAGAGCGCATTGGTCTATGTGTGTCTGAGTTTCTTGGTGCTTCTTCTCAGGTCAGTGGGCTTTTCCGAAGCACTGGTAGAATCTTTAAGTAAAACAACATTGTGAAAAATGACGTGTAAAAGTGCCCTTAGGGGCCTATTTACTGAATAAATGATTTGAATTTGAATTTGATGTAGATTTATTTAATACCTCCTCGATAAAAATGAAGCAGCTACATAAAAATTATTTTTTCATGATCTTATAATCATACTTCTATTTAATTGTCGACCGCAGTATTCTTTACTATGAACTGTATTAGCTGCAAGTTTCCCAATAATAATTAAAATAAAATAATTGATTACTGCTTTTAATATCAACTGAATTATGCTTTGGCTCAAAAACTCAAACCTTAATATTATACGAATGATTACAAAAACCGCAAACAAATGCATGCAAACAAAAAAGGAAAAAAAAACCATTCAAGCACGAAAGTATTAATAAAAACGAAATGAAAGCGAGACTGAAAAAGAGACATTCAAAGAGTACAAAGATATTAGGTCAGCAACAGAACAGAGCGATATAACCGCGGGAATAATTTCGACACCGTACAATGTTACTCCGTCCGGTAAACGGCCACCAAAGCCTTTTTATACAACGCTTCCTTCCGTAGGGTAGCAAGAATAAATAAGCGGTTATCTTCGCAGACTCGACACTCTGTTTTCGAAATGTTTGAATTTTTATAATCCCATTGATGGCAGACGTTAGGGCTGCTAGCGGAGGGCAGGGGTGGTGTTATTTAAAGATGCACGTTTTGAAGACATGTTCATTTCTCTTTAGTTTTTCGTATCAAAGAGTACCAATAGAAACATGTCATGTCCAGTCTGTTTATTTGATAGACCGTGAAAGCTTTATTTGTATCATAATAGGAAGCGGTAGCAATAATAATTAAAGGTAAATGTAGCATATTATAATATCTGAAGAATACTGCCCATAGAGAAAGCGATGTCTGTAAGTCTTTGGTATTACAACCTAACTTAAGTCGGCTAATGTTGCTCCAGAAAAACGTGGTTACAGCATAGTTTTACATTAAACTGCTGCAAATAGCCACCAAACTGATTATGAGCGCATGCTATTACCCATCGGTCTTGGTATTTTACTGCTGTGTCTCATCCGGGAATATGTCATAAATTTCTCTTTACGTTGAAACCAGTGGTCAATACGGCTGGCTAATTAAGCTGGAATTATGGTAGGGAATATTGGTTTTGTGTTTATTATTTAACAGTAAATCTGGATTCCATTGAAGTAATAACCTGGTTTCGTTGTTCGATAAGTTGACATAGTGAAAACTCTATTTCCTTCTTTCTTTTATTAAGAAAAAGAAAACTAAAGTTTACAAGATATTAAGGAACTTATATTTTTAGCGAAAGAAAAATAAAAAAGACGAATTTACTACATGGTGTTGACAACAAAAATGCTATATAATTGTATGTTTTAAGAAAAATCTTTTTTTTTATATCAGAAGATAAGTAAATAAGCTAGTGGCTCACCTATATGTGAATTAATGATTTATTTGTACACATATAATATTATTTACAACAGCATAACAACTATATTAAAGCGGTGTTGTTGATGATTAACCTTCAGACATTTTTGATACAAAAAGAAAATAAGGATACGAAGATTTATTAAGCATAAAAATAATTAAACAGATCAGCAATCCAGTATCTAATTTTAGTCTGAAACTGAAGAAACAGAAACACCAATAATATAGCTAACAACAACCATATAAAAGTTGAAGAGACTATATTATTATGCTTGTATTATGCAATTTCATAGTGAGATGCTGCGAAGGGGAAAATTGGAAGCGTAGTAGCTCACGATATCATTGGACATGACATCCGGGCACCAGGAGTACAGATCAATAGCCCGTGTTAACAACTTAATATAGTTTGCGTCCCTCCAAACCAACGTTATCACTGAGTCGGTTAGTGTGAAACTACAAATTTCAGAATCGATATGAAAAGCTGTCACGTATGTGGTGGTTAGATTAAAATCTAGACTGCAGTTGTGCATCAATAAAGTTTAAATCACATCCAGCAAGAAAAAAATTGCAAAAGTAAATATATATTTTGGTATAATTATTACAATTGAATTTGTTTTTTATTTGCATTGGTATTGGAGCTCGTTATTTATTTCTGAAATAATTAGTTAACAAATAAGGAAGTTCTAAAAGTCTCATTATGCAATTTATGTTTATTATAATGATGCAATATGATTAGTCCATCGAAAATCAAATGCCCAATCCTTGATGTCTGCGGAGATACCACTCTTTTTAATTCTTTAATCTCAAAACAGTATTCTGTTACTGTAATTGCCAGTTGTGGGGGAATGAATAAAACATTTGCTTACTTAGATTTTCTGTGTTTGGTTCTGGTTAACATATTTCTTGTTTAATGGAGATGAACTGTGAATATATTCTTGGCTGAGTAATACGGATCGTGGTTTACGAGCAAGCCGGAGTCTTTTATCGAATCTCCACTTTGTTGAGAATAATGAGGGCAAGACCACAATACTGTTCGTCAGACTTAAAGATGTGTAATAATACAGTGACCGTAGAAGATTTTATTACCTAGTCAAGATATAGAGATCTTTTCGGTGCTCGTCATCTTTTGAGTATATATAGTGGAGATCTATTGAATGCTGTGATTGATAA
This sequence comes from Lapara coniferarum, assembly GCA_949316025.1. NCBI lineage: Eukaryota > Metazoa > Arthropoda > Insecta > Lepidoptera > Sphingidae > Lapara > Lapara coniferarum. The sequence continues at coordinate 15,310,478 of OX438925.1, read as the reverse complement.
ATATATAGCATTGAAGATAACGAAACCATACATTTTAGGAAAAATACGTGTAAGTACTTTAGATTAGCCAGGATTTATGAAAAGTAATGTTGTTTCCGTAAGTAATAATTACCAATATTTTAATAACAATATAACATTTTGCTCATTATATACAACAGCATAACTAACAAAAACATACAGAACAACCAAAATATATCTGTCAGAAAGACATTTTAAAAACACATTTTAAGACAGAAATAGAGAAATTTCGGTGACAAATTTCGAGCTCTATAATTTGAATTCGCGTCGGATGTAGAGACAGATGTCGTTTAAGGCGCGGCGTGGCAGAATTTCTGTTTTAAAATAAAACTCCAAATATACTATCGTGTGCTGATTCTATATAAATTGAATTAACAGTTGTGATATGAGTTTAGTCAGATATTTTTTCAGGTTTGGTACGTTTTTAATTGAAGAGCGCCTATCTAAAAGTGTAAACCAATATTGTCAATGGTCTCCATGCTATAGGTAGACAATATTGTCTACACCTATTATATATAGGCTGGCTCAACATGTTAGCTGTAAAGCGTTTCATACGTCAAGTGAGATTGCTTGAGGTCCAACAAATCCTCTCTCCTTTCCCAGACTCCATAACTTTTTGGAACAAGTAACAATGGTTACAAAGTCCATGTACGCAACATGAAGCACTCACGTACCAATATTCCCTGTAACAAATCAGGCATACTACTAGTCAAAGGTAATCAAAGCTCCCCCTGTCGATCCAAATGCACATTCCTGCCTAAAAACTTTATCAAACTAATAAACCAGCATACGGAGTCTTTAACTTGTGACGTAATCAAATTAATGCCATTATGGGGAGTTTGACATGGGTGCGTGCTGACCGTCGCTCCCCGCAGTGCATTGACAAATGGACGAGGCAACGCGGCAGGACCTACAACCACTATCGGATTAGATTTATGTTAAAAAGATAATGGTGAAAGGAAATTTGACTGTTGTTGACAAAAATTATTTTATATTGGCTACAAACATAGTTTCTAACCTTTATCCCTTTTCAGAAGTATGCAAAAGTGTTAAAGACATTTGGCTCGATATGACCTAATGTTAGTACCGAACATTGTATGTATCTATACTACGTAACAGGAAAAAGCTTTTGTCTTCTACTTATATTTGTCATCTATGGATAATGCGTAATAGATATAACCCATAGACGAGTGTTTGATAAAAATTAATGACCGTATAATTACGAAGTCATGTCGTTCGTAACCTATTCGCAGAGATTTTTTTCAATCCATACTCGATCCATCAATCACATTTCAGTAAAGAAGCAAAAATTTAGTTTTTCTTAATCTTCAATGTGAACGTAGATTTTATCTTATTTAGGATTAAGAATAGCTTTAATTCAGTTGGCACTGGATCTCCACCCTTAGAAACACATACTAAGCTCTGTTAATAGAATTAACTGCTGTGATTAATTGTCTGATGGAACAGCCGGTGGCAAATGTAATGGACCGATTTAATCATCGCTTTTTTAACATTCCTACTCACCCAGAAAATCCAAACTTAAAAACAAATTAAGTTGTAGCGGAAGAATTATGGTGGAGTAGATTAAGAAAATTAATATTTCGGAAACTAACTTAATGATTTATAAGACACGAATTACAAAGAATAGAGAAAGGTTGTAATAAATGTTAAACGAGTATGACGTGAACTGGTAAATAACACGAAATAAGGGTATGGAACGAGATAAAGAAAAATATTTAAATGAAAACGTGACAAGCAGATGCTATTCATACGGATCGTAATTCTGGAAAGTTTCATATGAAATAATCAAACGATTGTGTAGGCGAACCCGAGCTGAGAACATTTGTCATCAATAATGTATGAGTTTCAAGCGGCAAAGTATGAACACAAACACAAACCGTCTTATTACAAAAAGATAGCTCAGTACTGGGTTTAAACCAAGACTAAAAAGTCTTGGTTTGTTACGGTATTAAAGTTCGTTCTGGTACTAAAATTCATTCTTATTACAAATCCAAGTTTATTCGAGGATCATTTAGTACCGAATATAGTCCCTCATACAATTAGTATCCACAGATTATAAGCAAAAAATTAGAGTGATACATTAATTCATTCACTCGGCGATTGATGCACCGTTCCTTTTAACATAAGCTTGTGTGAAGAGAGAAGCGAAATGTTTAATAAAATATGATTTTGACGATGATGATGATGCTAAATATATACTATCTTGCCATTTAAATATAATATCTCAAATCTGACTAATTTGAAATGGCGTTAATTTTGTTTTTGAATACTGTCGACTTGTTTATTTAGCCAGCGTACAATGGAATGAAGTGTGCGGTCCGCGTATTTGGATCTTATTGAAATGTTTACATTTCGGTTTATTTATGATTCTATTGAATAGCACTTCAAATAACATAAAGAAACGTTGTTCTTTTATTACAACTATTTAGGCACGGCAACAGCGTCACAACTCACAAGTGCAATAGTTTTTGTTGTGAAATCACGTACATAACTATTACGTCAGTTATTCTAGTTCGAAATGGGGCAATCAAAGAAAATAGGGGTGCAAATTGGACTGTTGAAGTAAAGGTTAGTTCAAGTTAATCATATTATTAATAAACAGTGTAATAACGTTACATAACATTTAATTTAATTAATACGAATTTGATTGCAAGTTTGCTAATTACTGGCTGGGATATACCATGTAAATCCCCAGTATCTTACTGAATCTGTAAAAAAAACAATAATTAGTAGTCACACCAGTGTTTGAGATATCCTAGCAGTGTCTGCAATTTACCTATATTAGGTACCAACTTTGTACACTTACTTCATGACGAGCCCGCTAGCGTAATGTGCAAACCACTAGCACCTCAGGAGTGAGTGTTCTCGAGGGTCTATACTAAATTCTGACGAAATAAATCCTCTATTTTAATTTCTAACCTTTTAGTGAACCTATATTTATAGCAACAATCTTCATCACTTAATGAAAAATGATTCGCGCGACTATGGGGTTCATTAAACCGCTGGTTTCTTTCCAACATTTCCAAATACATTAATTCGATGGAATTTATGTATTTTTTTATATGTTTGTTGATTATTCGATTATCTTAAAACACAATTGCGACTTGATGTTCTACGTTTTGAGATTAGTACTGAAGTTAAACTAGGGGTCACGGCGGTTTAACTTTAGTAACATAGATAATCCTGGTACAAGCGATAAACTCGGTTTTGTAATAAAGTTTTTTTAGTCCATAGTTTAAACCTGGTAATATACTCGGTACTATAGTTAAACCTCGTTTTGGAATAAGGCGGAAAGAGTTTGTACGGCGGTTCATTTGCACGTGCCAATAGAATCGGACGTTGTTCACATGTTCGGCTTGTCGGGGCAGGGATCACGGGATTAGCGATGTGCTTGCATCCATAAATCGACACTTGAGAATTCATAATCGTATGAATAGTTGCTCGATTTGATTATGCAGTCATGTTGTATAATTTTTTTTTGTCTTTTTTGTTTAGTTCAAATATATTTTTGTTTTCTTTACTTATTAGTGCTGAATGATTTTGTTTATCACCATGACTATTGGATGGTTCTAATCCTACTAATAATATAAACGTGAAAGTTTGTAAGAATGTATGGATGTATGGATGTTTGTTACTCTTTCACGCAAAAACTACTGAACGGATTTCGATGAAATTTGGCACACGGGTAGATCATGTTCTGGATTAACACATAGGCTACTTTTTATCCCGAGACAATATAAAGCGGGACTTTTATCCCGGGAAAACTCATTCACGCCGGCGGAGCCGCAGGCAAAAGCTAGTTGAATATAATGTTTGCTTAGAATGCTCTAATCATTTCTGAATATCTTTAAGCCACGAATAGACAATAATGTATCAAAACTCTAAAAAAATCTTGCCATCTTTTTTAATAAAACCGAGCAATAGTCTAACCAGCTTTTCAAATTACCTCTCCTTTGCCTAATTAAAGTCGGTCGTGTGCCATAAAGTTCAAAGTCTAGTCTGTCATTAGTGTTGCTTCATTAAAACTTCGAGGTATCATACTATAATACTTAAGCGTGATGCGTCGCTGCATATTCCTTTAGAATTATCAGTATTACAATAAATATAATAAAGTGAAGAGTTTTTAAATAACAAATACTGATCTGTCACACGTTGCTCCGTACACCATTTTAATGACCATTTTTCGTAGGTTTTAAGAGCTACAAGATATCCAAACCTAAGGTAAGTATTTGCAAATCACACTTACAACTGTCTTATTTCAAAGATCCAACCTGCAGGCTTAGATTTTGGTTGAAAATTGGCCCACTGTTCTAACGAGACGTAAGAATTTATGTTCAAGGCCATTCAGTTCCTCATGATTAACTACTTCCGTAATGTTTCATTACAAAATCACATCAAACCTTGACATAAAATAATGCCCCACCACTTCCTTGATAGATTATCTAAATTCTATATCCAACTTCACCTGTAACTTGGAATGTCTGAAGTCGCTTTCCGCTATCTCTTATCTAATGCAGCGCTATAAAGCCTGGTCGCGAAGCAGTCGCGACGGAGCGTGCCTTGCATGTCTAATGTCGGAAAGCGGATTGAATGAAAGTATTGTTCAGGAACAGATAAAAAAAACCAACAGGGTGGAGTACAATGCTTTTCAGACCGAACTACAGTTGTCTCCGCAGTCAAATTGAATAAGTTTCCCCGCGGTGCATTGTTATTGGGCGTCCCATTGAGGATTCCGATGTCTAACATATTTGAACAAGAAGGAAGAAGTGCTGTGTTTTGTGCTCCATCTCATTTTATTGCACTTAAATGTACATTAATTGAAATGAATTGTTCGATAGTACTCGTTGGTTGCATAAGAATATAAAAGGGATTTTATTTTAGGGTGGGTGATATGGATTTCTTTTTATAACATAATAAACGAAAAACTAGGGTAATATACCAAACGATTACCACTGGAGATCCATAATACTGATGGATTAGTCGGTTTATTATTGATATTAGGTATTAGAAAGGGAGGAGACGTTTTTGGGCTTCTATCAAATTAATTATAAATTCCAAACTATCATATTGATCCCATCTAAGACATAAGATATAATAAAATGCCAAGTCTCCCAATACAGTTTTATCACTACAAAAAGTTGTAAGATCTCACGTAAAACCAAGTCAGTCACTTTAGTTAGTGTCTATGCAAGCATCTATTCAACATCTTTGTTATAAATTGTTGTATAATCAATTACCTATTAAAATTGATAGTGACCGTATCAAGATTAGACGCCTTTATTTCTATAAACAAATATTATAATAACTTAGCGCTTGGACTTACCGTATGAGAGATGAGAGGCTTTCAAGCTTTCGTGGGGAATGTAATAATACAGAGAAAACCCATGTTAAAGATCTATAGAAAAGAGATAGATACTTGACACAGAACTTGCACAGTTGTTTTGTTTCTTTTTAGAGAAAAGTCAATATTGTAAAAATTTTGTTCAGATCATTTTCTGTCTGCTTTTCTACGTCATTTAACTGTTAAATACAAATAAAGCGATGTTCAAAGTGAAACTGCAATAACATCTTCGACTAATACATTTTAAAAAGCTAAATGTCGAACTGCTAATGAACGTCGGCTTTACCTGTGACCTGGAAAGCGCCAGCTAATTGTAAACACGCCGCCCCTGAGTGTAATGAAGGTGAAAGTGCATATCACTGTTGCTTGTACGCGTTGTAGGGTTGCCACGCCAACTATGTCAACATAAAATATTTTTATGATCAATGTTGTATCGTGAAAGAAGAAATGTATTGAGTATGAGTACTGAAATGTAAGTGGAATTCCATTCGTACCGGCAAAAATATTTGCCAAAGTATCTAAGACGCTATAAGATCGACGTAAAAAACAACACATTTATTATTTTTATTACCTTTACCTAATCAATAAGGACCCAATCGACAAGTCTGGAAGTTTAGCTAGTACTGGAGGCTTGATGTAATTCACTATGGACTATTAAACCAAAGCACAAACAAGTCATATTTTTTGCACAGAAAAACTGAAAATAAATAGATAAACTAGCAAATATTTCTTTCACTGTCATATTTACACAAAAATTTAATCGCCAACCCTATTGGGCTGATGTGTCGGAGGTAACTTTTGCCATTATTTATTATTGAGCCGTTGTGTCGGACGTTGTCATGACCCATTTGGTGTCTTTATACGTTGCCCATGATGTCATAGTATGACTTGGTATTCCATATTTGAACGACGCTTCAAGTGGTATTAAATTTCAAGGTTGGTGTCGTAGAACATTTAGTTATTTATATGTCCCATTATAGATGATGAAATGTAGTCTGTAATCAGTTGGCATTTTTATTTTTTTATTGAGAAAAGGGTTGCCTAGCACACTGCAGCAGAGATTGCCGACGAGATGACCGTGGTAAATGAATTAGAAGAATAGTGAAGAAAAAGTAGAAAGGCCTTGATGGGATTTTCCCTCCCATACACTCACGCCTGTTATACCCGAAGGGGTAGGCAGAGGCGCAACTAGTGCACCCACTTTTCGCCGTTATTCCGTCCCATGATGTGATAGGGGGCGAGCCTATCGCCATATCAGGCACAAATTCCAGACTCCGAGGTGATACTGAATAGAAAAACTCAATATCACTTTGCTCGACCCGGGAATCGAACCCGAGACCTCAGCATTGTAGTCGTACCTTAATACAACTACGCCACCGAGGCAGGCATGGGATTTTTCATCCATTGGAAATACCGTGAAAGGTCTTTCAGGGCGATTAAAATCTAGTAAAATAAAGTAAACCATTTAAGGCAGCATGAAACAGCCACTTTATTGGTTAAACTATTCCAGTGTGTTTCAAAGAGCTTTTTATGTTTCGATTGCTGTGTGCAACTTTCGATAAGTTGATATAGAAATGCTATCTTAAAATATGTAACAATTTAAACTTTCAACCCGCATTTTAGTTGACTATACACGATTTTCTAAAGTATTTCCGTGTAATAACAATTTAAACAGTGGTGCAGGGGTTAGCTTTTGCTCATGACCTGCCAGACGTTAAAATCCGTTTTCGGGATATAGTTTTTTTTTTGACAAAAAGAAATTTAATACAGTAAATAGTCATCTATGTAAATTTTTATTACCATACCATATCAACCCCGTATTATATACTGCCCACTGCTGAGCACGGGCCTCCACAACTGAGAGGGTTAAGGCCTTACTCTACCACGTTGGCCCAGTGCGGGTTGGCAGACTTCACATACCTTTGTAATTCAGAGAATTTCTCAGGTATGCAGGTTTCCTAACGATGTTTTCCTTCACCATTAAAGCGAACGATAATTCAAAAAATTGCACAAATATTTTTTTTAAAAGTCAGAGGTGTGTACCTTTGGCTTTTAAATCTACGTACATTCGTCTCGGCAGTATATTCCACTCCAGACTGGGCTACCTTTTATTAGTAGAATTAAATTCAGGCTAGTAGTTTTAGAGATTAATAAGTTCAAACAAACTTTGTTTGAACTACTTTGCTTTACTAGTACACACTATCCAGATAGGCTCCAAAAAGTGAGATGCCAAAACATAACAGCACATGATGTAGACCAGCAGCTACTACAATCTAAAAATACATGCATATCGCAATTTTAATATTAATATGTAAAAAAAAGAAAGTAAGTAAAAGCAAAAAGCAGTCGTACATCTTTTACAATTTCACCGGTGCGTCGTCAGGGTATGGCCGCGTCAAAACACGATGATATATAAACGAGCACCGTGGCTTTATGCCAGGCTTGTCCTTATACATACTACTAAATAGAAATGGTAACAGAGAAACTGTCAATGAAGAATCGATCTTAATTGTTATGAATTATATGTATTTTTTTTGTGAAGGGTGATTTTGATTGCATAGAAAAACGAACAATAATTTGTGTGCAACTCTCGTTCCGAGACAAATGTTATCGTGTTTTTTGATGTTAGACAAATTTGTTTAGTTTATATCTCAAGCCAGGATTATAGTTGCGATTTTTATGTGCTATTGTTCGATGCTGTTTATCGAGTTGCTAACTGAACTGATGGTTCGCTGAAACGTTGTTTCATTTTTATTTCTGGGTTTTGCAACGGCTTCACCCGCGTGAAAAGCCGTTAAAGCTAGAAAAGTCCCTAAAGCACAGAACGACGCTAGTGCCATATACTTAAAGAATCAGGTGAAAAATATTTATTTATTTTCCAACAGTAGCAAATTACCGGGATAAGATAAAAAGAAGCCTTTGTTTTATACCAGGACATGATCTATCTTTGTACCAAAAATCAACCAAATCCGTTTAGTTTTTTCTGCGTTTACTTCTAACAAACATACAAACATCCAAACGTTTTCACAAACTTTCGCATTTGTAATATTAAAATTATAATATTACGTTATGATTTGACTTTACATACTCTTCTATAATATAATCTATTTAATGGTATTGTTTACGCTATAAAGTCGCTCGCCAAACAAACCTTCAGTGTGTCAGGAGCTTATAGATTCGGGCATAAATCCGTTTACTAAACGAGAGTACTACAGCGAATCGATGTGTTTTGGCGCGGCTTCATGTTTTGTAATTCATAACGCAAATGTGCCCTCGTATCCTGTTTGACGTAAACATATTGTCTTCAAACTCCTTATGTAACTCAAAGGCTCTGAAGAAAAAGGTGTCAGATTGTTTTGCACTTGTAAGTGGGATATAGTCTGGTAGACTAACTGCAGACGGATTTGGCTATTTATGGAAGGGTGCAATAACTGTTGTGAAGTGTTGTGCTGTGTCATCGAAAGAGCCACAGAAAGCTGAAAAAATTGGTATACACAATACAACTGACTGATAATGCTCAGCTTTAAGATTTCGATTTAGAAGCACGACATTTTGCACACGAATTTCACCAATGTACTAAATGTTTGAAAATTCATCTTCTGAGTAAGTTAAATCTCATCAGGCACACAAATACATAACAACAAAGGCCACAAAAAGCACCCCAACAGGGTGCTCACGTTTATAAATGACGTAACACGCATACCGGTCGATCCGGATGCGCACCTTGCCGTTTTGGACGTTCCGGCCGTTACTGTACCGGCCCGTCCGGTTGCCGTTAGCTGGCGCCGCCCCGTGCCCCCTGCTCCGATTTTCCGGCGTGTCCGAAATAAGTGTCGTTGTCAAATTGTTTGTGAAATTTAATCCGTAGTGTTTTAAACTTAAATTTTTATTCTTATTTAGCTTTGGTGTTAGTTTGTTAAAGTAACGTCTTGTATAGGTTAATTTTATTCAATCAATAGAGATACCTACATTGAAGCGATCTCATATTATTTTTATGTCCCAAAATTCGGTTTCAATATACTTAGCTTACGTTCTGTCCAGCCGACCAATTCATTGAACACGTCTCCAATACTTTTATTTATTTATTTTATTTTATTTTACATCTTTATTGTACACCAACAGAAGTAACAAATAAATCAAAATATATACAAGTAATATTAATAATATAGGCAGCGGTGATACAATTGGCGGTCTTATCGCTCAAGGCAATCTCTTACAGACAACCATTGGATGGAGATAAGAGAAATGACGAAATGGGCAGTCAGGGGCGTACATAAAAGTTACTATAGAATACACTAAATGTAAATAAATAAATGCATACGAGAGCACAAAAATATTTACATACAACATATTTATACATACATAGATACATAGATACATACATAGTCATACGTACAAATACATATATAATATAATACATATATGCATATTATTATTATATAAAGTATACATATAATATTTACTACACAAAAGTAAATGGGTACTTATATATGCTAATCATTGACATACAGATCTGAGAGATTCTAGAGGTTGAGGAAATGTTCCTTTACCATTTTTTTAAAAACTGGTAGCGATTGCGCGCGTCTTATGGCTAATAGCAGAGCATTCCATAATCTGACAGCGACAACAGTGAAGGATTTCTCCATGAATGTAGTAGCATGCACAGGCATCTTCAATTTCAAGTTCTCCGATGATCTCAGAGACTTCTCATGCGTCTCACGAAGAAATACTTGTTGTTACTTTTGTACTAAGTAACAACAAGATATCATTCAATCTTGTTCAAGTACTGTAGTTGAAGAATACATGACATATCTACATTATTATATTTATCTTATTAAATTACGAATAACTTTTTGCACCAATAGATAACGTATGGTGATTATAATGATATTTCCATTCTTTCTTCCCAGATACTAGGAAGTGACTATTTCGACCTAACTACCAATTTAACTCTTAGACAAAATAACAATATACCCTACATGGAGAATTACATCGAAAAGAGGACCCCATAGGCGCTAATGAAATTGTCTGTAAGAAGGAAATAAATAGGATTAAGTGGGAATACATGATTGTCTCTTCCCCTAACACTCTTACCTGCATAGCTGCTGGTAATAATCTTTTCTATTATGGTACGACAAAATGAATAAACTACAGTTAGTAAAACATATTATAGTAATATTCATTAAAGTTAAAGTCCTGTTTCTACGGCTGCTAGCATTAGTTCTGATAGGATGTGTTGAAGTGGTCTCGGCGTGTGACTCCTCCGAAAAGCCAGCATGACAGACCTTAATTACTTCACCATAATTATCTAAGTCGATGAGGTACCCTCTCATAAAAGTGAATTCCAATCTCAACCTTAATCTACTTGCAACTTTTCTTTCCGTTTTGTCTCAGTATAAAATTCAATATATCGAGGTACTTGTGAAACCATAAAATCTATCAAAACAAAAACTCCATCTCGATCTGAAAGGTCGATAAACTAACAAACTGCAGAACATCGCGTCACGACGTCCTTCAGTAAAATTCCTATGTAGCAATTTAAAGTTATCCCAAGTCAAGTCACTCCCGCGGGAACTAACTTAAATCGTTTCGCTTATCGACGGTGCACAAGCGATTAACCTTGTATTGCTGTTTTATTACCTCATCCTATATGTTTGGATAGTTTTACATGAATATTTATTGTGAACAACGGCAACGTCTTGTTCGTCTGATAGATTTATACTCATCCTAACTTGGTATAGAGGGTTATTGTTGTATGTAGGTGTTTCATCTTTAAGTGTTATTAAATTTCATACTATTTCAATAGAAATTTCAAATCTATACTGGTATTGATGGTTTTTATCAATTTATTTACTAACTCTTAAAATTAGTTTTTAAATTGTTGGTTTTCACAAATACCCAGTGCAAATTTCTATGACTGCTATTCAATGGAGCCCAACAATGGTTCTTCGAGAGTTCATTTCAATAAAATGTGTACCATTTTGTTTACTTAAGGAAATCTACTAAATTAAAATTCTAACTTTGCAATCTTTACCGAGTGTAGAATTTACTAGTAAATGAATATATTTTTTGTCAGTTTACTTTGTTCGTTTGTAAGCCCATCAGACAAAAGCCCCTCATTGGATTCAGAATTTAATTACTGAAAAGTCTTAAGCTCAATTCTTTGTAACTTTCAAGTGTTTATTTTATTATAATCGACTCACGGAATCAAAAGATATCCAAACGTTATATATTGTTAGATTTATAATATACTACCATGTTGCCAACCCGCGACTCGCCTAACCTATGTTACGATGCGTTGTCGCAAGATGTGGTAGAGAAGGAGGGTGTACCAATATAAGTGAACGAAGACGCACGCGCAGCTAGTACGTATAGATGGTCATTTTTCAGATATGAAGATCCCGATGTATTTTTTTTTATATTGACGCCCACCTTGGTGTACGAATTTATGCTTTTAACCATATTATCCGCTAGTCAATAGTGCAAAGGTTCAAACCTTATATTGTTCTTTGTTATGTATTTTAATACCTTTGATACCTGTTCAGTTTGACGATAAAACAGAGGTCGGTAATCATGATATAACTTCCATACAATTTCATTCTAGCTCGGAGTAAGTTGAATGTTTAAGAAAGTAACTTTATGTTTCCGTAACTTCTTATTGGATTGATGCAACTTTGTCATGAGCAATTTTATGCTCTCAAAGAAACGTAAAAATCACTTGAGATTTTTCAATGTTGACATCTAAAGATACCATTTCAATTATATTTTTATTTTGGCTATAAGAATATTTAGTTCGTTAGATATACTATTTACATATTGTACTTATGTTTTTTTAAATTTACAGAATGCTCAATAGTTTTATTAGCTAAATTAGCATTCCATACCGTTCCAGCCCTGTATTATATACTGCTCATTGCTGAGCACGGGCCTCCTCTACTACTGAGAGGGTTTTAGGCCTTAGTCGACCACGCTGGCTTATTGCGGGTTGGCAAACTTCACACACCCTCTAAATTCTTATACCTAGAGAACTTCCCAGATATGCAGGTGTCCTCACGATGTTTTTCTTCACCGTTAAAGCAAGCGATAATTCACAAAGAATACACACATAACTTTTTAGAAAAGTCAGAGGTGTGTACCCTTGGATTTTGAACCTGCGGACATTCGTCTCGGCAATCCGTTCCACTCCCAACTAGGCTATCGCCGCATTTTTATATACACATATTTTGTAAAATACATGAAAAATTTATATAAAAACATTGTTTATTGTCACAATGAAAATACATTAAATGCAACTATACAAATCCGCCCGACAATAACTCCATTAAAGTCCAAAATACCCTGAACACCGAATTAAACCCAAGAACGGCAAATCAACGAGGACAAGTAATATTCCCAATGCAGCTAAACTAGCTTAGTGTCTTCATCGATTCGCATTCGTGTTTGCAGTGCGAACGAAAATAGAACTTAATGTGGTGTACGTCTGGTGCAAACGGCGAGCACTATTGTGCACACATCACTTTACATTCCGCTGGTAAGATTCAATTTCTTCGGCGTATGTTCTGCTGATTGTTTGATTAAATTTATATTGCTAGCGTACTTAATAATATGAGAAGGCTTTTGTGTATGATATCTCAATAACCGTTCTAACCTTAGCCAAATGGGGACGGCCACGTTCAGTATTGACCGATCCAGAGGACGATATCACTCTGATCATCCGTAGAAAGAACGAGTTTTTAAAACTCTTACATTCTCTACGACCGCAGCTCTATCCTCGCCCCGTTCCCCGACGCCCCCCGACCCTCCTAACAGTGCTGGTCCGCGTGACGAAAATGAAATAAACTCATAGGATTAGATTAAAAACCAATCTTCCCCTAATCGTCGATGTCTCACCTTCTTTCAGTGACCTTCCTGAGCCTAGGTTCGTAACCCGTTAGTGGGTTGCCCTCAGCATGGTCACTTAATTTATAGTTGCGAGCGCCTTACGCGTTCACCCTAAAGACCGTATGGCCAGAAAAGCCGACTTGCGTCAGGCTACTGGCGGACAATAACAAAAGAAAGTTCTAGCCTTTTCCAAATCCCATTCTTAAATGTTAATTACGTCATTCTTCCAGTTGTGTGGGTGTTCATAGATGTTGACTACCCTACTCGCCAGCCGTTTGTTTGCCTAATATTTACTGTAAAAAATATCATTTAATATTGTGTTAAACTTTAATTATTTAATGTATAACATTTCCTTTAATAGGAATGCCAATTGAGCTACTGTTAGAAACATCTATTTGGATAACTTTCAGAACGTGTAATATATGAATCCTACTAATATTATAAACGCGAAAGTTTGTGAGAATGTATGGATGTATGGATATTTATTACTCTTTCACGCAAAAACTACTAAACGGATCTCGATGAAATTTGGCACACGGGTAGATCATGTTCTGGATTAACACATAGGCTAAGTACTTTTTATCGGGACAATATAAAGCGGGACTTTTATCCCGGAAAAACTCATACACGCGGGCGGAGCCGCGGGCAAAAGCTAGTGTATAATAATTATTTTAAGCAGTTTCTGCGTACGCAAATCAAGAGTTTTGATCATAAGAATTGTAAAGAAAAACCCTATTCAAGTAATATAATATTAAATTTAAGGCGGCGATAGCCTAGTTGGGAGTGGAACGGACTGCCGAGACGAATGTCCGCAGGTGCAAAAGTCAAGGTATCTTATTTCTAAAAAAAAATGGGTGTATTCTTTGTGAATTATCGCTCGCTTTAACGGTGAAGGAAAACATCGGTAGAAAACCTATATACCCGAGAAGTTCTCTGAATTTCAAAGGTATGTGAAGTCTGCCAACCCGCACTAGTCCAGCGTGGTGGACTAAAGCCTAAAACCTCTCAGTTGTAGAGGAAGCCCGTGCTCAGCAGTGGGCGGTATATAATACAGGGCTGGTAGTATGGTTGTATATAGTATAGTAATATTGAATTTAAGTTCTATCCCAGCGCATACTGCATCTAAACCCGATGCCCCACACGAGATTTGAAAAACACTGGATGTAAATACAGAGGACACAACCCGGTGTTATTGCGATGCGCTGTTTGTTTTAATGCGAACAGGCGAGATGTTATCGTCGTATATAATTGAATTCTACCGGCTTGTACCGCCAGATGTCTTCGTAGCAACGCTCGCGCCGGCTACGTTGCTATGAAATATTTGATAGGCGCTCCGTTGGATATGAAACTAAATGAATTCGGTTGTTTCGTTAAATTGATTTTTGGATAACAATGTACGGGAGCTGTGAGGTAAATTGTTTTCTTTGTTCGTGCGTTTTGAGTTGAGTTAGTATTTTTCAAGTGCGGATTTGATTGTAGGATCAATTTGTTGATTGTATTTTAGAATTGTTTGACTAGACGAGAATTTCGGGTGTTATTTTGCAATAGCTTGTACCATATTTTTTTTGGCTTAGTAAACGAATTACACTCGAACTGATAGTAATACCTAACAGTTTAGCTCAAATATCAGGTCCAATATGTATTATGGTCGCTACAAAAATAACAATTTTGTAAAAGGAAAAATTTCGCGCCATACTTCTCTTAAAGAATTAATGCATAAGTTTCTAGTTTAACCAAAGTGGCCCTAGCACTGCAATTTAAGAGCATCTGCGATCGAGCGTTCCCAATTAGCTGAGCATTAGCTTAATGTGCTGACAAACAGATTGCATTGATCTATAAATATCTGTCCCCGGTAAAAGTGACCTAAACGTAAATCGTGACTACGTTGTATTCCGTACAACTTTAAATGAAGAACTTAGCTGCTTTTTGAGCGAGGAGAATAAGAATTTCTACTTTGTCTACGGGGAAGATCTATAAAAAACTAGTTTTTATTAAGTTAATCCCGGCCATGAGTCATCAGTGTGGCCAACATTGTTTAAATAAATTCATTAGATTTAGTGTCTATTCCTCACCAAAATCCAAACTTTCAAACACCATTACAAACTTTGCCTTTAATTTGTTTTTTACTAGCTTTTGCCCGCGGCTCCGCCGGCGTTAATAAGTACACATAAACCTTCCTCTTGAATCAATCTATCTATAAAAAAACCGCATCAAAATCCGTTGCGTGGTTTTAAAGATCTAAGCATACATATGGACAGCAGGAAGCGACTTTGTTTTGTACTATGTAGTGATTCGGGCACGGCAACCCCACTGGACCTGATGATAAGCGGAGAGGTCCAGATAGAGTATCGGCTGACGAGCCATGATTCTCCCTCGTTAGAAGAGACGATCATGCCGGCCTGTTTGTGTAGTGATTCGGGCACGGCAGAATAACTCCACTGAATCTGATGGTAAGTCGAGAGAGGTCTAGATAGAGTATCGACTGACGAGCCATGATTATCCCTCGTTAGAAGATCATGCCGGCCTGTTTGAATCGTATATACAGGCTGATCCCGGAACTCGGCATTTACGTGGGCCACCATGACGGGTTTTAACACCATATACGATGGCTATCCGTGCGGATACGAAATATGTCCTAGCACCAGCAACCGTATCATTAATAATATATTAGTTACATCACACAAATCACATTAATAGGTAGGTT
This sequence comes from Lapara coniferarum, assembly GCA_949316025.1. Taxonomy (NCBI): domain Eukaryota; kingdom Metazoa; phylum Arthropoda; class Insecta; order Lepidoptera; family Sphingidae; genus Lapara; species Lapara coniferarum. The sequence goes on along the minus strand of OX438925.1, from coordinate 15,294,513 downwards.
AGCTAGGCTAGGGCCTGTAGTGTCCTCACCGGTGAGGATCGCGACGCGTTCCTCTGATTAATTTTTAATAAAAATGTTCTCTTATTACATCTACTTTCCTGCTCGAGCTGGCTTTTTGTTTATTTCTCATCATTTATTTTACTCCCAATTTAAATGCTGATAGTAATATAAGTGACCTTTGGTATTAATAATTAATATTAATATAATAAATTTAATGTATCTTGACTTATCTGACTGCCTCGGTGGCGTAGTTGTATTACAGTACGACTGCAAAGCTGAGGTCTCGGGTTCGCTCCCCGGGTCGGGCAAAGTGATATTCAGTATCAGCTCGGAGTCTGGAATTTGTGCCCGATATGGCGATAGGCTCGCCCCCTATCACATCATGGGACGGAATAATGGCGAAAAGTGGGTGCACTAGTTGCGCCTCTGCCTACCCCTTCGGGGATAACAGGCGTGAGTGAAGATGTATGTATGTATGTATTTTGACTTATCATAAGTGCAACTGTGTTCGCTGATGAATAAAGTATTTTATTTAATCCAATACATCGACGTAGGTAATACAATATCTCAAGAATCACGTACAACGTGCAGGCCAGCGCACAGAATATTATGATTTTCAATACTTCACTTCAAAGAAAAACTAGTCGTGCATGAATATATGGATGTACGTAGCATTTTCTACGGTCAAAAGATTCCAATTCGACCTCACAGGGCATGTTCAATTTTCCAGTATTCCATTTTTAGCAAGCGTTGTGCATGGCTTTATGAATAGCACTTGAATATTTTTAAATATGCATATGCGGTTTTATTTTCTAAATAATGGCTGGGGTTTATAGGTTTTTAAATGTTGTTAACAAATGGTCGTTTTTGTTGTGCTTTACTATGTTTGTAATATATTGATAGTAATAGGCGAGAGGCTAACATACATTAGAGTAGGACTATCTAGTATTATTTTAATATTTGCTAAGCATTAGTTGTGGATCATGATGTTCTAGATTCTATTGTACCGAACATTCAATAATCAACTTTCTGTGTACCTGGTGGGATACCTATTGGATATATTATATTTTACTCGTGGCAACAACCCCAAATACCGAATTTCTCTTGTATATGCATTGCATTCAAGGTAGTTACCTACTGTCATAAAAATACCGGCATAATTCTGACAACCATCAAAAGATGGTAGATGCATGTGCTGATGCTCCATAATGGACTACAGAATACTTCCACAAAACCATTTTCAATGTAACCTTTCCTGAAAAATATACATTTGAATAACGAAAACCCTATCCAAATCGGATCAGCAGTTTTTTAGTAACTCGCGGCCATACAAATTGACATACATACATACGGATCGAATACAGAACCTCCATTTTTGAAGTTGGTTAAAAACAAATCTCTTTAAATAAAATAATTACATTGAAAAATAAATTCCAAATGTACCAACCGCTAAGGCTTCTTTTTGTTTACAAACCGGATTTCTTTCCTAAAATCTTATTGTACAAGCGAACCGGTAAAGCTAGATCGTACAGAGCCAAGGTTTCTTTGTTTGGACCCGGGCTTAACTCGACGTATCACGCTTTAAGAATATTTGTCGCCTTTCTTGTGTTTTTAATGGATTTAAAAATGTGTTTAGAGAAAATATATGTTTAGCGGTTTATGCCAGAATCAATGTTTGAATTTACCTACTGTTGGTAGGTGTCTCATATGTAAGAATCCGTCTGTGTGGGTACCACCGCTATATCTATTTCTACCATCAAGCAGCAGTGTGCATGCACTTGTGTTTTGGTTTGAAGGACATTGTAGCCAGTGTAACTACAGGACATAATGAGACTTGACATCTTATGTCTCAGGATGACGAGCGTAGTGGAATGCCACACAGTACTTGGTAACTCGAGGTGCTGGGTGGTGTTTCTACTATTTATGGGTGGTCGTATCGCTTACCATCAGGCGAACGGCATGCTCTTCTCATCATTCGATGCCATAAAAAAATTGCCTAGAAAAGTTAAGATCGGTATGTCACGATTATCTGGTAATTATCCTGGGCGATAGATTATATTATATTCCGTGTTATGTTGTTTGCATATAGCAAAAATATTTACGGTAAACAAAGTACGTTTCGAATTCTCAGCAGTTAATTATATTACGTATCCTCACTTATACCGGGGACATACACCAAGAATATTAACAAATTAAAATATTAAATGATTTAAAAATACCCTCCGTAATTTCGCTAAGACCCTCCCAGAAGCCATAGTTTTAACGATACGTGCAACTGCCATATAATTTAATTAAACTAACCCTAATATCGTTAATAAATTACACATAGACAAGGTCTCACTAATTCACGGTTAATTCCGCCGCAGCTGTCGAAATTGCCCAATAAAAGTCACCATATCGCCATTAGGGTTGTATCGACCCCGGTCGAGATTTATCTACGTGTACCGTATTTGTCGATCACACGGCCATCAAAGTCTAGGACAAATTGGTGAAACGTGCCCCGAGCTTCGGTATTGGGAGGCAAAAAATTATTTATAGTCACTCGGGCGTGCTGTACCCCAATTTGTTGAAATTCAAATCATTTATTAAGTAATTCGTCCGCTTGGGGTACTTTTACACGTCATTTTTACAACGTTTTCTGACAACTAAAAGATTCTACCAGTGCTTCGGAAAACTGACCTGAAAAGAAGCTCCAAGAAACTCAGCGTAGGTCTTTTATTATCTTATCTTTATATAAATTGCATCAATACTGGATGAGCTAAAGATTGAGACCCGCCTTTCCACTATTTGCATTCAGAGAGTGCTCACTTTCTTCGGTCATGTGGCACGCCGGAAGCCCGATAACTTAGAAAAGCTCATACTAGTTGGCCGCATGAACGGGAAACGGAACAGGGGAAGAGCACCTGCCCGATGGACGGACACTATCAGGGAACGCACCCGATTGAACATCCCAGCAGCCATGCGCCACGCGGAGAACAGAGCGGCCTGGAGAACACTGGTGGCGGAAGTTGTTAATAGTGGTCACGACCCTCAGCCTTGAGGAATCGACTAAGAAGAAGATATAAATTGCAAGTAAAAATATAATTTCAAAATTCAAAGTAATTAATTAATATCGATATTAAACGCGAAAATTACATCCAAGCCACATCAATTTTGACTAAGGTGTCAAGTTTGGAAAGCTAAGGCTTGTAGAGTTAGCAGCTTGGCTCTACATGACATCTAATAACTTTTTGACAGTGCGAACCATATTATGATCTCATTTTGGCAATATTTTACATGAAAATGTTTTTAGGGTGATGATAATTTTACTAGAACAAAAATATTTTGTGAATGAATCAAATTATTATAATTATTCAACAAAACAAATAATGATACAAAATTCTACTTATAGTGTACCAGTCAATCAATCAATCAATTAGCCTATGGCTGACCACCGCTGGACGTAGGTCTCCACAAGTGAGCGCCAACCATCCCGGTCTTGAGCAGCCCGCATCCATTCACTACCCGTTGCCTTTTTCAAGTCATCGGTCCATCGTGCAGGAGGGCGTCCTAAACTTCGTTTACCTAATCGCGGTCTCCACTCCAGCACTTCTCTGCTCCATCAACCGTCTGTCCGTCTGCGGACATGGCCGGCCCACTTCCATTTCAGTGTATAACAGATTTAATTTATAAAGAAACTTTGACCTAGTTTCCTTATCCTCGCGTTGATACTGTTACTGTTACCACAGTCTGTTACGTTTGGCAACAGTGGCCAATATTGTCAGAATCATAGTTACGGTGTCATTAATCATATTATAATAAATATTAATTATAATCAGCGAATGTACCTTATTATATTGAGAATATTGGTTAACGTACACTCAGTAAGTAAACCAACAAAATATAGCGCAGGGATTGATACAGAAAGCTTTACGGAACATATAACATTAATATATTTTTGTTAACTATGGTTAACCTGAACCTCAAAAGAATGTCATCATGGGCAATACGTTTTTAAAACATCCAAATTTTTTTCTCCGTCTCGGAATCGAATCCAGTACTTTCAAGAACTCACTACATCAAAAGACTTCTCAACAATTTACATACAGACATAACTCCCAAAGATTCTCAGTACGGAACCATAACCATTTATTCAGGTATTCACTGTGTCAACGCCCGTTCTCTTAATCCCCATTTATGGTCGCCGTCGGTTATAATTTTAACCTGGTATTATATTATATCTTCCACCATTATCGTGGATTAAGCTGAAAACATTATGCGTAACATGTGTGGGTGTTTTGTTTTTCGCTTTATAGTGAAAGGGTTATTGCTTTGGAGCTCGAGTGGTCAATAATGTTTGTATTCATGTTCAATATTCGTATGAATCCTCACTGCTTGCTATAATAAAAAAAATAGCATCTATTGGTTAATTTTGACCTTAATTAACGTTGAAGTATTTAATAACAATGGACGTCATTCCAAACAAATCGAGTACAATATTACATTTAATTTCACCATGACATACCTAATAACTCTAATTAGTTAAACACGAGAGTCATCTAATTGTAAACGCCCTTGATTCCACTTGATTAAGTGTAAGTCAAATGAACCCATTTTGAAACGAAGCACCGAAGAATTAGTTACGGCGCATTAACAAAATCATTGCGAGACAAATGATTTTAGATTTACATCGGGATTGTAATTACGACGCTGTCATAACCGATCGTGAAAAGGATGGAAATAATTAAGTTGATACAATATTAATAATGGTGGATAAGGAAGGAATTCTGTCTCTTGCTGAGACGAATGTTGTATTAATGAGTACGACGCTTACGATATCGATAGGTTACTGAATTGCAGAGACTTCTAAATTTGCTTTATGTTATGTGTCTAATTTGATACTCTGTGGCTTATTCTTACACGAATTGCCCCCATTGATATTTGAATTTTTACATCCAAGATTGTGGACACATCCCGTTTGTTGACTGAACTTGAAGGTAAGTATGTCTAGAAGCAGCTAAATAGTACAAAAAATATATTAAAATAAAGAATGTATAGCGTTCGCCAGTACCACAATTACTATAAGATATTTACCTAAACTATTAATTAGAGAACATTCTCTACCGTTGGCTAGTCTGTGGACGCCATCGTCCAGTAGAGGCCAACACGCGTGTGACGTTTAATTTTGTTTGGAAATGATTGATGGCCCACCGGGCGCGCATCTCGTTCATTTTCATACTTTTGTGCGCGGCCATTGTCAATCTACCTTAAACCTGCGTTTGCCAGGCTAATAATAATCTCGTCATTTTTGATCCCAGACAAAATTGCTTCTTTCCGTCCATTTTCGGACTTCAATTAACTAGTGTGAAGGGCAAAGGTCTCTCGAGTTGAAAAGTAATCTTACCGAAGTCACTATTGTCTTTCAATGTCGGTCCATGACATGATAAGATTGAGTTGGGGTTTGAAAGAACAATACAATCCTTACATCCTTCCTTCCTTACATACTAAAAATATAAGCTGCCCGCCGCCTCTCTACGCGATAAACTCTAACTACCAAACAGATTTGGATGACATTTTGATATCAAGATAGTTTGAGACCCTGGAAAGGTTTGAGGATGCTTTTTATCCCTCGAAAATACATAGCGAGACTTTTATCCCGGAAAAACTCTTTCACGCGGGCAAAGCCGTGAGCAAAAGCTACTTACGTTATAACAAAAAGTATTTATCATATTGTGGTGCTCAGTACAGAAACTTTGATACAAAACGTTCTCCTACGAGGTAGGAAGTATCAGAATAGACATGGTTGATCTAAATTATACATTTAAAATTATATGATATATAATTAATTATTATTTTATTATTTATTTAATTTATTATTATATTATTATTTACTTCTATCTGTTTATTATCAACGAAATCTATAATAGTAGCTATAAAGCATAAAGTGTCCGAACATAAAAGTTTCAACTAATCCCTATCGTAAACGTTATTTTATGTTCCAAAAAGTACATCACTTGTTTTCATAAATTGCAAGTGCTTTACTGCAATATTTTAAAGTTTTCGGAAATTACCCGTCATTTTAATTTAAACCGTTTATTATTGACTCCTCAAGCCCCGCGACGGACACCGGTGTCCATATATATAGGGTTTTCCCATACATCTATATATAAGCGGGGCTTGAAGGGTTAAGTAATATTATTTTGATGATTTATAGGAAATACGCGTTTTCATGCGAATAAGGTTTCTTTTGCCCCTTGAGATACTAGATGAGTAACAATTGTGCCAAAGTATCTCCATCTTGCATTCGATGAAGATCGATGGTAATAAATAATAAAACGCGGCATTTGACGACGTTAGACATTTTTAAAATGGGTGCTTTTGTTACTATTGTGTATTATTTTGTCAATAACTTTATTAAATCGTCAAAGCTCTCAGAAATATACATACATTACTCTTGACCTTTTTCACCTTTCAGCGGTAGGCAGAGGTGTAAGCTACCATGAATTAGCCAGGCACATTTCTAGACTCCGGGCTGATACTAAGTAGAAATGCTGAATATCACTTTGCCGACCCAGGAATCGAGCCCGAGACCTCAGCGCGATAGTCGTATCGCGCTCTCAATACAACCACACCACCGAGACAGAAATATAATAGAAAATACAATTACTTGTAATAATAAGTTGGATAATGGGAAGTTGCTAATCCTCATCACCGCTTTATGTCTGTCATCCTTTAATAGGCACCAAAAGTCATTTCTAAATTAGAATGACATGTATATTGACTGTAATGCAGTGAAGTGACAATGACAGAAAGTAACGAGGCATTAGACGGCTCAGCCCGTATGTACCAATGTAAGTTGTAATAATTGTATGATTGACGCATGATCCCGCATTCAACTATTAAGCGATTGGTTACTTGCAATGATTTAAAGAGGTTTTATATTTTTTTGTTATCTTAGTACAATATTAAAAGTTCTAAATAAAAGTTCAGCGATCAACACTGATATGAAAACATTTTATCGTACTAAATATTGTCATTTTGTTGTACAAGACCAAAAAGCGGTGATATATTATTACAAAAAATCTGGAATATCGCATAGTACAATCACTTAAAATATTATAATGATTATATACTGCTGCATGGACCACCTGTAACTTCTGAGGGTTTGGGCCTTAGTCCACCACGCTGGCCTAGTGCGGGTGGTAGACAATCACTTACAATGTCATAAAACAAAAAATAAATTCCATATTCAAAAAATCTAAAGACATATTTACACTTGGATATTGTACACAGTTATAGTATGTGTGTAGTCATTAGAAATTAAAACAACGCACCTGACGCAATTTCTTCAGCATAAATAAACATAAAAAGGTCGTGAAACGTCCGCGGTATATAGGTTAGCTTGCTCGCCTCAATTTGACCAACGCGCACGCTAATGACCAGTTCATTAAACGTGAACCGTGAATTACACGTCAAATGTACAACAGAGGTGGACACAGTAGATGTTTAACAGTAGATTTACTAATATTATTTTTTATTTCATTTTATACATTTTACTGGTGGTAGGTCTCTCATATGTAAGAGTCCGTCTGGGTGGGTACCACCGCAATGTTTAGTTCTACTGTCCAGCAGCAGTGTGCATGCACTATTGTGTTTCGGTTTGAGGGACATTGTAGCCAGTGCAACTACTGGACATATTGAGGCTTAACATCTTATGTCTCAGGATGACGAGTGCAGTGGATTGCCACACAGTACTTTGTAACTCAAGATGCTGGATGGTGTTGGTACTGTTTATGGGTGGTCGTATCGCTTACCATCAGACGAACGGCATGTTTGTCTCGTCATTCAATGTAATAAACAAATAAAAAGCACTTGGTGCTTGCCGTCAAGCTGTACTGTTTTGGTAAACTTTCTATAGCTTAAATGATTATTTAAATTGCATGGACAAATGTATTGAAATATAACCAATCAAATAATTATGATCTTGCTGGACTTTATGATTTAAACTATTGTTTACTTTTACTGAACACATCGTAGGTTATCCATTGAGCAACGGAGACACAACTATAATACCTTCTCTACAATGATAAGGTGACTCTTCACAATAAGCAATAATAATTCAATTTTTACTGGTGGTAGGACTCACATATGTAAGAGTCCGTCTGGGTGGGTACCACCGCAATGTTTATTTCTACCGCCAAGCAGCAGTGTGCATGCACTGTTGAGTTTCGGTTTGAAGGGCATTTTAGCCAGTGTAACTACAGGACATAATGAGACTTAACATCTTGTGTCTCATGATGACGAGTGCAGTGGAATGCCACACAGTACTCAAGGTGCTGGATGGTGTTTGTACTGTTTATGGGTAGTCGTATCGCTTACCATCAGGCGAACGGCATGCTGGTCTCGTCATTCAACGATATAAAAAAAATAAGCATAAATTGCACTGGGAATCATCACCGTTCACAGTCCAAGTACGATGCCAGACTTTTTAATCCCAACTTACTGTAAACGTCTCAACATCACTATTAAGCGTTTGAACAAGATGTCCGTCGTGGGAAAGTCAATACCGTTTGTTTACGTAACCGCAGCGTTATTCAGTTTAAGCTGAGATGGACGGATATGGTAATCTCAAAGAAGTGACTACCATTTACAACATTACTTATGAATAACACCAATGGCATGTTGGTGACAATACAATGGTTATAGAAAAGTACCGGTCACAAGTTATTTTATATGTTTGTGTTAGGCGCCGCGCAAACGTTGGGAACAAGGTAGTTTCCTGTGTTTGATTTTGTATATTATTTAATGTGTAACAGAAAATAATACGATTAATAATTTCTTCTGTAAAGTCAGAATCAAAATTTACAAATAAAGCAGTTATTTATATTTGAAATATTGTTGTGAGCAAAAGTGGGGGCGTAGTGAGGATATCGCGTCATCTCTTTCGCACGCACGCAGCGTTATGGCTGGCGACACTCCGATACGTGACATTCTGCTGTTGCCGTTATCTGACAGATGCCCCTTCCACCAAACTTCAAAGCTTTATAACTCATTTATTATTGTATTTTCTTTGTGTTTTAAAAAATATTTCTCTTCTAAGGTTTAGAAGACACAATTTTTTGATTAATGTATTTAAAAAAAGTAATTAAACACCCTACTCTTGAGCTTTAAGTCAATATTTTTATATTATTGAATCATTTTTCACTGACATATCGTTAAATAGTGCTTACAATTTTTATTCTTCCTACATGTCGGCTAAATTTCTGCTAAAAATAATGTACCTCAACACATATTTATGAATGCATACCTATCAATATGCAACATTTATTTTACAACTTTAGTGTAGCTTCTCTTTTTTGTATTAATTGCATGAAAACGAAATATTGACAGTTCCTTGCCACAATTTTGGGTCCTATGTACTGTTTCTCAGACGTCGTCTCAACACTGAAATAAGATAAAGATTACCAGCGTCTGCGCGGGGCCTCAAAGCAAATTGTGTTCATTTTATATTTAGGTGTAACGGTGACCTCAAAGAAGCCATAACAACATGTATAAGGGATTACAAATTTGCTTTTGAATAACAAATTAGAGAGTTAATACTTTAGAGACGACAATAAGACGGTAATGGGATGGTATCGCTTACAATCAGGAGACGATAGTTGAAGAATAAACTTGTTATGTCATTTTGGTATTGAGGCAATTAAATATGTACTTCAAACGGCGCTGTTTTAACTGTTCGTTCGTTTCAAATGTAAACGTGAACTTTATATTCGATTCGCTTCTCTCACGGTTTTATCCGGACAATTTATTTTTGGACTCAATTGCGGCTAATAAGAAGTGCTATCAAAATCGGTTCAGTTTAATAAAAAATAGTGCAGATATAATAGCAATTGTTTAAAAAAACAATACTAAGCATGTTTTTAGGACCGCCTCGGTAGCGTAGTTGTATCACGGTACGACGGTGGTGAGGTCTCTGGTTCGATTCCCGGGTCGGGTAAAGTGATATTGGGTTTTTCTGCTCAGTATCAGCCCGCAGTCTGGAATTTGTGCCCGATATGGTAATAGGCTCGCCCCCTATCATATCATGAGACACAATACATACGGCCAAAATGGGTGCATTAGCTGCGTCTCTGCTTACCCCTCCGGGGATAAAGGACACGAGTGTGTATCTATATATTTATAATAAATAAAATACTAAGCAACCGTATAAAGTTGAGAAAAATCCTTATTGAGAAATCACAATTTATTTAAAATGCAGACGTTAAAATTAACCAACTTGTCACATAATTCACACGAAACAACGGAATAGCATCGAGTTCATTTCAGAGAAACGTGCAATTACTGTTTATCGCCACCAAAACAGACGCCTTTAACCTTTTCGTTTTATTGACGGATAAAAACGACGCTTGGCAGAAGAAACTAATGTGTCAACGCGTCTTGTGAAGTCCGTATTGTCGTCCTGTTGCGGGTTCTGCACCTGTTCTGGTGACATTCGCCAATGACTATTGAACTTGTCGAGGATCTTAGAAAGCTTTGTATCTAGTTTGGTTTAGTGATTGCTGATCCTGTAGATTTGTAGTGTAATAAAAATTATTTATCTATAACTCCAGATAATTGATAATATAATCAAGTAATACATATTCTAGACGTGTTTATACTACTTATACTCTACGTTTACGCTTAGTGTCTAAAATCTTTGACCTAAGACGACGCTATCAAAGCGAGTCGTCGATAAAAAAAGGACTCACTTTACACGGATCACTAAGATAAAAAAAAACACAAAGCATTCCAAGTATTAAACGAAAATCTGTAGCAGTAAATTTGTCGTCATTTAAAGAGATTAAAAGAGAATGTAGCGTGAGATTGAATGGCGAATTCATTTGAGCCCTCCTGCTTCGGAAAATTTATGGGGAGTTTGACGTGCATCTTCGCCTCGTGTGGTGCTCCGGGCTGAAGTCGTGACTCCGCGAAAAATACTCAAGGAAACATTTAAAGTTGCGGACGTAAGTGAGACGGAAGATTGAGAAATTTAAGTTTCAAGTCTTAACGAGATGCCTGACATTTTGATTTGTTCATGTTTGTTGAAGACGATTGCATAATAAATGATTTGCACTGAAGATCTAATGATAAGATGGGTTACAATTTATTTTGCAGCGTCTTTATTTAAAGAAGAAAGGTTAAAATGAAGTGATTGATTTTTTCGAACCTCGGTCATTGGATCCGATTTTGAGACAGCATCGTCTGAGTAATCGCTCGAGGGTAGAATTTTCAATGTTCAGATAATTATTATCGAACGAATAGCTTCGTTGTATTTACTGGTTCTGTTTATATTAGAATTGCTTTATTCATCCCATTAAAATTACCAAACGATTAAGTAAACGTGCTTTATGCATTTTACGTCTATGCAATCAAAATCACACTGTGTACTTTTTTGGGATGAAAAACATCCTCGTATTAATCCAGGACACGATCCTTAGTGTAATTTTTATCCAAATTATTTTAGCGATTTCTGTCTTTACTTCTAACGAACATCCAAACACACCACATTCTTGCGATTTTTTATACGCTGATCCCAGAACATGACACTTACGTTGGCCACAATGGCAGGTTTTAGCAAATTGTATACTGTGATTGTTATCCGCTAAAATATGTCCTACCACCATCAAAGAGCATCATAATATCAATAAGATTAAAAAATATTCCAATAATATACTCAATTGGTTATTCTCATTATGAAGATGATGAAGTGTCATCAATAGAAATAATGTGTGGAGTTATAAACGATGATACCGTGTCACGAAAATAATTACGGTCGCGGACTTATTGATGAGAAGATTAATGAGGATTAAATGCGACACGAATGTGGAATGTATGATGGATTTTCTCCAGGTCACTAGAGCATAAAGAATATGGAAACTGTAAAGGTGAATATAAATTTGAACGCTTTAACTTGGAGGACGTAAGCAAAAGTGAAAGTAGTATATTTAGTTTAAACAAATTGTGTATTTAAAATTTAAAAACTCATATTAATTTTGATTATCCAACTTGGAAATTAAGGATATCAGGTTTAACATGGTAAGGGCCGTATTAATAGACGCAGTTCAGTTTCGCTCAATTGCGATATCAGCTGAGACACTGTCAAATTAAGGTCGACATATTAAGATTTACTAAACCCATATTAACATCCGCTCAAAGATATCTCAAGTTACAATATGTGACGGATTTGAATACTATCTTTGATTATGTAACAGCACTTATTCGGCTGAGAATGAGCTCTTAAATGACAGCTTAAGCTTGGTTTGTACTTAATCGTACAATGCATTAAATGGCTACATGAGATATTACACAAACCCCAAGCAAGCTGCAACGAACGAAGACGAAAAAGGTTATTATTTTACAGAATTAACCTTTACTGCCTCTGTGGTGTAGTTGTATTACGTCCGTGATAAGATTTTCGCTCTGAGGTCCTTCGAATCTAAGGTAGCGCAATGTGATAATGAGTTTTTCTTATGAGCCCGGAGTCTGGAATTTGTGTCCGATATGGCTGTAGGCTCTCACCCTTCATCACATCATAGGACGGAACATACATGGCGAAAAGCAGGTGTCCTAGTTGCACTTATCCTTTTGGGGATAAAAACCTGATGGGCGTTTAGTTTTTTTACTAACTTTGCCTTATATTGATAAGGCAAAGTTAGTCGAGTCGACCACTGAGTTCACATATTAAAAAAACATAAACATCTACTCATCACATTAGTTTTAAATAACATTGGAATAATACACGACGTTACAATAATAAAGCTGCGTCATTGAAAACAACAAAACCTAAAGCCATTAAACTTTAATAAATCATTAACAACAATGCTAATATCAATTTGTCATGTTACGCATCTTGCAAAATCAAAATCGAAAGCAGATGTAGCGGGCGTGTCAAATCTGATGAACGCACGTGACATCGACAATGCAACTGCGAGTATTGTCGACGATACTCCAGTTGGCAATAACTCTTATAATTTAATGCCTTTGAATAGAAGTGAATCACGTTCGGCAAACGTGGTGCAGAATTGCTTGTGTAGAGATCATGGAATTTCGGATATTAGTTAGATTGATATCGGTTTTGCAAATTAATGGATTTGAGTTTTCGTTGGTTCAAATGATTATTTGTTAACATTGGTCTAATGTTTGAGTAAATATTATTAAGGTATAGAATTAAATTCGATTTGGAGTGTTTTCCCGTTCTATGAATACGTAAGTTGCAGTACTTAGTTTGCACGCAAGGCGTTAAGTGCAGTTCTTGTCATTGCGTCACTGAAAAGAGATAGGTACTCATATGTAGCCGATAATAGTACGTAGTAGTAGAAGTAATAATAGTACTTTGCCTAACCTTTTAGGGATGAGGCGTGACGATATAAATATAACTAATGCTTATTATAGTCCAGAGTATTAATGATGGCGGTGTTCTAAATAAGTTTCGAGTGTTCAAACTTCCGTTAATTGACACATTATCAAATAAAGTTGATTATAGTTAACGGTGCTAATGTGTAATATTCAAATGTAATATTATGTATTTACCATGCTTAATAGCCCCAAGCTATGATTTATTTATAAAATTATAATATAAAACAATTTTACAGATAAATCGAAAGATACAAACAAGAAAATCCGACAAATATTATATTTGAACACAGAGCGCAAAATTTAAAATTAATAACCACTTTAGCTAGCAATCCATTTTATAACAATTTATCAATAATACAAAATAGATTTTACAAGGCATAATTTATTTCCAAGACAAAATACAAACTAGTAATTATATGCAATAATAGTCATGAAAATATGTCTTTGTTCGAAGCCAACGCTATCAGCATTCGCATACCTCGCGTATCAGAAAATAGTATAAGATTTCGATCTTTGCAATTTATCCAAACCGAGTCAGGTTGAGCGTTAACGCAATCAAAGCATTATTCAAGCCGTCCTGTCAGGCAAGCTTGTACACGTATTTTAAGACTTTTACTATGCCCACCCTCAATAGAAATGTATATTTATGTTATGAAAACTCAGATTTATGATTTTCGGTGGGTACCGATACGAACCGTTATAATTTTATGTTCGGATTATGCTTTGGATCGTAAAAAGGTTTTACGATTCTATAAATATGATGCTCAGTATCGATGCTTTTTTCGGTAGTTTTAAGCGGTTAAGGCTCACAACACATTACACTTAGAATTTTAACGTTGGCGATTTTGAGTCCGCTTCGATATACCAATACATTCTAGCGACGTTCTGAACTCCATCAACGTAATATCAAAGCGCTCGTTTTAGCATCAGAAAATCATATTGCTTCGTTTCAAAGTCGTATTTGACCGGTCGCTTAAAATTAATATCAAAATGGCCCGTTTGAGGTACCAATTAGTGACTACCTAGTCGAATTCTAGCGCCAAAAATAGTTTTTCGAAAGGCATAGATAAAATCTCTGTTACTTTTTTTTTCAATTGCTGTATCGGGACAAAATCGCCAATCGCTTATGTTTATAGCATAGAGTATGCTATGGCCTTAAGTGAAACAATGGTCAATATAAATGATGTAAAATACATAATGTGGTATTAAATAATTTTAGGTTACTAGGAGGACTATAAAACGGAATAATAGATGTGTTCATTTCGTAAAATGATATTCGATCATTTATTTATGTAGGACGAATAAAAATCTTAGATTCTATATCCTGTAAAGGTAAATTAAGAGTAAAGAAAAGTATGCCCGCTTGTTAAAGATGACTTGCTGTTGAATTTCGAGGTTTTGAAATCAAAATTTGCAATAATTTAAAGCAAGTGAAAGTGGACTACGAAATAAATTCCATAAACTGTGAAATAGTTGAAATCACAGCTTAAGGTAACGTGTCTAGATAAAATCTTATCTATTCCTTTAAATAATGGGTCAATTATCGCTTGCAACCTATCAGTCGGTACTTATCAAATGCTCAAGATTGTCAAGTGAATACACATTAAAACGAATTGAACTTTATTCCAGACAAAATTCAGTTCAATTTTGATTGTAATTTTACAAGATGCTGAGGAATGATCCCAACAAAATACATTATCTCCGTAGCTTAGTTTAGATCGCTGCAAAACTTTATAAGTCAGCCCATGAGATTTATAGTAATGAAATCGTAAGGATAGAATTTTCCTTTACGTGAGTTATAGACGATGACAATACGAATCGTAAATAGTTCGGTTCGCTTTAATTTTATGGTGCATGCCCAAGACCATAAACAGGACATAATTCGTGGAAAGACGATATTCGATGTGGGTTTGATGATTTTAAAGTTAATGTTTAAGCAAATAAAAGTACAAACAACACAAGTTTCTGGACAATATAACTGGTGGAATAAGTAGGTGCAAAATTTGGTCTGCTGGTTTTCAGCGTAATCAAGGCAACACAAGAGATTAAATCTTTTAAAATGCAAATGAAAATTAAATATTAACTTACCCATACTGCGATACAGTGAGTCTTTATATAAGTTGCCTCTCTGGATAGATATTTTTACACCAATGTTAAGAGAAACAAAACATCCTTGCTTAAGCGTTACAGTTATTTTTAGTAACCATTCTAACGTCAATCAAAAGTCCGTACATTGATTTCATCAGATTGTTCACAGTAAATTTATTTCTGTGCATACGCGAGTGACACATTTATCACCGTTATACAAAAGTCTCAATAGATATTATTTTATGCTAATGATATAAGGGTTTCTTCACATGTAAGCGCTTCAAACAATTTTGAATAACAGATTTTTATCGCGGCATTTGAAAACTGCCCTAGTTTAAATTTGGAATCTGTATTTTTTATTTTACGACCAGTGATTTACATCAATTAATTTTCCACTGCGTGGGCAATACGTTCAGCCACATCAAGTGTAACTTTATTTATGCTGTATTAAATTTGACAGCAGTGTGCACAAATCACGCGTTTATTAGATTCTAGAAAATTTATCGCGTCGTCGAACTCTAAAGACATATCGTGTTCCGCCGTCTGCCGTGAAATGTTGTTTCACTCACGTCTCAATCTCGGTTGAAATTGTGAAATATTTTGCGCCGCTAGCGGCAATTAAAGTTAAATTTGGGAAAATCTTTCTTCTAAAAACAGTTTTTGTGAGCAAATGTCGCTAGAGAATATGAAATTATTTATTGTGAACGTTATTTATTTGTTCATCTGCTGTTTACGTTTGTTGGAGCAAAATGTAACTATGAATGGGGAGTGGCGTAAATTTCCGTCATCGCGGAAGAATTTATTTTGTTTTCTGTTATGGTTTTACAGCTGATATTGTTTACGGAATAGTTTTGTAACACGCACATGGAGCTTACAAAGCAGAAAGTAAACCAAACTTATCATATAAATTTGAAGTATTTTAATAAACTCATTTGCAAAAAAAACGGGCACCTAAGCAATGAACCATTTCAAATGTTACTATTGGTTTGTTTGATAATTATAGGTAGTTTTACTTTCACAATTTTGTAAATTAATAAGCAAATAATCGTTTTCGTCAGTATTATCATAAAATTTTGATAAAATTTATGGGTTTTAATGCTAAAGTTCACTAGTAGTGTATGCTCGCTAGTAGTGCATATGCTCGTGAAGTAAAAGTTAACAAAGATTTTTGTTTGTTTTTTCTTTAATAAAGTAAAAGCAGATAAATGTTTAGTATCGAGTGTGACCCCCTCTAGCTGAAATCACAGCTTGAATTCGTCTGGGTATGCTAGCGAGGATATCCCGGATACTTGCTTGCGGAATACGTTCCCACTCCGCGGTAATCACATTCTTCAGCTCTCTGATGGTTTGCGGAGCCGGTTGTACTGATCTCACGCGTCGTTTCAGAACGTCCCAGACATGCTCTATAGGATTGAGGTCGGGACTTCGAGCTGGCCAATCCAAACGACGAATGCCGACCTCTTGCACATACGCTTCCACATCGCCAGACCGGTGGGCGCGAGCGTTGTCGTCCATAAAAATTGAGTCTTCGCCTAAAGCGGCCAATGCGGGTTGTGCATGAGAAATAAGAACTTCCGTTATGTATCGATGTCCAGTCAGTGAGCCGTTTTCAATGAAGACTAACTCTGTACGATCCATTGAATTTATTCCTGCCCAAAACATAATAGAGCCCCCACCATAAGGTGTGACTTCTTCAAAACAAGCCTCTGCAAAGCGTTCTCCTCGTCTTCGTAGCACTCGCCGACGTCGATCTTCACCGAACAGAGATATCCTGGCTTCATCGGAGAACAATACCCTATTCCAGTCTTCTTGAGCCCATGACTCACAATTTCGAGCAAACCTAAGCTTGGCAACTCTGTGCTCACGGAGTAACTTAGGGCCGCGGGCCGGGCGATGACTGCGTATATTGGCCGCGAGCAGCCTCCTCCTGACCGTCCATAGACTAATATGCACATTTCTTACTTCTTCGAGGTTGTTCTTAAGGTCCACATACGAAGACTTGCGATTTCTCAATGCACGACTCACAAGAAAACGATCATCCCGTGGTTGGGTACATGGTTTTCTTCCAGAACCACGCCTTCTCTCGACGGAACCGGTGTCTTGATACCGCTGCCAGGTCCTTTGAACCGTCGAGCGACTCACACTTAGCCTCTGAGCCACGAAGCATTGGCTGCAGCCCTCTTCGAGCAGCGAAATAATTTTGGTAGCGTTTACCACTTTCTCTAACATTATTGAGACAGCTAAACAGCAATAAATGAAGCTTTGACAATTAAGAATATGAAATAAATTCATAAAAATTGACTAAAAGTTATAAAAACCGATATTATCTTTTGGAACTTCGCACCAAAAATGTAGGATAAAAAGGGGTTTTCTGTAAAAACGAGCATCAAACGAAAATTTGAATTTAGAACGTACTGTTTTAAGCACCACGACATTTTTAAAACCGGCCAGTAACATGTACAAATGATTGAAATCATTTTGGTACCGTATTTTTTTTAAAAAGAATTAAAATCCAAACCGCCCGTTTTTTTTTGCAAATGAGTGTAGTTAATTATTAATCCATCGTCTCTATATTCTTTTTTTTTTTTTTGTGTCTCTGACTATACTCTTTCTAGCCTGACGAGGGTTGGCTTATGAAAGCACACCGGTCTTTTGGGTGAGCGCAGAAGGCGCTCGCAACCCTTAAATTTAAGCGACCACGCTGAAGGCGACCCACTAATGGGTCACGACCTCGGCTCAGGGCGGCCACTGAGAGGATAAGACATCAGCGTTTGAGGAAATATGGTTTAAACCTAATCCTATTTGTGCGTACGTAGTAGTCTTCGGCTCGCGGGCCGGAACTGCTAAGAGAGGGCAGGGGGTTGGGGAACGCGACGAGGTCCTCGACGGCGAGGACGGTGCTATATTCTTAAAGAAATGGTTATCTTAAGGTTTCTTAATTTAGTGTTATATTTATTAACTCTTGCAATATTATAAATAGATTCCAACTAATCAAAAAGGCTTCAAACGAAATGTGAAATCCAATTAATTTGACTAATAATAGAACGATTTCAAAGATTTAAAATTTTACACAAAATATGTTTTCGTTTGAAATTAAGTATAAATCGAAACTTCATATTTTCGAGACGTAATATAACGGCATTGGTCGGAATGTCGTCACGTTCTACGACCATTCTTCACGCAGCATGACATACTAAAGCAAGAAAAATAAAAAGGACACTTAGCGTGTACTAAGAAGATAATCTGCTTTTTTATGGTATCGAATAACGAGACGAGCATGCCGTTCGCCAGATCGTAACCGATACGATCACTCATAAACAGTAGAAACACCATCCAGCACCTTGAGGTACAAAGTACTGTGTGGCATTCCACTGCGCTCGTCATCCTGAGACATAAGATGTTAAGTCTCATTATGTCCCGTAGTTACACTGGCTACAATGCCCTTCAAACTGAAACTCAACAGTTCATGCACACTCCTGCTTGGCGGTAGAAATAGACATTGAGGTGGTACCCACCCAGACGGACTCATATTTGAGAATCCTACCACCAGTAAACAAACAGTGTTTATGAATTATGTATTATTTTTTCAGTTTAATACTTAAGTATGATTTATTATCGGTATACCTCCTGTCTGTCTGAATGCGATAAACTCAAAACTACCGAATAGATTGAATTGATCGATGAAATTTTGTATGGACTTTGAGACCCTAGGAAGGACACAGGTTGCTTATCCTGGAAAAATATATAGCGGGACTAAAAAAATAATTCACGCGGGAGAAGCCGTGAGGAAAAATAATTTATCGTCGTCTAAAAAATATATATACTCGTCGACTTAAGAATCCCTCCGTTTTTTTCGTCAGTTAATGAATAGTAGTTGTGGGCGTACGAATATTTTGTTCATCTTAAAGCCATTATTATAAATGTTGTAAAATGTGCGTGTATTCAATTACATATAGAAGCTCAATGGGATCCATTTGTCAAATAAAGTAAGAGAGATGTATTGAAATATTATAATTTTTGACCTGCATTCATTTTGAATGCGTGTTTGAAATCTATGTGTGATAGATATTGCCATATTATATAAAATAATTAGTTAAGTTACTTGGTCTGAATAGTTTATAGTATTTCTGATATATTTCCAACTAGCTTTTGCCCGCGGCTCCGCCCGCGTTAAAAAGCTTTTCCGGCATAAAGTCCCGGTTCATATTTTCCCGGGATAAAAAGCCTATGTGCTAATCCAGGACATGATCTACCTGTGTGCCAAATTTCATGGAAATCCGATCAGTAGTTTTTGCGTTAAAGAGGAACAAACTTCCATATATTCCTATAAAATTTCGCGTTTATAATATTAGTAGGATTAGTAGGATATGCGTAAAAGGTGTTCTAATAAGAACGTGTTATAGGCTACGGTGCGAGTAATAATTAGCACTTCGGGTAATAACTCGGACTTCGTACCTAATAAGGTACATCCAGTAGGTAATCCCTGTCAAATTGAAAAATAGTATATTTCCAAGAGCTTTATAATTCAATGGTATTTTATTCCTTTGAAATAGCGTAGGATGATGAAAAAGTTGGCTTATCACGAAAATAAATAATTGGACGCCATTAAAATCTTTTTCGATATAGTTTTAAAAAGACGATAAAAATTACTTTAAATACTTGAGTAAAGACAAAGCTGACATTAATTTAAACTCTTTTTAAAATTGTCAAGAAAAATTAATAGTATCGAAATTAATCACGTCAAGAAAACACTTTATTGTTCAAAGTAAATGCGATAAAATGTTTTACGATGTAACAAAGACGGACCTTAGCGAAATGTATGCTTTCGAAATTTATCGACGGCCCAATTGAATTTATTGTCAAAACTAAAAGTTTTATTACCGAATAAAAAAAAAGTGTACATACAAGACTCTTGTAGAGGTCTTAACGATCCGATTTTATTTATTGGCATCGCAGTGACTTTGTGCGGAATTCGGATGCAAACCGGCTTTTTTTTGGGACAAACGAATGCACTGCGTTTCGGACCTGCGTAAAGCTTGTTACAAAACGACAAATGTCAAGTGAACTCGGAAGAAATTTTAGTGTTTTTATACAACGATATTGTCATTCGCCTGATGGTAGGCACCACGCCTGCCCGTAAATGTTTGTAACACCAATCAGAATTTTGAACAGACAAATGCATGCTTCTCTGCGCTCGTCGCCCTGAAGCTATGGATGTTGTCACAGAATGCCCAGCCATTTATCTGGCTGTAATGTCCTTCAAACCGAGCCATAAGAATGCTTGCAAGCTGATAATTATGACCTTCCGCTTTTCATTATTATAACTAGATTTAATATCCGAGGACTAATGAATACGTGACAACCAACTTTCCAGTCTAACATAAGGTCCAGATCACAATACTACACGAAAAACTTGTCTGGGGACAGAGAAGCAGAGTTACATGCCTCATATTACTTCATAGATAAAAAAAGGGAAATTTGAATACACTCTTCACAGTTCTGTCTCTTATGGGGTATCCTTGAAGAGATATGCAGAAGTGACAAAAAAATATAAAAAAGAGTTATGTGTTATATATAATTGTTTGCAATGTGTCTGGAGAAAAGGATAGAGCCAACTCTAGAAAAAAGTCAACCACCGGAACAGGCAGGTTTTCGTCAAGGGTTGGCTGTTGGCCTCACGCTGCCGTAGACGCTGAGAGCGTCCTTCGGTGCGCGGGGGTGTCTGAGCCCCCCCATAACAGGAGACGGGCCGCACCAGGCGGCACCGCGCAGGGGCGGTTGCGGACGACAACTTAGACATTCGTCAGAGGAAGCCCGCAGCCGTCCCTAATGCGCCGAAGATGGCCACCGCGGAGTTTTGGTTGGTATGCCGTGCGGTGTATATAGGTTAGGGACTCGGCCCGGCGGTCGCCCGATGTTTTCCATCTCTCCGGGCGGCTCAACGCCGGGTCGTAAGGCACGGTGACCCCAACATAACCGCTCGGTCGCCCCCCACGAAGGCCGGGCGGTAGTGGTAACACACTTTCTCCGCGAAAAAAAAAAAAAAAAAAAATTTTCGTCAAGGGTATTCCACAGTTGATCAAATACACACATTGGAACAAATAATAGAGAAACATGAAGAATTTAAGAATGATCTCTACCTCGCATATGTTGACTATGCAAAAGCGTTTGACTCTATCTCACATAAGAGCATATGGGAAGCACTAGAACATCAGAATCTCCCATATACATACATCAATATAATCAAAGACATTTACAATAAAAGCACAAGTCGCGTGAAACTGGATAGAATAGGCCCAGAATTCAAAATCCGTAGAGGTGTGAAACAAGGAGATCCACTATCACCACGGATCTTCATAGCTGTACTACAAAACATAATGAAAGGCTTGGACTGGGATAGAAAAGGTATACTCATTGATGGTAAGTACCTCAGCAACCTTAGATTCGCCGATGATATAGTCCTTTTCGCTAAGACATCAAAACAACTAGAAGTAATGCTGACAGAACTAAGCGCCGCTAGCGAAAACATCGGCCTACTACTAAACACCTCAAAAACAAAAATATCTACCAACGGTAAGAAAATACCCATCAAAATAAACCAAACGCCTGTGGAGTATGTAGAGAGCTATATCTATCTAGGTAAACAAATATCATTTAAGAGCTCAAGACATATGGATGAACTAGATAGACGAATCAGAATGACTTGGAAAAAATACTGGAGCTTTAAAGAAATTATGAAATCCAAACTTTCAATAACCCTAAAGAAAAAAGTTATGGATTCAAGCCTACTTCCTTGCCTATCTTACGGAGCTCAAACCTGGATCTTCAACGATAAGACCATGTCAAAAATACGTTCGTGTCAGCGGGCTATGGAGAGGAGCATCCTTGGTATTAAGATCACAGAAAAACAGAATAGTAATAAGATTCGACAAAGAACCCAAGTATTAGATGCATTACAACACACACGACGTCTGAAGTGGAAATGGGCCGGTCATATTGCCAGGTACTCTGAAGACCGATGGCCAAATCGCGTCACCAAGTGGGCAGGCCCGGGAGGCAAGAGACAACAAGGTAGACCTCGAACTCGCTGGAACGACGAATTGGTAAGGTTAGTGGGAAGAGAGTGGATTGGGGTCGCGAAAGAAAGAGATAAATGGAGGCAGCTGGAGGAGACCTATACCCGAAAGGGGCCAAGACAATAATTAAAGAATTAAAGAATTTTTGTTTAAAGAATTCAGGTGATTCAAACAGACGGGCAAACGATATAGAAAGATGGCATTGCTTGGGGGAGGCTTTTACCCGAACGGGGTCCACGCATAAAAATAAGCAGTAGACAATAAAATTTAAGCAAATATAATCAAATAAAAAACAAATTAGAATAAATAATAATAAATAAATAAAAATAAATCAATAAATAATTAAAATAAATATGTATATATAATTAGAAATCATACCCATCTAAATGTAATAATTAATTTGAAATTGAATGTTATAAGTTATTAAATTATCAATTATTGTTAACGTCTAATATTATGTACTATGCATGGAATTAAATAAAGCTTATTATTATTATGTGTTATAGTTAATACATTTTTTTTCTTTCTTTATTAATCGAGTCACAATGACACCAACAATAACGTGTACAACAGACAATAGAGATACCTTTGTCTCTAGCGATACGACGTCGATTCTCAACGTTTTCATTTGACATTCCTTGATGGAACATAATATTTTAATGAAGAATGACGTCATAACGAACCCTATATTCGTTAATTACAAGCTCTTACATCCAATCACACTATTATAAATCAAAGGTGTTTAAATATTTGTTTCTCAATCAAGACGTTATAGATAATAACATAATATATTTTTATAGCGTATAGCGCCACTTTTATGTTTTTTATGTCGACTAAGATTAACGAAATCTTGGGCTTTTATACCACGCTTTATTGCCTAGTTAGAATATTTCATCACACTACAAATCATTCGTTTAAATATCTGTAGAATTACAAATACCTCATTACAAGCTAACTTGCACAAAAACACCAGAGTTGTTACATGTTACAACACATTTATATATGTTATATACACACATGCTATACACATTTACATACACAATTCTCCAAGTTTAAATACATTTGACACTACATTATGTAACGAGACCATAACGCATAACATTTATTGAATGACCCGGACACTTGAATAGAAATAAAGGTAGTGTATAAAGTGGCGCTTGCAAATCCACAATAGCTGGCCGTTGAATCGTCTCATTGAATTAAGCGGTCGCAGCGCTGACACCTCGAGCCACGAGCGCACGTGTGCAGCACGCCTTATGAAGCGAACAGAGAGATCTATTGAGGCGTGGTATAATTAGAATATTAAATTTTGTTCTGACATTGAGTAGTTATGTTTATCATAATTTTTGGTTATCTGGCTGTATCTATTCATGTATATAAGCAAAAGGTTACTCACTTACTCACTCATCACGAAATCTCAAAAACTACGAGTGCTAGCAGTCTCAACTTTTGCATGGCGTTTGCTTTTAACACGTAGATGCTCGCTAAGATGGGATTTTGCGAAATTAAAACCCTTGAGGGGACAAAAAAGTTGGCAAAGTTTGTGTGAAACTTCTATAGCTTTAATAGTAGGTTTTGCTAGAAATTACTCATTTAAATGTATTCAAATGTAATTAGCGAATTATTTTTCTATTCAACCCTTACAAAGGGGTGAAATATGGGATGTAATTTTGTATGGAAAAACTTTTATTTTTAAAGCTATCGACTCCAAACTCACATAATATGTTTACTAAAATTAGTATGGCATCATTTTTTTTTATTTAGAAACTATCTTCATTAAGTCGGAAAATGGGGAGTTGCAATATTATAATAAAGAGGAAAAGTCTGTGAGTTTGTAGGTTTGTAAGGGCTAATCTTGGGGAAAACTGAACCGATTTTGATTTTTTTTTCACTTATAGGAAGCTACGTTACTCCACAGTGCTATAGTTTTTATCCTAGGAAAATATCCTGGAAAATAGTTTACATGCGGGTGGAGCAGCGGGGAAATGCTAGTAGTTTTATATGGGAGTTGCAGTTATTTAAGTCCAATTTCGTTATTTGAGTAATTGATCTAATGCAGGCATGAAGACGAATAGTATGTTTTACATGCGGTCAAGACTTCTTTATGAAACCATAATCATTAAATCCAATATCCATGAATAAGACATTGACTGAATAACATGAGAAAATTTTAAAAGAAATATTCAACGAACGTATTTGTTAGTACAGCTTCCCGTTCAATCCACATTCATTGAATTAAGCAGCAGCGTTGACGCCTTCGGAGAACGTGTGTAGAACTCTTTATAGAACAGGGAAAACAGTTAAATTACCAATACAGAAAGTTTCAATATAAATACATGAGTATGAAACTTTGTACTGCTGTAGTATCGACTATCGATATACATATATAGATAAAATTTGTTTATGGGGGCTATTTTTCGCTAACATGAATTTACAATTTAAAACTAACATACCCATGCTCAGTAAATACTCACGTAGACGGAACTGCGAGCAAAAGCACTAGCAGTATTATAATACAGTTAAATTGATGAAGAAAAATTTACTAACTAGAAAAGGAGTAATGACAGAATAGTATTTGTAAATCCGCCACAATAGCTTTACGGAATGAAGTCTCATTGAAGTAAGTAGCCGGGACTGACGCCGAGTACACCTTATAGAACAGAAAAAAAAAACTATGGAGCCTGATTTAATCACTTCTCATTTAATGAGCGAGAGTGTAGCGTAGGTTATGTACGTATTTAATTGACCAAAAATTTAATTAATTAAATATCCAGAAGACATTCATTCATTTCATCAAGCATTATAAGTATATTAAATTAAACTAAATGAAAAAAGTACTTCAAAATTATCCCACTTAGAGCAAAGCTTTTTCTTAAGTTTTTTTCTTTCTAAAACTACAAAATGGACTCTACATTTTAGAAACCCTTTTTTTACCATTAAAGGCAAACAAACGTTTATTTCATGGGGAATTGTCCTAAAAGGGTAGCACTGACGACTTTTACGTCGTCTAAAGTCTGGATTGAAACTGGTAATGATCAAAGTGCATCATACTTCATACTTAATAGAGACATATTATCATTTATAAAGAACAAAGTGAAGTACATTGTATATTTAATCTCGCAGTAAAGACAGTTCATATAAAGTTTACATTCAAAGCGAGTGCTTTAGCACTGGATAGTTTATTTATTCCACCTCGTCAGTATCATCTCTTGAACAAAGCGTTATTAAACCGTGTTCACAGTGGAAACACAAACAATTCTCACATTACGTACTCAGCTCACTACCATTAGTTTTACTTTGAAAATTATGAAATGGAAAATATATGTGCTAATGGCAGTGCATTATAAATAACAATTTATTTAAGCTTTGCCACTATTTTTTCTTGAAATTAAGTATGGTAAAATGACGGCATTGTGTTGCCAATAATGCAGTGAGAGGTTTTATCATCTTCAGTCTTTGGTAGTTTACTGCTAAACATAAGCGTCCCTAAAGATTTCCAGACCAGCCTATTAAAAGCGGACTGCAGCCAGCCAGAGTTTCACCAATCCTAAAAGCTAGACAAAAATGTATAAATCGATGCCCTCATTACCATACATTTTTATGCGATAAAATTACACATTGGTAACCAATACCAACAATAGAATAATGTCACGTAATTTCTATAAATGAAGTCGGTTAAAAAAAATACATAGCACTCGAGAGACAATGGTAACGCGGGTAATTTTAAAGGCAACGAACAGCAGATTTTATTATATTGAAATAATTTGTTAATGTTTATTCTAAAGTCGTTGTTTTTATTTGTTTAAATGGCGCAAACATTCGCCTTTGTGTCAAAGAAAAGTGGAAATGATAAGTACGAAAAATAATTAAAAATTATTTTGAACAATTGTTTTCAGCTTCAGTTTATCCTAAATTAGTTTTTGAACGAAACTCTTTACCCACTCTTTATGTTTTAATTTTTTTATTATTTTATTTCTCTTAAATAAATGTATAATAACAACGTCGGGAGAGTTGAGGCCAAAACAATGATGTTTTCTTGAAGAATTATATTACGGAGATTAGAATTTCTTGTGGAATAGGCGCTCGGAATATTAAATATATATTCCGATAAAAATTATTTATGAAAGCAATCTTAAAACAAACAACGAAAAATTCCGTTTCGATTATTGCCCTGCAAAAATTAATCCGACTAACAAAAAAAATAACTGTAACAGTCCAATTAATTTAGTAAAGTCTTTATCCTCCATATCCGTAGCTCCACACGTGCGTGATAAAGTTAGTCGATTATTCCTCAAGAATTGCCCGTTTTCGGTATGAAATTACTCCATTAACGTCTACGGGCTCCGACACTTTCCTAAAATGCCTAAGAATAAAATTTTATTGTATTGTATTAGCCCACGATCTCCCAATACTCCATTCGACCGCGCCAAATGGAGACGGCCGCGTTCCGTATTAGCCGATCCACAGGACGAAATCACTCTGGCCATCCTCCGTAAAAATGAGTTCTTGAAACTCCAACACTCCACAAGACTGCAGTTCCGACCTCGCCGTCGAGGACCTCGCCACGTTCCCCGACCCCCCTAGCAGTTCTGGCCCGGGTGCTGATGACAACACAATCTAATAGGATTAGGCCTAAAAAAACAATCTTTCTCTAATCGTTGATATCTCATCCTCTCCTAGTGGCCGTCCTGAGCCGAGGTTCGTAACCCGTTAGTGGGTTGCCCTCAGCATGGTCACTTAATTGAAGGGGTTGCGAGCGCCTTCTGCGTTCACCCTAAAGACCGGTGTGGCCAGAAAAGCCGACTCGCGTCAGGCTTCTGACAGTAGGGCCATGAACAAAAAAAAAAAAGATCTCCCAACATGCCGACTGTCTCGGTGACGCAGTTGTATTACGGTACGACTGCAATACTAAGGTCTCGGGTTCGATCCACCGGTCGAGCAAAGTGATATTGAGTTTTTCTATTCACTATTAGCCCGGAATCTGGAATTTGTGCCCGATATGGCGATAGGCTCGCCCGCTATCACATCATGGGACGGAATATTCGAGGCGAAAAGTGGGTGTACTAGTTGCGCCTCTGCCTACCCGTTTGAGGATAAATTGCTTGAGTGTATGTATGTATGATTTCCTAATGTTAGAAAAATGTTTCAGGTCTACTTCCATATTGCCCTATGGTGAATCTATTAGGTACTTTTAAATGCGTCTAGTTCGTCCCATAATATTATATTTTTGGTCTACTTTGATAACTGCGAGCAGTGTAATGATACAGAAAAAATAGTTCAACTAAAACTCCAACTTACATTCACAATAGGGATGAGCCAGTCTTCACATCCGTGTCCTAATTTTGCAGAAACTTTCAAGTCACAAAAGCAAATTCTTACTCAAACATTGAGTTGAACCGTGGCCTGCATTTCAGTTGCTCAAACAAGCACAGGTGAAATCAAACAAGAGGGAAGCTTTAACTTGCACCGCATTAAGGAATTACATTCGTCAGACCATTTATTCGCAGTGATGTGCAGTGGCCAGTACCTGTTTTACTTGGGGCTTTAGTTTCGATGAAAATGTAGGTACTAGATCTACAAACCATACTCAGTCGTAAGATGTATCAAATATTTCTAGTTGCAAAGATCGTTATTTTGAAACATCACATGTTCAGTATCACAATCATCATCATCACTATGACAACCGCTCAAAATAAGCCTCCACAAAAGCTTCTCAACCTGTTGGAAATTTACGTGCGAAGATGTCTTATGATCATTAAACTACCCACACTGCCTCGTTCATATTAAATACTAATTTGCAAATCAAGTCAGCAATATGCTAGTTGACTACTTCTTTTTTAAGCATTTGTCAATAATGTATGGCATCCAACATCTTACGAAAAAAGAATTTGCAAAATTGTCGCAATAATAAAAAAGTTATCAAGCTTTGAAATTTGGTAGAAAGGGTAAATGTGAAATAACAGTAATATCACATTGTGACGTCACCGGGTATCACCGGCCATAACGCTGCGTGCGTGCGATAGAGATAGAGCGATAACCCCGGCACGCCCCCACTTTTACCCACAACAATATATTTTCAAATGTGAATAATTGCTTTATTTTTCAACCAATTTTGATGCTAATTTCACAAAAGAATTTCTTTTTCGTATTATTTTCTTTTACACATAAAACAGTGTACAAAATAGAACATAAGAACCCTATTCTAAAATGCGATAACAATTCCACATTTATACTTGCCGTTACGCCTAGATGAGCTTTTACTTGTAGGTTTTGTTCCTGTAGGAATTATTTATATGGCTGACCGGCTTTCGCTCGTTGTGAAAAGTAGTTCAACCGTGTAACCTAACATGCATTAAAAATCTGCACCTAAAAATGCGAGCTCACTCCTTTTTTTATAATGTAACTTCGCTGGGTTGTCTTTCATTAGGATCATCCCTGAGGACTTGTAGTTTATATTGATCTTTTGCAGCGATCTCATAACCTAACGGAATTTCTGTTAATAATGATTTTTAGATAAAATGATTGCTACTCTAGATATATATTGAGTTTTGTATAGTAATTACTAAGTAGTTCTTGCATATATGAAGTTGGGTGGTTAGGTACCATCAGTGCTATCGAAATTCCAGTAATGTAGTACTGTATATTTTAAAGGACATTGTAGTTAGCTGTTTCATTACTACTAGTTTACTATACATGAGGCATCATTTCATTAGATGTCTCAAGAGAATAAGCAAAGTTTTGGTTGTTATGGCACATGGTTATCAGGAGTTATGGCACGTGTCACTAGACAGGTTACTTGCCCATTTTTTCATTTATCATCCAACTCTGTAATTTCTTTAAATTAAAATACAACATTCGAAGTTTTTACTTTTTTTCTGATGTTATGGGCTTTGCAGCCAGCGTGAGTAAATGTGGTAGTATTATGCTGTTAATAATATCCATCGTTCATGGATAATAGGTAATGTTAGAGATCTCCATTACGTGAACACTCTATTTAAACCTCATTCAAAATAGGACAAGTCAACTTGCTGGAATAACCACACAGATAATTTATTCCAAAGTTTGCTAGGGACCAGCTTTAAAGTCACCCTGCATAAAATTTTAGCGATTTCACATGGAATACAGCTAACAGCTATAGTTTTTTTTTTGTCTATTCAAGCAAACCACATTGCATTATGGTAAGAGCCGCAATACGGGTTCTCGTACGAGTGATCTTTGACTTATTAATAACAATATCTAATGCATGAAGAAAAGAAGAATAGTCTTTTCTTCGTGATCTAATGTCTCAAGTGACGAACGCAGTGGAATGTCACGCAGTACTTTGTAATTAAATAAAAGCAGTTCCCCAAAGTCACCGTTTATTTTACAAAACGTTTAATGATAAATAAAAGCAAGAAATATATTAAATTGTAAAGACTTGCTTTCTCTGTGTGGTGCCTTTTCGAATACTTGAGTTTCCTTCCAGTATTTGCGTGAAACTACTTTCGAAATAATTTTATAAGTATCTTCTATAATTTTCTTAGCTCGTTCTTACACGCTACGTATGTGGTACATTTTAAACATTCCCGTGTTAATATTATTTTGTTGCGTGACACCAGACGCCGGCGTACCTTTAGTTCCCACCTTGCTCTAGAATCTAGATCGTCTTTACTTAGCTTGCTCTAATTTCACAAATGTAATGAATATATGAATTCATTAATAAGTTCGCGTTTTGTATTGTGATCACTGAAATAAAACGATTTAACGGTTTTATAGTGGTTTTTTAATTATATTTTCTCTCGACGTTTCGACTTTGCTGCCTTTATGGTCACGGGGCGGACTCTGTCAATACCTAACATTCCCGTAAACATAATAAATAATGAATTTGATGGAATACTACGATAAGTAATTAAAATTTTTCGGACAGTAAAAAACATATATTGGGTGACAATTTAACTTAATATTATTATGAGGCTTATATTGTTCTGAAGAAGCTATTAAGATGTAACGAGTGTAGGTACAAAGCTACAATAAGAAAACATCACAATACATAATTTAAAATCTTTGATATCTGAATTGACTCAATGGTATTGACTCAAAGTGCAAATTCCATCAAATTAATTCTACATTAAAAGTCTTAGAATACAAACCACGTTATAAACTGTTCCAATTCACTTATTATGAAACAAATGCTGCTAAGTTAAAAAGCATTTAGAGGCGACGTAAAAGTGCGACATGATTAACGAGTAAACAGGCATCGAAAGACTAAGAAAAGAGTGCCATGGCGCTATTTCCTTACTGGCGTGAAAAATGCGACGTTATGGAGAGCAAATAAATGTTTACATAAATTAAACTTGCATAGAAAAATGATGCAATAATATGAGGTAGCGTGTGAAGAAACCGGCATTAGCATAAATGGTGAAAATGAAAGAGCTTCTTCAGATATTACAAGCATGTGCTCATGCCGCTTGGGTGAGAATATTTTGTGAGATTAAATACGGATTACTCTTTGAAAAGTACACTGTATGACATTGAATTGTTGTCCAAATCGGTAGGGTCATTTTGGAGATTAACCAGATCAAACAAACAAATAGAGAAACCAGTTAAAATGCGTTTAGGTTTTGGAACGTTTACGTTTAGGTTTACGAACGCAAAATCTTATAATGAACTTAGTTAACTTCATTTTGAAATCACATGGTTAGGTACATTTAATTTATTTGTATTATATTTGCAGACGTACCACAACGTTTGTTGCTAAACTGTAGACTAACATCCATGTCCAACTTTTAAACAAGAACAAAACACAAAACTAATTGAATAGCCAAATGAAACCAACAGCACGACTAGTTTCCAACAATCTACAGGTGATGTGACCTAATTCGCGGCTCATGGACACTGCTCGGCCGTAATCAATCAACCTGTGTCCAAACTAGGAATACAATTATGAACTTGGACCGTGTCACCGTACGCCCGTCATGTACTGCGCTCACGTTGATTAATTACTTGCGGCATAAAATTAGGTGGAATTTACGAAGTGGTTTGTCTTAGATCAAAGGATAAGGGCATATGATGGAGTTGGGGTATTACAATGATGCAGGAAGTGACGAGCGAGAGAAAGTTGAGGCTGCTGATTCAATCTCTGCTTGGCGACGAATAGTGTTATTAGTAAATGATTCGATTTAGGTATTGTAGGTTTAAGTATAATTTTTAATACCTAAGACACAGTTCTGTATCTTGTGAGATAAGACTATGTGTAAACTAAGCATGTTTAAGGCTGTATATCAATTGTATTATTACTGCACCCTAGTGGTTTAGGTTCCGGGCTAGGATTTTACGTTTTGTTCGAATATTACGATTCGAAAACATGATTTGCCCCGATTGGATTTCTGTAGGATATGGTGCTGGATTTCCTACATCGTGTGGATTATTGTTGATGGAATCTGGTTGGAATAGCGCCCGATACGTGACGGCTTTTTGGGTTTAGTTTGATCCGGGTATGGTTTTGATAAATATAAATTTATAGCGTCTAATATTGAATTTAAAATAGCAAAAAAAATTTTAAATACTCAGAAACATAAATACCTACCTAAAATACAAAGACTTACGCCTTTGTCTCCAGAAATATTTAGCTAAAAATATTATATCTATATTTCGCCAAGTTTATCGTGCCATGATGTGATAAGAGGCGAGTCTAACGTCAAATTAGGAGCAAATTAGTAACATGATTTGGTAAAAACAATTCATGAAAGTCTGGCGTTAAACATAATATTAATTAATTATCCATAGTTTCCATTTTAACACAACGTTATTTTATCTCGGGTCTTGGAATCCTTAATAATCAAAACCAGTGTGAATATACATCCGAATATCTCGAAATAAAATATACGAATAAAGAATTCACGTAGTGTGTAGAAACAGCCGAAAATCTCCGGTCGTAGCTCTCACAATATCGGGGATTGCTAGCAAACGCTGGTTTAGCAACACTAACTAGATATTGGCTAGCCCAATATACAGGGCGTCGGATTATACGCCGTGTGGGAAAATACAGTGCAATACGCAGATATACTGCGGCTGGTAGTGGCAACGTATTTTAATGGGCTTTTTGTTATTATATACTTTTTTACTCACGCTGAAAAACATAGTCTTACTGCATACTATTTCCGGGTAAAAAGTATCCTATATGTTAATCCAGAACATATTTTATCTTCATGGCAAATTTCATCCCTATCCATTCAAGGGTAAAGCGTTTAATTATAACAAAACTCCAAACATTTTCACTAACTCTCGCATCCTACTAATCCTACTAATATTATAAAGGCGAAAGTTTGTAAGTATGTCTGGATGTATGGATGTTTGTTACTCTTTCACGCAAAAACTACTGAACGGATTTCGATGAAATTTGGTACACGGGTAGATCATGTCCTGGATTAACACATAGGCTACATTTTATCCCGGGAAACTAAAAAGCGGGACTTTTATCCCGGAAAACCCTATTAACGCGGGCGGAGCCGCGGGCAAAATATTAGTAAGGTTCGAAAAGAAGTTTATAACTCATTAATTTAAATTCGATATATCAAATGGTTTACGTATTAGAGTGTGATTAGTTAGGAGTGCTTCTAGCCCGAGGTGTTTTGAAAATTACACTGTATTGACGGCCTATAGTAAATCGGTTTTAAATTAGTTATCTTAACTCGAAGTGGGTATTTTGGGAGAAAAACATCGCCGCAATGAACATGTAATTTGTCAAATACTTAAAGAAATATTCTTAAATATCTTCGGAGAATATTGTAGCTGATCTTAGAAAATATCTTCTGGTACAACGTGACGTTCAACGTAAAATCGGTTCAAGTGATATTGAGTTTTTGTAATCAGTATCAGTCCAGTCTGGAATTGTGCACATTATTAGGCTCGTGACTCGTCCTACATACAGCCTAAAATAGCTGGTGATATTTGGAGATAACAGTTATGCCTATCTCTGAAATGTGAAAGAAGCGCTATTGTATATGTATATGATTACAAACGATTGCTATCTTGACGCATCTATATATTAGTACGTGAAGAAAATTTTATGCTCTTTTTAAGGACATTGCGCGTACGGTGGAGTGTAAGATTTGAAATAATTAAAGTTCAAATAGAGAAAGAGCGCAGAAAAGTGAAAGTTATGCGTATATATTACAAATATACTAAATTCGAGGATCGAATTTTGACAACTAGTACTATTAAAACCGTTGTCACATCCAGGACGTCTCTATAATCATAGCATGCAAGTTCCTATGACGCGGTGCACGCTGACTCGACGGTATCGTGTCTGCCAGAAACAATATTTTAGCGGTTTAAAAGTATAAGAGAACTTTGTGTGTACGTTCGCAGACCTTTGTTTTCATCGCCGGTAGATCCACGCTCAACCGTGCGAACTTTAATATGGATAGCATTTAATTTTACTTATTTCTGAACTAATGAACAAGGGGATTTACGTTTGAATTGTTTATGTTTTTAATTAAATTGTATTGAACAGTGGAGAATTGATAATTAATTTGTAGTTTGATGTTTGGTATTCGCAGATAGGATTTATCTTTAAAACTAAATTAATTGCTTATATTAAACATGATACTTGATTTTATTTATTAATTTCTGCGCAGATATGTCTAGAAACTTTACAGCTAAATTAAATGTAAATATCAAACAATGTATTCAATTACAGGTGTTTCAAATAATAAAATACAATACTTAGGGTCTGTTCACAACTTCTGAGTAAATGCTACTCGTCTACGACTGTACTACTGACTGACAGCATAGTCTTAGTCATAGTCTTCTGAGCAAATTCAAAATTTCAAATTGCTTACATACTTTTGTGTTCTTACTTATTTTTTTTTCTCTTCACAAAATTAACTTGAATACTTTTTAATACATACCTTGATTGCACCTACCCTGGTTATCTCTACACCACCTTAAGGTTGACTGGTAGAGTCTGGTCCGCTCTATATAAGCTTAGAACTCTGATTATAATGCTCTTTGGCTAGATGATTCATCCGTCTATGGCTAACTTCAAACCGCTATTCTTGTGTCTGGATATTCATACTAAAGAAAATTATATATTCCTGTACATCTATATTAGCTGTTTAATACCTGCCAAATAAAACTTGAAACTGGTGAAAATGGTCCTTAAACTAGAGCTATATTGGTTTGGAATAAGATACAAATACATTCAGTTCTTGTAAACTTGGCATTAACGTGCTCTAAAAAGCTTATAAGCTTAAAAGCTCTGATTATATATACATTGTGGCATAACCGTTTTAAGCTTTAGACTCCATTATTACTAAACTAAGAACCTTCTAACAAATGTAATCCTGTGTATATTTCAATATCATTTGTTCACATTATAATTCAAAAACAAAATATTTTTTTCCTCTGAACCTACAAAAGTATCAATAAACTCACATGTAAGAACTTTATTTATCATTTGCTTTAATGTTATGCGGAATGAATTATATGTTTTTAATGGTAACTTAAGTTATAATATTTCAATATTTGAACTGCCTTATTACGATCACTAATATTGAAGACATCATTTTTTATTTGATAATTACTTCCACAGTGCAATGTATTTTATTAAACATAATTTCCTCTTAAATCATTAAGAAAAGGCAACACAAATGATTTTCAATTTCATCTGTTTGATGAAGATCGAAATTACTTATGTTTTTACAAAATACAAATTGTGTAGTCAATTTAAACAGTTATTACAATAAACTGAAAGCTCAAAATCAACTGTCTCTACATATTGGAAAATCACAAACACGCTTAGCCGTACATTACCTAATGATCACAATTAAAAAGCTCGAAGCGTTTTCTAAATGAAGCGTCACGGAAGAATGTTAACAGCTACTAATGTATTAACCGACCAAATAAACAAGACACTCTATTGTCCTAGTAACGTTGAGGATTTCCACTTGAGTGGATGTCTTTTATATCTGGCTGTTTAAACGAGAGGGCAGTATATCACGTCTGGATGAAAACAATCGGTAAATATTAAAGACTAAACTGATTTTTTTACGCCTCCAGTGATCTGATTTATTTTAAGGGCCGGCTGAATCAATACCGTGCTCTTTAATTACTCGCGGCTTTGATTTGAATGTATTACTTTTTCCATTTGTTTAAAAATAGAATGTTTTTGACGTGCTCATATTTATTTGTTGTTCGAATTTTAAATAATATTTGTTGTTACATCTAGCAATGATTTTATTAAAACATTTTTTTTGAATTAGTAAAGCCTAGTTATTGAAGGATAAATTACTTTGGTTTTATATGTTTTAATTCATAAATTAATGAACTTTATTGTTTTGATTTTGTACTGAATTTAAAAACTTTCTTACTTTGAATTGCATTTAGTTTTTGACGAAGACGTCTTATCGTATTTCAGAGTCATCTTTACCTGAGTCCTGAGCTCTGTAATGAATCACGACTCGCCAACCAATTCTCAACAATTCTTGCAACTAATTGATGTGTAATGGGCGGGCTTTGAAACTGGCGACAAGAACTATCCTGGTGTATTTATGTCGAACTACATGCGACATTTTATTTGGTAAAAAAAACGCAATAGTGCCTTGTTCCGACAAGTTGGGAGTCAGGGTAAGTCTGTATTGCAAGGCAGTTTTATTTCATCGGTGTGCAAGTAAAGTTAGCAATCTTATTACATTGGACCTCGCATTCGCCTCTTATTACATTCTCCTGATGTCGCTGAGAATTAGCTTGCAGTTCGCCAGTGTGATACGAGCCTTAACATGACCACGGATGAAATAACCCGGCCTAGATAGGTGGACATAACTCTAGTTATCGATGAGACAGGTATTAAGTATATTGCTCAGTTCTATTGTATATTGTGACAAACATAATAGTTATATATGCGGTCGATTGTAATTCTTCATATTATTGAGGACATGCGACCAAGCCCTTATAAACTAAGGTTGGAATTGTATCCACTTTTCTTGCAGTCTCTTAATAATTGGATGCAATAAACGCAGAATAGAGTCGACAGCTTTCGAAAATGCTACTTACCCATCAATATATCCCTCACCCTATTGTATTCCTTGCACAGTCCTTCCCCTAAACATTTCCACTACCTTGCGGTGAAATGTAATTAAAATGCATTTTTGAGTAAGCAATTATAAATTCTAACTCGGTGGCGTAGTTGTATTACGGTACGACTGCAATGCTGAGGTCTCCGGTTCGATCCCCGGGTCGGGCACAGTGGTGTTGGATTTTTCTATTCAGTATCAGACCGGAGTCTGGAATTTGTGTCCGAAATGGCGATACGCTCGCCCCCACATCATGGGACGGAATACGCACGGCGAAAAGTGGGTGCACTAGTTGCGCTTCTACCTACCTCTTCGGGGATAAACGGCGCGAGAGTGTATGTATGTAATTATAAATACTATAGATACCAGTAAATTTACGAAGACGACGCGACGCTTTGCATTTATATATATGTAGATTGCATCTGTGATGCAATCGGCTATCCACAGACCATAAAGACTTATTTTGAATTTTTGCTCTTAATTGTTGATGAAAAAACTTGATTCCAACAATTTTATATATATCCACTCATGCCGTTTATCTCCGAAGGGGTGAGCAGAGACACAACTAGTGTACCCACTTTTCACCATGCATATTCCGCCCCATGATGTGATAGGGGGCGAGCCTAACGCCATATCGGGCACAAATTCCAGACTTCGGGCTGATAGAAAAATCGAAAATAGTAAATAAAATAATCGAAAATAGATAGAAAAATCCAATATCACTTTGTCCGACCCGGGAATCGAATCCGAGACCTCGACATTAACTAAAAAAAATATTATTTTTTATATATTTTGTATTTTTTACTGTAAATTGACTCTTACATAATGCCAACTTTACGAATACCCATCGTTCAATTGTCATTATGAATAAAAAAATCTTGTTTATTACAGGTCACTTAAACCAAATGAAGAGAAAAAAAAACCGCTTAAATGCGTCACGTGACCACGAAAACCTTCTAACCAAAGATCCTCGCAAAATAAAGACCGCGAGTTCTATGGCTCTATAAGAAAATACAGACGTATTATAGTGAAGGACGTTATCATCGTGTCCCTCGGGAGGGCAGGCCAGAGGGCGACAGCACTAATGATGCCAGCTTACTGCTATTTTTCTCTGTAATCGAAACTGTCGTTTGCTTTTGTAGATTTGTAATTTAATTAGAAAGATTAATGGCGTAGACGTTCCGATACGTCTTATTTTAGACTTAGAGTAAAAGTATTTTCATCAATTTAGTTTTTATATATTTAAGTATCGTCATAAATCAACTTGTTTTACTTCAAGTATTGGTTTATCTGATTGCCAAAATAATTATCAATTTAATTTTGATTTTAAATTTGTGGTAAAACATTTTATGTAAATTTACTTTGTTTAGACTGCCTCAGCAGCGTAGTTGTATTATGGTGCGACTGCATTCAACTATATTTCTTTATATGGCCAAAAATTATATCAGTTAGAACAAACCGACACCTAATAAATCAACGAAACTGTTTATCCGATAAAGTGGTACATAAAATATCTAAAAAGCTGAATAAGTAATGACCTACTTAATTAAAGAGAGCGATAAACGACGAAAATAAACGAGATGCAATAAACCGTACGGTCATTAACAAAGAAATTAAAATAAGACCGGTTGCAATTCAGCTTCGTAAAATTTACGGACCTAGGAACAGCTAACGGGGAGCCCAACCGGGCCTACTGTTCATTTTGAACCATAAAATAAAGTCAGATTATTTAGCGACAATAGCTAGATTTCCGCTCGCAGCTTTTTTTATGGCATTAAATGACGTGACGAGCATGCCGTTCGCCTGATGGTAAGCGATACGACCGTCCATAAACAGTAGTAACACCATACAGCACCTTGAGTTATAAAGCACTATGTGGCATTCCACTGCGCTCGTCATCCAGAGACACAAGATGTTAAATCTCATTATCTCCAGTAGTTACACTGGCTACAATGCTTAAGGGAAGGCAGTGAGATATACCGACCTGGCGACGTGGCTAGGTTCTGGTGATAAAGCTTCCTATGGCAACTAAGCCCGTGATGTCTCCGTGATCAAGTAAAGTTAATAGTCTTGTTACGCTGGACGAGCGCGCAGTGCCTTCGCCTCGCTGTGAATTCGCTTACATGTCGCCAGTCTGATAAGTGCCTTAACTCTACCTGACCACGCATGAAACAACCTGATTTAAGTACGTTTACATCTATTGCTGAATTGCTTTTGCTGTTTACCATTTCATATGCGGAATTAGAGAAAAATAACAACTTCTTTACAGTCAATTCTGCTCAACTAGCTTTTGCTCGTGGCTTCGCCCGCGTGACCGAGTTTATTCGGGATAAAAGTCTCGCTGTATATTTTCTAGGGTTAAAAAGAAGTCTGAATCCTTCCCAGGGTCGTATACTAACTCCATACCAAATTGCATTGAAATCCGTTTTGGAAGTTTTTGAGTTTATCGCGTACAGAGGTAGCGGCTGACTATGTTTTATACTACGTAAGGAAGGAAGGATGAATTTCCAAAATATTTCATACGATTCTGCCATTTCCTACCTAATAACGAGACTAGCAAATCGCTTGTATGATATAGGCACTGACTCAAACAGTAATATATAAGATATCTACCTGTTACAAGACCATAGTTCCGTCCGTGTCCGAATCACTGTAAACAGAAGTGATGTAAGTCAATGTTAGTACGAGGATAATCTGTTTTAGACATTTCCAAGGCAGTACCGCTCGTCGCAAATCACCGCTCGCCCGGCAACTAACAACCAGTTGCACTTATTCGAGTTGACAGCCAATTTTTTAGTTAAACATTAAATTACACTGAAGTTTAAATAATAGCGTTTACTCGGGTCAGAGGAAATTCTTGTAAAAGGAGGGTTGCATTTTTATTATGTTTTATGTTGCATTTATGATTTATTTTATGTCTTAGAAGCTTTGAAACTGATAAATAACATTTTATCATTACAGAATATATATCTTATTATTTTAACTTTCGTCAACAGTTAATATTGATTTCATGCTAGTTACGTAGGTAGAGGGTATTTTATAAAGTCAATTTATGTTCTAAATATGATAATAAATCTATCAACAATCATCTCATTGGTATAGCAGCAATGTAGATAGTCTTGGATACAAGTTTTCACTTCTAGCAATCAAATCTTTTGCGTGATTTCCATTCAAAAATTAAACGTGAGTTCATTCAAATTTGTGCACGGCTAAAATTTCTATCATGGGACAGAAATAAACTTTACGAATCATGGTTGCGGTTGTTCTATACCTATCTAAACGAGGTTATAGGTTTTTAAAGTTCTTAAAGACAATATCATGCTCAAATTCACATGTATGTAGCATTGTCGATTGTATCAAGAACAATATGTAGATTTCTTTATCAGCTACGTGTTATCGTCTTAACACGAATAAGGTGTGACTGGAATTACAGGTTTTCCAATAGTGTGTATTTAGTTTTGTCTACACTTAGTTATGCAGATTCGAGGCATGATAGCTTGGCTTTCTGCTCTCAAAAATTAGATTATTATCAGGACATAAATTTGTGTCTGTCATCAGATGTCAGTGTTCAGTATTGTTTATGTGACTTACTATTTTCTATCATCTGTCCTCATCTGAATTCGATAGTTTAATTTTTAGCCTTTGCATGGCCTCAAAGGGCTAGGAGAAATTATCTGTATCTTATAGAATATTATGTTCTTTGCTTTATAGCAAATTAACATTGCACTTCAATAAAAATTAAAGCAAGACCTCTGACCGTAAGCGAACGCCAGAATTATATAGTATTGCTTTATGGAATGAACTTAGAATAAACGTACACCGGCAGACCCCGGAATTCGATACTTCGGAACGAGTCACTGTATATACGTATAATGTATAGATACGTGGATCCCTTCTTTTTTATATCGCTGTGAAAAAACGCATTGTCGCTACCACCACTGTGGGGTGAGTGGAATGGTTATGTTGGGTTCACTGACCTTACGGCCCAATTATCACTAGCAATAGAATGACAGTATTCCGCAACTTTATTTTCTATTCGGTGATCCCATAACAAAGTTTTCATTTTACCTTAAAATAAATAGAAAACCAAAAACATAGTTACAATTCTAACAGTCTACGAGCAAAACCTTCAAGGTGCTATTACAAGATATACTTAACCTTTTTTAAACCTTTTACCCTGAAATAAAATTACCGTGTAATACAGACACTGTCAGCCAGGGATTACCAACATTTTATAAAAACATATTGCGACCTTGAACGACATAGCCATGAGTCGACGTCACACAATCCGTTCTAAATCTTGGTAATTTATTATGATTTTATGTCGTTTTTTCCAACGTCATTTTTATGAAAACCCTTTTGTGGCTTTATAAGCCAAATTATGTTTACAAAAGCGAAGGAATAAAATTTGTACGTGGCTTAAAATGTTGTTTATACCTCCGCTATTATGTTTTTGTTCTCGTGGCATGTTATACTTATGGGTAATACCTAGCCTTAATTCAGGAGGCATTTACTTATAAATGACCTGACATGGCTTTTCTTATGATCTGGAAATTATTTTAATGCTTATGTAGCATACATCAATTTGTAGAAAAAGTTTGTATATTGAAGAGACTTCGTGGTGGAGTGGTAGGGAGTCAGCTTTGATTTGAGAGGCCATTGGTTTGATTCCTGCTGGACATAACTGCTTGCCACGCAAATATGTGTTCAGTTTCTGTAGGTTTTCGGACCAAAGTCCATTGTTTCTGATATCTACGCCCTATCCTAGCCCGATCTACGTAGAAGAATATTAGATGTAATTATTTCAATATTAATCTATTTACGTAATTAATCTGTATCAATATACCCATACAAAATGCGATTGTTCTATTTTCAAAAAACCCAAGCAACCCAGATCACAGACCTCTTAACATAATCTATAGAAAATCATCTAGAGCTTCAATTACTACTGCACAATCGAATACTAGTGCTACTCTATTGAATATCGATAACACTATCGAAATCCTATTAAGAAAGAGAATATTGGTATAGGAACGCACACTGAAACAGTCCAGACATCATTAGGTTAATTGAATTGCTGATAGCATCCAAGGATGGAAAGCTTATCGGGACTATTCTGTCGCTAAGATCAATCGTTCTTGTTACTGACTGCTCAACGATACGTTTTCGATGCTTCACCGAGATTTGAGTATGAATTTACGATTGATTATTTGTTGATAGATGAGATATAAGGAATTGCACACACACACTCACGCCATTTATACCCGAAGGGGTAGGCAGAGGCGCAACTAGTGCACCCACTTTTCGCTCTTAATCCGTCCCATGATGTGATAGGGGGCGAGCCTATCGCCATATCGGGCACAAATTCCAAACTCCAAGGTGATACCGAATAGAAAAACTCAATATCACTTTGACGGCCGGGGATTGAACCCGAGACCTCAGCATTGCAGTCGTACAATAATACAACTACGCCACCAAGGCAGTGGCAGGGAATTGCAATTGGTGATTTATTGATGTTTGAAATATAGAAGACATTATTTTTGAATAAAAAATTTAATAAGATAACTTATTTCACGAGATATGAAATTTTAACATTATTTAAATCCACTGTTACTGAGAAACATAAAAAGCGTTTTAAATAAAAAAGAAACCAATGATAGTCGTAACTCGTATTGCT
Source organism: Lapara coniferarum (assembly GCA_949316025.1). NCBI lineage: Eukaryota > Metazoa > Arthropoda > Insecta > Lepidoptera > Sphingidae > Lapara > Lapara coniferarum. The sequence continues at coordinate 15,252,244 of OX438925.1, read as the reverse complement.
ATCGGCGAAGTCTTCCAGACAACCTTCAATCCTCACAATATATTGTATTTAATGTTAAGTTGTAGACTATTCAATCTACATAATATAGTATTAGACTCATTTGTTTTTATTTTTAATAAACGTTATCGTCATATAAATTCTAATAGAGAAAGAATAATTTAATCGGCCAAAAATCAACAAGTTATAAGCTTTTAAAATTTAGTAGAAGGGTAATCGTCAAGAAAAAAACTGGAGTCGAAATATAGGCAGTGACGATCGGGAACTACGATGCGTGGGAAAGAAAGAGATGGAGCGATATCCCCAACACGCTCCTTCTCCTGCACATGGCAAAACTTGAAACATGAATTACTGCCTCATTTCTTAACCAATTTTAATACTGTTTTCATACAAGGGCATTTTTTTCGTATTATTTGCTGTTCATACAAAATATTGCCAGAAATCAAACATAAGCAAATGCCTTATTGAATACATTATGAAAATGATGAGATAGACCGTAACGTCTTAATAAGTTTTTTTCCAATATTGAAATGTGGTTTGTCAGCACCCTGATCACAGAAATAAGTAGGGTACCGTGAAAGCAGAAACCTTCGTCAAGGATCACTTGACGTTGCACAGAATCTTTTCAATTTGATCCGGGGCCCTCGTGATACCTATATTAAGGCTCCAGTTCCCTCTGATTTGCATGAAACTTATTAAAAATGTAACTTTATAAGGCAAGAGGCGCAATTGAGTGAGTTATGAAAAACGGAATAAATTATTCACCGGTGTCGATTAGTATGCATAGTCGTATTCTTTTGCGTATGGATTGCGCCTTTGGGTATTTTTGTTTATAAGAAAATGAATGGTTTGTGATTAAACTGTATTATACAATTTGTGACTCTGATCTTTTATGCGGATCTTAATTTGGTAGGGTCTTATTTAAATATTGACTGTAATATTATATAAGCTATAAAATATTAAATACCAACCAAATTATGTTATTACTTATATTGAAAAATGAGATAATAAATAGTACATTATAATTTGTTGCCTGTTTATTAAGTACAATTAAAGACGGATCAATTATTGCTGCAAATAATGAGCCGTAATTATTGCTTAAAAAAGTTATCACGTCTGAACATCAATACCGAGGCAATTCTCTACGATATTCTCTATAGGAGTCTAATTGCAGGTATTAAAAAAACTCTTATTGCTCAAAATTATCACTCCAACCAAATGTGACTTTAGAATTTACCTATTCTAAACGTAAATGAGAACCGTATCACAAATCAGTATCACTGTAAAAATCAAGGAAAATATGCACATCAATAAACTCGGTGCAATATCTTTCAGAACACCCGTTTGTATACATTATGAAGGAAAATACGCCTTTTATTTATATTACGAATCAGAAGCAATGCTTCCAAATCAGGATTCGAGATTGTTGCATAAATTTTCATAATGTTGCCATCTGTGTGTATCTAGTAGTTTTATTTTCTTTGTGGCGTTGTATGCCAAATGTAACAAATGGTTATTGGCCTAATGTTGGATGAAATTCTTCAGTAGAAAGGCACTGGCGATATTTATTATCTTTACTACTTTATTCTTATTTTTATTTTTTATTTATTTTTTCTAGCACTATGACCTATTATTTATATCTAGCTTTTGGTCGTTGCTCGTTCAGTGTTATTTTCCTGGTATAAAAGTTCTAAAACGCATAAAAAGAAGCATAAAATGTCACACTTTGGCTTTTAAAATATATTTAAAAAAAATTTTTGCTGCGTGAGAAAACAACCTATAGGCTTATAATGTGACAAAGAAACTCGACATGTCTCCGTTTCGTTTTATTCGGATTTGTTGAGAGCACAGAACAAAGACGGGAGTTACTTCGTGGACGAGAGACTAACATGTTTTTTTTTATGGCATCGAATGACGAGGCGAGCATGCCGTTTACCTGATGGCAAGCGATACGACCACCCATAAACAGTAGAAACACCATCCAGCACCTTGAGTTACTGTGTGGCATTCCACTGCGCTCGTCATCCTGAGACATGATGTTAAGTCGCATTATGTCCTGGAGTTACACTGGCTACAATGCCGTTCAAACCAAAACACAACAGTGCATGCACACTGCTACTTGGCGGTAGAAATGGATATTGCGGTGGTACCTACCCAGACGGACTCCTACATATGAAAGTCCTACCACCAGTGACTGACGTGTTGATTTCTCGATCAATCACAAACATCAAAATTAAACGACATCGTGTTACGAGTTGCGTTTTGTTGCCACATTCTAAGCTCACTGCACTCTTTAGAATATCGACATCAACGTTTTGCCGTATCAAGTTAGTGTCATCTGCTATGGTAGGTCATCGCTCTATCTAGCTCGAAGACTCGCCATACCGCCTGAATCACAATTTACATTTCCTTCACTACAATAACGGTCTGTACCTACTGTGTACCTACTTCAAACATCAACACATTTTTTTATTCGTTTTGCTGCTCATGTAATAAGGCGACCAAATATAAACGTCTATCAACTTTACTCTCCAAACAATGGTAATTAAATAAGTAGGTAATATCTAAATTTACCGTCTAATACATTTTCTAACTTTATTTGGACATTTTAAAACAGGCCCTGCTTATTTTCGTCTTAAGGTCATATTATTTTTGATTTCATGCTTATATAACTTTTCCATATCTTTAAATCTCAATTCTCAACCCCATTAAATATTACGACCAACATATTTTACTTCGAAGATCTTAAATGGAAAGTCAAATATGGAAGTACTTTTCGTCGTATGCAATAAAAATAAATAAAATGAATCAAATTTTGACTTCTTAACGATTTGTGACATGATATTGTGGCCAGCAGAGTGTTAAATAAATTCGACTCTCTTTATCGATTATATTATGACAAGCATGTTTGACCAATATTTTTAGACGAATGAATTGTTTTCTTTTGTTAATTTTACTTTTATCAAGAACAACCGTTAATATTAAGAACACTATTTCGTTCGATATTTGATGCAGATAGATGGTTTGAGCTAGTTTTATGATTTCCTAGAGTATGCAAAAGAACAGAGTGATCTTACGTGATCACCAGCTCTCGTGTACGTTCTTAATTATATTTGAATTGTCGATCCGTTGTAAATTTTTGGGAAAAGTCAGAATTGGAAAGAAAAGTACTGTTTGCAAACCAGTATCTCTATTACTTTCAGTGAAATAGTGTTAACGCCTCGTATCTCGGTAATCCATTAATTATGTAGACAAAATTTCCTATAGTCTGTCTCTGCCACTTCAATAGCTTCATGTTCTATGTTACCGCAAACCAAACCTATAGGGATTTGAACAATACGATCTATTCCAATTCATATCCAAAGTAACATCTTTAGAGCTTCCTCAATTTTACGCACACATAGTTTACAAAGATACCTTAGATATGTGGATGTGAAACACATTCAATGTTACGATAACGCGACTTTGAAACGTCGAAGTTTCTTATCTAGCGCCCTCCTCTGAGCGGTGACACAATTTTACAACCTATGTCAAAGGATTAACGGTGTTCGGCCGATTAACTTTCACGAAATAACATTTAATATTTGCTTTAGAATTATAAAATTCGCATTTTATTTCGGTTTTACGGCCTGTTTCAATTTTACAGTTAATTTTTTTGTATGAATTGAATTTATTTATGATTTTAATGTGATCGTGTTATTTGTTACAATTTAAGAAGTTTTTGAAGCAGTCTATTTCATTATTATCATAAAATTCACGTAATTTTTCATTACATCTACAATAGCCAGGAAAGGAAAAAAATATGTTGGATAAAATTATGTTGGATAGTATGCAAATAACATCTGAAGTTGTATACTACATGGACCTTGTGGAGACTAGGCAGAATTTCCGTGCTTTCCGGCGTTTTTGCCATAGCTAATATTGGAGTCAAATCTAACAGCTCAAATGATAGGACCCTTTAAAATTTATCCAATATTTTATCTCCCGCTTTTCTATGAAGGAAAGTTGAAAAAATATATTTCTAACTCCTCCTTATTCTTCTATTTGATTGACTTTGTTGCGGATAAGACTAATTAGTGCTCCCAGAGACTTGCCGAGCTTCACTGCTCGGTGTCATAAAATGCGTGCCACTACCGATCCTGGCTGACAGGAGTTGCAGTGGCGGGCGTGAGGGCGGTATAGTCTCGAAATGGCCAGCAAAGCCGGTAAAACTATCAACATAACAACTTTAAAGGTCCTCAAACCGTATAAAATCCAACTTTTAAGGTCTTTAGCTTAAAACTTTTGTGTCAATTAGCCATACAGCACAAGTTTAAATGTTGCAAACCATTAAAACAACCTCGTCACCGCCTCACCGTAAATTTAAAAGCCTTCGTTATTCGTGGGTTCGCGGCGCCCTCCATTATCATAAAATAACTTGATATCACTTTCTTTTGATGTGTCGTAAAAAATAAATATACGTGCCACATTCGAGCCTTTTTGGGTTGAAGCTAATTAAATGTTATGCTTCCGCGTAATGCTTGGCTTTAATGCAAATGGTTTGTATTTTGATAGTGCTTAATTTAGATTTTGCGTTTGATACTAAATTGGTGTAATTTTGTCATCACTTTTTTATGGCATTGCATGACGAGACGGGCATGCCGTTCGCGTGATGGTAGGCGATACGACCGCCCATAAACAGTAGTGATACCATACAGCACCTTGAGTTACAAAGTACTGTGTGGCATTCTACTGTGCTCGTCATCTTGAGACATAAGATGTTAAGTCTCATTATGTCCAGTAGTTACACTGGCTACAATGTCCTTGAAGCCGAAACACAAAAGTGCATGCACACTGCTGATTGGCGGTAGAAATAGAAATTGCGGTAGTACCCACCCAGACGGACTCTTACATATAAGAGACCTGCCACCCGTAAAAATAAGTGGGTTCTGTAAGAAATTACAAGAAACAGTAAAGTGGGCCAGAATAATTGTAGCGACGCGACGGGAGATAACCTCTCTCATTGTTTGACGGTTTTTCGTGGACTCCACTACATTTATTTGCGATATAGTTTCTTTGTCAAATTAGGGTAAATAAAAGTGGTAAGGTATGTATTTTAAGAAGTAAGTTCTGTAGGCATTAACAGAAATTTAAGTCTAGGAAGCTACATAGTTGATAGTATTTTAATTTCGATCTTTTTTGGTAAAAGGCCGTTTCGCGGCTGAAGTGGTGAGTAAAGCCTATTTGTTTATTCATTTGATGACTGGCTTTTGCTCGCGGCTCCGCTCACGTGAAAAAGTTTTCCCGGGATAAAAGTCCCGCTTTGTATTTTCCCGGGATAAAAGGTATGTGTTAATCTAGGACATGGTCTACCCATGTTCCAAATTCCATCGAAATCTGTTCAGCAGTTTCCGAGATGTGTAGTAATAAACAAACAGACAGAGAGAAAAGAATTATAAAAATCGCTGATTTGTGTTCCATTAGTCTTCTTTAGTCACCCCCTTTTTTATCGCATTTCTTTAAATGTACAGACACACCGGTTCTACTGTTTAATTATATGCATAGATTATTATGATTGACTGCCTCAGTGGCGTAGTTGTACATCGTGCGCTTTGCAACATCGTTCTGAGGTTCTGGGTTCGAATCCCTGGTTGGGCAAAGTGATATAGGGTTTTGCTGCTTAGTTTCGGCCCAGACAGGAATTTGTGCCCGAAACAGCGATAGGCTCGCCCCCTATCACGTCATGGGACGGAACAAACATCGCGAAAAGTAGGTGCTCTGGTTGCATCTCGACCTACCTAAGGATAAAGGCGTGTTTGTGTGTTTGTTTTTTGTTTTGTATTGCTTTTGACTATCTTTATATATATAATTCCTCTGTGCGTGCGTATGTCACTGAACTCCTCCTAAACGACTGGACCGATTTTAATGAATTTTTTTGTGAGTCTTTAGCTGGATTCGAGAATGGTTTATATAACAATGGGATCCGGTAAGTAGCGCTGTACTCGGGTTTTAGGATTTTATTTCCTTTTTAGGGCAGGACAACGTCTGTCGGGGCCGCTAGTATAGCTACAAAATTGTACTTATGAACGTACCCGTCGAGCCCCGACCGGTTACATTGGACCGGTATGACAGCTGTCAACAAGCGAAAATCGACCTTATAAGCACCCACATCGACCTTATGTGGGTGCGTATAAGATCGATTTTCGCTTGTTGACAGATCACGTACCGGGCCAATGTGACCGAGCCGGGCTTGAGCGGAATTAACAGTTGATGAAAACGTGGTTACAGTGATGGACATTAAGAATCGACTGAAGTATATCTGCTTTTTTATGTCGTCATCGATGATGAATCTGTTAAATTTCTCTCAGTTAGATATAAGTAGTAGACTTTTAGTGACTTTTATCACGAATCTCACTAGCATGACCCGACGATAATCGAAGAAAATAAATTATCTGGAGCTAATGCTGATTCAGGACATGTTACCGTCAAAATACCAAATACTTATCTCGAAATTGTTAGTTAAATAATGGAGCAGTTATTGACAAAGCCTGATAGCCATTAATATCAATATGGCGACACATTACGAGTGCACTCCAACAAAGCAATAAATCGCTGGTCACGTGTTGGCACTTTCCTAATGTTGACTAGGCGCGATTATATTTTATCGATCTTGAACCTTACAAAACTAAACTAAACTTCCAAAACTACTACAAAAGCGTAAATAGAATCGATTTCTATTTGAGCCGTGTAGAGGTATTTGAATATAATTAATATTCGGAACATAGGTTTTATTCAGAAACAGGGATGTATTATCATATACATATTATTATTGATGAATAATGATGATTTTTTTATGGCATTGACGAGTCGAGCATGCCGTTCGCCTGATGGTAAGCGATACGACCGCCAAGAAAGAAACGTAGAAACACCATCCAGCACCTTGAGTAACAAAGTACTGTGTGGCATTTCACTGCGCTCGTCATCCTGAGACATAAAATGTTAAGTCTCATTATGTCCTGTAGTTACACGGTATGCACAGTGCTGCTTGGCGGTAGAAATTGACATTGCGGTGGTACCCACTCAGACGGACTCACACAGACAGTCCTACCACCAGTAAATTGTTATTATATAGTATTTGTAATTTATTGGAACATTATGTATAACCATCTGTAATTTTCCCATATAAGGGCGCATATTTTGGAATTTAATCTATTTTTGGTGTAAGCCTTTATGTTATCGAGACACGCGGCAGCGTGTCAAGCCAAGCAAAAAAAAAACTTGTCAAAGCTGCCTAGTGTAGTTTCACCCGAACCATTTGGAGCGACTTTTGACGCCTCTATAACTCAATATCTATTTAACGTAAATACATGAGATTTGGTTTATTTATTAAAGTCCCTTAAGTTATCTAGAATCCCAAATTTCATAAATACAGCTCAAACGGTCATTGAGATATTAACATCTAAAAATCGGCATTTTTATCACTGACTGACATATAGATCAAAAACCTAACCCACTTCCAGATGACCTAGAAAGTTGAAATTTGGTGTCCAGCTAGGTAATTGTATGTATACAAAGGAAAAAATCTGAAAACAGTACTTTTTTAAGATTTGAAGCATTTTCCAAGCAATCGGAAAATCTCCATACTATCTATAAATTTCTTTAGAATAATGAACGTTTAGGCGTACACGACCATTGATTCTTTATTTTTATTTAAATACTATTTACCTTGATCCATTTATTACGTTCCCTCCGTATTAGGGCACCACTGATCGAATTTTTCTATGAATTTTCCGACTTTAGACGGAACTGTTGTAGGATACGGCGGTAGATTCCTATAGATACGTTAAAGGCATCAGCAACTCGTGCCCGCTCTTCAGTCTTTTATATTATATATTTACTTCTGTTTCAAGCTCAAGTTAAAAATTTCTGATTTCTACAATGTTTATTTACATCTTAAGACGTTTATTATTTTGACAGATGATATGACATTGGACGTTCTATTATACTTGCGAACCATAGAGTTTAAGTAATTATTAGGTAACATATAGGTTTTATACCAAGAGGACTTCATCGCGTGCACAATGCACATAGATGAGGCAGAACGATGAAGCGGTTCACGGCTTTTACATCCGAAAACTCTGCTGCCTAACATTGTTACACATATCAGTCGCAGTATTTTCCTAAAACCAATTCTTTACAAAAAGTAATGATATCCCATCAAAAACATAAATGTGAAATTTGGAAGCCAAGTCCAATATTAAGAGTATGCGTGCTTGTCGATTTCACCAACAAAAGAATTGAAACCTAAGTGGGTGCCAAGCCCTGCTTTAGATAATCCTGAAAATTATCTATAAGAACACACTCCATTCTAAAATAAATTTAAACGAATTTTTCTTTCTTTTTCTGCTACGACAATGTATGATATTCAAAAATATAACTGCTTCAATTTGAACAGTCAAATTATTTACACAAAGCTGATAACTTAGTATAAATTAAGGCTCAAGATTTGTCTTGGCTAGTTTTACCCGAAAACAAAAATGTTGGAAGAGTAGGATATGTTGACCTTACGATATAACAACAGTAACATAAAGAAAATAAGTTTAACAGACAAATATAAGAACAATTGTATGTGAAGACTAGCCAAGACAAATCTTGAGCCTTAATTTATACTAAGTTATCAGCTTTGTGTAAATAATTTGACTGTTCAAATTGAAGCAACTATATTTTTAAATATCATACATTGTCGTAGCAAAAAAAGAAAGAAAAATTCGTTTAAATTTATTTTAGAATGGAGTGTGTTCTTATAGATAATTTTCAGGATTATCTAAAGCAGGGCTTGGCACCCACTTAGATTTCAATTCTTTTGTTGGTGAAATCGACAAGCACGCATACTCTTAATATTGGACTTGGCTTCCAAATTTCACATTTATGTTTTTGATGGGATATAAGATTTTCATGACTGTACTCTGTTTTGCATCTTAATTAAATAATAAATAACTGGTAGAATCAAATATACATTGAGTATTCAAATTATTATTTATTTTTTTTACTTAAGTAATAAAATTATACAAATAACAAGGTTTTTAACATTTATATAAAACTAAATGATTGTAATATTGGCACCACCTCATGCCAGCTTAACGGCCTGTACACACAACTCGAAATGTCTATTTGTACTCTAAATACCATCGTAAGCAATGGATAAAGGTTCGTTTTTAATTCCAATTTTGAACAACAAACATTTTTACTTTTACGGCAAATAAATGTTAACTTAAAAATGGAAATTGGCCCGCTGACTCTCTTCCAACGGTAAATATTGTATGCAAATAAATGATTTTTTTTTTATTCTTTTGCTTACATTTTAATGGGCATTTATTGTTGTTTATTCGTCCGTAAATACCGTACAGCGGGCAAGGCACTTATATTTTGGAGCGGTGATTTGCTTAATAATAAAAGAGCTGAATAATTATACTGCTACAAATTTGAATTAATACTTTATCGTTACGAAATCTGCATTGCTACACTTTTTTTGTAGATCAGTTTTAAGGGGCTCTTCCACAATGACTCAGTACGCAGCGCCGAAAATAATATAAGGCCAAAGTCAAAATCCCTGATAAATGGTAAACAAAAGAGTACACTCAACATTACCTTTCTTGTGTTACCTGGCAGAATACATTTACCTGAGTATTGTGAATCAGGCTCTAAAACAGTTAAATAACTGAACTGATCTACAATTTCGTCATGACAAAATCGCAATTTGTACATTGTTTTCTAACACTGGGAAATCCATTTACGGATTTCAGCCGGACTCACCGGTTTAAACCGTCCTATCGTCTAAAACCCCGCCATTCTACTCTTATATCGAGGTTCGCAGGGTGCGCATGGCAACCGCATTTGTATAACCCTACCATCAAAACTGGACGCTGTCTTTCAACATTCAAGCTAATATGGGGTTGTTAACGAAGCATGAAGGATCATTAATGAAAATTACCAACGTAAAGGTCTATTGGGAAATGCCCTGTCCTTCGTTATTGCCGTTTTAAAATTGCATTTTGTCGAGCAAAGTAGCAAGTACACTTTTCCGTGGGAATAAGTACACAAAAACTGCTTTAACTTCGTACTATCCAATCATCTTCACAAATATTCGCAGTAATAAAATTAGTAGGAATGACTATTGACCTATGGAAATCTATTGCTTTCAACACTCTTGAAACTACTTACAACTACTCATCTAATACACAGCACTGCTAACCTTTTCTTCCCTATCTTTTGAATTCGTATTAACTATTAACCTATGGAAATCAACACATATTGCTTTCAACACTCTTGAAACTACTTACAACTACTCATCTAATACACAGCACTGCTAACCTATTCTTCCCTATCTTTTGAATTCGTATTAACTATTAACCTATGGAAATCAACACTTATATTGCTTTCAACACTCTTGAAACTACTTACAACTACTCATCTAATACACAGCACTGCTAACCTAATTTTCCCTATCTTTTGAATTCGTATTAATGTCAATGAAATATTCCCCCTCGGTGCATATCAACGCGGCGATATATCACACGCGGACACCATTTGTCAGTCCGTTTGTATTTATAGAGGCGATACGGTGGCCAATGTGGCTGAACAATAGATATTTGTATGTAATAAAATTGGGAGATGACAGGGCAATTTATTGGACGTATTTAGGACCTTTGTGGGACTTTTTGGTGTTGACTTCTGTTAGTCGTTATTTTCAATTAAGGGGTCGGATATGTTTTTGCTAATAGAGTACTTAAAAATATTTTTTTGCTACATAAACCCTATTTGAGACACTCAATAGGACTTTTAAATTTAGTGATAACATGCAAACTTCAAACTAATTACACAAACTATTAACAATAATTTACAAAAAAACATCCCAGAATATTATAAAAACATTGCTAAGGATAAGGCGATACTAAATACTCACAGTTAGACACATTAAAAAAAATGACCCAAACCCAGCATTCACATTAGAACACTTTTTTTTTCACATTCACTGGTGCTAGGACTCTCTCATATGTAAGAGTCCGTCTGGGTGGGTACCACCGCAATGTTTATTTCTACCGCCAAGCAGCAGTGTGCATGCACTGTTGTGTTTCGGTTTGAAGGGCATTGTAGCCAGTGTAACTACAGGACATAATGAGACTTAACATCTTACGTCTCAGGATTACGAGCGCAGTGGAGTGCCATACGGTACTTTGTAGCTCAAGGTGCTGGATGGTGTTTCTACTGTTTATGAGTGGTCGTATCGCTTACCATCAGGTGAACGGCATGCTCGTCTCGTCATTCGATGCCATAAAAAAAAACTAACATTATTTAACCGAGTTAACGCTTCGATATATATTATATGAGCTATTAAGTTCTGTAGATGTAACACATTGATACGACCTAATGGCCACGACCCATCGTGCGATAATTAGTTAGCCGAATCGAAACTTATGGGCCCAGGCCCCAGACGTTGGTCATTTGCTTTCCTTCGATTATTTATGGGAAGGATTGCCACTTGCCACAGATAGTGTTAAACTGTAATATATTCAAAACTTGTTTCACGTTTGACGTTGGCTTGTGCGTGTTCATTCTAGTGGATAGATTAGGGCTCGGTGATTCTGAAGGATTTGATTCTTATTTATCGCATTCTGGTATTAAAATTCTGTATTCCATTTACTATGTGATAGCATATGACATAAGACAATCTAGCTAAGTGCAAATAGAAGGTGCCATCGAAAAATGGTAAAGCTGGAAACAAGTCGCTCGCAATGTCTTTAGGGCCGATGTCATCGCTTGCTGATAAATGCTATCACATTACTGTATAAACCGACCAAATACAAAATTCACACTCTAATCAAAGCTCAAAATCTGAAATGAGTGCTATAGACATTAGCTGATTAATACGATAAATTTAATTGAAACTTGTAAAACTGGCCCTTAGAATCCTATATTAAGTTAAACATAGCAGACCACCAGATATATTTTTTATTTGCCTCTATGTGTTGGTCACACTGTTACTATCAAATATATTCAAACGTTTTTGAGTTTACTTCTGATAAAAATCTCGACATTGCACATACTTTTGCATTTATATTAGTAAGATTTATTACCTTGACATAGATTTTTATTGGTATGAATTATTGTAATAAAAAAAATAAAAGGAATGAAAAGTTGAACATAATATATTAATATCTGCTTGGACTACATTACGTTTATGGTGATAGCTTTGATGGAATATCAGTATACATAAAAAGTGCCTCAATAAGTTATTTATATATGCATGTATATTCGAACTCATTATATCGAAACATTCATCTGAATATCTAGATGCAACTAGACGCAAAAGAAATTCAATTAATCCAACTTTAAACTCAAATTAAACCTTATGATTAATCAAAAACCGCCATCGAACATTTAACAAAGCCAAATTAGTGCGAAAGGCATCCAAAACTGTGATCAATTAGGTTGATCGGCAATTGAGTGCTACCCGCTACTGTTACCCGTATACCCGTATATTCGTACTTGGATGAATGTGACCGCGGAAACCCCCGAATTCCTTCCGCGTTCCAACTCCAATGGAACTTTAATTGTCTTGTATGCCACGTTATATTCTAGCATCTGCGAAATTTGAATAAAAAAGTTATGATGATGGGGATTTTCGCGGTGTATTTTTACCAGTAAACGAAATTTGAATAGAGAACATTTTCAAAAAAAAATTCGAATGATTGTGAAATATTTTGATCTCGGTGGATTTTTAAGTAGCAAAAATACTGAAAATATTATTCTAAGAGAAAACGTGACTGGATTTATAATAATTCACCTGTGCATACCCTTGCGTCATAACGCGTGAGTGTACATAAAAATCTCTATTAACCAGCAACAATATCCACAAATTCTAACAAAAGAAATAAAATAAACGCAAATTACTTGGCTCAGATGCGGCTCCAATAACTGCATATTGCTCACATAAAAAATAACAATATTCGAGTGAGAAACTTTTTTCAATTCAATATAAACTTTACTCAATACTCGAAGTTCATCTTCATGTATTTTCAACCATACATTCTGTTTACTTTTTGCTTCCTCGACCATTTCCCGATTGCTTTGAAGTTGGGAGGAGGCGCCTAGTTATTTACTTCCATACAATACAGTAGCGTCACTGTTACTTAAATTACTCTGAGTAACACTAACATTTTGTTCCGCAGACAACTACGAGGGGAGAATGGGGCAATAAACCATAACATTCATAAAAGCGAAAGTGTCGCAAAGTACACAGGGCCACATAGAATCGGTGTCAATAAAATAGCATGGCCGACACCCCCCGCAATAAGCCGAGGCGAAATAGCGCGGAAACATTGGGGGAAACAGTATTAATACTTATGGTTAATTGTGACGGGGCTGCGCAGACTTAAAATGACGCTTGATGACGTTGAAGAAACATGCGTTTGTCGCATCAAAAATATTATTATCGTTGAAGTAAAATTTTATTTTGATAAAAAACAGTTGATGCCTATTCAAGATTTAAGAGAATTGATATAAAAATATGTTTGGGTTTTAAAAAAATTACTACTTTATTATGCAGAGTAATTTAAAACATTTTTATCATGTATCAGAATACAAATAAATCGATCTCAAGAACCGAGTATGAACAACAATAAACCTGTTTTATCTACGCAAATAGCGATCGGCCATAAAACAGTCCAAACTAAGCTAATTCGTATGTAAGCGCCATTTTGTCGCCATTGTAGGGTGTCTACCCTCCCGGATACGTGTTCGGACTTGACAATTACCTCTAGTTGAGATACAGTTCATTAGAATCAGGGGTGCAGACAATGCTATCGAAGTCATCTGCAGCTGTAACCTTGAGGATGCATCATGTGTTTCCTATCTTTGCATCTCACTCCCTTCACTTGTGACTGTTAATTAAGGGGGATTTCTTGATTATTACTGAGTCTATTAAGTCGCAAAAGGCTCGCCCCTCTTACATAACTGGCGAAATGTGTGTGTTATACATCTACCTATCCTTGAGGCAAGAGGCATGATGCTGTGTGCATTTATGTAGTAACTGATACTAATAAAAATGATCTTTTTACTGTCTCGGTTTTGGACATGGGCCATCTCTGCTAAAGGCAACTTTTAGGTTAAGGCTGTCTGTCATGCTAGTTTAGTGCTGATTAGCAAACCTCATATACAGTGGAGACTCGATTAGCTGAACTAATTATTGCCATAAGGCAGTGGGATAATCAAACATCCGGTTAATTTAATGCGTGAAAAAAAGTAATTTTTTGTACACATAAATGACTCCTAGCCGAATTTCGACCACGGCGACCAATCTCAACGGAGATCAGCCAGGTCTGCAGGAGATATTATAATGCACAAGTATGGGTATAGTCCAGTGAGACGGCAATCCGACATGACCGCAGAGAGATCAGGCGCAGTACCAAACGGTTTTACGTGCTTAAATACACTTTGCACACATAAATTGTTATTAATAAGCTTTTGCTCACGGATCCGCCTCGTCAACGACTATATGCAGGATAAAAGTAGTTTTTAGCATCCAAGTAGCTTACTATTGATAAAAGAATTATTAAAATCGATGAAGTAGTTTTTAAGTTTTATGCAAAGTTTCATCGGCGGTTGGCAATCCGGATAATCGCGAATCCGTATAACTGTGGTCCGGATGATCGAATCTCCACTGTACTTTCAAAATTCTTATGAAAGATTATAAAGTATGCAGATTTCCTCATAATAGTTTCTTTCGTCATTAAATAAAACTATTCATAATTAACTTGGAAAGTACAGGTCTCTCGTTCAAAATTTCTGGGATTGAATCCGCTGCCTCCGATTTTACCATGCGTTCTATTCCCAACTAAGTTATCGTATAAAGTTACAGTTGGTATTATAATCCAATCAAGTTGCGAAGTCATCTTAACTAGATCTAGAGCTACCAATAAGTGAATTTCACAAATTGACTTATAGAATCCAGATTCGATATTTTATCAAATCAAGATTTGTTAGCCAAACTTTAGTTAGTCTGGATGTATGGAGAATATCGTAAAATTGGTGTATGCAGTACCTTAAAAACAAGAACCAATTTGTAATTGAAAGTCTCAACTAAGCAATAGACATGTCGCTGACTATGAGACAAAAGAACATGGCTACGATCTCGGTATCAAGGTACATTTTCCAATATTCCACAATAATTTGATTTAGGACTGATG
Organism: Lapara coniferarum; assembly: GCA_949316025.1. Lineage (NCBI taxonomy): Eukaryota > Metazoa > Arthropoda > Insecta > Lepidoptera > Sphingidae > Lapara > Lapara coniferarum. The sequence goes on along the minus strand of OX438925.1, from coordinate 15,237,023 downwards.
TTCAACTGAGAATCTCTTGTAGTCCCGATACCGAAATCCAATTGATATCCAATCTTGTGACTGCTGCTATATATCTTCTTAATAATGTTCTTTAATTCATATATACCGTAATTAGGAGTACTTGCAATGAGACATTATTTTGATATGTCCATGTTATGACAAGACTTGAGCAAACGGGAAGCATAATCCTTTTTAAAAATTCATATGATGACATATTCCACGAAAACCAACGCATGCATCTAAAAGTTTCCTGTTAGAATGGCATCACAATATGCTCCAATTTGAATGGGGAAGACTAAGTTTTGCCCGCGGCTGCAGCCGCGTGAGAGTGCTGCCGCTTCCGACATCGCAGACGCCTCTTTTTTATTTTTTGTTTCCATAGTGTTTCATGCGCAATACATTTTAGTATAGTTAAGATTATAGAAGTTTGTTTAGTAAAGAGTGAGGACATAGCATCGTTAAAAGGATACTCTACTACGATGAGAGGATGTGGAAATATTTGAACAATAAAAATGGTACAGATTTTCTTATGGTCTTTATTATAATCAGCTTTAGGTACTGTCTTGTTATTTCTTTGAATAATTCTATTATATCGAGAAGGCGTGAGGCTTGCTTATCTACGCCTTTCAATGTTTTTAAACAATGCGGCGATTGTAGAGTCTTCTATAAGTGGTGGTCCCAGTACCAGAAACTAACTATGATCTCATGTTTTATGATAGGCAAAAAATATTTTACATTTCTTAACTGTATAATATTAAACTAATGAGAACCAGTACTATTAATTACAATCACATTAGAAGTATTATAATTCTAGTAAGTTTGAGTTGCAAGCAGCATACTACACGATGACAGTGCTATATAAAAGTCAAAATGTAAGTTTAATTTGTAAGCTATCAAGGTACTTTCTTCGTTAAACCTACCTAATCCCATAAATCTCTCCTATCAGTAGGAACTTCTTCCACTCTTATAAATACTACATAAATATTTTTCCAAAGGCATACAGCAAAATACGAGACAAGGACACCATTACTCATCGAGAGTAAGAAACGAACTAGCATAGGGAGGCTTGACAATGTGTTAAATTAGTTGCATACGTGCCTGCCATCCGTCCGTACAGTAACTACGTGAGATGCAAGCGATAACTACCAAATATAAATTAAACGCCATTTATCTTGAAGGATGTTTGTTTTATGAATATACTTTGATCTTATGGCCTCCAAGTGTACTGGCCTTTGGAAATTCGAGCATTTGAATATACCAGCATAACTGTGTCATCCCTAAGGACACTATCTGGGCACCACTGTACTTACCAGAGCAGTGTAGTTACTGCACTTTAGAAAATTGGGATAGGCCGACATAATTGTGTCGACTGTAACAGTTTTCTTTATTGCTACTGAATGACGAGCATGCTGCTCGCCTTATGGTAAGCGATATGACTGCCCATAAACAGTAGCAACACGATACATAACTTTTAAGTACAAAAACTGCATGGCACTCCACTGCGTTCGTCACTCTATGACATTAGATGTTAAATTTTATTATGCCCAGTATTTACGCTGCCTACAAAGTCCTACAAAAAAGAACACAACAGTGCATCCTGCTGCTTGGCGGCAGAAATAGACGTTGCGGTGGTACTTACTCAGACGGCCCCTAGCATACGAGAGACCTACCACCGATATCCTATCTGGACTTCACTCTACTTACCATGGAGAGTGATGGAGTCACTTTGCCTATAAATGCATACATGAGCATCATCACACTCTTATTGAAGGATAGGTGTGATGACATTAGCTCCATGAATTGTTAATTTAACGTATTTGTTAATAATTGACTGCCTTGTTCGCGTAGTTGTATTATGGTATGGTACGACTGCAATGCTGAGGTCTCGGGTTCGATCCCCGGGTCGGGCAAAGTGATATTGAGTTTTTCTGTTCAGTATCAGCTCGGAGTCTGGAATTTGTGCCCGATGTGGCGATAGGATCGCCCCCTATCACATCATGGGACGGAATAACGGCGAAAAGTGGGTGCACTGGTTGCGCCACTGCCTACCCCTTCGGGGATAAAAGGCGTGAGTGAGTGTGTGTGTGTGTGTGTGTGTGTGTGTGTGTGTGTGTGTGTGTGTGTGTGTGTGTGTGTGTGTGTGTGTGTGTGTGTGTGTGTGTGTGTGTGTGTGTGTGTGTGTGTGTGTGTGTGTGAATTGTTAATTCACAAAATAAAGAGATAATCATTTCTTACAACTAAAGTCATAAATTACTTTTTCCCATAAACGATTGTCATTACTATGCCGGTATGCGAAATTGTTTCTTCACGCTACGCTAACTTAATAGTGTAGTCAGGAGGGGAATACAGAAACCTTTCTTATGGGTTTTGTTTAAGAAGGGGATCGTGTCCAACTTTTTCACATGTTTTTTAGTTTTATATTGCAAATCTTTCCTCATAGAATAACATTAAGTAATCTGGTACATCTATGAATATGGAACCTAAAATGATAAACATAAAGTAGTTTTTACGTTACTCTTACAAATATTATAGAAAATACAGCAGATGCATCACAGTATAAGCTAAACTACACGCCCAGGTTCCAAAGCCACAGTGCCTAAAACCCCACACCATTCATCAAAGAAAGGAATCATTCACATTTCAGTTAAATTGGTTCAGAGCCACGCATTGTTTTTCTACTATAACAATGGGAGATTTAAAATAATCGAAGGGGCGCATGCATGAGCTCCTGTTACAATGGACTTTTTATAGCCCAATATCGTTTTCCTTGAGTCGATTATTAGTTCCTCTAATAACTGCAAGGGCTGAGACCTTTATGTCACCTGATCGAGTTATCTCAGTAGTTATTATGTAGTTTGTTTAAATGGTGTTTTTGGACGAGGGGTCCGCGTAGTTTATTACTTTGAATGATAAATCCCTAATGGGTTTTGTACGCTCGGCTATTTTATGTCTATCATGTACTTTATTGGATTTAGCAGTAATTTGCTTTGATAATGAGATAAATATTACTTTGAAGGGCCATGTGTATACATAAGGGACGACATTTGTCGCACGAAAACATTTTAACAATTTTTACAGTAAAGAATTGCTAAAAATATTTATCATTATTATGAAAAAGCAGACTACGCAGTTTTAATTAGATACAAAAGGTTAATTGGTTATCGCAATTTATTTTGATTTATCAGCGTTAATTGGTGTAAATTTGGACTCAGCCAGAATAACATTTTAGACAAAAATAATGTAATAAAAATATTGAAAATAAACGAATAATCGGTTTCAAAAGCGGCCAAAACTTTTAATCCTATAAACCCGTTGAGCACGAATGAACGACAGCCGCGTGACGCCGCGTCCATATTTACTTTTATTTAGTTCAGGCCACTCTAATACCAAATATCAAAAACTATTTAAAATATTCGCTTGCTATAACCTACCATACCATTGTCTTCACTATATTAGTATATGTAATAAAGATGTTTGTTAATTTCATTTAGTTTGATCAATATACAAAACATAACTATTCAACTGTTTGCTTAAAGTACGATCTGAGCTGTTTCGGATTTCATGTCTTATATCTCTGCAGCATGCTCCACTGATATTGACTAACAGAGAATACCTATGGTAATTAATGTCCATATAACGTATATTAAAAATAAACTTATATGTGAATTATAAATCGCAACACAAAAATTATAGAACTAAACATTCATCACAAACGAAATAAAATTAACACATAATATTTTAAACATAATAGTTTAGTTTCACTTTATTAAGCTCTATGATCTAGTGGCATATTATAATTTTAAATTTGGAACAAAGGTACATACACATAGACAAGCGATGACACGCGGCGGTTACGCTGTATGTAAAAGTTGCCGTTGCACCGCTAAGTATAAAGGAATAGCGTCCCCACTTCCCGGGCCTCTACAGGCGTCTGTAATAATGGATTACGAGTCTAGACGCGAGACAAAGCCGTTTCGAGCCCTTTCACAGCGATGTATTTAGTGACAAGCGCAGCGGGTAATTAAGCAGGCATAAATTAAAGATTTGCTGCTAAATTTATCTTGGGATTAATAGTATGGAGCATTGTTGCTGTAATTTTTTTTATATTCAGTTGAGGCACTTAGCATGATCCAAATGGTTTGCTCGTCTTATTATTAAAAACATATCATAAAAAGCGTGATACTAAAATGACTAGTCCTATGGCGATAATTTTGCTGACTGCATTATGTGTAGAGCGACAAATTAAATTTATAGTCCGTTTAACATAATGCTTATTGTTTAACAGAAACCCAAAATTAACTAAAACTAGGCGCAAGGTTTGTTAATAATGACAAAACATCCATTCCAGCATAAAACCACATTTTGGTCACCTATAGTTCCAGATGTATATGAGTGTAAGTATTAATATTTTAACGGAAAGGTATTTTCAAAGATTTCTTTCATTCATTCTTTCTAATCTAATAATAATATCAGCCCTGTATATATTGTCCCACTGCTGGGCACGGGCCTCCTCTACTGCTGAGAGGGTTTAGCCCTTAATCCACCACGCTCGCCTGGTGCAAGTTGGCAGACTTCACATACCTTCGAAATTATTATAGATAACTTCTGAGGTATGCAGAAGCGATAATTCACAAAGAATATACACTTAACTTATGAAAAGTCATGTAAACCAACATAACCGTTCCACTTACCCCCCCAGTGGTGGTAGCGGTAAAGCGTTTTTCCCCGCGAAAAAAAAAGGTCTTAAACATATAAAAAAATACAAAAAATCACTGATTAACTTTAATTAATAAAGCGCTATAAATAATGGAACAAAATAAAAACATCCTCGCTGCTTCGCTCACCAAACTCGCAGCCCAGTTCTTGCGCTATGCGTGAGTCGCGCGACCGACTCCAAGATTGATAGGAGGTTCACATGACACCGTCGGCCTGGCGTGAAGCTCTACCCTTTTGATGACTTCACTAAACGTTATTTATGGTCCGGCTTTACGCTGATCCCTCCAAATCCGCGCTCTCCAAATTTTAAAACCGTTTTTGAACGCTTCCTAACGTTGTAAACTTGGTCGAATTTGGATTAGGTGCTGTGATTTTGTTTGCGAGTTATATAAGGTTTAAATTAATGAAGCAATTATAGCTTTATAAGGATTATGATTATGCACAGTGATCTACGAACATTTTTCTATAATTTCTGTCGTTGTTCATCCGACGTTAAATCAGTACTATTAAAATCTATATAAGCTATCTGCTAGATAGCTTATATAAATGTGCAATTATTTCTAATTCTTTTTCAATTTTAATAAGTATAATTCCAGACTTATATCAATACATAAGAATTACATAAAATCACTATATAACTTAGCATGTTACTCCATTACTTGTGTAGTTGGTTTTTCTTGTTCTATTTATTATGTATCAAAATAATAAACGCATTGTTCTACAACTTAAAGGGAATTCTTAGAATAATAGACCTAAACCATAATGTCAAAGAAAGCATTGCAACAAAACATACGTTGCATTTTAACCTGGTAATGAAATTTTATAAACGAAAGATAAAGTTAAACTATGCAAACAAATGAAATGCCGTCGCAAAAATTTAAATTACAAAGAAAAAGCAACTATGTAGCATAGTTACCGACTTGTTATGAACTTTACGCGGATTCCACTTTGTTGCGTCGTAAACACTGGTTACTTATCGATGAATTACCTTTTCGAATTGCAATTGTAACTTTACACAATAAATATGAATTACGAATTTCTCTACCGATAAAATTGATTGAAGTATTTATTTCGAAATTTATCGGGTTTATTAAAGAGTAATTTTGGAATGATGAAATTCCATTAATAATTTAATTTCATTAATTAAATTTCAAAATCAGGTCTGATAACAGATATCTATAGTGTAAGGTATTTGTTGCTTCCATACGGAACGTTGACTACCTGCAGGGAAATGGTTTATTGATAATAATTTGAATAATATCGATATACACTTTATACGTTATTTTTTTTTTCACACGTAAAACAAAGCGTCCTTTTTACAAGCTTTTTAAACATTCAAAATTGGAACACCAACTTAAAATTTACATTCGAAATTTAAAACAATCGTTCGATTTCCACGTTCGGTAACTTCATTGCATTAAAACAATCGCCCTTGGCGTGGGGCGAGTGGGTGACGGCCAGTGACAGGCGGCGGCGTTCACTTTAAACGCGATAAGTCCACGATGACACGGCACGCGCTCTTTCGTGGCCAATACCGGGGACGGAAATAATACGATTTTAATATTCAAAAAGGATTTTAACCTTTACTATTTTAATTGCTTAACGTTACTTCCATCGGGTGAGTAGCGGCTTAAATATTCAGTTGTAAATTACATTTTGTAGTGTTAATATATGTATTTACATAAACTGTAATCGACTTACCATTTGTAAATAAATAATATTATATAAGGATGTGATATAATTGTAGTTTATAGCATAAAGTAATAGTATTAAAATTAATCAACCTACTTAGGCCTTTTAGGCTATGTTGTCGTTAAATATGGCTATAATTTCCCTGTAAATTTAAACGTTCATAATAAAAACTATCTTCTCAACAACGCTCAACATGGCGCAAAGGTTTGTTATGGTGTTTACTTCTAAACCACTCGTACACGCCACGTGGTTTATCATGAAAGTGATAAACCACAACATCTATCTGTCAACTAAGAGCTCTAGCCAATTATATTAAAAAAACAATAATTTACGTCAAGAATGAAAACAATTTCAAATATCGAATGGCGATTTCAAATACCGAACAACGTATTATTTTAAAATCATCTAGCGTTCTAAAATGACTGGCAAAAACATTATTTTGAAATAACCGCGACAACTCAAAATTGCAGTTGCGACCGTAAACGCGTCTGGACCGCGCGCCGGTTCGGACGTGCGATGCGCGTACGTGTGTGGAATTCCTTTGTAGCTCGTTTGCGTGACAGAATTGGCATGTTATGGGAACGAAAGGCGACTTCGGATTATACACGTACCGACTAGCGAGACAAAGTTCATTTGTTATTGACAACGTCTAGTTCCAGATTCAGAATTTCGTAAAAAAAAAAACAATTTAATAATGTATTAAGTTTAGAGATACAATTTTATAACACTTTCCGACAGTTATTGCTGAAAAAGTTCAAAAACATCAGGACCAAATTTTTCATCCGAAAGTGATTACCAATTGCGTAATAAGTCGCTGTCTTATCTGACACGTCCGTAACAAGACGTCTTTGTATGTTTAAATTTTGTAAAAAAAAGAAACAATGTTTTCGAAGGAAATATGCCAATTTACGCATTACGACCATTTCAAGGTATCTTCTAATGAATTTTATTTTCAGTATTACATACTGCCCACTGCTGAGCACGGGCTTCCTCTACTACTGAGAGGGGTTAGGCCTTAGTTCACCACACTGGCCCAGTACGGGTTGGCAGACTTCACACAACCTCGAAATTCTTATGGAGAATTCTCAGGTATGTAGGTTTCCTCATGATATTTTCCTTCACCGTTAAAGTGAACGATAATTGATAAACAATACATACGTAACTTCGAAAAGTCAGGTGTGTTTGTGCCTTGGGTTTTGAACCTCCGGACATTCCATTCCCAACTAGGCTATCGTCCAAATTATGACTTTAACATAGGTATTTTGTTATTTCACGGTGGATTGAGTTACTGACGAAAAAACTTAAAATGTTTGTATAACAATTTTTCCAATGTCCGCTCTATATAATTATAGAACTCTTTGACTTCTGTTTACTAATTTAATCAATAAACATAAACTTACAAGCACTATCGTGTCGCTTACAATGAGCATATACACTTCATTACATATTATAAAACAAAGTCTTCCGCCGCACCTATCTCTCAGAACACGATAAACTGAAAAAATTGGTGGTAGGTCTCTCATGTGTAATAGTCCGTCTGAGTGGCTACCACCGCAATGTATATTTCTACTGCCAAGCAGCAGTGTGCATGCATTGTTGTGTTTCGGTTAAAGGACATTGTAGCCAGTGTAACTACTCGACATAATGAGGCATAGGTAACATCTTATGTCTCAGGATGACGAGCGCAGTGGAATGCCATACACCACTCAAGGTGCTGGATGGTGTTGCTTCTGTTTATGGGTGGTCGTATCGCTTGCTATCACGCGAAGGGCATGCTCGTCTCGTTATTTAATGCAATAATAAAAAAAACTACCGAAAAGCTAGTTTATAATGTAATATAGAGTAAAATAAACCTGTCCTCTTTGCGAAGTTCACCAACTTACTATAAAAAAACCCGAATTTTAAACTCCCAGCCCGAAACTATACCCAGCGCTTGTCAAAAAGCACTCAAACAGTTTAACGTGAGAGATTAAAGCAACAACTTAGAGAAACAAAAAAGTTAAGACCGCAGGAATCGGCTTAGTCGCCCCTTTTGCGCCTATAGATAGAGTAAGCCTTGTCCGCGATAAACTAGAATTGTACCGTGTAGAACCAAAACAGACCTCAAGTGTTCAAGCCGTTATACAAATGGTTTCTGGTCCTATTTATTGAAGCGAATGAAGACGGAAATCTGTCGGATTACTTGTAGATGATTCTATCTATACTAATATTATAAAGCTGAAGAGTTTGTTTGTTTGTTTGTTTGTTTGTTTGTTTGTTTGAACGCGCTAATCTCAGGAACTACTGGTTCGAATTGAAAAATTCTTTTTGTGTTGAATAGACCATTTATCGAGGAAGGCTATAGGCTATATAACATCACGATGCAACTATTAGGAGCGAAGAAATAATGGAAAATGTGAAAAAAGCGGGGAAAATTATTCATCTTTGAGGGCTTCCATTGCGTGCGCTGCGAAAACGGTTCAAGATATCAAAAATATATGTATGAAATAATTATTCCTCTTGAAATTATCTAAAAAAATGTCCGCAACAGTATATGTCTATCTTTTAAGATTAACTCTCTAGAACCGTTTTTATGGTAATGAAATTTGGTCGAAATTAATGCATTATTTGTTAAGAGTTGTATCAACGTCATAGTCATAGAGTGATTCAACGGGAAGGTTTTTATGTACTTTTAGCCCGGAAAAACTTATTAACGCGGGCGAAGCCGTGGGCATAAGCTAGTTAATAATAAACATCTATATTATATACAATGCAATGAACGAAGAGAAAGTAAAGGATTTCTTTAATATTAATTTTATTGACTAATGGTAATTTTATTGATACTATTTATTTACACAATAAGTCGCTACAGCTATAATAAGCTTTTTAATGCTTGTGTTGCTTATTATTTTTTTCACCGTATAAGGTAGAAGCTAGGCGTTACATTAAAATATTTATGGATTTGCTATTGCAATTTACAATATTAATCACATTAACACATTTTTAAAGAATTAGAATAAAGACATTCTATCTCATTCATAAACAGTTTATAAATCTATTTCGGTTATAGAATGTTTTGTTTCCTTCCTTCAAACTCAGTTCAAAATTCGTCCATAAACATGAATGAGGCCGATTAAGGCACGATCTTCTTCTAAGTCGGCCCGCGCCAGTAACTATTAGTATTGCACCTGTTTTAAATTGAGTCTAAGTAACATGTCGACCAAACGTACCTCAGTAGAAGTCCCGAGGGACTTTTATCCCAACACGGACAGTGCAAGAGAATACTGTTAGGATTTTAATATATATAAACAGTTACTGTCGCCCGCTGACCGTGAGTTACGCTCCCACATTTTCATGTTTACTTTGCCATGGTGGTAATGAGATGAGGGGAGTTTCACGAGAAATGAATTCCAAAAATACTACGCGTATTTTCATGTATTTTTGTATAATGGGATAGGCAGAGATGCAACTTGTGTAATTTCTGCTGAATTTATTTTCGTCCAATGATTTTACAGCTTTGATTATAAATGTTTGATTGTATCTAGAAACGAATGCTCTATTTTTCTAACACCGATCATCACCCTAGTCAAGCTAGCCTGTTTACGCTGCAAACAGAGCTAGCTTCAACCCAGCTCTATCTACAAACATACATGATACATTCATCTGAAGCTAATAAATGCGTGTTAAAAACACAAAACATAAAGTAAAATAAAACAAATAAGTATAGAACTAGCATATCAACTCATCAACTAAATCAAAAAAAAATAAAACCTGTTCAAACAATAAAAACTCCCTCGTTACTGCAAACTTTAAGGGACTTGCACTACATGTTAATTTGGAGAGATAAAATTCTCGACGTTCATCAAACCTGTACGGGTAAGGTATTCGAATTAAACGCACCAAAACCTCTTCAGATATGCAGTGGAAATGGAGGGCCCAATCAGCCGATGAAATAATTTCGGTGGAAATAAAACATGGTTTTTGGAAATATCATTGAAATATTCAGATATTTCGGTTATTAAAAATCTGTTGAAATGTATTGATGTAGTTGAGGTAGGCAGGAAATTTAATTCTTAGTTGGGTTATAATAAGTTTGTATGAAACAGGTGTTAGAGTCAATTCGGACTAGGCAATCTATCATGTAAGATACACAATGTTTTGTGTATAACCAAGTGTGTTACGTTGACCCCACATTGGAGTAGAATAAGAAAATTATCGGTCTGGTATTGTGGGGAGATATGTATTTCTTGATTCATTATTAAGATTTCAAAAGCCGCATTTCACTAAAAATATATGGAATAGATATTTTTAAAAAGTATATGTGTTCTTTACTGAATTTTATTCGCTGTTTATCATACCATATAAATATTGTTAAAGGCTTTCAAATAAAATATATCTGCAATTCCAACAATTTTTCCACGAAATAAAATGGTAACGTTGAAAAGTAAAATTTATTCCGTGAATTAACTTGCTGTTAAATTGTTGGTTACGTCAATGAGTATTTTGTCATTTCTTCACCCGATGTCAATAATGACAATATTTCCATTGCTTTCATGAAATGTTTTAATTTTGATATTTCTTTTTCAATGCGAATTTTATTTATGTTCTTAGTTTCGCAAACGTTTTTGTAAAGTTTTTATTTGTGAATTGTGATCTATTTTTTCTTATTTTACACATTATAATGTGATTTAGTTTTAACTTCATTCATTTTATTCATTTGGAATTTAATTAAAATTTGTGATGTCCTAAGTTCAAAACTGACATCGAGCGAATAAAAATATGAAGCCGATTTTTATGTCAATTTATTGTAGTCAAACAATTTATGAGTGACAATTTATTGTATAGAAAATATCGTTGCCTGATATACTTGTAATAACTCTGTACACCCCTTCGGCGACATAAGAGTGATAATTGAATGTTTATGTGGTACCTAATATTATGGTAAGTAATAATGACTGACTATCAGTTTATCAACTTGTCATTTTGCTGCCTTGATACATAAAAATACTGTTCATAAAATATTTAAAAACTTTATTCAAAATTAACATACCCAGCAAGGTACCATAGACAACAGACTAAATAACCTAAAAAATAATTTATTTGAATCTAATTTTGATACACCAATGCTGCTTTTGAAATTCACCCGGTGGTACCAATTTGCAGCCGTGTTAATTACACCAAACATACGTGCTCCGAGGACGCAGAAACAATGGATGCGATGGATGCACGCGGATGCGAATCCAGATCTTCAACGTTCCTGATTTATATTCCTTTGTTGAGCATTCGTGTACAGCCATTAGCGCATGCGAATCGCGAACTATTCAAATTAATTAAATTTAATTGTGTAGAAACCATCCAGCAGCCGTAAATGTTAAAATAAAATATGGTGTTCTGTATCCTATATTTATTTTAATAACTACACAGAGGTTCATTTTAAATGTATTTACCTTTTTATTTATGTCTAGATTACACTTTTATGAACACAAATTTTGGATTGTATTTCAATTTGTATAGGGTGTTTTTATCGCCATTTATGACACAAATATTATAAACACACTTTTTCAAATGAGCTACTCTTCTTCCTCCGTGGCTACTACATAATTTTTTTCACTACGTCGCGTAAGAATCAATTCTAAACGTCAGCGAATTCAGTCTTAGAATACTGCTATTAGTCTAAAAATATTTACTAACCTTTGACCTACAGCAGATCATACTAAGAAACTTCTCTTCATATTGCACCATATCATTCATTAAACGCAACGGCCTCACAACTTACCACTGACGCCCTTAAAACATATTAATTCCATAAATCGCCGGTAATCTTTGCTTACACAGGAATGCCTTATTGCCACAAAAAACCCGGCTTCAACAAATTATACGAATTCGGGTGCTAACAACTCTAAACACATACAAAAATAATCCCCATTTCGTACGGAATACCTGACGTTTTTATCTGTTTTCACAGCCTCTACCGCACACGATGTCGACAAGGTGAGTATTTTGATCTCAAACCAAAATATCCCTTATTTACTTTAGTTAAGCTAAAAAACAAATAGTTTTTCGGTTTATTTTCGACTATATAAATCTTCCAAGAGTTAAATTGGAAGTGATGAATATTCGAGATTAATGCGATGTCACTGAAGAGGGATTTCATTATTGTGTTTGTATTTCCGTTGGTGTTTATGGCATTATGGAGTTACGTGGCACATTAAGTTAAAGCTAATACAGTTTGATGTAATGGACTGCCGCTGGTGCTTTGAAATGTACCTTTCTTTAAAAACTCACGTTGACCAATAATTAATGGCAGTTTTAAATAAGTAAGCAACAGAAAAATCTGGTAAAGAGACCACTGACTGGCGTAGCACTAATCTTGTACCTTTAAGATGAACAGAAAATCTGATAAAGGTCACAGGAAGTCGCTAGATTCAGGCCACTTCCAACAACGTGGCCTGGATTTTTCGAAGGGAGCTATGTTTAACAGAGGACATTCCGTGGGAATAAAAATTATCTAAATTGGTTCAAATACTACCAATAGAGAGCAATATTACAAAACCGAATATTATGCAGCAGTATCGTCCCCCGAAACTATTTAAGTTTTAATTGCAACTGCAAGAGATCCGCTCGCATTATAACTGATGCCAATCTAAAACAAAGCGAGTAAGACTGCAGCACGGTCACGATGTATTAGAGGTGCAATGAAAACCAGTGGAAAATTGAACCGCCAACGATATGCTTTATTCATGCCGGTTGCACGGAACCACTGCGCTGCAATTGTATTTTGCACATTTTACTCACGCTCATATTTGAATTTTGATGTTGAATTTACTTGACACTCTGAATATTGTACGTACGATTTATTAGTGGCTGCGTTTAAATGAATTCCTGGTAATAGTTGCGCTATTTTATCATCAATTTATTTGGTTGTTTGATTGAACAAAGAAAATGTGCGCGTTTAATTTTATTGTCTAATTATTTCGTTTCATTAATTGCGTCTGTAATTTCATATGGAACTATTTTATTGCTGAACAGCTTATTACGACTTTCAGTATTTTGGCTTTTGTTTCCCAAACATGATTAATATAAAGCTAAGTTAAGCCAACGAATTATTGACGAAGGCCTTTTCATAATAAACTGGATATCTGATATAAATAATGCTTATTTAAAAAAGGTACGCGCAAAGTTATTTTTTCTGCTTCAATAAAAGCTTGAATATCATTAATAGAACATATGATTCTACAAGCATACTCTCTTAAAATGAAAAAATAAATTTCATACTAAACGTATAACGTAAAGCGAGAAAAACATAAAAATGTTACCTCAAAAATTGTCAACGCTCCACGATTCGGCCTCATATATCAAGAGGATTTATACTCACCTTAGCTCCTTTCTCGATTTCCACGTAACGCCTTAATTTAATATTAAATCTTGCTCTTCACCCGTCTTCATACACAAGCAGATGTCTTTACGCGTTTTGTTATTCATATTTCATGTCCAAACATTACATTCGGCGAGTAAAAGTTACAAGATGGAGGGTGTGCGGAATCTTTGAAATACTGTGCGTGAACTGCCGCTGCGATGGTTTGTGAATAAGTAACGCACACGCCTAAACAAACAAGTAAATATGCAGGCTTAATTATGTTTTGAACAAACACTACGTAACATTGTTAAGATAAAAAAAGCTAAAATAATTTATCTAACAGACATACAAAGAAAACTGAGTCTTGAGGGAAAGTAGTAAGTGGATAATTGGAGAATGCAGGAAGGGGGGAATTATGGGGATTTTTCGGTATCTAACAGACAAAGGAAAAGCAAAGCTTTTATGTTGCCTTTCAAGATAGAGATAGTATTCTTCATCATCAGCCACATGACGTTCACTGCTGATGGGCCTCCACTAAAGATTTCCATATAGTATGCTCGCCGTTTAGAATTGTGGGTAAAACTGATTGCCCAGAAATTCATTCGGCTGAAATATATCAACTAAAACCCGATATCTTCTTCTACACCACCGTTATTGGCACTTGTCAATGAGATTGTATCATGTATGGAAAATTTGAAGTAAGAAAACAACATAACTGAAATTAGGCATAAAGTTATACGTGAATGTTACTGGCACATAGAATAATTCGGGAAAATGAAGAGATCCCTTGGGATAAACGTCATTATACGTGCTAACCCATGAATAGCAATTTTCACACATTGGCTATTGTTTAAACTAGCTATATCCAGGTATAGCTTGCTTGGCAGAGTGTAGTACGGATTAGGCTTTAAAACATTAGTTAAACTTCCTTTCGCTCTTAGTGGAAGGGTGCCAGATATATTTTGTTCTCCACTAAATAATGCTGTACTGTAACGAATCCTCTTTTTGTAATCAGTTATAACTCGTTCCAATGAAACGTGATCTACATGGGCATAGCTATACCCCCCCCCCCCTCCCACGCCAATAAATTCAGTGATGTTTTTGAATTGGGTTTGTTGGGTCTTCTTCATTTTATTATAAATGCAAATGCGAAAGTTCGTGAAAATGTTTGTTAGAAGTGCATATAAGCAGTATAATGTGTACATGTTTTGTGGCGCGGATAATTTTTGTTGTAAACTAAGGGGGGGCGGGGGCTCCGGCTGGTACCCCCCAAACCCCCTTTGAATACGCCTATGGTTTCTATAGTCGCAGATTGCGCATCCAATAAAAATACATCCAGTAAAACACACTATCTTACGTCTTACTCTTATATAGTTCCACATTACACTAGGATCTTATACAATCGATTCAAGTGCATCACATGATATAAACAAAAACAAACTAAGCCCCAGTAATGGTTAGTTATAGCAAAGTAAAGAAATCCATTTATCTGGTGTCAAAGGATTTTAAAACAAGTGAAGCGAAAAATTCAATATTGAAAAAGGCAGTGCATTTTAATCAAAACGGCATTAGTATAATCGCATAGGAATGCGCGTAACGATCCTGTCGATCCCTGCTACATACGGACGATAAGTTTGACAATCAATTTGTTAGATGTAGAGATGTTGTTCAGAATGTTACAAGGTATACTTTTTCATTCTGATTTATGTACAAGTTATTGTATCTTGCTTTGGACAAAAAATGAATCACCACTTTTACACTTTTAAATAGTACTATGTTGAACTCTATGTTCATTAAACTTGACACTGAAATGTAACTTGAGCTCACTGAGATAATATTTACAATCAAACCAGTAATTCATGCGATTAGCACAAATAAACAAAAAAATAGACTCTAACAATATCATTCATGAATCATGTATGATAAATAAAAAAATACTCGATTAACATTGGGACCGTGTGTATAAAGTAAAAGCATAGGGTGGCACGTGGTATATTCAGCCTGTATCGTTATATAGGGGTCTAAACCCTCCGATTCTGGTCATAAGAAGTTAATAAATTGAATATTATATTTGTTGTAAGCAATAAAAGAATACTTAATAGGTAGCTAATGGAAATAGGGTGTGGACGAGGAGTCACAATGAAGATTTATCTAGATTGCAAAAAATCATATTAGGAAATGATACTTAAGATTTAAAATGTTCATCTAGGCTAAAATAACGCAATCTAAGCATATCAAGAAGAATCAAAAATAGGGTAAGACGTGGGTTTTATTAAATTCTGCAGCATAGTAAATCCTCGGCAAAAGCGGTAAAGTTCATGTGTTTTTTTTTTTATTAAAATATAATTATTTTACTTTTATTGATAGTCTAAAATGTAGTAATGGGTCCTTAGACTTATCTGTCCTTTAGCTGTCTACAGATACAGGTGAACTTCTTGACTCGAGAATGTAATACAAAAACCATTACTTTGCAAAGTTTCTATGCATCAATTTTAATGATTTCTGAACCCTGAAAAATATTTTTACGTGCAACTCCAAACTCTTAACATTTTATAGAAATGCATGCACATTTTATTACGCTAATGAAATGCAAATGGGCAAACATAATGCGGGTAGGTTTGGCATCTTAACACTGTTTTGGCACTTTGCAAGACGTAAACTGGGATTAAGATTTTTAGATGCTATATAATTTATGTTGGTTTTATGATATTGAAATTTATACGCATTGTTTTTGTGGGTTATATTGGCCACAAACTTTGGCACAGATTTATCGATAACCCCAATCACGCTGGCTTAAATAAATTAATTAAGTACACCTGATACTCAATTGTGGTTTGATGTTTATGTGTTCTGATTTCATTCGTTTAAATATTCATTATAGAATACAGGATTTTTTATCATTAATTGAAAGTTCATAAATCATTATAACATATACTACGAATTGGGCTTTATCTAAAAAGTAATTCACACATTCAATAATTTAAAAAAAAATCAAATGGAATTACGTAGTTCGAAAGTACGACCGCCAAACCTATTAATGAAAAAGTTGCCATTCAAAAGTGTGCCTAATTTGAATCACGCTAAATAGATTGAAATTAAAAAGATAAAGCTGTAATTTATGCATAAAAATCATCAAAAATCGGACAGCGTTACACGAATTCAGCATTTCAAAGGGGGGCTTAATCAGAGTTACAAATTCAATTTGGTTGGGAGGCCGATTGAGTTCGATATCAGAATAATTTGCATAGTTATTATAGACAAGGGTCAACTCTGCATAAACCGTGCTTGATGACAGCCCCTGTCTCTCGAATGCAAATAGGTGCCACTCGCGATGTGTAACACATAGAAGTGACGTTGATGACGACGAATTGTTTGTATGTTTGACGTTTACTTACAACACAATTTAGAGGTAAAGTAAATGTTACCTATTGCTAAATATAATAATATGATTTAAGGTTAAGTTATAGAACTATATGAGATTTAACAAGTTCCCATTCCAATATTATTTTGTAATAACAATACTCACCTATCATCAAATCATGAAAAAATTATGATAGTCGACTATGTAATTAATATTTATGCACATATTATAAGCTGTGTATCCACACAACATACACACACACACCCACACCACGCCTATTATCTCCGAAGGGGTAGGCACAGGGGCAGCTAGTGTACCCACTTTTCGCCGTGCGTATTCCGTCCCATGATATGATAGGAGACGATCCCATCGCCATATCAGGCACAAATTTCAAAAAACCCAATATCACTTTTCCCGACCTGGGGATCGAACCCGATACCTCAGCTTTGCAATCTTACCGTAATACAACTACGCCACCGAGGCAGTTAGAAAATCGAGTTGAAATATTCTAATTAACAACACAACGTATGTAATACTAACTTTTGCTTACTACGCTCAAGACAACTCTATTTGCATGCAATAAATGCCTTTCGCATTTGAAGCTCTTCAGGTGAACACGTCCAATTTGCGTTGAGCCACGACGGATCTTACCGGCTATCTCTTATCCTTTGTAATCCAAAGACGAGAGAGCGCGGGGGAGGTCTTGGTACCTGGTATGTGTTACCAGTTAATACATAGACTGATTATCGTATGTATTGAAATGTTTAGGAATAAGTGCTTGTGAATCAACGAAATTCATTATTTAAAATTTACGATTACTTTGTTTTTTAATAAAAAAATTATATTAATAAATAGCGAAGGATTCCAAACTGAACAAAATTTAGAAGGAACTTCTAAATGTTAATGTGTTTGAATAAATACATTAAATATACATTTTGTTTAATTATCACAAACTATGAATATGTTATGAAATCGTAGAATGCATCAGCGAAATTGTTTCATTAATATTCTAGCAGTGATTAGAGGGCAAATGCATAGTATACACAATATAACATATAAACCTTATTAATATAAGGGTTATGTTATAAAATGTCAGAGGACTATGAAATATCCGTATAGAAACACACACACACACACGTTTCATAATGTTATAGCGGGCGAGCCTATCGCCATATCGGGCACAAATTCCAGACTCCGGACTGATATTAAGTAGAAAAACCCAATATCACTTTGCCCGAGATCGAGCCCGAGACCTCAGCATTGCAGTTGTACCGTAATATACCTACGCCATCGAGGCAGTATGAGAACATTCCTTAAAATCATGTAGTAAATTTTATAGCCTATGCAGAATCGGGCGGATTTGCTAAATTATATTGACACACTTGAACTTATATCCTAGAGCGTTATTAATAAATCAAAATGCAACAATCGGTGAGTATACCTACGCATCGGGCATAAATTTCAATCTTGGTTAACTCAAAATGTCTATAGAATCAAAAAAAATGAAACAAATACGAACAGTGAGTTCGCCTAGTGTTTTTATAAAATAGTTCCGTTACTTTGATTTCTTTTTTATTCCTGAACTTTCTATTTTGAACTCATATGAAGTTAACTGTGTGTGATAGAGATACATACATACATATAGCTACTAGCCATTGCCTACATCTGTATACAGGCTATGGCTAGTTAGGGTACCCCTAGAGATACTAGTATTAAGGATCTCATATTTTTGTATTAATTATTTCAAGTAGAATTAAGTCTCTGTAAATATATTTTCAACTAGACCTTTCTTCGCGTCTCTGCCCGCGTATGTTGTTCGGGATAAAAGTACCGCTTAATGTTTTCCTGAAATAAAAGTAGCCTATGTTACTCGATGATAAAAAAGCTTTATAATACTGAAAGTATTTCGCAAATCGGTCTTCTAGATTTTGAGTTTATCCATTACAAACAAACACAAATCATTTTTTCCTTTTATAACATTAGTTCAAATAAACGACTTCAATTTCAAAATATCGTTACACGATTAAAATCGAGCGCGGAACTATTTGAGCGGTCAACTTTGATTATTCTAAACCATATTCAACTTTTCTCCCAACATCAAACCCTGATCATATAAAATCCTCAAATAATACGACCAGGAGCTTTGTAGATGCTGCCTCGTCGATAAGGATTAAGCAGAAAGGCCCGACTGAATAAACAATTCGGCACCCTCATAGCGTTAATGTAAAAACGGACTTACAAATAATTTATTTATATAGAAAATTGCGTCGCATTCCTTTAATAATTAGGTTTGGTTAGAAGCTTAGGCATTATATATTTTCTTATTTACAGTATTCTGCTTATAAATAGGTAAGTTTACATGAATACTTTCTGCTACTAAAAACATTTGCTTTTTGATGGTCATTGTAGTTGTCAGAGCAGAATGCATCTCCTTTGCTCATTTTTGACGCCAAGCCAAGGTGTACAAGCACTGGGTTGAAGCATTATAAAGATTTTTCTTACTGGTGAGTGCAACGCCATGCAGTACTACATGAGTAATTCTAAATTTAATAATGTTTATAATTCTAGGCGTGTTGTTTACTACCATTAAATTTAATAAATACATCTACAAATATATCGGCCATTACTCTATTACTCTTGTTACTGAACTTAGTAACTCGATACCTTGGCTAACGTTGTACTTAAACTGTAATTAATAGTTGTCGCCCCAGTTATCACTTAACCGTAATTATTAGTTATTAGCAGTGGTGTTGAATATTACTAATGTTTTGATTACATGTTGTAGTTAATAATTGTAGGTATGTGATAAGGTTTGCGTCATATTTCCAGTTGTTATTCATTATGGAATCGCAAAACTTTGCGATAGTTTAGTGTACAAACTACTACACTAGACTTAATTGTAAAAATTATGCCTAGATTTTTTTGTGTTCCGCAGATTACCTTTTAAAACAAAAAACTCATCTTGCTTATGTGATCATGTCAATTCCTACCAATTGCACGTATTAGTACTAACTCAGACATTATACGTGCCATATAGCGTAGATGGGAATGGAACGGTCTGCCGAGACAATGTCCGGAGGTTCAAAACCCAAGGCACACACCTCTGACTTTTCGAAGTTATGTGTGTATTGTTTATCAATTATCGTTCACTTTAACGGTGAAGGAAAACATCGTGAGGAAACCTGCATACCTGAGAAGTTCTCTGAATTTCAAAGGTATGTGAAGTCTGCCAACCCGCACTAGGCCAGCGTGGTGGACTAAGGCCTAAAACCCTCTCAGTAGTAGAGGAAGCCCGTGCCCAGCAGTGGGTAAGTATATAATTGTTACAGGGCTGGTATTAAGACATTATACGTAGATCGTGTAAATTGTAGATTTGCTCACGTCGTAAATCAGTCAGGGATCGTGGTAAGCCGACCAATACGTTACGTTGGCCCGCTGTCGCATTGCACGCCTCCAAAAATAGCCTGCGATGGACCTTCCGATTTGCATTCAAATGTTTGCGACGTTTTCCTTATTCATGTAAATTTTGCTCGTGGTTCTGTGTGAGGGCTTTGAGTTTTTTTTGTCAAAAATGGGTTAGAGTTAGTTAAAGCTACATTCGTGACGTATATCGAATTAAATACATATAAAATGCTTTGTATATCCCTCGGGTAACAAGGTAATAAGAGCCACGCATTACTTTTCTTAAATAGGAGTATCTAATTTAAATGCATACTAACACAATTATTAAGCCATTTCCTATGTCTCTTACGTGTATAAGAGGCATTATGTCTTGATACGTGTATATTATAAATATATTGTTTGTATTATAAAGAAATACAGCATTAAGCCGAACAGATAATATCCACAGATACAAAAATGACATACCTCCACACAAAACCACTAAATAAAACCACCAACATAACCATTTAAATCACAAACAGACAGTTTGTATTCTTAATTCAAAAACACGTAGGCAGACGTGGGTGGAAACCGAAAATATTCGTAAACTTGTCAGAAGGACAACTGTCATACGTGATACGCACTTACCACGGGAACAAGGAATCGCACTCCGACACTCATTAGAGTTTGAGAGGGTATTGCGATACATATTAAGTTTCGCTCCATGAACTTTGCTTTAACTTAAATAAATTGCTGGACTTCGTAACACGTTTCTTTAACAGGTTTTCATTTTTATGATTTTTCCGGATTGTTGTGTATGGGTTGTGCGGTGGTTAGTTTTGTTAGAGAAAGTTCAATCATTTTTTTACACACACACACTCCTCCATTATTCCCGAAGGGGTAGGCAGAGGCGAGACTAGTGCACCCACTTTTCGCAGTTCGTATTCCGTCCCATGATGTGATAAGGGGGGAGCCTATAATTCCATTGTAAACGCTGAAATTATTTATAATTATTGTACAAAATAATGGATTTATTTTAAGTACGTGATATTATTTTTTAATTATTTGTTATATGATCACATGACCATAAATGTTAGCCGCTATATCAACCGTTCAGAAAAACAAAAGTTATCCCACGTATATTTTATTTATACTAAGCAATTTAAACTATAGAAAATAAAATTAATTATCCAAGTATCATAAAACCTAGGTCGATAACAATTGTGCCCTGTAGTCCGGGGGCATATAGAGAGTTCCACCACGGCAGCCCCTGCCTGTCGTAAGAGGCGACTAAAGGGGGCTTTCAGAGTCGCGGGGCGAGCAGCGGGGGGCTGCTCAGTCCAATCTAAGCGACTCCGAGGTGGTTGACAATGCTGGTGGTCGGTCTCCCGCTGTCGTAGACGCCAAAGGCGTCCTTTAGAGTGTGGGGGCATCTTAGCCCCCTTGTATAGAGAGGGGCCGTAACGGCATTGCACAGGGACGGTCCCGTGCAGCGTTGCATCTTAGTGCAACAAGATACCCCGGGGCCGTCTCGTATGCGCCGAAGAAGGCCACCGCGGGTTTTGGTTGGTATGCCAGTGAAGGGGGTACATAGTGTTAGGGACTCGGCCCAATGCTCGCTCGGATGACGCTATACTCCCGAGTGTCGACATTGGGATGTAAGACTGTGCGAAACCAACATAACCGTTCCACTTACTCCCCCAGTGGTGGTAAAGCGTTTTTCCCCGCTAAAAAAAAAAAAGGTCGATAACAATTAACACTAACTATTCCAGATCTCGATACAACTCCGATATGACTTTCGGAATATAAAAGTACTTACACAATAAGAGAGACACTTGACGTCTCCGAACTGTACCAGGAATCACTTCGTGTGCAAATAACAAGAGCGGATTAACAACATCTCAAATTGGTTGCACAGATATTAATGCATTGATCATTATTCGGAGCGTTACCATTGATTATGGTTCTGATATTTTCTTTCGTGTCCGCTCTAATTCTAGGTCATTAAGAACTGTGTGTTTCTAGCTTCAAATTATATGAAGTACGACTTTATGAAATTTGATGTATTTCAAGTTCAGGTTGGATCAGTTTTTGAAATATAAAATTTGTATCATTGTTTGCGCCAGATTTATTTATCTAAAATTATCCTGTTTCATAATACAAAAAGACTTAAGAAACTAAAACTAATATTACGAAACTGATAACTCTTTCATGTTAGCTACAGTCGACTTCAAATTTGGTGGGGCCACATAACTTAACTCCATAGCCGACCATAAATAATGCATCGGGCGCATTTAATGGTAATCACTTCGTAATGAGTATAACAATAATTATTTATTATTTCGTGTGTACGCGCTTCGTGATGTGCGTGATGCGTGACTATATTTTAATATTTATGATGTACGAAGCTCAAGAACTTCCAACTTTTAAGTTTTGACATTCAGGAAGAGTTTGTGAAATTTCTGTTGAGTTTTCAGCTTTCTGGTATTTAATACTTTAAGAAACTGATAAACAAGCAAGTAGACCGCATGGTGGTTTATGGTTTTTGTGTGCAACACATCTTCGCAAGAGCTGTAAGCGTTTATTATTTGATAAGACACGAATCAATAACAAGAATCTATTCTAACGGAGGTTCTAACCAAAAGGGATCTTTGGTTTTCTTGTATGAATTAATAAGGTAACAGCAAAGATTTAAATGAAGTATTCTATCAGCAGTCTCTAATGTGCCATTCAAACTAAATTTTATTTTCGAGACTGTTATAACAATACACTTACTGGAAGTTTGCAATGTAGTAGTCATGGCTCTATCTTTAAATCAAAGAATACTACTTCTCATTTTGGAAACATGATTTTTTGAATATTAGTCAAACGGGAAGCCAGTGTGTCAGATATTTGAAGTGTTACTAGAGGCTCGCGTGACTAACTCCTTCTCTGTTACTCCTTTTTGACAAGGCGCTTTCGAATGTGAAATCGGTTTCACCAAAAATTTCAATGAACTTAATAGTAACATTTAATAACTAGGGCAGATTGCACAGTTGGCTGATAAATGCTACTCGTCACATAAATGTATAAGCTGATCAAATACCAAATTCACATTTTTATCTACGCTCCCAAATAGAGGGTAATAATGTAAGTACTATCTCCATTAGCTGTTTAATACGATAACTGACAAATATATAATACTAGGAACCTGTGAAATAGGCCTTTAAAGTTATTTACCATTTAAATCTAAATTGCTTTCAGGAAAGTCTACAAAGGTAACCAGGCTAAAGGCTTTACAAAGGTAAAGGTTCCTTCTTGTTACCAACGCGTTGCATAACAATTCTTATTTATCTAGTGTTTAGAACTATTGGCTATTGATCATATGAACGTAATTAAATATTTTTAGCTACCTACCAAACTTAATTTAACGACGATTAAGACATTTCTCATTCCTTAATAACATCTTTATCTACAAATCAATAACCTTTTTTTGTTTAGATTAAACATACATACATACATAGTATCACGTTCTATCCCATAGGGGTAGGCAGAGACTATGGATCGCCACTTTGCTCGATTCTGGCACACTACTTTCGCTTCCTCTACCTTCATCAATCTTTTCATGCACTCCCGCCGGTTCAGGGTACTTTTGACCTGGCCTTTACTTAGAATGTCAGATATCTGACATTCGAAGGTTGCCGGCCTTCCATCCACACTCGCCTTATATATCCTCTTTGTCAGTCTCCTATCATCCATCCTTTCCAAATGCCCAAACCACCTTAGCATACCCTTCTCAATTTTGGTCACTACATCCTCTGTCACTCCACACATGTCCATCACCCTAGTATTCCGCACTCTATCACACACAGTCACTCCAGATTAAAAGCTATCATTATGTCATATATCATATATGACGCGTGTCTTATTTGCAGCTCTTAGAGTTTACGCTAGTAGTTACGATGTTTCTCGCAAAATGGATTCTAAAGTAGAAAGGAAAATTAATTTAAAAATGTATTTGCTAAGTGGATTGTAATTCAACATTAACTTCAGACTTTTAACTTAATCAAGACGACACTTTTCTTAAAGCGACAAAAAACTTTTTGCATTGACTTTAATAATAACATTTAGAATAGTTTCTACACACACACACACACACACACACACACACACACACACTCACGCCTGTTATCCCCGAAGGGGTAGGCAGAGGCGCAACTAGTGCACCCACTTTTCGCCGTTATTCCGTCCCATGATGTGATAAGGGGTGAGCCTATCGCCATATCGGGCACAAATTCCAGACTCCAGGCTGATACTGAATAGAAAAAAACTATATCACTTTGCCCGACCCGGGGATCGAACCCGAGACCTCAAGCTTTGCGGTCGTACTGTAATACAACTACGCCACCGAGGCAGTCAATAGTTGCTAACAAGCACCAATCAAGCCTTGTACTTACAAAGTCGATTGTATAATCTACATTAAAACATTTTTTTACATTAAGGTGCAATTTAATGCAAATGTTCTTTCGTACTTGTCATGATGTAGCAGTTTCGAGCGTTTTGTTTAAAATTCCCAGCATATTTTACAAGGCCAATTTGAAGAATAAATTATGTGCAGAAAAAAGTAAAATTGCAGGTTGTGCGAAAGTTTTATTAGTAGCGACGTGGGTGAAATTTGTGAATTTTAATTCTTATTATTGTATTTTTTATATTACAAATATGAGATAGAATGAGTTTGTTGTAACTTGTGACTAACTCGGTTTTATTCACTGTTCACCCACTCATTTATTATGCTTTCATTTGATTTTAGTGGATTACCATAATGGATTGTCTTAATAATGGTGACAGATTAGATATTATAAAAGAAAACAATATGAAAAATTTATTAATTAATTAATTATATTTACTTAATATGACTAGCTACACCAATGTTTTAACATAAAACTATAACAATAAACTTGCAGCTATAACTTGTACAAATATGAGTGAAAAAGAAAAAAATATAATTAAAATTAATATTCTCGTATTTCTTGCAAAATGTTTCGCAGTGTAACAGGTTGTTAATTTTTAACGACAACAATATTTTAATCACTGCTAGCCTTTCACGACAGCACTTAAAATTTAAGCACGAAGATTCTTCGTGTAATTAAAATAATGTGCATGGATAATAAATAAAACTGACAGCATGATCATTTTTAATGAAAAAAGAAAGCGTCCTGTACCGCTTTTTATAAATTTATCAGCGAGACTTCACTTACCCGATTTGACAAATAAATACCGGCCTCATTATTTTTTAAGCCAGATTAGACACTCAGATATCACCTTCTCGTTTGTGAAATGAAAATAATCTGAGCCAGAATTTTGACTGAGATAATTAGGCGTGGATGAAATATCCGGATCTGTACTGTCACATGCATGACGGGGATATAATCGTGAGTCGAAAAGAATTTTTATTACAATATTATTAAAGTCTATATTTCTGCAAATAATATGGAAAATAAGGTACGAAGCGCTCGTCAAGCAGGTTTTTACATATGCATAAAAATTATGATCATCAGAAATCGGCTCAGGCAGACCAACAAGGGTTCAGCTCGGTAAATGAAATTCGCCCACACGTTTTTTTGCAATCAGATATTTGAATACTCGTTGTCCTGTCGGTTGTCCAAATTTATGTCGTTTGCTTTCAAATATTTACTTTACGTTTTTTTAGTTTTAAATCCAATACAACTTTAATTGCAAATTTAATGGCTTCAGTCCGTGGTCACAGGTTTAATTTTAAATTCAGTAATGTCGAAATGCGCAATACAATACTGTTTCCATAACATCAATAAATTATATTTCCGTGCGCCGGAACCACATTGTAACAAATTAAACTTTATCGTGTATTACATAATTGAAACAAATTTTGTTCTTTCAGAAGTATACAAAATCATATTTTTAGCGACCGCCTCGGAATTATCGATATACGGCAATAGCTAAAACTAGTTTCGCAAAGAATAGGTCTCTTTTGTTCTGAAACGAAAGAATAGTAGAAACTGAAACGCGATCGCAAGCCGTCATTGTCACGGGGACACCTGCTACGCCCAAGTGTTCCTTATTGTAGTTACTGTGAAATACCTTTAATGGCTACACTGACTTAGAACTGATATTGCAAGTCAGCATGATACTGAACGCTACAGAATATAATCGAGCAGTTATTAAATCATTTTTACATACATACATCCATACAATCACGCCTTTTATCCCGGAAGGGGTAGGCAGAAGCGCAACTAATGCACCCATTTTTCGCCATAATTCCGTCCCATAATGTGATAGGGGACGAGCACGAGCCTATCGCCATATCGGGCACAAATTCCAGACCCCGAGCTAATACTGAATAGAAAAACTCAATATCGCTTTGCCCGACCCGGGCATCGAACCGAGACCTCAGCATTGCAGTCGTACCATAATACAACTACGCCACCGAGGCAGTCATCATTTAAAATCATTTTTAGGTCACAGAAATCATCGATATACCGGGTGGAAGGGAAACGCTCTCTATACCGGAACGGTGAGAGAGAAGAACCATAACATTAACGGAAAACTATATTCATTTGCAAAGCTAAGCGATAATACTTACGATTTTAGTATTTCCGTAATTCATGCGCGCGCAATGTAAAGCGTACAAAAAATGGACGGCCGTCGCGCTGCTCCGGCACCGGCCCGCGGTCGTTAACCCGTCACAGCTGATGTTCGTGTTTCATTACGATTTTTTTGAAATATTGAACTTTTTTACTATGTTTTTCAGAATAATAATTTGATTTATCTATCCATACGTGAAGCTGTACAAAAATTTGAGAAAATCCTACTAAAATTGTAACAATGCGATCGCGATTTTTTTAGTGCCATCACGTCAGGAATCACCAATACTATCACCTGTATTCGTTTCCGAGAGCGTTTCCCTTCCACCCGGTATGTACTACGCAATAGATTACGCGATACAAATTCATTCTGTTCAACTGAACTGTAATGCAATCTATACATCTGAGTTTAGTGTTGCTTTAACATTGATTAAAGCGATCTAGTGCTGTTATGTTTTAAGTTTGGTTAGACGAAATAAATAATGTTTAAGCGCTGCAGCGAAGTTTAGTTCTAACTCCAGTATTTTTAACCAATTGTCTTCATGGATGTTCGTGTCTATCGTTAGAATATATACGTCAATGATATGAACTAATCTATACGGGGTGGAAGGGAAACGCTCTCTATACCGGCACGGTAAGAGAGAAGAACCATAACATTAACGAAAAACTATATTCATTTGCAAAGCTAAGCGATAATACTTACGATTTTAGTATATCCGTAATTCTTGCGCGCGCAATGTAAAGCGTACAAAGAATTGGGCGGCCGCCGCGCTGCGCCGGGACCGGCCCGCGGTCGTTAACCCGTCAGCTGATGTACGTGTTTCATTACGATTTTTTTGAAATATTGACCTTTTTTATTATGTTTTTCAGAATAATAGTTTGATTTATCTGTCCATACGTGAAGCTGTACAGAAATTTGAGAAAATCCTACTAAAATTGTAACAATGCGATCGTGATTTTTTTAGTGCCATCACGTCAGGAATCACCAATACTATCACCTGTATTCGTTTCCGAGAGCGTTTCCCTTCCACCCGGTATAATATTATAAAGCTGAAGAGTTTGTTTGTTTGAACGCGCTAATCTCAGGAACTGCTGAACCGATTTTGAAAATTCTTTCACTAATAAGAAGCTACATAGCTCCTGAGTGCTATAGGCTACTTTTTATCCCGGGAAAATATTTTTGTCCCGGAAAAACTTTTTCACGCAGGCGGAGCCGCGAGCACTACTAGTAGTGTATATAGGGCTATGCTGATGCAAACACACCATTGTATATAAGCAGAATACCATAGGAAATGTTTCATTTAATTGATTTTCTGTTTAGATCTGTACGTATAAAACTATCTGTAATTTTTATGGCATCGAATGACCAGACAGGCATGCCATTCGCCTTAGGGCAAGCGATGCGACCACCCATAAACAGTAGTTGTAAATTAATATCTCCTGTAATAGAATATCGTTACATGTAGGATTTTCTTATCGGGGAAGAAGTTTGTGATGATATTTAAAGCTGGCGGTGTGATACCCCCGTACCTCGGAAAGCATGTAAAGCACGGCTTTAGGCGCAGGACCAACGGGTCTTGCACCTGATCTCTTTCCAGTCATGTCGGACTGCCGTCTCACCGGAAAATGAGGGTGAAGGAATAGCGAGTGCAGTTGTGTATTGCGCATACACTTATGCACTATAATATCTCCTGCATACCTGGCTGATCTCCGTTGAGATTGGCCGCCGTAGCCGAAACTGGCTAGGAAGACCATCCATCTTACAGCTATACTGAAGACAGTTTTCTCGGTGACAGAAATAAGATGATAAGTCTATGTTACATTAAATTTAAGTCTTCGTTAAATTACTGTTCCTATCATATTACTTTGCACTACTTTCAGGCAACAAACTTCAAAATTCGTAAGAATAATCTTCGAACATTTCGATATCAACTAAAGATCAACAGGTGGATGCTTAACTCAATGTATTTGGGGCTACAAGTGCCAGATACAAAATAAAAAGTAATATTAAAACGCTGTACGAGGCCACCTGGCAATTCGGTGACATGACGCTTGCAAGTTTAACGCCCCTACAAAATTGATACTAAATACAATGGAGATCGATAAAGCATACAACGGAAGCATTGTGCGACATCCATTCATAATATTTGGGGCATCCGTTTTGTTATTCTTGTACCAATTACCTGACTCGACTGTATTGTTTTATAAGGCTGTTGATGGCTTTTAATAGTTTTATAGCTTCTAAATATAACACGAGGACATTATTGGAATTATATACAGACTGAGTATGTGGCTGATCGTAAAAACTAAACAAAATTCTTATTGCATTCTGCTAAAAAAATAATGTGACGTCAACCCCAAATTAAAGCGCGATCAGAGGAAGTAAAAGAAGAAGGAATGAGACTCTTCATGTAATGTCGCTTGTGTTGAGAGTTGCAACTGTTTATAGACAGTCGTCGCATTTACCATTCTGTCATATACTGCTCACTGCTGAGCACGGGCCTCCTCTACTACTGAGAGGGGTTAGGCCTTAGTCCACCACGCTGGCCTAGTGCGGGTTGGCAGACTTCACACACCCTCGAAATTCTTATGCAGAATTCTCAGGTATGTAGGTTTCCTCACGATATTTTCCTTCACCGTTAAAGTGAACGATAATTGATAAACAATACACACGCAACTTTGAAAAGTCAGAGGTGTGTGCCTTCAGTTTTGAACCTCCGGACATTGTCTCGGCAGACCGTTCCATTCCCAACTAGGCTATCGTCCACTTCTATAAGTGAACTAGTAGTGCTCGCGGCTCCGCCCGCGTGAAAAAGTTTTTCCGGGACAAAAATATTTTCCCGGGATATAAAGTAGCCTATAGCACTCAAGAGTTATGTAGCTTCCTATTAGTGAAAGAATTTTCAAAATCGGTTCAGTAGTTCCTGAGATTAGCGCGTTCAAACAAACAAATTCTTCAGCTTTATAATATTAGTATAGATTACATAAGATTTGATATCAATTTTTTTAGATAATGACATATTCTGACTTCTATTTACGCGAATGTTAGACATTGAAATAAAATTATTTTACGGATTTTATCGCGGTTTTTTAATTTATATTTTCTCCCGACGTTTCGAAGGCTTTTCAGCACTTTTGAATAGTTTTATTTCAATGAAATATTGTCTTATCCCAAAAACATTCCCGACACCAACATCCATCGAACATTTTTAATCATTATAATCTGACACAGTCCAGTTAACAAATTATTAATCGAATCGTTCGCTAAACTCGTTTCAGGGACATTCAGTTGAATACTCCGTTGACAGTTGTTCAATAATTGAACGGGGAACAATTAACCATCGAGTGGTTAATATCCGTGACGCTGTCACTACACGATTGGGTCCCACGGCAATGGACACTTCAGTGTGTTGAGTGTAAATCGACTCTTAGTACTGGGTGTAAGCGGTGACAAGATGATTTGGAATTGTGCTACCGAGCCTTTCATTGCGTGTCAAGTGTGTTTGTTTAAGTTCAAGTGATATCGTAGCGTGCGATGGTCATGAATGAGGCTTGTTGTATTTCGGTGTTGAGTAATGTTATGTGTAAGTTTTTGCGTTTTAATAATAGGTGTTAATGGTATGAAAATGTATCGAAATTGCGATAATTCAAATATCTACATCAGGTATTCGAAGAAGCAGGAATGTATTATAAAATTAAAATAAAATCATAGTACCAGTCCACAGACGTAGGTTCTAATCTCAAAATTTTGAGAGCAATTTTCTTGTTGAAGCCCTTGTATGGAGAATAATACCAACAAGCCAATCAATTATCAGATATACCTACTGGACGAAAACCTCTTATATTACCCATATACTTTACCCTGGAGGATTTTTCGCAATGGCAGCACAGGACTATTTCAAAGACATGCCATGAAATAGGTCAGGGAGAAAGTGATTACTGCAACGAATCTCCAACCATATTACGGGAAACTTTCTTAAGCGACCTTTAAGAATAACAAAGAGATTATATAAATTCTTAGCTTCTAAAATCTCAAAATCTAAAAAGTATAATATCTTTTTAAAAACCTAACAATCACAAAACTTTGTTTGAAGATTTATTTTATATTTTCTTCTTATCGCTTAACCTTTCAACTTACTTAAAGAAAAACGTTAATTCCACAAGAATAAAGACTGGCGCAGCGCAGCTTTACAAAAAAGTACTAATAACTAGTAACTAAGTACTTATCTCGGCAGAAGTTATAAGTTACGCGATTTTTCATAACTTCAAGTCTCGAACTTTGTAGTGACCCATTTGAAACTCTCACGTACGAGGCATTTGTAAAAACCCCTTTTGGAATCTAACCATTCTCGTAAAAGCTCTTTATTTTATTGCTGAATCTTGCTATATGAGGCGAAATAGTTGCAACACGTTTGTTCCTCTTTGTCTGGTGGACAAAATTCTTTTAATCAATGGCAGGGCAGTTAAAGTGGCAGTGAAAGAATTAGTTTATCTAGGAAGTAAGCGGGCGACAAAATTGGGTATTGATTGGATTGTTGGTTTGGATGTTTTAACCGTGGTTTGAAAGTCGCCTGCATCAGTCTAATAGCTCCGGGTCAAAACTCTAATGCTTTAACGACTGCTTCGGTGGCGTAGTTGTATTACGGTACGACCGCAGTGCTGAGGTCTTGGGTTCGATCTCCGGGTCGGGCCAAGTGGTATTGGATTTTTGTATTCAATATCAGCCCAGGGTCTGGAAATTGTGCTCGATATGGCGATAGTCTTGCCCCTTATCACATCATGGGACGAAATACGCACGGCGAAAAGTGGGTGCACTAGCTGCGCCTCTGCCTACCCCTTCGGGGATAAAAGGCGTGAGTGTGTGTGTGTCTAATGCTTTTATTAATTCAATTTATTTATTTATTTTTATTAGGTCTACCAACGGTTTCCACAGTATTACAATATGTTGAAATTATTAACATATATTTACTTAATCTAAAAGTGAAAAAACCAACTTACAAGTAAACACAGCATGCATTAAAAATAAGGTTATAACTTAAACTAATTAACGATTACAAAAATATGTTGTGCAATACAATAAATTAAATATTAATTAAGAAGAATTTTGAAAGACAAAATTTTGCATAATTATGCGCCCATAGTGTTAATTTAAAAACTAGAAACAACAAGGAAGAGTACAGTGTAGAGTAATGCGAATAATTTAAATGTAATTCAATAAAATATTACATTTAATATCAGCGATATAATACAATCCAATGATATTTAAACTGCACAAGGAAAAGTGTGATTTAGTCCGCTTAGTGCAAAACTGAAAAAACAAAATATACCCATTTTTAAAGTCAGATAGGTAAAGTGGCCAGTGACAAAAATTACAATGAATTTTGTAAACCAAATCTGTGATTATTTCGCTTTTTTCAATGCGTGTCGTACCGAAACATGCAAAAAGCTACCATTTGCATTCTCAAATGCATACCTAGATTAGGGTTGTCCAAAAAACATTATAAATTCAAAAGAGCCTTATTATGAGTTTAGTAAAGTTATCGCACCTTTTTGTTTACAATTTGCGCGTTGAAGCGTCGGTTTACAAGTCAGTCCGTGACATGCAAAATGAGTGGTTGAGTCATATTTACTAACAACGTGGCTGAATTAAAAATGTTTCATTATCATTAGATTTTTACTTCTTAAATATTATAATTTTCTTATGCTTTCAATCAACTACAAAACTTTATTAATCCTAATTCCCAAAAAAATCCAGCCATATCTTCCACAAGTAGATAATCAGTACAATTTTTATCATTAAAACTAGCAGCCCTAACCCCCCACATACGTCTTGGCTGTAGTATATGTGTGAATACGAAACGTTAACAATGAGCAGTCCTCTTTTTCTACATGCCCGGTGAATACCGTCGAGTTGCGAAAAAAATACAAACAATAAAAATCTAGCAGAGAACCAGACGAGTTTCACGCCGCCCTTGCCATAAAATTAAATGGGAAGAGGGCTTTTTGCTAACGCTACGGCGAGTGCGACTCCGGTCACTGGGTGGACTGAAATGCGTCAGTTTAACTTACTTTGTTTGAATTGTTTAGGTTAAATGCTGGTTTCGGTTACGCTCGATGCAAATTGTAGGAAAGGTTGATGTTTTGAAAATTCTAATTGGCTTTAGTTATGGTAAAATCCGATAATTTTCACTGATTGTAGTTGGATTTATTTTATACCTAATTATAAATTCCAACCCGGCCTTGCTGCTTGTGCTTTTTTCTAGCTTCTCATTTTATATACTGTTACTGTTACTGCCTGTTACTGGTGGTAGGCCTCTCATATGTAAGAGTCCGTCTGGGTGGGTATCACCGTAATATCTCTTTCTACCGCCTAGCAGCAGTATGCATGCACTGTTGTGCTTCGGTTTGAATGACATTGTAGCCAGTGTAACTACTGGAAATAGTGATACTTAACATTGTATGTCTCAGGAGGACGAGCGCAGTGGAATGCCACACAGTACTTTATAACTCAGGGTGCTTAATGGTGTTGCTACTGTTTATGGGTGGTCGTATCAACGGCATACTCGTCTCTTCATTCAATGCAATAAAAAAATATGTCCACTTTTCATTAGTTCGAAATTGACGATGATTTTTTTTAGTAAACGATTATAAACTGCCAAATCATAACAAACAATTGAATCCACGCTCTGAAATCCAAATCTTATAATTTCAGTAAGTACAAGAATCTATTTCATGGCACATTCTAATCCAGCGAGGTTCCTTGTTTTAGTAGATCCTTGTCATTACGCCGCAACCCAAAAATCGGTCGGGATAACTTCTGACGGGAAACATGCAACCGTCATTCGGGATGATTTTCCTTCGTCTCACATATTCATCCCGGGCCCCGATGTTTATCAAAATCTCCGTGATATAGACATATGGGTAGATAGTAGGTATGTTAAGAACGTTTTATTTAATAAAATGAATAACAAACTTAGCAGTATTGATACTATCCAAATTAAAGATATTAAATTTGACTATAATAACATATCGTGGTTAAATTTGAATTTTAAGCAGTAGTTATTGATTTAACTTGACTTTATTCTTACTTATTTGAGCAATGATTTCCATAATATTATACATAGTAAAGTACACGAAACATTAGAAAAACAATTGTGTGTGCGTACCCTGACACTTGCGATTAAACTAAAGCTAACTCTGAGTACTCAATTAAATCCATCAGTGTCTAACTTTAGGTAGAAAGTGACAAAAAGACAGTGGTTAATAGTGAATATTTTTAAAAAGGAAAACGGAAATTTAATGTTAAGAATCTTAATATTATTATAATAGAAACTCTTCACCACTAGTTAACAAGTACCAGTTATTAGTTAAAACACTGAATACAAACTGTTATTCGGATAGTAACTGTAATAAAAATTTGATTTAAGACCCGTTTATACTCCTTATTTTTAAAGATCACGAAAAAACAGTTAACGTGCCAGAAGAAAGTACACATATTATCGCAAATTGGCAGTACCTTCGTGACTTATCGAAGTAAACATCGATTAGTGAGATCGGCGACTGGCTTCGGAAATTATAGCCGTGAAGACCACCTGCAAGACAGGATGTGGGCAATAAACGTGTATAATTAAATGATACGTCTAGGACTGAATTTGATGGGGCAATGATTTGAGCTGGAATCTATATTTCAATCAGTTTTTGTTTGGTTGAAAAATCATTGTAATTAGTTGGAAGAATTAATTTTCTGTGGTAGACACATTTATAGTGAAGGTTGTGTAAAATCAATATAGAAGCTTTAATAGGTGTATATCTGTCTTACTCAAAAAGAACTAATACGATAAATATAAGAAATATTCACGTCACAACCTGTAGATTAAAACTAATTAGGATTGATGGAATCAATGAAGGTGCTAAGTACTATATATGTACTTCAAGTCAGTTTAATTGTAAAAATAACTAGGTCAAGTCATCATATCAGTAGTAAAGTCTGTTGATCTTTCTCATGTTCACTAATTAAGGAATCCCGTTTTGAATGCCTATGATCCCGTTAAGTAAATTTACATTTAGAGTTCTGTTGATTTCGCTCTTTAAATTACACGAATTATGAAAATAAGGATACCTTTAGCTATTATCTCCAGCCTAGTGATTATCCACAATGGAATACAAATTTTAATGGTCAGTCCAAGTCTTGTATACGTACTTCTTGAAATAAAAACAGTCAAGCTTCCATGTCAGGTATAAACCGTTGCTCTTTTTATAGTATTCAATAACTCTCGACAAAGCGACACACTCATTATGCGACTGAATGGTCAAATTAAATGTAATCATCGAACGAAATTGAATTTTATGATGGGTGTTGGCAAATTGGTTTATAATAAGCTTGACTCATTTATTTAAATGTTTACTGTACGTATGTACGGACAAATTATTTCACTTTGAGTGCATTAACATTCCTTTTAGACCACCTGCGAGGGCAATATGCAATTACTGAACCTTTGCCAGAGTTGGTGCGATACATACTGTCTTTTTAAATCATCATAAACAAGCAAAAGTATGGTGGAGAGATTAAGAGTAGGTAGGGTAGGGGTAAATGGTAGAACTATTTTGGAAGCTTTATCAAAAACGCGAATGGGTTGGCTTGACTGAGTTGTTTCTTGAGGTCAATGAGATTGCTGCAGGACTAAACCTCTGCTCTCTCCTGACCTACCTTTTCTTGAACGACGGTAATGCACGATTCCTTTAGAAATATGTGAACAACTTCTGTTTGTTAACTATCTAGACTGTGTAACATGAAAATTTATATCTTAGTATCGCAAATTACTTTTCTTAATATAATACTTTTCTTAAAGTATACAACAATCAAACTATTGCTGTTTTCCAACCGCATCGACACTGTGTAGCAAAGCAAACAGGTTTGGTGGATGTTCTCTTATTTTCAACAACTAATGCAATCTTACGTTACACTTTCACAAATATTTACAGACTAATCTACTGTATTCAAGTTTATTTAGATTCTGAACATCTTGTAATTAAAACGTGCTTGTGAGCAGCAAACATTTTCTAATTACGTTTGGTTTCTTCGTAAATATTTAAAAAGCGAAAGCTTCAGATGCACTTTGGTATTTTACCATGTTTCTCACGGTTCTAAGAAATCTTTATTTTCATTGTCTGGAGTTTCATTTTTACCTAGATAATTGGCTTATTTCTGTCCTGGGAAATGGCTGTCAACGAGTTTAATTAAATTTCAGTTGAATTTTCTCTTTTCATTAGATATAACTAAATCCAAGTTATATAGAATCATATAATTATTGATTTGGGTTCTGGATATTCACTATAACCACGCAAATAAAATTAACCTTCACTTATTTTTTTATATTCTACCCCATATTTCTATTCATCTCTAAGTTTAATGCTACATGCGATAACACACAGACTTTAAAAACCATTTAAAAATAATCTTTCTCAACTACAACCCCATTCAAGACCTGTCTTTTGACAACTTTTACTGTTCGAATTTATATTTATTTTCAATTTCTACGTTATTTTAATGCAGCATTCAACACATTAGTCTCTTGTGTATTTCCCACGTTGTTAGGCAGAGCTAAGGCCCATTACTGTAACTGCATCACCGGTGGACTGATTGCGGTCTCAGCATGGGACGTCTCGTACCGTTGGATTTAGTATTTACTATACATGTTTCCTTCTTAGATTTTTACTACTATACTGGCACAGGAATACAGAAGTGCAGAAGAATAAAATTTATGTCTAACGATTATGTGTCACAAACACATTTGATTCGATGAACATCGACGACCGGATGACCACTAGTAAACAAATGTGAATGTGACAAAATAATAGATTGTTGTACAGGTTCAATATCAACCAATATTGATCTTTCCAGAGGCTATTAGGTATACTTCATCACATTTTTAATCTTCATTCAAATCGTAATCATTTACATTGTCTTTTATCTTCAAAATTGAGATTCCATTGTCTAAGGATAGACATCGTAAAGCTACAATTGCTGTAACGTATCTAAATCCCGTTTAACTCTATGATAATGGAGAAAAAATACCTCTGCACACGATCAGTAATTTTAATGATTAGAACGTCTTTATGGGCCTGTTAAGAATCCGAAAGCGCGCAGTAATGTAGCCAAAGAAATCCCTGTATCTTATAAAAGTCAATGCTAATTATTCATTAGCTATTTGCAAGATGTTACGAGGGTAGTTAATGTCGTAAAACGGTATACGTATCATCCTACGTAAGTACTGCCAACATCGCCCACTGAGTTAGGTCGTTGATATAATATGAACATAGAAGATTATAACTCTTTATGTAGGTAATTAAATAAAATAGAATTTACCGCCTTATTAAATGTTGTATATGTCAGTAACCCATGATTTAGATATTTACCGATGACAACAAAATAGTCACAAATACGAGTATGTGAACAGCTTATTCGGATGTATTTGTTACTCATAATTAATTGTCATATTTATTCGGCGAATTATTCGCAAAATAAATATGACTAATAATTATGAGTCTAAATGAGGCATAGAAGTTATTTTGTGATAAATGCCAGTTATTTTTAAACACGTTTCTCATTTCTGCTGACTTTGTTTACGTAGTTATCACTTCAAATAACTCAAACGCAGTTACGGCTAAGTTTTCAAAGCGGATAAATTGTAATTAATCACAGATCAATTTATATTCTACGTAAACTTTTTCATGGCGTTTTTGCTAAAGACGATCTACTCCTAAACGCAGTATCATTGTAAAAAGTGAAATGTCCTTCAGCTATGCAAATAATGGATAAAATCCCAAACAAGGTTTATCATTGACGCCATTTTATGCAGCCCAGTACAATTGACGGTTTACGCGCTATCCAAAGCAAATTACAACATATAACCATGTCGGTGCACACGTCTTAACAGTTTAAAACGCCTTTATCGATTGTATGGACACAGCCGATACTATTTTCGGTATAATGTAGTTGGAGCATGGCTCGGTTACTCGCGTTAACGACACCGACATCGTAAACTGACACATAAGGGCGCGTGTTAAGCAGCAATCTATGGATACAATGTGGATACAAACTCATCGACCGTAACCGAGATGCTCGTGTGTGCATTTGCTAAATTGACTGGGGTTGCATAACGTCCTGTGGTTACGCCTTTATAAAAGTATTAGATCGCTTTTAGATTGAAGCCTTACTTGGATTCAATGCAAGATTTTTTATATTTATTGATACACTATGAACTAGGAAAACACGTGTCTGAGTATACTCGTAGGCATCCTGGGAGTTTAACATGACGTATGTAAGAAATCATAAAAGTATGATGTTAATTACTGGTTAGTTTGGAGGTGACTGCCTCGGTGGCGTAGTGGTATTGCGTACGCATTACGAGTACGATTTGCGCGCTGAGGTCCTGGGTTCGATTCCCGGGTCGAGCCAAAAAAATTGTGACTGGGTTTTTCCATCTTAAAATTTACTCAGTCGCAGCTCGGAGTCAGGAAGTTGGCGGTGTGATACCCCCGTGCCTCGGAAAGCACGTAAAGCCGTTGGTCCTGCGCCTGATCTCTCTCCGGTCATGTCGGATTGCCGTCTCACCGGACTATGAGAGTGAAGGAATAGCGAGTGCACCTGTGTATTGCGCACACACTTGTGCACTATAATATCTCCTGCGTACCTGGCTGATCTCCGTTGAGATTGGCCGCCGTGGCCGAAACTGGCTAGGAGGATTTAATTTTTTCATTCAGTTTGGAGGTAGAAGTGATGGTTTAAAAAATTAAAATGGTATACATTTTGATAGTAACAATTTATAATCAGATTTTTTCTTATTCTACCTAAACTTTCGCTAGATTTTTCAATATTTTAAATACATATCCGACAAACAAAAAGAATACCCTAAATATAAATGTTGAACCTTTATCTAAACAGTTGTGCCAGTGTGAACAAGCCCTTAAAATTTACTTCCCGAACACATTTCGCTATTAGACTAATGAGGCAACGAAAATTTGGTTTATGACCCAAATATTTGAAGTAGTGGAGAGACATGTTCCGCTATTGATTTGCAGCAAACACTAGCAGGTGTTTCTCTGCTCTAGTGTTTATTATGTTGACATCTATCTCCGACAAAATAGTCTGGCAATTTTGATTTTAGTAGCTGCTTTGGTATAGTTATGATATTGTAGAGACATCGTATTTAGGTCCTTGGTTCGATCTTTAGGTCTAATGGTAATCAAAAGTATACCTATTTCAATTTAAGATAAGTTTCCAAATTGCATGTAGAATAATAATTGACCCATGTAACTGTGTCCCGCCCAGCTTACGCAAGACTACTTAACGCGCTGTGGGTGTCTTACTTCCGCAGGTGTGTATTCTTTCAACGATATAGAAGTAAATTTATAATACTTAGTAATTAAATAATAATCGTGTTATTATACACAATTAAATATAAATAATTTTCCCTCCCACGATTGAAAGTATGTATATTTTTGACGTCATAGTCGCAAGCTGGAAGATTTTATGTCTAAAGTCAGTCTAAAGTTGCTTGTACATCAATATAAGTTTTACTATGCATTAAAGATTTTCTAAAGAAAATAGACGTACCTACTAACTTTACAGTAGA
Organism: Lapara coniferarum; assembly: GCA_949316025.1. NCBI lineage: Eukaryota > Metazoa > Arthropoda > Insecta > Lepidoptera > Sphingidae > Lapara > Lapara coniferarum. The sequence continues at coordinate 15,197,303 of OX438925.1, read as the reverse complement.
TCCATATAACGTTCCCAAACAGAAGTACAATAACTACTAATCACATAATGTAGGTTACATATGTTACGAAGATTTAATGTTATTGGTCGCAAACATTCACTAAAATTGTTCTACGAAACGTAAACCTATTCAGGCAAACGATTACTACAAAACAGTTTAAAAGTACATTGTACCGTATTTCCTGAAATAGCGAGAAACTTTAACTGACATGGATTAGAAAAATACAACGGAAATATAAAAAACATTCTAAAATTGACCCTCGACTGCCTATATAATATGCAGGAAATACATTCTTTTTAACTGACTCTTTCCTTATTAATTAACATTTGATACTTATTTTCATCGTATTGAAAAGCTTAACTCTACTGTATATTAGCTATTTTCGTCTGTCTTGTGTTTATATTATAAGCATTAATGACAAGAGGTATGATTCAAATCATATTACACGAGGCGTTAAGCTATTACACTCCAATGTTCTTATGTGGGTTTGAAGAACGATGGGCTTAGAGGCATGTTTTACCTTAGAAATACGCTATGTATTGAGATTTGAATCACTTTGACATCAATTCTCTATTTGTTTTTTTTCCTCCCGTTAAAGTATTCACTTCCGTCACTTTGAAATGTAGTTAATTCTTTCAATAAACTTAATTTTGTACCTCCCATAAATGTAAATTTATTTTACTGGAAATTCGATGTAAAAATAGCATTTTGCAGGCACTCGAAGCAATAAAGAGCGTGTAAGCGTCAGACAATCATTAGCTAGGCAGGCAGCGGGTATAAAAATAAAATGTTAATTACAGAGCACACTGCACCCAGGTAAACAAGTCTGGACACCCGCGTTGAGTTTATATGGCCGTGTTTCGCCGTACCTTCACCAAATACAATTTCAGTATCTGAAGTATAAATGAGTATTTCTCAATATAAGTGTACGTAACATAATAGTTTATATGAAATATTGTTACGTTTTTTTCTATCTCATCTGTCATTAATTTTTATTTTCTTAATAAATTCGTTGTATATATTTGATAGAACGGATGTATCAAGGCAAACAAGTAACGAGTTATTCTACGTTTTAATTAATAGGAATCAAGATTGTTTACTTATTAGGTTTTGTTTTGATCCTTACGTATCATTAAATTATTGTCTTTGAATGATTATTTCCTGTAAACCATAAACTAGCGTAGACGAAACAAGAAAGCAGATTTTACAATCATCCGGGCAACATATTCCAAAAATGTATTTTTATACGTTTTCGTACACTTTTCTTTTTAATATTTAAAGCATCCTTTAGTTTTAAAGTTTTATTTATTCCGTTTGTGTCATCCAATGAGCATTCGGACGTTTATGGGGATCGTAAATAAACCGCAAGTCGTAACTTGGTTCCTGCGACTGTCTCCACGAGACTCGCATTCCACTTTCGCACTTTTTCAGAAGTAGACGATTCTATATTTCAGTTTTGTTCTTTTTCGAGGGATTCTTCAGAATTAGCCTCATCAGATATCACATTAGTTGTGATGTGTGAAATATGCCTTCTTTTCAGCGTACTTTCTTCCAACCGAAGACTATATTTTGTACATTTGTATCGATTTGTTTAAACTTCATCAATGAAAACGTTGTGTGCAAGTGTATCTTAATTGAAGGGAGGTAAATAATAAACGAACGATAAATTTTCGGATTTATTTATTTAGAATCCATGTCTGTAAACAGATTTGTAAACTTACACATAATGTTTGTTTTAAAAAAATATAAATATGGCCTACAAAAAGTACAATTACTGCAGTATATGGCTAACACAAATAAAAAAAATGTGTATTGTACACTTAAGTATAATAATCACAATTTTATGCGACACTAATTGCAAGAAAATCTACTAGAACGGGGAAAAATTACCGAATCATAAATAAAATTTTAAACATTTCACATTTTAATAAAGAATTTTAATCGATATACTGTATTGGAAAGAAAAATATTCTATCTACAATATGTAACAAACATTTATCTATATACATTTATTAGTTCGGACTAGTTCACGATCGTAGTCAAGAAGGATTTTAAGGGTTTTTAAGGTATATTTTTACATAATTTACACAAAACGAACACCACTATTGGTGGTGAGTACATATAATTAATTTGCTCAAGTGACTATGTTTACTTAGGCTTTAATTTTCAGCTGTTTAAAAAGTGGGGTCTCTGTCTCATTCCAATGAAAATCGAAGTTTGCTGTCACTAACTACTGGTATGTCGAAAGTATTTCAAATAAATTGTTGATACCTTTGCTGTAAAGTATTAAATTTAAGTTCTTATTAAGTTATCGCTAATAACATTTTACACGTTAGTTTATGGAAATTGTTATTTAACTTAGCACCTCTTAATCCTAAAAGGACGAATCGTTTGGCATAAATTTGTCTCACCATAAAGCATGTCGAAAGTAAATCTGTCTACACCGGTGTTACAAATCAACGTTACAAGCAAAACTAAAAGTTCAACCCCGACTACTTTGAACAGCCCACACGGATTTTTACGAGTAAACCCAGTCACATGTGCAAAGCTCGTAAAAGTACCACGAACAGCAATCACTCGGAAGATCTTGGCGAAATTCAAAATTTCACACCAACTCATCTAAAATTACTAACCTGTACATACGGCACGCCGCATAAAGCTCTCTTAAAAAATTACAAAATTTTCAATATATAATAATTAACCTATCTATCATGTTATATACAATTATTGCTATAGAATGTTGCGCTTTAAACGCTCCAGTTGCTTATATTTAACTGACTTATTGCTTTCGCTACGAAATAATAAATATGTGTCGTAAATGATTTACAATTATATATTCTGTTCAGATATCCAATTATAACATTTAAATATTCAAATCACCATAATGTCTCGCCCCACTGGTAGCTTTAATTAATTTCCGTACAGAGAAATGTCATCTTATGGAAATCCAAACAGAATACACAATGACGTAATAGCAACTAAAACTACAATAACTGCCATTGTCCTTGATATGCCTTTAAATTCATTTAACGGAATGATAAAAAGCAATTTCAACATATCAACAACTTCGAGCACTAACAAGCGAGTTGCATAAATATCATTTATAGTCAATATTTAGCTTTTCCAAGTATTGCCTTTTCAAGAATACATGTTCGTAGTTAAACATCGTCATCATCAGGAAATAATATGAAACAAGTAATGGTATGAAATGATGCGTCAGATCAAAATATACCGTTATTCATAAAAGTTCTTAAATAAAGTCTCAACTCAAGTTCAGTCTTTCAGTAATACAAACGTTCCTCCCGTAGGAAGCCTGGGTGGAAATCGTAAATTACTCCTTAATCATAGTTATAAAAACGATTGCTCAAAAGACACAGGAGAAACAAGTACGTACGAAGACTAATAAAAAGTTAGTTTAACACCCACACCAAAATACTATAAGTAGCGCGGCTGAATTTTAATTCGAGTAAGATAAAGTAATTTTATGATTGATCAGGCAGAATTCTCAGTCTTATGCCAGATTTATTGAACTTTACGATGTAAGAAGTTGGCGTTCATAAATCTTATTTGTGTTTTTGATAAAAGAAGCGACGTGTTACCCGCATTCGGCCGGCGCATGGGGTTCAGTATTGGCGAGGAGAGCGGGCGGCGCGGCCTGCGCACGCGCCCGCGCTAATGTCTATGCAAGCGCGGGCGCGGCAGGCCTCGCTCAGGGACGGTGTGGGTGAGCCGAACTCAACGACGAACTACTCACGCCCGAGTCACTGCTTTTCTCCGATGCACATGGCTCTCCGCCCGCCACGAATTTCACCACGTTCAACCTATGATCAGATTCACAAGTGTCATCCCTAGCACCCCCGGGCAGGCCACCGCCTCGTACAGCGGTCCTCTCAGTTACATTTCCTGGATAGCGTTCAATTCTGTCGCATTCAGCGTCGTCGGGCTGTCGTCGCCTGATTGAGCGTTTGGTTTGAGGCGCCGGTTCTGGTGGCCGGTGGCTGGGTTCATCGGCGCGATGAACTAGCGGTGATGTGCGGACACGAACTCCCCCAACTCCGACGCTTGCCTCGTAGCAGCCGGAGTCACGTGGAAACTGCCGTCGACCAAACGGCGAGTCACCTCCCTCTGAGCTAGAACCTCCTCCGTCGCCTTCAGCTTCTACTTCACCACCTATCATGTAAATTGATTATTAAATAAATAATCGATTATTTAATAAGTAATGTACTGTTATAATTAATATAATAAAAGAAATACGAACTAACATTCGAGCTGATGAAGAAGTTGTACAGCAGCGAGTATACGCGTACGGTGCTCTGGAGTCATTATTCCCAAGTAATCCAAATCAGAAGGCTCAATCTCTTTAAATAGCTCAATATCTTCGTATCCGTTGCGTGCAAAAGCCACTGTGTACTCAGGCAAATCTATTCTCCTGAGTAACTCTTCAACAGTCCTTGGTCTTGTTTCCCAGAGCCTTTCGCGACTCTTGCACCATTTTGAAGACCGTGATCTGACTGTATCACGATCAGATAAAACCTCAACGTTCGCAAATTTGAAGTTGCCGACTTTATTGTTGAGCACACCTCGCCAGATACCGGACGCGTTCATATTGATTACTTCGATGATGTCTCCTTTCTGTCGACAAAAACAGTTATTGGTTAGAAATTGCTTCCTAGATAAAATGCTAAGTTCTGCGTATACTATTAAGATATCTTACCTTGTATCTGAGGGCATCTTTCTCATAAATATTGGGTACGTAATCGACGAGTGCCCGAGCTCGACACAGCATTTGCGGCACGAGTAAACTCCGCCCGGCAGGACTTAATTCTATGTTTTCTTCTGCCGAGAGAGATGAGTGATTACTACCGGCGCGTACCAATGCCTGAGTGCCTGTACATAAATATTTATTGACTTAGCAATTCTAAATAGCGTTATTTATTCCCAACACACTGAATGTAGGAATACCTGAGGGTATGTACATCATTGCTGACTGTGAATAGGCAGGACTGTGTTATTTTGTTGGCTTATTATAGTACTATTAGTAGGGTTAGGTTGCGCGGTGCAAAACAAATTGGGGATGTGTGATAGTGTGTTCTGTGAGTTACGTTTGGGGCGTTATGGTTTAAAGAAAGGAAAGACAAACATATTTACAAAAACGTTTATATTAAACACAAACAAATAGCTCAATAAATCCACTCACTACTGCCAGATCCGCTGGGAAGACTTTCGAAAGAACTATTAGAACACGGAAACGCTTGATCGCCGCTCGTCCGCCTGTCGCTGCTTTCAGGACCCCTCTCTTGTCTTAATCTCGAAATTTTTCTTTGGACATCTTGTCTCAGACCTCTTACTTTTCCCGCCAAGTTAGAGACACCCTCGCATTCTTCAGCTGACTGAAAAAAACCGATAAAAATTAAACTGACTCCTGAAAGTTTCTAATGTAAGCAACATACATGTGGCAATCTACTCTAATAACACCTAATACACAACATCAATGGGAATATCTACATCTATTATATTTTACCTTATGGACTGTGGCTATATGTTGCGAATCCGTTTCGCTCTCCTGATCCTCGTAATCAGATGAGGCTGGAGACAGAGGGTCGCCACCTATCCGGTAGCCGGACATTTGCCGGTACCCTCTCCGAGAATCTCTCTCCGATCGGTTAGAATCCAACGAAATGCCAGATAATCTAGAGCCTATAGATTGGATATCAGACGCTGCGTAATCCCCGCTCTCCCGATCTCGAGCCGTTCGCAAGGGGATAACTGTTGTTGGGTAGGGACCACTTTGCGGTATTATTAATCCTCTCCGAGGGGGCCTCGCTAAGCTGATGTCTCCGGCGCTTCTCAAAGATATGACGCCTTCACCTCTCTGATCGTTGCGGAGGTTGAGTGTGAAGCATACGCGACCGTTCTGGAAGGTAGCCGCAGGGGCTCCGCCGCCCATGAGGAAGTCCTCGGGATCGCTCTCATACGGAGGCTCATCGTACCAATGCCCTCTCCCGGAGAGACCTCTTGCTTCGTCGTCGTACATATACGTGTCGTCTGTAAACGAGTGTCCCATTAGTCCCGAGCGTTGTGCAGCTCCCAGTAATGCAAATAAAAATATACGTGCTAACAGAATTGCGAAAAAAGTTTACCGTAAAAATACCTTCCACATAGTTGCGGTTCCACTGACAACACTGCAGTAAAAGCTGTGTACGAACATCGTAAAGCCGTGCGTGGTTGCAAAAAAATCTCTTTATTTTTCAAAACATGCACATTTTTAGCGTATCTTCGCAAAGTAAACATTCGATGGAAATGATATTTTATGAACACCTATGATATTCAAGATCACATTTAATACACATTCCATTGCTGTACATGACACCGAATCACTTGCTCTACTCCCTTTCATAACCAAAGACAAAATGATGAATCAGAGATGCACATGAAAAGCGTACCGTATGAAACGAAAAATTATAAATATTAAAAAAGCAGTCCGCGTTATGATCCAAATAATGTTCCACGTTGTGCAGGCAACATGCGGAAATGTCACGGTAACTCAATTTCAAACAACGTTCTAGACGCTCTGATAGTTTGAACCTGGCTTTAGCTTCATGAACACAATGAAGTATAGAATCATGAATCTTATTTTATTATAATTTATGTAAGAATAATAATACTATTTCACAAATTTCTATACCACAACGCTTTAGATATCTGATACAAACTACTTTCAAAAATATTGCTTAGAGCTATAGTATTTTTGATTACGTCTTATATTTAAAGTGTTTGTGGACGAAATATTTTTTAATTAAATAACAGTTTGTAAATGAAACGTATAATGCAACAGAAGCTGCAACAAAAAAATTATATGACCAAAGCTTAGCATTTCGTATTCAAAATACCAGGAAGCGACCAAACGGTTACATTCAGAAGTGAAAATCTGATATTGAAACAGATTTTTACTTTGGTTTAGTGTTTTATATAACATACCTCCAAAAGGTCCTCGGACCCCATCTCTCCCCATATTCATAAGTCCGTGTCTTATGTCCCGTAAAATCTGAAACAAAACGAAAGTTTTATACTCCGACAAAAAACTTTGAATATTACCCGAGGGATTTAAATTCAAAAGGAAATTCACTCGTTCCCCAAAAGATTACTTTAATTCCGCAAGGTAACCGGGCTATTTGCAGGGGAGTAAAGGAACAAGACAGCAGAATTTACATCATAAAAATAATAACCAATTTTGGTTAAATTGCTTCATTGTGCGTGCACAGTGAGATATTTCAGAATTTGCGTTTTTGTGCAAACAGGCGTATCCTACTTTCTTCATTCCTTAAAAGTGTGACATAAAAAACTTTACGGTTTTATAAAGAAATAAGTATAGGGTTTTATTCGTCGTAATTCTGCCATGGGTGTAAACATTATGTAACGCGAACATACTTTACCTTAAGCGAAATACATATTTCTTTTGCAGGCGACAAAAACACGTTAATAAATACAGAGAGTGCAATAAAAAACCCACTTTTGCGTAAGTAGAAAAGTATTGAACATTTGGTTAATTTATGCACACTTTGTTACTGAGACGGCTTGCCAACACATGAAAGGGATTTACTTGTCGCGGTGTTCTGGAAAATGAGATTTTACTCTGCACTCTTAAGATATACCGATTACATAAAGCTCGAGATTTAATAAAACGCCCCGAGATATGGACTATGTGCGAGAAAATGCTGGAAATTATGTGTATTATCAACATTATTTCTCAATACCTTATTATTACAAAAGCAATATTAAGTCTGACATAATTTTCATAGACCAAAGTGTTTTCTTTACAATTTTATACCCCTTTGAATTTATCGGATCAATAGAAAAAGTACAATCTAACCTGAGGGGAGTGCGTGGCGAACCTCACTAAACAGTCTGATTATATCGACAAATCGACAAAAATGTTACTGATCCGACATTATTCGTTTGTTCCGCGTCATGTCACCGAAATTCATGCGCCAACGGTTTATTGCTGCAGTAAAATTTCAATGTTCAATATTACAAAGTAGCGCGCCCTATCCCATAGTTTTACGAGCAAAATGTGCTGGGCAAGGGGCTTCCGAAGTTTCGTAGGGAAGCGATACAACTGTCTGTAATAGGCTTAGCTCGAGATTAGGGCGCGATTAACCAGTGGCTTGGTTCGCGTCGAATGCTCGCCAGTCGTAAGATTACAAGTTGGTGTAACTCTCACATCAGATTAGTTTTGAATGTGTGCGTAAGATAGCGTTGTTCCGTGTACCGTACGACATCGCGGAGGATTTGCTAAATGGACGCGGAGAAACGCGCTTAACGAGAACATTAAAATAAAATGTGTTTGCACAAAAACAAAAGAATGGGATGCGGAATTACCTCCTCCTGTTCTCGGGCCAATTTGTCTTTCTTCTTCATTGCTTCCTGTACCTTTAACTGCAACAAATTAGAACATACGTCATTAGATTGGATACGTGATAACTGATGTGTTTATAAAATAGCTGATACCGTACAAAACGCTGAAAATGACCCAAGATAATACAAATAAATAGATAGCATAAAATAAACGAATATATTGATGATTAATTTTTTCATAAAATACAAATCATATTGTCATGCTTTACATGCATTTTACGAAATAATCATCGTGCAAAATGATTTTGCGTGCATAATATAAATGTATTGTGCAGAAAAGTGCTAATGATGGAAAATAAATGAAACGGATTTGTTTAAATGGTATAAAATTTTGATTTAAAATGGTACGAAATATTTTATTGATCCACCTCCAATTCTTTGAGCATGCCGATTGAAAAATTTAAGCCAAAATATGTGTTGTGAAATTTTGAATTTGGTTCATAACCTGTTATGTCTCTGTTGGCAAAATCTACAATCCGTTATTGATACATAAATATACACATTATACATTAAAAATATTACTTTAAATTTCAAACGCACGATAATACATTCAAATAAATATTATAAAAAATTTTAACTTTGACTTTCAAATTCGACTATAAAGAGATGAAATATTTATGTACCTTATACGTAGATCGTAAGCGTTGTCAACTTACTTTAAATATACCTTTAAAGCAACAGCGATGCGATAGCTTATTTCATATAATACCAATACACAAATACCATAGCTGCGGAATATAGTTTGCCATCCAGAGCATAACAGATTTAATGCCTTCCCGCCGCAACTTTGACAGCCTACAGCGTTTTTATTGTACAATTAACCAAACAGGTTAACGATACAATCTTCGTCATCATGAAGACTTAACTGACGTCATAAAACTTTACGGCTGTACGGCAAAGATGTTACAGCGGGCAAGCGAACATCTCTCACCCTATGTATAGTCTCTTCGAAGGTGTTTGGTTGGGCGGCAGTCATTTGTAAGAAGCGGAGGCGGTCATAATCTCTTGGGTCAACCATGGACCTCAAGGCAGTGTCGGGGCCGGGGCCCAAGCCTAGGCCACTTTGTAGCACGCTGTCCGGTGTGTCAACCTGGGGAAAGTTTGTAAATTTATCGCTGGGAAGGGTGGGTAAGTACTATAGTTCGTACCCCTGTTTCTGATGTTACGGCCCCATGCTTCTTCGATATTTCTTTCATACGAACATTCTCGATGGACGGAGGATTTGTGCATTTCATTCAATAAAACGAAATCATATATACATAGTTGCATTAAAATATATAAAGTTAATAGATAGAGATATTATTAGATAGTTTAAAATAAAAACATCATAGATAAAAATATATTCTTTCATTGTTCTTGGATCCTGTGTGCCTGTAAAATTAAATTTATCTGAATAATGAAATTATAAAATTTCATACAAGTTTACGTCATTCATCATTCTATCGACAAGTCATTTTTCTTATGAAGATTACACGCAAATACACCAACTAAAATTGCCGCTTTCTTGAAAAGTCGAACTTTTTCGCGAATCACTGTATTCGGGCATAACGGCCGTATGATAAATTATCATGAACCCAACATGATTTAGAACTTTTTGAACTAAGTTATATTTAGTTTGGTAACTATACATTCGGATTTATGGACGTTAGTACAGCAACTGTGTTATTTTCACGAGTTATTATGTTTAGGGTACATATTAAGTGTAGTATCGAAGGGACACGTATTGAATGTAGGAGTGGGTGAGTGAGTGCATTGTGGTAAAAAAATATAAACATACTAGCTGACCCGGCAAACGTTGTTTTGCCATATAAATAATTTCCTAGCAATTTCTAGAAACTAAAATGGCTATTAAAAAATAAGGGTTGATCGTAGAGGGGTGAAAATTTAGGGTTGTAGGTATTTTTGTATGCTGTATCATAAAAAAATTAAAACAAAAAATTTTGTCTGAAAAATAAAAAAAAAAATTTAGGGGTGGTCCACCCTTAACATTTGGGGGGATGAAAAATAGATGTTGGCCGATTCTCATAGATACCGGATAAGCACAAAAAATTTCATCAAAATCGGTCAAGCCGTTTCGGAGGAGTATGGCAACGAAAACTGTGACACGAGAATTTTATATATATAGATATATGAAGAGTAAACATCTAGATTCCATTACCGGCATCTATCATTTGATGAAATATTTGATTTGACTGTTGTACGGAATACTTATTATAATAATACAAGCTTGACATTGCTAAATACATAAACCGCCTATTTGAATCTTATTCGACCAAAACATACCAATATCGCGACCAAAGTCATCAATAAATCAAAACAAACCCATACAAATGAAGCTGATCCCTGAAATATAACTCAAACGGCTTTGTTTACACAGCTATTGTACGAGTACGGTTCCAGTTTATTTACATTCAAAACCATAACTACATTATTCACTTGTTGACAAAACAAACACACAGACAATCACAACGTTAATTACCATACGAACGAACTGATACGAGGAGGCGTACAATAGAAAAACTGGTCAAGACCATGTCCTACATGCAAAACAGCTTGTATGGAATGCTAGATGAATTTTTCATTTAGAGGTCTGGAATAATTATTTCAGTTCTTTGAAATGGGTTTGGAAAATTATATTTGGAATGGTTAAGCGATTTTAACAAAGGAGGAGGATCCCAATTTGACAGATTTTTTAATGAAACAGGGGTTGGACAATCAAGAACGATCGAAATTAAGAAAAAATATAAAATTGAAATTATAAGTTAGGTGTAGGAATTAATGACAAGATAAGCATGACCTAGATATTATAATTTTAAACAACAATACACGGAACCGTGCTATTATCGATGTCTTAAGGTATCACATGTATCTCGTAATGTCTTTGTGAGGAAATAGCGTTTGCACAGAACAGCTGCTTTGCGGCACGAGTAGCATTTGTAGCCAAACCTATACTGCTTACAACTCACATGAACATCTGGCACCTCTCATTATTTTCATGAAGTTCTCTTTCACATGCTGATATAAGAAAAGAAGGAAGAGAAAAAAACTAATAAAGATAACCAAAATGATGAAACAACTTTAAACTTTAATTGTATTACGACTGCCTCGGTGGCGTAGTTGTATTAGAGTACGACTGCAAGGCTGAGGTCTCGGGTTCGATCCCCGGGTCGGGCAAAGTGATATTGAGTTTTTCTATTCAGTATCAGCCCGGAGTCTGGAATTTATGCCCGATATGGCGATAGGCTCGCCCCCTATCACGTCATGGGACGGAATAACCGCGAAAAGTGGGTGCACTAGTTGCGCCTCTGCCTACTCCTTCGGGGATAACAGGCGTGAGTGTGTGTGTGTGTGTGTGTGTGTGTGTGTGTGTTATATTATGAGTTTAGAGATAAAGCTAGTTCATTATACTTATTAATAACAATACAGCTCCAAACGTCACCAAATATGAAACAGACAGAAAACCTCAAAAAGTCGAGACCTTTTAATTATTCATAGCTTAAGCGTAGAAAAACTTAAATATTCCTTCGGCACAATGAAGGCATGTACGAACAAATCAATTAATCATAGCAGTCACAAAGCTAGCCATTAACTTCGAGTTTGATAAGGGAATAATGCCCACCAGTCACAATAGACGGTTCTATAATGCGACAACCCAAAGGTCCGCGCCTACAATTTATTGACCCCTTATCAAATTCACACACGTTTTCATCCCATACAATAATAATCTTTTCTCAATTGGCTTGCCCAAATAATCTTAAAACCTTCAAGAGCGAATTTCGCAAATCTCGTAGTATTTGAAACAAGAAATCACAAGCGATATTATAACAACATAAATATGTATATGTACCAAGTCTGCTTTTGTCAATGGAAAGTAGTCAAGTATCGAAAACTTTGAACAAAGATTCGCTTTCTCGCCTCCCTTTAAAGAGAAAGCAGCTCAACCTACCTATACAAAGCAATCTCGGAAATGCGAAAATTTAATAACATTACCAGTTTATCATTATATCGAAACATGACGCAAACAAGATTTTCTCTTTGATTATAATCTCCCTTGATAATGGAATTTCAAAGTACTAAAACGTTCTGACGTAATGTGGAATGTATTCGAAACGAGACAGGATTTAATTCTGATTGACGCGTCTAAACATCGATATTCGATACGGGAATGCAGCTGACACTATAATTGGCAGAATACTGAGAGAGACATCCAATTATTTTGTTAAATTCATTGTTTCCTATTATAGTTCCGTGATGTGTATAATGGCAATCAACAACTAGTGTGAGCAAACAATAAATTGTTCAACATTTTTATCAGCTAACGAACCTGACAATTTTAGTACTTTTATTATAGTGCATTGAAGTCGTGCAATATATTAGTTTTTTTAGAATCTGGGATTTGGATATTCAGTGTTGATGCGATACATAAAATAAAATCTAATTCTTAGTTGTGAACGCATACGCTGGATGAGGCCGCTTTTGACAGGTCCATCTGCATATCTTTAGGAGAGGCCTATATTCAACAGCGGATATCATGTGGCTGATGATGATGATGATGATAATGATGATGAAAAATGACATCATTGGACGTGGTGTGAAACCAAAGGTACACTAACCAATAGTTATATAAGTACTTCTAAGAACTTACGAAGGTATTTCAATATGTAAAAGCAATACTCCAAGTAATTCATATACTTCTAACGAAATCGCATAAAACTTCTGTAACAAACGCGAAAGAAAAATAATGTGCGTCAAAAACACAGTTTTGAATATAAGCCTGTTGTAACCATGATAAATGTGGCGCGAAGAATAACTTTTCCTAGTGGCACAACTTTAATATAGACTTTTATACAATTTAAAGTCGAACGCACACGACCGATTTTCGTCCGTTTGCTTTTCATGCAGCAATACTCTAGATATTGTGTTCTGCGATTACCTGACAATCAATTACTGCCAGTGTATTTGTACTGACTTGTTGAGACTAACGCGCTATCGAGCAGCTTTCTGAGCCTCCAAGTAACGTGTAGAATGCAAACCGTTGCTTATAACATCGCGATTTCGCCTATTTCACCTATGCTAATTGACAAGTAACCTTGCATGAGATCTTTGTTAGTGAGTATTCCCTACGTTTCTCTTTATCATATAAGTCACTTAGGTTGTAGTAACTGCGATTTGGTTTCATGTTTATGATATGATCAATTTTATCCGACTTTTGTGGCACCGCGCTTTTGCGGTCGTGTGCGTTTGTCGTAAATCTATTCCACGCGAAAATCTCTTTACGCTTCATTTGAATATTCTGTGTTCAGCCGTGAAAATTAAATGGAACTATTTAGCTGTATACAATTGGTACTCAAATTTATATTATGTGGTTGCTAAATTGGAAATTGAATCGTTTAAATTTAAGAAAAACTGTTCCTAATTCAAATTTGTTTTTAGATTTGCTAATGAAGAGGATCACAGATTGCATACAGATCGAAGTAGACATAAGATTATGCCCTCGATAATGCAAAAACGATTTTTAATAATGAGCCCGTAGTTTGGATCTAAAATTACGTAATCCACTTACAAAGTACACTGTACCGTAATTTACTATCATTATAACATGCAATAATATCTTTATGTACAAGATGTTACTTATTTACGACCTACAAAATGGCAGCAAGAGCGACCATAGAGGTAAGACTATAACGTTTTATAGACATGTACCTATCGGATACTGCAGTCATGTTACGATATGGTCGCCAGTAATACCACCCGCAAGAACCTTGTGATGGCAAAATGCAAATTCTGTAGTCAGTTACTGAATAAATAAATGTGAAAATCCATGTTTTCTAAATACATAGAATGATGAGACGAGCATGCCGTTTGCCTTATGGTAAGCGATACGACCATAAACAGTAGCAACACCATTCAACACCTTGAGTTAAAAAGTTCTGCGAGACATTCCACTGCGCTCGTCATCCTAAAACATAAGATGTTAAATCTCATTATGTCCAGTAGTTACACTGGCCACAATGTCCTTGAAACCGAAACACAACAGTGCATGCACACTGCTGCTTGGCGGTGGAAATAGACATTGAGGTGGTACCTACCTAGACGGACTCTTATCATATAAGAGACCTACCACAAGTAAATGTAAAGTTTGCTGCAACAAGAATGAAACTTTGAAGGTGCTGTTGATTTAATCTTGGCTCCTTGACTTCCCTTCATCATATTGTTTTGAAACCCATTTTATATGTTTTTTTTTTGTTAGTACTAAAAAAAAATACACTAACTTTGGTACTATTTAGAATTTAGAGAAATGTAGAAATTTTTGCATAAATTTAGAAATAACGACAACGTGACTTGTAAGCAGGGATTATTCATTATTTGCAGATACAATACATCATGATCAGGCAGAAAACTCAGCAAAACTCAGTCAGACAGAAAAATCAACACGTCGACGATCCGCCAACACGTCTGGCTCGGTCAATAGTCGGGAAAAAAACAACTTTTGACAGAACTAATCCTAAGTGCAAGTTGCCCGATAAGGATTAGACCGGGCGCCCTAATGGCCTTTATCCGTTGGCTCAACAAACGGTCATAACTCAGACCCGTCTCCTTGGCTCAACCGACTTAACTTTGGCAGGCGTCATTTCTCAAAAGGCATGAGGTGACGTACCCCACCCCAACAGATTAATAAATATAGGTGGACGTGGAAAAATGCTGCACTTAATTCGGTTGAAATGAGTTGCGTATCTAATGCGGACGATTCGAGTTAACATCTCCCTCTTTGATAAGACTATTAATAGAGTGAGATGGGGTAAATACGACGCGCATGGAATAAATTCCTGTTGAAGTGAAGGTGTAATCGACTTTAGCTTACACTGAAAACTGGTTCTCATTCGGCGCTTATTTATTTAAAATGCTCCCGTATTATATACATTGGCAGTTTATCTTTTCTTGGTAGTAAAACTAAAATCCGAATATCCTCCACACAAAATCCCGCCATACCCAGCATTTTCAATTCATAAAAATCAAAAACAATGGCAGCTCAAATCAGCGTTAAACGCGTATAGTGCGAGTTGTATACGCGTATCACTAGTCTCATACGAGACGCGTCATACTAATTGCTTGGAGTGCATGTCAAAGGCGCACCGGCGTCGCGCCGGTTCAACATAATGGCGGATGGGGGATAGGAAAAGGGAATGTATGAAAAAAAACGTGAGACAGACGCCGGCGGTATGCAACGCAGACTAAAACTAAGATTTGGTTACAAACTGTTGTTTGGCGCTAACGAGAACTCACAGCTATCAATGATGCGTTTTGGTAATGGTTTTGGATCGCTAGTCGCTACGGAAGTGGACAGTTATATATTTCCTCCTATTTAATTAAGATTAAATTCGCTGCAGATAAAATTCAATGAGCCTATGTTCAGTCTCATTTTTAACGGCTTCCATTGCAGTGGATTTATGAGCGTTTCTCATACAATTATATTCTACAACTTAGTATGATCTAGGCAATAAACTCAGTGTTAAAATTACCATGACTTACATTTAAATGCCTCCAGACATTTTATAACCTTGAACCTAAAAACTGTAATTCCTCAACAATTAAAAGTTGTTTCTGACATAGACAAGCATAATCATAGCTCCACATTCAATACTATTGTGACCCTCCGACTATACTATTGTGATTGGCGTAATTATTGCATAATTGTTATTGACCAGTGATAAACATAGGTACCTAAGGGTGTTACACAAAGGGAATACAACTGCGGTGGGTGTAAGGTAGGGCTGCCATCCGTCCGGATTTCCCCGGATTTGTCATAGTTTGAAAGGCGTCCGGGGGCCGTCCGGCAGGGGTTTTAAAAAGTGTCCGGGTGAAACCCTGATACTTGTTGTCAGGGGAAATCAGTTTTTTTATAGATAAGCGATAAATTGAAATAAACCTTAGTTAAAAATTAATTCATAATAACCCGCATTCAAGAAGGCACGGCAAAATATTTTTTCAGAGGTGTCCGGGGAAAACCCCATATTTCGCCCAAATGTCCGGGATTTTTGCCGTGTATATCCGGCGTCGGCAATTTAAGAGATGGCAGCCCTAGTGTAAGGTAACGTAAAGGGTTTGGGCTATAATCCTTTTGTGTCACTCTTTGTGTGCTTTTCCAGTGTATTTGAAGTAGTTCAGTGTTTTATGTGATTTGAGGGGTAGATATTTTTATGAATTATGACCATTCATGAACTTGTAGATGTTTGATTTTTATGAATTTTCTAGTCACCGTAATTCGTAATTTATGCCTATCTGTTTTGTCATTTTTATAGTGTTACTAATACACTCTACTTAGTAGCTAATTGTAAGTTAATTGAAGACTTGATGATCTTTGAAGCGCAATTGGTGTAAATGCGTGAAAAGAAACCGAGTAATTTAAAGAGAAAAAAAACCTGTTTCGCTAACACCGATAACTCATTGCAAAATTATAATAATAATAAAAGATATTTGAGGTCTAAAATTGTAAGGAAATACACAATATTTATTTTAGCGGCCCTCGAGGTTCCTTTTTTTCTGTCCCTACTGTTGCGTGTATGTACAAACACTATTCCCCAGATAATAACACTGTGCATGTCTTCCATGCTATTATTTGTATACGTTCCTTTAAAATTAAAACCTTTTCTGTAATTTCATTTTTATTGCCTTTATTTTGAAAGTCAAATTAAATTTCCAAATCATAATCATTCACTATTAAGTGTTTATGAGCAATGAAATAAAATTATCGTATCAAAAAACTCAATTATAATTCAAGCCGGATTTTCATCATGAACATTAATTGAAAATAAATTAACATTAGATTTGTCCACCCACATTTGTGGTCACTGTGATAATTGAGAAAAGGTCTTATGTTCTCCATATAAGTACAAATATTGAAATATACGAACAAAACAAATTAATATTTTATTTTTACCTATGATACGAACAGCTAATATTTGAACATGAAATAGCGAATACTTTCGATGAATAATTTTTTATTATGTTGAACCATAATTTTCTGTAAAATGCCATACTATTTATGACGTAATATGTAGATGGTTACTACAAAATCGTCATCAAATCGACCACGTAGGAATTACAAATGATCGCATCAATCGCATTAATGTTAGGAATAGATAACAATAACATTATTAAAACTTACGCGAGACATATTTATATTACTCGAAAAAACTAATAAAAGCTTTAACTTTAAAAACTTAAACTTTAACTAACTAATAAAAACTGGTCGGCGATTCAGACCAATAATATGTGAGTGAAACCGTTTTTTCGAGTAATAGAATAGATTACAATTCGGAATTAGATACATTTAAACCTGCATTGCTATCAGATTTGGTAAACTGCGTTATATGCTTAATGCATGTTGCAGTTTAAAGGTTTTAATCTGTAAATAACGTACTATGTAACAAGTTTCTTGATATAATATAATTTTGTATGGGGTGCTTACCCTTTGAGGAGGAAGTACTTGTCTCGGGCTGTGGCTATGCTTTGGAGAACAGGATCCATGTTTCTCTTTTCTATGGGACTTAAGTCCTCGAAGCAGTCTTGAAAATGTGGTCACCTTCTTCTTAGCGGTGCCCAGGCAGTTGTCTACAAAGAAAACTTTATTTTAATAATAGCTTCAGTTCTTTTAGATTTGGATTCTTGGGCAATATAATTCGATTTTTTTATAATTACTTTATGAGGGGATAATAAAAACAATAATGATATAGAATTAGAAAGAATCAAGGTAACCTATTGTGGGAAAAAAAAATAATTTATATGTCCTAGTAGCTATAAAATCAGTTTATTCGTAACTTTCTTCTGAAAATCAATCAGCATATTCTGCAAAAGATTTAAATGTAATCAAAGCATTGAGTATTTACGTATTGCAAATCTGAATCGCGAGTTTAGACAATTTAATATTAAACCAATTCGCGTGAGATCTTGAAGCTATTCCAGTCAGAATATCTAGGAACGCAAAGAGCTCTCTGAAATGCAGACCTCAGCTTGGATCGATCTTGGGAACGCAGGTAACCTCTTAAGCTGCATCGGGAATGGGGGCCACCAACACATTGTCAGGATATTATAGTACTAAATAATGATAAGCTATTACGATTTGATTTAATACTGTTGATGGAAAGTGAACATATTATGCAGATAGTAAGGTTGATGAATTTCATGTTTCTTTTTTGGAATTTGGTAGTCTATTAATATAAAAAGATATTTTCACGATAACGATTTTTTTTGTTGACGCGGAGAAAGTGACTGATTACTACCGCCCAGTGTTCAAGGGGAACGACTGAGCGGTTATGTTGGGTTCACCGTGCCTTACGACCCAACGTTGAGCCGCCCGGAGAGATGGAAAACGTCGGGCGACCGCCGGGCAGAGTCCCTAACCTATGTAAACCGCACGGCATACCAACCAAAACTCCGCGGTGGCCATCTTCGGCGCATTAGGGACGGCTGCGGGCTTCCTCCGACTCACTTCTAAGTTGTCGTCCGCAACCGCCCCTGCGCGTACCGCTGTTGCGGTCCGTCTCCTGTTGTTGCGGGGGCTCAGAAGCCCCCGTACACCGAAGGACGCCCTTGGCGTCAGAGGCAGCGTGAGGCACGCTGCCGTCCATCACGGGGGTCACAAAAGTTGGCTAGACTAATGGGTGGACGGCCCCTTCCGCCCCCCCGTGACCCCCGGAGGCCTCTATTACTCGCCTTTTACGACAGACAGGGGATACCGTGGTGGAATTCTACAATAGCCCCCAATCCACAGGGCGGGAGACGTCGGTCAGTCGTCCACCCGACGCCTCCTACGTCTCGTCTGGCGGCGGGAAGGATCACCACTGCGCTGGCGATCCCTCTCGGCACTCTCCTTCCGCGAGAGGACCACCTCGCAGAAGTGGGCCACCGCCTGCCAGGCCTCCCGGCCGCCGACCATGGAAGCGACCACGATAACGATAGCGTAGTTAGAAACGGAACGGTCAGCCAAGACAGTTTTCGGAGATTTAAAGCCCAGGGCACACACCCCTGACTTTTCGAAGCTACGTGTGTATTGTTTATCAATTATCATTCGCTTTAACGGTGAAGGAAAACATCGTGAGGAAACCTACGTACCTGAGAATTTTCCCTAAGAATTTCGAGGGAAGTCTGGCAACCCGCATTAGACCATCGTGGTGGAATAAAGCCTAACCCCTTTCAGTAGTAGAGGAGGCCCCCGTACCCAGCAGTGGGCAGTATATAATCCAATCTGATTCCATTGCATTGCAAGATATTTTTGAAGTATGCTGATCTCGGTCCGTGGGATCCTTAAGATTCAGATCGAAAATGCTCAGGAATTGAATGCGTTTTCGATTTGATAATTGGTTTAAATTCTGTTATGATTATCTAAGCCTTTAGCCTGCCTACATAATATTTTGTCTATCTCCGTCTCAATAAATATGTAGAAAAATATTTACTTTATTTTTTAATCCCTTTCGCATTGTAGTTGGTATTAATAATAAATTATTAAAAATAGCTTAAACTTTAGGTTTAATTTCTTCGTTGGTTTGATTTCGTTCTATTCTTAGTGTAAGGGGCGAAATTATGATGCAGGACTATAGTTCTAAAATTTTGTCATTGCTAGCATTGACACTATTCCCATAGTCATCAGTTAAACAAAGCATTTCAAAGCACGAATTAAGCAGGAATCTTTAATAATAAAATTAATTCCTACCACGTATATTCCCACGATACTGCGTAAAGGATGTTAAATATGCATTTATATGCAAGAAACAGGTGACTACTGCATACTAAATACTTCTATTGCAAGGTTATTTTAAAGCCGCGAAGCTGTTTCATTAAGTTATGGACTTGATAATCTGATGGCTCCATCGACGCTTGGGCCATTATCATAATTATCTAAATTGCCATATACGACTACCGCGTATGGGGTCTGAATAACAGATTCGTTATACCAAGTGGGTGGTAAATATGAAGTATACTAGGCCATAATTTAAGTGATTGAGTTGTTTTATTTAATTCCTCTTGGCTTTCACGTAATTAATAACGCGTTGACATCTAGACGGATTTGGATGAAATATGGCACACAGATAGACCATGTCCTACGTCGAACATACACTATTATTATTTATTATCCTGGGAAACTTCACAATGGAATATTTATTCCAACAGAGATTTCATGCAAGCAAAACTGCGAGTAATAACCTAATATATCTTCGAAGCGAATATTGTATTTCATTTTTGTCTCAGTTACCTCAACCATTCAATAGCCGTTATAAAAAGAAAATCTAATTTTCATAATTTTAATAAATCGCTCTCATTTCGAAGGGTTCTATGATCTGAATATAACATTATTAAATATTTTGCTTGCTTTAATTTCATAACTTTTGTTTTATTATGGTCCCGAATTCTGGGGAAATTGTTTTAATATTTTGATAGGATTAAGCTAGGGCATACGTAATTTACAAGAGCTATTAGAGTAATATTTAATTTTTCTAGCTTTTGCCCGCGGCTCCGCCCGCCTTTAAAGTTTTTCGGGATGAAAGTCCCGCTTTATATTTTCCCAGGATTGAAAGTAGCTCATGTGTTAAATGTTAAACCAGGATATGGTTTACCCGTGTGCCAAATTTCGTCGAAATCCATTAAGTAGTTTTTGCGTGAAAGAGTAACAAACATACTTACAAACGTTTATAATTACTACGTTTTTAATACACTCACGCCTTTTATCCCCGAAGGGGTAAGCAAGGTAAGGTAAGGTGCATTATAGATATAATTAGTATTTATAATTAACAGTCAAAATATAGTTCGTAACTAATAACGTTTTATTATTTTTATATTGCATCTATACATATGAATAAAATTGGAGTGTCTGTTTGTAATATTGAAAAAACCGTTTTATACACATGTATATGAGTATATATACGGTACTTGCACCAAAATAACAATTTTTTACAATTTTTGTCTGTCTGTCTGTCTGTCTGTCTGTCTCTCTGTCTGTCTGTTTGTTCCGGTTAATCTCTGAAATGGTTGGACCGATTTTGACGGGACTTTTATTGGCAGGTAGCTGATGTAATAAGGAGTAACTTAGGCTACGTTTTAACCCGGAAAAATATAAAGCGGGTCTTTATCCCGGAAAAACTTTTTAACGCGGACGGAGCCGCGGGCAACAGCTAGTTCTCTATAAGAATTTCGAAGGTATGTGAAGTCTGCCGACCCGCACTAGGCCAGCGTGGTGGACTAAGACCTAAAACCCTCTGAATAGTAGAGGAGACTCGTGCTCAGCAGTGGGCAGTATATAATACAGGGCTGGTAGTGGTGGTTGACCATACTTTTATCCTGCATGCCAAAGTGACTATACTGTACATAACTCTCACCAGGATTATTGATTATCTTATTGAACGTAGGTACACTGGCTAACCTAAAACGAGGTACTATTTAGCCACGTTGTATACGGTGATTCCTGTCAAGTCAAGATAAAATTTTATGGTATACTAACTTTTACTCGCGGCTCCGCCCGCTTGAGAAAGTTTTTACGGCATTAAAGTTCCTCTTTATATTTTTTCGGGGTAAAATTAACCTATGTTAACGGCTTTCTCGATCCTGGAATACCGGGATCTCGCTAATGCGAGATTCGAAGCCCTAATTGGTACTATAGGTACCTACTAATATTATAAAGAGGAAAGATTTTTATTCTTGTGTTTTGTATGTTTGTAACGAATAAAGTCAAAAATTACTAGATCGATTTTAAAAAATCTTTCACCAATATACAGCTACGTTATCAATGAGTAGCATAGGTTACTTCCTATCCCGGAAAAATTAAATACACAACATAATGACAAATACCTATGTTACAGCAAAATAACTTTCTACCCCTTTTTAACTCCGAATATAAAAAAAATACGAAAAACGTCCTCCATCAATTCTGTTAAAAAGGTTTATACAAAATTTGAAGTAGATTGAACCAAGGAATCATGTTATCCCATACAAACTTTGCCCTCCTTTTCACCCCCTTAGGGGCACAATTTCGGAAAATCCTTTCTTATCGGATGCCTACGTCATACAAAGAACACGTTCTCTAAGTTTAAGGTCTCTACTATCAGCGGTTTAGGCTGTGCGTTGATCCGTCAGTCATTCAGGACAAAGCATTTTATACGTATTTTTTTTAAATACTAAATGGGCTCACGTTTGTCTACTATCTGCCTGATGATAAGATTATGTTGTAGAAAACTTACCTATCTATAAACATTTAGGTCCCATTGAAAAACTTCCATGCAAAGAACAAAACTAATATCATTTAACGTAAAAAGCTGTGAATTTTTCGTTTTTCACAATGTAACATATCGCGTGTTACGAAAGACTTCTAGTGGGACATTTAATGGCTTAATAATGAACAAAATATATAACTGCCGCTCGGTACCTATGTTTTATAGAGCGTTTGAATTATTTGAAATCGTTGGATTTTATTCAGCACTAGTAGTGTTCGCCGCTCCGCCCGCGTGAAAAAGTTTTTCCGGGATAAAAATATTTTCCCGGGATAAAAAGTAGCCTATAGCACTCAGGAGTAAAGTAGCTTCCTATTAGTGAAAGAATTTTCAAAATCGGTTCAGTAGTTCCCGAGATTAGCGCGTTCAAACAAACAAACAAACTCTTCAGCTTTATAATATTATTAAGTATAGATTATAAGTGGACGTGGTTCAGTTAGGTACTGTCATTTCGATTTTAGTGTCAATTTTATTTATTTCTTGGTAAATCCGTATACCCTGCATAAGTAGCTGAACTAATTCAAAATTTCAAATTGCCTGCATACTTTTGTGTTCTTACTAATATTTTTTTTCTCTTCACAAAATTAAAATAAAATAGATTACTTTACTTTAAACGAAGAAAACATTTTTCAGTTTAAGTTAACGCGTATATAGGTGATTTGGAATTTTGATTTTGTACAGATACTTATGCTCCTGACTGTACATGACAGACTTGTACTGCCTTGGTGGCGTAGTTGTATTACGGTACGAATGCAGTGCTGAGGTCTCTGGTTCGATACCCAGGTCGGACAGAGTGATATTGGGATTTTTTGCTCAGTATCAGCCAGGAGTCTGGAATTTGTGCCCCATAGGCTCGCCCCGTATCACATCTTGAGACGGAATACGCATAGCGAAAAGTAAGTGAACTAGTTGCGCAACTGTGTACCACGACGGAGATAAAAAGCGTGAGTGAGTGTGTAATTTACGTAATGATCTTAAAAAAAGTATTGTAGCTGCCAATGGTTAGCTAGTGGTAAAACAAGAAGCTACATTTGAAGCTCGCATAGAGACAAAAGTTTTGTTTGCTTTGCAATTTTTTTAATTTGAATTCAGATGATTTAATATCAAAATTGCTATAATTGTTTATAACGGAGGCAAAAGACTTTCTCAGTATCGGGCCAAAAACATAACATGCGTCCGTTGATTCTAGTTATTATGCCCTTATTTCCATAACAAACGGCCTCTGCTGAACAGTTAAGTAAAAAACAAATTGTTAACAAATATTTACCTACATTTAAATCAATTGTTATGTGGTGAAATTGACAGGCCTTAATGAAAACATTCTTTGAAAAGAGGGTACTATTTGTATACATTAACGACCTCATTCATAAATAGTTGATAAACCTATTTCAGTTACCGAATGCCTTGTTTTTTTTTCTTCGAACTCAATTCAATATTCGTTGAAATAAGACCAACATTTGCTAACTAAAATCTATACTAATATTATAAAGCTGAAGAGTTTGTTTGTTTGTTTGTTTGTTTGAACGCGCTAATCTCAGGAACTACTGGTTCGAATTGAAAAATTCTTTTTGTGTTGAATAGCCCATTTATCGAGGAAGGCTATAGGCTATATAACATCACGATGCAACTATTAGGAGCGAAGAAATAATGGAAAATGTGAAAGAAAACGGGGAAAATTATTCATCCTTGAGGGCTTCCATTTCGTGCACTGCGAAAACGGTTCTAGATACCAAAAATATATGTATGAAAGAATTATTCCTCTTAAAATGATCTAAAAAAATGTCCGCGACAGTATATGTCTATCTTTTAAGATTAACTCACTAGAACCGTTTTTATGGTAATCAAATTTGGTCGAAATTAATGCATTATTTGTTAAGAATTGTATCAATGTCATAATATTAATTTTTATATCCAAATAAATGTGTTGGATAGAGCGATTCAACGGGAAGGTTTTTATGTACTTTTAGCCCGGAAAAACTTATTAACGCGGGCGAAGCCGTGGGCAGAAGCTAGTAAGATTATAAAACTGTTTATAAGGTCGTAAGTCTCTAAGTACAGCAAGGTAACAACAAAGCTGTCTAGTTTCCAAACATCAATTTAATTCCAATGTGATAACAAAGGTGTGTTCGGATTTGACGAAATCATTCTAAAAAAGTCTAATGAAAATTACCACCGAATGGGGTTCGCAGAACGCATGCGGCAACGGTGCGATAATTATTTAAAGATTAAAGATAAAACGGGAAATTAATGAAGCAATAAATTACATGCATAATTTATTTCGGTTTGTTTTTATAGCAATCGAGTTTTATTTTTCTTTTCAGCTCTATTTTGGGTTATAATTTGTGAGGGCATCAAAGATTTTATTTGGATCTAAATGAAAGAATAATATAATTCGTAAAATGTCAAATATATACTTAGTTCAACCATATACTTACCACTAGGAGGGAATTCATAGAAGTACGCCGACCGCGGGCTGAGGCAACTGAAACAAACACACACATTTTATTTTCCTCGTTCTATTAATATTATTTCCCTGGAATAATAAATAAAAACAATGTATCCTATACAAGATCTGTAGTTCTAAAAGGCTTTAAAGCTACTTGAAACACTTGCAGTCACAATGATCCGTTGTGATTAAAAAAAAATTTAACGGTCACAGATGGTCAAATGAATCTGAAAGCATCCTTCTGTTGACACAACGAGGTGGCCATCCAATACACACTAAAGTATGAAATCTTAGAGTAAGTATAACTACCTATAGAGCGCGCGTATGCAAGTGGGAACAATAGGCACGGGTGGGAACATCGTCCTGCACCGGCCGCAAGCGCTTGTAGTCACTCGAGTAGGAACGGTGTGAGCACACGCGAGTGAGATCTATGCGAATATTTGATTATTAATACTGCAAAATGGATAAATGATCTGTGGAATGTTGTAAAAACGACACTCGGAAACACATTAAACAGATTTCTAATATCACGTTTCACAGGCAAGCCATATTTCAGTATATTTTTAGGTAAAATTGAAATCACGCGTCGTGGTATGAAAGACGCACGGGAGGCGAACACTTGTACTCCCGGCACTGCCCCGCATCCCGCTTTTTCGATAGTGATGTTACGCGTCGATACCAGAATCGATGCAATATTTCCATATTATAGCATACGTATTTATTACTATCGAAGGCGATGCTTAATATAATGTAGCTTAGGTAACTGTTTTTGTCTGTGTGTGATTTTTAAGCCAAATAATAATTGCGTTTTTGTTTATGAAATGAAAGAAATAATTACTGTTCCTAAAAATTGACTGATTACGATAATATTTTTAAGCTATTGCATAGCTTCTATCGCCGGTCTTGACAGTATAAGTTAGCAATCATTAAGATATATTTTTTGTCATTTTTTTAACATTGGTAATAAATATTTCAAATACTAAACGTGACTATTTTAGGCTTGGGGAGACTAGCTAAGAAATCCATGGTGCGATGCTCGGTTTATATCCATTGGTTCAATTATAATGGATATCCATTAATATTATTGGTTCTTATTGCTTGTAAAAACTGCTCTTGAGGTACCGTGTTTATAAATCATTCCACATGGCACTACACCAATTCGCAGCATAGCTTTTATCTATATTAACGCAATACGCTTAAAATTACTCACAAGGCCATATTTTGTAGAACCACAATTTTTTAACATCAATATGTACCGCGCCTCCGGACCTGTATTTATAGATAACTGTTGCGATGGTGCTGCTCGCGTGCCCATCCCTAGCAGTCGCCAAAATTTCTATGTAAGTAGCTATAGTTCACCTGCCTACGCTGGGTAGTGGGCGCACGGTGCGATATTAGCGCTCTATAGGTACTTATACTTACTCTAAGTATGAAATAGTAACACAAAAGAGAAATAAAAATATTTCCAACACGGAAATATACTCAACTAGAGACATAACAGTAATTAACATTTAGAATGAATATAACGGTCTCATTAAATTAACAAAATTGTTTGCGGACATCGCGCTGAAACGGCAAAGTGAAAAAATCCACACAACAGCGGATACTCGGAATTCGGTAAATGAGAAATTAATCGACATTGGCATTAACAATACGGCGCTAATGATGATCGTGGAAATGAACGAGCTCCGATGGAAACGTAAATTCATAAAGGGTTCGGTTTGATGCGCTCCGGCTAACAAATATTGATTGATTATTGATTGGTTTATGTTTTTTCATTTGGAGCTAATTTTTTTCTTTTTGACAAAACATGTTTCTTCTTTTCTCTGAAGATTTTCATTTATATGAGTAAAATTACAAATGGTAATTTAATGATTACTTTTATGAGTGAAATCCACGTAATCATTTTCGACTAAAGCATTGGACAAGTCAGGTCACTAGTTGCTCAATTATGACATCCGGTCTTGAAGGTACATGCAGCCAGAGTCATCGAAAAGGGAGATGAGAAATCAACTGTCGTATCTGTGGAATGTTTGTCCATACCGTGCCTACCATTTATAAAATCATATAAAATAACTATCAACAAAAGCAGGTAGCTTAATCCTTACAAATTGAATCAAACGCAAGGCGTATGATGCAGCAGCCTTCGCTAGTTTATGTGCCGTAACTTAATACACGTGATACTTTGACAGCACTGGCTGGGCAGGCCAGCTATGAGTTAGTGTCTTCGACAAGACGCGATCCGTTATACTGGACACCTGTAATCTATGAATTATGATATGAGAACGTATCGAGATTCAAAATCAATTTGGATTGTTTTATAAATCTATGTTCAGATTTTAATTAATCATGATCGTATTGGTATTATGATTTTTAAAATTTTTGTTCTGTTCTAGGATAAAAAGTCTGTGTTCACTTATTAGTGACATTGTAATTTTAATATTATTACTACGTTACTTTGTCGATGAAGTTGGAAAGCTATCATTTGTAAAATGTTGTCCAAAGCATGAATTTTGGTTATATTGTTGTTATACTCCCAAAATGAGAGCTCACTTCACACCACTAGTAAATTGCTAGAGGTTCACAATCTCCTTTGTTTTGACGAAAATTATTACACTTTCAGAAACCATATTATAACAAACCAAAGTACTTAGATTTACTATCAATAAACTAAGCATACATCTCCAAGTCACCACCGTGGATCATCGTCTCGACTTGGCTCATTTAACTTGGAAGCCATTGCAGATGTAATGCCACGGAACGGACGCTGTTCCACGCTATCTTTATGGGAACATCGTCCAGTGTACGCTGCACTAATGACTGCACTCCTTGAGATTCCGATCTTCATATTATTTTAAAGGAAAACGGCACACGCCTTATGCGGCGAAAAACTGCCTTTATCTTTGCTCGCCGTTTTGGGAACGCTGCATGGTAATAATACACCATTTACATATAAGCAAAAAAATATTGTCGAATTATAAGACTCGATAAAATGCATTACAAAAAATTGCGTGAACGTATAATGCAGGGTTCCATATACGCATTTAAATATTATATCATGATCAAAGTTAATGCCAAAAAAATTACGAATATAAATTGCAAAATAAATCTTAATAGACGAGGCTTTTATTCAATTCACTTTAAACTACAATAAAACATAATAGAGATTACCGTGACGTGTTTGTATACTCCAAATATATTTGCGGGTCCAAAAGCGAGTGCATTTTGTACACAGCAATAAATCAGAATGAGCGGTATCATATCGGGCCCATGCAATACCGCGGATGCAATGAATATTGATTTCCCCACCAATTTAGTTCGCACAACATAATAATTTTCTGTTCAGCCGTACTCTATCAGGTATCGTGACAGATTTAATACGACCTTCGTAAATAGTTTCAATAATAATTGTGCTGAAGCTGAGGATTTTAATATTGTTCGATTTAATGCTGTCATTATAAATCTCATAAATATAATTAGCAAGAACAAAAAAGGAAAAGAAAATAAAGCCGATAATGAGGAGCACATCGAGGTGAATAGAAATGAAAGTCTGTTATGTTTACGTGAAACAAAATAGGAGCATGTTGTCATATTTCTCGATTACACAAATTATAAATTACTAGCTTTTGCCCGCGGCTCCGCCCGCATGAATGAGTTTTCCCGGGATTAAAGCCCCGCTTTATATTTTCTCGGGATAAAAAGTAACCTATATGTTAATCCAGGACATGATATACCCGTGTGCCAAATTTCATCAAAATCCGTTTTGCAGTTTTTGAGTGAAAGAGTAACAGACATCCATACATCCAGACATCGATATTTACAAACTTTCACGTTTATACTATTAGTAGGATGTTAGATTGGTTATGAAATAAATCAATTTGTTGTGAGAACAGACATAAGCATTATCTTTGAGCAATATAAATTACAAAACGTTTATTCATTGATCAGTTATCTACTCTTATATGCAATGGATGCGCTTACCAGCACTAAAATAAATCTAGACTAGTTAAGTATCGCATCATCCGGACACGGTATCTCGACTCTCGCAATTTTCTAGCATATAATCTCGAGCACCTTGTTAGCCGGATTCCCGGAGTGGTGTTAATTGAGTAACGGCTTCGTATATTGTGTTTAATGTCACCTTTACAGTGCGTACGTAGCGAATTGAATTAAGGACTTGATTTACGACATGACTCTTATGCAAATTACATTGTACGGCAACAACAAATATTCTAATCAGGATAATTTGCGAAGGGTTAGAATTTGCCTAGAATTTCAAGGCGGTGCCCATTTTGGGATCTTTAAGGGAATCTTATATGAAAATAGTTATACGGAACATCGTAAGCTGGAAAGATCTTTAAATTATACTTTGCATAATGTATCCACTGATTACGAATTGTAAATTTCTGCACTAGTCCATACCATTCTGAGAACTAGAACCGACTGGCGACGACAAAGTAACAAATCTAAAGGGACCTTTTTCAATGGTTACTAACCGACATCTGAACAGGGTTACATCCCTAGCAATCTTTTTTACGCTAATTCGATAAGTATTGCGATGTAAAAAGCAATAAACAGCCTCAGCGTTCTTCACATCTACTGTGTCTTCAAATCATCTGATGTTAGCTAAAGCGATAACCATTGTGGACAATGAATCGACTTTCTTATGACTTTACGAGCTGTGGCTTTTAAACATTTATTATGTCTACATCAACAACGGGGAGGAAAACGAAGCAGATGTCGTATACATTTACGTGAAACGTGTCACTTAACTATCGATGGTATAATTTGTGTGATACCCGCGTATGTGAATTTACATACTGTGTAAGTTCGTTAAGAAACCTCTTGGGTCATGTTTAAAACATATAACCCGAGATCCGTAGGTGTTTATTGGTTGTATACAAACTTTTGAAAGCATACAAGTATAACATACGTGTTAAGGTCAAAATCTACATTTGGAAATAATTTCACGTTAAATATTGTAATGGTGTGGCATTTTATGCCATTTTGTATTCACTTCCTGTTATTTTATTTCTTATTTGAATATGGAATACCATTTATCTTAAATGCTTGATGGTTGCGAAATACGAACAACATAATTATTATTTAAATTAAAGTTGCATGTTCAAAATAGTATATCTGAACATTATTCGAACTATAATGTAGACTGTTATTTGCGTGAACTATATTGACTAATTTGGGAAAATCAGACTCAACGGTAACTACAGCCTCAACGCCAAAGTGAGTTTACATCAACCTTTACATTCATAATAAAGTCACATAGCTTTAGAATTATTTTAGAAGCATAAAGATTACGCTTTCACTATATTTATTTTTATTATGGTAGTAAAAAAGAAATTCTTAATCGAATTAGTTTTACAGGAAACTTCTATAAGGAAGTTTGAAGATTAAGAGTTATCACGAGCCTATTTCCTTGAAGCCGCATCTATCTATATCCGCTAGTTGCCAGTAAAGCACGTCGACTTCTACGGAAACACATTAACGGTCTTCCTTATAATCCCTTGTAATTTCAACAGTTAATGCCCAACACGTGGGATCCGTATTTACAGTACTAGTATCGGGTTTGTTGAGTGATTTAGTGCGTTCCCATCGGGAACTTAGAAAGTTGTGATATCGCATTTTTTTTCTATTGGTAAAAAAAATATGGTTTTCTCTTTATAGCATCTTTTTGCAATTGATTGACGGCTTGGCTTGCTGTTTTATTAGATGCTTAAATAGTAACTATAATATACGTTTGTTTTGTTTAAAGCACCATTGCTACTCCGTGCTTCAGGATTTTATCATTTGCATCTAATCATGCAATAGACATACCGTTAGCATGCATACGTCGAACCTCTGCGACTTACGTAATACAAGGGCGACATTTCATTCCAACATAACCTACAACATTCTTTTAACTAACTTCTATGCTAATGGCGAATTTATAAGCTTACTAAACCGTACATATCCAAATTATCTGTGTTTGCGATCGACCACTTTTACCGGGTAATTCATTAGGCAAACTAGCATTCTGTATATAATTAGCATCGTACGACACGCCACGATTAGGTGCGTAGGAGGTTGAGAATTATAGCTCTTCTACTATTTATGTGACAGCTGTATGGGACCGCTTTACTTGAAATGATGCGACCAAGAAGGTGATTTGATTTATGTAAATATTAATTTCGTTCTTTATGAGGTGGGGAGACCTAGTTTTTACAGTTATTTCGAGATGATGAATAGAATCGGGTGATTTATAATGATGCGGAACTAAGAGTTTTTTATTGGATTATTCTGATTGCGTGTTGTATTTAAATAAAGGTAGCTAAGTCAATAATAATGGTATGCTAGGATTGATTGTTATCGATGACTTAACTAAGTAGCATTACTGCACTTGTTGGTAATTGAAGTGAAGTCCAAAAAATGTCAACCTGTAAGAGATAAACATCCCTGGTCAGTCGGCACAGTTACGCCGAGCTTAGCAAATGTTTGATACTTTAGCTAGTGTTATGGCACGAATGACAATAAACATCTCAGGATGACGAGATCATTTCAATGTTATGCACAACTCAGTATTTGGAAGTTAGGTACTGTATAATGTATAGGGGCCCTTCAATTTAATTATCGAACGATCGACCGAGCGACTTTCCAGTCACTAGGTTAAGTTTAACAACCAAAAAGACAAAATAGTTTTGTCCCATCTGTACATAACATCCTACTAATATCGTACTAATATTATAAAGGCGAAAGTTTGTAAGAATGTATGGATGTTTGGATGTATGGATGTTTGTTTCTCTTTCACGCAAAAACTACCAAACGGATTTCGATGAAATTTGGCACACGGGTAGATCATGTTCTGGATTAACACATAGGCTATTTTTTATCCCGGGAAAATATAAAGCGGGACTTTTATACCGGAAAAACTTTTTAACGCGGGCGGAGCCGCGGGCAAAATCTAGTGTTGAATAAAGAATTGTGCGAAAATAAATTTCCCCTCGAACAAAAGCGGAACGTGCCAATCTCCCAGCAAAACATTTAAATACAAACTGCAAATACAAACAAGTTCATATAAATCCTAGCAGATGTTCTCATTTGCTAGAAACTCAAACGAGCTGTCCGGACATATCCATCAGAAAGTTAATTTAAATTTATTTTATCAAAATCCACAGAGAAATAATGAGAACTGCTCTTGAATGCATACATATGGGACACACAGACTTGGTGCTCTTCTGCTCTGTGGCTATTTATTTTGCAAACATTCGTGACATATCTATTGTTTCGAATGAATGAGTCTTCTTTAATATATCTTTATTATTTCCAATTCGCTGTCTACTTTTATTCAAATTCTATAATAATCGAATATAACATCAAACATGTGCTGTTATTTTTTTTATATTGAATAAAATAAAATATTACAAATCTCCCGTAAATAAAAATTCAAATATACGATCCAACAATAAATCCGCCAATGTGAACTTTAATTTCCTAACAAGTTGCCGAGATAACCGAGCAAAAGAGTTGAGCCAACTTCCTAGTCGTAGGTCACATACAACTATTCTAAACGCGGAGGCTTCTGTCGCCAATCGAATGTCTGATTTCAATTTAGATTAGAGACTAAACATGCAGCGCAAAAGCTTATCTAACGAGTACACCTGTTAAAGTCCAAATAATTTATGACTGAGCCCCGCATCGGTCTTATTAACGTTCGTGTAGTCGAATGTGGTTTTTCTTCACAATGGGGAAGTGTTAACTATGCATACGGGATGTTATGGGCTCCTGGTCACGTGAGAAATAGTGTTTTAGGATATTAGCAAGTTTGTTTTTGTGAAAGGTTCTGTTTATGACGCATTGTGGTTGTTTTGGAAAATTTAAGAATGGTTTCAAGTTGTAAGTTACATTTAAACTATAAGTAGAGTTTGAAATAAAGTTTTTACTAGATGAAAGAATATTCACAGTGGTCATAAAGGTGAAGAAACTGGTACCTAATGATGCACTAATGTCGATCGTAGCGACAAGTTTCATAGATTTCAAAATAATTGAATCATTTATTATCTTAAGTTTAAAACATTAAATAAAAAATATCTTCGATACGGTAATTTTGATAAAGAAACTGATATTATAAGAGTAGGTACTGACCTCTGATAGTTGTGTTGCTGATTGTGCATCAGCGGTTGCGTAGGTTGCGCGAGGAGGAGTTGTTTTTGCTGCTGTTGTCTCTGTAGCATTTGTTTCCCGAACACTCCATATCCGAAGCCGTAGATCTCGTCCTCTTCTTTATCGGTGAGACAGCTGGATGGCTGTAGAAGAAGAGGAATTATAATATCATGGCTAACATTATTGGTTCTAAGGCAACGAGGACCTTCATAGGAAGATAATAATTAATCGAATGGAGTCAATAGAAAATGCTCAGGAATTTAGAAGAAACGTGAAAATATAACGAACAAAATAATTTACATAGCTACTTAATCTACAATATATTTACCGGGCTCTATCTGACCGGTGGGATGAAACGTCCCGGTATCTTAATATTTCATTGCAATTCAGCGCAGAGCTACGATTTGCCCCGGCTAGTCCGATTATTGTGGTTGATCCTATCGTTTATTCATGGTATTAATGTGGCCAGCGGGCGCTTCATTATATTAAATCAACCCTTTTACATTGCTGTACAGGTATTTATGAATAATGTAGAAGAAATAAATTTGTAATTTAAAAAACGATAGACCCTACGATTGGATGATTTCGTTTTTTGTTTTAAAATATGTCCAGTAGTAGACGGTAAGGTGACCGAATATTGAAAATTAAATCAAAGCGTTAAACATAACTATCACGACTTTAAGATCCTTACCCAGATACGTGATCGAATTTAATGACAAGAAACCTATACTGGCTAGTGACCTGACCGGTGTATGAGAATAATGATGATTAATATTTAACCAACCACCCTTTCATTTCTAAGTATATTTCGCAATACTAGCGAAGAGTGTTTTAAAACGAACTGCGAAATTTATAGCTAAAGTTATGTCTTTGTACGGAGATAAACTTAATCAGAAGGAATAACAGGAGCATATCTGACATAACAATGCGAGGAAAATTTCACAACGCGACCTTGAGGACAAAGTAAATTACGTAAACTTAAACCTGCTTAGACCTACACCTAGTTACTAACCTGAAACGTAAAGTTTACGAGTTAAAACATCGTGAGCCTAAATCACGAATAACCTTTGGAACATTGCCTAACTTTGGTCAATCCGTTTATCCACGGTCTAGCTGAGAATCGACTTTGAACTTTGATATTGGATAATTTCATTCCATTTCATTGGTTGATAACATTACCTGATCAACTATAATCAGAATAAATAAAAAGATATTCTAACGCGATATAGTTCTGTAATATTCTTGTCTAATGACATATGTATTCATTTTTATCTTATCTTCTTAAATTCCTAATACATATTTCATAGCTTTCTAAATCCGGAATGTACAGAGATTAATATTTTAGCCCATGAATTTAATCATTATATGAATCAACACCTCTGATGCCTGTGGTTGCGACCTTCGTGGTTAAGCAATTAGGTTATAAGGTGGGGTTCCAGGTTGTGGATAGTATTTTATACACAGCACATATTTTTAAATACTAGGAAAAACACAATTTCGGCATTGAATTAACTTAAGTATCAAACGAAATCACAATACCCATAATATATGATCTTTACTTAAGCAACAATATTTCTGCCAAAAAGGGATTCTTAGCATTACAATGATGTTACGAGGATGTACTTCCATTCAGCCCGACCCTTACAGGAATGTTAACAAAAAACGAGAATACCCGAACAGATTCCGCCCAAGCCCGACAAGTGTATTCCGAGCACTAAAATCTGGGCGTATTCGAACAGAATTAACATAAATACTCACCGAATATTTACCGGGCACGTAGATGGGTTGAGAATGTGACGTGGTCAGGTTATTCAAGGCGAGGGAGCCGGGACTGGCTGAGGGGGGCGTTTGGGGAGTCCCCGGACCCCCTAAGACCCTCATTCGAGGGGACATCTCGTCCCATTCGTGCCTCCGTAGTTCTTCGAGGTGGTCGAGAACGTCTCCGTAGTGGGTGGAGAAGAGGTCCGCGTAGCGAGATGCGAGTCCCTCTAAGTAGCCCCTGTCGCCATCCTGTGAACAAAATAGAAAACTTTAATGATGTTGCCGATACTTGAGAAAAAACACAAAATTATTATTATTAAAAACCCGAATGCTTGGAATCGGACAAAGTTAAATAAATTCCTACGTTGAAGATATTGACCAATATTTATAAACACGTAAAAACCATCGATACGATTTTTAACGGTGTTTGCGGATAAAAATCCAACAAAGAGACTGTCTGATCGAGACACAATATCGTTTCAAAATGTTTCCTATTAAACCAGGATGTGTGGCAGCCCTGATCTAGATACTTGTTTGTCTGAAGTGATCCCTTCCTTCCACGTAATTTCCGGCCACTCAAAAAAGGGGTAAAAAAATACTTTAGAAGCCGCAATTAGGATCAGTAATTTAGAATCCTTCGCTAATAATTATTTCGAAATTAGTGTTGCGTGTTTAATATGATTATTTATGAAATCTATTCTTTGAGCGCCATGTTAGTGGTGGCGCTTAGTGGTGGCCCATGATTTGGTTGAAATAAAAAAAAATATTTTCTTGTATGGTATAAAGTTGCTTTAATGCAGTTTTAGGCTTTTAAATCATACGACTAAAAATAAGACAGAAAACGAAAATCATTTAGCATGATTTAATTACGATGTTACTTGAACATGACAACAGAAACTCATTTGAACTTTTTCAACGAACTAATTATCACGACGCTAACAAAAATGACAACGACATCAAGTTCAAGATACCGAGTACTACTCCGCAAATAATTAAATTGTACATAATTAAAACAGCGTCACAAAATCCCAACAGTACCGTGCTAGATGTAAATTAATACAAAGGAAAGTTAGGCCGCGATACAGCCAGAAAGTAAGCAACAAAATAAACAAACTAGAAATAATCTCGGCGCAAACGAACTCTTTCATTAAGACTAGGGAACCAAAGACATAGACCGCGGGGTAACTCACGGGTTCCCAGGATAAACACATGTATACAACCGTTTTCCACTCGGCTCTACCACTGTGAGAGATAATTGAATGTTTTCTTTTGCTGATAGGAAATATAGCAATTTATGTTCCAGTACTTGATTCCATGCGTGCTCTTTTATTAGGAACTAACTTGATTGAGGGTGTTAAAGAAATTTAAGTTCTTTCTGAACCAATACTTTTTAGAGCAAAGGTATAAAAATAACTTAATGAATAAGGGTTAAATTCTCATTCGCTTATAAAAGTCGCCATTTACGGCAGCCAGTAACAAAACACTAAAGTATTTCTTTACCCTCCATATCTCAAATTAAAATCGCTCTGCAAAGAGTTCATGGCCAAAGTCCTTACAATTCGTTGCGAACGACGTTTTTGTTACAAACAACAACAACCTAACTCCGAACACTAAATTCAGTTCCTCAGGTCGATTTATCAAAAATGAATTGAAGCTACATCGCTAGAGAGACGCACTTAGAATTCAACTAGCGGTCGCGCGTTGAGTCAAAGATGGCCGAGAGTTTATTTCCATTTTTAAATGAGAGCGGCTGAGAGCTTTGTCGGCTACGAGTTGTGCTCTGCGTTTTAAGTGGATTAAATCGCTCCACGCTAGTAAAACCGACAAGTGCTTCGGCCAAGAATTAAAGTAACCGTTCGACTTTTGCATGAAAAGTGCCGGGAAGACCTTGCTTCGCACTCACTTCGGCCGATTTGTTGCCGGCATTATTTATTTTTTCCAGTCGAAACTCCAAGCTCTTTGCTAAAAGCCACTGCTTTGTAAATATCCAACGAAAGAAATTCATTAGCACTATCTGTGCTTCGAGGAAAGCTTGGCGAAGTCAATCGCTAATGCTGATTTAAAAGTGTTCGAGAAAGACAACAAGTCAAAGAACCACAATAAAAGACAATAATAAATAGCTCTGATGCTTCGGAGATGGCAAAGTAACTAACTGCTTTTGAATTTAAATGGTATATTTAAATTAGGTACAGTCGTTTAGAGCATGGAAACGAGTTCATTGAGTAGTCCGCGAACGACAGATGAAATGGTTACGAAAAACAATATAACCGAAGTTAGGTAATAGAAACAAAATAATGGAATTCTACCGATTCTTAGTGCTGTTTTCTTTTGGAATGGAACTTGAAATATCTACACCAATAGCAATTGTTTTTATTAGAACTTGAAAGATACAAGTATCGCTTTTAATATCAACTACGTATGTAAAATATAGAATAAGTCTGTTGTTAGAAGTCTATTTTTATTTCATGATCAATGGAATAAGACAAATTATATCCTAAGAAATATATAAGAAATGTTGAAAGTAATTCGGATTTAGATTTGCATTATGCAACTAAAAAGGAGTTTGGAACTAAGGAAAATCCAATATCGGAGTAATTTAGCAGGAAAGATAAATCTCTCCGTTTGGAAACTGAAACGCCAGATAAATAATCAATTCCGTTCATGGGACCTGCCGAAACGTCTACTCTATCGGAATTTATTTTAAAATGAGTATAAATTGCAAAACTTTGGAATTATTTGCGTCTCTTTCAGTGGCAATTTACTCCGTTTTTCCAGGGTTTCATTATAACAAGTTTAATTGAAGACCGGCGTCCGGTACCATAAATTTTCAAACTTTTCGCATGCATTTTAATCTGCTTACTAATAGTTAGACTGGTTAATGGTCACTAAATGAGTTTTGAGTTTAAATTGTCCACTTGTTAATAAAATTTACTTGCAGCTAATGGTTATAGCATCAGGCTTTTGCGGTTTATGGGGTTATTCAAAGCCTTCTAGTATGATACATTACGTCTAAAAGGGTGCAACCGCCCATTCGTTTTCCATTACTCTTATACGTGGTCTCTTTAGAGATGTTTAAGATGGTAATAAGTAATAGCACAATTTTCATATCTTAATGCAATATTCTGTTTAAAATTCTTTGAGCAAAACAGAGTCGGGACGAAAAACACCGTGATATAAACTTTTATTTCAGCAACTGCGCTTTTGCATATAATAATAATGATAATGATTCCCACTTTTATCATCTAAAGATTTCCCAATATTGTAGAAAAACAATTTGTATATAAATTGAGATAAAATATATCGCAACTTTACCTAAGTTCCCAGATAAAGTTATAGCAGAGCGAAACTTAAGCGGCGTTCTTCCGAGCACTTGAGTTCAAAATGAGTATAATGAGTGTTGAAGGTACTCGTTTAATTGGTAATTTATGCTCATCAAGGAGACAGATGCGAACGATCTAGAGGTTACCATTAAGGCTCTGTCATAAAACTGGTTTCCGGCGGCAACACGGTATGCGTCTGTGACTTGGTTATTAATTCCAAGGATTAAGATGATGTTTCTGCCCTTTCATATTTTTTAGCTTCTGAAGAATGTGAAGTAATTTATGTGAATGTTCGTGTTTATTTATAAGATTTCTGTGTGTTTTAAAAGAATTGCCGCCTGCAATTATACATGTAAGGTAAAGTCAGAATAATAATAAGTTGTACTTCATTACATAATTACAAGATCAAACAAATTCAAATTTACATTTAAAGGAATAAATTACCCTTTTCCAGTACCTTCATCGAATACAAATTGCCTACAATTATTTAGTTTTTATTATCTTTGTTGCATTTTCCCCAAACATAAATACGCGACATAGCTTGCAATGTTTCTGATGGTCCAAAGTGAAGAAGTCTAACCCCACCACCATGTGGAATGAATAGCCAGGAAGAGAGAGTTGTACTTTCTACAAAGTATGTGAAGGCGGACTTAATGCCAAAGGTATTTTCTATCGGATATTCTCCACGTCTTTTGATAATAACATTAAAATCATCACCATCACTTACCAGCACGCGACTAGTTAGCCGCTGTGACAGTCTTGCTTTGTGAGGTAGACGCCTGTCGGCCCCACGTTAAACCATTACTTCCATTGTATGCGCAGAGTTCAACGCACCACAGGTATCTGAGTATTAATTTGATTTATACTTCACTAAATATTTATGGACGATGCGCATCGCGATCGGAATGTTGGTGCCGGTCAGTTACAGCAAAAAATAGGAGCGGTTTTAAATTGGATTGAGACGTTGCTGATCATTTGAAGTGCGCTATAACGCTTACTGTCGCTGGATTTGTTTTGAAAGTTGTTGTATCAGACATTATATAGGGTACCCTTTTATTTAATACATTCATTGATAATTATTTTACTAATAAAAATTTAAGTATAATTACAAAACTGTAACACGTCACGGTCATCACGATAAAATAGTGTATCAACTGGAATTGCTGTGCTCATAATGACACTTGAGTGATTTCTGTCAGCTTGATGATCTTTACCCGTGATTTAGATGCTTTCGGAATACCGACGAATAGTCGCAAATACGAATGTGTAAACAGCTTATTCGGATGTATTCGTTACTCATAATTCAGAAGTTATGAGTGAACAGAAAGGTTATACTTTTTTCTTTTACTTTATTTATTTTATTTTAGGATTGCCAATAGAAGATGTACGTTACAAAACAACAAGAAATAAAACATGCAACATTATCTAAATGCCGTGCTCCTCAAGTAGGCAACCACAACTTACATTTAATAGCTAAACCACTATAATAGGAATGGTAGACAATAAACTTAATAACATTAATCTAACAAATACAAACCAACTTCAACGATAACCATAAATAGTTTTTTTAAATATAAATGAATCAGTTTTCTCTGTGACAACATGTTTAAGCTAGCCTACTTAGCCGTTAATAAAAAAGATTAAGCGTGGTTGTGCCACATGCGACTAATTCCTTAACCAACACAAGCTAAACCCGGTCGTTCTACGCAGTGTCGAATCAGCAAGTTACCGAGAATATAGCACAGGGGGATAAGTGTTTGAGATATGATATTGTTGGTCCACAAACTATTTACGTTCAGACGAGACTTGCTTCGTGCTTGACATAATACAAACACGACATCCTATACCATTTCAATGCGGGTTTCCTTAACGTCAAGAGTGTACAATAAATAGCTTACATAACAGTTTTGAATGTTTTTGAATATGGAATATCAATTTCCAACTCGAAGTTAAACTTTCAACTTTGGTTACTTCATATATTTTTGAAGTAATCTATACTAATATTATGAAGCTGAAGAGTTTGTTTGTTTGTTTGTTTGAACGCGCTAATCTCAGGAACTACTGGTTCAAATTGAAAAATTCTTTTTGTGTTGAATAGACGATTTATCGAGGAAGGCTTTAGGCTATATAACATCACGATGCAACTATTAGGAGCGAAGATATAATGGAAAATGTGAAAAAAACGGGGAAATTATTCACCCTTGAGGGCTTTCATTGCGTGCGCTGCGAAAACGGTTCAAGATACCAAAAATATATGTATGAAAGAATTATTCCTCTTGAAATGATCTAAAAAAATGTCCGCGACAGTATATGTCTATCTTTTAAGATTAACTCACTAGAACCGTTTTTATGGTAATCAAATTTGGTCGAAATTAATGCATTATTTGTTAAGAGTTGTATCAACGTCATAGTCATAGAGTGATTCAACGGGAAGGTTTTTATGTACTTTTAGCCCGGAAAAACTTATTAACGCGGGCGAAGCCGTGGGCAAAAGCTAGTACTTCTATGGGCACGACTAGGGAGTAACTCAGGGAAGTAATTCTGACGAAAGTAACACTTTCTATATTCAAAAATAATAATTTGGATTTAGTCGTTCCAACCTACGCCTAAGGTTCTACTAAAAAAAAGACAAATGTCTGCTGTCAAACTCGCGATTGATAACCGGTCAACAAATGAAAATATTTATAAAATGTGAAAGTGATATTAATGAATTTTAAATAGAATATAAAATGATATAGTGAATATTAAGTCACATGGCGGAGTCCCAGGAACATTTTACTCTTTCATCAATAAATAATAATAAAAGAAAAAATCCAGTTAAAATTTAATCATTTCAGTGATATATGCCCTCAACGCCAAAGTTTTACTTCAATGGCGCGTAAAGGTTACACGCACACACTTTTTTTGTTGACTGCCTCGTTGGCGTAGTTGTATTAAGGTACGACTACAATGCTGAGGTCTCGGGTTCGATTCTCGGGTCGGGCAAAGTGATATTGAGTTTTTTTCTATTCAGTATCAGCTCGGAGTTTGGAATTTGTGCCCAATATGGCGATAGGCTCGCCCCCTATCACATCATGGGACGGAATAACGGCGAAAAGTGGGTGCACTAGTTGCGCCTCTGCCTACCCCTTCGGGGATAACAGGCGTGAGTGTATGTATGTATGTATGTATGTACTTTTTTTTGTTTACATAAAAATATTTTATGGACTTAAATAAATTTTGTACAATGGTCAGTTAAAAATATTGTGTGAATACCCCCCTTAAATAAATAAAAATAACATTGAAAATTAAATAACCCTCGACACAAGAATTCTCTTTAAAGTAACATAGTAAAAGTGTCTTTGTTGTTTAAGTACCTAGTAATATATTGACCCAAGCGATGTCGCGTCGGGGGACCGCAAAAGAAATAATTCCACCTCCCTGGTCCGGAGTTCGGATTTTTATGTCATATTTAAATAATTTAATTTTAATTTCAAACTTTTTAAATTACTATATTCTCCATCACAGGGCCTTCATAATCAGCTAGCTAACACCGGATCTTTTTTATCAGGGGTTAAAACGAAATTCAGAATTAAGTTGCTGATATTATTAAACTATTTCTTTTGTTTTGTACCTTCTTTTCAGGAATTTAGTCCATTAATAAGTTTTAGTCTGTATAGAAAATTTGCCGCGGAGCTATAGGCACGTATCCTCTTTCTGAAGTCGATAAAATAAAGAAGTTTTGTATAATTCGTTTCGTGACGTAATATAACAACTGTTTTTTTTGTGGAAACAGACAAATATGTAACAATACAACATTTCAACAACCACCGCCCGAAAACGGAGTCACAATAGTAATCTAAAGCTTTTTTTTTACTTTACTTATAGAGATTGTGAAAAGATCTTGACTCTTATTTACGGTTTTTAAACTTATAAGCCACGCCCAAATTACAAACAAATTATAGAGCATAATTTGTAATTGTATATAATCACTTTCGACACAACAGCTTATAATCAAGTGTATCCAATTGAGACGTTAATGATTTAATTTGATCATTTTAATTATTATAATTAACTTAATTACCACGTGTATGTTAGGTACGCCGGAAGTCGGTGGGCAATAAAGCTCCCATACTTAACAGGTTATGTACACTTTTTCATTCACATGCCTTTGCTATGTTGAGCATAAACATTTACATTTTACTTTCATTTTACTAATATTCATGTTCATTCGTTTAATACAACGTCATAGTAAATAAAACATTACATTTAAAGTTAAATATTTCGAAATGATACAAAATAATATAATTATTACTCATTGACTAAAAACAGCTAGTGTTTACCTTTATTGGAATCTAAATGAAATAGAATGCCTATATCGTAATCCCGAAACGTATTCACTAAAATCTGCATTCCGCGTCTGCAAGTCCCATGAATCTCATCCATTACTTATTGAAAATTTACTAATGGATAGACACACGAAAAACACGAGAGATATTTTTTACGTAAAAGTGTCACACATTAATGTATTGCCCATCTGGATATTGATGTATGACTTTTAT
This sequence comes from Lapara coniferarum, assembly GCA_949316025.1. Lineage (NCBI taxonomy): Eukaryota > Metazoa > Arthropoda > Insecta > Lepidoptera > Sphingidae > Lapara > Lapara coniferarum. The sequence continues at coordinate 15,154,408 of OX438925.1, read as the reverse complement.
ATACCTGTTAATGTTAACACGTTTTATGGTAATTTACTTGATAGGTAAATGTGGTTGTTGTCGTTTGCTGGTGGTAGGTTACATCTGGTATTCGCCCGGATAGCGATCACTGTACATAAAAGGTGTTATAACCCGCCATTGCACCGTGAACCACGTCAGTGTGCCGCGTTCCGGGATCAGGCTGTATATATCCGGTTCAAACAGGCCGGGATAATTGTGTCTACTGATGAGGAATGATCATTATTCGTTAGTCGACTCTCTATCTGGACCTCTTACCATCAAGTGAAGTGGGATAAATTTGGGTGTCCAGATAAATGAAAATACATATGACTATTCGTTTAAGAAACAACAGCATGCTAAATCTAGATTGGAAGTTTAGAAACCCAGAAGCTTGTTAGTTTGACACCCTCAAGTAAGCAATAGCGCAACTATTTGCTACCGTTGGCTTGCGTGAATTCTCCAGGTACATGCTAAATAGAATAATATGCGCTGCGTATTAGACTGTATTGTGACTTTGTAGATATTAACGGAAAGACTTTTTGTGAACCTGTTAGGTCTTGAATTACATTCTCAGGCGGAGTTATTAGGACGATTTCGGATACAAAACTACATGAAATTTCATTTCGTAGAATTTCATATAAACTCAATTATTATTGAGTGTACTAATCATACTCGGAACACTGGTGTGAGCTGATGCGTTATAATATCAGCTGCATAGAACAACAGAATGGCATACTTCTAAAACAAATGAATGAGCAAATAAAGAACTAAATTTTGTCGTAAGGAAAAATGGAAAACATCGGACGAACAGCATCGGCCTGTAAATCGCTATTCAAAACGATTTATCTTGAAACACAGATATCCTAGAGTTTATTCAGTAGCTAGTATCGGAAAGTGAATTCTATTAAGAGATCACGAATCTAAAATAGCATTGCACGGCTTACAACACAAGAACAAAACAAGAAATGCGAGAAACACAATGGCTAATGCGATGCCATTTAGCTTGCATTAGAACGGCGATCGGAACCCGACGCTCTCTGTTTTAAAACTACTCTTTGCAAAGTGATTTTATATAAGTTGATAGTAAATTTGACATTAATTGTTAAGATAGTGTCAGCTTCGTCGATTATCATTTCTTCTTGTTATGTGCAGTATGGAAACGCATTATGGTTTAGAGTATTCCACTTATTGCACTTCTAAATGATGTTTTAGAAACTTCGCTTTGATGTCGTAAGTTACAAAAAATATTCAATTCTTATGATAAGCTCTCAGTCTAATTTAATTAGTATTATCAAGACATCTCAAAATATGGCAACAGAGAAAATTAATTTGTATTTAGTGTAAAGAAATTCATGAGCCAATCAAACTGAATTGCTATGAGCCAAGAAAAGTATAAAGATACGACCAGTTGCGTAAAAGTTTACCCAATATAAGGTTTTAGAAAGGCGGAGACCTAATAAAGCAAATATCGAAGTACAATCACAGCGAAGTTGAATCGGATATAGAGATCGCAAATCCAAAATAACGCGTCCCGTCGCGCTGCGAACAAAACGAATGCCACCACAATAAGACGAGGTTCCGCGTGCCACTGCGGAGGCGATGCGACCGTCTGAGCAGGATTTATGTGCGACGCCGTCACCTGCCCCCCTATTTCGCTAAATCTGAACAAGGGTAGATATTTTCATTCATTGCCTTGTTGCTTAGCACTAGAATTGGTCTACTTAATTTTCATTCAATTTATTATGTTAGAGGGGCTGGCTGTGGGTTTATGAAGCCTTGGGCATTTTTTGATTTTGTTTTTAGGCGAGATTGTGGGTGGGAAAATAGACTTCATAGTTACAATAAAAGGTGATTTATGTTGGACAAGTTGTTAGGTTTTATCGAAGCTTTAAATCTATTAGAAAAATGTAACTTGCCTATGTTACCAAAAATAATACAATATTCGTACAATGCAGGACAAAATAGATGTATCTAATATATTTAAAAATAATAACCATTAAACTTGAGCTGTAATTTATTTTAGTAGTATCTAAAGTATGAATCACAATATAACACAATAAACAAACATTACTTGTCCATTTGATACTAACTAGATTTAAGTGCGACTGGATCGCTTTCCTTCCAACTTGTCGTAAAAACGGACAAAATGGTAAATAAACTATCAATCTTATTCAACCCCGGTGGTTTCCACGAAATCAAGACAATTTAGTGTGCGCTTGCACTAACAAAATTTATGCCTGACACTATCTCCCGGTTGGATACCGATATACACTGATTTAGAAAACACGACTACTGGGAATGAGACAAAAAACCCTATTTGAATGGCTTATGGCCTCAATAGTACGGCATTTGATATAGATACTTCTAATGTTACCAACGGTTCGGTATTTGAGTATAAAATAGTAAGTTGTTTTATTGTTTTGTAATAGAGATATTCAGTGAATCTTACCTAATATTTTAGTATATTTAGCCGATCACAAAGTTCATGTTTAAGTACATCTATTTTATACAATACAGAATTGTAATACTAGAACCACAAGTTGAACAAATTTCTCACCTATTCACACTAGAAACACAAGACAGTCAATACTAATTAATACTTACATGAAAATTGCTTCGTAACAGACAAGCAGACAGTTAATACGAGCCCGAGGGAAATAAAATGAAACTGCAAATAGCTGGCAGCAATTCCGAATCTATCCAAAACCGCTGTAGCAGCCATATGAGATGCCGAAATGCCATTAGCCAAGGATTACCCCACAATAACCGATGAAATACAAGGCTACCACGAACTCGTAAACTTTAATACCGCGACAAATATTGCAAAGTCGACATAAGAGTTATATTTGTAAATATTATCCAGGCAGATCGCGCCGCAGCTTCGGTCGGAAATGTGAAATCTATAACAAATGTATCAGACGGATATTGAGTTTTGATGTCGTCGTCTGATGCGTGTCTGTAGCATTCTCACGGTTATAAAATAATACAGTGTCTCATCTTACTTTATTTGTGTTGGAATTGTATTATTGGGATGTCAAAATACAACTTATATAAGGTTAGTGAAGATGTTACTTAACAATTCACGCATTTATAGCTAAATATTATTATTTGGATAAAGTTTGAAAATTTGATTCGCAAATATTTGCAAAACGAGATTTCATAATACCACTTTAGTTTTAATTCTTTGCATTCTATTTCATATTATATTATAAGGATTTAACTTTGCATGTGCAGGAATTCTGTTATCGCAATCTTGTTGGGCTTAGTTTGTCTCTTTCAAGAAAGTTGTTCTGGCAAGATTCGTTTATCTTCGTTTATTGTCGGTTATCTTTCAATTACTATCGCCATTTTAGAATACATTGTGTGTATGTACATTCATAAATTTAACTGAATTATGTGTTTGGATTTGCGTGTGTGGTTAAGCTGTGCTGTAGCCAATTTTAAACCCAAAATGTACCAGCTCCATCATAGTGAAATCACACTCTTACAAGAATCTGACGAAGAATGAAAACTTTACTATAAGATTTGGTGGTGTCTGCAACTATGCTGGGTTGTTACAAGTTCCTTAAATATTAACAATTTATCATCAATTTCACCGACATTTTTAGTGTTCACAAGCGATCACCCTCTTATCCGTCCAAACTGAAACAAATCTATATGCATCACACGGAACACAATGCATCTCAACCCCACAATTACCATAAAACAAAGAATCGTTGACAAACCAAAGGTTTATTTAATTGGACAAGCCGACAGATTGACAATGACGAATTATTTCCTCGAGCATCTGAAGCCGGCATAAAGCACGGCATAATACAGACGTGGGCGCCCGACACCGGCGATGCTATCAGTGTAATAATACGCTTGTAAAATAACATAGAATTACAGTGACTCATGGACTGACAAAGTGTTCATGTAAATGTTTTTTCATAATCAAAATACGTGGATTGGGCAATTTAAATCTCAATTTGTTATGAGAAGAAGAAGGTGAGCCCTATGAATAGAATAGAAATCCCCCATTATTAGTTTAATATTGATCTCTAGAAGGTATAGGAGTTAGAAAAGAGAACTAACACAGACACGATTATGTTTAGGCTACTTATTATTAATACACGAACAGCGTTGAACGTATAGTAAAATTAAGTCTTCCTTGTAACCCATATCGGGAAGTCCTCCAATTGGCTAAGCTAGTGTATGCTATTGATATTAGTAACACCAACCCACTGATAAAACATAATTGAATAATAGACATAATAATACAGGTAGTATTAAATTATTTGCTAATTATGCTTACAAAGCTTCATTAAATTCTTAAATATTTGGTATGAATAACTCAAGATACGATAATTTAAAAATCTTTGGAAATAGGGATTTACGTAAATGTTTACGTACATGAAAAAGATAACCACAAATTTAAAAATATTCACAGCTATAGGATATGAACTCTAGATATGGCAAGTCGATCTACGCCTATCTGGCGAAAAACCAATAACCGTTGTAGTAAATGAGTTTTCGAACGGAAACCATATCTATGCAAACGTAGTCTACTCGAACGAAGTAACTCGAAAGGAACTGAAGAGCTTCAGAAGTACCTTTGTGAAAGTTCTTGATGTATAAACAATCATTTTCAGTAGGTTAATTATGTTAGTATGAGGATACATATTATATGTAGGATTTTTAATTTCTAATCTTGAAACTGACGTTAATTAACTCAGATAAAGTCACTGCATAGGCTCCATAGGCATTCAAATTTTGTCAGCGTCAGCATGGTATTCACAGTTTAAAATTGTAGCTGGTTATGGCCGGGATATTACCATTAAAAACCCACTTTCTTGTATATTTGTGATCTAGTCTCTAAGATAATATTTTTATCCGTATAAATCCATAATTTTATATCTAAAAGATATAACAGCTCAGAATTTATCTAAAACAGGAATAAATGCTAGCAATCACTTATTCCACAACGACGTCTATGATTGCAAAGCGTAATTTATCATAGACAAGGAATAACTAAAAGCGGAATAATGTGAGAATGATAAAGTGCTCTATGCATTTTATTATAGAAGTGGCAGGCGTTGCCGTAAACTCTAGACCACATAAACAAAGCATTTGAATACGTAGGCGACTGACACTCCAAGTGCATATCACAAGTTTTACGAATATATTGGTTTTGTCGCTAGAACATCTTGTTATGGACATTGTACGTCAAATTTTATATCGGGTTTCACCGCGCTGGTATAAAATGTTTGTATGGATAGTGTGATACGCCAGTCCATAACAATGATTTTGTTTTATTTTGTGAAGGGGTTGCAACTGGAAGTTAATTTAACTTACACGATGTCATACTATGTCATAAATATTTTAACGACTAATCTTCGCTAATTTATTGCTTGAAATGCTACATGATACCATACAAATATTTGTTATATTATTTCTAATGGTATTTGAACGACTGGACGCTTGTATAAAGCCACATTATATCCCGAAATAGATATAGAGTTCCAAAGACACAATACGATTAACAAAACCACTTCATTCTTGTTCATATTTATAGGTTCATTAAACAGTATGTAATAAGAAGATAACGTAATATCACATGAGACAAATAAAGCGTAAATTCGTCTGCAGGTACACTCATCTAAATCAAACGAAAGATAGAAATCGACGCGACGATATTTCATTCAAATACCAAAATAAAGGACGAGTGTTCTAAATTTAAAACGTCCAATCTGTCAACGGTCGAGCGCGCGTGTTGTGCCACGACGAATGGTTGCAAACGATACCTACATCTGTTATCTATTTCGAGATTAGTCACTGACGAGACGACCGTCTGCACCGGAACTGGAAAGACAACTCTTTTTTATACGAAAAATTTCAAAGGAAATCAGACAATCTACAACACCGGCGAGGATCGGAGATATTTGTGATTGGATTTGGAAATGTTTTCATCAGTCGGCGCTCGGAGCGAGCGGCGTCCCGCCTCCGCCGCTTATCGCAAAGCTTTGTACTCCACGCATTAAGCTAATTTGAATGGTGAAGGGCCGCTCAAAAAGCCGTTGTTTGAATTCTTCCCTTTAGTCGAGCGGTTGCCGGCCCGATTGTGGGAGCCGCCACTGCATGGATTGCATTCTGTTCGTCGCGCAAGAAGACAGCCGCATTGACGTCGGCTTTTCATTTAAGCGTATGCTCGCCGGGAGCTCTGTGTTTGCTTTGTTTTAATGCGCTCATTACATTCCCATATTTCATTTAAACGTATAGGGGCAATTACTGTACGGTAATATGGCCCTCGATGCTTCTGTTTTGAAGTAAAGTAGCCACGTTTGAGTTATTATCGGGAGAATACAACTAAATATATACATAACACAAAAATAAGTCTTTGAAGCAGATGAAATCAGATAACGTGACAATCTCAGGTTGTCATCACGAAGGGTTAATGAGTGATGTTTGCGGAATTTAATCTTTATGAACAGCGGATGAAGAGCTAAAATCCTTTTTAGGGTTGTCTGTTGTGACGAATGTCCAAGACGGAGCATCGTGGGTGAAGCCGGTGACAAACGAGCCGTTCTGTCACATCGGTGATAAATAACTGATTATGTTACACCGTATTTTGTCTTTATTATTAATTGACAGCAGTTATCGAGGCGGTTCCCAACGCCTTGGATGTTCACAAACCGTTTCACAATTAATAATATCCTCCGTTCATTATAAGCAGTGGACAATTATTATCACCAGTTACTGGCAAAATGGAGGCAATTTAGTGCCCTCCGTGTCTGATACGTGCACCCTGTGGAGTTGAATTTATTTTTTATTACTTTATTATTTCATTGGCGTTGCGAGCACACAACCTCTCGTTTTACGGTTCACTTTTGCGCCAGGTCTCCGGCTATAAATTCCACGGGGTTTAAATGAACACACGCCTCGAGCAAAAGTAGCTGCATTAATATTGGTCCGGATAATTTGTTTCCGCTCACGACTGTGCTCCTTCAGCCTTAATAACAACGCGATTAATGCCAGTGAATGAAGCTCCAGTGGAATACCAAACAAACTGTCCTATCGTGCACAAAGCATTCCCTTTGATGTCGCCATAATAATGTAAATACCTATTCCGAAAGTATTTGTTGACGAGAAAAAGAAACGTAAACATTCTAAAATAACGAGCGAAATGATCGTTGTACCGAAAATAGTGACGTTTATTCTTGCTCCGACGTCTGGTAGTTAATTGCTGCATTTTTTCCGCGCCCGACTGCCACGGATTCCGTAATTTGTCTTCTCAGAAATGAGTCGCGTCGTCGAATGCAAGCGACATGTAGATAGACTTTCGTTTTTTTTTTCTGTAAAATACCCCTCGGATTTCGGCCGGCGTAAATTACGTTTTAGTAGAATACCCCGGGGAAACGTTAGACGGGTTCTTTCGTAATTACCGTTTTAACTGCTGGGACAGAGAAGTCAAACGTAACTTATTTTTGTGGTTGAAATTTCCGTTGACATTTTTTACCCCTGTTTAAACTTTTTGGGATTTTGTGTTGTTTACAAACGAGTGCCTTGATAAACTTGTTTTGTACACATCTCTAAAACATGTATGATTTTTTGGAATTTTTGTCTGTTCAAATCAGGACAAGCGAAACACTTGGTTTCATAATATGATAGTAAATACTCTCGAGATTAAACCAACAAGGATGAGATTTCATACCGCAAAAGCTAAGTGTCCTTGACACAACCAACAAAATGATTACATTTTTTTTCACAATTTACTTCATTCAATAAACGTAACTGAATCAATAAAGCAAGCGCATAATACTCGGAATACAATTGTGGAACGCTACTCGGTTCATATTTACGATTAACACGCAAATACCCCCGTTTACTGTGGCCCTGACCCACGCACTCAAAATACGATGCCTTGAGTACTACAGCCGTGTAATAAAATCTTTAATGCTTAAACAGTACAGACGATGGCTATTTTCATCATGAATGTATTTAAAATTGACTGTACTATTGTATTTCATAAAGTTCATCATCATCATCAGCCTTTATCAGTCCACTGCTGGACATAGGCCTCCCCTAATGAGCGCCACAGCGCCCTGTCTTCAGCGTGCCGCATCCAGCATCTGCCTGCAGTCTTTCGCAGATCGTCATCCCACCTGGCCGGAGGGCGTCCTACACTACGTTTGCCCAGTCGCGGTCTCCACTCAATAACACGTTTATCCCAGCGGTTATCGGTTCCTCGCGAGATATGGCCAGACCACTGCCACTTCAGCTTGCTAATTCTTTGAGCTATGTCGATAACTTTGGTTCTCTGTCGGATGTATTCGTCGCGAATCCTATCCTATCCTTCAGAGAAACTCCGAGCATAGCTCTCTCCATAGCCCGCTGAGCGACTTTAAACTGGTGGACCAACCCTACCGTGAGTGTCCATGTCTCGGCTCCGTAGGTCATGACGGGTAGGACGCACTGATTGAAAACTTTCGTTTTTAAACATTGCGGTATGTATGACGAAAAGACTCGACGTAGTTTTCCAAACGCTGCCCAGCCTAGCTGGGTCCTCCTCTTGGCCTCCTTTTCAAAATTGTTTTTACCAAACTGCAGAATCTGCCCGAGGTAAGTATACTCGGAAACAATTTCTAGAAGGTGGCCATGTACGACCACCGGTCCCGGATCAATGTGGCCATTGATCATGACATTGGTTTTATCCAAATTCATGCCAAGAACGATGCGTCGCGAGGCTGATGCTAGGCCGTCCAGCATCCGGTTCAGCTTCTCCAGCGACTCCGCCATTAAGACTATGAAACTTTCATAAAGTTAGTTTCTTTGAATATTATATCACGATTAAGTTACTTATAAATTATATTTTATTCGATAAAATAAACCGTTTGTATCTTTTTATTGAGTAATTTATATTCAAGGTGTAGCCAACACCTAATTTATTGGTAAGAATATTAGCGATGAAAACTTCATTATGTTATAATCGGGAAATTACCTAAATAAGATTCAGTTTTCAATGTACTGCCATCTTGCGGTAAACGGCAGAACTACTTTTAAGATTTAAGTTATGCGTGTCAGGATTGAAAGCTTTCGCTGTCATGAGAATATTAATTACATGACCTCCCTCAGGATCCTCATACATTAAATATGTAATGAAACATTGTAATTCACCGCAATAATAAAATTTCATGTAGGAGAAATATGAAATTTGAATTACAAATGTCTCCGTACAAGCTCAAGCGTTTTGCAATTATAATATTTACGAGTTTCCCTTTGATGTCCGTCTGGGTCTTGTTTAGGGCCACTTGAAATTGATGGATTGCGGCTATTTCGAGTGGTACAGTAATGGTTTAACCTCTTATCTTGAAATGCATTATGTTAAATAAAATGTGCTTAGGCTAGATAAGTTTTAAGGTACGTACATTTTTCGAAGCAGTTATTGTTGCTTTGATGGAAGGCCAGATACTGAAGAGATGTGATAGCGTTTTGGTTGTACAGAGTTACATATTATTAGTCAATAGATAGGAGAGATAACACGCTGAAATAATTAGAAACAAAAAAAAATAACCAAAATTTTAAATTATTTGTTCTGGAACTACGCCGCATTGCATGTACAATGTTCATTGTACAATTCAGTACGCAAAGTACAATGCTGGAGCTTGGGAACTAATTACGTACTTGAGGACCATTTTAAATATTTTAAGATCCAATTAGGGAGAACTAACACAATAAACTGATAGTACGTCACTTGAGGTGGCCACTGAAAATCAGCGCTGTACTGTGACTCACGCCGCCGCGCAGCATTATGCTGAGTGGTCACCTACCTGACACAGCCACCACATGCAACATATTATTGGGTGCGTGTTATAACTTAAGAAATAAACATTATAGCCTATAGTTTTTAACGTGTTATTGTTTCTTAGTTTATAATTGATACCATTAGGTATATACCTATCAGTTATATAGTGACCAATAAAATACATTTCTTTCTTTCTTTCATAGTACGTTCGCTTTAATTAATAATAGTATTGTTTTGTAGTCTTTCTTCTAGTGAAACTAATAATATTACAATGTCCCTATATATAAAACATGATACACACAATACTTTAGTTCATTGAACCGACAAAATTACCTGTTTCAATTGCCCTATTACCGTGAACTCTGCAAATAACTGTTTGTACACCACAACCAATAATTACAGTAGTACGTTATCGTGCTTTCTAATCGATAAACGACATTGGATATAATTATTAAAAGCTATCTCCTGTTCTTTTACAATTTCAACTGTTCATTTATTTATCAAATTGTTTAACAGAACAATTATGATTGATTATTATGATTATGATAATTATTATGCAATAAAACACCTTTGAACTCACATTAACGAGTAATAAATGTTTAAAGGTTGAAATTGTTTTTGTTGATAGACGAATGTTTATTGCTCCAATGGTTCGCATTATTAAATAGTTGTTCATAGAAAATGGTCGCAATACTGTAAAAGAATATTACAATTTCATATCTAATAATAATTCTAAAAAAGTAGGTAAACTAGAAATGAAAATTTTGATTACAAATAAAAGATAAATATTTTCATTCAAATTTGAAATGTAAAAACAAAAGAAGTAATCACTCAGAAATACACAAATGAAAGGGTAACATATTGTAATACTACGGTGTATCGACCGACGCACGTGCTGTTAATTGTAGAAATTATAGGATTTATTTTATAGCATTGAATGACGAGACGACTGACGAGCATGCCGTTCGCCTGTTGGTAAGCGATACAACCCATAAACACCACACACCATACACCATACAGCGCCTTGAGTTATAAAGTACTGTGCGGCATTTCACTGCGCTCGTCAATTCTGAGACACAAGATGTTAAGTCTCATTATGTCCAATAGTTATGCTGGCTACAATTCCCTTCAAACCTAAACACAACAGTGCATGCACACTGCTGCTTGGCGGTAGAAATAGACATTGGGGTGGTACCCACCCAAACGGACTCCTACATATAAGAGTCCTACCACCAGTAAAATTAGAAGTAGTTTCATGTACTCATATGATTATTTTAGGTTATTAAATATCCATCAGTCTTTTCCTTGCACAAAAACAATTTAATTTAGCTTTATAATGTAGCGGAGTAGTGACATGTTAATTATTGATGCTTCATCAACGTCATTCTCCTAGACATCATTCATGAAGACTTTACTTCTTTAGGTAACAATATTAATCACAGTACATTGGAAGTTTAATTTAAAAATATATTAGCTACATTCATTTCCAAAGCTTCCCAGAATATATTAACAAATTTACTGTATTTTCGACTAAATGGTTTTGGTTATCCAATTTTTGAGATAATTAAACAATATCAAATCCATTCACACTCACGTGTCGAATTTGCCACCTTTATTGATGACTTCATTTTATAAAGATTGTACGCTACTGTTAATTTAAAATCAATTGGTTTTTAAGAAACCATACAAATTGTTTTGTTCCATAAATAAAGTCTTGGATTCCATTTTTTTATTGCATCGGATGACGAGACGAGCATGCCGTTTGCCTGATGGTAAGCGATACGACCACCCAAACAGACCAAACCTAAACAGTAGGAACACCATCCAGCACCTTGAGTTACAAAATACTGTGTGGCATTCCATTGCGCTCGTCATCCTGAGACAAAAGGTGTTAAGTCTCATTATGTCCTATAGTTACACTGGCTACAATGCCCTTCAAACCGAAACACAACAGTGCATGCACACTGCTGCTTGGCGGTAGAAATAGACATCGCGGTGGTACCCACCCAGGCGGACTCTTACATGTGAGAGTCCTACCACCAGTAAATTATTGACTTTTAGATTAATTTCTTTGAAACAATGGCCAAATTAATCATCTATACACTCAATTTAAACACAAAAACTTAAGACAAATTTATAACCTGTTCATCAGATTTAATAGAATTAGTTAAATAAATTACTTCGGATTTGCGTCCTCTTAAGAGATATGCATCTCATTGATTAAATCTACTGAAGACAATCCCGACTGGCTGACAGCACATACTATTGTAAATAACTTCTAATGACCAATTATTTTCTTTATCTGATAAAATATATGCCGATAACTGTGACATCAATAAACTGCCGGGTGTATGTGAATTGATTTGAATAATTTAGCATCAATATAAAATCTATTTGTAAAGCGATAACTTATCGGGATCTTAATGAGGTCTGACCGTCCTATACGGGTTGAACGCGTTCGTAATAACTGTTATAAATCTTGTAAAGACTATACTTGCCGTATTACCAATAAACATGACGTAGCTGAAGTTGGTGTAGTGTTAAAATGTCACTTAACTTAATTAACACTTGAATTTATTAGTGATTTGGTTGTGATATAAAATCGGCGATATTAAAATGAATGTCAGGATATATTTGAATTAATTTTAGACTTTAATCATAGCTTATTATGGTTTAATTGTAGATACACTTATCTATGCACTATTTTGTTATTTTCTACCACTTTGCCTCATTACTCAGGATTCTGACAGAGTACTTAGTCTGCGAAACATTACTTATAAGGCAAGGTCCACGACTGATAACCAACATTTTAAGAAAGTCTCCATCAATTGCCTAAAATTGAATTTTGGTTCACAAATGTCTTGTCGTCATATAAAGAAGTACCGAAATTAGCTCAATGACCTAAGCATGTAACAGTAAAATATTAAATAGCTAATACTTTACCTCTCATCTCTCAAGTGTTAGCTTAAGTTATGATAACGGTACGTTTATTGCATTTTGCAATGAGCTTGCAGCTAAAACGTTTCCAACTGACAAGCAATGACGAGCCACTAGTAATGGCTCGGAAGGAGAGCACTCAGCTACAAATCACAATTGTCCATACAAGATAATCGTATATCAGACGAGTTGGAAAGTAGAAAACGCTTTATAACATAGAAATGCAGTAGAAGATAGTGTTAAGATGTTTATTATATTTAGTAAAGTATGTATTAAATATTTGAGGTCGTCTCTGTGAGCATCAGATGTTTAAGGCTGATTTTCCAATGGTCAAATTAACGCTATCGGGCGAATTTAGACATATTAACACGCTTTTATTAGCTTCGGACGTATGTATGTATGTAGCTGACACTTTGACCATGATTTTGACCCACTTCAAAACGTCGGATTAAATCGAAATTTGGCATACTTATCACGGACCGATGACAACTCAATATTTTACACCAAAACACGCTTTTATAGAAAATCCAACTAAAAAATTGATAAATAATAGTTTATTTATTTTTAGTGACATCTGTTGGACAGTAGGAGAACAGAACTAAAAAATTAAAAATAAATAACAGAATTGTGTAAATAAGAAAAAAATGTATTTTTTTGTAAAAAAGCGCGCTTTTTTTACACCGTTCTTAATTCAAATTTATTTTCTATTTTTAGTTGGATTTTCTATAAAGCGTGTTTTTTTTTTCTAAACTAATATTTATTTTCAATAGAGAATGTGTCAACATGTCATACTGATTACTACACATAAGTTCTATGGCATTACACCTATTTCGTATTGACTTGACTATTAATACAACACTACAAAAACTGTAAGTACGTTCATTAAACTCCAATAAACTCTTTAAATATACAGAGGTCTCAAACGCAATTTGTGTGTCTACATGTTCGATAAAAGAACCTCTAGAGGAAGCGAGAACCATAATGCCGATGCGACTAGACGCATTAAATATTGAAATATTAACGCTTACTACCGCACCGAGCAACAGAGGAGCACTTGCAAAATTCAGGTGAAACTTGGCAGACATCTTGGATACCTGTGCTAGTTTCTACGTAGTTGGAATTGAAACTGTTGAATATTTTTTGAGATACGATGTCTTCTTTCAAGGCTGGCTTTTCACCAGATATAATTCTTTGTAGGTTAAATCAACTAAATTCATTTACATTTTCAGTTCTATGACGTATATTTATTTTTGTTTTCGTAAAAATATGATTGCTATGTTAACTATAAATCTACTAGTAATTAACATGTCTAATTAAATGAAAAAAATATTTCGTTACATTATTGTCTTCGTTCCATTCTCTTCATCAAAGTAATCTATAAGACTTCTTAAAACGGTGTATCCATTTACCAACATTTTTCCTATCACACTCATAGCAATTGGTAAACATTATATTTTATTACCCGACTGCGGAAGAAGGACGGTTATTATTCCATTAGTATGTAACTGCGTAAAAGATCTTGTCTACTTACTCAAATTACAAAACATATCAATTAATTTAATTGTGGTCACGAGGTGCTTGGCAGCGTTCGATAGCCGGTTCCCATCCCGTGAAGTAATCGTACCCAACTTGGCGGAAGCCTTGCCAAATCTCCTATGTTGTTTTGCAAGAGCACATAACGTAAGAATTCTCGTCGCCGAAAGCCATAAAACTATAAAACCATTGGCAGGGAATAATGGCTCTTAGAAACTACGTATTAGTAAAATTTGATAATATTTTTCGGTTTATGTTAATTCTGGTGCGAAAATATTGTGGTGGTATGTGAAATTCGCAAACACTTGTAATAATGTGTTTTGATATAAAAGTTTCAGCGGCAGTAGTTACTTTGTCTTCTTGTATTTCATAAATTTGATGTTATAGACATTGTAGAGATCCCTCTCGGTGTGTATGTACAACGTTATCTTTATCGACTGCCAAACAATGGTACAGTTATAGAGCGTATACTTACTTGTGTATTATGAAACAAGACACCTAAATAAATAAAATAGTAAAAGAGGATTTTTAGCAAAGTTGGTAAAACACGTCAGTTTTTCATAAGAAAGTATTATCAATACAGTCAATTCAGATTAAGAATATTTCAAAGTTCTTATTAAATATTTCACTCATTTATGTTAAATGATGAAAATGAATGAAAAATATTTATTTGACATAAAAAAATCTGTTGATGATACCAGTCAGCTAATATTATCATTAATTATCTCTTTTTTATTTATGTTTGTATTTGAATGTTTAGTTTTTATTAACCATAAAGCACGCTGTGGTTACCTGTAATCCAAATTGCAATGAGTTCAATATTTTTATTTTTTCTTTGTAATAATTGTATGTTATATGGTACATTCCGTTGGCAATCCCAAATAAATAAAGTAAACATTTTAACGCCGCAGGTTCCTCGATAATATTCTAACATTTCTTAAAAAGATAAACTTAACAATTTTGTCTTAACCAAACTTAATATTACGATGAATTTGTTTAAATTACCGAAGATTATTTATTAATAACATCCTCGAGATTATTAAAACGTAGTTCAACAAAGCTAATAAACTAATATTTTACCTAAACTTAGCTCTTTTTACATAAGTAACAAGATTCCTTCTATTTAGTGTTCATTCCAATATATTATTTTGAGATGAAAACATCTATTTAGTTTTAAATTCATTAGCATTTTTTTATTCATTTTTGAACTATACAATAGCATATTTTTTCCTTTATTTTATCTCACAAAGTTAATTAAATGCTAAATTGATTTTAATCAACGAAATCGAGCGTCTCTCGTTCTAAAATATTCCAAATTCAAATTGCCAAATGTATGGATTTTTATGTAAATTAACAATTCGGCTGTATCGATAATCCGTGATGGGTGTGGTGAATCAATTAAGCCGAGTTGCCTTGTTATGCTAATGAAATAAGGCTTGTCGCACAAAAATAAATTACTGAGGCGTAGTTAACAATGGCTTTAATCTAAATTGGGCTTATTGACTTATATAACTTAAGATTTATGTCGGTGAGATTAGCAAAAAATTGTTACTGAATTAACTATACGCCATACGCACACGCCATCGTGAGACATGGATGACTTGTACACCGACTTACTAAATATATTTAGTACTAAACATATGTAAAACCTCGTGCTGTCACTGTTATCCATTAGGAGTTCACAAAGACAACAATATGATTAAAATATATTTAGCGTTAACTATATTTACTAAGTCGTTCAAACATGCCTAGATATTAAGTCTCATAATATCCTTTAAGCAAAAAAAACTTGAGAGGTGTCAAGGGACACCCGGATGGAACGAAGTTCCTTTCGATTAATTAGTGAACGAACTGTCATAAAATTTTATTTCTTTTAAGTTATAATATTTTTTTTTTTATCATTAACAAATATAATGTAATATAAACTTAATCAGTAGGCTCAATTTTAGTAATAAATTCGTTGTATATTTCATTAAAATGTTACCACATCAATGCAAACATATTTTACCTCTTACACAATAGATAATATGTCATCGAATCACAATCGTCACCTAAGCAAGCATTGACATTTAATTAACTATGCAACTAACGAAAAAAAACTACTCAAAAAGCATTTAAATTTCGAATGTCACTTTTACGGCCGGATCTTTATTGTTACTGGCTGGTTTCATATGGCAAGTATAAAAAAAAATGTCGTTACAACTTTTCGTGAGATTTTTTTCCGTCTAGCCCCCTTTCACAACGCGCGATAAGGAACTTCGTTCCAAAAACACACTGCCGCTTGGCAGCAGATATATACGATGCATTCAAGAGAAACGACGCAAAGAGCAACCCCTAACTTAGTTTTGAATTTTGTAAAATACCCAAACTAGGCAGACGAGCATGCCGTTCGACTGATAGTAAGCGATACCACGGCCCATAAACAGTAATAACACCAAACAGCACCTTGAGTTACGAAGTACTATGGACGGTATTAATAAATGAATCTCAAGTTTGAGTTACATCTCAAGTAGACATAATGTATGAAGAGTTCAATACATTATGTCTACTTGAAATGTTACTCAAACTTGAGATTCATTTATTAATACCGGCCTTAGTCATATTCCACTGCATTCGACATCCTGAGACATAAGTTGTTAAGTCTCATTATGTCCGGTAGTTACATATATATTTTATAAGCAAGATGCTTCTCTCAAATAAAGTCTATGTGCATTATGGAACCTATTGTTTATATAACACTCCCTCATATCTACTGAAGGTTTTATGTTCAAACCAAGCGTAGGCGTTTGATATGTTCGAAGACCATCGTACGTAAATATGATATCTGCCTTGTTTGTGCTTCGTCAAAAGCATCACCAGTCTTAGTTTAGTATGAAATGACGTAATTTGTCATGTTTATATTCTTTTGGATCCGTAATTTGTCAGTTTATGGCTTTTTAATGGTGATGTATTATGCTCACGATGGCATGCTGAGGCATTTTAGCAACGCAAGACTATTTTTCATTTCTTTTTCAAGTGTCGAAATAAACATATTATTATATTATGATTAAGTATTTTTTTATGATTTTACTTGAATATAATTGTATATTCAACTTAGAAATTTTATTCTCAGATAAAATTTTGATAATAAAATTATTTGGCAGCAACAACTTCGACAAAATTTCAATACAATCTTGGCATCGTCTATTCTGTCAATACAACTTCAAAGCATTCCAAGTTCACATCTCTAATATTCTCAAAGACTACATAACCGGCATATGTGTGTATGTGAATATTACATCAATCCTTTCCAAATATTATTTTCGCTGGAGCAGCCTTCTTGCTGTAAGCTGGCATAGGAATTGCTGCCAAATTGCTCTGAGTTGCTTTCCACGCGTCATTTACCGTGCCTCTCTTATGTGCCCCAAACGAGGCGGTTCAAGCGAGGGCAGGAGGCGATAATAATTTTATTTTATTTTATTTTTCTTTATTTAGCATACCAACAGTATAAATTACATAATATTTTTTTTACAAGATAACATTCAATCAGCGAGGTACAATGTAATCATACAGATAAGAGGCATGCATGGCACTTATAAAATATTATTACATTTTAATTGCTACATAAAAACATAGGTCGGATATAGTTTAGAAATATATAATTAGTCACATATATGTAAAGGTTGTATAATAAGTCCAAATAAAAAAATAAAAAATTCATAAAAAATTCAAAACACAATCAAATTTCACTTAAACTTAAATTAAGTAGGGAATGCTTGAATGAACCCAATGTATTAGAGAAGATGTCAGCAGAATTGTTCATTTGAGTCAGTTTCAAATTGTATAATCTTGCCATACGTATTAGAGGGCTATTATATGACGAATTCAGCGTGGCAGTCGGAATATCGAAGATACGAGGATTGCGCACTGCACGGGAATTTGGTCTCAGGTAAAAATGACTGATAAGGAATGCATCCATAGATCCATTCACGATCTTATGGAGGACAAGTAGGTCAGCCACAATACGTCGCTCTTTAAGGGTTACCATGTTGAAATATTTTAACCTATCATTATATTCAGATACAGATTTACGGATACCATTTTTAATACTTAGGTGCCTAACAAAACGGGATTGGACGGATTCGACAAGGTCAACGTAAGTCGAATAGTGTGGGGACCATATGACAGAGCAATACTCGAGAATACTCCTTACCAAGGCATTATAGAGTAGGATTAAGCTCTCATTATTGCGAAATGGTTTGGATATACGCATAACGAATCCCAGAATCTTATTAGCTCTCGATACAATGTTGTAAATGTGGTGACGAAACGTCAGAGAAGAGTCAAACACCACACCCAAATCCCGTATAGTGGATACTCTGTCCAAAGAGGTAACGCCGAGTTTATAGCTGAAATTAGTAAAATTAATTTTGTTTGTAAAAGTTATATAAAGACATTTTTTCACATTAAGAGACATTCTGTTGTAGTTGCACCATGATTCTAGTGTTTGAAGGTCCCTTTGTAGCTCATCACAATCGCTAGGACTATTGACCCGAGTGTATATTTTAATATCATCTGCATAAGCTAAACAGTCGCAGTTTAGTGATTCCAATAGATCATTTATGAATATTAAAAATAATAAGGGTCCTAGTTTAGATCCTTGAGGGACACCAGATGTAGGAATGAATGGTGCTGACTCATATCCAGCCAACGCCACTAGCTGAGACCGATTACATAAGTAGCTCTCAAACCACCTCAACAGATTACCGTGAATACCAGCATGATTAAGCTTGACAATAAGAATTGAGTGATCAACACGATCAAATGCTTTAGCAAAGTCTGTATAAACAACGTCGACTTGGCCCCGAGCCTCGAAGGTACTAGTTAAAAAATGGGTATATACAAGTAAATTAGATGTTGTAGAGCGATTAACCATAAAACCATGTTGCCTTGGGCTTATCAAAGGATGAACATGAGAATAAACTGCCGCGTACACAATGCCTTCAAAAATTTTTGCGAAATGGGAAATAATACATATTGGCCTATAATTAGACACGTCATTTCTATTTCCAGCCTTATATATGGGAATAACATATGACATTTTCCATAAATCAGGAAATATTCCTTCCTTCATTGATTTGTTGAAGATCATAAATAGGGGCTTAACGAGCGCTTTAGAGCAAAGTCGAATAAATATGGATGGGACACCGTCAGGTCCAGCCCCCTTGCTTATATCGAGAGTTTTTAGGCCGTTTAGTATATCTTTTTCTTGAATGCGTATTCCTGGGAGGACGTAACTAGAAGACGGATAAGAGGCCACAAATGTATTGGGTGTTTGATTTACAGTATAAACCGTGGAAAAATATGAGGCAAATAAGTCTGCAACAGAGTGACCTATTGCATCTACACCATCATACGACATCTGAGCGGGAATGCCAATAAATGATTTTTTTGATTTGGTATATCGCCAAAATGATTTTATATTTATTTTAAATTCCTGTTCAATTTTGTTAATATAAGTCTTGAAACAACTTTCTATCATTTTCTTTGATCTTATACGTAGAGCATCAAAAGTGTCATAATCCCGGGGGTTGTGATATTTACTGAATCTAATTCGGTATTTGTGTTTTTCCTTAATTAATTTTATTAATGATTGAGAGAACCAAATAGGATAGTTATAGGATAGTTAATGTATATAAAGGAGGTAAAATCTAGATGATTGCTAAGACTTTCTTTTCTATTGTAGGTACATTTGTAGTATATACAGTTATGTTGCTGTAATATAACATAATAATGTAGAAGTTTAAGTATTTAAGCAAAAGCTTGGTAATATAAATATTTTTACCAGATATAAGATATTGCATTGAGATTTACTTGTAAGGGTTGTGGAAGCTATTAACATAAATATCTTTAAAAAAAAACAGCATAATAAAATAGGTTTGACACACACACTCACGCCTTTTATCCCCGAATGGGTGAGCAGAGGCGCAACTAGTGCACCCACTTTTCGCCTTGCGTATTCCGTCGCATGATTTGACGGGGGCGAGGATGTCGTCATATCGGGCAGAAATTCCAGACTCTGGACTGATACTGAATAGAAAAAAAAACAATATCATATTAACCGACCCGGGGATCGAAACCGAAACCTCAGCTATGCAGTCGTACCGTAATACAGCTACGCCACCGAGACAGTCAAAATAGGTTAGAAATGGAAAAAATGCTAAATTGAAATGCGACGACAGAATCATCGTTACACTAATTGTTTATGCCTTCGACCTAAAGACGTTGGAGGACTAAATTGCCCACAATGGCTCCGGATGTACGCTCCGACGCCGCTTCCTATTGCCACTACGAAGAAACAAAACTTTCTCTCTCTCTCTCTCTGTCATTTTATACAAAGAAGGATAGACAAACCTTGCAGTGCACCTGGCTAATTAAATTTTAATGCCTTAACACGATTCGATAAAGTGAATCGATTGAATGTAGACACCGATTGTAAAATGTCCATCGAAGGAGTTTTAATTAAACAGCTGTTTCCAATCTGGCATGCTAAGCGTGTTTATAATGCACGGCGTACTTTGTCAGAACGTTAGTAGTATTCACAATATTTTTAAAAGAAAATTGCATAGTGTGCTAAAATTAAAACGTCTTTGTCAACGTTGTGTATTTTCCATGCATAATTTTCTTCACCGCTTAAACTTAATAAAGCATTTTACTTTGTGCCCCATTCATAGCGTCGGTTTCGAGGCCAGTCCGATGAATCTCTAAGTGCTATGACTGATTCACTTTATCGAGTTTACACTTTAAGTGCGTTTTCCTTGTTCCTAACAATACTTGCTTTGTTTCAGTTTTCATGACTGTTACTTTACTAAGTTTCGACGTGGATGTGTTTTAGTTCACGCTTTGTATTTAATAATAATATTTACACTTTACACTGCTACTTCTTTCACCATTGTATATTTTATTGCATTTTGTATCTATATGGTCATCCAACCATCGGTTATGAAATAAATATCTAAATCGGTATGTACGATGGTTCATATTTGATCTTTAACATTATTTCATATCGTAAACAATCTTCGAATATAAGAATGGTGACCTCTATTACGCTTTTGTGTACACAGCGAACAGGATGCGGTGACACTAACAAGCTTGAATTGACGGCTCAGAGGAGGGTCCCCCCAAACATCACGTAAGGTTGCTAAAATGAGATGCCTTATTATTCTATTAAATATGTGAACTTATTACAGACCCGTTTATCTTTAGCCTTTGTTTTTTTATCGATGGCTAAGTGTAGTGGAGCCCAAAATAATGTCAACCGGCAAGAGATAAACATCCCTGGTCAATAAGCACTCTTTGCCTACTTAATTCACCAAAGATCTGTCGATTTCTTTCAAATTTATTGTATGAGATATAAATAAATGAATGAATGAATAATATTGTAAAGGCGAAAGTTTGTAAGTTTGTATGTGTGTATGGATGTATGGATGTTTGTTACTCTGTCACGCAAAAACTACTGAACGGATTTCGATGAATGACTACTGAACGGATTAACACATAGGCTACATTTTGTCCCGGGAAAATGAAAAGTGGGACTTTCATCGCGGAAAATCTTTTCAACGCGGGCGGAGCCATGGGGAAAAGCTAGTGAGATATAAATATGTTACCAAAAATGGAAAACCCTAAATATTTTTAAAAATCTCGAAACTCCCATAATCGTAGTATCGACCTGATCTAAGCCTGGACCTTACGATATCCGAAGTATGTTGCTACAACACTGATAAACTTCTCAACCATCGTAGCCATTAAGGATTCTATTATTATGGTGAAATTGTGCTTTACTTATCTACTAATGATGAAAGGATGCGTCTACTAATACCATGATTTTCCTTATGAATATTTGATGTGCATCATTATTCATGGCTCGTACCTTTTTGTTTAGTCACATAGTAGAGTATTATATTTGCTATATTCTTGCTATTGCTCACAAATAGGCGGCAGAAGCGTATATTGGTAAAATTACCAAAAACTTTAAGATTTTCAAAAAATTATTTCAAACAATACGTAATTAAGTAGGTATTATGATTCTAATAAAGATGTATCGAAGACTAAAAAAAACACAATCTATTAACAATCTTCTAACCATAAATAATTAAGATACAAAGTACTATTTTAGGACTCAATAACACCACATGACGAAGTTAAGATTACAAACTGACTTTCCAGTTCGAATCTACTAGAAATACACTTTTCATTCAGCGACTAATCAAACAAAACAAAACAGAATATGCGTCGTAATATATCATAGTAGTTAAACAAACTGCGATTGTTTAATAATGCACAAAAGACATCATCAATTACGGCGTGTCCCTCACCAAGTACCAAGATCTCTTTGATCTTCACAAAAGGGATAGGTAGTTCTGTTCCACGTTACACGTGTTCGGTACATGGAATTAGTTGGAGCGAAAATAAAGCGATGAATATATTATATTCTTGATGGTAATGTATATAAATAAGTTACTGTGTTTTGAGACGCAGAAAGACGTAATTCTGTTAGCTAATAATTTTTAATGTGTCTAAATTATTAACAGGAGGCACGATTGCAGGGAATTTAGATGTATTCCATTTTAAATATTGGGGATGGTCCTACTGGAACCCTAAACTCGTACCCTAGATAAAAATTGTTGATTCGTCACGTGCTACGTGAAAAATATAATCCATATGAATCTTACTAATATTATAAATACAAAAGTTAGGGCGGATATTTGTTAATAAGTCACGCCAGAACGGCTGAACAGATCTGGAAGAAATTTGGCAATGAGATGGATTATAGTCTAGAATAGCACGTAGATTATCTTCTCCGGGAAAAAAATGTAGCGGGATTTTTATAAGAGCTTTTCCATGCTGGTTAAGTTCAATTCCCCACGTCATGTTATCTAAGTCCACGCAGAAATTCTTCTAAGTGTAAATTCTTGGCAAGGCTCACTTGCACCTCATTAATAAGAAACGTGACTAAACTATGATCAGTACAGCATCTAAGTAAATGACAATGAATGGCCGTTAAAGGCACGTATCACGAAATGTTTGTTACGTGTTGGCTGGCACACGTTACGCGTGCGATCTGTTCCAAACTTGCAAATACGCTTCGATAAGATCATGACTTTCAATACATTTTATTGGTAAGTACACGCTTGCTGTCCATTACATGACATGCAACTTTTTGATAGCAAATTCACTTGGATTTCTTCTATTGATTAGGCAGCGTTTTTCCTATTATAAAGATTACAGGTTAAATTTTCGAAATTTGGGTATGCAACGTACCGTTATAGATTTAGTTTACTGTACTAAATATTTATTTTATTTGCCTATTGAAATTAGCTAAAGGAAGTAAGTAGTCAATTGTGACTACACCGATCACCTCTTACGGAAGCTTCAGTTCAGTTAAAAATTCTTCTGGGACCATGATGTTCCCAGTAAACATACGCAGTTGAAGACATGAAAATGCGTCCCATACTGAGTATGAAGAGCGTGACACGCAAAATAACGTCGTATCACCAAACGCCACTGCGAACATATTAACGCAAACTTACAAGCGATAACGCTATGGAATTGCCTATATCCTGCATTACCCGAATTTGTACACAAGGGGAGCATGGGCTAAATTAACACAGCGGGCGTGAAATCACATAGTGGTACATCGATACGCAATTTACTATCGGGTGTGGTACGTAATCGCGTACTTAACGATACGCGTCGTACCGCGAATACGTAAACTTGTCGATATAATGTGATATCGGCGCAATATGTACAATAAAGCGCCATATTTGCTTGCGAAATGGAGAAATATTTGGTGCTTTAGTCAGTGAATTCTATGGAAACGGCTGTAGGTTTATTTTATATGTTTTTCTTTTTCATAAAAATAGACATGGTTTGTAAAAGTTCTAAATTATTATTTTTTACTGGCTCTTTATAACCATCTAGTGTGAAGTCAGACTTTTTCAATCACGTTGCAGAAAGGATTTACTATATTTAAAAATTAACGGTAACATGAAAATATCACAAGTATTATTATGAGTTACATATTATTAATTGTTGGTTTTTAGTCTAACATAAGTACAAAAACTACGTAAGAATGATTGGTTCAGCTAAAAACATTTCAAGAGTGTTGACATCAGTATTAAAGTAATCGCTTCGTAGATGTAATGTTGAATATTATACAAGTATCATTACTGAAATCATTGCTACTAAATGCTTTTAAAACACAGTTTTGTTAAGTGACACTACTTGTAAATAAGCTATTACCCACTGACACATTTATACATAGTAAAATGTGGGGACAAGTATACTTACCGACAAAAAGTAAGCCGATTTTAATGTCATTTTAAACATTAAAGTAGAAATATAAATACATCAATTAGAAAGGTGTCCCGATATTAAAATATCATTTGGTGCCGGCAACAAAATTACCTCCAATTTAAGTAATTTTTACGATAAAAACACAGCCATCTGTCCATTTTAATAACGTAAAAAGCGGCCGTTAAAGTTTTATATTCTCGTACCAAGATATCTTGAACTGGAGTGGAATTCCTTTGGTATAAAACTTTTTGCTTAGCGCATTGATATACCATTTTTTGGCAAAAAACTTATAACTGTTGAATTTTAATATGCATGTTATCTTCATAAGAAATAAACGTTTGAAAAAGTTTACTTCAATAATGTAACACTGTTAGATTTTTTTCCTAAACTAGCCTTTAGAATCTTCGTGGATAAAACAGCTTATTCTTGTTATTACGGACTTTCCGATTATGCAAACGCCTGCTAGACCGCCCAGAGCTTATGGCTCTCCATATAGTAAAATGTGGCTTCTCTTAAATTCAACATCTCATAAACATACCTCGAACAGTGCTTATGAATTATTTAATCTCGAAGCTGCTTTAAAGACTTAGAGCCTGTTTTACAGGTTTCAATTAAATTTTACTTGACAGTTCTTGTATGAAAGAACTAATGCCGATAGTACATTCTATTTAGGAGCATAGATGGCAGTGGTTTTTTTGTTCTTGATCTGCTTATATATTTACGTAACGAGTAGCATTCAGCAAGCGATGAAATCGGCTCTTAGTCGTATATGAATACTTGAATATAACTTTTGTTTAACTAACCGTAGATTTATTAAAGTTGCGGCTTACATGCAAGTGTATGCAAACAAGTAGGTCATCAACTTTCCGATTATAATTACATTTCCATAGTTATGTTTACATCTAAATGATAAACGATAGTTTAGTATTTATTTATACATAACTTTTCGTAATGTAGTCAGGGTAATATCACTGTATCCATAATCTTCAGTGAATAAGGAAAATTTCATGGTCTACGTACATCAATCAGCGTTTATTCTTGAACTTGCTGAAACTCATGATTCATTCATAAGAACATAAATCTAACTCTTTTAGGACGTCAAGTTTACTGTTGATTTAGGTTTATGCCAATATGTGCTCTATTACTGTGTCATTACGAAAAAAAAAATACAAAGATAACAAAATTAAAAATGATTCAATTGTATGAAGCAGATTCAGTTACAAAGTTCCAGGATCGCAATCTAAAAGCCGCTTGAGTAGCAAAACATTAAAAGCCAGACAATCTTTGCTATTAAACTGGCATTTTACTCACCGTAAAGCGAATGTACGAACTCATCCGCTTTTAGAAAATCCTTTTCTCATTTACACAATTGAAATAATTTGCAACCAGAGTTTAATGTAATAAATTAAAATATGACAACTGTTTTATGCAATTTTTCCATCCATCCTGCAAGTATGTTTCCAGCCTAATAACGGTTTGGAGCACATAAACAATCATTGTAATTACCGGCCGGTTTAATTGAGGCAGTCTTTGGGCAAACTAATCGCAGCCAGTATAAAATATTTTGACGTCGCGATAACAACAAAGGGCCGATGTGCGTTTATCTTATCGCTGTTGAGCGTTGGGCCTTAATGACCCCACCGTTCCCACCGTCCATTACTTATGTACTTCCGAACTCGGTGACAACTTCATTATGAAAGGAAATGCTTTTAATCCTTTTAGTGTACGTGGAAATTAAGCGGCTTAAGTCGCATTGCAGCGGTGCGACTGCGGGTTTGAACACATTAGAATGTACTTGTAAATGGCGTTTTATGCTGCACGTAGAAAGGTTTTAAAAGGATGATGTGAAGGGTCGGTGTATCGAAGTTAACGCTAAACGAACGCAGACTATACTATGAATACGTATTGGCGGCGTAAAAATCTGTTCAAGTGCTTTGAATCATGCCTACGTAACGTTAATAAATACGACACAAATAAATTCATTTCGTATTTGAGTGGTTCATTTAAAATTATACCAGAAATATATCCTACTTACCTACTTGTACGAATTTGAAAGATATTTGAAGTTTTATTAGAAGTAGGTAAATGCTTAAACCAGTGAATTCATTGAGGTGATATTTGGTACACAGATACACCAACTCCTGCATTAATAGTGATATTTTTATTTGTAAAAATGTATGACTTTTTTACGAACAGATTTTCACGGAGCCAGAACTATAATAGAATAAATTGACTAATCTAATAGCATTGCGATGACCCTTCCCATAATAAATAAAAATAGCGGTACTCCTCCTGATCTTAACAATAATTATCTCAAAGACATTGCGCGATGTTAAGCAGGAATTATTTAACTCTTGACTGCAAAATTGGGTCCATTATCTTAAACAGAGATGGAATTTTCGCTGTTCGAGGATTCGTACAGCGTAAGTCGGTCGGCTGACATGTGATTTATTCCTTTTATCTTGAAGCCAGGGTTTCATCTGATAAGCAGCGGCTTACTAAAATCAAATCAGTGATTGTCCGCCCGTTGCAGCTTAGCGTCCTTTGTTTCCAATTTTGGTATTCTATAGGTAGCGATTGTACATCAATAGCATATTATATTTGCTAGTTTTGTAAATACATACAACTTTAAGCGCTATTTTAAGTCTTAAATATTGACTGCCTCGGTGGCGTAGTTTTATTACGGTACGACTGCAGTCCTGAGGTCTCGGGTTCAATCCCCGGGTCGGGTATATTGATGTTGGATTTTCCTGGAACTCAGTATTCGCCCAGAGTCTGGAATTTGTGCCCGATATGGCGATAGGCTCGCCCCCTATCTCATCATGGGACGGAATAGGCACGGCGAAAAGTGGGTGCACTTAGTTGCCGTTCTGCCTACCCCTACGGGGATAAAAAGGTGTGATTATGTGTGTGTGTGTGTGTGTGTGTGTGTTTAATATCGTTGTATCTGAAGTCTGCCAACCCGCACTAGGCCAGCGTGGTGGACTAAGCTCTAAAACTCTCAGCTGTAGAGGAGGCCCGTGCTCAACAGTGTGCAGTATATAATACAGGGCTGGTTATGCACGGTCTATTTCGTTCAACTATTAATCTTAACATAATTGATAGCATATTACTTTAATGAGATGTTAAGTTGGCTTAGATATGTAAGTATCATGATATAGCGGCGGCATCGTAAAGTTGTATAAACATATATAACAATATCAGCC
This sequence comes from Lapara coniferarum, assembly GCA_949316025.1. NCBI lineage: Eukaryota > Metazoa > Arthropoda > Insecta > Lepidoptera > Sphingidae > Lapara > Lapara coniferarum. The sequence goes on along the minus strand of OX438925.1, from coordinate 15,126,616 downwards.
CTGTATTATATACTGCTCGCTGCTGAGCACGGGCCTCCTCTACTACTAAGAGGGGTTAGGCCTTAGTCCACCGCGCTGGCCTAACGCGGGTTGGCAGACTTCACACACCCTCGAAATTATTATGGAGAATTCTCAGGTATGTAGGTTTCCTCACGATGCTTTCATTTCGATTGATAAAAAATACACACGTAACTACACGTATATTATTATTATTATTACGTATATAAACGTATATTATTGAGAAATCTATTTCATTTAAAAGTTGCAATTAACCCAATGTTCATTTGAACAAATTTGCCCACGTGATGGGGAAAGCCAGACATCCCCTCACTGCCTTGAATGCGATAAATTAGAAGACGTATACCACATTATCATGAAACGTCTTCGTAATGAAGACCTTCGGTTTCAGTTCCGTGATATTGTGGAAGGTATCGGTGGGTGTAATAGTGTCTTAGCCTGCCCATTATCAGCAGAGGCAAAAGGCTCTATAAATTTAGGATTTGTCTAGCTACTTATGTGGCTGACTGTACAGACACGGTGTAACTAAAGTCGCAACCCTTCCACGTCAACAAGTTGTATCAGCAATCTTTAAAGAAAAAAACAGGTATATCACTTCAACTTTGCACCAAAACCCACTTCAATAACTTAAGTAGGTACGTAGGTACCTTCGACCATCGGCCCATAATGAAATCCCACGGGAAATGTTAACCATCCTCATTCACGACAATAGCACTGCAAAATAATGCAGGCGAAAATAACTCTTAAAACAGAGACAATATTCGCGTAGAGAAATCCAAATAGATTCAGATCTTGTCCTAAATAAATGATGCCACGTATTTCCGTCTCTTGAAGAAATATAAATTCGTGCATGTCTATGATCTAACAGAAATTTATTTATTTTCTTTGGAGAGCTAGCGTAACGTATAATGTGACACAGCATTAGAAAAAAATGAAAAAGAGGTTTGTCAAGATCGTAGCTTGTGGCACTCGATAATCTCTGCTTACCTGTATGGGATAAAGGCGTGGTTGTTTGTTTTGTATATTTTACTTTCTAGACATAATAATCATAAATATTTTAAATTATTACGATAAAATAGACATCATAATGTAAAACTTATGTTAAATTAAATTGACAGGCAAATTCTTATTATTATCAAAAAATTATTACAAATAATATATTACCTGAACAAGTTAATGATTAGCATTTATTATTATCAACATTAAAAAATTTGCATGTCAATAAATTTGACAAAAGTTGATTGATCAGAAACAACTATTTAAGATCTGCATTGTACCAACTTTTTCGCAAATAAAGGATTCATTCATTCATTCATTCATTCTTGAAAGTTGATGTTTACGATGTAATTAAAAACGAATATGCCGTTTTGCTATATACGGGACACGAACGCGAATTGTGTTCAAATATAAGGCCGGTAATACCTCTACTCAGTCAAATACATTGTTTTATACTTTCCTGGGATATTCTTTTTTTAATCTTAGAAAAATGTTTCACCTCGGTAATTGTTATGTCGTGTGAAGAATTTCTTAATTGATATAATAAATAAATGCCTCAGATGCTCCAGCGTTTGTGATAACGCGTTTGAATTTCAAAATTTATTATGAGGCATAAACTGTGTACTAATTGGCGTTTTATTGCCTCTAACGTTAAGAGGTGTTCGATTATTGTTTATATTTTGATACAGTTATTAAAATTTACTTAGATGTTATTGCTGGCGTCTCGACGGTCCATTAGTTTGTCAGGATTTATATTATATATTTTTTTACTTACAAGGTTTTTTTTACATATCAATGCTTACATTTATTATACTTTCATTAGAATCAATTTTTATTTTTATGAATACTGTCAGAAAGCTAATGTAAAATAAATGCTGCGAAATTAAAACATATCTTTACAATATAAAAAAGGAAGCGGAAATAAATAATTCAAATGTCCATTCCGCCCGCATTCACTCTTTGAAACTCGATAAAATATGTAGGTATAATCCTACTATCCTACTATAATATAATCCTACTAATATTATAAAGGCGAAAGTTTGTAAGAATGTATGGATGTTTGGATGTTTGGATGTTTGGATGTTTGGATGTATGGATGTAAGGATGTTTGTTCCTCTTTCACGCAAAAACTACTGAACGGATTTCGATGAAATTTGGCACACGGGTAGATCATGTCCTGGATTAACACATAGGCTACTTTTTATCCCGGGAAAATATAAACCGGGACTTTTATCCCGGAAAAACTTTTTAATGCGGGCGGTGCCGCGGGCAAAAGCTAGTAATATTATAAAGGCGAAAGTTTGTAAGAATTTATGGATGTATGGATGTTTGTTACTCTTTCACGCAAAAAGTACTGAATGGATTTCTATGAAATTTGGCACACGGGTAGATCATGTCCGGGATTAACACATAGGCTACTTTTTATCCCGGGAAAATATAAAGCGGGACTTTTATCCCGGAAAAACTCATTCACGCGGGCGGAGCCGCGGGCAAAAGCTATTTAAGAATTATTTGCTAGTTGAAAACGTACGAGCTATTATGAAATCAGCACAGAAAACAAATGGAAGAGTAAAAATGTAAAAATCCAAGAATATCGCATGATAATTAATTTAAATTTTGTCTGGGCCAATCAAACCCCGGTGTCTTATTCTACAATCAATTACGTTAGACGTCTCCAACGACATTAAAGGGTTGAGTTAAATAGCTTGCCATAAATAGTAATATGATATGAATTGATGGTGACAGGTTCTCGAGAATTATGGTGTAAAATGGCTCGAATGGTGATGCGACGATTAATTTTGCTGTCAATATAATTTGATAATTGCCTTGAGGTAGTGAGTTTTGGGGCAGAGATTTCTAGGGATCGTGTAATATTGTAGTAATTGCCTACTTGCCTGAGTACTAGCGTACCTTTACTGTGATATTTATAAAATACAAAAACAAAATAACAAAGTAAGTACCTACTCCCCTAGAGCATTGCTTCGGGGTTGCCTTCTTGTCTTTTATTATATTTTGGTTGGCTTTTAAAGGCATTTTGGAGAACAATATCTGTTAACAGATCATGATGAACAAATTCCATTAGCATAGTGTTTAAAATTTTGGTGTCGATACTGAAGAGGCGTCAAGCGATGTGCGCAGACCCATCATTCACTTTCACAAAATGTTTACCATACCATACCAGCCCTGTATTATATACTGCCCACTGCTGAGCACAGGCCTCCTTTACAACTGAGAGGGTTTTAAGCCTTAGTCCACCACGCTGGCCTAGTGCGGGTTGGCAGACTTCACAAACCTTCGAAGAACAGAGAACTTCTCAGGTATGCAGGTTTCCTCACGATGTTTTCCTTCCTTTGGGAGCGATAATTCACAAAGTATACACACATATTTTTTTAGAAAAGTCAGAGGTGTCTGCTGCTAGGTTTTGAACCTGCGGACATTCGTCTCGGCAGTCCGTTCCACTCCCAACTAGGCTATCGCCGCTTATAAATGTTTATTTAATTTAAAAAACCATTTATAATCATAGTACCTTAAAATTTTATAAATTATTCGAAACATTCCAATAATTACTTAACTTAGCAATAAGTAATGACTAAGTACTCGTATAATTAACGCCCGCCTTTAGTGTATAAAACATGTGTACTATAAAACATGTGTAAAAAAACGCTTTTAAACACGCAAGAGTCGTTTTTCCAATCTTATTAGCTTTTCTTAGCAATGAAATTCTACACCTAATTAAGCAGCGGGATTCTAATTTGAGAAATCCGATTAAAATGTTAAATTTAATTAAAGATAATTTGATATTGATTTGTATCGGTGACTTAATTGAATTAGCCCTAGGAATGCCCGCTTTAGTCAACTTCACGCGTGTATGTTACAAATATCTTTTTTTACGCATTGACAGGATATAAAAAAGTGCTTACTTCGACACTGCGCAGGTAATAAAGCCACAAATGTAATCCTAGAAGCTTCGCTACTGATTTTTTATATAATAATTTCAATCAAATTATGTATTGTTTATCAATAATCGTTCGTTTTAACGATGAAGGAAAACATCACGAGGAAACCTACATATCTGAGAATTCTCCATAAAAATCTCGAGGGTATGTGAAGTCTTCGATTCCGCACTAGGCCAGAGTGATGGACTAACCCCTCTCAGTAGTAGAGGAGGCCCGTGCTCAGCAGTGGATAGCATATAATATAGGTCTAATTGCATTGCATTGCAATCCAAATGATATTAAATTGCGCACAAGAATATTAATATCCGAGTGAAAACGATGATAAATAACTAAATGTTGCTGTAAAGATCTCGTTAAGTAATTCTAATGTATTTGTTTATTATAGATTTATTTACTGTTGTAGAAGTTACGGTGGGGATTTTTTATTTGATTTATTTACTCTTATAATAAATTATTCTGGGCATTTTTTTGTTGCATCGAATGATGAGACGAGCATGTCGTTCGCCTGATGGTAAGCGATACGACCACCCATAAAAAGTAGAAAAACCATTCAGCACCTTGAGTTACAAAGTACTGTGTAGCATTCAACTGCGCTCATCATCCTGAGACATAAGGTGTTAAGTCTCATTATGTCCTGTAGTTGCACTGGCCACAATGCCCTTCAAACCGAAATACAACAGTGCATGCACACTGCTGCTTGGCGGTAGAAATAGACATTGCGGTGGTACCCACCCAGACGGACTCTTACATATAAGAGTCCTACCACCAGCATTTTTTATGTTTCAATTTCAATATTATCTTTAACATTTCTTTTATTTTATTCAAACAACAAAGCTTAACTCTGTTAACCGACATCTATAAAGGCCTTTATTCTCAGTTGAAATAAAAAATATACAATAACATGCAAATGTTTTTATACAATCTAATCCGGTACCACTTGAAGCCTGACCTTGCGGCTTCAAATCGGATTTATTCCATAAACACTGGCGTTATATTAAGTTTTAAAGAAATAATTTTATTAAATGAAAGCGATAGCTTAGGCCTTTGGAGTATGGCGCGAAGAGAACTGGAAGGGGATGCTAATCACAGTTGAAGTGAACCTGTAAACTTGAAAGTTCTCCACAAAGATTTTGAAAATATTAAAGCCTTCGAAGGCGAATTCTTAACTTAATAATCTAAAAGACTAACATCTCTTATAAGTTAATAATGTCTATGCCTCAAGTACAAAATACAGAGCTGGAACAACGTAAAATAAAAGTGATAGCCGATACAAATGCCGACAAATTATAATTAAATTTAAAGCACGATAACCTACCTACACGCGTCGTTACGCCCATAATGTCCCTCATGTTAGTTTATTGGAGATTTAAGAGAGTCTAATTCACTGTCACATTAAGTCTCAGCCAGTTGACAACTGTATACGATTTGCTTTTTACGAGTTGCCAGTATGGTATTTATTGCGTTTGTCACTACCATACAGGGAAGCGATAAACTCAAGCACGTTTTATTTTACGTAATAGTTATTGGCTACGAATGTTTGATTTATATTTGGGTTACTACTATTAACATATTATCGCGATTTGGAATCTTAGATGTTAAGCATTTATGTAGTCGCTATTAATGGCGGCTTTATTATCTAGATAAACTTGATTCGTTTATAATTATCTAGTATTTTAAATATTAGCTTCTGTTTTTCGAGTTTTTGCAAAATTATGTATTTTGAACAGCGTGATACCAGTACCTATTAGTATGATTATTTATTGATATTGAAGACATAAAATTATATTAATACTAGACTTTGCCCGCGGCTCCGCCCGCGTTAAAAAGTTTTTCCGGGATAAAAGTCCCGCTTTTTATTTTCCCAAGATAAAGTGTAGCCTATGTGTTAATCCAGAACATGATCTACCCGTGTGCCAAATTTCATCAAAATCCGTTCAGTAGTTTTAGCGTGAAAGTGGAACAAACATCCATACATCTAGACATCCAGACATCCAGACATCCATACATCAATACATACTTACAAACTTTCGCCTTTATAATCTTAGTTGGATGTATTTTTAGTATGATGATTTATTGATATTCGAAGTATGGCATTATATTAGCTGCTTTTAATTAATAATCGGAAATTATTGGGTAGTCAAATTATCACACCTTAAACTTAAAACTAAACTCTAAACATGTCAGACACAAAACAATTCTCTAATCCTACGCTCAGCTCATCTGTCAAATTACATGTAAGAATCAGATCAAAAGTTATTCAATACATTTAGTCCAAGTGATATTTGTTGACGCAAGCAAACTTGTTTGCTCTGGCCACAATCTGAGATTGGTAATAAGATGCGACACATGTACCATCCCGATTAAATCCCCTTCGAAAAGGGGACTTAAATGTAGTGATGTCTTGCAGCCCCTCGTATAAAAACCGAATCGTATCGATAGTAATTGAGAAGGATACACGTGGTCTTATGTTTTTATCACGAGAAATAGATCTAAAAGTCTCTAGATTATTTAGTAATTATCACGACATTTTGGTAATGCAAGAAGACATGAGAGCCAGTGGTTTTAGAAGTTGTCGAATTTTGGACGAAGTGGAACAAATTAAATAGCATGGCAGAATCTGTTATAAATCCAATATTACGCCAAACAGAAAGAAAATAAATAACTTAGCGTTATTTTTAGCTTTCTGGCCAATATTTTCTCAGTAATACAATCAGCCGCCAAGTTGCAGGCTTTCAAACAATTTCTCCAGAGACTCACTTCGAAACTTGCTTTATAAATCCAGTAGTAGCTTAAAAAGGTATATTGCGAATCATAAGACTCTAATTTTCATATCGAAATCATGTTTTTTTTTAAGTCTATAGTTAAAAATACTGATTTGATCACCATTTGTGACACTTTCCTTATTTGTATCCGCAAACAAATAATAAACCTCGAAACATTGGTGTACTAATTATATGTGTTCCTTTGAGAAATTTGTTCATAATAATATGTTGAAAAGCACGAATCAATCAAATATGCAATTGACTTTCTCGTCTTTCGATTTTTATGTACGATCCGAAAGAATTTAATAGCATTCTACTTACTCTTTGATAGACAACTTTGAACAATGTTTACCACGAAACTAATTATAATGACTGCAATTCCTTACATTGAAATAGCGAGTACCGCAACTTTAGTTTATAATACAAGTGGCACTGTAAAACTTATTGCATTAAAAACAGATGTGTTGATAAAATAAGTTTACGAAATATATATAGAAAAAAAATTATAAATAAAATTTATGTAAGTTGTGTTTCTAAATCATAAAATAACTCAACAATATGTTATTTAAGTGACTGAGTAAAAAAAAAGAGTGAGTATTTGCGTTAAGCTATAAAAATATGCATGCCTTAAACTAATTCCACTATGATTAAGGTGTTGTGTTATCGTTAACTGCATACACTCACAACGCTATTGATTCAATTCTTTATTTAACTAATATACGACTATTTCTAAAATACTTACAATTGTACCTGAATCAATCATCAGTATATGCATACGACCATCGCACTCTACAAATGCAAATCGATATCGATATTGGCGATCGAAAAATAAATTGCAACACTACGATATGATTGATCACTCGGCTTGCCGAAGCTTGTCAAGCCGAAGAATAACATTGTTCGGGCACTTGTAAACGTCTCAGTGGCGCGAAATCCTCTTAAAAGCGTTAGGTAACTTGCGTACGAAAATAGACTGTTGAATTTGGTCCTGGATGATAAATGAGCGCTAATCATTGTTGATAATTTGGGTTTCCCCTCGTTTTTAGCATAAATTGATTCTTCAGTAAAATTATATTTGTAAAAATGAAATTTTGTTCTAGAAGTTTGTGCTTACGACTCGCATGAATCTTTTTCTAAAGGATTAAATATTATGTAAATCTACAGGACGATCAATAAGTAAACCCATAACATGGTCTATGTAATTATCTATATGTCGATTAAATATTAGAAGGATTCCAATTACTACATCGCCGTAAGCGTTTTTGTAAAGCACCATTGAGTAAATAAACAATAACAAGAACTAGACAAAACAAAATAATATAACAATGAAAACCTGTTTATTTCAATACACCTCAGTCCATAATAGCAGTAAACAAGACTTCAGCGTAAAGCAGTGCCAAGTCTGTCATTAAGGTGACACACAACATAAATCTTCACACACGATTTCCCACATAAATAAAATAAAACACAATTGCGAATAAAAGAACTATAAAACAATATAAGTCGACAATTGTTTAGCATAATGTGTACTGTAATGAACTGAAAAATAGGACGGAAGCTGTATGAATAGGTTGGTGCACACTAAACAGTTTTCTTGACAGTAATGCTTGATGTATCTTTGTGATCGATCTTACTTGATATCTTGTTAGCACAATATTTTAAACATTTTTAATTATAAACCTTATACTTTTTTCTTTAGAGCTTAAAACCGACAATAATAAAAAAGGCATCATCAATAGTATTTGTACTGTGTATATATAATGGCTCATTTGAAGCAAGTGGAACCTACAGTTTGTAAGAAATAATATTATTACACTTTTTGCATCGTAGTTCTAAGTCAGATCACTTACGGTAATGCAAAACTTATTTTAGAATAAACAAGGTATTTTGTATTCCAATTACCAACCCATATATGCTCATAAGTTAATTCAAATTTCGAACTGTTTATGCATACAATAAAGCTTGCACAAAATGATTGGAGACTCGTCACAGTGCATTCAAGTGTGTATCGGCCGTAAGACCACCGGGCAAGGCGGCGCACTTCAAAGGGAATTCTCTCCCTTAATTCTCAATGTATAATCGCGACAAACATGGAAATATTGTGGAAGGGCTAAGCTTTATATAGGCTATAAAGCCATTAGTCAAAGTCAGTCTACGCTCCCAAGGTAAAATGTATTAAAAGGGTTTATAGCCCGAATTATTAATGAAGAATGTTAGTTGGAAGGATCACATTGTTTTCGGTTTTTATTATTTTGGGTTAGAGAACCTAGAAATGAATTTATTATTTACTAATAGTTATTTTCAATAATATTATGATCAAATATCAAATATGAAATGTTGTCGACATAATGTACTTTAATTACCTACTAAAAACGACCTTGAAAATGTCTTCTTTATTTATTATGTCACGTGGTAAATACTTGTAGGTGTATTATATAGTTTTATCTACAACAAGAATAGAAAGACTTGACCACTTTCTCATAGTACGCCTATAATGAGGAACAAGAACAATCATAAGCTGTCGCGCCTACTTGTAGTAATGTTCGGTACGTTGAGTCTTTTTAACTTTCCTTAATATTGGTAATTCACCCGCGATTATTTTGGTACTATTATGGGCGTATAATGGCGATAGGCTCGCCCCTATCACATCATGAGACGGAATAACGGCGAAAAGTGGGTGCACTAGTTGCGCCTCCGCCTACTCCTTCGGGGATAAAAGGCGTGAGTGTGTGTGTGTGTGTAATATGGTCGTTTAAGGTTCTTTCTTGTCTATAGCCTCCTGAACATGCCGCGAAGTCGAAAATTACGAAACGTAAACAATTTAAATATTCTATCTGTAAAATACTTTCAATTTTCATTTCGCAAACTTCCACCATGATAAAAACTAATAGTAAACAGACAGTATTGAATAAACATTTAAAAAAAATATTGATATATTCAAATGAAACCATTACTATATTTAGGAGCTAGAATATTATGAAATTAACGTTTTCTCTGGTTTTTAGTTTTTACCCAGAAATCTAATATTCCATTTTATAAATACTTTACAATTTTCGAATTACTTTCATGACAAATCTAAGCTCTATCACAAACCAATAAAAATAAACTCCAATATAATAACTAATCGTTTTATTATCGAACACAAAATGGACTTCAAACTTTTATAGAAAACTAACTTTTGCCCACGGATCCCCCCGCGTGTAATATTTTTCCGAGATAAAAGTCCCGGTTTATATTTTCCCGGGATAACAAGTAGCCTAAACCTCTTCCCAGGGTCTTAAACTATCTCCTTACTAAAATTTATTAAATTAGATTCATTGGTTTGGTCGTTACGGCTCCATCGGCAAGATTAAAAAGTTCGGGATACAATTCCCGGAGTATATTTTTCTGGGATAAAAGTAGCCTATGTCCTTCTCTGGATCTCAAACTATCTTCATACTTATTTTCTTGCGGTTCTACTCACAGATGACGAATTCCAGGATTAAAGTCTCGGTTTATATTTTCCCGGAATAAGAAGTACCCTAGGTCCTTCCCAGGGTCTTAAACTATCTCCTTACCAAATTCCATCGAAATCGGTTAGTGGTTAGCTGTAACGACTCGCGAGAAAAATAAAATCTGGGATAAAAGTCCCGCTTTATATTTTCCCGTGATAAAAAGTAGCCTATGTGTTAATCCAAGACATGATCTATCCGTGTGCCAAATTTCATCGGAATCCGTTTAGTAGTTTCTGCGTGAAAGAGTAACAAACATCCATACATCCACTCACAAACATTCACGTTTATAATATTAGTAGGATGATAATCCTACTAATATTATAAAGGCGAAAGTTTGTAAGAATGTATGGATGTTTGGATGTATGGATGTTTGTTCCTCTTTCACGCAAAAACTCCTGAACGGATTTCGATGAAATTTGGCACACGGATAGATCATGTCTTGGATTAACACATAGGCTACTTTTTATCTCCGGAAAACATAAAGCGGGACTTTTATCCCGGAAAAACTTTTTAACGCGGGCGGAGCCGCGGGCAAAAGCTAGTATGAAATAATCTAAGACATTCCTGATTACTGCACCATAAAATGTTCTAATAAAATAAATAAAGCCTAATGTTCTATGAAATATACATAGTATCACGCCTCTGTCCCATAGGAGTAGGCAGAGACTATAGATTGCGACTTTACTCAATTCTGATACACTACTTTCGCTTCCTCTACCTTTATTATGAAATTTAAAAGCAAGTTATTTTCGTAGTGTCTATGCATAAAGAATATGTTTATTTACTGCTTTTATTCTATGATATAACTAACACACGCGGATAGCCTTGGTGGGGTGGTTGTATTATGGTAGGTACGACTGCTATGCTGAGGTTTTGGGTTCAATCCCCGGATCGGGCAAAGTGATAATGGGTTTTCTATTCAGTATTAGCCAGGAATCTGAAATTTGTGCTTGTTATGGTGATAGGCTCACCCCCTATCACACCATGGGACAGAATATGCACGGCAAAAAGTGTGTGCACTAGTTGCGCTTCTGCCTACCCCTTCGGGCATAAACGGTGTGAGTGTGTGTTTATAATATAACTAAAAGAGAGTGATATCACCTATCGAATTTTTTTTCATTTGCTTTTTAAATATAGATATCATCTAATTTATCTTTCTCGTTATTTTTCATATTTCTAGACACTAAAACAGCATGCTCGTAAGCTTAGAATAGCATATTAATACGTTTTTGGCCATTTTCCATTATTGTAACCATACCTATTACCTATGAATTTTTGTATTAAAATGTTTACAAATATCAGTGAACGTCAGTTCTGCCCGCCTAGCATGCGCGCGTCGACAAAATTTTGTCGACACTTTTTCTCGGGTTTTTGTCGTTTATCGAATTATGTCTACTGACACTAACATGCGTGCTCATGCATCTCGACTTGTGACGTCACAAGTAGAGAAAACTGTAATTTTTACTTTATCTGTGCTATTTTTCTCTACGAACCCTAACATGACCAAATGATTTTATCGATTTTTGACATTTGTGACCGAGATATTTGTCTACGTTGCTTTTGTACGAAGAGAAAATTGTCGTATATCAACAAACGATGGCGGTATATTATTAATTAAGTATTACAATTGTATAATATGAATTATATAATAAATATGAATATAATATATATGAATATAGAAAAATTTACACGTGGTATGGAACCGCGAAAGGCATGCCCGCCCTTTTAAAGGTAATTTAATATATAAACAACCGCGTTTAATAACAATTTAAATATATGTAGATAAAGGAATAATGTCTTTTTTGTTAGGTGTTGTGCTCCATTCAATTTCGTGCCAATGGAAGTTATCAAAGACACTTTGTGCAATATCTTAGTCTGTGCCAGGCGGAGACTAATGTCAATAGTACCTAGTTTTATTGGCAGGTTTTGCATTCCATACCTATATCATGGAAAGTACCAACTCAACATAGTTTCAAATTTATATTAGAGCTACAATGTTCATTTACTTATAATACCATAACTTTTAGGTTTCTAGCTGAGTGAGTCAGTTTACGAGTCACACAATATCAGCCCAAAGGAGTATGGCTTGTGAATTTGAGGAAAATTTAATGTGAAGGCTATATTAGGGCCCCTTAAATATATGAAAATATGACCTCCGTCTGGACCACAAAGTGCACAATAGAAAAATTGGAAGAGATCAATGTTCAACTGGTAATATAATAATATCTTACAATACTATTAATTAATAAACTTCATTGATAATTATATATTTATAAATGTACTTTAACAAAATTTCTATCTTGCCTTAAATAAGATGGCATTATTGTGTTAACTAATTAGGTAGTGAGAACCCTTGAATTACAGACTATCTGCAGTTTTTATTTTGTATATTTTATACCAATAAATAAGCAACTTTGTTTATTATATTTGTAAAACCAGTAAGTGTATATTTTAAAATAAATGTTGCAAATTGTAGATTTTAACAGCAGAATATTCAATGTGAACGCTAGTTATTCAGAAAGATACCATTATTATGAAACCTAAAATACAAAAAAAAGTATAGGTTTTATTTATTTATTAAAAACTTCATATAAGTACTCTGAATGTCTACAAATAGACTTAACACTAGAATATGGCTATTTACATTTCTATATTAAATTACTATTGTTACAATTCTACATTACATTGATAATGTTACGTAACTGTGAGTTATGAAGTATTTTATGTTAGTGTATGGAGGAAACTATTATAAATGAACAGCACATTGGAGAAGAACATGTACAATTATCAGTAACTGCAAGATTCTGTCAAGCCAAATGGGCAAGAAATAATAGATATATATTATTATGAACCAATAAATAATTGTACATACATATGATTTTTAAAGCTTTTTTTATTTATGATACAAAATTTTCTACATTAATGTGGAGGGCAAAAGGACATTTCAAAGAAACTTTTTAATATAACATTTACATAGGGAACCCTATTGCTGCGGTACATTTTGTTCATATGTAATGTTTTATCTTGTGTAATGGTAAAGATAACAAAGTATGGAGTGTCCAAGCTCTTATTATAAGATTAGATGTTTATTTTGAAAAACAGTTGTCTTTAAAAATACAGATCTACTTTCAATAAATTATTGTTCAAACTGGACAAATAAAATTCTTCTGTAGGTAGTGTTTGGTGAGCTCATCAACATGGTGCTGGGTGTTGTGCTTGCTGTTGTACTGGGCTGGGCATTGGGATGAACTAAAACAGAAAAGAAGATAAAATTTCAATATATGTACTTCGTAATTTAGTACTTAAACACTATTGTTAAACAATAATAAATAATATCAAATAGAAACAAATCCTGGGCCTTGTGGCTGCAAAGCTTAACTTACAATATCAGTGTTGAGCTAATTAGGTTATTATTACACTATACTTACACCAATTGGAAATTTTTGGGGCCAAAACCACATCCATCTTCTTTCCGGTTGCACCACCGATTTCGCTGAGCATGAGCTATGTTGCATCGCTCCCGTGGTTGAGTGATAGTCATCCGGCACAAAGTTTGAATAAGCCAACATATAGTGGCACAAATAATTGAGTCTTGTTGGATTTTATCAGATTCTTGCCTTGTTACATCGTACACTAAAACAGTTCGGAGCAGTTATTTCATATTCGGTTCCTTATAGTGTACAATACATTAACATTGAATTTTTCGTTCACTTACGTTATTTAACTTTCATTTTCTTTAAAGTTACATTTAAATTGACGATAATTTATAAAACTAAAGAAAATAAGATAAATAAACTTTGGAATGACGTAAACTGTCACTCAAAACGTCAGAGAAAACAACAGTGTTACCAAATGTTTGACGGTTGAAGTCGCCGAAAATTCAATGTGAAGTAGCCTAAAATCGCTTCTTCGTATATGAAGAGGTGAAGGAGCAAAAAGAAAAAACAAACCGGCCTAATTTCCAATTTATAGTGGTCCAACGCGGCGAAAATTCAAAGTAGCCTAAAGTCGCCCGCTTGTGTGGGGACGCGGAGAGCAAAAAAAAAAAGTCCCCAGTTTTCAATAATTGTGTGTAAGGGGGATCTGAGTACATGTTTTGTACCCTCGAAGCTATAAATATCCTCAAATTCGACAAAAACAATGCATAACACACGAACTTTCCGAAGTAGCCTAAATTGGCGACTAATCACCATTCGCGTAGCCTAAACGGCGACCAGTCGCACTTCGCAATTTTTGGTCGCCCCGACACTCTTCAATATAGCCTAAATGGCGAAAAGTCGCCTAATCTGGCAACACTAAACAAAAATTGCATCATAGATCTATAAAATTGAATGAACTAAAACCACGGTAGCCAACATTAGAAAATAAAATTGTTAGAATATATATTTAAAAGGGCAACATCGGTTTGTCTTCACGAGTAAACTTATGTCTTCAACGAGAAACTTATCGATCATAGCGCGCATGTTAGGGTAAACGACATATTACTCGATATCGACAATTTGTCTACTGTCGTTATCGAGATATGTCGTCGTGCGCATGCTAGCCGGGCTGGTATACAAGTTCCTCTATTGCACTAATTTGTATATCAACGAAGCAAGAATCATAGAATTTGTAACACTCGTTTAATAGCTTATAATAAGTAAAATGAGTAAATATTTGGTAATCATAGATGCTACAAGAGAATATTGTATGCTACCGTCATATAATCTGGAATTTACGAATGATGGAACCAGCTATCAGGAACCGACGCAGATGCCTCTAAGTCCTTGGTCACGTCTGCATCATACACAATTCCGATAGCACGTCTATGCAATTGGTCTAATGCATAGTACCTATAGCTAAATTCGCCTTTCAAAACTTGCATTTATTTGGATGTTTTTGAATTTGGAATCCAATCGAGGTTAATTGTTTGAGTAATCTGTATTTCCTATTGTATTTTTATAAGTACTATAAAAAAATCACTTCAGTGTTAAGAAAACATAAAAGGTATAAGCTAATTTTCATTGGCCACAAGTCGAATTTCGGGCAAACGAAGCAGCGAACTTAAGTAAGTAAAATATAAAACCGTGTATCCCTTGGATAATTAAAACCAAAGTGCGTTACTAACAGCACTGTCACACATTTTAGATGCGAGGATCAAAGCAACGTCGCCGTGAAGTTTCCTGATGTTTCACGTCTCATTGAAATAATTTAGCTCCCTTTACAATCGAGAACTTACCTTTTTCTACTCTTGGAAATCCATTTACATATTTTTGCCGGACTAACTGGTCTACACCGATTAAAACCCCGTCATTCTTCACTATATCCCTTATATTGAAGGTCGCTGGGTGACCAGAAACTTACCTGGAACAAATAGAATATTTGATTATTATGTGCTGTAGTGTTTGTATCTAATTATTAGATACTATACACTGTCTCACGTATAACAGGAGAGGGGGTTGCCGGCAGTCTGGCAATCGTAGCTGTCAGTCCGGGAACTCAACACAGACGGTGCGGATTGGATGTGCGCCTGCACTCGGAGCTGTGTGTGGTGAGCCAGTGAAATATAGCAAGTATTAGCGTCCTTGGTGTAAGCACCACATTTGCAACGACAAGAAGTCATTACATGTGCTTTCTTGGAAATTGCTAAGATCTGAAGAACATGGAAAAATTGAGACAATGTTAATGGTGTAATATTATGTACTAGCTTTTGCTTGCGGCGTCGCCCGCGTGGAATTTTTGTGAGATAAAAGTAGCCTTTGCCCTTCCCAGGGACTCAAACTACCTCCATACCAAATTTTATAGAAATCCGCTCAGTAGTTTCGAAGATGTGCGCTAACGGAAAAACAGACGGATAGACAGAAAATAATTCAAAAAAATTGTGTTCTAATACTCTATTTTAGCCGTCTCCTTACTTTTTAACACGCTTTTATTAGCTTCATTATTACTTTTCTTTAAATTTGCAGACACACCGAGTTCTACTTTATTATAGTATAGATGATTATTTTTTTTACATTTTCAACAGAATGAATTGTAGTTAAGTTGTTAGTGATAAAGATAAGCTCAAGTAAATAAATTATAAATACAATGTAAGTATGCCAGCAGGTGATTTATAGTAAGTTTGAAACTAATTTTCCATATATACAATGACAAACTTCCAAGAAAATATTGCCTATTACTCGCAGACATAAATCAACCAGCGTTGACAGCAAAAATTAAAAACATAACGTTTGCCAAGAAGCCATTGAAATCCTTAGAGCTAGTATTATCCATGTTTACCTGAGTGAATTCGTGACCAAACGTTAAAGAACCGAATATTTCTTTTTATAGCACCTTATACCGAATTATTCGAATCGAGGTAGTTAAGGATTCATGTTACGCATGCAAATCGGCGTTCCATTGGGTGGCGCACGCATTTTTTGTTTCCGACCTTAATTTCGTTATTGGAAACCTTTTTCAGTACCGTTACTCCATTTTGAATAAAACATTTCAATTTTATCATTAAAACGTACAAATTTGATGATACGAAACCCATTTCCAATTTTCTGAGTTTAATTTATTTTTTTATCTTATAATCTTCTTTATCGTCTATAGACAATACCTATCTATATCACTGTAATGCTAATTTATATTATTAAGATCAGGAAATCCTTATGATTTTGTAATTTTGATTTGTCAATGATTGAATATTCCCAAATAAGAGTCATATCAAAATTTTGTCAATACAAATTTTCCCTCTTAATTTTTCAATATGCGATGTCAAAAAACAATGTCGAGAATAATCGCTCATACTCCGACTCGGGTTTTCATTAATGATTAAAACATTTCATACGATACAGATGAATATTAAAATGCGCCAATTACTTACGATATAGGCTTTTTATTTTAATAATATATAATAATGAAACAATACTGCAAGGTTTGGATATTACGATACTCTGCGCCCGATGCAATTCATAATCCGTTAACCGATACAGCACAATTCAAAAGAAAACAAAAGCGTATAAGCATTTATGGCGATTATCTTAGAAGTGGCCTTTATTGGCGGTGGAAGAGGCGACAAGGCCAATAAAGCATTTTCTTAACATAGCACCATTATGGAACCTGATATTCGTGATACCGTACACGAAGTCGGGTCTTGTTCGATTTTTGAAATTAAATCTTGCAATAAAAAACTGTTTGCGATTACGAATGCAAATATATGTAGTCAGAATTGCCTGAAATAGATTTGTCAACGCAAACCTAAACATTGTTTAAAAATTCCATTCCCATCGCGAGTTTTGAGTTAGGTTCGGCCAAATCGTGTATAGTGTACAAATAAAACAAAACGCATTAGGCCGGCGATTTAATTGGCACCAGCGGCGCTGCGTTACACCGCATGACTTCTGAGAACTGACCGCGGTTATCGTATGAGAACGCTTGTAACTACTGTTAGCGTTTTAAGTGCTTGCTTTGCTGTAAAAGGTGAAATGTACCTTCTGATTAAACATGAAAGAGCGATTTATTATTTTATTGCACTGACTGGAGTTGTCGTAGATGTGAAAACTTATTATGAAGAATAAATAAACACCGTTCAAATTACTCGTAATTAAACTATTTTATTGAATACGTTTGCTACTAGAGCTAGCGGAATTTTGTATTATGATTTTCTGTGGTGCGACATACATATGCATATACACTCACGCCTTTTATCCCTGAAGGGGTGGGCAGAGGCGCAACTAGTGCACCTACTTTTCGCCATTATTCCGTCCCATGATGTGACATATGTAAGTGGTGCGACATAAGTTCTTTTTATAGAGCTTTTATTTTTTTTTAGCACTAGACATAACAATTCCCGGCTAAAAGCCTGAGCGCAAGGAAGTATTAAACACAACCACACAACTAAACAAACATGATGCCTGATAAAGTATCCGTACAACCATTTCAAGCGTCAATCAAATCTCCATGTACAAAGTGAAAAATAAATTCCACATACCGCGTTACGGATAGAAAACGCCATTTTCAGTTCACCAGTTCATAGAAGGTCTAGTATATCGACGGCATCGCATCCGTCGGCTGACTGATTGGATTCCGCCGCTCCGACGCTCCTTTACCATCGTGTGAAAATAACACGTCACTCAAATACAAGCGATAATAAATTCAATTTTCTCTCTCTCTCTCTGGAATCGTCGAAATGACGGTAGTCCGCCGGACAGGATTAAACGCGTCCCGCTCGCCTTTTGTTCCCCGCAATTCCGCCGTGTCGTATTTTTTTATTCCGGTTTTTCGGTGCGTACCTCCCGGTTTTCCGGATGGTAAAAATAAGCTTACTGTTAATGAAAGAATAATGAAACGTCTTTGACGAAAAAAAGCGTTTGTTTGATTTGATTTTAGTGTTTTTTGAATGAATTGTACTTTCTTTTGAATACAGGACTGTTGAGATTTAAAATAATATTATAAATAATATTATTTACATAAATAAATAATAGCATATTATATAGACGCAATTTGTACTCTACATTTTTGTATACATTCACTTATACACAAATGTTAAACTACTGCATATTTTATAGAATCTATTGTTACGTGCTGGGGTTCGGGATAAACAATTAAAATGCTGATTTTACGTTAAAAGGACTTTTTTAGGACAACAATTAGGACTTTATTAGCACTAGAATACCAATAAACTAACAAAATCACTGCACTAGATAGGTACTGCAATATTCAAACATTCAAATACACATATTATAAAATCAGTCACCACACGTTCACACAATATTCGCTTCGATACTGCTCGAGTTATCGCTCGTAGTATTTTTCGATCGCTCTAGACCGCATCGCAAAACAAGACTGAATGCGCGGTTATAGTCGGTTGCAAGTATCATGGTAGTTTTTGGAACGTTCTCGAAAGATCCAGAATAGTCGGGAACTCTCTTGCAAATTAAATTCAGTTATCGCGTTTCCACGACATTATGGAGAAATCGAGATCTTTTGAGAACATTCTATCGCCAAACCTTCCACATTCGGATAGTTCTGCTTCTCACCAATAGATGGTGCTATTATCGGCGAGTACCAGTGCGCGTATCACTATTCACACACCATATAATATGATTAGATATAAAACATCCTAAAATTAGACAGTAGCAATCAAGCAATCAACTAGAATACAACTAATAAAATAAACAAAACCGAACACACAAAAACGTACAAACTATCTAATTAGAACGTAAATCAGATAGCCCGTAATGGTTCTGCGAAATGACAGATCTGACATTGGGTCCCCGTTAACTCGTTCGTTGGCTGTAAGTAATGTGCATACTTATGTATACAAAAATATAGGGGTTAATTGATTGGATCCCACAATCCACGCTCCCATAGCTTTTATTGCATTCATATTTCTGTACCAATTAGCTTGCAAAATTTAGTCCGGTAACTCCCCATACAACTCCGCCTTCGTGGTCTGCCTTGACAACTAAATAAATATATACTATTGTTTTTTGCCCCGTAGTTAATTCTTTAATTCATATTCCCGTTTTGCTTTGTTAAGTACAAAATGTTTGCGTGGTGGATGTTTTTAGAAAAAATATGTGTCTTGTTAATAAAACCATGTGTACATATAATAAAATCGTAGTTTTCTACAATAGAAGATGAAGATGTTTTGGTTTCGGACTTAACATTTATAGAATACTTGATGTATGTTGAAGATAAAATGGTGAAGCAAAACATAGCTTGTTAAAGCATCTCTCGATAACAAGGGATCAATAGTATTAGAAACTGCAACGGTTTTGATTTAAATAAAAATATGTACCACTGACTTTACAGAAATACTTTCACAAAAAATATCACCAAGCGAACGACCGGCACGAAGGCAATGACCAACTGACTCGAACTGGCAAACGTTCTATACTTTTATAGCAAAAATTGTAGATCATGTCATTAATACCCGCACAAAAAATATTTTTGCCCTAACAATAGTTTATATGCTATAATCCCGTATCCAAATACAAAATATATAACTCAACCATTTTAATTATTTAGTTAGCACTTCATGTTAATACTGGTTAGTGGACTAGAAAAACTAATCACAATCCCTCATATAAAATGCAGAAAAATATAAGTTTTAAACAAACATTTCTCAAGTTAAATTGGCTGTAACTCTTGCCCCGCGAAACTTAAGAGTATAAAAGAAAAATTCATTGTCAAGTCACGTATTTTGGCCAAAGTTCAGTCCTTCAGGAGCAATTTATTTGTGAATGAAGCTGTGGTTAACCTCTGATTTATTGCCCGGCCTAAATAATCGTCACAAGGCCGGAATAAGGCCTCACTCATATATCTCTAATTGAAATAAATTGAGCGACAAACCTATTTGTTTATTTAATTTAGTTCGTAAATCTTCTAGTTTTAATAACAGGTAAGTTGTAAGTCAAATGATTCATCGTAGTTATTACGAACTGTTTGCCCGCATAAAGGTAATTTACGTAAAATACCTACAAATTATACATTAAAAGCTTCCCATGAATCGCTTTATCCATAAGTGGAAACTAGAATAAAAACGGTGTGCATTTTTCAGCGGTCAAACTAATAGACTTGCATACGTAGAGATACAAGACATCACAATAACATTATGCATTATTTTTTTTATTTCTTATTACTTAACTAGCTTTTGCTTGCGGTTTCGCCCGCTTTTTTTATTTTTTTTGGAACGAAGTTCCTTATCGCGCGTTGTGAAAGGGAGCTAGACGGAAAAAAATCTCACGAAAAGTTGAGCGACACTTTTATACTTGCCCTGTGAAACCAGCCAGTAACAATAAAGAACTGGCCGTAAAAGTGACATTCGAAATTTAAATTTAAAAAAGACAATTTAAATGCTTTTTAGAGTAGTTTTTTTTTCGTTATTTGTATGTTAATTTTAATGTCAATGCTTGCTTAGGTGATGATCGTGATTCGATGACATATCTATTGTGTAGGTAGAAGTAAATGTTTTCATTGATGTGGTAACGTTTTTTTTGTTAATGGCCCTACTGCCAGTAGCCTGACGCGAGTCGGCTTTTCTGGCCACACCGGTCTTTAGGGTAACGCAGAAGGCGTTCGCAACCCTTTGAATTAAGTAACCATGCTGAGGGCAACCCATTAACGGGTTACGAACCTCGGCTCAGGACGGCCACTGAGAGAAGATGAGACATCAACGATTAGGGAAAGATTGGTTTTTAGGCATAATCCTATTATATTGTGTTGTCATCGGCACGCGGGCCGGAACTGCTAGGGGGGTCAGGGGGCGACGGGGAACGCGGCGAGGTCCTCAACGGCGAGGACGGAACTGCGGTCTTGTGGAGTGTCGGAGTTTTAAGAACTCGTTCTTACGGCGGATGGCCAGAGTGATTTCGTCCTCTGGATTGGTTAATACGGAACGCGGCCGTCTCCTTTTGGCGCGGTTGAATGGACAACAAGGTTTCACCCGCGTGAAAGAGTTTTTACTGGGTAAAAAGTAGCCTATGACCATCCCAGGATCTCACGCTATCCCCATACATTCAGTAGTGTCGGAGATGTGCAGCAACAAACAGACAGAAAATAATAATAAAAATCGGTGATTGAGTGTTCCATTGCCCTTCTTTAGTCACTCCCCTTTCTTTTTTATCACATTTCTTTCAATGTACAGATACAGCGGGTTCTACTGCTTTTTTATACCTAGTATCGATTTTAAGTGTGGTATTTTAGGCCAGTTTCGCAACTTTCAAGTAAATTTTATTTGACAGTTATCGTATTAAACAGTTACTGCAGTTGTTACTTATTTGGGAGCATAAAATGGAGTGTGACATTTGTATTCGGTCGGCTTATTCATTTACATGACTAGTAGCATTTACTCAGAAGTTGTGAAGAGCTATGGTGTATATTATAGTCATATCAACTAATGTGTATACCTACTTATAATAAAAAATATACTTTGCTGCTATTAAATCTTAGATAAATCCCAGCGGTGCGTTTTGTAAACTGGACAAGGCGAACTATGCCTATGGGCAGCCTAAATTTGTAGCAGTAATCTGTATCACGTTCGAACATCAGATAGCTGGAAGAGTGTCAAGTTAAGTGGTCCTTACTAGTATATCAAACTGATTTCTACTAAGATTGGACGAGGTCAGTCCGGGATGGGGTTGGGATGAAGGAAGGCTTAGGTCAGGAATAGCCCACCCAACCTGGATGGGCTACGTTGATATCTAAAACTAATTATGGTTAATGATAATTATAATTACAAAAACCGATACAGAATGATTATTGCAAATGTTATCTGTATATGCAAAGGTATTTAAAATAAAAAGAACACTACTTTTTGATGGAGATATTGATTTATACTTAGTTTCTAAAATAAGGTACAAATTTTATTTTAGATAATAATACACAAATTTTATTTATTTTATGATAGAACCAACAAGTAATGAATATATAAAGATATTAGACAAATAGACGCGAATTTATACAATACCTATTAATTTCAAACTGTTTGAAATGCATCATCAGAAAACCTCCAAGTCCTACGTAATATACGTATCTATTACTGTCATTTTGTTCTAAAATAATATCACTGCTTTTCATTGTCCAACACTGTGGGCTTATAATTTGAAAAAAAAAAACACGATGCGTCTCCGCTTCGTTTTATTGTGATTAGTTGAGAGACTGACGTATCGGTCTCTCTATCAATCACAAACATCAAAATACCGATACGTCAGTCTCTCAACCAATCACAATAAAACGAAGCGGAGACGCATCGTTTTTTTTTTCACATTCTAAGCCCCCCTGAACCGCTAAAACAATAATACTAACCAATAAAACTATTTATGAACTATGTACAAAGCGGTGTTGTTTCAAAGAGCGCGCGTATCCGAGCGAGTGATTACAAAAATGAAGCCAGTTTTACCCAGTACGATTTACATAAAACTTGTTTAAATGTTAATCTGTGAGCTTGGGTTGGATTATGACGTGCCCTCTGACATGCGGTGGGCCTGGGGTTGCCAGGTGTTGTGGATTTCGAGAATATCAGAATTTTTAAGTATAAGATTGTTGTTTGTATGACATTCATTTCTCCTAGGAAAAGTAAAATAAACATAGCATTTTAAAAGCATAGCTCAGTTCCTTTCATGGATAATATAACAATAATATTGTTGAATTTAAATCCAAAATTTCGTACTGTGATGAGTCCTATGATTACAGTTTTATTTGGAGTGTGTTTTAATATAAGTTATATTGTACAATAGATACGAAAATTTAATTTCCCGGATACTTTCAAAATCAAGTACAAATCCGCAAATAATCACTTACACGGCAACCCCACGTCTGAAGCTCAGTACATGAGCACTTTAATAATTTATACCCCTTTAGAAGGGATACCAAGTTTCGTAATAGTTAAAGGGTGTAGCCCACTTACTTCTATAAGGCTCGTGTGGGGTCGCTCCGAAATTCGTAACGACGACAAACTCTTTAAGGACTCATTACGTGAACCTTAATAAAACCGTAAATGTATGTACGATGGCACGGACTTTGAGTTATTTATGTTTACTTTGGTACTTTAATACTCCCGCGTTTGGTAATGGGACAGAGAAGTTCCATCATACGAGGCACTTAGACCTGGGGAAACTCACGGCATAAACTAAATGGCAGGTTGTGTTGGTAGAAAAGTTGAATTTAAACGTATTTCCATGACATAGCTCTTTATATTCAATGTCTATTCTGTTGAAAATAAACAGAAGACAATGCAAAGGACTACAAGCAATCAAAATATCTAAAAAAATGTCTCTCCGTAAAATATAGAACAAAATGTTTAAGAATCACAAAACAATGAATCCTACTAATATTATAAAGGCGAAAGTTTGTAAGAATGTATGGATGTATGGATGTCTGGATGTTTGTTCCTCTTTCACGCAAAAACTACTAAACGGATTTCGATGAAATTTGGCACACGGGTAGATCATGTCCTGGATTAACACATAGGCTACTTTTTATCCCGAGAAAACATAAAGCGGGACTTTAATCCCGGAAAAACTTTTTAATGCAGGCGGAGCCGCGGGCAAAAGCTAGTTTATAATAAGTGAGTCATTTGCTAAGTCTTCTGTTCAATCTGGCTCATAAAATTAAAGTGACTTTAGTTCGGATGACATTAAATAGGTGTTGCCAATTAAACGACAGTTTTAGACAGTTGTCAGAATTAATTTTGTAAGTTTTCTCGGCTTACATTTAGTACGATATTGCGATGCAATAAATTAGAAGAGGGCCATAAATGGATGACCTTTTTCCTGTCATTTATTACTCAACAGTCGAATTGTCATCCCCTCATAAGTTATTCAACGGAACTATGTTTTTACAGAACACACCACGTGTTTTGACTCGCAGGTGCTGTTTCTAGTATTGACAGTTTTGAGACCAGTAGTTTGACAGCTGATGCCTCCATGAATCGTTGGTGTGAAGGACTTCTTGACTTCTGATGACATAAGTGTAGATAATAGCGTTGTTGAAAGATTTCATGAACTTCTTGAGATTATCTTTGTATCATATTTTGCTAATCCAATAACACCTATCTTTCAAAGTCTTCCCTGTTAGGCCGTAGGATCCATTAAGAGTTAATAAGGTTCATTTAATTCTCGAAGATATAAATAGTATAAATTTTGTGTTGGTAAATTTTCATTTTAATATTTCCCCCCACAAATATAATTTATTAATCGCATTGTTTCTCACGTGTCTCACCATCACTAATCACAAAATGGGTTGATATTTCCTTTTAAAGGTTACCCACGTGACATTTACAAATGATGTTTACACGTTAAATCTACGAAAAGGGTAACCATAACTATAATATAAAGTGTGGCCTTGCAAATAAAATATGATTGCAAGGTAATTAAATTCAGTTAAAATAATCCAGAAGATAGCATGGATAACTCTAATTAATTTTGACTAAAACAAAATACATTTGATAGTCTTTTTCGAAATTTTATACATATCTACATACACACACTCACGCCTTATATCCCCGAAGCGGTAGGCAGAGGCGCAACTAGTGCACCCACTTTGCGCCATGCGTATCTTGTACCATGATGTGATAGGGAGCAAGCCTATCACCATATCCGGCGCAAATTCCAGACTCCGGCTGATACTAAATGGAAAAATCCAATAGCACTTTGCCCGACCCAGGGGTCGAACCCGAAGCCTTAGTATTGCAGTCGTGCGTAATACAACTATGCCATCGAGGTAGTCTATCTAAACGTATCTATCTGAAAATAAGGCCACTCAATTATCATTTTAATGAATTATCTCATCGAAAAGGCTTTTGGCAACATATCATGGCCGCAGTCAGCCCGTACAAATAGCCTTAAGATATTATTCCGTCTTGACAGACAGAAGCAATTCAAAGAAGATATATGACTGGCAAATATACACATTGTATTTTTTGTCTATAAGTAACGAAGCATTGATAAGCATCTGAAATAAAAAATACACTTTATCTTTATTATAATACACTCAAAAACAGCAGTTCAATAATGAATCGCTTTGTTACTTTACACGTGACCGAATTCTCAAACTTAAATTCAGCAGTCCAAATACGTACACAATGTAGCGAGGCAGTCACGCGGATGCTACTTATAATGGAATATTACAAATACAAAATTACTGTGATCTCGTCCAAATTACGGCGGCGAACAACGCTTCTCGATATAATTGGGCTTGGTCACTTAGTGTGTGGTTTGAGCAAAGAGCGACCGACGGACGACCGGAAATTAATTTTAAAATGACTCCAAATTACACACAATGGCGCGACGAAAGGTATCATCTTTGAAATTGAATATCATTGCTTAAAATGTTGTTCTATTAACACATGTTCTTGATTGTAATGAAGATGGTGTCGAATACTAAGTACTCGTAAATTTTGGTTATGGAAATAAATGAGATGTCATTATTAAATTAATACTGCCTATCGACTGTCTCGGTGGCGTAGTTGTATTACGGTATGTCTGCAATGCTGAGGTCTCGGGTTCCATCCCCGGGTCGGGCAAAGTGATATTTAGTTTTTCTATTCAGTATCAGCTCGGAGTTTGGAATTTGTGCCCGATATGGCGATAGGCTCGCCGTCTATCACATCATGGGACGGAATAATGGCGAAAAGTAAGTACACTAGTTGCGCGTCTGCTTACCCCTTCGGGGGTAAACAGGCGTGAGTGTATATGTATGTATGTACAAAATCTACTTATATTGTGTTAGGTGTCAACCTGTTTCACAAGTTTTAGGTAAAATTTATTTGACCGTTATCGTATTAAACAGGTAATGTAAAGAGTACTCAATTTATTACTATTTATTTGGGAGCATAGATCACAATTTAACTTTTGTGTTTGGTCGACATGTGAATTTTAATTTCAGAAATCATACACAGGAAATAATGATAAATTATTCAATTAATAATAAATAAACTTTTAGCAAATCTTTGCAGCCAGAAAAATGCGAGGTACTAAGTAACATCATCATTAAAGATTTGAACTTTTTGTGAAATCAAAACGAAACCGTACGAGACATTTTAAACGAGATAATATAAACGCCTGAGGCGATATTATTAATGTTGTTATCGCGAAACGTCAATAACTTGGAACGTGAGTAATCCATCTCAGGAGGATACCGTATTTGTAATGACGATGATGGTTGCCAAATAAATAATGACCGCCGAAGCAGCTCTGATGATTATGATAAATGGACTTCTGATGAACAATGACTACCTTTCGTTTGAATTTGTGTTATAACATTTATGAAATGTGCATATTGATAAATGTTTACATATTTTATTGGAAATTGTGTTGGTATTTTACCTGGTACCAAAGTCTGTTTGCACAATATAATTGAGAATATGATCAATACTAATTATCAAAAATAATAAAAGATATTAGAAAGTATAATATACTCTTTGAATTTCGAATCTGATTAATATGAAGCTAATTTAGAAAGAGCATATCACTTTTCAGTCTATCTAAACGAATGCTTAGAATATAATTGAACACTTTCTCATTTTGACCTGCTGACTTATCAGGTAGTTGATACAGTATCGGAGGATCTATTCTACGCTCGAGCAATTCGAATCATTTGGATGATACATCGACTTAGAGAAAATAGAAACATCAGTGATATTGTTGATGAATCGGGTAAACATGACTTATAAAGTCTTTGTAATGAAAGTATATTTGCGTCTCATTAAAGAGATTGAGCAGTTGTTTTGTTTTATGTAACTAAAAAGCAAATTACATTTGCTGTCATCACTTCAGAATTTACTATGTAAAATAATGATAGTGAGAGCCATGTGCCTGCCAGTTAATAGTATCAACACCGTTTCACCACCAATACACCACACTGCTCATATATGTATGTTCAAGTATTTGATGGAAGTAAACGCATCAACAGCTGAATGGATTTAGCACTCATGTAGAAAAGAACTGGATTTACATAGGCTATTTTAATGCCGGTAAACATGTGGGCGAAACCAAGAGCAAAAACTACCTTTTCATAAAATGCACTTACGTACCTAATCCTTATTGTTACCTCTATACGAGCGTTCTTTACCTCTTCCAGATATCTCTTTGTTTTCATACCGATCGTTTACCTCTGACCACGGACAATAAATTGGATTGAAAAGCAGCAAGCATCTCGCAGTACTAAATCAATCAAACGGCCATGAAATATGATCGTTTGTAATATTATCAATATCGAGCTCGGAGCGTACTTATTCTATATGTTGATTAATTTCTTTTGTTCCTATCTTCGATGGAATATTCAATCGATTTGTAACTGTTATTTCCGGTGGTGGATGTTAAGATAACTGGTGTTTAAACGAATAGTTTGCTGAACAGGAATTTGTTTTTGTATTTTTTGTTTTGTCGTGTCGCGGCCGCCCACTCGCTTGGAATGTTGCTATCTTTGCACTCTTGTACTGGGAGCTTGGCCCATTAGTAGAGAACATGTAGATTTTAATTTGATTTCAGAATATAAAGAGCTCTGTCTGTATCTATTTTAGATTTATTTTTCGTAGATATTCAGAAAGACGTAGTAATTTAAATGTGGTAACGTTTGTTGTAACAATAGTTTTAGGAACTGATAAGCGTGAATACTTTTCTCTCAATAAATTTTTAATTCCTATAATTTACTATTGTTCTTTACAAACACTGACTTCGTACCAATAAAGAATGAAATAAACATAATAAACAACAGGTTAACAGGAAAGTTCTTTGCCGAGCCCTGCGCTAATTTGTCAGCGGTAGAAAAGTTATTTATCCACTATAATGAACGGCCAGCTTATCTCGGCATAACGCAATAGTTTTGACGGCCACGCCAAGTTCTGATTTATTTACTTTGTGCCGAGTCAGAGGTCGAGAGTGTGTTGCTTTGTTATTAGTAATTTTATTTATAGCAATTTATTTATTTTTCTAGTTTCATTATGCTATACTTAAATTAAAACTACATTTGTCTCCTTTCCTCACTTCATAGTTATGTATTACCTAAGTCTACATTTATTTATAATGTCAAGTAACTTATGTTCCATAAATCATTAGTCAACCTTCGACACTTTATGCAACATGACTGATTTATAATCATGATAAATAAATCGGTTTCATGTTTAGAAATCGTTAAGTCCAAAACAGCAACAAGTTCTCAAAACAATGTAATTAACCACTGCCACGGTTTCCCAACAAAGGAACCTCGTAGATTCCCACAGGACAGCACAAAAACTAACCCGTTGCCATGACAACGCAATAAAGAATTCGCCGGCAACAAGGTATCATTAACAAGAAATGTTCAGTCATACAATAATTGAACTGTAATAAATGATAATACAATTTTATATTGTGCCGTAATCGCTTTATTTTAATTGGACGAAGAACCCGCCTTGCTCAGTTCGGAAAATATGTTAATTGCAAAGAATACGTTAGGTATTCAAGATCGTTTTTAATTGCAACAATAAATTAAATTTTATGACGGATACTAACCAACGTTCATTGGGCTTTATTTTTCTAATTATATAGAATGTTTATTACTAAATGACTCATATAATTCAATCTGAATTCGGAACCTTTAACGTTGATAACGTACGCACGTGACCAATCATGTTACTAGTAAGCCAAACATTTACGACAACGAAATATGTGCCGACAAATTAGATATAGGAACATACCAGGCAATTGAAAATAACAAACAGAACAAACACAATCTATTTATGACTAATAACGAAAGTGGGTATTTAAATCAATTGGCAAGGGAAACTATCCACTCGAAATAATGAAACTAACGACAGGTAGACACGAAAGTTCGATTTAGTTCACCAATAAGAGAGAACGATGTCTACAGGGCAGAATATCGACCGTGCGATGATGTCTAGATATTCCACGTTACGTAAGCATACGTGGAACTCGTAACCCTTCGACATAAAGTCGACGATGTAGGCAAAGAAATGCATCAAAAGTCTTGCGTGGTGTACGTGCTTTGCAAATCAAGTGGCTTCAAAAGCGGATGGGAGAACCACGTCTATGAAAAATCGTGACGGGGGTGACACAATAAGTGAGGAAAGGAGGGGAGTTACACAAGGTGTTCTAATCGGAAACGCACCCTTCGTTGAGACCGAGCGAGCGAATGGTGGATCTAGCGATAATTCAATGTCACGCGAACGTTTGCGAATAAGATTTTTCATGTTAAGCGACAAAGGTTAAGTGGATAGAATGCCGAATGACGTGTTGAATTATTGGAGAAAATTTTATCGTGTCGGTTTTATCACGTTTTGTTGAAGGTGAAATTGGCGTCCCTTAAGTATTTCTGTTTGCATTTCTTTTTATATTTGTGCATCAGAATGAATAGATTGAAAGCTGTTTTATTCA
This sequence comes from Lapara coniferarum, assembly GCA_949316025.1. Lineage (NCBI taxonomy): Eukaryota > Metazoa > Arthropoda > Insecta > Lepidoptera > Sphingidae > Lapara > Lapara coniferarum. The sequence goes on along the minus strand of OX438925.1, from coordinate 15,096,548 downwards.
TCACAACATGAAATATGAACTTAAAAGTGAAGATGTCTTGTAGCTTTATTGTTAGTATAAGTTATGTGTGCAAAAGTTACGTAACACGCAAAATTGAAATTAAATTTTAGGTGTCAGATTCAAAATTACTACCCTTCCGCTACTCAATTTTGAAAACGAGCTGGAGCTTAAAAAAAGTCTTTAATATAAACTATTTATTTGCAATTGAATTCAGATCTTTTGCTTTTGAAATAAAGCTGAAACTTCCACATCCAAACTCATCACTTGTAGAGGTTTGTCCCCACTAATTGCTAATGAATTAGCCCGTCAATAATATCAAAGCAAAACGCCAGCTGTCAATTTTGAAGTTGACGCCTATTCGAGGGTGGTTTATTCCAATTTGCATATTCAGGCCTTATTTACAACAGAGTAGAGATCGAAATCCCTTAATGGAATAGGTCTGTTATTTTGTATTAGCCGTAGCGATTTGATTTGATTGATTAGAAGTGTAATGTGTTAAAAGCTTGTATAATATAAAACACATTCAAAATTATGTAAATTCAATTTTAAGTGCGTCAGCAATACCCACTTTGTCACCTTTACCAAATAAAAATGTAGTTATAGATTTATAAAAAAACCTTTTTGTAATCAAAAGATTCTGAAGGTTTTTTCTAACGTGTCAAATAAAACAAACAAACAAATCGTTAGAAACACATAAAAGACGATTTTAAAACAATATACCTATATATTTCGACTCCAACTTTGTCATGCTCAGGCTTTTAATAATTTCAATAGAAGTAATGATCAAAGAACGTACAGACGTTTGTGTATAAAGATACGCAAACCTTCTTTCATCTATTTTACAAATCGCACCTTTAGGATGAAAATGACACAATTCAAAAAGATACAAAATTGAGTTATCGCCATAAAATTACTTAAAAGAAGTTCAGGATACAATAATAGTTCAAACACAGCCATATTCAAGCAGGAATAGGACAAATCTGTTATATCGGTCCCTTTTTTATTATATTTTTATAAATGAGAGACTAGTTTTTAGTCATTTTAAAACGACAACGCAATTTTCTATTTTTTGAATTGTGTCGTTTTCGTTCTAAAGGTGCGAAATATTGTAATTTAAAAAATTACCTAAGTGTTACGTTATAAATAAACGAAAATCAATATGCAATAATGTCGTTTATTCCGATGCTTACAATACTCATAATAACTATTATTGTTAAAACCTAGTGCGTGGAAGGCACAACTTGGCACTGCCTCAGTCTGTGGCTATAAAAATAAAACGAAACGCCAAACGCAAGTCGCTTGGAAGAATCCAGTTTCTAAAAAGCCACAAGTTATCGTAAAAGCCGATTCGAAGGTAAGAACTGCGAAGATCCAGCTGGCAGTAACCAATGCCAAACTAAATTCTAATAGGAAATATTTTTCACCGTCACGAACTAAGTATTTTCGATAAATTGCAAGGTTTAGTGTGCATGTTCTCGTGTATAAAACATTGCCAACATAAAATGTGAACGCGTTAAACTTTTACTTATCACATAAAAATATACGATGATTTTCAGGCTTTCGAATCGATAAGCCAAAATTGAACCTGAGTCATCATCATCATCAGCCACATGACGTCCACTGCTGAACATAGGCCTCCCCCAAAAATTTCCAGACGGACCTGTCAAAAGCGGCCTGTATCCAGCGTGTTCCTGCGACCTTTATCAAGTCGTCTGTGCACTTGGTTCACAAGACACTATATGTAAGACATTTACTGTATTGTACATAACATTTAATTTAATGAATACCTATCTTACTTTCGTATTATTTTATATGTGATGAAGAGCGTGACTAATAAATTATTTACATAGGATTCAATCAAGCGATAAATATTCGTAAATTAACTTTAGTGTTAACATTTGTTCACAGCTTCGCCCGCGTGAAATTGTTTCGGGATAAAAGTTCCGCTTTATATTTTTCCGAGATAAAAAGTAGTATTAAGGTTTCAAACTATCTCCATACTAAATTTCATCGAAATTAGTTTAGTGGTTCAGCTGTAAAAGCATAACAGACAGGCAAAGTTACTATTTTTATTTTATGGTAATATCGTTTTGGATCTATTGTGTCACTGCGTAGCTATTAAAGGACAGTGGCTCGCGCGGTCCAATCGCCACATGTTGCTGATCCATTGGTATTTGCATATCAAAGCCCGTTCTAACTCTCAATTACAGATACGACACTACCTATCGCTTTTGATGCTACGCTGTCAGATCGTTTATCTGATAAAACATATGGACCGTTTCCATTACCGTTATAAGGTCCGGTAACTTTTGTTTGATATTTCTTAGATACGTATATCTAAAGTATCAACACTTTCAATTGGTTCATACTTTGGAGTTTTGCCCAGCCTGGGATGAGGAACGCAGCGCTCTCAGAGCAGTCGTCGGAGGAGACCTCTCGCTGCCGGCCGTGGTCGCTTCCATGGTCGGCAGTCGGGAGGCCTGGCGTGTGGTGGCCCACTTCTGTGAGGTGGTCCTCTCACAGAAGGAGAGTGCCGAGAAGGATCGGGAGCGAGAAGATCCCTCCCGCCGCCAGAGGAGACGAAGGAGGCGCCGGGTGGACGACTGACCGGCGTCTCCCGCCCTGTGGTTTGGGGGCGTTTGAAGAATTCCACCATGGTATCCCCTGCCTGTCGTAGGAGGCGACTAATAGGGACTAAGGGGGTCGGGTCAGTCGGCACAGGTACCGTCCGCTGCGAGATAGTTTGTGTGCCCCCCCCCCCCCATAAAGTTGTCGGGCTGCATTAAGCGGCACCGCGCAGGGGCGGTTGCGAACGACAACTTAGACACTTCAGTCAGAGGAAGCCCGCAGCCGTCCCTATTGCGCCGAAGAGGGGAAAAAAAAAGTTACTTTAGTTGTTGCAAGTTATTTATATTTTCGATTTCTATCTTATGACAAATATTTTGGTCTATGACATTCTATTCTAAACACTCGAACCATAGATAACAACTGTAATGACAACATTGTATGAGTTCATCCAATGAAGCTCAATTTATTTATAACTATCATTGTCAGTACTACACATTCTTGGACATCAAATAAAACTTCTAGATCCGCTTGATAATTACCATTGCGTACCGAGAACATTTTGTGGGCGTTTGTTCTCTTATGTCGGTGCAACTTGACAACTCCACAATTACCACTGAAAATAAGACACCTTAGACTCCACATCTTTACTAGTTTCATTGTTGCATCTTTATAGAAGGATCAAAGGGTCTTAATTCATATTATACGTAAAGAATAGTACTAATTATAAGGGCGATGAATTTGGATGTGACATATAGTAAAGAAGTTTGTCTCTAGATTTTCTTTATTAATTCCATTTTTGACACTAGAGGGTACTTTTAAAAACGGGCTTAGAATTCTAATCAAGATACTTTATATATTTGGATAGTACTCCTAAATATAAGCATTTGCAATAAATCTTATAGTTTTGACTCCTCGAGCCCCGCGACAGCCACCGGTGTCCATATATATAGGGTTTTCCCATATATCTATATATATAAGCGGGGCTTGAAGGGTTAAAGTCCTCCGATTTTGAGATTTATGTAAATTTATTTGGCCTAAAAACTACACATATAATGGACGTTTTTAAAAAAGCTATTTATAAACGGAGGTTTCTAAAAATATTTTTCACTAGCTTTTGCCCGCCGCTCCGCCCGCGATAAAAAGTTTTTCCGGGATAAAAGTCCCGCTTTATATTTTCCTGGGATAAAAAGTACCCTATGTGTTAATCCAGGACACGATCTACCCGTGTGCCAAATTTCATCGAAAACCGTTCAGTAGTTTTTGCGGAAAAGAGGAACAAACATCCATACATCCAGACATTCTTACAAACTTTCGCCTTTATAATATTAGTAGGATAGTAGGATATTAGTAGGATGGATCCAAGTTCCATATTTTTCCTCTCTAATATCCATGAAGTTAGAGCCTGGTTAGATTTTGAGACCCAGCACTCGTGTAAAAAGCGGACATCTCCTTTATCATGAAGCACACAAGAGCAAGCAAGGGGCGGTTGCGGACGACAACTTAGACGTGAGGAAGCCCGCAGCCGTCCCTAATGCGCCGAAGATGGCCACCGCGGAGTTTTGGTTGGTATGCCGTGCGTTGTATATAAGTTAGGGACTCGGCCCGACCGTCACCCGACGTTTGTTTTCCATCTCTCCGCGCGGCTCAACGTCGGTTGTAAGGCACGGTGAACCCAACATAACCGCTCAGTCGTTCCCCTTGAACGCTGGGCGGTAATAATAAGTCACTTTCGCCACATTAAAAAAAAAAGAGCAAGCAGTTCTCTTAATTCTTAATATTTCAAATATTTAAACTCATCCTGCTCGCTATAATGATAATAATAACTTAAGAAACCTGAAGACATCTAAAAAATCATATTTTTATTTAAAAATTAGCTGCGTTCAATTTAGTAACATAAAGCCTACAAAACTGAGTACATGTTTTCTCAACCCATTTTTCTACTCGTATCAAAGAATACATTATTCATTCATGTACACTGCAAAATGGAATGATGGGTATGTCAGGAAACCTTTATTGTGTGATAGCTTGGATTCCCAGCCTGTCTCCAATTTATCTGTCATCGCTACATTACAAAGGAAGTAAAACAATCAGTAAGTTCCCACATCAAAACAAAAAAAAAACATGTTCAGGAACGTCATGGTTGATAATTTAGAATGTAATTATTAAAGAAATGTCTTTTGCTTCACAGAATAAGAACTAATATATGTTATCAACAATTCAGTGTTATCGTTTGCATTTTTTAAATATTTTCACACTCAAATCTGGCTTCAAAATACATGTTGCAAAAATGCGATAGTTAAATTTTTACACGATTCTCCGAAGTGAGAGACTTTAGCGTGACAATATTTTTTTTTAATATATCTGTCATTTAAATAAAATATTTATAATGCTATCAAACGCAAAACTCATAAAAATGAATGTATTTTGTTATGATAGGCCACAGAGTCTAAAAATCTATTTTATTTTATATTTCATATTGAATGAAACTATAATGAAATTAATTCGTTAAATATTTGATTCATCGCTTCGGTGAACTAACGAAGCCATGATCATACATTAAATTAAACATTTACTAATAATATTTGATTAATTTTAGCATATGAGTTTGAAGTGTTGTAAATTAGTTGTGATTCAATCAGATAAAATTGTAAAATCACTAAAACGGCTTTAGCTTTTATAAGGGTTTATTTAATTTTTAATTAATTCAGAAAGTATAATATGTGTGATAATATTTTGCTATGGGCTTTATTTCAGTTTTATTTTAAGTTGACGCATGTATCTTGACTTACAAATACATTCAGAAATATTACAAGGAAGCTGCAGTTTTTTGATTAAACGATATATTGCAAATATAGTTCAAAATACCACGCCGCTCATGCTCCATAGCATCGTGAAAAAAACGTGCCATGCTTGAAATTATAAGTAATGAAACAACTAAATTCGTATAAATGTAATACCTTTTTTATACGAACGAGCATTGTTTCTCATTTTCCCAACCGTGAAGCCGGAAGCTTATAGCGGAAAATGTGTGAAAAACGGAATTAGTATAAAATAACGCTATAGGGTGTCCTTTATATGGAGTTGGCTTGGAGCCACGCGTGTTCGCGGTTGAAATATCCAGTTACTATACAGTAGGACTTACTAATGCGGTAAAGCAGACGGGACATAGTTAAAGTGGTTAAGTCGACGTGTTAAGTAAGTAATGGCGCAGGTTGCGTTATAGTCCGCATTGTGAAACTATTTACAACGTGACGTGGTTAATGTATGTGTTTTTGTAAAGTAAGGTTTTTCGCATAAGGATAGTAATTGTATCGTAACAGTTGCGTATTTCGAAGGCTTTATACGTACATTTCTGTGTATGTTCCCATACGATATGTCGTTTCAGAAACGTCACTACTCGTACTTATTATTTAGATAATAATTACAATATGATTATGCGTACGATACGATTACGACAGGATACGTGCGCAAAGATAGTGAGTGAGCCTGAATAAGTATTATTCAAGTGTGTGTACATTTTATACCCGCTTGTAAACTTGCCTATCCAGTGTCGAGAGCAAATGCCAGAATGTTTTGATATCGATATAAAATATCGATTCGATTTGGCACCGATGTAATGTGACATTCTCGAATATGTAAATTCTGGCCGAACACTTTGATTTCATTTCGATAAAAAAATATATTATGTTAAAAATTTTAGTAATATTTCAATTTGTGAAATATGCAAATGTATAGATGTTTTTTACAAGTACGTTTTAAAATAGACAATGGGCGGTAATAGTATCTTTCCGACAGTGACATTTTACTTCTTTTAACGTACTGTAGTAAAATATTTTTCGCGAGTCTTGATAAAAAATTCCTAGACAGTGAGAACGTAAACGAGACCAGAGTTTCCATAAAGGTTTCCGTAAAGATAAGGTTACTTAGTCATACAGTTTCTTAAGCTAAGATTAGACGTAAAAACCAGGAGCATAAGAAATCCAATACACAATCGTTAAACTTCGAAGACGCGTTTCAATTTTATCCACATCATTCGCATGCAAAAACAGCGTAACAAAAAACTCGTACGATGGCTGAAATGAAGCCCTACCAAGTCGACGACGACGGTCGACTTGGCGAAAGTAATTAATCGCAAGCGCGGCAAACTCACTAGCTGTCGCCACGTCAGGCCGCATCAGTTGCGAACGGGACCCGCTCTCCTGGAAAATTGGACTTGCAACGGCGATCCAACCGCGAAATACAATCGCACAGCCAAATAGATGAAACAAAACTCTTCCAGCCTCGCGTTCTCTTATTGATAGCTGCTATCGAGAAAACTTTAATATTCCTCGAAGTTTCTAGTCTGCTATTTCCTGTATCAAGAAAACCCACATTACATCTAAGCTATTCTGGATCGAGAATTCTAAAACGCGGAATTGTACAGACGATTCCAATAAGTTTCGGAATATTCATTGAATTAACTGAATCGGTAGCGCGACACCGCACTTCATGATTCATGATAATAGAATTAAGTCGAATAATTTATATACCATTGTTGGTTGCGGGTAATAAGAATTAAATAGGAATATATCTCTGTCGTTTTGTTATTCATATTACATTACCGTATCTTCCTTTTCCAGACGTTTTAAGCGTTGATTATTCAGCGCTATCGGTCTGTACCATCTGGTTACTTTATTTTCGTCATTCTAGCCTTTATGTAGTGAGAATAGAGAATATTTTCGAATGTATACCCAGATAGAAGAAGGTTATAGTGAGGAGACATTATTTTGTCACAATGGTGGGTGCCGCCCACGCTACGGGCAGCAGCAGCGTCTTCGGTGATGCACTGCTTTAGGGAACGAATAAATTACCGGAACAGTCCGACCACGACTTACACCGCACACTTTCACAATAACTTCAGAATAATGTTACTCAAGCGAAAAGAATATTCAAAGTTGAGATTGTATCGCAAAAATGCTACATTATGTTCGTGAGTTATTTGTTACAAGAATTGCGAATGGTTTCCATATGTTTTGTTAGACCGACGGAGGTGATATAAACAAAATATGACCATTAAATATATGAATGCACAATGTGATTGACTGGTAATGACAAGTTATATAAAAACGTGTTAATAACCACTAACACCTTACGCTTGAAACAATAGTAGGAATTCGTATTAGACACGTACAGGCTAGAGCGTACCGTGAGAAGCTTTGTAACCACAATGCTCATGGCGTTTCCACAAACCGCAAAGAGTTGGTAATCTAATACACGAAGCTCAGCGACACTGACGTTCATGGCCTCAAGTCTCATATTACCGACTGCACGCCTCAAGTTCAGAAGTGAACGATAGTCGACCCAAATTCTCGGTAATAAACAACGTGGCTGAGTTATTCGACTGTACATGTATTGTCGACAGCGGTGGTCGATTCATAGATTGCTTTTTTGTCGAAACACGAGATAAAAAAGGTATTTTAACAATCTGCACGGCGACGTTGGTGGCTATCCTGTGTCGTGCGACGCAAAATTTGCAATATTCACCAGGATTTAAATTGACAAATTGGAAACGATTTTCTCTTCCGTTATGCTGGTAAAATCTGTAGTGGATGATTAACGTAAAATGTATTTGAGTAGATTGAGTTTAATAACGTTTTGTTAATAATATTAATTGCGTCATATCCATTTCTTTGTTTTAAACATAGAAGAATCAATTTATATATAAGTTTTAAAAAGACACAGTCCCAGACCTTTTGTAACAAAAGAATGTTCGTACGCAGATGAAGGCAAAAGTAAAAATCTAATAAAAAGTCAGGCCAGTTTTAATATCGAATTACAACTGATTAATATTATGATTAACTTATAATATTCCAAATACTAATAAAATTGGACATCACGCTATCGTTTACTTAATTAATATTTCAACTTAAACGTTTTAAGTCCGTATTAAAGTGCTGTCATTCTAAATGAATATTCATTTTTATTGAATGATTCATTATGATTTAGATTTATTATAAAATGTGAAGTGTATTATTTCATTATTTACTAGTTACGTTTATAATCGTCCTGATGGCTATAAATAATGGTATGAATTAACTGTAAATTAATATTAATATTATACCTAATTATGCCAGTCACCAATAAATCGACGTACTTAATTTATCAACGTATTGTGCAAAATATACTGTAAATATTGTGTATAATATATGTAAATATTTTGTATAATATATGTATATAACTGGTGGTAGGTCTCATATGTTAGAGTCCGTTTGGGTGGGTACCTCCCCAACGTCTATTTCTAGCGCCAAGCAGCAGTGTGCACCGTTGTGTTTCGGTTTGAAGGACATTGTAGCCAGCGTAACTACTGGACATAATGAGACTTAACATCTTATGTCTCAGAAAGACAAGTGCAGTGGAATGCCACACATTACTTTGTAACTCAAGTATGCTGTATGGTGTTGCTACTGTTTATGGGCGGTCGTTTCGCTTACCATCAGGCGAACGGCATACTCCTCTCGTCATTCAATGCCATAATAAATAATTATATATAAAATATCAAAATTTTAGAAAGCGCAACAAAAACGAAGGCCGTGAGGTCATTTATCACATAGAAATTCGAGACTGTTTGATTTCTCACAAATAGTGGTTTCTGGTGTAGGTAATACATGTACTTATAAGACCGAAAGTCACTGACAGTTCTTAATATTTATTTAATATTCAGTGTTAGGGCGAAGTCAAGACTACACTTAGCACTTTTAGGAACCTATATTAAGGAACACTAAGCATACACTAACAAATCTTCCAATAAAACTGAAATACCCAAACCCGAAAATTTAATTCCAATATTCAACAAAAGAAACATAGATTTTAAATCAATTTTCAAATATCCGAAGCTAATTAGAAGTAAACAAACCCTTTCGAGATAACAAAGGCAAGAATTAAACGAAATTATTTAACCCGCGAATTGGCTTTCAACCGAACTTCAATCAAGAAGCGAGTTCACAAGAAAGCTTCGGTCCCTTTAACATGCACCTCACAATAGTAAGGGTTTGAGTTGAAGAGGTAACTCCTTGTAAAGGTACTTTCTCGCCCCAAGCTAAGGGACAGATCGACTATTGTATGATTAGATGTCATAATCTTCAAGGGAAAGTTGTAATGGTCACTCGGAAACCTGATTGAACATTCAAATTGCGATTGTATAACGTATGTACGCGGGGCTTTAATTTGTTGTATATAAATTAGTAGAGGAACTTTTATAGAATTTTGCATAAAAAGTTTGTGTACGTTTTCTGCGAAATTTATTGACGCAACATATTACTTTTATATCTGCTTCACAGTTATTTAGAAATAAGGAAAACATCAAATCATTATCTCAAGAAAAATAATTTTATAACAAAAAATTAACTCTTTACCGTTCTCTCGACAACATTTCACTCATTTATCGCTACCGTTATGTGTGTTCCATCAAAAAACGCCAAAAACAAAATATTTACACGAGAATCACTCGAAACAATCTTATCTGCATCATCTGCACCACCTACGTAGAACGGTACAAGTGCATTGCCCACATGTTGCGAAACTTGTGAACACGTGGCAGTTGACGACAGATCGCCGAATGCACTCAACAATGCTTGCCTTTGAACTTCAATGTTTTCCATTTGTCTTTCTGCTCGACGTAAATATTGAAGCAAAAAACTCCGTGGTGGGTCCGAAGCTTAAAGTTAAAGATGAAAATTGCAATATAAGTTTTGTGAAACTTGTCTCCATGCATTACAATGAGAAACGAAACAGAAGTATGTTAATATTTTTAAAAATATGTATTACACGAACTTTCACTGATACTGAATTTACCAAAATAAAATCGGCGAATTTGTGATATCTGTTGATGAAGTTAGCGGCGTTTATTAGCGACACATCTGTGCACGCTCTCGGAAAGAAAGGGCGTGATAAATACAAACACAGAAGGAAATTTATTTGATGGCACCCTAGGTATTTGAACAACCGAGCACGGAGCACTTGAACCAAATCTCTTAGGAATAAATCAATTTTTGCAAATAGTCAATGATAAATACGAATAAGTAACTTGGTAAAATGTTGAAATAACTTATTACAATAGAACTGGTTAAATAATTGCAAACTGAAATATATTAGAAGTAAAATACCGAAGTAATACAAATTACGTTTCGGCTATTACAATCGGTAAATAAATAGTAAATCATTACAAGCGTTTACTTCGCAGCATTAAACAACGTGTCATGTTCTGTCGTTGACATATTTCAGCCAATTATTAGACAGCATTCGATAGAAGTTGTTTGATTAGCAGTAGCAGCTTTAAACCTGCTAGCTAACTGCATTGCAGCTATTGTTGGGAAACTAATAAATAGTTCTATCAAACGATCTATTGGTAATAATATAGACATGGTATTATTAAACTCTCATTGCATTAGCGTGGTGTGCCTAGGCAATAACTTTAATGCCGTACTGAGACTTCTATTAGTACAAACTTCTTATCGTAGATAATCTTACTGCAGTATTGATGAAAATAGCTTTTGTGGTAATAGATTATAGGATAACTGATAAATGTCTATTGCGTGTTTTCAATTTACAATAAAATTTACCTACGGACATTTACTCTCACACTAATTCAATGTTATAAAAGTTATATCAAAATTATTATTTGCAAAATCATGTAAATTACAAAAACCAGAGCAAAAAATTGCGCCCTCAACGGTTGTCTATGGCCAAATGAAATACATCAGCAAAATCCAATAATTACCAAGCATCACACAATACGCGTGAACAAAAAAGTCAGAAACTCAATTACAATAAGCCGCATCGGACCCTATTCAAGCGCAATATTGAAATGCTCCAATTTGCATAGTTATTATAAACACGAGTTTGGCGATTTACACCGCGGGAGAGACGGAGATGGACGATATAAAACAGAAGGAATCGATGGCGATGGCAGTAACTGAGTGATGACTACGGGAAAAGTACGGTAATTTGTCCTTTACTTTATTACCAGAGCCTTTTCAATAAATGTTTTTAATCCTACATGCTGATATTGAAAATATAATAGTTAATAAAGATGTTTGAGTTTGGAAGAAAACGCCAAAACTCCTAATAGATTAGGATGAGCTTTAGTAGGTATACTGATAAAACAAGTTTGTTGAAAAATTTGGTTATTAGTAAAAGCTAGATTAATAATTAATCTTTTTTAGAAAAGCCTTTCAATTGATGCAACAAATGGACAATAATGAAAGGATGTGGTGAGCAATTCCAAAATTAAACTAACGAAAGACAATAAGCATTACAATTGCAAATTGCTCGGATGACAACACGAAAGAAATCTCGTATGCAGCAATCAACCTAATGTCAGTTATATTTATAATCGATTACAAACTGAATCTAAAAGCGGAACGAGACCGATTTATAATTGATCAATTTCGCTTAATGCGTAAAGTTCTATTTCATACTCTATTATTTGTTATAGCTAACGCACAATTTCAATCATGCGGTTATTTAATATCGATTGTACCTATGATAAATTAACTCGCAAAAAAACTATATTTCAGCGTGTTTCAATCCAACTTTACTATACAAAAGTATTGGATAAATGTCCATCGAAGCCTTGCAATCCCCTGACCCTCCTAAAAACGTCCTATCTTCAGATATGCCGGTATACGTGACGTTGGCTCGCCAACTCGAAGCATTCCAATCGATCGGGATTAGGGCCCGGCCCGTCGGCCGGACTGAATAAACAATGTGACGAGCCTGCCTTCACCCTTTTAACGAAACCCTCTGCACTGCGTGTAAACCTAGTAAGTGTTATTTGTTTCTTTTCCCGCGTTTTTATACGTTTGTTGAACGGATTTTCTTGGAAGCTGATAAACGTATTGACAGTTCTATGTAAGTATCAAAGAAGTTCACTACAATTTTAGAACAAACGGTTTCAGTTTGTGTCATCAGGTACTATATACTGTTTTTTGTATCAATTATAGGTTCTTTTTTAGTCCATGATAAAATCTGAAGAAAAAATTTACTTACTCATACCAATAACCAGAGCGTCTTCAATAATAAGAAAGATCTCTTACCTGAAACAAAAATAATAGAATTAAACAAAAACTCTATAAAAGTTCTGTGCTAGATGTAAGCACAAATTACCGTGAGAAAAATTTACTAGACACTTTACTACAGCCGAATTTGTTTGGTAAATGCAAGGTCGCGTGTGTAACCCAAATTCGCTGCGACGTAACAGAGCGTTCTGTTTCGACAAAATTTTAAGCTATAAAGTTCATGCTTTAAACGTAATTGAAGTACTTTTACTACAGGTAATTTATCTATTCACTTCATGAGTTTATACGCATTAGAATATTAAGGTTAATAATTTCTAGAAACCTAGCGTTTGTGTCTGGGTAGACGTCAGACGCAAAAGAGAGTAAATAGGTAATTAGTGAAGAGAAGAATTAAATCAAATCAGTTAATTAAATGTACTGGTGCTAGGTCTCTCGTATGCGAAGAGCCACCTGAGTAGGTATCACAGAAGAGTGTATTTCTAGCGCCAAGCAGCAGTGTGCACTGTTGTGCTCTGGTATAGAGGAAATCGTAACCAGTGTGATTACTGGGCATTATGAGACTTAACATGTAATGTCTTAGGGTAATGAGTGCAATGGAGTGCCACACAATACTTGTAATTCACAGTTCTGTGCGGCGGTACTACTGTTAATGGGCGGTCGTATCGCTCACCATCAGGCGGGCGGCATGCTAGTCTCGTCATTCGGAAACAATAAAAAAATCATGTTATGTATACTTTGTGTAAGGGAGTGATGGATGCAAGTGCTACAGTAGACATTTGAGTTGATTTTTACTGGCACTGAGTATCCTATTTATGAGAATCAGTAACAAACACATCGGTGTTTTGCATCACATGTTTCATGTACATATTTTTATCCGTTGATTACAATAAAATAAAACATTCACCCAAAAATTATTCATGGCACTTTCACGAATGAAGTAGAACCAAATAAACGTGCCATCTTTCAAGACAAGATCTCGACCGAGGAAACTATTCAAATGTGTGAGATATCCTAATAGCGGCATTAACTTCATCTTTCCACCCGATCGGAATAAGGTCGGGCGTACATTATCGGCCGAGTGTTCACTGATCACTAATGCACTAGAAGTGGGAGCGATGGAATGATATACTGATTCGAAAATGGAATGCGAAATGCATTACGCATTGGCAATTTTCTCATGTAATAAAGAAAAAAGTGTATAATGGCTGAATAGTGAATAATTATTTATAAGTTCAGCATTAGGATGAAACATTTAAATTAATCAAGTTTGTAGAATAATCAGAAATTATGTTCGTTTATGGTAAAATGTTTGTATGTAAAACAATAAGAAGACAAACCGCACAAAACGAATAACACACTTTCTTAATCAATACATTGATTTTAAAAAGTAATAAATAATTAAAGACCTCTATAATGGAATGAGACACGTGTTCCATATTTGAAAATTCCAAGTGCCATATCCAGTAGCTTTGTATCGTCGGTCGCTTTTTATACCATTTCTTGTAATAGCCCTAGAACTTTGCAATTCAAAGGGCCGGACTTGGAATAAGCTTGTCTTGGCTCGTTTGTCACGAATATGGATGAGTGGTGACCGCCTTGCATAATGTTTTATTGTTTTGTATAGTTTTTGTTATCCCTTGCTTATTGAGAGAGATTTGGTTGAACAAGATGGAGTCATTATTGGCGTTAAGTTGGGAATTGTTACTTTCTCTAAGGTTGTTACGTAATTATACAAATTCTGTTTAAAAAGGTTAACGATGATTTCCGTTTATATTATAAAATAGGATTACGAAAAATCTAGAATTAAAAATGTATCTTTAACGTTTTTGAATGAAAATTGAAATAATGCGTTTAAGTTTATAAGTATAACTAAGTGTCACAGTGTATACCAGTCATACAGTATGCAATAATGAAGACGATTTGAAGTACATCGTAAACAGTGCAATTACTTAGTTAATAAGTATGAAAATATGAATGCAGTCAGTGGCTTGCAAAGGATTTAATTTTCAAGGATGTATGTAGCATTGTTACTGCTTAAACTGGCCATTCGGTCACAACAAAAAAGTATAAATCGATGTTCCATAAATAAATAAATGAACAATAAACAAGTTTTAACGCTGCGTGCAACTTACCGGTACTCCGACAACGTTTAACACTTTCCTCGTGCATATTTTAAAACCTAACTAACGATATAAAGTTTTCTTTATGACCGTGACTGCGAAAGTTTGACCATTACAACGAAATATGCGTTCATCTATTAGAAAATATAACTATAGCTACCGTGTTCAGCTACATTCAGTGGCATGTTTATATTCGCATCGCGTGAGCGTGATGTTAGCGGGCTCAATAACATCTTTATTACACGCCAGAGAAATATAAACCTTGGTACAACAACAATAAGTTTTAATTCCGCTCATCGACAACGTCATTCACTAACTCAAAGCTCCGGTAACCGTTATACCTGTCATAGATTTGAAATACTGGTATTGCTACAAGTTTTTTATTATTTATATAAAAATACGTGAGCTATGCGTTAGCATAAGTGCATGATTAAATTAATGATAATTTCCTGATATTTTTAAGTTCGTCGCATGGTTTTAAATTCATACTTTTTTTTTTTTTTTAATGGCCCTACTGCCAGTAGCCTGACACAAGTCGGCTATATTCATACTTAATCGTGGAAATATGAGAATTAAATTACTGAGTCATGTTTCGATTCAGACTTTTTGAAGAATCGATAGCCTAGTTGGCAGTGGAATGGACTGCCGAGCCGAATATCCGCAGGTTCAAAACCCAAGGGCACGCACCTCTGACTTTTCTAAAAAGTTATGTGTGTATTCATTATCCCTCGTTTTAACGGTGAAGGAAAACATCGTGAGGAAACCTGTTGACAAGTTCTCTAAAAGAATTTCGAAGGTTTGTGAAGTCTGCCAACCCGCACTAGGCCAGCGTGGTGGACTAAGGCCTAAAGCCTCTCTGTTGTAGAGGAGGCCCGTGCTCAGCAGTGGGCAGTATATATAACAGGGCTGGTATGGTATGGTATGGTGGAAGCATCGATTCAGATGGCAAAAACATATTAGTCCTAAGGTATTAATATATTTTTCAGATATCAAACGTAAAACCTATCAATCAAATGTAACCGAGTTAAAAAGTTTTCGGGATGTTAGAATGGATACGCAAACCGATTTAACGATTGGCAACATACAGCTCGCGGTTAGTTGCGAAAAACTAGTAATAAAAATGAAAAGTTTTTTTCTGTTTCGGTATCACGTGCACGATAAAAGAATCTAGGATAAAACCGATTTTCGTTGTAACTCGTTTCCAGTTGTTCGTGTTCACTTTACATTCCTTTTGGAGTTCCCTGTTATAATTGATTTTGAGAATTTGAATTTTTGATTGGGTACAAATAAATTTTGTATAATTTTGTTTCAAAGGATCAGTAGAGTTTCTTGTCCTTCTTACTGTGGTGGAAACTGTTTTAAGGTGTTTTTTTCTATTTTATGAAGGGCGGCAAAGCAAAAAAATAGTTCTAAATGTTATGTAAAGTAAAATTGCTTCAATATATTTTCTTATATTTCATAATTTTGAGTGTAGAATGAGTTAACGATATTACATGTATCGCATTCTAAAGCCTACATCACACATAATTTTTATATATCTACCTATATAGTTCTTTCGTGTTCACAAAAGAGTAAGACAATGTTTTATTAGTAAGTCTATGACAACGCTCGCTACTAAGGGGGTTGTTTCATCCATGGTTAGGTTAAGGCTCTTATCACACTTCCAAATTGTGTGTGCAGTTAAGGGTCTTATCACACTTCCCAATTGCAAGCGAGTGCACAGCGAGGCAAAGGGGCTGCGCAATTCACCAGTGTAATAAGACCGTAAACTTTACTTGACCAGGGATGAAAGAACACGGACTTAGTAACTTGCGTATCCTGGACGTCATAATCAGATTAATTAGCTTCCATCTTGTAAATAATATTTTTTTTTATCTTTCAAATTACCTTGTCGTGACTCAAATTTTTTGCACTTTGGCACAGACATTTTGTTTATAATATATTATTTACATAACGGTAAATACAAAAAGGCTACTGTGTTTTTGTTGCAGCCATTCTCCTTTGTTCGTAAGCTGTAATATAAGAACTTTAATTAAGTCTCTATCACGAGCTGTAATAAAGTTGTAAGATTTAAATTAACGTTTAAAAAATTATTGGAATATAAATTTACGCCATAATTCTGTGAAATATAAGGTTCAATTATAATAAGCACTCATATGTAAGATACTAATTAGTTTTTGATGGAGTTGCGTAATGATGATAATTAGGTACGTCGGTTCAACACGAATGATGCCACTGTTCCACAGAAAACAATTTAAATAAGATTAATCCCTAAACTTTATATTTTATAAATCAATAAAGTAATAAATGAAGAAAAGAGAAATAGTCGTTATAAATACATTAACAATATAGCAATAGTGATATTTATGCTACAAAGTTGACAACCATTTTTCGGTCTAACTTCGATACTTTCCATCTTCAGTGAATCCATTAATATTCTGAGTCATAGAATCGAACGGAAAAAAGCCAATCGTTATTACACCTGAGTGGCTGATAGGTGGGGTCGACGCCCTTATCACAGGTTCAAAGCCGCGCCGACATGTATGCGTATGTGAGCAGTGAGACCGATTCCCTTTCCGGCTTTAAGGATGGTTTTATTGATATCATTATTAATGCTTTAGGTTATGTCTGATTTTTTATACATACATATAAATATATACACACTCACGCCTTTATCCCCGAGGGGTTAGGCAGAGGTGCGACTAATGCACCCACCATTCGCCGTGCGTTTTCCGTCCCATGATGTGATAGGGGGCGAGCCAATCGCCATGTCGCGCACAAATTTCATTTCAAAGATCTCAGCATTGCAGTCGTACCGTAATACAACTACGCCACTAAGGGAGTGATTTTTATGAGTTTTTGTAATAAAGGTGCACTGAATATGTTTATGACGTAATACTCAACTCTAAAGCACTGTCTACGTAAAGACTAGGCAATAACGATTAGTCGATAGGTTTACAACTGGACTTAAAACCATAGCCTAGCCAGTACGGCAAAATTATTTAAATAAACGATTATAAATAAAAAAATGTGGAGTAATGTACTAGTAAAATAGGAATATGGAACGTGCACAAACAATAGGGGGCAGCACAAACTCGGCATAAGAGCCACATGTGGATAAAAAAGTAACTTTTCAAAGCTATCATTTATTTTTATTATGCCAAAAAATGATAAAATATGGGTGTCGGCCATTGATGTATTAAAAAACCTAATACATCAATGGTTCCGGCTGAATATTATTGATACCCAGCGTGGCCAGAATAAGCTTTTTTAGATGGAGCTAGTTATTTTGATGCTATTCTAGCAAAATTAGGTTATGTTCCCTTAATTACAAATTTGTTTCCATTGAATATTATCTTCTAAACATCTTTATATTTATAAATTACGTAATGAGACGTTTCTAAATGCTTTTGTAACTCATAATTATGTATGCTTTATACAGCTTTTATTATTTTTGACGATTATCCCATAACCATGGAATGTCAGTAGGTACTTATTCTTGAGAACATAATAGAAATTCACACCATTTGATTGGTTTATTTTTATGTTTTGGAGCATCCAGATACACATACATTATCAACAAATTAAATGCTATTTTTCATCCTTTTAATTGAATATTTTACGTCTATGCCATAATATATCGATGGGCTGAAAAAGAGTCATATTGCGTTACCAGATGGCGGAGCTTACGACGTGCACGCTCCCTATATTATACTTAGGTATTTTCAGCAGTAATCATTTTGTAAAATACATAAAATCTAAGCGGACTAGTATTACGATGATAAAAATAATAACGCTATTAGATTATTATTACAATGCATTCGTATGTTTAAAAGACATCAAATTATCTAAAGTAGCCTTTGTTTCATTTCATTGTGGGTAAAACTGCGTATAAAGGAATTACATTCTTGTTCTACAAACTTCGTTCATCAAGTATTCAAGAAACGTGAATTTTGGAATGCACATTTAATGTTTGAGCGCGTCTCAACTCGGCATCGATGCACTTATGATACGTAAATAAAGTGTCTGTACAACGCAATTTAATTTTTATTTTACTGTGGTATGGAAGAAGTATAAATAATCAAGATACAAGTATTTTTTTATAATTTAATACTGTATAATAACGTGCTGTGGCTTTTGATTATAGAGTCAATTGTAATCAATGGCTGTTGCAAAATGCATTATTGATTCTATTCGTAGTTAAATATTTTGTGTTACCACCAAATAATTTTAAAATTACATGTGCATCGAAAAGTTACTTATAAGAGTTTCGATGATATGTCAAATCTATCCACTTATCACTCGTATAAAGCCAATAGGAGTAAGAAGTTCTACTCTCCTAGGGGATAGTTGTATACAATATACATTGATATAATCCACAACAAATATTATCAAGTTAAAGAATGAATTGTTAAACACGACGACAAATATAGACAACACAAATTAACAACTTGAATGCCAGAACGGAATTCTTAATTTTCGTATAAGCGAAGACTTTGCTGTTTACATGAATTTCAAGTTGATTACAGAGATTTTCCTCAAACTCATTCATTTCCTTATTTTACCCGAACGCCATGTCGGAAGCAGTTGGGTTATATTTTTAGAAGATTGGGATATTATCCTCTTACTTATTTTGCGTTCATTTTTCTAAAATGTGGGTGAAGGTCGATTGTTTAATTAACAGATAAAAGTTATCCGTCAAACTAATTATAACCCGGCTAAATAGAGAAGTCTAATTCGAAAACTATTATCCATATAGCTGATTGTTTAATACCAAAAATTATATTATCAACTCTATATTTATGTGTTCGATTAAGTCATAGGAATTTATTACAATAAATATCTGAACGCAATTTGTGATTGTTTAAATCATTAACCAGTCAATTTAGTCGATTAATCTATTTGGTTTATTAGAGCAAATATAAAAACATGAATTGCAACGCGCAGCAGTAATTTAACTTTAATTTTGATTCAAACATAAACTAATAATCCAAAAGTAAAACTCAAACTAAATATACTGGGCAATACGTAACTTGCCGCGCGACATGTTGCTCAACATTATATAACAACGTTGTCATGTTGATTGAACCTTACAGATTACGCCTTGTGTTTTCGAGCGTCTTATTCTTAAACAGTGTAAGTAAATATTGTAAGCCCCCTAGAGATGTGACCCCTAACGCATATTTTATAACATTGTAGAAGGCTATCAGAAGCCAACACAAGAAACCATTAAAACAAAACGGGGTACAGTTTAAACACAGATATAAAATCTAAAATTAAATTACATAATTTAGAAAGCCGAACTTCGTAAACTCGAAATTCGGCCGACATTCGGTACAAGTTCGTCAAAGAAACCCGAACGGCTCGCAAACCTTGAGATAAGAAAACACATTCCTCATTGAGTATTCGAATTATCTCTACCGTGTTGACACAGTTGCGCTAGCTTGTGTCTCGTGTCATGAGCTCAGAGCTGTCAGGAATTTAATTTGCATTGTTAATTTAAGCTACATGTTTTGTTTGTCATTTTGTTTGTTGTGATATTTACTGTGAGATAATAACGCCTTTGGTTTTGTGCTAAATATTTGCTATGTTAAAGCTTAAAATGATGGTAAATGAACATGATCTTACATTGCCAAAACTCAAGTCGTCAAAACATTCCACAAGCCGCCACATGATTATTATAGGATACTTAATATCTTACCATACCATCATACTAGTCCTGTATTATATGCTGCCCACTGCTGAGCACGAGCCTCGTCTACTTCTGAGGGGGTTTAGGCCTTAGTCCACCACGCTGGCCTAGTGCGAGTTGGCAGACTTCACATTGCTTCGAAACTCTTATAGAGAACTTCTCAGATATGCAGGTTTCCTCACGATGTTTTCCTCCACCGTTAAAGCGAACGATAATTCACAAATAATACACACATAACTTTATCTTAGTTTTATAATTGTGCATGTTAAATTTTAAGTTTTAATGACATATTGATTTATTTGAATTAAAATAAATATCGTCCCCTCAGTATATAATAGAAGACAAAGTAACAGACCTAATAACACCATTTCTAGTACTATTGTTTTAAATTATGCGTTCTCTCTAATTAGTATATTTCACCCGCTATCCCATCCGCTGTCACTCTTATCTTAGAGCCAATACGTCAGTAAACCGGCGCGTATCGGAACCGTTGTTGTATTTATTTAGCGCTGACTGTACCGACAATGCTGTGTAAACTGAAGGGAATCACGATAACCTTACACCGTCACGCTATTTGTAAACTAATTACAAAACATGGTTAAGATTAATGAATGTTGTTATTTAAATTTCCATACGTTTATACATATACTTTCTAGATTGAGGTTATACCTGACTATGTTTTTAGCTTTGTCTTTTAAATTTATTCTCCTTTTTTTTCTTTTGATTAAGGCCGGGTTGCATCCGTGGTAGGTAACGTTAAGGCTCTTAATTATCACACTGGTGAAATACAAGCGAATTCATAGCGAGGCGAAGGCGCTACGCTGTCTTCCATTATAATAGGACCTTTAACTTCACTTGATCACTGACGAAACTACACGAGCTTAGTATTGTAGTGTTAGGACCGCCTTTCTGCTAGGATTCCACCAATTTGCTCGATCTTGAATATCCACCTCTTAGAGATGACTAGCTGTCTAACATATGGTAGAGCATCAATCCAGCGATCTTGACCCGTCCGTCAAATCGTTGGTACAGTTTAAAAGTCCCTTTTATACGTTTCCTTTACTTTAATCGGTCTCGTTATTTATTAGTATTACAAAAACATACGTTAATAAATTAGTGTTTATGTGTAAAATTATTGAGATATACATATATAAATACCAAGGTTTCTAAAGAGATATAGATACATACGTGTATTACGATATAATTATAAATCAGTGGGTTTATAATGTAAAAAAGAAACATGACACGTCTCTGTTTCGTTTTAATGAGATTGGTTGAGAGACTGCCTCGGTGGCGTAGTTGTATTACAGTACGACTGCAGTGCTTAGGTCTCGGGTTCGATCCCCGGGTCGGGCAAAAGTGATATTGAATTTTTCTATTCAGTATCAGCCCGGAGTCTGGAATTTGTGACCGATATGGCGATAGGCTCGCCCCCTATCACATCATGGGATGGAATAACGGCGAAAAGTGGGTGCACTAGTTGGGCCTCTGCCTACCCCTTCGGAGATAACAGGCGTGAGTGTGTGTGTGTGTGTGTGTGTGTGTGTGTGTGTGGCTGAGAGACTAACACGTGACTGACGTATTGGTCTCTCGATCTTGTTGCGTCTTATTGCCGCATTCTAAGCCCACAGTTCAACGCAGCAAATAAAAAATGGCTACAATAAGTTTTTAAATTAATCGTAGCGATTACGCAATCTGTATTGTAAATCTAACTAATGAGCCACCGCGGACAGCTATACCTGGAAATATACCGTATTTCATGTTTTCAGTATTCTAGCTTCTAGAAATACTACGCTTTTGTGAAAGAAAAAAATTTGCCCCAACTACGGAGAAACTAACTAGTTTATAGACCTGTCACAATGGAGCTTTGAAGGTTACTGATAAAGCTAATAAGGAAGCTTCATGAAAAGAACGTATTCGAGTTACAATGCGATAGAAATTAGGATGAGCTTATTGAAAACGGACTGCGAGTTAGTCAAAATGAAAATAAGTAGTAAAGTATTTAAGACCTTAGTCTACCAACTCAATTTAAAACGGCTCAGTCAACCAACACTAGTAGTAAGTACCTTTTTTGTTTTTTTTTTGTTGACGCGGAGAAAGTGACTTATTACTACCGCCCAGTGTTCAAGGGGAACGACTGAGCGGTTATGTTGGGTTCACCGTGCCTTACGACCCGACCGCCGGGCCGAGTCCCTAACCTATGTACACCGCACGTCATACCGGCGACGGCTGCGGGCTTCCTCCGACTCACGTCTAAGTTGTCGTCCGCAACCGCCCCTGCGCGTACCGCTGTTGCGGTCCGTCTCCTATTGCTGCGGGGGCTCAGAAGCCCCCGTACACCGAAGGATGCCCTTGGCGTCAGAGGCAGCGTGAGGTACGCTGCCGTCCATCACGGGGGTCACAAAAGTTGGCTAGACTAATAGGTGGACGGCCCCTCCCGCCCTCCCGTGACCCCCGGGGTAAGTACCTACTAAGTATAATATACCTTTATGATTATGATTTATGATCAAAAATATTTTATGTGACTTTGTCATATTGTCAAATTATGCAATTTCAAACATAAAGGAAAAGCTTTGCTAAAAGCATTTACCTGCAAACAGTAGAAGAAAAATGTAAGGGTGTTTTAATGCACTTTATCCAGTTGTGTACTTAACAACATGTATGAAGTTATTAATTTAAGTGTCCCAGCGGGATTATTCTTTACGTGGTTTCATAAAAACTATTGTGATTTATAAATGTAATTTTACATTAACAATAATTTACAATTCCTATTTCCAAAAGCAAAGGAATGAAAAGGTTAAACAGGTAATTTTTACAAAGCGAGATCTCATGAGGATAGTTTACGGACTCATATTTACTTTATTCTATTAATGTAATATTATGAGTGCGAAAGTGTGTAAAGATATATTTTGAATGTTTGTACGAAGTAAACGCCGTACCCGCTGAACGGAATTGGATAAAATTTGGTACACAAAAATACCATGCCCAGGATTACCTCATAGGTCACAAAAGTGGGTGCACTAGTTGCGCCTCTGCCTACCCCTTCGGGGATAACAGGCGTGAGTGTGTGTGTGTGTGTGTGTATTCTGGGACTGTGGCATATTTATGCCAGAGAAAGTCTCACGCAGATGAAGCCGCTAGCAAACCTATGTATTTCAGATTCCTGAACAGTTCATTCCAGTTGCACAAATCTGCAATAAAAACTCATCGTACACAAGTATCGAGAACACTCAATACACAATTCTCAATAAAACCAAACGCACCCGGAACGGAAAACGATAACTGAAGTAAACGAGTTTTGGAACGTGTTTGAGCTTAAATCACGTAGATCATGAACTGAATAGCTTCGTGGAAATGACTGGTTAGCGATGCGGTGTTGCTAGATTCAATTGCGGTTGGGAACCAAACAGTACCTGATATGAAATGGAACAATCGACGCATCGGCTTTATAAATAGTTTTTTGTTATACTGGCCCACACAAGCTCATCCTACACAGTGGTCTTGAACCTACCGATTTTGCGGTATTTATGTATATTGGGTCTGGCCTATGGAAATGACATGATTTTTCAACGATTTTTAGAAGATTCAAAAGCCAGAAGATTCTCTCGATTTTTTACCGATTTTCAGCAATTCGAAGTTAATGTCCCCCTTTTCTTTAATATTTTACGATTCCTTGTTTGAATGTGTTACTGTTAGGGGGCGGCGGGGGGCAGTACTTTAAAAGGGGCGGCAATTTTTTTTTATTTTAATTTTGATGACGCAGGGTCGGTAGGGGGTATATGCGTTAATTTAGTTTGTTGAAATTACCTTCTTTTGGTGGAATAATACTCCCTAGAGCTTAAAATTAAGAGGTTTTGATTGAATAATGCTTGTTTATTTGCATATACCGATTTTGGCTCCAAATATACCGATTTTACCTGGCAACTCTATTTTTTTCTCGCGGGGAAAAACGCGTTAGGGGTTAGTGGAACCCCTCGGTGGTGGTAGCGAGAACCGATTTCACATTTTGTCATCCGAGACCACTGACCCTGAATCTGATGGTAAACGGAGAGATAGTGATAGCGGGTCTAGATAGTGTTGACTGACAGGATCTCCTTGCCAGTCGACACAGTTATGCCGGAACTGCTTTTGATACTATAAATCTGACTAAAGACAGAGTAACCCGCCTGATAGTAATGCACGAGTGTTCGTAAACAGTTGCAACGCTAGCTTCGAATTTCAAAGCACTGGGTGGCATTTTATTGCGCAATTGGTAATGAGATATTAGGTTTTAAGATTCATAATGGCCAGCAATTATATAATGCAGCTGTATCAGAATAAGGTTTACACACTTTAACACATTAAAAATTAATGTACCTACGTAATATTTAGTAACATTACTTCTTTTGCTGTTTTTTTTAATCGCTCCATAGTTCCCACTCTTATCTCAATAAACAAAGTCATTAAAAACTTTACTATTAGTAGAAAAGAAAAAATAAATTACAATTCTTGCTTTTTTACGCATAAAAATAACCGTGTCAAATTTGTTTGAGAATCACATTTTATTTGTCACTTTTTATGCCCAGTGGGGTAACTCCCGACTACAATATAAATCTAATACCAATGTCAATCCAATTCCAATCTCAATTTGTACGTCACATAATTTCGTACTCTTGAAACGCAATTTATTGTAATTGGATTAAAATTAGAATTGCATTGTCATTGGGTAACAGGTTCGTCGTTAAAAATGAAGTTAGCTGACATTAGAGATGACGAAGCTTCAAAGAAATCAGTAAAACAAACATTAAAGACAAAAATCTTAGCAATTACCGGTTGAAATCCTTTATCCATAAGTAAAATTCATTTCTCTTCCAATATTTAATATTTTCACGCACGTCTCATTATAAAAAATATATTAAAATGAATGTATTTGAAAGATTGAGGCTGTTTGTCCTTTGCCATGGACTGCTTTTTAAAACGTCAAATATTTACGGGAACTAAAATAATTATTTGTGATATTTGATTTTATTGTTTTACTCCCAATTTTATATAGCATTATTTATTCCACACATTCCACATAAAGTTTCTTAATAATCAAGGTATGCTTACTTAAGCGCCAACGTTGTTGTGTTTATAATCATTTGGCGCTTTGGTTAAGATTTAAAGTCTTGTAACAGGAGTTTGAGGTCATAACTGGCATTAGTTGTACAAGTTTCTGTTTTCACTTATAACAAAACCATTTTCGAGCGTAGAAGATGTTGTCTCTAATTTTATTATGAAGGTATAGTGTTTTATGTTTGCAAAGTTCCTTCAATTGGATTCTATCTTTATTTAACGGCGATGTGTGTGCATTTGCTTATATAACTAATCTGACTTTGTATGCAAAAGACTTGGAAAAAAAAGCAAAAACAATATTTATATAAATATTCAATGGACAATAATTTATTTATTTATTTTTCATTTACATCTTCATTTTATTAAACAGTTTAGATTTGTTAGAGACGTCTCACGCTAGGCTAGGCCTGTATCGTGAAATTGATGACAAAAAATTAAGCCCGGAGTTTCTTTCTGCCTTTCTTCTTCGGGTAGTCATCGCTTAGATAGCTAGTGAAAGGCTAAGTTAGTGAAAGGTTAGCTAGGTTAGGGTTTGTATTGTCCTCACCGGTGAGGATCGCAACGCGTTCCTCCCATTAATTTTAATAAAAATACTCTTTTTTTAACTCTATATTTAGTTTTCATTGATTTAGCTCCCTTTAAAAATGACTTTAATTATATAAGTGACTATTTGTAATAATAATTATTAATTGAATGTATCTTGACATATCATAAGTGCAACTATGTTCGCCTACGTGATGAATAAAGTCTTTTATTTTATTTTTAGAAAATAACTTTATTTTGGAAACGGACATCCAATTAATTTTGTTTTTATTTGGTTAAAATAGGTAAATACATTCGCAAAATACTGAAAAAGCAGTATTTGGTTGTTAAAATTCGTTATGCGTGAATTTTTACACCTAGAAAGGCGAAGATATTCGGTACCATATAGCCTAAAAATTTTTTTTATGTACATGAAAATATATAGACCAACTTACGTGCAAATTGGAGCCTAAGTAGATTTTTTGGAAAGCCACCCGGGCATGGCAAAAGGGCTTTTAAAAAGTGCGCATGCGGTCACCTGCTTTATACACCGAGATACCGACTATTGGGATACAATGAGCCCCTTAGTACCTCCAACAAGGCGCTGGTAGCTCCCGTGTAAAAGGACAACGCTACTAATATCTAAACGTTAAAATACGAACTTTAATTTAGCAAATGGTACTTGAGAAACATTTTTTACTCAGATTATTGATTTGAAATATTTAGGTTACGTTAATGATTATGATAAAGATAAATCTAGAAGTACTAGCTTTAAATGTAGGTAATATTTAACTTTTTCTTTTGGGGACGGGTAGATATGGTTTCAACTCTATGTACAAATTTTCAAATAAAGTTTTTTTTTATTCGAGAAATTGCTCGAAATTCATCGTTTGGTAAAGACAATATAAGGTATTATAGGTATAAATATATAGTGTTAGGGCAAAAATATTTTTTGTGCGGGTATTAATGACATGATCTACAATTTTTGCTATAAAAGCATAGAACGTTTGCCAGTTCTAGTTAGTTGGTCATTGCCTTCGTGCCGGTCGTTCGCTTGGTGATATTTTTTGTGAAAGTATTTCTGTAAAGTCAGTGATACATATTTTTATTTAAATCAAAACCGTTGCAGTTTCTAATAATAGGTATAATAAGGTTTTGAAAGGCCTCGACGTTCTTCCCTAATTTTTCCTTCTTTTTAATTCCCGTAATCGGGTATTGTGCAATAACTTATAGGCGAACACCAAAGTTACAATTTCAATATATTAGTCTTAAAAATTTCCAATGAAAATTTAATACAATAAAAGTAAACTACTATTAGAAATCAGAAGTGAGTTTGATTAAAATAAAAACAATTTATCACTGATTTTACATAAGAACATGTAACAGAAATACTTTTACAAAAATATAAAATCAATGTTCAACTTACTCCACCGAGATCGACGATGAGACCGAGCTCCAATGAGCGTCTGAGCACGAATGAATGCAAATAGCTTTTTTTTTTTTTTTTTGTCCCTGACTAAACTCTTGTTAGCCTGACGAGGGTCGGCTTATACAAGAACACCGGTCTTGTGGGTGAGCGCAGAAGGCGCTCGCAACCCATTAAATTAAGCGACCACGCTGAGGGCGACCCACTAATGGGTCACGACCTCGGCTCAGGGCGGCCACTGAGAGGATAAGACATCAGCGTTTGGGGAAATTTGGTTTGAAACCTAATCCTATTTACGTGTTGATCGTAGTCTTCGGCACGCGGGCCGGAACTGCTAAGAGAGGGCAGGGGGTTGGGGAACGCGACGAGGTCCTCGACGGCGAGGACGGTACAGCGGTCTTGTTAAGTGTATGAGCTTTATATGCTCGTTCTTTTCGCGTAAGGCCAGAGTGATTTCGTCCTCTGGATCTGACAAGACTGAACGCGGTCGTCTCCATTTGGCGCGATCAAATGGAGTATAAATCGACGCTTTACGGATAAGCGTGTTCGGGTGGTTTACCGCCCTGTCGAAATAGCGTCTGCTGGCGCACTGCATAAAGTGCCTGATGGTCGGCATATTGGTGTCCACGTGGAGGTTGCGATTGCGAACGTACCACGGGGCACCAAGTGCATGTCGTAAGAATCGATTTTGAAGCACCTGCATTCGCTGAAGGCGACCGGGCGGTAAATGAGCGAATACGGGCGACGCGTATGTCATTATCGGACGGATGCATGTTTTAAAGATCCTAATCTTGTTGCGGATTGACATCTTACTATTTTTGTTTAGAAGCCAGTGAAGCTGGCTCATCGCGAATGCGGCTCGCGCGCGTACCGCATTTACGTGTGGGATGAAGGTCAACCTCTGATCAAGGGTTACTCCTAAATATTTGGCTTGGCCCTTCCAGGGAATAACCTGGTCGGACATGCGGACTGAAAAGTGAGGGACATGGACTTTCCTTTTCCGAGTGAAAAGGATGGCCTGACTTTTGGTGGGATTGACTGTGATTCGCCATTTGCGGAACCACTCACCGAGTTCGTCGGCGGCGGTTTGCAAAGTGCGCACCACTTTGTCGGGGTCTATACGTGAAGCGTATATTGCGGTATCATCCGCGAATAGTGCCAGATGGGCGTTTTGTGGTCTAGGGATGTCGCTTGTGTACAGCGAGAATAGAAAGGGGGACAGGGCGGAGCCTTGCGGGACTCCGGCCGTGATGGTGTGTCGGGAAGAGAGAGTTCCCTCCACGCGATATCTGAAACCGCGATTCGACAGGAAATCTCGTATGATGTGCACGAGTTGTGTGGGCACGTTGAGAGTGTACAGCTTGAAAAGCAAGCCGTTGTGCCACACCCTGTCGAATGCTTTTTCGATATCGAAGAAAATAGCACCGGTAGGCATTCCTTTACGGAATTGTTCGTGGACGTACTCCGTGATGCGGAGCACCTGATTGACACAACTGTGTCTAGGACGAAAGCCAAACTGTTCTGGAGGGATCAAATTTTGATTAAAAGCTACTATTTTAAGGCGGTCGAGGACGATCCGCTCGTAGATTTTGCCCAGAGTACTGAGCAGACTGATGGGCCTATAAGAGGAGGGTTCGAAAGCGGGTTTCCCCGGCTTGTGGATTCCTATCACAACTGCCTCTTTCCAGACCTCTGGGAAGATGCAGTTACGAAACGCGGCGTCATAGATAGAGGTAAGAATTTGAACTAGATGCTCCGGGAGCATCTTAATCATACGAGTAGGGATTAGATCGCCCCCGGGGGCTTTCCTACGTTTGAGTGCCTTGATCAGAGTGGTGACTTCTTCGATCGTCACCGGCGCAAGGGGATCGGGCGGCGGGTCGACGTCCGGGTCGACGTTATCGTATAACGGTCGCGGTATAGAGACTGGCGGTGGCCGGACCGCGTTCCTATCTTCGACGAAGGTGTCAACCGCAACAAGAATGTCGTCATCTACGGGTACGGAGGTGAGCGAGCATTGAGACTCCAGGCTGCCGGCCAGTAGTTCCGCTTTCTCGTCGTCATCAAACGCCGGGCGTTGATTCGGACGATTGAGCGGAGGCATGGAGGCCACATCGTTTCTCTTGAAGGAACGAACCAGTTGCCAAAAGGCCGTATGTGTTGGATCGATGTCGGCAAGGCGAGTGTTCCACCTCGAATCGACGACCTCTTTTATGCGGCGCTTAACCTCACGTTGGAGGTAGCGCGCAAGATATCGTCGTTCCGGGACGGGTCTCGTCGCGCAGGATTTGAGCGTAGCGTTACGCAACCTCACCCACCACCGAACGTCTTCGGGAAGTTGCCAGTGACTGTGAACAGTCTCTGGCACCCTCTCGGAGCTTTCGCTCAAGACGTTCTGAAGGTGGTCGGTGAAGACGCGTATCGCGCTGGTCGTTTCCTCGGGAGTCACGATGTTGGTCGGGATCGCGGAAAGATCAGTGGATGAGGTGTCCGCGAGCTTGGTGCCTAAAAGACGCCAATTCGTTTTCACCTTCATCGGAATATTAGGACCTGTGTCTGTTGGACTGTTTTCGGGGACTAGATCGAGGATCACAGGTCTGTGGTCAGAGTCTAACTCTTGTAACACTTGCATGGAACGCACGCTAAGGCTTACGTTCCGTACAAGTGCCACGTCGAGTATGTCCGGTCGGTGGTCGTCATTGTAACTATAGTGGGTAGGTTCTGAAGGAACCAATAGGCTTAGATTGATTGTGTCAAGACAACTCTCTAGGACTGCACCTCGCTCGTTGGTCGAGTTGCAGTTCCAGAGAGTGTTCTTGGCATTGAGGTCTCCCGCCAAAATGACGGAATCCCCCAGATCAAATAGGGTTTCAAGTTCGTTGGAGTGAAGCTCCTTAGTGGGCGAGAGATAGGCCGATATGATGGTGATCGGCGGGTGTCCGGTCATGGCTAGCCTGCAGACCGAAGCCTCAATGTTGCTCAAGCTTATCGGTGATTCTAGTGGAATACAATGAAGGGACCTTTTGTAATAAATGAGAGTGCCTCCTAAACGGCCACTGGTACGATCATTTCGCACCAGTTTGAAGTTTGGGATGTTGGGATCGCGGTGAGAGGGCTTAAGGAACGTTTCCTGGATGAGGAAAACGTCAATTTGGTTGTCGCGGACAAAAGAAGAAATTTCGGCTTTTTGGTCCCGAATGCCGTTACAATTGAAAAACCCCACTCTGAGGGAGCGAGGTTTTGTCCGCTGGGGGAGTTGTCTGGCGTTGGTAGCCATTTATGAAATTAAAGAGGGGAGACGCACAGCGTTAACTGTAGCCTCGAAGATTTGTTGCTGGATCAGAGCGATCTCAGCGATTAAAAGGGGGTCTTCTACTCCCGTACGGGTGAGTAGACGGGAACGCTCGAAAAGTTTCCCGTGGAGAATCATTATCTCCGGGGAGCCTAATAGTGAGGCGACCGAGGAAGAGGCGTCGCTTGCCTTCGCCGCCACCGTCGCCGACTGAGAAGGGGTGGGAGGGGTGGTGGGTTTGGGTTTGGGTTTGGGCTGGGCTGCCTTTGAAGAAGGAGCCACAGCTGGGGGAGGAGAGGGTCGAGTAGAGGCCGGGGCAGCGGGAGTGACTCCGCTGGGGGCCTGTGAGATGGGTTCAGCGCGCGCCGTGGGAGGAAACCACGGGTTGCGCACTGGCGCAGGTGCCAGTTTGAATGTGGTGGCCTGAGGGGCC
Source organism: Lapara coniferarum (assembly GCA_949316025.1). Taxonomy (NCBI): domain Eukaryota; kingdom Metazoa; phylum Arthropoda; class Insecta; order Lepidoptera; family Sphingidae; genus Lapara; species Lapara coniferarum. Next base: position 15,065,346 of record OX438925.1, on the reverse strand, counting down.
GAGGGAGCCGCAGCTTTAGGAGCTTTGGCAACTCTTTTGGGGGCGCGAGGGCATCCGCGATAATTCGCTGGATGGCCGGTTTGCCGGCAGTTGGTGCACGAAGGCGGCTCCGTGCACTGAGAGCGGTCCTTGGGACGGGGGCACTCGGATGTGCCGTGTTCGCCGAGGCACTTGACGCACCTGGCGGGGAGGCGACAGCCACGAGAATTGTGGCCGTATTTCTGGCAGTTGTGACACTGCCCTATCTGGGTCGATTTGTGTGGGGCTTCGACGGTGAAGCCGCCTAGCCCCGAGATATCTTTTATCTCAAATAGTCTTTTGACGTCGGAAGGGGACTGGAGGATGGCGAGAACCATCTCGTATTGAATTCCCGGCCGGGAGGCGCGGGACTGTCTGTGCATCCTGTGCACTTCTAAGGTGACTATGCCTTTCTCTTCAAGGCCTTCTTTGACCTCGAGAGTCGACATTTGGACTGGGATACCGCGAATGACGTAGCGGAAGCGCCGCTCGTCAGGCAAGGAGTAAGTGAAATAGTGCCATTTCTTGGCATCTAAAAATTTGGTCAGCGCCCTGTGGTCCGCGATTGAGGCGGGCTGCAGGGCAAGAAGCTTGTGGATCTTATTCCACGAGTTAGAGGAGATGGATATGCGCTGTTTGCGCAGTTCGTCAAATATGTCCCGAATGGACATATTTGAGGGGATTTGGAGGTTCAACCTCGGGGGTTTTTTAGGCCCCTTTGGTTGAGTCGGCGGCGGTGGCGGCGTCGACGCAGACGCGGACGCGGTTGGCGCTGAAGGCGCGGAAGGCGCAGAAGGCGCGGATGGGGAGGCTGGTGCGGGAGCAGCGACGCTTCTCTGCTTCTTCCTCCGACTGTTTTTCACCGTGGTGAAGCCGTCCTCGTCGCGTTCCGACGAGGACGACTCCTCCCCGGATTCACAGGCGGAGGAAGAGGCCGAGATCGGCCGTTTTTTAGGGTTGTTAGTGGCTTCGGGTTGGCTGGGGGACGTGTCCATTTCCTCTTCAGACTCCGCGGAGCCGCCCGAGGTTTCGGTGGTCTCTGTCGAGGTCGTAGCCTCGGACGACTCCGAGGTGTCTGAGGACGCAGACGGTTCCCTGGCTTCCCTAGCCATAGAAATAATTTCTTGTCGGACCGCGTTGTCCGACCGGAACATCTCCCTTACCATGTTCATTATCTCCTCCTTTGAGATAATGGGCACGGTGAGGGGAGCGCTAATGGTTTGAGCGGCGACGACAGGCCGCTCGGGAGCCAAATCCATCGGCCCAGAATCAGCCATATTGGCGGCTGAGTCCGAGCCTATGGTAGAAAATGATTTGGGGGCCGCGTGTGTGTTCACTAACCCCGGGTGTGCACCGCCTGTAAAGAACACACAGAAGAAACCAGGCGGGTTCACACAAAACGAAACGAGCGCGGATCGCGACGCGGTGTGGGACGCGATGAACTAAGTCCCCGGGTAGGAACGCCCGGGGGTGAGTGAGTGCGTGTCCCTCCCCGCCGGGTATAGGCGAGGGGGGGTGTACTTAAAATTAGGTGTGCCCTAAGCTTGTATCCCTTTTGCCAGTCTTATTGTGCAAAAGGGTTCCTAGCAGTCCGTGTACCGTAAACGGTATTGGCCGGAGGCCGCACGCTCAACCGATACACGGGATGGATTTTAAGGAAAGGGTAGGGTTGGGAAGGTGATATACGGGAGAGACTGCGGTGTGCCTCCGCAGCCTCCGGATCCGTACCCGTCGGCTTTGCCTTGCCCTGAAGGGGCGCAGCGCGTTGCCGGTGACGCGACTCGGCTTGTTAGCACCGTTAGGTTTCCGCCGAGCCAACGCCCTGAAGGGGCCAAACGTCGATAAGAAACAAATTGGGCTAAACCCTGTCCTGAAAAGGACGCGGCTTGGCCCGAAATAGGCTAACAAAATAGCAAAGGGTTGCCCCTTTGCTACCTGTTTGGCCTTGGCTGTAGCGAGGTCGCTACGGAACGCACCGAGCAGGTACTCGGACGGAACAATGGAATGTCGCAGCAGGTACTGCGACAAACAAAAGGTCCGCTCGAGTCGGCTGCTCAGAACGGAATGAATGGTGAGATTTTGAATGCAAATAGCGACACGGCACCATTTTTATACACCCAACTGGCACTCCCACCATTACTTTCATGTCTCGACTGGTTTCTACAACTTTTCAGCACGTCACAAATACCGTTACAAATACCATTAAAAAAACGTATATCCTAACACTACTATATTTTGATTGAAATTTTTTCTTTGACAACGCAATCACACCACAATCTAATATCAATTTGAAATGTCAAAATCACGTCAAGAGTACCGCTAACGAATTTTCCAATGTCAATCCCAATTGAGTTTAGTTCATTAAATAGCCACCTAATATTGGTCCAATGTGGCGCTGGTGTGATTTTCAAGAATACCAAATCCAATTGGACAATATCCAATCGATCGGTATTGGCGTCGAGAGTAGCCTAGCAGAAGTGTTATGTAAATTAACGCTAAATCTTTGTTTGTTTCGTAACTTGACCTTTTTGTCAGTGGTAATACCGATATGCGTTAGACAAAACATCTCAATAATATTCGAATAGTTAACATTTTTTTAATTTGTTCTAATTTGATAATCATGGTATTGTGTATTGTAGCACCGTTAAGATAAAGTTATCTATACTTCTATTCTACTATTATAAATTAAAAACTTTGGATGTTTGTTAATCAATCCCATCAGAAGGGCTGAACGGATCTCAGTGAAATTTATCACACAGATGGATGGATGGAATAGCACATAGGCTCCTTTTATTTCCAAGAAAATATATAACGGGACTTTTAACCCGGAAATATTTTTTTACGCGGTCGGAGCCACGAGCAAAAGTAATTTTTATTAAAAGCAAGAAAAGAAAAATAAGAAAGTTCTTGTCTTTATTAAAAAAAAAATACATATAGACAAGAATAATACTATTTATTATATAATTCGATAAAAATGTCATCATGGATGGATGGGCTCCACCCGCGTGAAAAAGTTTGTCCGGGACAAAAAGTAGCCTATGGCACTAAGGAATAATTTAGCTTCGTATTAGTGAAAGAATTTTCAAAATCAGTTCAGTAGTTCCTGAGTTTAGCGCGTTCAACCAAACAAACCAACTCTTCAGCGTTAAAATATTAGTACAGATTAAATGATTATGACACTACGTATGTAATTGTATACTGGTTACTATAAGTATTAAAATTTGCAATTACACGCGCTAAGTGCTTTGAAATATAAAGTTCTGGATGGTGCAACTATTGATTATGTGTTATATCACTTACCATCAGACGAGCAATTTGATCCTCATTACGTTGTAAAATAACATATATCCGACGGTGCCAAATAAAACTGAGCCTTCATTATAACTATTTACAACTAAAAAATAACTTACAAGTGAATAAAAACTTGTTGCAACGTGTTGATTGACACGTACAATTGAGAAGAAAAAAATTAACAGCAGTCAGGAATAGCAAAGGCAATGGCTAGTACAGCCACCTATGTTTATTGCGATCTATTAATACTCTAGTTATTGTGGCCAAGTATGGACATGGGGGTATAAAACACTATCTCGAACCGGCTTGCCAACCGCAACAGCTCTACGTTTTTATTTCATACAAAAGGATATGTTATAACAAAGTACTTGATGGATGTTAGATAGGTATTTACTTATTGTGTACTAGCTTTTGCCCGCGGCTCCGCCCGCATTAAAAAGTTTTTCCGGGATAAAAGTCCCGGTTTATGTTTCCCCGGGATAAAAAGTAGCCTATGTGTTAATCCAGGACATGATCTACCCGTGTGCCAAATTTCATCGAAATCCGTTCAGCAGTTTTTGCGTGAAAGAGGAACAAACATCCATACATCCAAACATCCAAACATCCATACATTCTTACAAACTTTCGCCTTTATAATATTAGTAGGATTTGTAAAGAAATATGAAAACAGTTAAATGAAATGGCTTATTGTAATTTTTTCATGGAAATGTACTACTATATTTTTGGTTTTCAGGAGGCGCAACTTTATAGTAGGAGTATTTGTCATTTTATATTTTTTTCTTTTCTGTTTGCCTTTAATATGCATCATAATGATATTAGAAAGGGTGAAGTCACAAAGAAAGCATTTGGTCACTCCACTCTACTTCTAGCGAGATCTGTTATACTTAAAATGATTAGCCTTCATTGTATTATTTGTATAACAATAAAATGTTCTCAACTTCCAATATACTAGAGTCACATTGACACATAAAAACGCCAACACAAAGTCACTGCCAAAATTAAACACTCCGCCAAGAAGTTTATAATATTATCTAATGGAGAGAGCGGTACACACATTTTTGTGAAGACAAAAAAATTACCTTTTGTGTTGTATTCTATCTCACTCACTCTTTAACCTATGTTGCCAAAGCTTACGGATTATTTCCCTACCCATAAAAAAATATCAATACCGTTATTGTCGTCTCAATCACGTATATATAAATATTTCCAACATATCTTATATAATGATATAAGTACTATTTTCATTTCAGAATTATTCTTGTTGAATAAGATATCCTTAAGGTTTTTTATCCTTATTAACATTTTAGTTTAAAAAATTTCCTCATTTAATTGGTAATTGCGAATACATACTTTGGCAACACTGTTATAAAACGTTAAGTTCGATGTCAATATAGTTGTCAAATAAATGTTCACTTCGAAATTTTCTCCGTAATTATCTACAATAATAAGTGTGTTTTAGTGATAGTTTAATGTTAATTGTGTAGTTCACGGTTGCAGAAATATTTGGTATCCATCATTTAGTGTGAAATTCTACAGGTAAGTTCATTGTAATCAATATTGTGTAAATATTATAATTTTATCAATATTTATACGAATCGTAATAAAATACGTGAATATTTTATAAATGAACTGTAGAAAAACCTCGCTTAATGTGATTTGCTTTATATATGACTACTTTTTTCATATTAACGTAATGTTAAATGTGATTTTTTGTATTGTAAATAGTGTATATAAACAAGACGCTAGGGTGACCATGGTGTAAGCTTTGGTGGACCGGTTTGACAATGGTGCTAGAGTATTTGTAATACTAGCCGCCTTACGAATGAATATTATGAAGCTTATTAATCTTTAAATAATCATCGTAAATAAAAACTGAGGATCAACAGTTACAGTCGAGTTCTCAGTGTATCCAGCATTGATTTATTGAAACTTTTATTTAAAATAAAATCGAGTTTGTATTTCTCTTTACAGATTTCTTAAAGATCTAGATAAGCAAAAACGTGGTTAAATATAAATACCATTAAAAGGTCAATTTGATGTCTGCAAGAATTACTAGTCAACATTTAAAGACAGAAGATTATGATTCTGAATGTGATAATGTGTCTTCTACTTCTGGGAATATGGCAGTAGATGTCAAAAATAATTATTTATTACCAGAAACTCATGCTGTAAGTATATTATTTTTTATCATTTCACTGGTATAATTATGATCCACTTAGACTTTATTATTTACTAGCTTTTGCCCGCGGCTCCGCCCGCGTGAATGTGTTTTTCCAGGATAAAAGTCACTGTTTATATTTTACTGGGATGAAATGTAGCCTATGTGCTAATCCAGGACATGATCTACCCGTGTGCCATATTTCATCGAAATCCGTTCAGTAGTTTTTGCATGAAAAAAACATCCATACATCCAATTACTTACAAACTTTCGCCTTTATAATATAATAAGATTAGTAGGATAGGGCATTAAGCTTGCGACCCACCAAATTTTATAACGGCGGTACATTGGGTGATATCTGAGTGTACTAAATGGCACCTCTGCCTCTGTCTAAAATGTATAGGTACTTAAATATATTATTATTGATTGATATTTACTTTTTACATTACATGTCAGCGAAATGAATATGAACCACCATTGAAACGTCAAGACTTGAAAGATTTCAATATATCAGTTAATGTGAAGACATCCAGTGAAATAAGTTTAAAGAAATAAAAGAAAGTATTGCAGCAGAAGATGAAGAGATAAAAGAAGAAAATTAATTACAAGTTATTTCTTATTAAAGTTGTTCATGATTATACAGTCTGAAATTGAAAATATTTTGCAGTGAAATTTTGCTAATATTTGAGATTTTTTTTTAAAAGTATATTCCAAGTAGCAAGCAAAGAAAAATTACATATAGTGATGACATAAAGACTTTTGCTTTAACATTACACTTTTAGTCGCTGAAAACATTTTTGTTTTATAAATTCAAAGATATATTTGCCGAAAGAGAGCACATTATGGTGATCTTTAGCAAACTTTAATTGTTTTGTTGGCTTCTTCACAGAAGTTTTAGAATATTAAAAATAAATTTAAGGACGAAACCTCACCCGCAGAATGTAGCGTTAATTTTTGATTCCATGGCTCTCAAACAAGAATTTATTTGGTATTGTAATTTGTAAAACATCCACGTGTTTATTACTTTTGCTACAAATATCTACACAACTTTGTTTACAATCAACTTACCTATGGAATTTCACAATAGATGTTGGATTGCAAATAATTCTGCAACCATGAATTACACAACTCATAGTAGAATATCTCTAAAACACAATATGTATTATTATGGATAATTACAGAAAAAAAGTTCGCAGAATACTCGCAAAAATTGTAAAATCACACAAAATAGATATTCGTAATATTTCAAAATTACTTACTGAAAATTAGGTTATTAACTTCCTAAATGTGTATTATTTTTTTATGTATGATTGTTTACTTTTATGAGTATGTTTTTTATTTTTTTTTATTATATTTAAATTTAACAATAACTGTAGTTTTCATTTTTAAATATCCCAATGTTTTTCTGTCTAACCTTACAGTCTCCATATTTGGTTATAAAGGCCGGCAAACAACGTGAACATATCCAGTCGCGGGGGAAAGTAAAACATATACAATGTGAGGCTGTGTGCCGAGCAAAAAAAAAGCACGCGAGGCCCCGTGCGAAGCAAATAATTTTTTTTAACAGCTTTGTAAGTAAGGTGCCAAAAAACGGGCCCCCAAGGAGCTGCAAGATGCCCCTGTAACTGCGAGGCCCCAGGAGGTTGCCTGGTTCGCCCCCCTCCTCCAAGGCCGCCACTGAATTCACCACCGCGTGGTGAGGTATTTTTTTTATGTAAGTGGAACTAGTAGTTCCGAACTACACATACCAAAAAAGTATGTAAATATGCCAATTTTGTTTGGAATAAACTTTCTAACTCAAATTATATTTTTTAAATATCAACTATTACTAGCCGCTGTAGTTGGTTTTCATAATTAATTTAAACCGCATTACTTTATAAAGATAAAAATAAATATTATGGTGCGATATCATATTATTACACACTCACACACTCACGCCTCTTATCCCCCGGGTAGACAGAGGTGCAATTAGTGCACCCACTTTTTGCCGTTATTCCGTTCCATGCTGTGATAGGGGGCGAGCCTATCGCCTTATCGTGTACAAATTCCAGACTCCGAGCTGATACTGAATGGAAAATAATCACTTTGCCCGACCCGACTAACCCGGGGATCGAACCCGAGATCTCAGCATTGCAGTCGTACCATAATACAACTACGCCACCGAGGCAGCCATATTATATCATATCATATTATTATGGACAGTTAATTATGTTACGTCCTGGTTTTGAAAATAAACCTTTGTCACTCTAAAGAGAGAGACAGCAGATAGCTGTGACGTCACATTTTATTCTTCAGTTTGTTAAACGGAATGAAAAATCCATATGGGTATAACATTCTTGCACTCCGCTCACATGTCAACTATTAGTTTTCATTTCCTTGTTCGGAATCCAGTTTCCCTTTTGTTTTCCTATGAAAACAATTCGTCAAGAACAGCCCTCACTTTCGGCATTCAAAAGGAAAAAATGGTAGGCCAAACAAGCGAGGAACGAGTTAGGCCGTAACAAAATTCCAACAAAGGATGATTAACGATTTTTTTTCCACCCCAAGCTCATTCAAGCCGCGTCGATATTGAATCCGTTAGACGGCGTAAAAATGAAAGTTTTCCTCTTTTCTTTTCCAAACACGTGTGACATACGGACGTCACATTTGTGAAATAGATATCCTAGGGAATATTAAATACAGTAATTCAGTTTTAGTTTGAATGCTTATAGTCACAATACTTGTAACAACCTAAATGCCATATTTTGCGGTTCTGTAAAATTTCACAAATTTTATGATCATGGTACGTACTCAATAAAATATAAGAAGCAACGTAAATTATTTTAATTTTAAAACACGCTAATGTAAACATGTGTCGGAATCACTCAAATTTCTCTACAAAACTTACGTCAACAAGTAATGACTCCCATCCTTGTAATCAACATGCTCACAGCGTTTAAACTCTCACACAAATCGTTGTCTACAGATTTTTAAAGAGCCATTGATAATACTGCGTTCATAACTGTACAAACAAAAGTGCACGAAGTCTTGCCTGCAAAGACAAATATGTATACACAATAAATTGTTTAAACATTTGCTGACAAAACAACAAGACCGTGTGTCCCGTTGTACACGGAGTGAAGCTTGGTTCCGTGATATAACTACCGTAGCAGTTTTCCTTTAGTTAGTTTTGGAGTTGTTCGTAACAAATGACTGCTATTTGAGTGAAGCGACACCTAACTGAAAGTCGTTAGAAATTTTCGTGAAAATATGACGCGTTAAAAAATAGCTTCGACTGTCTCGACATTTAAGTTTTGTTTCGCGAAGAATTTCTAAAAATAATTGCTTTGAAATCGCTGCTTACTTATTTGATAAAGGTCTCCGAAGTTTTTCAACGATCAATGGATGTTGCCCATGCACTTCGAAACAAAGCGTTCTTTCTTTCTTTATATCTTTTCATATGTAGGTACATTGAGAGGTTGATCCAACTTGAATTCAATAGAGCGTGAGTTAAGTGGCTCATCTGTCGTTCGCGGTCACATAAGTTCTCGAGTTGCAAAATAAAAAAAAATTGCTGTGCATATTAAATTTCGCGTAGAAGGTTTAAAATGCAGCAGGTGCGTCCACTTCACCTGGCCAGCATGTGTTTGGAACACTAAGTTAATTACTTTTTAAAATTTAAATTAAGAACGAGTGCTCACACTGACAGTAAATAAGTTGAGGGTTTTTAAAATAAATTATGTATTATTCATGGCCATTTTTAGCCTATGACTTTACTGAAATATAAAATTGTACTGGCTGGTAAGCGTAATTTTAAAACTTTTAGAAAGTAATTTATGGAATAAATTGGAGTCTACTAAAAGGTTCTTGATGAAAAAACGAATTTGTAATAGCGCCCTTGAAAAGACGATTTCACTTTGAAGCACTAACTTAGACATAATTAAGTTTTAATACAGTTCTAAACAGGTATGATTTTAATGAAATTGTTACAAGTATTGTTAAGAAGAAAATTTTCTAGATACTCGTTGAAATTTTACACTTTGTTTTTAGTATAAAAAAATATGTGTACTCTCTCAGATAAAAATCCATTAACGGAAGAATATCTCGTAAACTGTAATATTTCATTTACGCAAATTTAACCCCATACTTTTTATTACATTTAATACTGAAACTGCCAAGTAATAGAATTTTGATTACTAATTCAATACTAAAATTTTGCATTAATAAAAACTTTACAAGCTTCATAAAACCTTGGTTATATTTAAACAGCCCAGGATTCTTCCTGCAATTTGTAAAACCTGTTAGCTACATATTGGAAACTAGTTCCTTTAGAGTCCACCGCAAATAACACACGAGAGTTATTTAATGAGTTTTAAGCGTAGCCTAATTTATTTAATGAAACGGTCGAACAACTACAATTTACGAAGGTAATAGAGAAATCATGCGCACCCGTGTTTGAATTTAATGACGCAATTAAAAATCCTTATATGGGAAAAGCACAACCCTCTAACTTTTAACTTACGTGAGTTCGTTGTTATTGCTCGCTAACATGAACGAAGTATCAGAAGTAAATCTACATACGTTAGACATCTTTTAAGAATTTAGAAGGTATGTGAAGTCTGCCAACTCACAAGCTAGGGTGGTCAACGGTGATTAAGGCCTGAACCCTCTCAGTAAAGTCTCAGTAAGGTCCGCAGTCATGGGACAATATCGACGGTTCGCGGGGTAATTGAGTTAAGCAACATTTTTTGCGACATTGAGTTGTATACATAATTGGAATCAGCACAATTTGCTCCGTTTCTTGAACATAGATTAGTCTTCTTCGAAAAAAAAAGTCGCTTAAGTCAATTAGCTTACCAACCGTCGATATATAAAGCTGGGTACTCACTTAGCAGTGTAGCGTGTAATGTATCAGATACGGTATCAAGTGAGTACGTAGGCACGAACCCGCTGCGAGCCGCTCGCGCGTGGAGCGCTGTAACGGCCTGGCCACGGACACCCGCGATGCGAATTGCGACGCGACGGGCGATGCGACGGGAGACGCGATGAGCGATGGTATGCCACGGATCGATTAGCTGCGACGGCGGCGGCGTAAGCGGCGGGCGTATTCAGAATTTAAAAAAAATGGGGCTATCAAAAGTGGCACGGTATTGCCTTGAAACAAGTGCTATTTGGTCAAGATATAATAAAGTCAAGATTAGGTATGCATCTAGTCAAAAAAAAACGAGAAACTACTGCCAGGAAATACTTGTTTTATTTTGTCCCATATATTTTTAGTACCTTGGTGACCGAGCCTTGCTCGGATGATTTTTTAATACTATACATGGTATTTATTACTTTAAAGTAGGTCCTAATAATATTTTCCATTTCAATAAAATATACACGACTGAAGTCAAATGAGTCGATACTTATAGTTAACTACCCTAGTAGATAAAAAAAAATCATTTCTTCAGCGGCTCAGATTTTATATAAGCGGGCCTTGAAGGGTTAAATGTCAGGTTTCATATCATGGTTTAAGATACTTAATTAAATCCGCACCAAATTTGGTCTTGATAATATGTTTCTCGGTTTAGTTTCTCCCTTCTTTCACCCCCCGTAAATAGGAGTTAATAAAAAATGAATATTCCATATTTGTTTTCAACGTTCAATGTATCCCCATACCGAATTTCATTATAATCGATTCAGCGGTTTAGTTTCTCCCTCCCTTTACCCCCCTTTAATAGGAGTTAATAAAAAACTAACATCCCATATTCGTTTTCAACGTTCAAGATATCTCAATACCGAATTTCATTACAATCTGTTCAACGATTTAGAATCTCCGCCCTTCTAACCCCACAAGTTTGCGGTTGAAAAAAAAAGGAATATCCCAATTTAATTTTTAGAACTCATACTATCCAAATGCAAAAGTCATCCAAAGTCTGTTAAGTATTTCACTTATAAAATGTTCAATATCCATTATAAATTCACCGCGGTCGCGCGACTAAAACAAAATATTTTTTTTCGTTCGCGCGATGCCGAGTGCATCCACTGCCGCCGCCGCGACCGCCGCTCGGACCGTGGCCACCCCGGTACTGGCTAGTACATTTGTTTCATTCGCTCGTCGCGCCGCCGGTCGCAGGTGCGATTCGCTCGAGTCTCGCCGCGTCGCACGTCGCGTCGCAATTCGCGTCGCCGGTAGCCGTGGCCTACTTCATACAATTGCCTACATTTGTTTCGGTCGCGCGTCGCTCGCCGCTTCGCAATTCGCATCGCGGGTGTCCGTGGCCAGGCGGTAAGCTCGCAGTGACCCGCCGGCGGTATCACTGCGAACACAAAGGCGGCTCGCAGTGTGCTCGTAGTAGATAGAGCTAGATACGCGGTAGACCATGGACGAGCCATACCCACTTGCCGGATGATACGTTACATGCAACACTGCTAAGTGAGTACCCAGCTTAAAACAGAACTAGAGCCGGAGCGAAGATGAATTTCTAATATCGTTAACGCTCACTGTATCTATGGGAATAACATAATCTACACGATCTACTGGTTACTGGTGGTAGGACTCCCATATGTAAGAGTCCGTCTGGGTGGGTACCACCGCAATATCTATTTGTAACGCCAAGCAGCAGTATGCATGCACTGTTGTGTTTCGGTTTGAAAGGCAGTGTAACTACAGGAATGAGATTTAACATCTTACGTCTCAGGATGACGAGCGCTGTGGAATGCCACACAGTACTTTGTAACTCAGGGTGCTGGACTGTGTCTCTACTGTTTATGGGTGGTCGTAACGCTTACCATCAGGCGAACGGCATGCTCGTCTCGTCATTCGACAAAAAAATATATATAATGTCAATATATCATTCCCATGCATTTTTTTCTTATTATAGTTACTAGCTTTCGCCCGCGGCTTCGCCCGCGTTGAAAAGATTTCCGGGATAAAAGTCCCGCTTTTTATTTTCCCGGGATAAAAGTTAGCCTTTGTGTTAATCCAGGACATGATCTACCCGTGTGCCAAATTTCATCGAAATCCGATCAGTAATTTTTGCGTGAAAGAGTAACAAACATCCATACATCCATACATACTTACAAACTTTCGCCTTTATAATATTAGTAGGATACATCTTGGCCAGCCCCTGGTATTATAGGGAACAAATAATTCGCACGTACGTGTCTCGATTTAATGAGTTAAAAATCCTAAGGTAAGTTCGCTGCGGGGTTTACCAGTAAAACGAATAAGTTGGCCCCATTTACTAATCTCCTAAGGCCAAGTAACGAGACGGCGCAAGTGATAAACTTTCGAGATTAAACTAGAGTTAACGTTTAAGACACGTGCCAAGTGGCTTAATCTTTGTACGACCCTTTTGAATTAATTTAGTAAAATTTTATGGAAAATAATTTCGACTTAGTTATAAATTTAATTAACGGTAAGCATTTGTATGTTGCTTATTGTTTTTATTTGAAAACAAAATAGAGAACTTAGGAGGCTATGTTACTAAGATTATATTATTAAATCAGTACCTACCATATGAAGAGATGATATTAATTTAATTTTGATACAAGGCCGAAGTTGGACAACTGGGCAATCAGTAAGTACGTTAGACTTTGGATTAATTCCCAGCCCAATAACAAAATGAATCTCATATCCTACAAAGATATGACGATAGCCTAATTGGGAATGGAACGGTCTGCCGAGACAATGTCCGGAGGTTCGAAACCCAAGGCACACACCTCTGACTTTTCGAAGTTACGTGTGTATTGTTTATCAATTATCGTTCGCTTTAACGGTGAAGGAAAACATCGTGAGAAAACCTGCAGAAGTTCCTTATAAGAATTTCGAAGGTATGTGAAGTCTACCAACCCGCACTAAGCCAGCGTGATGGACTAAGGCCTAAACCCCCTCACTAGAGGAGGCCCGTGCTCAGCAGTGGGCAGTATAATAAATAATACAATGCTGGTATCCTACAGCATATCCCGACATAGGGGCTCAATGTTAGCCAATATACTAGAGCTAGACAAACAGACAAAAATCTATAAAGATTGCACTGTAGGTGTATTACTATCAAAACTAGAGCAGTTGAGTTACCAAGTAAAAAAGAGATCAGTTTTAAAAGCATAAAAATCATATTTGCTTGCACTCAGACACTCAGATGTTTACAGAACGCACTCAAATATCGCCATACCACATGAATTGCCCAGCCCAGCAGGTCCACCCACGGACTCCGAGTAATGAGTTTTGTTCAGCGGTTACCACTGGATTAAAGGACATTACGATATACGAGCACACAGGAACGCTTAGTGAAATAAATTGCATTTGTGTCCGACAATAAGTGCCATCCAGTGAAAAAGACAGTTATTGGCCTTAAGTACAGACAGTTCCGAATTTAGTGACGCGGTATCTTCCTCAAATGGACTTTTTAGTTTGGGAACCGGTTTTTGTTTCCCAATTCTAGGATTTAATTATTATTGGCGAAATGTGTTCTATTGTTGTCATAATAAATGACATGTATATAATTTCTTCTCTTAATAGTATTTTCGTTTCTTATAAATCTTAGTTTACCAATAACAATATTAAGGTATACGTACGTATGTTATAATAATGGATAATTGATTTAGACTATAGCACACTGATACCACACAAAATTACTCACTAACAACCAACACCAAAATCCCACACAAATCCCACGGACAGAAGGACTACCACTATACGATCCGTACCGTTGTAGTACAGATAAAATCATGTCCGCTAGCAATTATGCAAGCGTCCAACAGATTGCTTAGGTTCCTATCAAAGTAAAGGAATGTTAATCGAACCCTTCGGGTCAGCTTAGCCCACGTTTGTTCCTTTATTATCCCGTCAAACAAGTATGGCAAATTTTTCAGCAACATTTTTATGAAAGTCCATGAATGGCCTTTGACTGTTTTTAAAAAGTATGCTTTATGGGGTAAAAGGGCTTAATGGATTAATAATTTTGATTATGTTCGTACCTTTTACTTTTTGAATTTGGAATTGTATGAAACAAAATAAATTTTCAAATGACGTCACTTCGGCCATAAGGTTTTGTTCGCGAGATAGGTTTTCATGCGGCCCTGTTTAATTTCTTGACAAGATGTTGTAGCTTTACAATAAAAGTTATTGGAAAAAAACATGCAATTTATTTTAAATAAAATATTTGAAGGGACAGCGTCTTAAGAAAACATTTAAGGCATATTTGCGTTTCTCTTAAAAATTTTCAGCTTAAAATAATATCGCAATATTTACACGACTCTCGGCTCTCACGAGTCGTAAAATTAATCGTAAATGTTTATTTCACTCTGCTTACCGAAAATATTCTGCACGCGACAAAATGTTTAGTCAAGTTACCAACGATTACGGACATGCAACCCGGTTAAGGCACATTTCGGTTATTTCATTTTAATACGAATTATTGGAACACCTTAAAAGCAAAATGATGTGCTTTTAACATAAAGGAAGTCATTCTTATTTTCTATGGACTTTATCCAGCAGCAAAACTATCAGTAGATTTAAAATTGCTTTACACTTCGTTCACGTATTTTTTCGTTCACTAATTTTACAGCCCCTATGTTTGTGGTAACAATAAACGGCGGTGCCTCATTTTGCGCTTCGGTTTGTGTTTCACTATGAAACAAAACCGTTTAAAAAAAAGAAAAATAAAACAAATCAGCTTCCCTGTTTAATTTAGCGGGGTTGTTGACAAAAAACCGTTGCTCTTGTTGGACCTTTTTGTTGACCGAACGTAACAACGCTGGAATGCATTGTTCCCGTTACTGTCCCTGGCTACCCGGCTAGCTATAAAAAGAAGACACAATATTTTTTTCCCTGTCACAAACTGAGTCAGTTTGTTCGGTATGCGTCACTTAAGTTAAAGGATTTAGGTCAGTGACTCATATCAGATCGAGAAAACCATCACGACTGACATCAACTTGCAAATTAATACAGCAAACCTAATAGTTATTCCTCGCGACGTGGTCACATAAACATCTTGGAAGTAAACGTCCAGGACCAACGAAATTAATAATTGTACGGTTACAAATCTTGGCAGCAAAAAGTTGGCAATAAGCTCCTGCTCCATTTTCGCCTTAATCAATTCCAAGTAAACCAAGTGAAAGTTTCAATTTGGACGCCATTAGGGTCTCTTCCGATGGAAATGAATTGAGGACTCATAAAACGGTTTTTTATATTTCAATAAATTTAATGTAAAAGATAAAATATTCTCGATAACGTCAAGATAATTTCAAAATAACTGATACAAGCGAAACGCATTAATCGAAATAACATTTAAATTCTTGATGAGCTACCAAAAGCGATAAGATCAGAAATTGTATCGCAACGAAACGAGCTCGACAGCAAAAAGGTATTCAATTTGCTCAATAAAAGTGTAAAAATAAACAAATATTTGTTACAAAAGACATTTCGAAGGATTTACAAATGTACCATAAATTAGGGGAATCATGGACTGCGGCCGCGAGGTTACCTGCTGTGAGGGCATGGCAGAGGCGCCTCGATTGATGAATACATACATAAAAAAAACTGTGTACATGTCTACCCACGCCAGCTATTAACTGGTACGTTTTATAGTCCCATTCATAGTAATATGATCTTTGGGCGGTTCAACGTTTGGATGTAAATCTAATAGTTCATGATCACTTGTACAGTCAGCTGAACAACTTCAAAATTTCAAGACGCCCATACCGCGTATAGTTTATTCGAAACATTTCTTTTCTTGATGTGAATAAATAAAAAAAGATTTGTTAGAGCAAAAAAGTATAAACCCGATTTCAAGTTTCGAATGTTTTCAGCCAGTTATGTGGCTGACTGTAGATTAAGGCTAAGGAAATCAGTTTCGTTTTTAGTCTCATTTTGATTTGCGCATAATGATTTATTGCGTATTCGCTTGTGGATTTGCGTTTTTTTGCATTGTAGCATTAATTTTATTCTAAACCTATTTATTTCTTGAGATTAATGATCCTAACTAACATCATATATCCTTTACATACCTTGTCTCGAAAAAAAATCCGATACGTTCCAAACTATAGGCTCTCTGTGTGCCAAATTAAATCCAAATCTCTGAATTCACTTGTAACGAACATCCAATCAAATTCCTTAAGTTTCGAATTAATAATATTAAACGTAGAATTTGTTAATACTCTATTAGTATCATAGAACATTAATACATAAAAATGATCATCTAATTCCCACGTGATTCAGGTCACGGACAAAACGATTAGCAAAATCGACCACTGCATCACAAATTAAGGCGCAGAATTTCAATTAATATTTGTATGGCACAACATCCTCTTCCTTTGCCGTGAGAGCGTGATCTTTAAACGAGGCTAATAAAATACAAATAACAAAAGTTTCTTAAGATGTTAAGACGTTTATTAGAAGTAACCGCGTTTAGAAATTTAAAACATAGTGCAATTCCTAGGATGGCGCATTAGGCATTGGTCAAATAAATGTACTTAATGATATGGTTGTTTTGTTTGTCTTAATACATTCATTTTATATATCATTTGATAGACTGAGTGTATCAATACAAACAAAAAATACAGATGAGAAATAATATTTAGTATTATGAGCAATACACATATTTTTTTAGTGTCATATGACGAGACGAGCATGCCGTTCGCCTGATGGTAAGCGATACGACCACCCATAAACAGTAGTAACACCATCCAGCACCTTGAGTTACAAAGTACCTACCGTGTACCAACATAAGATGTTTTTTTTTTTTTTTTTTTTTTTTTTTTTTTTTTTTTTCGAGTTAAAAGAGTCGATTGACGAATGGAATCGGAGGTACACGTCGGGGGAAACCGCTTCGGTAACGAAGATGTTTTTCCCTGACGCTGTAGAAGCGCACCGAGTCGTGGTGAAACTCGCGTTAGATCCGGTGATGACGCAGGTTCTCACAGGCCACGGCGGGTTCTCCGGATACTTGAACCGTTTCAAGTGTAAGGAGAGCCCGGCGTGCCCCTGTGACCCAAACCAGGAAGAGACTATCCCGCACATAGTAGTTGACTGTCCGATATACGCAACAGATAGATTTGAAATAGAAAACGAAATAGACATAGAAATTAAAACTGAAAATATACATACAATTATGAAAGACAAAACAAAGATACATAAATTTATAAAATACTGCAGGAAAATAGCTATTAAGGTAATAAACAGAAATAGTAGTAAATAGTTACTAGTAATATAATTAAGATTATATATACGTAGTACTAAGAAATAAGATTAAGAAAATTATATAGAATTAAGAAAAGAAAATAGTAGCTAAAATGTATAAATACATATAAGATAGCGTATAGGAAACGAGGAATAGAATTAAGAGAGATAATAAAAGAAAACACAAAAAACAGGATAAAATATAGAATAAGGTATGCATATAGCATAAAGAAATGACAGTTAAATTATAGTTGTAATACATAGAGTATGTAAGTAACTTTAAGTTCAAGTTATATAAGATAGTTTAAACATAATAAATAAAATACTGTAAAATATAAAGAACTCTGGTTCTGCCAGGGGGAACGAATATATAAAAAAAAAAAAAAAAAAAAAAAACATAAGATGTTAAGTCTCATTATGTTCAGTAGTTACACTGGCTACAATGTCCTTCAAACTAAAACAACAGTGCATGCACACTGCTGCATGGCAGTAGAAATAGACATTGCGGTGGTATCCACCCAGACGGACTCTTACATATGAGAGACCTACCATTAGTACACGTACAGAACTTCATCCCGAAAATGAGTATAGTTTGACTTATACCCATTGGTTTATAAAAAATATCAAGCTTATATCGGAAAAGATATCTTATGCCAGCAGCATACAGTTCCAAATAAACTTCGAAGATCAATATTACGTCAAAAACAACGCCAAGATAATGCTATACGAGGCACAGCACTTTGTGTAGGGTATAATTATTCAACGATTTTGTTGGGGTTATTTCGATTCGGTGGTTATAACCTATCAGGAGTTAATACGAAAATAATAGCATTCGATTGTGCTTCACAAAAACGGATGCTATTATCTACGGTCTTTTAAATTTATTTTTAAATTAAGGCAGGGCAGTTAAAAATGGTTAAGCTCTGCAATATTCATCATAGGATCGATAAAGCTTAGTGCTCATTAACATTTAATTTGGCGAAATCACCGATAAATAATTGGTGGAAGCCATAAATGGATAGAAGAAGAATTACATTTAGCGATGTTACAAGCAAAAACATCTTTATATTGTGATTTCAGAATATAATTAATGAGCCATTCATAATATTTTAAAGTACGCATTGTGGTCGTTAAAATACTACCAGGCAACAAACTATAATAATAATATATAATAATAAAATTCTTTATTTCCATTAACAGGGTGAACAAACACTAAAATAAAGGCGTATAATATGTACATAACAATTGAGAACCAAAGTGTTAATGAACTACGGTATTCAAATAAAGAATTAACTTGTGTTATAGACACCGTTGCTCACATCTTACAAGGTTGAACTAAATATGGTACATTGTGTCAAACTAAGAAGGATAAACCTTAAAATGGCTATGCGAACAGGAAGATACAAAGAATAAAAATAAAATAAAAATATTGGAAACTGAATAACTTAACAATGAACAAACAAACTATGTACGTAAATTTAAAAATTAATTGAGTTGATGTAGCCATACTACGACGATTTTTTAAATAGTAAGTTGGTGCATTGTTAGCTTCTTTAAATAAAATACACACCATGTGATTTATTTTGATAAGATTGATGAAATGTGCTATTTGCAACTTTGCCTATTCTTTACGGGCAATAAGCTTACGCATATCTATACTTTTATGATTGGATTTGTAAAATTAACAATTTAAAATCGACTTTTGGGTAAATAAAAGGAAAAGGAAGAACTGATCGTAAGGAACTTACTGATAATCACTTAAATAATACTCGTAAAATAAGATAAGCTCCCAAAATCCAAGAAGCTATTAAGCCTATTATAATTTACAAGCCATAAATTGACTTTATAAATACAGCAGTACAATATCCTGTTCTAAATCCTGGTCAGATGCAAATTCTAACGAAGCGATAATATCTTTAGGTTTATTGCAGTAGTTGCCTCAAATAAAAACTGTTGGTGCGAACAGATGATGAATACTAAACGAAACCCGACCACACTTTATGTCGTACGTGAGTATGTCTCAATTTGGAAATAAAAGTTTTCGACGCGTATATTCTATTGATTTCTGTGGAATTTCTATTTGGGTGAATAAGTTATTTGAATAGGTCGTCAAACAATTATCGTTTCCAAATATTTAGATAGGCTTCAACTATAAATTGTATAAGTTTTGATAAGATCTAGCACTAAAAGAATTCTGTCACGTTTGTATATTACAAGTCCCAGAATAATTATCAAATCTCATTCGCTTATTAGTAAGTAATTGCAAGATATCACTCAAATATATTATTTTTTAATATTTGTGAATGATTTTCACTCATTTAAACCTTGTTGAGCTACCCAGATGAGGTTGAAATCATCTGTGTTAGCAGATACTACACTAATCTTATGTGGTTCTCTCACAAATCATGGGAGCTGTGAATACGATTGCGGCCGCAGCTTTGCGTGAAAACGCCTCTTGAACCTAAATTGTTATGTTCTCGGTGTTTCTTAGTCGATTACACTTATCGTGTTTCTAACAACTATCTCATTGTATTATACATCTTAAGCTACTCATCCAGTGTATACCTTTTCTAATTGTTGAAGATGCATGGACTCATAATTACATATTTTTCATAATATTGGCTGCAGTCTTTTAAATACCAAGCACTAGTATGGTCTTGAAAACAGATATTTAATGTATTCTAAATACTAATATTATAAAGGCGAAAGTTTGTAAGAATGTATGGATGTTTGTTACTTTTTCACACAGAAACTACAGAACGGATTTCGATGAAATTTGGCACACGGGCAGGTCATGTCTTGGATTAATATATAAGCTACTTTTTATCCCGGGAAAAATATAAAGCGGGACTTTTATCCCGGAAAAACTCATTCACGCGGGCTGAGCCGCGGGCAAAAGCTAGTTCAAAATATAAACAAAGCATTGATCAATAAAATATTGTCTGTAAGTGACAATTAAGCCTACACTTCACTAAAATGTATTATTAGAGAACAAACCTTAAAGGACATACCAAAACATCTGTTTTATTGACTCTAGTGTTTATCTGTTTTTGCCACCTGGTTAGACTTAAACAGCTTTTAAAATTGTTTACTAAGTTAATCTTTTAATCTTATTGTTTCCCGTATTTTTACTTAAGGTGGATTCATTCCAAGCATTGAATGCAACGACGCTAATAGTTTTCCAGGAACGCTATCTGCATTGCTTATTACTATATCTTTAAAGGAAATGTTATCTTCAAGGCTGCGGGTAATCTTTTGTAGGAATTCTAATAATGTATTTCTTTTAATTTCAATAATATTTTTGTAGGTATAAATTCCATTAAGTTAAGGTAATTGGCCAGAAAAGCCGACTCTCGTCAGGCTACTGGCCGATAGGTCCGCGTTAAAAAAAAGCCTGTAACTCTTATGAAGCTCTCATGTAGACATAGAATAAGAACGAATCAGTTCATATAAATGCAGTAACAATTTAATATCCTAATTTAATCTGGACTACACCAAAATTTTAACATCATATTAAAACTTCCAAAAAAGTTACGGAAAGCTCAACGGAAGCCTAGTTGCCAGTTCGCTCTAGTTCTGATCATTGGCTGGTTGAAAACGTTAAAATTTAAAGCCAACACGAAAGTGTGAATTGACGCGCAAATGAAAAATTTCCGCCACGTTTATTTTGCTATTGTTAGCAATTCGTAACGCTCTCCGGGCCATGTTGTTCGAACTTTTTACTGTATTAGTATTTGTATTTTTTGCTGTCGGTTAATATAATTGTCACGATGCGTAGCAAGTGACTGTGGCTTATGAAAATTGTGGAAAACTCATCGGTCGAATGCTTGTGTCCGCTATGAACTGAAAAAGTTTTATATTTACAAATGTTTCGTTCTTATAATTAAAACTTTTAAATGTATACTTAAATCCATAATATAATTTTTGAAGAAAAGAAGATTGTTTTTTGTAATTATCCGTTTTAAAGATACAGAGGGAAGTTAATATTGTGGAAATTGGACGATAGCCTAGTTGGGAATGGAACGGTCTGCCGAGAGAATATCCGGAGATTCTAAACTCAAGGCACAAATACCTCTGATTTTTCGAAGTTTTGTGTGTATTGTTTATCCATAATCGTTCGCTTTAACGATGAAGGAAAACACCGTGAGGAAACCTACATGCCTGAAAATTCTCCATAAGACTTTTGAGGGTACGTGAAGTCTGCCAACCCGCACTAGGCCGCACTAGGCGTGGTGGACTAAGGCCTACCCCCTCTTAGTAGTAGAGGAGGCCCGCGCTCAGCAGTGGGCAGCATATAAAACAGGCCTGACTGCATTGCAAGTTAATATTAAAAAAATTGAGCAACATGCATGTTATGCTTAGACTCCTTTAATTGGAATATAATTATTGGGCATAAGTTTCAAATCTACATTTATAATGCATTTAACCATTCCTAACATAATAAATACCTCGATATTTTTCGTCAAAAATTATTTAATTGATAATAAGCACATAAGATTTAATAAAATACCTGACAAAGGCGAAATATGCAAACTTGCATTTGCATATGCAAATACGAGAGCGGATTATATAATCCGCTCTCGTGGCCATAAATAATCTGACACATCGATGTTTAATTCGTAGCTGAGTTAAACAGACTGAATAATGTGAATGAAATTGAAATCCTCCTAGCCAGTTTCGGCCACGGCGGCCAATCTCAACGGAGATCAGCCAGGTACGCAGGAGATATTATAGTGCACAAGTATGTGCGCAATACACAGGTGCACTCACTATTCCTTCACTTTCAAAGTCCGGTGAGACGGCAATCCGACATGACCGGAGAGAGATCAGGCGCAGGACCAACGGCTTTACGTGCTTTCCGAGGCACGGGGGTATCACACTGCCAACTTCCTGACTCCGAGCTGCGACTGAGTAAATTTTAAGATGGAAAAACCCAGTCACAATTTTTTTTTGGCTCGACCCGGGATTCGAACCCAGGACCTCAGCGCGCAAATCGTACTCGTAATGCGTACGCAATACAACTACGCCACCGAGGCAGTCAATAATGTGAACTTATGCATCGGCACACACTTAAATTTAGATCTACAGGTGTATTTATATAATTTTAACTTTTCACACACACACTCTCGCCTGTTATCCCCGAAGGGGTAGGCAGAGGCGCAACTAGTGCACCCACTTTTCGCCGTAACTCCGTCCCATGATGTGATAGGGGGCGAGCCTATCGCCATATCGGGCACAAATTCCAGACTCCGGGCTGATACTGAACAGAAAAACTGAATATCACTTTGCCCGACCCGGGGATCGAACCCGAGACCTCAGCTTTGCAGTCGTACTGTAATACAACTACGCCACCGAGGCAGTCACTTCAACTTCAGTTTAACTTGTCATTTTTTATATATTCATAAGGTTAGTGAAATAGGTTTAGAAAAGTTTCTTTTTTAGACAACCTTTGCCCTAAATACCTCTATCCTACACATTATCGTGAACGGCACCCATACAATAGGCATAATAAATAATTTTATATTATAAGCCACTATAAGGTTTTACATTTTGCGTTAGCTTGTCGCTTTTAGGATATAAACATGTTCGAGAACCTTCCAACTAGAAAAAATCTAATAATGGTTCAATTTAAATTTTATGCTAGAAGAATAACGGCTTTCATGACACTAGAGGCAATCGGTCCAATAATGCTTGGAAAGAGTTCCTGCTTGGTCCGCAAAAAGTGATTTGTTGCAAAATGAAGACAACATATTTACTTAAAATCTCATAATCGTTCGATAACTTTTATGAAATCGACAACTAAACTAGGAAGAAATACTTACTACAAAAGAACTATTAGAAATAAAAACGTAAAGCCTTAAGGTACTACGCGGAATGAAGTATTTAGTTAAAGAAAGAAAACAAAGAACAAAGTTGCTACCTACGAAGTTAAAACAATGGCATTTTACTGTTTACATTCGAACAGACCTTCTTGGAAATCTGACATGTATGATTACGTTATAAATAAATCTAAGCAATAGCGGGACACTCTCTGTGACACTTTATAAGGGCCCTCCTGGTCCGGTGAGAGCATCGCTCTTGACTCAAAACTCTTAGGTCTGTATAAATAAATATGCTGCTACTGCTCAATTCGAGTTGCGATTTTATGTCTACAAAGTTTTTTAAAACATTTGAGATGTTTTTTAAAGTTTGATGGTTTTTATAAACTTCGTTATGGCGACGTGCAGCGAAGTCATAATTTTAGTAATAATTTATTACGTTTAATTTTTTTTTTCAATTGTACCTCCTAAGATGAAATAATTACTTTGTCAGACTTTGAAGTTCTTAATTTAAATGGAGAGATTTGAGTAACTGAAACCTGTAATAGATTACCTATCTATTATTTATTATGAGTATTCCATAGCATTACAGAGTCTGTGTTACACCTACAATTCTTACTGGCTTCCTACTATGAATCCCTATAGCAAATAAATAAATAAAATGTCGGCTTGCCTTTTGAAGATGTTCACCCTTCGCCTCTGACGGGCAGATAAAAAATGTCAATTGACACCGAAATCAACTAAATCCAAACATTACAAAAGTAAACTTCTTGACACTTTGTAGGCTCGTAATCTTTAATAAATTCCACGAGCCGAGATTACGCTCATGTAAATACACACTTCAAACATTGATGACAACCTGACAGTCGCTACTGCCTACGCTATCGAGAGTTAATAAATCTTGAAACTTGATGACGTATTTCCGTTAGAGGTGATTCGACATGACGCATGTCGATGTATCAAGAAAACCAATTTTGAAGTGCGAATTGAGTTTGGGTTCCTGGTGCCAAATACATATTATTATGTATCATGTCTATTTTATCAATAAATAAAAATACACGTATTATTAAAATCTATCATTGCATTTTTTGTTAATTATAATAATTAATGTATTTACATTAACATAATACAAGAAAATATTGTTTAAAACGCCTTTCTACCATGGTTACTGTTTAGCAATCAACCTAGGAGTGCTTGTCAACTTGTTTATTAATTGACTGACTGCACTCTCAGGTTGATTGGTAAATCAACGTCTTATCATAATTGTGATAAGACGCAGAAAACAACGGTAGGCAGCGGCTTGGCAGTGCCTCTAGCTAGCATTACTTTAGTCCATGGGCGGCTGATGCTGCTTACAATCAGGCGGACCACTTCCTCGTTTGCCCACTAAGGCAATTAAAAAAAAACATTATTAATTGTAAGCATGCTTCGTAGAAATACAGAATCTTTTATACGTGCATACAGGTGTAAAAACTGGCGTAAATTTTACTTTACTACGTTTTTACAGCCACAACGTATGAATAAAATTATGAAGTTTACATTTTTATGTGTACTTAAATATTATGAAAGAGTTTAGCAAGAAAATATAATAAGGTAAAAGAAGTAATGTTGAATAAATTCTGTCATTCATTTTTGTAGTCTGGCCTAATGTGATGAAGCTAGATTATATTTTTCAAGGTAATATAACAGAGCTACATTATTATTAATAGTAATACAACTAGTGTCATAAAATATCTGGCTATAAAGGTGTATACTGCGTTGCTCAAATAGCAACCCTTGAATGAATGAATGAAAATACTTTATTGTACACCACATACAACTTACTAATATACTTGTCGACATTGCAAGGAGAGTAATGCCCAGCTTATCAGTAGTCTTGACTTCAAAGTGCTCGCTAATAATCCAAGGACAAGTTGTGCCAAGTTCTAGGGTTTGGCTTGAAAGCAGCAAACATCCGAAGTGCCGAACTGATTGAAGTTACCCTGTACCTGACAAACTTTGCTAGTCTTCGTGAGCTTTAATGACCTGTTTGTCCTGAGATGTTAAGTTGTAGTTCTTAATTAAGCATCACTTAATGGTTTCTTTTAGTAAATTTTTGGGTGGCGTAAAGAGACTAGAGAGAAAATTTTACTGTATTTTTTATTTGCTCACATGATTGATTGGTATAAAATACGAACGAAGCGAATAAATAATGATTAAATAAACAACTCTACCCAATCAACGAAAATAAACATGAAGAAAGCCAATTAAAAACTACTATTACCAAAATAAACAAAAGGTATTCAGCTGTAACACCTCAATATAAGTAATTACGTCATAGCATGAAAGTTCACGTGCCCTAACAAAAGGTCCATAAAAATATGCGCATTACACACGTGAGCAAAACACAGGCCGCACATAAAACCGGGAAATGAATACCAAGGAGTCGGGACTAAGCGTGACTTCGCACACATTCACCGTAACACGACAGGTAGAAAAACCCGTCCCGGCAATATCAATGTTTGTTTCAAAGCAAATAACACTTTTGTGTTCGAGCACAATTTTAATTAAGACAAATATTGGCTATTAGCAAACGTAATGCTCAAACAAATTTGAAAACATTGTGCACAGGAAATTGAAGATTTCCCAGTAAAACATCTAATCACCGATATAAACAAAGGCACTTACAACCAAATCTTGTATTAACAAAAGCTATTTGGATAGTCAAGTCCGAAGACGGCCGCTTTCATTTACTGTGTTGTGTAAACACGGTATGGCCTACGCCTTTTTAAGTCAGATAAAAATATGACCAGCCTCTTGTGTTCAAACTCGCTTGACCTTTACAGTCGTGTTTCTATTAACATACCCAACTAATTCTTGAGATCCATGCCGCGTTTCATTAATATATTTTCTGTCGGTCTGTTTGCCTTGTAGTACTTAGTAGCTTGTTTCACATTTAAGTGATTTCTAATCACTTATCTGAGAGACTCTAAGGCTTTTTTCATATTGGTGGCATTTGACTGCACTGTATCGTGGTTTAAAAGGTTTTATTGTTTGTGAGGTAACATCTTCATTGTTATCTAAAAATGCTCTCGATTTAGACATTGAAGTGCATCTTACGGCTTTGATATAACTGTGTAATGAAACACGCTAATGGGTTATTTTCGTATCACCATTAACTCTCACGATATTTACCTACGAAGGTCGTTGTATAATTATTCAATTAACTTACACGAATTGGGCAATCGTTGCGAGTAATATCCATTTATCCGTTTCAGTATAAAATATCAACGAGAATTAAACAAACAGGACCATAATTTGAAGCTTTTGTTTTTTATGTCAAATTGTTAACTATTATCACTACGCAAAATAGTATTTCGTATCATTAATTACATACGAAAAGAGTAGCTGCAGTTAATTGTTAGCACGCTGACAACTATCTTCTCCCTTTCAAAATTACTGCCCATTACCATCATTTCATTCATAAGCCACTAATGATATAATCCAGAACATCCGCACATCACCACCCCAAAAGTAGAATTAAATAAAATCAGCAAAGAAAGGAAGCAATGTATCATGGTGCATGCACAATAGATAGCAATAAAGACTTCATTGGCGTGAACATAGTTTCACGATGCATTTCGAACCGTGTATGATATTCGGAAAGCGGATGCTACACTACAATGGAAGGCAACAAAACAAAAATATTGGCCTATTAAGTCGGAACTGGGATATTGATACCCCCGACAAAATTTGTCAATTCTTTTGTACTGAGTTCCGGCGGTAATCGCTTTAGCAACGATTCGTAGGAAAAAACGCAGCCAACGGCATTTGTTTGCGAACGAGTGAAAAGGCCCGATACCAGGTAGACAGGGTTTGATCCCGAACAATGGCTACGATTTTAAATAACGAATGCGACACGAATAATGGGAAAATTGACAGGATTAATTGAATCAAAGCCAGATTGAATGTTTATCGAAAGAAAGTCCGCGCGATAACATCTACGTTGATAAACAGGTTCATAGTGTAACACAAACTTTGCGCGACAAATATTGACTGCGCGCTCCTATTCAAGGGCGATCGGCTCCGGCGAGATGCCGCGCCGGTGGTTTCGATTATTTTTTTTGCCGGCGACCCAATGCGCGCTCCTACGACGTGAATTCTCAACGGAGCCCACAACGAACTGGTTTCAACTGGCACCGAAAACCAGTAAAAAATATCACGGATAATTACGGTAGGCTCGTCGCTTTACAACCCTGTAACTACAATGCATGTAATTAAAATACGTACTAGAGCTAGCTTTCTAAATCTCTAGTCGTTTCAAGTAAACGTTTCGTTGTTTGACGTTTATTTTCTTTTGAAAACCATTTGCGTTTACAATGTACTGTCCATTGTGGTGTGCCATTTCCAACCACTTGTTAGGGAAATTATTAGAAACAGTGCATTGTGTGCAACGTTGGAAACAAAGAAATTCCATAGGCAGTAAAAAGTAAGGAATACGCGGAAGACTAGTTAAGTATTTCGTGCTTCCTCAGCATGCGATAATAGTTGTTTATTAATGCGTGCTATTTTTAGTGCAGTACAATGACTGGACTAGAATGGCTTTTAGATAAGAGAGTATAATCGGAATATATTGACATAGTGATACTAGAAATCAACGAACGATAAGGGGTACTACAAACAAGGTCTAATTAGACCAAAATATTTTTTGGAATTATTTAAACATTAACGCAACTTATAAACCTAATGTAACGTACCCAAGTGAATTCATAACGATAATCTATCAATACCAATCTAAAAAGAAGTAGAATGATATAAGAAAGTTACAGTTTATAGCTATCATATAGGTGTAACAAAGTAATAGCTTTGCGAATCGACTGTGACACGAGACATCACGGCTCAGTTCCCACGCGAGTACTTAAACATAAACTTGTATAAAGTGTGGGTGCCGTGAAACCCTCATTATTCCTGTACTAACGCTACCTGTTTTCATTTAGGTCTCATAATGTCTGTTATGTTAATCCTGTTACGTATTTCATTAAAAGTTTTTTGTATCCCAATTATACTGGCTGCGCGTGGAGTAGACCGCTTACGCACAAAATTATAAGTAACGAAGATGACATCAGTTAACAAGTGTGCAGAAACCTTTGAACTTCGACAAGTGTATTCTAAGAAATATTCTGTCTGAGAATATCCAACTTTCTACCACTGATATCAACATCTTTATATATTTTACTCGAAAACAATCAGATATTTACAGTATAATGTGATACATTACATTAGTAGATGAAATTTTACAATCCTATATGAAGCTATATTGAAAGTAGGTAAAGGAAAAAAAGAAATTCATATACCAATATCATTCGTTCATATTTACTCGAACACATACTTCAATCTAATTCTTCTACGTAACATTGAAGGCAGAAAGCTTTTGACTGTTACCAATGATTAATTATTCAACATTCTCATATTTCGAAACCTTATCTGTTCAGTTCATATATCTCCACATAAGCTGACAAATGATTAACACAACATGTATAGGCGGGCCCGAATATTCCGCCCCCTTAATCACAACTCGGAATAATTAATAACACCTCAATTAAAATATCAACTAAACGCTTCCGCCCGTGTGATGATGGGGTTCGTTGCAATGTGAATATTTTTTGTTTCTTTAATTAATTTGACGTTTGATGTGAAATTTGTTGGGTATTTTCAAATTTGTTTGATCTAGGTGCCCGAGGTCTGGACTTTTGCGGAATAACATAAAATTCATGCAACAGTCCATTATAAATGGAGCTGTGCTTATCCAAAGCAATACATGGGCGACCTTCACAACGTTGTTGATATTTTGATAGCAATTGATATTTTATATTTTAAGTGGATTTTTTTTAATTAGCTGTTGTAAATAATAACATAACTAGGTATCTGCTAAGAAATTATCATTTCGAGATTCTTACAATCATTTTATTATAATTACGTGATGCGTGACTTCCAAATACCTATAAGCTTAACAAAACACGCAACCCCTTCAACATATTCTACCAAAACTCCTTTAATTCTTATGTTTAAGTTATTTTAACGGTCGAATTATGTCTGTACGTTCTATAACTTCATAATTCAATGCAACTTGACTTTGTTCTTTCTAAGGTAGATTAAAATTGAAATTACGAAAATATTACCGCGGCTTAGCTTCAAACAACAAAAAGTACCACCTCCCGACCGTTTGTGAAAAGTAAGTTACGCCGCATGAATTCGTATTCGGATGTTATTTATAAAGTTGCAAATTTATTTTGTACTGCTCCAATTTTCCTTTTACAAAAACGAATTTATTTATTTTCGGCAGGTATTTGACCTCGACTTTGTACCAACAACTTCTAGCAATTCTAGTTGACAGGCATAACATAAAAGTCGTGCAATATCATATTCATTAGCGCAAACTTGAAACTAATTGCAACAAGGATCATTACTCCACGATAAGCTTCAAATTATGCAGTCACGATATCTTTGTTTCATGTCAGAACAAGTCGTATCACTAATTAACGCCTCGGGGAGCTGGAACAGGTTACGCGATTTATCGTTAAACCCAATTTAGAGCCGAGAGGCACGCGATTACAATCTTCTCACGACAGGAAGGCGCGCAAACTCCTCATCTCGAGGGAAATCACGCAAGCAACAAACTTTATAGCAACACGTCTCGAGGAGAGTCGCCCGGGGCGGTCGAAGACGGTCCGCACCACACACATACTAATGCAAAGAAATAAAATGCGGGCAGCGCGTCTGCGGCTCGTGCGATCTAACATCGACTTGGAAACACTCACTCAAGGCACTTTTCATTCAACAACACTAGCACATGATACCGCGAGAAGCACTGCCCAACTTTAAGGGCTAGACTGACCGTTGTTGAGTACGGTTGCAGGCTCAGCCGGATCCCATCCTGTGCGAGGCGTTCCCGAAGCAGGCGTTTCAGTTGTATGCGTGGTATTTTCACCAGCTCCGCTTTCCCCTCCTCGTACTCGTCGGCATACTTTGCCGGCTCGACGGTGGCGGTGGCTTGTTCTTTGCGCGCCTCCTCCTCACATCGGCAAGGGTCACGTGCGACTGCTCCTTCTTCCAGGGCGAAGTAAACAGCAGCCGCCCCTTCCTCTCTGAGGGATCGCACTGAGTGCAACAAGCGCTGACGATGTGCAGGGTTGAGGACCCCGATCGCGTCCAGATCGGGTTCCCCAACTTGTTTGCATATTTCTAAATCGTCATAGCCGTTGTCTATGAAACTTTCCGCATATTGGCCCAAGTGGAGCGATCTCAACCACTCGACGACGATGTTGCCGCTCGTGGACGAGGCCATGTCGCGTCAAAATTCGGAGCGCATTACCGAGCGTGCTCGCGGCGCGGCGGACGGCGAGAAACTGGCGGCCAGGCTCCCCTTCGCCCCCCTCTCTGCATAAGCCGCGGTCGCCGCCCCTAGTCCTCTGTGCTTTTGCTTTTTGACATTTTGTAGCTTAATCGTTTCATAGATGTGCGTCAAACCACATGATATGCTTATGTAACTCCGATATAGACGTGTTTAACGTTCAAATATTTCACAGCGTTCCGTATTCGATGTTATTCTTTTTATTTATTTACACAAAAAGCTTAATGTTTGTTTTCGTTTATAAACGGCTGATTAATGTGACAAAAAGCGTTTTTGAAGTCCATAATCATATGGGACAGCGGGTGGTGGTCGCGTCGAATGATTTATGTCCGGATTTATTAGAAAATTAATCCTTCGGGCGATTTTACATATTATTATGAACTTGTAATATGGCGTTATTGAGAACTTTGGGCGTTATTAAAAACGGTCATAAAATTAATCGAGGTAAATTGAACGCATGCGGTTGTAATGAAATATTTACCAAAAGGTAATATCGGGAGACGAAATACATTGTTGCAGCTCGTTATGGAGGTAATTTGTTTTATTGACATCCAGTGTACGTTTTATGATGCTTTCTTTTATGCATTACAATTTTGGATGCCATTTTTGTTGCTCTATTTGTGACAATATAGCGGTTTGATAATACATGAAACAATTTATACCACCTCGATAAAAAATAAATTATTTACCCATCCAATATTTTAGTGATTATTCCGGATAGTTTAATAAATAATTAAGATAAGTGGGACTGAGAACTAATATCACCTAATTTTATAAGGAAGATTTATACAAGTGATTAAAAAATTCTGACAATGAACTGCCCAGTACTTAGATTAAATTGATTAAACTAATGAATATTATGTAGTAGCATTTCGACTCTACATAGTTTATTATGTGGAGTTAGCACATTACAGAAACGAATGAATAGATTTCCGGTAGCAGTAGTCGGTTCGCTTTAAATTTTAGCTGCAAGGTTTCAGGTTCAAATCATGAAATCGTTTCTGTGAGTTATTTAACATAAGGTCGTGCTTGTAATTGTCTCTGCCTCTGTGGCGTAGTTGTATTACAGTACGACTGCAATGCTGAGGTCTCGGGTTCGATCCCGGGTCGGGCAATGTGATATTGGATTTTTCTATTCAGATTTAACACGTAGTCTGGAATTTGTGCCCGATATGGCGACAGGCTCGCTCCCTATCACGTCATGGAACGGAATACGCAAGGCGAAAGTGGGTGCACTAGTTACGCCTCTGCCTACCTCTTCGGGACTAAAAGGCGTGAGTATGCGTTGTAATTGTGAAGCTATGGGCGGAGTCGCAATTAATGCACACGGTTCGCCCAGCCCAGAAGTTGCCTTCGAGATAACCGACTAATCCAGAAATCTAAATCGCATGGAATTAACCGACAATAATTCAAGTCATAAAAAAATTTGTCGTGTTGTTTTTATATTAACACGTGCACCAATATTACGAATAAATTTCAACATCTTGCGATTTTCAGGCTATTGAATCTATCTTTAAATCCATAGTTAACTTAATAATTATCATAACAGCTATTTACGGAATGTGGAAACTATGCATTATTTGAAGCTAGTTAATCAAATAATGTCGTAATAAGATCAATGTTGTATAAAGCATTATGCATTTCATTTGCCTATTGCTATAAACAGAAATGGTGCAATAAGTTCGATGTCCCTTACCTTACTACGAATATGGGGTTGATCATAAACGTCAGAATGGACCTGCTTAAGTCAACCTGGTTGACAGGACACAATTACGAGAAAATAGAATTTTATTAAATCCTGAATTTTGCTCGAACAGGGTTTCGAACCTAGAACTTTTTAGTGTTCAAATACGCTCCCACTAAACTGAGACACTATATTTTGGCCACAAAAATTCGCGGTTAAATAAACGGGAAATTACAGACGAGCTAGCATGTTATTGCCCGGAGGGTTAAATGCATGCAGGTAGGTTAAAAACAGGTAAAAACTGTTCTGATACTTTAAAGACATGTCAATACTTGTCTCACATCCCTTTACTGCGTAAGTATGTCATGCCCCGGAATCAGCTCAGGGAGATATAGATAAGTATATCTGGTGACAGTCCGGCATAATTGTATCGGCTGGCGAGGAATAATAATCTCTCGTTAATCGACCCTGGACTCCACTCCAATTACCATAAGGTTCAGTAGAGTAATTATCTACGTGCCCATTTTTAACATAAATAGCTTCTTACTTTTTAAGTACGCGCTTTTATATTTTCATTTACCACACACACACTCTCACGTGTTTTTTATATCCCCGAAAGGTTAGGCAGAGGCGCAACTAGTGCACCACTTTTCGCCGTTCGTATTTCGTCCCATGATGTGATAGGGGGCGAGCTTATCGTCGTATCGGGCACAAATTCCAGACTCCGGGCTGATACTGAATTTAAAACCCAATATCACGTTGCCCGATCCGGGAATCGAACCCGAGACCTCAGTATTGCAGTCATACCGTAATACAACCACGCCACCGAGGCAGTCTAGTCTATACTAATGAATAAAAAAATTCTGCGACTGAGAAATAAGTATTTTTTTATAGGTTACTATCAGTAGACATACTAGACATTGTGTTATTTTCTAGACTATCCAAATAGATTTATTTTCTTTTAGGTTTGCCGCTGTTTCTTCTATGACCAGGAATTTAGGTATCTTGGGCTTGTCCATGGCGTTGTCAGTTTCAACGAACTTCACTTATTAGTTCGTTTTCATTCAACAAACCGTGTTCTCAAGCAATCATTAACACACACATAATAAGGTCGATTCATGATTAAGATACATATTATTAATCAAAGGGTCTCCACTATAACTGTAATAAAGAAAAGCTCCAAACATAATCCGAATAAAAGCTCGTCAGCGCTAATCAAGGAAACTTTACATACAAAACTATTTGTTTATTAAAGTAAATAAGTAAAGTATCTATTCTCTGATGGTAATTAACCACTAAGGAGTAGGGCAAAGTTTACTAAAGCTGTTACTCATTAAAGTTCTTGAACCTGTTTTATCTCATTTCGGAGGCTGCAACTAGACAAAGTTCGGGTTTATTTAAGTTTGCATAAGGCCAACTTCGCCATACTATGTGTATAGTTTTGTATATTTTGTTTGTGTGGAAACAGTTAACGGGATTTAATAATGTTGAGGGAGCTAGGGAGTTCGTATTTCAAAGATTTTTACACACACTCTACTTACTCTACTTTCTCTACTTTACTAGTGGTAGGTCTCTCAAGCTGAAACAGAAGCTAGAAAACAGGCTGAGGTGGTATGCACATGTCAAAAGAAGACCACCTGACTAAGTTGGCAACCAAGTACTGCTACTATCCATTCCTGGAAAAAGACCAAGAAGGAGACCAAAAGCTACTTGGACAAATGTGTTGCAACGAGACATGGTAGTATGCAATGTTTCGAATGACGCCGTCATCGATAGAGCGAAGCGGAAGAGAAAAGTGAAGAAGGCTGGCGCCACCATCATGTGGGATGAATAGTCGGGAAGAGAGAGAGAGACTGGTTGTAGGTCTCTCATATGTAAGAGGCCGCCTGGGTGGGTACCACCGTAATGTCCATTTCTACCGGTAAGCAGCAGGGTGCATGCACTATTGTGTTTCATTTTGAAGGACATTACAATGTCCTTCAAAATGAAACAGTGTAACTGCTGGACATAATGAGACTTAACACCTTATATTTCAGAATGACGAGCGCAATAGAATGCCACACAGCACTTTGTAACTCAAGGTGCTGTATGGTGTTACTACTGTTTATCGGTGGTTGTATCGCTTACCATCAGGCGAACGGCATGCTCATCTCGTCATTCAATGCAATAAAAAATCACACTCACGTCTTTTATCACCAAAGGCGTAGGCATGGGCGCAACTAATACACCCACCCATGATGTGATAGGGAGCGAGCCTGTCGCCATATCGGGCACAAATTCCAGACACCAATATCACTTTGCCCGACCCGAGGATTGAACCCGAGACCTCAGCATTGCAGTCGTTCCGTAATACAACTACACCACCGAGGCAGTCAAAGATTTTTAATTATGTAGTTATCATAAATAATACGAAGCTCATGTCTTTCAAGAGCTAGGCAGATATGTAATTAATCATCAGCGCTACACTGATCCTATATCCGCCCCATGATACAATAAATTGTGAAACTTACCAAATTCCACACACTCCACGACACGAATTCCAATCGAAGCCAGAACCTCAATAACGCTATCACCAGACTAACGAGGCGATGAAGCAAAAATTGCTTGAGTAAAATTCACGAATTCTGAATACTATCTGATCTTAAAAATCACTAGTTTGTTAAATAAAAAATCATTTATATAAAGATATCGAAATGCCATTCGTAACGAAACATATTCACATAACATCACTAAACACACATAAATATATTTTTTTAAGCTCATATTTGTTTAAAACATTCATTGAAAAGTGAATGCGAATTCGCGCGCAGTTAACTGTTAAATATCATTGACATGCTTTCCATTTTGTAAAAGGCAGATTTACATTTTTATTCATATAAAATGAAAATTGATAATCCAGCGAAGTTATCATGATATTCGCTAACCCGGCAGAACTAGATTATTCCAACCTAGTTTTCCGCACACTAACCACCGTAGATATACGAATATGGAAATGGTATGTATTATTAACTATGGTATGACTGCCTCCCCCGTGATGGACGGCAGCGTGTGTCACGCTGCCACGGACGCCAGAGGCGTCCCTCGGTGTGCGGGGGCTTCTGAGCCCCCGCAACAGCAGAAAAAGGACCGCAACAGCGGTACGCGCAGGGGCGATTGCGGACGACAACTTAGACGTGAGTCGGAGGAAGCCCGCAGCCGTCCCTAATGCGCCGAAGATGGCCATGGAAAAAAAATGACTGCCTCGTAGGCGTAGTTGTATTATGGTACGACTGCAATGCTGAGGTCTCGGGTTTGATTTCCAGGTCGGGCAAAGTGATATTGAGTTTTTCTATTCAGTATCAGCTCGGAGTCTGGAATTTGTGCCCGATATGGCGATAGGCTCGCCCCCTATCACATCATGGGACGGAATAACGGCGAAAAATGGGTGCACCAGTGCGCCTAGCGTGAGTGTGTGTGTGTGTGTGTGTGTGCCCACTCGCGAAGTAGATAATACAAACTCTATTTACCCCCAAAAATGAAAATTCATGATGCTAACTTTAAGTAAATTTTTTGCTAATATTTATTTATTATAATATAATTAATAACGTAACATGGAAAATTACCCACCAAATATATAAAAGCCAAAATAAAAATCGCTAAGCAATCAAAAAAAGACGCGTAGGTACCCAGATAATGACGTAGGTAGATGCGCGTCCGGTGCACGCACGTTCCTATTGCGTATTGATTGTCAATTTCCGGGTCTCGAGAGACCAAGAGACGAGGGTTTGATGTCCTCGTGCAGTCCATAATCGTAAAAATGGACTCGACAAAACTACTAACAGGAACTGAAGTAAATCAAGCGTTCTATTAAAATTTTTCCCTTTTGATGTTGTTGGTATGAATACACACATACTGTTAATAATAAGTTTAATAAAATGGTTCAATATTACGATCATTGGCTTACATTTACAAAGTCTCATAAGTACCATGAATCACTGGTTGGCTTAGGTAGCTACTCTTGCAAAGTCTCATAAGAACCATGAATCATTAGATTTTTGAGGCGAGGCAGTAAAGACTACCATAACTGACTCAAACTTCGGATGGTCTCTTTTGACCCTTTTAAGTAATACGATCGACTGACATCAAGAAAAGATGTTATATACATCGCCCATTATCGTCTTGACACATTTTTATCAAAATAATTGAGGGTGGAATTTTAATATGTTCAAAAATGCCGGATAGCTTCCAGAGAAAGTTTTCTTGACCCATTTCAAAAATCCACTCTGTATATTTACAACACATTCCTATTAAATAAGATTGTAATTTTGAGCTCCTGCTTTTATTTTTTATGCGGTGATGGGTCCAGACAGAGTGTCGACTGACGAGCGATGGACATTCCTTGTCAGTCGACACAATTATGCCGGCCTATTTAAGCCGGATATACACAGGCTGACCCAGGAACGCGGCACTTACGTGTGCCACTATGGCCTTTAGCACCTTATGTACGTAAATCGCTCTCCAGGCGGATACAAAATATATTCTACCACCAGTAAACCCTACACGATATAATGCCCTTCAAATACATATTTATACACACTAGCTTTTGCCCGCGGCTTTGCCCGTTCGAAAGAGTTTTTCCTGGATAAAAGTCCCACTATACATTTTCCCGGGATAAAAAGTAGCCTAAAACCTTTGCAGCGTCTTGAACTTTCTCCGTACCAAATTTCATAGAAATCCGGTCGGTGCTTTTTGAGTTTATCGCGTACAAAATTTGCCACCCCTTTTTACACCCTTAAGGAGTTGAATTTCGCAAAATCCCGCGTTAATAAGCTCCTATCTAAAAGGAACCCTATGAAATTTGAGACTCCTAGCACTCTTCTAGTTTCTGAGATTTCGTGATGAGTGAGAGATTCCTTTTGCTTTTATATATATAGATACATACATACCTATTACCCTTCACGACTGATCTTCTTAATTAGCCTTTTTCAACCTTTTCGATGTAGGTCTCCTTTAACGTTTTCGATTCGTTGCGGCATTGAGCTCTTTTTATCCAGTTTAATCCGGCGACCTTCACGTCGTCTTTCCAGCGCATCTGTGGTCTTCCATGAGGGCGTTTATTTCCCACATGGCTTCCACTAAAGGAGACGTTTGCACCACGGTCTATCGTTCCGAGCAACATGTCCAGCCCACTTCCATTTTAGGCGCGCCACCAGTATCGTTACATAAGTGACTGCTTTGTTCTCTTAGTCATTCGTTTGTTTTTCGGTCTGTCCATGTTACTCCTACCAGCTTTTTCTCTGCTGTCCTCTGGGCCACTTTCAGTCTATTGATCGTATCTTTATTTGGTATATCCCAGGTCTTGGCACCATGATAGTTATTTATAGGTTCCAAGTCTTATATGTAGAGTTTGGTAGAGAAAGTTTATCATCGATTTCTTGACGCATCCAGCGATGCTATGCCTATTATGATTTAACAGAAGTGAAGTGGTCCGTGAAATTATGTTAGAATCTGCACTCCGATATTGCATTGTGGAAGCGTTCATAAATATTGTATTTAATTGATATAACCAAATTAGCTGACGGACATTTGGGGTAATCCCCAGTGGTATATAATTTTCAAATTACGAAATATGCTGAAACAATGCTTTTGTCCAATATTCGTTGGTATTGAGTAGGCATATTCCGGGGCTCTATTCTGAAAGCTTGTGACTGAATGTTTGATGTATCAATTGAATGTAAGGCTTCCGCAACGTCTTACTAAATAAGTTTAATGGGGCCCGCACACACACAATAATATTGTCAATACAGTGCATATTGTCAATAATATTGTGTGAGTGTGCGGCTCGTATTGCGGTATTATTCAATACTAGCTTTTGCCCGCGGCTCCGCCCGCTTTAAAAAGTTTTTCCGGGATAAAAGTCCCGCTTTATATTTTCCCGGGATAAAAAGTGGCCTATGTGTTAATCCGGGACATGATCTACCCGTGTGCCAAATTTCATCGAAATCCGTTCAGTAGTTTTTGCGTGAAAGAGGAACAAACATCCTTACATCCAAACATCCAAACATCTAAACATCCATACATTCTTACAAACTTTCGCCTTTATAATATTAGTAGGATTAAAAAAAATATTGACAATATTGTATTGACAATATTATTGTGTGTGCGGGCAGGCTAACACTGTACGGATTTAAAATCTCGTGCTGTCACTGTCATCCATTAAGGGTTGAAACAAACAGCACTATGATTAAAGTATATGAAGCTGTTTGATTTGGTACTGCAGTTTTTTTCTGATTCTGCTAAAAAGGTACAATATTCTAGTGTTATGACTAAGTATTTTACCCTCATGCCTCAATGAGATGAACACAATAGAAAAAAACTGTGCTTAAATTATTACAGTAGAGGCTTCGAGAGTCTTCATTTTAATTTACATTACCACGCACGGTTAAAAACATGTTATTTATCCATAGAATAATAATGATATTTATCACTGTTTTGCCACAAAGACAGACAACGAGGGTGAAATATAATTAGCGGTTAAAGGGAAAGAAAAAAATAATCGCTCGCCACTAACAGCGTAACATCGTTCTGAGACTAAAGAAATTACGAGCGTCTTTAACCGCAATATCTTCCAACTAGCTATGTTAAGATTTCTTAACGATAATGAAAGTTTATGATATAGTAAATGGATGCGTAAATTCGCTAATTTTCTCTTATCGTGTGAGTATAAGTAGAGGAATTAGTTTTTAACCATACAATCATCCTTTTATCCCCGAAGGATTAGGCAGAGGCGCAATTAATCCTATGATGTGATAGCGGGCGAGCCTTTCCCCATATCGGGCACAAATTTCAGACTCCTGGTTGATACTGCATAGAAAAATCCAGCTTCACTTTGCCCGACCCGGGGATCGAACCCGAGACCTCAGCATTGCAGTCGTACCCTAATACAAGTACGCTACCGAGGTAAGTAAGGTAAGAAATTTCTAACCAACTCTGAAAAGAAGTTTTTCCCCCGTATTTTTTTCTATTTACTTAAGCAGAAAAACCACTGATGTTTATACCATTTACGCTTAGACTGCCAAGACACACTTGAGAAGTGGAATGGGATATATTTGAACTTTCTGGCTGTACAAAATATAACAGCAAAGCTTCTGCCCTACGCGTTTGTATGACATTGGGCTCTGTAACACCCCATCTAGTTTTACAAATAGTTTATGGTTTCGATTGAACTGTAATCACATTATTCGGCGCTCGTTAGGTCATATTTTATCAATAACAGCTACCAAATGAATGGATTTACATATATCAGTACTTAATGCACTATACTTATTTTTATTATTAACAACGTAAATAAGCATTTAAGACAAATACCATAAACTATATTTTTATTTAACAATATTTAGTTTAATCGACTTACATTTCAATCCCCTTCCCTCAATTGTTAGATTTCAATTCCCTTTATCCTGAACTGCTAAACTAGAAATTAACCCAAATGCATAACCCAGTTCATATTTTGTTTATATTGCAGTGTTAAAAATAGTATAATTATAGTGTAATATTTATTGTATCATCGGCCATACGATAAATCAATTGTTATAATTTGATCTCTTACTTTTTCTAGTACCAATTCCAAATATACTTAAAAGACGTTGAACGTACCGTGATCACAAATCTCTATCGGTCATATGATTCGCAAAATCTTTCCCATATTTCATGTTAATCAAACATTCAGTAAAGCAAACGCAGAAGTCCAGTCCAGTTACGATGCCACAAATCTTGGAGAACTATTTCCTTACTATACTTTATTTCGTGTAACGTCCAATTTCCATAGCCGGTGAGCGTGAACTGCTTAATGGAGCAAAAGATTGCTCAGACTGGGCCTACGAAGAGATTTTTTAACTTTCCTTTTAGATGCAGAACGTAAGTTATTGTCTTGTCCTTAAGGATCAAATTTGTATCTCTTTATTGCACCGTAATGAAGCAGATGCGTAACTTCATGTTTGTATTGTAATATACTGTTACCCACAATTCCAGACAATAGAAACCATTGTGCAAATAATGT
The DNA here is from genome assembly GCA_949316025.1 of Lapara coniferarum. Classification (NCBI taxonomy): domain Eukaryota; kingdom Metazoa; phylum Arthropoda; class Insecta; order Lepidoptera; family Sphingidae; genus Lapara; species Lapara coniferarum. The sequence goes on along the minus strand of OX438925.1, from coordinate 15,024,803 downwards.
TGCACTGATCGTGATTATAAACAGAAATAATAAAAAAATAAAGTAAGTCTAATCTACATATTGCTATACGAAAACCATCAGGCGCTCGTCTATCAACGCCGTAAATAAAACAATGAACCCTTCCCAAACTTCGTTACGTAAAATAATTTATTACTCCGTTGATTCCTTGAAAAAACCGTTCTAATACATCCTTCCCAAAATCAGTGGTGCCTTTAGGATGTGGATAAATGCCGGTCGCCCCCTATCCTGACACTTTCCTGGGCTACAGAGCGAATAATGACCTCGTGCGGGCCTCCCTTTCAACTATTTGTGTGTCCATTTGGGTCAATTGGGCCTTCAGCGGCTTTGTGCATATTTCCCTAGTCAGGGTTGCCGGTGTTATTGGGACATTTTGTTAATTACTTATCGTTTTTATTGGTGTAATGTATGGTGGGCGTCGTTTATCATGTATTGTTAGTGATTTGCTTATATTGTAAGTTTTTGTTTGTCGTTTTGGTTTGTTCAAAAACCAGGACACAAAAATTTAAGAGTTCCCCTAGGGAACAAGTTTATGTCAAGGCGCTGTGACGTTTTCATATTTTGAAGATAAGTTGCCGCATCTCGTTGATATTGTAGCGCATTTTTTAATTAAGAGCATAAATTTTATAAAACCTTAAGAGGATTTGTGAATACTAATATTTGAATTAATTGCATTGATTCTGGATCTCTTTCCACATACAATAAAGAATATAAATATAACTGAAGATCGAACACAAAATATCAAATAAATTTCGAAACAAAATGAAATAAACAGGGACAATAGGAACATTAAATTTAAAAACTATAGAATGCTACATATCAAAATCATCCTACCATTATGTACATAGCGTCCATTATTACGTCAACGTGGAAGGTATTTTCGACAAAACTATACTTCTTAAAATATACTTTCATGTAATAGCTAATGTAAGATTTATTTAAATTGTTATTATATTTTATGTTCGTTACAAATGAGATGATCGCCGTAAATTTTTCAACATCGTTTGAAGTCGGAAATGAAGACTCATACACACAATTCACAGAAATTCACTTTAAGAACCATATACAAACGATTTTTCTCACACTAGTACATCACCGCGCTTATTTCTTAAATAGTTTAAACTACGTAAAGGCTCTTGCGGAAAAGTTTTTTTTTCATCACATTCTTTGGTATTGAGTAGATATTTTCTTCCTAAATAACTACTTCAGTACCTTACTAGTTCTTACTGTACAAAAGAGATTGTCAAAATAGGGTTGACAGCAATTGAACAGAACAAAAGCTAAGCACCGAGGTCAGTTCTTACTATATTAGATACAGTCATATTAAATTGCACATACCCTAATACTCCATACATAAACATCACATAATGTCACACACGGCCTGTAAAAGTATAAACTAAAATAAATACTCAGATTTTTCAGCGAGCGACAACCCTATCGTACGCAACTACTGACATACGCTTGAAAGCTTTTTTGCTCAACGTCTTGGGTCGGTATGACGTCATTTTTATCGTCTTCTCATTGTACCAAAGCAGAAGTTCAGTGATTAAATTGTTGAAACGCATTTACGACTCAAGTTTTCATGATTGTGGCGTAATGAAGTTTTAAGGTATACACTTACATGTGATCACGTGATGAAAAAAGTATGATAGGTTTACAAAGTATGATATACAAACAAAATTTAGTGTCTGACGTTTAATGCAAACTCGTCAGAAGTATCAAATACAGCTTGTTAGAGTAACCTAATAAACATAGTTGTATGCAGCTCTACAATGTTAATCATATAAGTGATTTGAGTAACATTAGCACATATTAAAACTGTCTTATGCAATATCCACAGTACTAAATGTTGTGCTAACTCTAAATATGACATAGACAAAAAAAAATACTTTTTAGTCAAACCATCGCGTCAGCACGCTGCTAATACTGTAAAGCTGTGATTCCGCAGAACGCGAAAGACAGCAGACGGCAACAGCATGTGCCGCGACGGCAGACGGCAATACTATGCAGTATTAAATTGTATGAGACCGACTCCGTACACGACGACAAATGACGCCCGGCAGGACGTCACTTGCCGTGCGTCATTTGCCGGCGTGTGCGGAATCGGTCTCATACAATTGATTACTGCATAGTAGTGCCGTTTGTCGTCGCGGCACATGCCGTCTGACGTCTGCCGTTGCCGTCTGCCGCATCTTGCGTAATCACAGCAATTTCATTTTTCATTTTCATTTTCAATTATAATGATTATGGTTAAAAACCAAATTTCATGGTAAATGTATGAATCTAAGGAGATTTTCTAATACGTGTTGGAAACTGCTTCGGTGGCGTAGTTGTATTACGGTACGACTGCAATGCTGAGGTCTCGGATTCGATCACCGAGTCGGGCAAAGTAATATTGGGTTTATCTATTCAGTATAAGCCCGGAGTATGGAATTTATGCCCAATAATATGGCGATAGGCTCGCCCCCCATAACATCATGCGACGGAATACGCACGGATAAAAGTGCATGCACTATTTGTGCCTCTACCTACCCCTTCGGAGACAAAGGGCGTGCATGTGTGTGTGTGTGTGTGCGCGTGCGTGTGTGAGTGTGCGTTGGAGACTCATGTTACAATGCAAAATTATGTACTACAATTATAGGTACCCATTATAGGTACCCATCACGGATCATAATACTCTTAAGATATAAGTGAACATCTCGTAAATGTTTTAAATAAGAATTTACATAGCGGTAAACTTGTCTATAGTAATATTATGAAGATGAAATATTTGATTGTTTGTAATAAAAAAACAAAATTCTTTCAGTAATAAGAGCTTTATTACTCCTGAGTACTAAAGGCTACTTTTTGACCTGGAAAAATATTTTTATCCCGGAAAAACTTTTTACGCGGGAGGGCGGAGCCACGAACAGTTTAGTATAAGATAAAAATAATAATAATACGCCGACACCTTGCAGTGAATAAACCTTATATACCTCAAAACAACTTTTATAAAATAAATTTAATTTTTATAAAATAAATTACAATGTTGAATTACAAAATAATTTACTTATCTACAGTAACGATATTAAGATCACATAAATAAATCCTTTTGATAAAACACAAAATCTTGAGTAAAGACATTATAATAGTATTTAAAAACATAATGAAAATGTTATTTCTTTTACGATACAGCTAATAAGTTAAAACAAGTAACTTGAAGTGTTTAACATTTTTTTTCGGAAAATAAAGAACACAAAACTTTATTCTACCAAGGTATATAATATTCTTAACATAGTTATAGTTATTGTTATAGCTATATTTTAAAAGTATTTATTTTTCCTTCACATCTTTATAGCAAGAATTTACAAGTTTCAAGCTATCTAAAATTGTATGCACAACTAACGCCATCTATTAGCGTATACCATTAACTACTTACGTAATACACGAATTAAATTGATAAAAAGGAGAAGAAATAGAATATTAATTATATTGGTATTATGATTTTACCATCTACAAATTTCAATATAAGAATGTGTTAGTAATTAAAAATTTTAAAACTTGTTATAGGCAAATTAGCTTGAGCTAAAAGTGAAATTAAATATAAAGATTACTTCTTGTGTTTTTCTATAACTTATTTTTATTTTTTACATAATATTAGGAGTAGTTAGTTAGTATGAGTGAAATTTAGATAAAACGTTGTTTTTTTATGGCATTGAATGACGAAACGACCATGCCGTTCGCCTTGTGGTAAGCGATAGGACCACTCATAAACAGTAGCAACACCATCCAGCACCTTGAGATACAAAGTACTGTGTATTAAAGATGATAAAACTACATTATATTATAAGCAATATCCTGCACAAACAATATAGAAGAAATTTTGCAAGGATGTGAGTGTACAATTAAGTTTTATCAGAAAACGCAACAGGTTATGAAGTCTGTATATAATAATACACTATGACACACAAACATACTCACATTTTATCCGCGAAGGTGTAGGCAGAAGCGCAACTATTGCATCCACTTTTCACCGAGCGTATTCCGTCCCATAATGTGACAGGGTAAACCTATCGCCATATCGGGCACAAATTTCAGACTCCGGGCTGATATTGATTATTAAAACCAAATATCACTTTGCCCGACCCGGGGATCAAATCAGACCTTAGCATTGTAGTCGTACCGTAATACAACTACACCACCGAGGCATACATTATGATTAAACATAATAATGAGGTATCAGGAAGCGGCTCGGAGCGATCCAGCGCAGCTTTGCGCAGAAGCTGACGAAGGCATACAGGACCGCCTCTCTCAACTCGACCCTATTGCTCGCGGGAATACTCCCCCTTGACATCAGAGTGAGGGAAACCGCACTCCTTTACGAGGTCAAGAGGGGGTACTCCCAGCGGGTGGTGGGCGATCGGGAGATAGAGGCTCCTGTGGCCTTCGCCAGCTTAGAACACCCGGCGGAACGGAGGAGCGGGACGTTCGAATGCCTGGTGGACGGGGCGGAATTGGCCCAGCACGTCGGTGAAGGTCTTAGCATCTTCACCGACGGAAGCAAAATTGATGGGAAAGTCGGAGCGGCGCTGTCCATATGGAACGGTGCCGCCGAGACGAGTACCAGAAAATTGCGGCTGGAGTCCTACTGCTCCGTCTACCAGGCGGAACTTCTCGCCCTCCGGAACGCCGTGGAGGAGGCGCTCCGAAGAGGGCTTCCTGAGTGCGGCATCTTTAGCGATGCCAGGTCTGCCCTCGACGTCATCACCAGAGGTGATTCTCTCCACCCCATAGCGTTCGAAATCCAAAATTTGCTAAAAGAAGCCGAGCAACGCACCCAGAAAATTAAATTTTTCTGGGTGAAGGCACATGTGGGGTTGGAGGGAAACGAGAGGGCGGACGTGCTTGCTAAGGAGGCCGCACAGCGCCTGAAGACCCGTGCGCACTACGACAAGTGTCCGGTTTCATTCGTCAAAAGACAGATCCGTCAGGAGTCTATTGACGAATGGAGCCGGAGATACGCGGACGGAGAGACGGCTTCGGTAACGAAGCTGTTCTTTCCGGACGCAGTCGAGGCGCACAGGGTCGTCAGGAAGATCGTCCTGGATCCTGTCCTCACGCAGGTGTTCACTGGGCATGGCGGGTTCTCTGAGTACTTGCATCGGTTCAAGTGCAAGGAGAGCCCGGCGTGCTTGTGTGACCCTGACGTGGGGGAGACGGTCCCACACCTCCTGCTCGAATGTCCCATCCATGCCAAAGAAAGATTCGATATAGAGAATGAGATAGGTGTTAAGTTACAAATAGATAATATGCATAAGATAATAGTTGATAAAAGCATAGTTCATAAGTTCTTAAAATATTGTAGACTAATAGGAAATAAAGTAATAAGTAGAAATAAGTAGGTAATAAGTTACTAAATATACAAGGTTGCTATGATCCAGGGGCACTAAAATGGACAGAGTACTCGATATCGGCTCGGAAATAATTCGAAACGGTCAAAAACTCGATAAAGATACAAATAGAAAATCACTTTTTTCTAACAAGTTCTATCAATTTAATACGCAAACACCATTTATAAATATTTACACTAACCTGCGGTCATCTGCGTGACAAAACGGCAACGTCGCATTCTGTTGTCTTTCATATCGCCGATGAGCCGACTGGCAAATACAAATAGATAGGTAGCTCGGCGCATAAGCGGGTGGGTCTCAAGTACAAATTTAAAAATTTTCGCTGTCACAAAGTTACAGAAACCAAACACAAACATAACAAAAGATCGGTGCTCGTATCAAACAAAGAAATAAATAAACACTATCACTTTTTAATACATTTACATTAGTGTCCTATTACATAATCAAAAAGCAATATTTGGATATTCTCAAAATGGCGCGTAAGCATTAATAAGATTGTACCTAGGAAGCGGCGCAGGCGCTTTCGCAAGGCGTCTCATGTCCCGGAGCAATTACGGGGACTCATAAAAAAAACTGAAACAGTTCTTTGAATTTTTGAAGATTGGAATGACCCAGGTCTATGTATTAATCGCTTCTTTGTTTATGTTACAAAGTTATGATGTAATGTTATTGTGTTTTCGTTCTTATTATACTAAGATTAAGACTCACTTTGACGTGATTATTGGCTGATAGAGGGGCAACGTCTCCTAATTTTGTTGATATTTAAGGTCACGCACCTTACATGACCTTAGATAACTATGTTTAGACTCTCGATCAGCTGTTAGGGCAGATATACATCCCGATGTAGTTTTGCAATCACAAAAAATCTATACTGTGGCTAAACTTTTCCTCCTATTGAACTGAAATTTGGTGTAGAGCTTGTATATGGTACATTACATATGTAGCTAGAAAAAAAGCCTCACCGTTTAATCAACCTTGTATAATGCTCAATTATATAATATTAGTAATTAAATTAAGATGTAAGAACATATGTAAGAATAAGGCTAAATAATTAGAAGATAGAAATAAGCAAGATAAAAGTAGTAGTATATAGATGATAAGAATAGTTAGGTGATACAAAGATTAAGTAAGAAGATAAAAGTAGAAGATATATAGAATAAATAGAAATAAGTTTGAAAAAAATGTAAAAAAATGAAAGGAAAAACATTATAAAAATCTTAAATAAAATCCCTTGTCCTGGATAGGGGGACCAGGAGTGGGACGAAGAGCCCCACAAAAAAAAAAAAAAAAAAAAAAAAACATAATAATGAATACCTACATTATGATTAATTTAAAATTGCCTTAGATTTTTCACAGTCGTACATAGGTACCTTTGTGGTCATAGATTCGATTTCTACGCAAAAGCCCTTATTACTTTTGGAAGTGACATAGCGGTCTCATCATGGAAGTTGTAAAATTGCAAGTATTTGATGTCTAAGTCTTACTTCTGATTAACTTTTTAGAAATGAAATTGAGAGTGAAGTTAAACGGTTACCGTGAATAATTACGTTCTATGTCTCGATTCTTGGGAATGATGGTGGAAAACTAAATGGGTTCCAAATGAGAGCACTAAAGGACGAAAACAAACAAGGAACTAATAAGATGGAATGGTCAGCAAAATAGTTATTTAACTACACAGAGTGGTAGCGAAACTCTTCGTTCTGAAACCTTGATACACCCACACATAGTTAAAATTTAAAATTCGAAAAGGCCCGTCAATGAATGTACAAGAATTGCACGTGAGTGTACTTTTTATGCATTCTGGTGAATGACAGTGTGTCGTGTCATAGGCACGGATGGCTTGGATCGTCCCCTCTGATGACCCGACGTCCGACCCCTAGGGCAGCTTACACGGACTAGGGACGCGACGGCATCGATATGTGATGTGAATATTTAATGTGTGTTATAGACACACGTCTATTTGTAGAAATGTTTAATTGACTCGGGTGTCACAGAGGCTAGGATGGGTGACCGGTAAGTGACATCCTATTAGTAATGGTGTAAGTCAGTCGTGCAGACTAATTTCGCATGCCAAGTATTTTTTTTTTCAACCGGTTTCAATGTAAGTGTATCTTGAATCGGAAAACTCACTTTTGATTGCCAAGGCTTAAACATGATCGAACCTTGACATGTACACATTCACAATACTATGTTTGCCAAGCCAGTAAACAAATAGGTGATGTATAAATAAAGAGGATAAAAATAACCCACCTGTGACGTAATGAACTTAAAACACGATAACAAATATCAATCGACAGTTAACAAAACACGCATCCTAATCGTTTTCGTGTGTGAAATAATTAAAAAAACAATTAAAATCATCGACAGTCCCCTGCACTAGTGTACGGCAATGCGGACAATTCGGGACGTGGACAAATGTGCCCAGCGACTCGTCGTGACACGTTCATTGAGCTTTCATTTGGGCAATTTTCGACTAAATCCCGGCCAATCGGACGCGCCCCGGCCGACCTAACTGCTTCCATTTGCACAACTATACTTGCCTTTGTAAATTTCCAACTTATTTAAATAGTTTCTGTTTTAAAAATAAAATCGCTAATTCGCTTTTGAATGAACGAACGAACGAAAGGAACGTAACCTGACGTCTAGTAATAATTCAAATAAGGAAGGCACTTCCAATCCTACTAATATTATGATCGCGAATATTTGTGAGTATGAATGTATGGATGTTTGTTACTCTTTCACGCAAAAAGTACTAATCGGATTACGATGAAATTTGGAACACGGGTGGATAGCGTCCTGGATTAATACATAGGCTACTTTTTATCCCGGGAAAATATAAAGCAGGACTTTTATCTCGGATTTTCTTTTTCTCGTGAGTCGTTACAGATAAACCACTCACCGCTTTCGATATTTTTTGGTAGGGAGATAGTTTAAGACCCTAGGAAGGACCTAGGCTACTTTTATCCCGGAAAAACATACACCGGGAATTGTATCCCGAACTTTTTAATCTCGTTGTTCGAGCCGTAACGACCAAACCAATGAATCTATCTCAATAAAATTTTGTAAGGAGATAGTTTAAGACCCTTTTTTTTTTTTTTTATCGCGGGGAAAAACGAGTTATCGCTACCACCACTGGGGGGTGAGTGGAACGGTTATGTTGGTTTCACACAGTCTTACGGCCCAATGTCGACACTCGGGAGTATAGCTTCATCCGAGCGAGCATTGGACCGAGTCCCTAACACTATGTACACCCTACACCGGCATACCAAACAAAACCCGCGGTGGCCTTCTTCGGCGCCTACGGGACGGCCCCGGGGTATCTTGTTGCACAAAGATAGCTGCACGGAACCGCCCCTGCGCGATGCCGCATTGCGGCCCCTCTCTAAATGAGGAGGCTGAGAAGCCTCCGAACTCTAAATCACGCTTTGTGTCTACGACTGCAGGAGACCGACCACCCGCATTATCATCCATCTCATTGTCGCTTACATTGAAGTAGTTGAGCGAGCAGACCCCCACTGCTCGCCCCGCGACCCTCGCTTACCCCATTTAGTCGCCTCTTACGACAGGCAGGGGATGCCGTGGTGAAATTCTTTAGATGCTCTCGGACCACAGGGCACTTAGTTTAAGACCCTGGGAAGGATCTAGGCTACTTCTTATCCTGCGAAAATATAAACGGGGACTTTTATCCCGGAAAACTTTTTAACACGGGCGGAGCCGCGGGCAAAAGCTAGTACTGTATGAAATCCTCCTAGCCAGTTTCGGCCACGGCGGCCAATCTCAACGGAGATCAGCCAGGTACGCAGGAGATATTATAGTGCACAAGTGTGTGCGCAATACACAGGTGCACTCACTATTCCTTCACTCTCATAGTCCGGTGAGACGGCAATCCGACATGACCGGAGAGAGATCAGGCGCAGGACCAACGACTTTACGTGCTTTCCGAGGCACGGGGGTATCACACCGCCAATTTCCTGACTCCGAGCTGCGACTGAGTAAATTTTATGATGGAAAAACCCAGTCACAATTTTTTTGGCTCGACCCGGGATTCGAACCCAGGACCTCAGCGCGCAAATCGTACTCGTAATGCGTACGCAATACCACTACGCCACCGAGGCAGTCAAACAACTAGTACTGTATACTAGGAAAGCAAACACACGTTTATTAGAAAAACAAAACTCTAAATGGAAAACAAAACAGCGTTGCAAGTAAACATGACCAATTTGATTACATTGTTTTATTGCTTTTAACTTTGATTAAACAAACGCCGAAGTAACAATGGCAACGGAGAATTTAATACTTTATAACTTTTATTTTCATTGTCAAATTGCACGACATTTTTCGTACAACAAGACTTTATCAAACATACGCGAACTCGAACATGATTATAAGTGAACGTGTGCAGAATTCGGCTGGAACCGGGGAAGAGCTGCGGAACATCAAAGTAACATGAACAACGCTTTGATTTTTATATAAAAAAAGTGTTCTTGTTATCGCAAAAGAATAAATTCCCTTCTTGTTACGCATCCTTCGTTACTCCACTTCATGATCGAAAGAGACTGGAAATCTTACGAATGAAATCAGGCAGTTATTTTGCTTTACTTAAATTTACTTTTGTTTTAATGTCTTGTAGTGAACTCCAATCGGCTTTCTCAAGGCTTTCAGTTTTTTAAAAACTTTCAAAACATTTTTATTGTAAATGTAACGTTATTTCTAGCAAAAATAAAGTGTGTTTAAATACTTCGTATCGTGTTTATTGTGTGACTGCCTCGGTGGCGTAGTGGTATTGCGTACGCATTACGAGTACGATTTGCGCGCTGAGGTCCTGGGTTCGAATCGCGGGTCGAGCCAAAAAAAAACTGTGACTGGGTTTTTCCATCTTAAAATTTACTCAGTCGCAGCTCGGAGTCAGGAAGTTGGCGGTGTGATACCCCCGTGCCTCGGAAAGCACGTAAAGCCGTTGGTCCTGCGCCTGATCTCTCTCCGGTCATGTCGGATTGCCGTCTCACCGGACTATGAGAGTGAAGGAATAGCGAGTGCACCTGTGTATTGCGCACACACTTGTGCACAATAATATCTCCTGCGTACCTGGCTGATCTCCGTTGAGATTGGCCGCCGTGGCCGAAACTGGCTAGAAGGATTTCATTCATTCATCGTGTTTATTGGTTTGCATAAATAGCCATTTAATCAATAGAGCGAGCAGAATATCCGACAAAAACATTGTCGTTTTGCAAAAGTCAATCACAATCAGTGGAAATAAAATGTGAAATTATATTTTTAACAGCAATCAATGAAAATGGTTTTACAGAGCCTGCACTATAACCGAATACCACGCATTTGCGTGCCACCAATTTTTTAATATAAGTATACGCATTCTGGATCTCGTTCCACTAACCTTGTTTCTATACTTGGCTTTGGTACCCTTGTTTGTTTAATACGAGTCTTATGTGTAAAGCCTTAAGCTTGAATGTGCCTGAATATACAAATTTGTAGAGTAAAACCCTTTATTGCTTAGTGTCACGAAAGATCCCAGGTGTGGAATGCTTTTACATGGAAAACAGAGGAATACTTGACGCTTGCTAAAGAGGGAAACATTATTAAACGACAATATTAGCGCTGCGCTTTTTGTGCTTGAATTTAAGCGATAACATCACCTACATATAATATTAATAAGGGGTACAGTGTTTTTTCAGAATATTTCACTTGGTGCAATGAAGAAATTTTCTAATATTTTTATGTACAGAGTCAAACGACGCTGTTACATGCAATTACGGCATTCTTGTTCTAATTACTTAATCAAAAAAATCCCTTTTACACGATATTTTTCTATTAAACAATTCTGTTAGAATCTCATGTACTATCTTCTAAGTTCCAAATTTAATGAACAATGTATTTTGTTTGAATGCATAATATATACTTAAGTAGAGTAGGTAAGTATTACAGTATTTAAAATCAACCTGATATCAAATAATCAGTAAAGTACTCAAGATCTTTTTATGATCCACTAAAATTCTTTCTGTTTTAGACTGTTCATTCTCAGCAATAAAATCTCTAACTTCTCTAAAACATGGAACATTTTATTAAAATACTGGTGGTAGGACTCTCATATTATGTAAGAGTCCGTCTGGGTGAGTACCACCGCAATGTCTACTTCTACCGCCACGCAGCAGTGTGCATGCAGTGTTGTTTTTCGGTTTGAAGGACATTGTAGTCAGTGTAGCTACTGAACATAATGAGTCTTAACATCTTATGTCTCAGGATGACGAGCGCAGTGGAATCCCACACAGTACTTTGCAACATAAGGTGCTGGATGGTGTTTCTACAGTTTATGGGTGGTCGTATCGCTTACCATCAGGCAAACGGCATGCTTGTCTCGTCATTCGATGCCATAAAAAATGCTCTTAGTTATACACAACCACATAAACTCTTATATAGTCTATTTTCTTAGAAATAGCCACTTGAAGTCCTACAATTAAGTTTAATTTATCCTACTAATATTATAAAGGCGAAAGTTTGTAAGAATGTGGATGTTTGGATGTTTGGATGTAAGGATGTTTGTTCCTCTTTCACGCAAAAACTACTGAACGGATTTCGATGAGATTTAGCACACGGGTAGATCATGTCCTGGATTAACACATAGGCTACTTTTTATCCCGGGAAAATATAAAGCGGGACTTTTATCCCGGAAAAACTTTTTAAAGCGGGCGGAGCAGCGGGCAAAAGCTAGTAAGTAAAAATGCAGATGAAGCCATGAGAAAGACTTGTCAGCACTTTATTTAATAAAGTGTATATTATTAATATAGAAACGATATTGTTGAACGCGCTTGCTACGTTCATTGGAGCGATGCGACTAAATTAATAAGCAGCCATGTCATCGACATTTACCCTATCGGAAAACTTCCTGTTCGACGTTCATAGATCAATAAATAGGGACAGAACCGAATGTTCAAGCAAACTTATTTATCTCGTCAAATTATTTTTCCTGGTTAATACTGAAAGTTCAATACAAATGACAAAGCTGTAGAGAGGTCTAAATATAATGTGACGTAAATAGACAAGTTAATCAGATAGTCGTCATCATAATATACTGTCTTGTCTTGCCGAATATATCAGCTGAACCAGGAACCAGTCACTATGGCAGGTTTTTCACAATACCAGTAGTTTAGGGTGACATGACGTTATATATATAGCAGAGTATAGGTACCTATTCGCCAGTTTATTTAATTTCCTTATAACAACTATAAAAAAGGTGTAGCGAATAAAAAGGCTCATAATTATTGGACTATTTTGTCAGAGAAAATATTTAATTAAATTGAGCGATTGAATTATGGGGATATTTTTGAGGTAAACTATTTATAAATAGTAAACTAATTCTAGAATTCTTCTAATTACATTAATTAAAGTTTATTACGTTTTCTATATACTTTGGATTTGCAAATTATTCGTAAAGTTTTGCAAACGAAACGTAGCACATTACCTGTTATCATTAAAACTTGAAGTTTTTGGTTTGAATGAAAAATGTTTTCAACGTCTTACAATTATTTACAAATTTTAAAAGTATACATCGTAGAATTTTAAAATAAAAAGTGGCATACTTTCATACGATAATTCCTTTTTTTTTGTACCTCAATTTACAAATTACAAGATACTTTAAATAAAAAAATTCCGAACCGCTCATATATTTATAGTAATAATATTCGAATTAACACAATAAAAAAATTATAAGTTAATGAAATATAAATAGATTGTTAGACAATTTGAGGAGTGTTGCGTCTGATCATAATATTTTGTATTTGCCCCGGACTACGCAGGTGTACTGCGCTCAAGCGTAGCAAATAACAATGTTTAGCATTTTAAAATATCGTGATCTCACCTACTCAAAAAGTTCAAAATTAATCGCGTTATTGATAAAGGGTTATAAAACAAACATTATTCCGTATTTACATGTAAATATATATGTTAAAAAAAATTGAAAAGTTTACTATAAAACAACAATAGCTTTAAGAGCGTTTACGTGCTGCGCGGAACGTCGACTATAGGTAATTCTTCGCAAATTTCACTCACACAGAAGCGCGCGTAGTTGTGTGCGTAGAGATGGCGCGTCGGCTATATTTATATTCAGACCAACCAATTTGATGCTTCGGTTTTAATATTTAATTAGAATGTAACTTATGATTTTTCGATATACCGGGTGGAAGGGAAACGCTCTCTATACCGGAACGGTAAGAGAGAAGAACCATAACATTAACGAAAAACTATATTCATTTGCAAAGCTAAGTGATAATACTTACGATTTTAGTATTTCCGTAATTCATGCGCGCGCAATGTAAAGCGTACAAAAAACTGGGCGGCTGCCGCGCTGCGCCGGCACCGGCCCGCGGTCATTAACCCGTCAGCTGATGTACGTGTTTCGTTACGATTTTTTTTAAATATTGACCTTTTTTACTATGTTTTTCAGAACAATAGTTTGATTTATCTATTCATACATGAAAATTCATACAGCTGTACAGAAATTTGAGAAAATCCTACTAAAATTGTAACAATGCGATCGCGATTTTTTTAGTGCCATCACGTCAGGAATCACCAATACTATCATCTGTATTCGTTTCCGAGAGCGTTTCCCTTCCACCCGGTATGATAAATGAAGATTTTTTTTTATTTGTAAATGAAACAATTTATACGTATCATCTTGTTTTATTAAAATTTATACATAACACATGTTAAGGGCAATTTTACAAACTTTGCTACTTTTACGCAAAAGTGAAGTATTTGCATTCAGAAAGTACTTACCGGACTGCCTCGGTGGCATAGTTGTATTACAGTACGACTACAAAGCTGAGGTCTCGGGTTCGATCCCCGGGTCGGGCAAAGTGATATTGAGTTTTTCTATTCAGTATCAGCTCGGAGTCTGGAATTTGTGCCTGATATGGCGATAGGCTCGCCCCCTATCACATCATGGGACGGAATAATGGCGAAAAGTGGGCGCATTAGTTGCGCCTCTGCCTACCCCTTCGGGGATAACAGGCGTGAGTGTATATGTATATGTAAAGTACTTACCATTTAGTGAAGTGGGCCTGATGATGAAGCCGAAAGACTGGCACTGGAACTCCGTAGACGTTACAATTTAGTACGACCAAATTTAAACAAAGGTGTTCTTCCTACTAGTCCTACTAATATTATAAACGCGAAGGTTTGTAAGAATGTGTGTATGGATGAATGGACATTTGTTACTCTTTCACCCAAAAACTAATGAACGGATTTCGATGAAATTTGGCCTACGGGTAAATCACGTCTTTGAATCAAACGGATCCTCCACTGCTAGTGATTCAATATTAGAACATGACCAGCCTTGACAATGTGTACATGCCAAAGAACAAAACAGTCAGACTTTTTTGCAACCACATTTAGCACTGCACCCCTTTTTGTAGTTGCAAAAAAATGTGTTCAGCAGTTTTTCCGGCGCAGGTGGAAGAAAAATTTGGACTAGTTGTAATGAATTGTTGACCAACTTCCAACCCCAGTCTGTAGGGTCTAGCTGATAACCAAGCCACACTTGAACTTGGTAATATACCCGAATAAGATGTTGATAAGCAGCAACTGAGGTTGGAGGAAGACAAGCTAATTGTACTTGTTTTACTTTTGGTATTTTTAACGAAACATGCATATTTATACTCTCTCGAGCAGAGACTGGCCCCCAGGGAGGTCAAGGCCCAATTGGCCTCTATCCGCAGCGCCGCCCTGGAGGAGTGGCATACCAGGCTGGAGAGCCCAAATGCGGGCTTGAGGACCGTCACGGCAGTGCGACCTGTCTTCTTAAGGTGGCTTGACAGGCGCCATGGCGCGCCGACATTCCGTCTGACACAGGTACTGACGGGCCACGGGTGTTTTGGCTCGTTCCTGTGTCGGATCGGAAAAGAAGAGTCCGCCGTGTGCCACCACTGTGGCAACGGCCGCGAAGACACGGTCCAACACACTCTCAAGGAGTGCCCAGTCTGGGATCTACAACGCAGCGCTCTTAGAGCAGTCGTCGGAGGAGATCTCTTGCTGCCGGACGTGGTATCTGCCATGGTTGGCGGCTGGAGGTCTTGGTGAGCGATGGTCTCCTTCTGCGAGTACGTCATCTCGCGGAAGGAGAGCGCCGGGCGGGATCGTGAGCAGAATGATCCCGCCCGCAGCTAGAGGAGACGTAGGAGGCGCCGGGTGGACGACTAACCGGTGCCTCGTGCCCAGTGGTTTGGGGGCATTTAGAGAGTTCCGCCACGGTATTCCCTGCCTGTCGTAAGAGGCGACTAAATGGGGCTTCACGAGAGTCGCGGGGTGAACAGCGGGGGGCTGCTCAGTCCAATTTAAGCGACACCGAGGTGGACCACAATGCGTTGTCGTAGACGCCAAAGGGGTCTTTTAGAGTGTGGGGGCATCTTAGCCCCCTTGTTTAGAGAAGGGCCGCAACGGCATCGCGCAGGGACGGTCCCGTGCAACTATCTTAGTGCAACAAGATACCCTGGGGCCATCTCGTATGCGCCGAAGAAGGCCACCGCGGGTTTTGGTTGGTATGCTAGTGTAGGGTGTACATAGTGTTAAGGACTCGGTCCAATACTCGCTCGGATGATGCTATACTCCCGAGTGTCGGCATTGGGCTGTAAGACTGTGTGAAACCAACATAACCGACCCACTCACCCCCCAGTGGTGGTAGCGATAACGCGTTTTTTTCCCCGCGAAAAAAAAATGCATATCTATACTTATCTAAGCAGGTAGTTTTTTAGGAGCTCCGTACATAGAAAGAAGAAAGCGAATGCAGTTAGTGATAATTTCTTGTCGAGTTAAATTACTATATTTAAAAACTTCAGCAAATTGAACTAAATTTTGTTTTTCAAGCATTTTGAAAACTGTCATTTTACCCCTCCTGTAAAATGCAGATGTCGTATCACAGCCAATTATTGCGTGTAAAAATAGTACATGATTCTGACACTTTGCAAAAGTAGATAAACTTTTTGATATATTTCTGGTTGATGTTGAGCTTTTCCTAGTTTTGAGAAGAAAATAGTTTTTTCAGTTGGAATTCGAGCAGTGAGTCAAGCGAGTAAGTCTACATCTTCACCAACAACAATAGTTGCATTTGTCAAATTGAGTTGCTCTATATTTTAACATATATTACAACTATAGAGATGTATATACGTGGCGTACTCATGCATATTATGACGATTACAACTTTTCGAATCATTATATCTCAAAAACGGCGGCTCGTAGAAAAAAAGTATTGGCACATTTTTTGTAGATCATTTTGTGATCTACTATTTTTGTATGAAGTATTTTTATGATAAAACTTACAGTTTTGTTGAAAATCGCGAAAAACTCATTCTAAGGATCTTTGACCTTGAATAAAAAAAATCCATACAGGGGAAAGATGGGAAACTTACAAATTTTATTTCTAATCATATTTTAAACAATCTTACTGATTACTCTTATTTTTTGTCTAATTTGACCGGACTATAGAAATGGCTTTGCTTTATTTCCCATGGTGTCTGAAACATAACTTATAGTATTAACACAATAACTTATAGTACTAAAAAGTTATTGTCACCATCAATAAAATAAAAAATATTTACCCAAGTACTAAGATGTGCCGATCGCAATACAGACGTGACTATTTTTACTACGCACGGCAAAGGTCAACTGTGGCCAGACCGGAGCGACGAGCGACATGTCCTCTCTCTAGAAAGCCTCGCGGCGGACTAATTTAAAACGATATGCGCGTTGAGTTTTATAGTGGTTTTAAAATATTTATAAAAAATAATGGAAGTAATTTTGTTGAAATTTTTTAAATGTTAGTTTTTAAGGAGATGTTCTTCTATTATAGTAATCCAAAATTACATTAAATTAAGTAGGATTTAAAAAATCATTTTCTTGACCAACATTTCTGAATAATTTCGCATTGTTTGAATTTTTATTTCTCATGAATTAAACATAAAATGATATTTTTTCCTAAGTCTCTTGTTTCCTAAGGATCTTTTTAGTTGGACGATACTTTTTTATTATTATTTTGTTTAGTGATTTGAGATATTTTGAGCTTCTAAATTGACGCTCGAAGCGAAAATAAGGAAACCTCTGTTCAGTAATCATTATAGAATTCACAAATACTCTATAAATCTAAAAATTTTCTTAACTTTCTTGTTGGACGACAACATTTTCTAAAATGATTACTAATTAATATGCTTTTTAAATAATGTTTTGATGGGTTTTAACTGATTCAAAGAGTAGTGTTTTTGAGCCATACAGCGTATACGCTCTTAAAGAAGTGTATAAAAATAGAAAGCGAAAACATTTCATCTATCTAGTTTTAAATTATAACCGCTGAGGTGGAATCTCGTTTGTTTGACTCATTTTATGCACGGTCATGCATTGGCGGTACTGTCGCAAAGCTTTGTTAGTTCACTCCTTTAGTTACGTTAATTAGTAGTTCATAATGGTTTATTGGCTCTTATGCTAATGCTACAAATCATAATAAAACCCTTTATTGCAATAAATAAGCATAAAAATGTTCATCAAAGACAATTCTGAAATAGTATAGCTATGTTAGATAATAGAGTTGCAGTATCAGTTCATTTTTAGGGTTCCGTACCTCAAAAGAAAAACGGAACCCTTATAGGATCACTTCGTTATATTTTCTCAGGAACGCATAGAGATATCAAGTTAAAATTGATATGAAATTTTCGGATCTATAGTCTCTTTTAGCTGTGAAAAAATCAAACTTTTAAGTCGCGATAATAGATATGACAGTTTATGTCGTATATTTTGCGATTTCGCAAGGAAATTAAAACCTATAGGGTACTTCCCGTTGACCTACAATCATACAATTTGGTAAAAAGCAAGGTCTTTCAGTATATGTAAAGAAGAAAATCTGATAACCGTGAATATGTACTTTATTGACCAAAAAAGCGAATTTACTCACTTTTTAATTTGATTAATTTATTAATTAATTTTGGCGTACTATTAACTTGTATACTTAGTTACCTTATCTACAAGTTTGTACGGAACCGTCGGTACGCGAGTCCAACTCGCACTTGTTCGTTTTTTTTTAATTCAGAAAATGTAAGTCGTCAAATATACCTAGTTTTGTATCCCGTAGTAAAAATAAAATAATAATAATACCAGGCCTGTATTATATACTGTCCCACTGCTGGGCACGGGCTGCGGGTTGGTAGACTTCACATGCTTCGAAATTCTTATAAAGAACTTCTTAGGTATGCTGGTTTCCTGAAGATGTTTTCCAAGTTTTTAAAGCGAACGATAATTGATAAACAATACACACATAACTTGGAAAAGTCAGAGGTGTGTGCCTTGGGTTTTGAACCTCCGGACATTGTCTCGGCAGACAGTTCCATTCCCAACCAGGCTATCGTCCACATAATTGTCATATAGATATTTAAGTTATAACTTATGTTGTAAAATAAGCCGTAAGCTCTCAGAATAAACCAAAATATTAAATAAAATAAATGCAGAAACAACTAATTGAATTTGGATAAAATTTGGCACACGGGCAGATCTTGCCGCTGCCTACCTCTTCTGGGATACATAGCGTAAGTGTGTGTATTCCTTGAGCAGATGACGCTGGCATCGTACTGCGTTTTAGGATTTTTCGAAGCGGGAAAGGCTTTTCACACCTGCGAAGCCCCGAGCAACACCTACTCAGGAATACTTATATTAATATCCCTCGATGCGGTGAACTAATTAGTAACAAAGAAATGAAAACCTTATTGCTATTATAGCATTGTCAATATCAATACAAAGACTTTATTAAACCGTTTACGTCCAAATACGCCACACTGCAAATATTACTAATAAAGGAATTCTTGCGTATAATAGAGAAGTATAATTAAAAAACTTTGTACAAATTCTGGAGTTCGAGAACATAATAGAGACTTTTATATTAGCAGAGTTTCCCTATTTTGTCCGCTGACACTTTTTTCATAAGATTTTAATAAATTATGCAGAGACGACCTTCAATCGGGTGACGTGGCTTGGCCAACTCGATTATGCTAAGCGCGGATCGAACGTATCGTTGAAATAGTTTTAAATTTAATAAAAAAGGAGGTCAGACTAAATTAGTACTTAAATTCAGTAAACGTAAGTCCTCAAAATTGAACAGTATTCCATTATATATAAAGTTAACCCTTCAAGGCCCGCTTATATATATAGATGTATGAGAAAACTCTATGTATATGGACACCGGTGTCCGTCGCGGGCCTTGACAGACTACCACACAAGCCTTCCATCCCCGAAAGGGTAGGCAGAGGCGCAGGTAATGCACTGACCCTTCGCCGTGCGCATTTTGTCCCTTGATGTGATACCGCCCCCTATCAAGGTAAAATAAGAACTTTGATAGTACAAAAATAAAAGTAAGCTTGTTATTATTATTTTAGGGATATGATTTTGGATTGGCTTTACAATTTTAAAATATGCCTCATAATAATAGGTCCGTATATCAACAAAAATATTGGACTTTTGTTAAGTTGACATGGTAGTTAAACCGGACAAGTGTGAGTTGGACTCGGGCACCCAGAGGCATGATTCTCTATGACATTTTTAACTCGTAACGCGGCCGCGTCACGTTTACTTCGTGTAATGGGCGTAAAATGGTATTCTGTATGCCAATTTCCATAGTGATAAACGCGACGAGCTACGTTACGCGCTTGTTACGAACGGTGAAAATAACGCGTGTCATAGAGAATAAGGGGGCAGAGCTCCGAACAAACTTATAGTATCAAAAAAAAATATGCTGTCATCTGTCCTAGATTCTATACTATCCAAAACGACACGTTGTAATTATTGCCATCTCGTATGAAAATTTAGAACTAAATGAACGTTGTGCTTAAAAAAAATGATTCGCTCGTGAAGTTCACTTTCGCGTGTGCCAGGGTGTAATATCATTAAGCTATACTTCACTAGATATTCTGAATCCTAGCGACCTCTTTCAAACTACCTTTCGAAACTCGGGCCGATGGAAACGAGTAATTGAATTTTTGAAGCGCAACACGTCTTCTGCTTTTATGAGGGACCTTACTTTAATAATGAATTGTTCCTTTCAGATGTTTCTTTCATCTAATTGATGCTATTAAGATGAGTAAAATAGAAAATTTTGGAATAATGATAATTACTACTTGTAGAGTTCTATGTTTTATCCAATCATATCTAAAAGCTGTAACACCACCCATAAAACGTAAATATAGGTAAAAAAGGACAGAAAAATAATAAGTTAATTTTATTAAAAACCACAGATCTATACAATAATTAATACCTTAACATAATTCTAAAAATTTTCAAGGCACATTCAAATATATACTATAACTTACATTGGCAAGATGAAATGCCAGAAAAAAATATTAAACGAAGGCCACACGAGCAAATGTCAGAAGCCTGGCTTCCCACTTTGCATTTACACGCTCCGTATTTACAAGGTGAATGCGAGTCAAACTAGATTTCCATAAAAATATACCAAAACGTCGTTCAAGATGTGCGATAGAATGCGACGACTATTCTGCGGTGAATATAGCGGATAGTGTGATAACAATAAATAACTACGCAACATTTTTATTACCAATTATCTAATTAATTGGAAATCGCACCTTATCAGTATTTTGTACAATAACATTTTAAATTGTGGCAATTTATCACATCCGCTCAATTAATTTGTTTTTATTATTTCTATTAAGCGTTCTTGATGTTATTCCTAAATTCAAGACCAGAATGATGGTATATCCAACCGTAATGTGGACCGACGTCAGTATACACCACGTAGTAAGTAGAGTCACAGTCTTTTCTACCAGGAGATACTCCACATTTAGATAAAACACCTCTGAGGAACCAACTGATTTTGTGATCCGGTTGTATTGTTTTCACAACGAGACCCCCACCACTGTCACCGTTGCGCGGATTGATAGCTGGAACGTAATTATTGAAATATTAACAGGGATAGAAGGTGTCTTCAAAATAAGAAGTGAAAATCACTTCACAGAAATCGATGCTGAGCCATGTCCAACTAACAAGAGGCTAAAAAAATCAATAAAACGGGTATATCCATACGTGTAGTGGTGCAAACACCACAAAATTATGCTGGATACGGCGCTTGGAATTTCTGGGTCAGTATCGTTGGAATTTTCAGTGCAAGGGACATGCAGCGCGTACTCAGACGTTTGCCTTTTCTTTTTAGTTTGCATTGATTTCTAAAGTAGTTTAGGTTTGGCCAAATCCTCTAGTTTGGTTTTTAGCCCTAGTTTAATACCCAGGAGCTAGTTTAAGCCTAAATTATTTTATTTTATTTATTTTACTTAAAGTGATAGTATGTTTCTGAATTTCAGATTACTAAAAAATCGATTTCACTTTTGGAATCATGCGTAGTTTGGGCAGCGGAGGACGCTTCTTAATCGGTATTTGGTGAGCCACTCGCTCGTTGAAATTAATGTATATAAAATTCTTACTTGATTTAGGTCCATATCCAGCGCAGAAAGTGAACTCATTCAGTAGTTTTCGGTAGACTTTCGGTGCCCAATTAATACATGTGGTATCGTTTTGTACGATTGTGTAAGTTGATCTTAAGATTTCTGATGGCTTGTTATCCTCAGTGGAACCAAATCCTGCCACCTGTATATATAAATTTGATCATACAAAGCATCATAATATGTAGATTGTCGCATGTTTTCAGTATTTTTCATTTTAACAATTTATTTCTAGGATTTTTAAATGATCAGCAAAAAAATATTCATAAGAAAATTTATGAAGATACAAGTTACTTTTTTGCAGTTGTAGACCTTTTTAAAATACCCACGGAAAGTGAAATTACAAATACGAAGTATTAAAGAATTATAATGTTTACTAACCGTTGCTTCTTTTCCAAATAGATTTGTTTTGTCATAAACTGGCCCCCATATACAAATTGGTTGCACGAATTCGGTGTACACGAAGCTGTTGACTTTTATAATTGCCAGATCTGCTGTTGCATATTTATTTTGGTAATTTGGATGAAGTACTATTTTCGTGGGCTGCAATCAAGAATGTTATACCCATAATTATAAACTTCTTGGCTGCAATGAATGATTATGGATAACAAAGCTTAAAAATATTATGAATAAAGTTTTTATTACTTTGTGGTTAATGTTTGGGAGATTAATAAGAAGCATAGAGGTAATACAACCTCATCTGTGAAGCCCCAAATACGTGTCAGTAGTCTTGCCTTTTATCTCAGAATAAGTGCTTTAGTCTTTATTCTATGCCTTTTATAGATATTTATCGATTGCAAATTCAAGTCAAGTGACTTAAACTGCAGACAGTCATACCATCTCTATTTTAGTTTGTCACATATTTAGGCAGATGTTTGGATACATAAAACATTTATGACACATTTTAGTCGCATTGATCATGTAAACGTGAAAGGGGCATGAAATTGAATACAATGCAATATTTTCCGTAGAGTTATGACTAAAAATGGATGCAAGTGACTATTGTTTTCTTTATTTAAGTTGAAATTTATTTGGTCCGGCTTTTGTGAAACTGAAAATATTCCAGCATATTTTGATCTGAAGAATATTTCGCCGAAGAATGTTTTATTTACCTCTATTATTGGAATATATGTTTCTGCCTGTACATTTTTATAAAAACCGGAATGTAATTATTATTCCACCATCTACTGTATCCTCTTACTTAAGATGTCAATGTGCAATTTTTTACAATCTATTTCTATTTCAAAAAATTGATCTAACCGCAACTAAGATCCACAACTTACACTTTTCTTACCGTAGATAGGCGTAAGCTTATTATCTATTATACTTTTTTACTTACAATTCGTTGTTGCCGTCCAACTTGTAACAAATCTTTATAATTATTCACACCCGCTACAACTACAAATCTGTGTTGTTCTAACAACACATCATTCTTGAATACGCAGTGTCCAGCTGGAATTACAACAAAAAAATATTAGAGGGTATGTGAAATCTGCCAACTCGCATTTGGCCAGCGTGGTGGACTAAATTTTGCAGTGGAGGCCCATTCCCAGCAGTGGGACAGTATACTAGTCACGTATCGTTGTGGTCGACTTCGACCATGACGTCTTCTGTTATTAAGCGAAAATCGTTGTTCCTGCCTACGCAATAAGGTTATAGTAAAAAAAAAAAAAACGAATGTCAACCGACGCTCTACGATACGCTATGAGTAAGTATATAATATGGTATTATTATTAGATGGTATATCTCTTGTCAGCGACACAATGTCTGAAGAGATGTTACCACTCTGCTTATTAACCCTTCGAAAATTTCCATCAAGCAGTAGTGTAAGGATCCGCCCTGTGGTTTGGGGGCGTTTGAAGAATTCCACCACGGTATCCCCTGCCTGTCGTAGGAGGCGACTAATAGGGACTAGGGGGGTCGGGTCGGTCGGCACGGGTACTGTCCGCCACGAGATAGTTTGTGTGTGCCCCCCCCCCATAAAGCTGTCGGGCTGCATTAAGCGGCACCGCGCAGGGGCGGTTGCGGACAACTTAGACACTTCAGTCAGAGGAAGCCCGCAGCCGTCCCTAATGCGCCGAAGAGGAAAAAAAAAAAAGTAGTGTAAGGATGTGTTTCATGTTCCTGTTGGATGTCACACACACACTCACGCCTGTTATCCCCGAAGGGGTAGGCAGAGGCCCAACTAGTGCACCCACTTTTCGCCGTTATTCCGTCCCATGATGTGATAGGGAGCGAGCCTATCGCCATATCGGGCACAAATTCCAGACTCCGGGCTGATACTGAATAGAAAAACTCAATATCACTTTGCTCGACCCGGGGATCGAACCCGAGACCTCAGCATTGCAGTCGTACTATAATACAACTACGCCACCGAGGCAGTTGTTGGATGCGAGGCAGTTTTTAGACTGATACGCCTGTTGGATGTATCAGTCTAAAAACTGGGCATAATGAAACTTTATATTTGATTTCCCATGCAATACTTTTTGTTGTTGATGTTCGTAGGCATTGGGTAGTTGGCATCCTGTAAACGACTAGTATGTCTCAAATTCAATCTAATAATAAGATGTTACCTGTGATAACAGCAGTTTTAGAAATAATGTTACCACCACAATAGTAAGAAGCGACATTTGTGTCAACTTTTTTTATCAATATTGCCACATGCCACGGCCAGTCTCCTGCCAAGGCTTCAGTCCTGACTGATGTATATTCTGTGTGATTGAGTGATCTTCGACCGCACACGTGGGCGTATGGGGCACCAGCGAATTCGTTGGTAACGTTAAAAGACTTTACTGTGTATGACGCCTGAAATTAACAGTAAATCAAGTGTTTAATTTTGTGGTAAAACAGCTTTTTTTATCTCTTTACAGTTTATACAGATAAATTATAGATATACATGGGAACCGATATGACAGCTTTTGTGTGTTGTAGGTGCGAGGTGGACTCTGAAAGATACAGTGAGTTCGAATCCTGCATCCTTAAAATGTTATTAAAATCAACAAATAATTAAGAATTATTTCGTTAGTATCAGATTATATAGACTTCCGGATAAGCAGAACACAAGAATGTTAGTTTTATAAACGACTAGTAGTGCTCGCGGCTCCACCCGCGTGAAAGATTTTCCGGGACAAAAATATTTTCCCTGGATAAAAAGTAGCCTATAGCACTCAGGAGTTATGTAGCTTCCTATAAGAGAAAGAATTTTCAAAATCGGTTCAGTAGTTCCTGAGATTAGCGCGTTCAAACAAACAAACTCTTCAGCTTTATAATATTAGTATAGATTGACACCCTGACATAAATCTTTAGTAAATCCATTCCCGTGCTAATTGTGTTACAAAAACTAATGTTGCTTAACATAGGAATCAAAACAAAGGCCGGTGATATTATTAAATTGGTAGCATTATTATTCATTATTGACTATAGAAAACACAAGAGAATTAGTATATGAATTAAGCAAACTTCACCTTTATAGCACTGTCACAAAGAGTCACGTTGTTTAGTTTAAATTGTGACACGGTGGGCGTATCGTCTTCCATCGCAGTTGCATTTTGTACTTGTATGTAAAATATGTACTGTTTTGGTACACGACCTTTAGGTCTTATAACAAAATGCCGCCAAGTGTTCCTTTTCACAGTGAAGCTGGTGTTTTGTGATGCCTAAAATACAAAAATTAATAAATAGACGGTAATTATCATTGTTAAATTGCATTAAATTGAAAGATCTTTGTAGACACATATGTGGTGTTAAGGAAATATAGTTATTTTTAAACACATTGTAGGCAACTAGAGTGCAATGAAGGTTTGTGTTTATCAGCTGATATACGGAATGAAAAATAAACAGTACTAAGGCAGGTAGTGTTTTGTGTTTTTTACTCTCAATTTTTCTTCTAATACAGGATTAACGTTTATTGATTCCACCTGTCCGGATTCCGCTGCAATACATCGTTACACGTGACGCGAGTTAGTTCAAGTATTTTGCAGTTGATATGAATGAGTATTTTATTTTTCAGTCAATCCCCTTTCCAATGCATTCTGGAAAATCGTGTAATAAAGTCCTAAAAATACTTTACCCGACCGGAAATAAAAAGCCCTGAGCCCCAAATCCAGGACCTCCTGATTTAAATGTACCTATATTGTATAAGTTGCCAATGGATTAACACAACGACAAAATAATTATAATTATTATGTTTATAAATAAATTTATTTAAATCGTTTATTTTTATTTCCAAGCACTTACCCCATAAATAACGACTTCTTTATCGAAATATATCTCCATCTCTGCTTCAATGACATTGGAGTACAGATCAAAATGCACTAGACCTAGCCAAAACTTATCAGACACTTTCTCAAAATAAATAATACCTAACCCACAAGGATCGTATCGTGTCAATGGCGGGCCTTTTAAAGACATAGGATTTACTTCTATGAAGAACAATAAACATAACAAATATTTAATATGATTCATTTCCATAATTGCTTAAAAAAATATAATTGCACTTTTATTTAAAATAATAATGTGGTGGTAATAAGCCAATTCACAACTGTATCTCATAAAATACAAGAGGTTTTAAACACAAATAGTTATTATGAGATATTTTTATCACTTGAATATGTACAGCGTGTCTCGAATTATACACGTCTCGTGCGATTGAAAACACAACGCCCCTTTTAAGTGAAAGTTTTGATGAATCATAATAAATACAATATGTATCACAAAATATTCTTTTGTTAGACTGTTTGAATAAAAATGCATCTTTTGAGGTCGGCCAAGAAATGCCTAGTGTGACAAAACCTTTTGTTTGGTGTACATGAGTAATTTACTACAAGTCATTGGATCATTAGCCTATACTCCTATTGGTAAGGTATTGAGTTCGAATCTCAGGTTAAGGCCACACTTTGTGTGTTTTTTATCTCGATTTAGCCTGCATAGAATATTCCAGAGGAGGCTGAAGTCAGGCTTGCTTTCGTGGTCAAAGAGATACTAACCAAGACAATTTGTTGGATTTATAAAAAGTATTTGACTCCTGCTCTTTAGTAGATTAGGATAGAGGGGGCAGAAGATAAAAATCTTAATATGATACTTAAGAACCGATACTGAATGCTTCGTATTCTTTCATACTCTTGTTTTAATTATAGAAAAAAATACTTTATTCTTTTTTTTAAATGTACGGAACTCTTTACTTTTAAATAAAAACAAACAAAAAGGTTCAATTAATTTAGGCCAGTATTACCTGCATTAGTCAGTTGTATAACAAAGAGTTTATTGACTGTATACAAGGCATGAGCAGCTGTGATTGTGGGCCCACTAACCCATACAGTAAAGCAAACATTTACACTGCGTTACAGGTTTACTGTAATCGTAGATTATGTATTACGCAGATTTATTACCGTAATCAATTTGGTCATTATATTGGGAGAATAGGCCTGATTTTTTAATATATTTTTGGGCTATGTTACTTTGAAGAAGAAAAGGAGACTAATGTTCTGTCTTTACCGCTTTTACTTCTTACTATATAAAAACATATAAACTTCTTAATACTTTAAAGTTTCTGAAAATGTTTGGATGTTTATTAGAAGTAAATGCATAAACAACTTAACTGATTTGGATGAAATTTGGCACACGGAAAGATCATATTCTGGATTAATACATAGGCTACTTTTTATCCCGGTAATTTGCTCCTATGGGAAATAATGGAAATTTTAATTATTTTTTAAGTAGATGGCGCTGGCATCGTAATGTGTTTTAGAGATTCTTGAAGCGAGAAATGATTTTCACGCGAATGAAGCCGCGAGCAACATATAACATATATTATCAGTATGTATATATTATCCTCAAAGGCACATAGAGGAAGGAAGATGTGCCATATGCGCGCACGTGCTGAACTTATTTGTACACATTTACGGTTAAAAATATTTTAAAACATAAATTTTGTTTACCCGGCTTGGAAATCAAACTCAGAAACAATATGAAATTAGACGAATTTCGTTAATTAAGTAACTTTATCTCTAATTTTAATTAAGTTAATGTTGACGCACAAATGAAACACCCTTTGATCAATATTGATATACTGGCGTATCTATACGTATTTGACCCCATAGTTCTTTGAAAACTTCATTAAATCTGTACCTATGAAGCGTAGGAATTATATCTACATTGTTGTGTTTTAATTTACTAAGAAATCAGATTATTTGCAATCAACTTTTAGTTTACCGTAAAGTTAAGTAAATATTTTTCTAGATCGTTAATATTTTTTACCTTATTGGTTTAATGACAGTAATATTAGAAACAAGGTCTCAAAAAGATGTGCGAGATAAGGTACAAGTTTTTTTGTCTGCTTATACTGCTTATAGAAACACTGTGCATTGTACAACTGGTGTCACCCAAGATAAAATAATGACCAATTATCCCTAAAGCCGAATAGATGTTTTCAAGTAGGCGAAATTGTATGGGCTAAATGGTTTATAGCAAGGAAAAGTGTTTGGCGTGTAGGCGTTGTAAGAAAGATTTTATGGACCCGGATGTTCGAAATTTATTTTAAGGAATTTAACATTTCTTACAATATGCATATTGATCAGATGAGAAAGTATGTCATTGTTACTAGTGATTTGATGTTATCGAATGAAAATATAAATTCAGGGATTAATAATTCAGTACCCTCTAGTTAACTGCCGACATCGTCCACGCCGAAGTTTCCTCCGCAATCGCTGCTATCAACACCAATGCCCGTTAGTGTTAACGCTGAGCCGTTGCCGATGTCTCTGCCCTTCCCGGTGACTACTACCGCGGAGGATGATAAAGAGACGTCGACTACGGAATTAGGTGAAGGGCGTACGATACAGAAAATATACGGGTTGAGGACGATGGTGTGCTAATGGGAGCTAACAACGAGACGACGGAGGTATCCCGTTCGGCTAACCATTGTGTTGATCCTAAGGAAAAAGTTGTGTTAAGCACAGCTGGCTTTAGCGCGGCAGGACGCTCTCAAAGACAAAAAAAACAATTGATTACAAGAAATATTTTTGGTTATAGTAGTGAATAATACTTACTTATTTTTATTATTGTAATTACAGGTTCCCAAAATAACGCGTGAGAGATGCCATGTATGTAACTGAGGGTACGTAAGTTATTCAGTAATAAACTAGCTACGAAGTAATACAGTCGTTTCATTGCGCGCCTACACACTAATTTTATTTATTAATTCATCGTATTTTTCTACTTTATGAAATGTTCTACTTCATGGGTTTAATAAGAGTGTGTTCAGACTAATAACGGTGCAGTCCTAAGAGGAAGCAATCGATATTTATGTCGGCTTTTAGAATCTAGATAAATACGTACTTGCCTAGATTTGATATAAAATAGATAAGTGATTAACCCTTATTATGGGTTATGGAATCCTCGTTATATCATTTCAACTAGCGCTTCGCCCCTTTTATATAATTCACTATTTATTGCCCGCGGTTCTGCCTGCAGTTATCCCTTTCGGACATAAAACTTATTTCAAATTTCCGATCATTTATATTACGTATGCGTCTTATTCAGGACATGTCTGTGTGAGAAGTCTATCAAATTCATTCCGAGTTCTTTCCGTAAATTTATAACAAAATTCCAAACATCTTATCATGTCTAATATAAGTACAATAGACAATTGCAACCCTTACTACAAAATGACTATAATACACAAAGGATAGGGGTTGACACACAAAGCATTCTGCACGATCCAATCCAGGGGTGAAATTAACACAATATTTTTAAGTATTGCAAGTATGTTGAATATTTCACTTTCATAAAGCTTTTGACAATGTGTTGCACTTTAATATGTAGAACAAATTTGTGCAGCTATACTTCAATGCTATTCAAGTTCAAAGCATTCTAATGTAATGTATGAATTTCAACCAGTAAAAGTTATTCAGAATATAAAATACGTGACAATTATAAAATTACAGAGTGTTAATAAATTGATAAATCGTTTGCCATTTATATTGTCAGGTTATAATTAATTTGATTGATTACTTTTATCTGACGATTGAAAAAGAAACCCTAATAATTTTATTCTAATTAAAGAATTCGTTCTTACTTCGCTTTTATTATCATTATTCTCAGTGATTGATCTCCCCGGTCTCAGTGGACGATAGCCTAGTAAGCGGACAATAGCCTAGTTGGGAATGGAACGGTCTGCCGAGACAATGTCCGGAGGTTCAAAACCCAAGGCACACATCTCGTGACTTTTCAAAGCTACGTGTGTATTGTTTATCAATTATCGTTCGCTTTAACGATGAAGAAAAACATCGTGAGGAAATCTGCATACCTAAGAAGTTCTTTATAAGAATTTGGAAGGTATGTGAAGTCTACCAACCCGCACTACGCCAGCGTGGTGGACTAAGGCCTAAACCCTCTCAGTAGTAGAGGAGGCCCGTGCCCAGCAGTGGGACAGTATATAATACAGGGCTGGTATTATTAATCACCCCGAAATCATTTTAGGGTTTAATTATTTCCCATTTTTTTCCACTCCGGCCAGAGCCCTGATTCTCTATGACACACGCTATTTACCCCGCTCGTAACAAGCACATAACGTAACTCATCGCGTTTATCACTATAGAAATTAGCATACAGAATACCATTTAACGCTAATTACAAGAAGTTAACACGGCAGCGTTACGCGTTAACACTGTCGTAATGAATAAGGGGGCTGATTTACCCAACAATTGAAATGAGACTTTATTATAAAGCGATTTCAATTTTAAATCTAATGCGTTCCTTATAAGCATAATCCATACTATCTAACCTCAGTATACACGCTATCATCTTAATAATACTAATGCCGACGATCGTACATAGATCAAGATCCAATCATTAGTACCGAGTGGATTCTAGTGCGTCTGAAGAGTCCTTGTTTACTCATGTGCTCGCGAGGTATAGTCTATAGTAGTGGGTAGATTAGGGACCTTATTTTGATGATGTAGATATGTTTCATAGCGAAATGTTGAAGTACAATGGCGGTGTTATATTCATAGAATGTTGTAAAGTAAAAGGTATTTGAGTTATACTAATGTACGTTCCATTCATGTACAGTCAGCCACATAAATAGCTGAACAAACTCAAAATATCAAATCCCCTCCACGCAAAAGTTTAATTTAAAAAATAAATCTTTGTGGGAAGTTAAGTTGATCGCCTATGTTTTATTTTTGTGAAGAGAAAACAAAAATTGATAAGAACACGAAAGTGTAGACGCGATGCGAAGTTTTGAATTTGTTTCAGCTACTTATGTGACTGACTGTACTAATAAGTAATAGCGCGTGTTTGTCTTACTCACGGTCTTACTAATTAACATAACAAACACTCCAATTATTTAATCTGGATTCATTAAAGCGAGTGTATAATCTGCTGACCGCCTAGTTGGCTAATGAAAATATATACAGGATTAGGATAGAAAAATTGCATATAAAGATATTTTTTTATTCCATTGAATGATGAGACGAGCATTAAGCAATACAACCACCCATAAACAGTAGCAACACCATCCAGCACCTGGATTTACAAAGTACTGTGTGGCATTCCATTGCGCTCGTCATCCTTAGACGTAAAATGTTCACTCTCACTGTAGTTACTTAGTTATAAATATTTAATAGGCAATATTGTAATAAATATAAGTATATAGATGACACAAGAGTCATCAGTCGCATCTTTACTATTTAAAAATATGCGTTACAGAAATGCTTATACCTATGACAAAACGACGAAGTATCTATGTCCGCAATATTTTTACAGTCTCCTAAACAATAAAAAACATCTCATGCGATAAGAATAACACTAAAATGTAGAAAAATATTCAACTCGTTAGGTTTTATGCGCTAACACTATTCGTTAACCTGTTATGCTTTGTATAATTTCTTTAGCGATTCAAAGCCTCAAAGCGAGTACACTGACCTGTAAAATCTTGTGTTCAACGCAGTATAATCCAATTGTGTGTTGCGTTTTTTATTGTGCATCATGTATTTCTTTTATAATGCATCGTTACTGACTATATTTATTCGCATTGTCGGACAACTACCGTTGTGTTTTATCGCAGTGGAAAAGATAGCTTAAATGTTAATTCGGATCTTGGCGTAGTAGTTACCAATTTGAAGAAATATTCGAACTGGGAGACGAAGTTATGCGGTTTTTATGTTATTTGAAATCCTACTAATATTATAAAGGCGAAAGTTTGTACGAATGTCTGGATGTATGGATGTATGGATGTTTGTTCCTCTTTCACGCAAAAACTACTGAACGGATTTCGATGAAATTTGGCAAACAGGTAGATCATGTCCTGGAATAACACATAGGCTACTTTTTATCCCGGGAAAATGTAAAGCGGGACTTTTATCCCGGAAAAACTCCTTAACGCGGGTGGAGCCGCGGGCAACAGCTAGTCATTCCATATTATAAGGGGCGATAGCCTAGTTGGGAGTGGAACGGCCTGCCAAACCGAATGTCCACACGTTCATAACCCAAGGGCACCCACCTCTGACTTCTCTAAAAAGTTATGTGTGTATTCTTTGTGAATTATCGCTCACTTTAACGGTGAAGGAAAACATCGTTAGGAAACCTGCATACCACATAAGTTCTCTGAATTTCGAAGGTATGTGAAGTCTGCCAACCCGCACTAGGCCAGCGTGGTGGACTATGGCCTTAACCCTCTCAGTTGTAGAGGAGGGCCGTGCCCAGCAGTGGACAGCATAATACGGGAGTGGTATGGCATGGCAATTATTCCAAAACATGTGATAAATATGAATTGTTTTAAATGTTGTCCTTCACTGCTTCGGTGGCGTAGTTGTATTTCGGGACGTGTATAATGCAATGATGAAGTCCTAGATTCCATCCCTGAGCCGGACAAAGTGATATTGGGTTCTTCTAATCAATATCAGCCCCGAGGCTGGAATTTGTGCCCGATATGGCGATAGGCTTGTTCCCCTCTATCACATCATGGGACGGAATACGCACGGTGAAAATTGGGTGCACTAGTTGCGCCTCTGGCTACCCCTTCGGGGATAAAAGGCGTGAGTGCGTGTAGGTGTGTGTGTGTGTGTGATTTTGTTTTTTCAAACATATTTCAGCTCTATGAAGTCCTCACGTCAAACGTTATAAAATTCAAACTAGGGTACATCCTATTTTTTTAGTTTTCATTATGTAGTCGGATTTTGTTCTATTTATAAACTTCAATTTCAGTTATCGCTGGCAACAGCTTTTCTACATTTATAAAATGCATTGTTTCATAAAACCAAAGCCTGTAAGTAAATACACAAAAAAATATAAATTAAGATTCAATGTAGGTATATCTGGCATTTCATTTTACATTACAAATATTTATTGCCGGCTATGCAAAACTGTAAGCTTACTTCCCCGTTGTGAAGACAAACGGCTGTACGTTTTACTTTCTTACATGACAAAGACAAAACTTTACTGAGACGTCTCAGAAATATTCTCGTTGTATAAAGTTTAATCTTAAAGTTGGCTTCAGACAGATCTTTTTCTGCCATTACACTCCTTTATTAAACATTAAAATCGTAGAAGCTACTTCTTAGCATCCTTGGTTTCTCAGAATTAAGCTTCTTTTTTGTTTAAAAACGCTCGGTTCGTTAAATATTCGATATAAATGTGTTTATGATATGCGATCTAGGTTTCAAAAGGTACCTATATTCTCCATATAATAGGTTAAGCAATGGATAGAAAAACCGTTGATAAATGGTCACTTCTGCTCATACACATCCACAATATTCATTGATTGTCAAATATCAAATATATTATTACAAAAACAAGTCAATATCAAATCATATCCAAAGGCAATCAACTGTTAATAATCTTACATATCGTAAAAAGAACAACAAAACATAAATAAAGAGTCGTAAGTTCCATCCAATCAACTGTATAGAACTTTAATGAAATAATAATCCAATAATCGGAAGTCGAAAACCCTTGCCGCAAAGATATAAGTCTCAATCAACGCAGAGAAAACGATACTTTCGTAGAATTATGGTAACTGGATGTGTTACTTCGGGCCCTAGAAAAATAATTAATTGAATCAGTTAGTGTTTGCTAATTTGTAATTTGAACCACGTTTGATACGAGAGAGTTTTTCACTCATTACTAATTAATTAATTTTAGCTTTAATTAGCACCAAAATAAAAATCAATGCAATTGTATTCAATCCATACTTCATCATAAGTTTGCTTTGATCGTAAATAATTATGCATACTGATGAGTTCTCCATATGATATTTAAAGACACTTGAAATAGCTTATGTTTGAAACTGTAATACGTATTAGTATACCAAAATTTTCTGCAGCACTATATTAAAAATAAAACCAATACTCAAACACACACACGCCTTCAAATTAAGTTTTCGCCACAATTGAAATAAAATACGATGCCATTTCCAGAACTGATTTATGTCAAACCATGCGTCAATTACTGAAGGCGTCGAGAAAGTCCTTAATAGGCACTTTATGTGTTCTAATACTCTTACAGCTGTACAGTACAATGTTTAATAGATCTTAATTGGTACGTTTGACAATGTTTGAGTGTGACTGATACGAGCCTAATTGGGTAGTAACATGTTTGCTTTTGGATTTGTTGTTTTGGTCGTTCCAGTGGGAATATTAATTGCTTTATACGTCGTATTCTGCAGGGGTTTGGTCGATTTAATTGGAATACCTAAATTGGAAAAGTTTAAGTTAAAATGTATAAACAGTTTATAGTTCTTTTAGCTAGCAACTTAGGACGTTTTTTTTTCACAATTTCGTTCATCTTTGGTCGTAGTAAATTTACTTCTTTATTAGCAAAACAGGTCTTCTGCCTTTACATAGGCAGTAATTTTGGATTACTCCAAGTTAATGCAAATTAGATTTAAGAAGAATTAATTTTGCCTACATCTACCTGATTATTGTCATTAATTCAATTAACAGTTAAATACGAAGTTGCATTGAGATATAGTCAGGAGTTGTGAGTACATGTGCCCTGTGGGCCGGGGGCATCTAAAGAATTTCGCCACGGCATCAACTGCCTGTCGTAAGAGGCGACTAAATGGGTTAAGCGAGAGTCGCAGGGCGAGCAGTGGGGGTCTGCTCGCTCAACTACTCTAATGTAAGCGACTACGAGGTGGACGACAAAGCGGGTGGTCGGTTTCCTGCAGTTGTAGATGCAAAGCGTGCTTTTGAGGTCGGAGGCTTCTCAGCCTCCTCATTTAGAGAGGGGCCGCAATGCGGCATCGCGCAGGGGCGGTTCCATGCAGCTATCTCTGTGCAACAAGATACCCCGGGGCCCCGTAGGCGCCGAAGAAGGTCACCGCGGGTTTTGGTTGCTATGTAGGGTACATAGTGTTAGGGACTCGGTCCAATGCTCGCTCGAATGAAGCTATACTCCCGAGTATTATTGGACCGTAAGACTGTGTGAAACCAACATAACCGTTCCACTCACCCGCCAGTGGTGGTAGCGATAACGCGTTTTTCCCCGCGATAAAAAAAAAGGAGTTGTGAGTACATAAGCTTATTGGAGACTTTCGGGTCCGCAACATCTAGAACCAGTGCTGCCAATCGCGGAAAAAATGCCAGATTTGCGGCGAATTGATGGTTAGAGCGGGGAGAGCGCGGGGAAGAACAAAATCGGGGAATTTCGGGAATCCAGATCATTTTTTTCGGTGGGCAATAGTATTTTATGTCACGTCATACTTACAACAAAAATTTCTGGTCATGTTTCATGCGGTGTGGAATATCACCTTCCCCGTCACCAAAAGAATGAGAACTTTTATGTTCCGCATTTTGCTGCCCCTTAAGCCTGCCACCTAGGAAACATCCCCCCCCCCCATCGCAATCACACTACGCCACTACGTGAATTAAAAATAAGCGGGGAATTTCGGGCAATTGACAGTACTGACGAGTGGAATTGAGAATTTTTTGTTGGCAACACTGTCCAGAGCCAAAATATGCACTAATCATACAAATATCCTCAACTGCCTCGGTGGCGTAGTTGTATTACGGGTCGACTGCAGTACTGAGAGGTCTCTGGACCGATCCACGGGTCGGACAGTGATATTGAGATTTTTATCAGTATCAAACCGGAGTCTGGAACTTGTACCCGATATGGCCATAGGCTCGTCCCTTCACAAAATGGGACGGAATACGCACGGCGAAAAGTAGGTGCACTAGTTGCGCCTCTGCTTACCTCTTCGGGGATAAAGAGCGTTTTGTGAGTGCGTGTACAAATAACCATCTAATTATTAGTGAACATCAAATCCTCACATCCTTTTGTTTCTCCGGAAGTACACTCCGTTATGCCACTGCCGCAATAAATATCGACAATAAACTAATGAAATGAAATCCTCCTAGCCAGTTTCGGCCACGGTGGCCGATCTCAACGGAGATCAGCCAAGTACGCAGGATATATTATAGTGCACAAGTGTGTGCGCAATACACAGGTGCACTCGCTATTCCTTCACTATCATAGTCCGATGAGACGGCAATCCGACACGACCGGAGAGAGATCAGAGCGCAGGACCAACGGCTTTACGTGCTAAACGTACGTAACAATAAACTAAATTAAAACATTAATACAAGACCTGTAGTAGTTGACGCAGCGTTGTGCAAGGACATTTACTTTTAATAAAGTAGATTCCCGAAAGTCTCTTTGCAGTACAGTCACTAGCATAAATAACTGAACAAATTCAAAATTTTAAATTGCCTGCATGGTTTTGTGTTCTTATATATTTTTTTTCTCTTCACAAAAATAAAGTAAAATACATTTACTTTACTTCAAATGAAGAAAAAAATCTTTCACTTTAAGTTAACGCGTATATGATTTGAAATTTTGGTTTTGTACAGATACTTATGCCGCTGACTGTACATTGACTTCCATATAAAATATAGAAATTGGTATGAAATTGTTGAGCCGTACAAAATACTATGCAAATAAGTATTGTTTCACCTTTGTTCTAAGTGTTTACGGGCATTTTCCCTTTCAAGTTTTATTGCTTCATATTTCCACATAATATAGAACCGATGTTCAAAGAGAATTCTGTTCTTCTTTTTAAAGAAATAAATAATATATTGAATAGATAGTAGTTTCAGATTACCCAAGGCTTACTAGAATAATAATATAAAATTGTATACGTTATTGGTAGTTGTTTTATCTATCATGGGTGTATTTATAGACGGTATTTCATTTATTAAATAACCACATTGTAGAGCAGGTTTCACTAATGAAAAAGCTAGCATTTGCTTCAATTCGCTGCCTTGATGCGGGTTGATAAATTTGATATACCTCGGTAATTCTTATACAGAACTCTACATTCTATAGTTACGTCATAACTGTGCTCTAAGGCGTAAAAATTTCTTTATTAAATACATTATATATCGATGATCCATTACTTCGTCATAAAAACTCGCGGAAAAGAAAAAATTTAACACATAGGAAATCTAAATACGTGAACCAATAAACTATTTTCAAGACAAATGCAATTCCATTCCGCACAATATTCGTTTTAAAACGTTAGATCGGAACGTAATTAGTCAATGCACGGATACTTTATGCAAACAAATAACGATAGTAATAGACAAAGGGTGGCCACTCGGCCAGCAATTTGTTATTTATTGTCAATTTGCGTTCCAGACTGCGACCCGTTCGTTAGTGGCGGTCCAGTAATAAACTTATTAAAAATGCCGCCACTTCCACCGTGGCGAACACAAAGCGTAATATAAATATAGCGTGATATAATCATTTTATTACTCTCGATCTATATTAAAGCAATTAACGGACTGAGTAATTTACGTAACTTTATTAGTGATGGATTTTACTTGGGGCTTCACTCCTGTTAAAACCTCCTGGAATAAATAAGTAACCGTATTATGTTTGCGGATAAAGTAGTGTATACATTAATCTTGCTAGGTATACTTGGTATAATATATAAGGAGGATTAGTAAACTATAACTGTACATACAGATACAGTACATACAGATACAGTGCATAATATTATGCTCCGCAATATATTAAAACATTTATGTGTATTATGCGACAAGTACTAAAAATAAAGCCCAACAAAACTGCGTACGACATTTAATCTTGTTTGGAAATACTAAGCACGTCATACCGCGTATATTTTAACATTAAAGCCTAAAGTCTAGAAAACTTAATTAAACTTAAGTATTAAAGTCTTAGCAACACATATACATTCATTAGCATTGATGTTTATACGTGTATCATTTGTAAGTTTTGAAGTAATTTTAATATAAAATTAACGAGCCATCTTAACTGCTACATTGAGCTAGTTATGATTTTATTAGGATTATTACTCTTAAGGGATAAAACTAAGTTTTCTTATTATCTTAATACACGGAGCCAAGATTAATGTTTACGTCTCGACTGTATTAACTTAAAATATCTTTTTGAGATTTGTAGTTATGTTACTTTGAATGTCACATCGCCTGTTACTTACTTTAAGTATTGATCGAGATCAAAACTATAAGTTGCTATAAAGTTTTGTCAATTCATATTTGTGGCGTAGGTACGCTTACATTTCCTTTTTATCTCCATAAAAGTTACAGGTTAAAGTGGAAAATAGCTCCGTCATTTAATTTTTGACATGCATGCATAGAAAAAAAAACGTTATTGTAATATTGATCTGTACTCTGCCATTAATTAAAATGATTTTAATATTCATAGCGACATCTTGTGGTTAATCGCTGAACTGCCCTGTATTATTCACAACGGTGTGAATGAATCCAACACTCATACGTACTGAATGTTTATTATCTGCCCTAACCTACCTATGAAATTATAGACCCCTTGTCCTATAAAGAGCTTGCGCCGGTGTTAAGGCGTTCGTTTTGTTAGTTATGACCATTATAATAAAAACTTGAACGAATTTATGCACAGGTATTTGCTTATTTCCATTCGTTTGTTCATAAACATGTTTCTTGACTTTACTGTAGGTATAAAACGTAAT
The DNA here is from genome assembly GCA_949316025.1 of Lapara coniferarum. Classification (NCBI taxonomy): domain Eukaryota; kingdom Metazoa; phylum Arthropoda; class Insecta; order Lepidoptera; family Sphingidae; genus Lapara; species Lapara coniferarum. The sequence goes on along the minus strand of OX438925.1, from coordinate 14,985,933 downwards.
TGACAATGATAATACTATTATTATAAACTAGCTTTTGCTCGCGGCTCCGCGCGCGTTAAAAAGTTTTTCCGGGATAAAAGTCCCGCTTTATGTTTTCCCGGGATAAAAAGTAGCCTATGTGTTAATCCAGAACATGATCTACCCGTGTGCCAAATTTCATCGAAATACGTTCAGTAGTTTTTGCGTGAAAGAGGAACAAACATCCATACATCCAAACATCTAAACATCCAAACATCCATACATTCTTACAAACTTTCGCCTTTATAATATTAGTAGGATTGGTATCTAGGTGCAATGGAATAGGATACTTATATTAAAAACATTCATGTATCAGTAACGTTAATAGTGGCACGTGCATAATCAGACATATTTATCCTACTATCCTACTATAATATTATAAAGGCGAAAGTTTGTAAGAATGTATGGATGTATAGATGTTTGTTACTCTTTCATGCAAAAACTAACAAACGGATTTCAATGAAATTTAGCACACGGGTAGATTATGTTCCGGACTAACACATACGCTACTTTTTATCCCAGGAAAATATAAAGCAGGACTTTTGTCCCGGGAAAATTCATTCACGTGGGCGGAGCCGCGGGCAAAAGCTAGTACAGTGATATATGATGCTGTTGGGTATAGTGCGTTTTCCACATGAATGGACTAAAGAAAAATATTATTTGTACTAAGACCAGACATATAATTACAATACTTTTCGACTTGCACAAAATCTACTGAAGTGTGATTATACAAAAAATATATAATTTGGCAAGAATAATTTTTCTTAATACGTATATTAACCTCGCATCAGCTCATACAAAATAAAAACTAAAAGTTGTTTACTGAAACCGTAGCGAAGCATTGTAATACAATTAAAGACAACATTAAAAGCAACCTACCGATATATTTATTTTGATATCCCTAACTCTGTATTATCCGAACAAACATCGTCGTTGTTTAAACGAGAAGTTCCTATTTACAATTGTTTCCTTGAGCGTTTTCAAGAGATTAAACTTAAGTTGGGTAATATTTTTCAGACGCTTGAGTTGAAAACTTTTCCTTTGTTGTACAGTGCGTTGTATCTATTATAATAATGGGCATGTGTTGCAAACGTTTTTTAGCTTATATTTATTGTTCTTTATGATTATCGTTAGTATGGCTAGAGTTTTAGAAATTGTGGAGTAAATGTTAAAGGCTAGCACTAACCACTATACTAGCAAAAATATTATTATATTATGTATGACTGCCTTGGTGGCGTAGTTGTGTTATGGTACGGCTGCAATGTCAAGGTTTCGGGTTCGATCCCCGGCAAGGTGATATTGGGTTTTTATACTCTGTACCAGCCCGGAGTTTGGAATTTGTAGCCGATATGGCGATAGGCTCGCGCCCTATCACATCATGAGACGGAATATGCATGGCGAAAAGTGGGTGCCCTAGTGTGCCTCTGCCTACCCCTTCGGTTAATGTATCATTAATACGTTAAAATCATATAGAAATAAAATTCAGTCTTTAAGAATGAGAGATGTAGAACGAGTATCTAGAATAACTATACGTCTATAAAATTTAACAATTTGCGTAATTTTATTACTCAATATAGAGTCGCTGAGCTACAGTGCTCGTTATCATCCAAATGTGCGACTTTGGATCCTAAACGAGATAAAAGATAAAAAGTAGTACTTACTGGTATCTAAATAAATAGAGCATTTTGTGACAGCAGGTCCACGATCGTCTTTACTTTACTTTCTTCGGCGCTACAACCCTTTGTGGGTCTTAGCCTCTTCTACAATGGACTGCCATGCGCGACGATCCTTGGCTATCCTCCTCCAGTTGGTGAACCTTCTAAGAGCCTTAAGATCCTCGATCCACGATCGTCCGCTCAATATTAATAAATTATTTTATAAACAAAGTAAAAACTGAAATAAAAGTGTAACATATGAATTATTATTACTCACGAATATTAGTAATTGCATTGAGTCAAATGAACGAAAACACAAGTGTCATTCACTACAATACATATTTGTTGATGTATTTAAATTGGGATTTTCAATCATTATACTTCAAGCTGCATACACATGACGCATTGCATGAATTATAAGTGAAAAATTTCTTAATCAATAAATAAAAAAATATATAACTTCTATATTTTTTGGAAATCTAACACGAGAGCAGCCTTTTCACTTATCATCAGGTGGGCGGCATGCTGGTCTTGTTATTCTAGTGAAATAAAAAAAGGTCCAGTCACTGTTTTAAAATTTCATTATTTATGTATCTGTTCCGGCCAAGCAGAAGCCTCCATCAATCCAAGATTAACCTGCATTTATAAAATGTTAAGCAGCAATAATTCGATGCGAAATTCGACATTAATTTGGACCCAGTAATTAATTATTAAACCAATTAGTGTTCACAAGCAACAGTTCTGAAATGAGCCTATTAACGAATAGCAACACATGGACATTTTTTTCCTATAAATCTTGTCTGCGGTCAAATCTGGCACATTAATCAGGAGAAGTCTGGCGTATCGAGCTATCCCAAACCAATACCAAGTAGCTCGGTGATTTATTGGCTGCTCGCCGGAAAGGTACCGTCTACCACCTGTCTGGCAACGAAACTTGGCAGAAATGTTTTCGATATCTTCGTGAAAAATTTGGAAACAGACGAAACTGTTTTATTGGTGCACGCCTGCTGTTTACTAATGTTACACTTGGTTGTGTTTGAAATTTTGGGTAAATGGACAGACAGCAGTATGATTATTATGTAGAGCAACGGAATTGGACGAGTAGTTAGTTTCAGCACTTTTTTTTGGTATCTTCTAACTTATCAATTATATTCATTCGATGAAATTTGAAGATGAAAATATCAGTTTCAATCGTTATAGGAAATAACATTATTATAATTTCCTCTGCCACCACAATATGTTGCAGATATTATGTTCGTTAAGTTTTCTTGACTTCTTTCTTGGGAATGCTCATTATTAGTTAGATGGCGCTAGACAGTCAATAGAAGGCAGCAATCTTTCATTACAGTAATTTGGAGAATACGAATGTACCTTGAGTACCTTGATTTCACTCGGTAGCGTAAATATAGTACAATCTAAACTGATTTTGATATTTGATTTCCCTCGCAGTTCTATCCCAAAAAATGTCTGCTTGAAAATGCCACTACTAAAAAGCACAACAGTTTCCTTGGTTTGAAATTTGTGCTCTAGGTATAAGGTATATAGAACACAAATAGGTTCGCCGTTCCTATAATATTATGAAACAAAAATAAAATATTTTAGCAAAAAGATTTCCAAATTGGACTCTGCCTATCCCTATTCCGTTCAAGTATAAACGTCATAAATTATATTTACATCTATTTGCACGCTTTTGTCCAAATTAATTTCACCGTTTACTAGATTTTTCAAACGTAAGTAGTAGGATTTCATGCCGAATTCTCCCTTTTTTTTCGTGGGGAAAATACAATTACCACTACTCAGGGGCGACTGGGCGATTATGTTATACTGTATAGCTTAATAGTTAATGCGTACACATCTACATTAACCTTTTAAGTTTCTATTGTACTTATATAACTATATCATTAAGTTCAGTTCGCTGTTTGCCATCGACGCGAGCCCATTAATTCCAAGACATAGTAGAGCCCTATTAATTAAATCTGTTGGCTGTTTGACTGGCTCTATTTGCTGCAGACTTAATTAACATTCTCGTTACTTGTTAAACATTATGATGTTCATATATTACTTTAAAACTATATAGTTATGGTTATATAAAATATATTATGGTTAACCGAATTAAATGGTGGTCATGAAGTGAATACATTAAATGAATTAACTATGCACATTTATATTTATACTTTAAAAAATATTATTTGTTGTCTTATTATTAATATACCTACACTTGAAAATTCGTGGAGATTTTTGTATTATTTTTATTGTAAAAATTACAGATTTTAAGTTATAAATTCTCGATGATGCTGCAACAATCTACGGGCAATTGTATCGTCTACCACAAGATAAGTGTCTTTATACATTTATCCTACAATATTTCTATATTGAAAACGACTTCTTTTCTCAAATTGACATACAATTATATCTACAAACTGAAATACACTTACTAAATTGTTAGCATATAAATGCCTGGTTTTTACCACATACTAATTTGTACTTATTTTTTAGTTTGAAAACCTAAATGTGCTAAGATATAATAAATATTTTAAAGTTAAGTACTTTTAAGTATCTCTCGTAATCTTTCTAGCCAGTTTCGGCTACGTCGGCCAATCTCAACGGAGATCAGCGAGGTACCCAGGAGATATTATAGTGCACAAGTATGTGCGCAATACACAAGGGCACTAGCTATTCCATCCCTCTCATAGTTGGTTGAGACGGCGATCCGACATGACCGGAGAGAGATCAGGCGCATGGCCAACTGCTTTACGTGCTTTCCGAGGCGTCGCCTGCGCCATCTTACTTACTCCGAGCCGAGACATATTGTAACTTTTAAATATATACTATGCTATATTTTCAATAAAACTATATATATTCTCATAACTTAATTAGTGTATTGCCTATCTGTAAATTTTCAAATTTCTTTTGGATTCACTTTCAACAAATCATTCCCCCGTAGACATATGTTACGACGCTAGGGGTTGATTCTCACTTAGTAAACATTTTATATGTAATAAAGCTATACCAATAATATAAATGTTGAATATAATATTACGTAAATTTTAATAGAATCAGGATAATATGTTAATGTCCAGTGAGAATAATTAAACGTCCCATAAATTATTATCGTATAATAAAAACAAACTAACGAAATATGTCTCAAAGAGATCCTAAGACCGGGTTTTTTCGATTGTAGTTATCTTTTTATCAGGTTCTTATTAAGCAGGACGCGCTCGCAAAGCTTCTAGTGCTCCAGGTGCTGCGAGCGCGTCCAGCTTAATAAGACCCTGACAAAAAGATAACTACTGTAGAAACACGAGCCCTAAGTCTAAGGAAAACTTTTTACATGACACCCACCATTTTATCCTGACACAAATATTGTATACACATATCTACTTCCTGAGAATAATACTTAGTAACATTTTCATCAGGAAAAAGCAAACACTGAGTCATCTGTAATTAATGACGTCACCGATTCCATTACTAATTGAGTGAATCCGGCGTGAAGACTAGCCGGCGACGTTTCAAAAATACATTTTCTTATGTCGCGCTCGCAGCCATAAGTCTCGACTAACTTCCGTTCTTTACAATGTCGCATAATTTCTTTTATTTATCTTAAAGTATTGAAATAATAGATTCGCAAACGAGTACTGAGTTTGCTTAGGAATTACTTTTAGATTAGAGCTGTAAAGTAATGTTAAATAAATTCTAGCTTATGTAAATTCGTAATATCTACTAAATTGATATCATAATTTATTATAGGAAGTCAAAGTGCTTTATCATTTGAAAATAAAAAACCAAAAGTCAGAAAAAAAAAACAAAAAAATTATAATGGTTATTGTGGTGCTTTTAGGACAATTAAACGAACTAAACTATCGTTGTGTAAATAAAGACGATTAGTAAAAAGGTAATATAGTTTGCAGGCTTTAGGTTAAAAATCAACTTTTTAACATCTTGTTAATATGGAAAATTAAATATCATTATCACCATCATTAGCCACATGAAGTGAATATAAGTCTCCAAAGCCTCCGCTGTCAAAATTGGCCTACATCCAGCGTGTTCCTACGACATTAAGGCAAAAAAAACAAATCTCTAATTAATTACGATGAATTAGGGATTTGTTAGTCAACGTAAGTGAAAAATCGAATCATCAATATCAACTGAAAACAGATAAAAACCGAAAACAATAGGTCTTTGACAGAATTAATTTTGAAAAATACACGAAGTCCAATTACCGTTGGCGTTGTAAGGAAAGTTTTTATTTCTTCCGTCACCTGCGAAGTGAATGAGCTGATTAATTAGTAAGCAACATTGTGACTGCATATGGCCCTGTCTTCATTCATGCTCGTTGTAGCATTGTGCTGGCGGAACCGCTGCCACACCTCATTGTTGGGAGATCATTGTGTCGCCCGGTCTGCGCAATGTTGAATAAACTTGAAATGTGATGCACAATGCAGGACTCTGTGATATGTCGGTTTTTGAAATGGGGAAATATATAAAAAGGAGGTCTCGTCTCTTTTAGAAATCTATGGGTATTGTTGCGGTTAGGGTAGGTAATTTTTTAAGATTTACCTTAGCATATAAAATAAAAACATAACACTGCATGGTCAAGGAATGCAATGATGTCCAAATTGATGTATAAAATTTGGTGCAAGTAATAATTTTAATACACATTAAAGCTTAACCTTAAAACCACACAGAAAAAATAAATCTAACATAAACACATTTCAGACATCATTCCACAAAATTGTAGGTAAAAGGTATTTGCATAGATAACATTCGTTGCACCCGCTTTGAATTATATCAAGTTACAATTCATAATTCATTCGGAAAGCGACACGGTTGAAACGACACGTTTTCCCCTGCGGCAATATTTTATAAGATTTTACATGCGATCTTTCGCGACTATCCATCTGTAATCCCTGGATACTGAGCTAGATAACTTTATAAGCCATAATAGTTTTAAAAAGTGAGGTGCTTTAAATGACTAATTCATACTGGTGGTAGGACTTTCATATGTAAGAGTCCGTCTGGGTGGGTACCACCGCAATGTTTATTTCTACCTCCAAGCGGCAGTGTGCGTGCACTGTTGTGTTTCGGTTTGAAGGGCATTGTAGCCAGTGTAACTACAGGACACAATAAGACTTGACATCTTACGTCTCAGGATGACGAGCGCAGTGGCGTGCCATACGGTGCTTTGTAGCTCAAGGTGCTGGATGGTGTTTCTACTGTTTATGGGTGGTCGTGTCGCTTACCATCGGGTGAGCGGCATGCTCGTCTCGCCAATCGATGCCATAAAAAAAAAAGACGCACATTATTTTCTTTTACTTAGTAACTTTGTTAATTTCAACTTATATGTAATGTCGCATCATAATTCATTTGAAATTTATGTCAAATACTCGGGTCTACGATCTCTTTCAGCTGTAAAAAATAACTTGTAAATAGCTATCAAAAGATATGAACGTTAAAGTCTCATATTTTCGCATATTTGCGATTTCTCAAGGGATTGAAAACCTATAGGGTACTTCCCGTTGACCTAGAATCATAAAATTTTGCAAGAAGCAAGGTTTTAAAGCACATGTTCAAACATGTAAGTCGACGCGATCAAAAGATATGACCGTTTATGTCGCATATTTTGCGTTTTTTCAAGGGAATCAAAAGCTATAGGGTACTTCACCTTGATGTAGAATCATAAAATTTTGCAAGAACCAAGGTAAAAAGGTCCCTTTAAGCGATGATAGCCTTGTTGAGAGTGGAACGGACTGCCGAGACGAATGTCCGCAGGTTCAAAACCCAAGGGGGCACACACCTCTGACTTTTCTAAAAAGTTATGTGTGTATTCTTTGTGAATTATCGCTCGCTTTAACGATGAAGGAAAACATTGTGAGGAAACCTGCATATCTGAGATGTTCTCTATAAGAATTTCGATGGTATGTGTAGTTTGCCAACCCGCACTAGGCCAGCGAGGTGAACTAAGGCCTAAACCCTATCAGTAGTAGAGGAGGCCCGAGCTCAGCAGTGGGCAGTATATAATACAGGGCTGGTATGGTAAGGTGTTACAGCACATGTAAAGGGAAAAATCCGAAAACTGTAAATTTGTACTTTAATAAAATTATTAATAAATTTTGGCCAACTATTAAACTTATATACTTAGGTACCTAACGCACAAGCTTGAACGGAACCCGCGGTACACGAGTCCAACTCGCACTTGTCCAATTTTTTTAAAAATAAAATATATTTAAAGACGTCAAAATTGGAAATAAAATTCACGTGCCACTTGAATTTTATTGTTATTGTCTTAGAACATTAAGCATTATCGCTAGATCACCCCTCGAACACATAAAACTAAAGGGTTGACAAACCTAAACATTTAACTTAAAGTTTTAAAACGTGACCGTGCCGCCTTCGTTAATTTCCATTCCTGCTTAGCAGAGATAACAGTTGCACACGCAAAACTTGGCGAAAACTTACACCAAACTTATAGAACTCACGAGCGTGGAAAATATTGTTGTTAAGTTTAATTTTTGAATACGGGAAACATTGTAATTAGTTTAACAACAGCTGGCCGCTCATTTGAATTTTGAAAATAGAACATTATTGATTGTTATATCGCCTGGTATATTCAATACTGGCTGTAAATGTTTGCTTAATTAAAAAAAAACTGCATGGTGCTATAAAAAAAATGAACACTTTTTTTAAATGTAAAAGATTAAACAACGTATCCTTACGTATATTATAAATGCGAAAAAAACTCTGTCTGTCGGTCTGTCGCACTTTCACCCCAAAATTACTAAACCGATTTAAATGAAATTTGGTACACAGATAGTCTAGAGCCTGAGAAAGGACATAGGCTACTTTTTATCCCAAGAAAATATAAAGCGGGACTTTCATCCTGGAAAAACTTTTTCACGTTGGCGAAGCCGCGAGCAAAAGCTAATTTGTATTATAATTCGTCCATTTAAAAATATTTTATTTCACTTTTAAAATAATTTTCATATGACATACAGTATCAGTACAAGATTAAGGTATTAATTTTGAATACGAGGAGTTAGGGAGTTATCAGCCACAAAGCTGAAATCATATCGAAGTCTTCAGAAACCCCACAATGCTTTGTGGTGAAGTAAAAAACGACGATATCTGAGGCATGACGCGACATTTTGTAATCCTCTTTCGCAACGGACGAGATTAACAAGTAAATATTTCTTCAGGATATCACGGCTCAGCTGAGTTTCAAACAAACCGTTGCCAAAATATATTATGAAAGAAATGTTTTTGGGATTGTTTAAAACAGATTTGTATAAACATATTTTTACGTATTACAAATTTATCCGTTTCCCCGAACTTGTTATTGTTATTCATAAATAACAATAACAAGTTATAACGCATACGTATTCTAGTAACGTTCTTAAAACTCTACGATAAAATTTTAATGATATTTCGTGATATAACAAAAACAATCAGAAATAACATATTGTAATTTCAAATTGGCTATTAAAATCAATGTAATTCTGAAATCAAAACAAATAACCATCGCTACTCAAAACACGAACCGAAAAACAACCAATAAACGCAGTGCAATCGAATGCAACTATACGAAAAATATTGGAATCCATCCAATAAGTCGCAGTAATGAAAACAACTTTACAGTCGGACGTAACATCTAAGACGTTCGCAATTTCCGAACGAAATCTTTGGTACATTTTACGAGGAAGACAATAGATCTTTATTGTCGGGTCGGACGGTGTTGGCAGGAGGCCGGTGCGTCGATCCGAACAACTCATTTTACGGTCCATGTCGTCAACTCGATCAGGCTCCCTATCCCGAATCTGAATCAATCGATGTGAGTCTTTGTTTATGTGTCACTGCTGTTCAATTTCCAATTAAGTGGCGCGTCCTTATTCAGTGACCGTCGAAATGGTCAGAGCTGGTCTGTAAACAATATTATGAGCTTTGAATCCTCTCAACTGTTTGTGTCCACTATTGCTAAACTAATATCGACTGTTGTGTTAGAATATGTTTAAGTATATTAATTTGAGTGCATTCGGATACTGCATCGGTGGCGTGTTTGTATTACGGTACGATTGCAATGCCGAAGTCTCTGGTTCGATCCACAGGTCGGGCAAAGTGATATTTGATTTTTCTATTCAGTATCATCCCGGTGTCTGGAATTTGTGCCCGATATGGCGAAAGGTTCGCCCCCTATCACATCATGGGACGGAATGCGGATGGCGAAAAGTGGGTGCATTAGTTGCACCTCTGCCTACCCCTTCGGTGATAAAAGGCGTGATTGTGTGCGAATATTAGTGTAAAATGTGAGATAAAAAATGAGTTTGAAAGTGTGAACAACGCGGGGGGATCTATACAAACTTTGCTCGTAAACTACGGCATTCAGCGGAGTGTATATAACAAAAATAATTATTCATTTTACACTGCTTCAAATGAACCATGAAGTATGTAAAACGCGTTATGAGCTGTAAACTGTGATTCGAATGTAATGCTTTTAACTTACTGTTTGTAATCGTATGTATTTTCTGACTTGTTATGCACGGTGTAATTTAATTTACTACCTCGGTGGTGTAGTTGTATTGCGTATGCGTTACGAGTACGATTTGTGCGCTGAGGTCTTAGGTTCGACCAAAAACGGCTCGGGCCAAAAACATGGTGGCTGAGTTTTTCTATCTTAAAAATTAGTCAGTCGCAGCTCGGAGTCAGGAAGTTGGCGGTGTGATGCCCTTGTGCCTCGGAAAGCACGGTAAGCCGTTGGTCCTGCGCCTGATCTCTCTCCGGTCATGTCGGATTGCCGTCTCCTCGGACTATGAGACTGAAGGAATAGCGAACAGCTGTGTACTGCGTACCTGGCTGTTCTCTGTTGAGATTGGCCGTCGTGGCCGAAATCGGCTAGGAAGGGATATAATTTAATTTACTATTTTCCCGAAATATTCATGGTCAGTAAACGATACAGAACAATTCTATGACATTTAAAAATAAAAATATAGCAATCAGGAAAGCCGCACTTTTCTATGACGAGAAATTTACTTAAATTTTAAAATTTACTTTTTGTGGCCTTTTGTATTTTTTCTTTTTTCGTATTTTGCATTGTATATTGTACGTCATTGAATGAGCGTGAGCACACACGTTTCGTGAAAAATTGACTGTATATTTGAAGTGCGACTTCGTAATCGTAATTGATGAAATCTGATTGTGTCTACTCGATGATTATAATTCATGGGAGTGACAATATCATGAGAGCAGCAATTTTTTTGTTACCGTGAAATTCGGCCTAAGCAACCAAGCACTTTAGATGGACTATTCAATTCTACACCGGTATATATTAGGTAGGTACTAGCTGCCTAGCCTTGTCTTACAAGATAACCTAAACCTTAACAATTTCTCAGCACACAAGAAACTCCAAACAAAACGGGTATAAGAAGCCACAGCAAAGAGCCGACAGCATTGACGGGCCGGCTTGTAGACGTCGACAAAATCTGATACGATTCATTAGTGTAACGAGCTTTTAATATTTAAAACACGTCTTTGATTGGAAGTACTGAAGTGTTTCCGCTTTAGGTGCAGGCTTTGACGCCGTGGGAACTACGTGAAGTATGCCTTTTGAAACGAAGACTTTTCGACACTTCAACAACATTTATGTTATGTTTTAACAGTTTTTCGTCGCAATCTTGACATCTTTACGGAATGAATCTTTTGGGTGTTGTGGATATTAGTTGTTGGCAGTGGTGCCTGCGGCAGTTAAGATTAATACAAATTTGATATTGTTACAGAAGTATGTAGAATATTTATTACGAATTCTCCCGTTTCTCAGTCGAATGATCACTCCCTTTATTAGTATAAACTGGTAAACTTTGTATTATGAAGACTGTTATATTAACATACTTAACGGTCTGTATACATAAAAGATTTAAAGGTTTTTACTTATACGACAAATATTAACCATAATTAAATTAATAAACTGTGACATCTACATGTAGATACCTGAATATCCATTTATCAGTTGAATCACGCACACAATGATACAAAAGAACAATTTTCTAAACACCAAAAAATATTTGAACCGTTTATGTGTACGAAAATAAAATGTTCGTTTCAGAATTGTCTATTTGAGAGGTGCTTTGTTTGAAATCTTTCTGTGGTTTTTTAACTACGATAAATACGTAACATTTTCGTGGGGTGGGGGTAGTTATGATAATGTACCCTGTGATGTTCAAAAGGGTTGAAATCTCTGGGGAAGTGTCGAATCATTCAAACTAACTCACTAACACTCTCCCTTGGGCTTGCTGCACCCGGTGTTTGACAGAATAAGTTGTTAACTTATAGCGTAGAGTCCTTAGAGTCCTTACTAATTTAGACATGCGACTTTACTTTGTTCAGCAGGGAGCCTCCAAAGAAGAAAAAGATATGTGACTTCACTCGCGTGAAAATCTTTCCTCCGAATAAAATTCATCGGATAAAACATGTTCTATCTTTTGCTAAATAGGTTAGCCATTGTGCGTTTTTCTAAACATCTTCACAAACTTTTGCCCTTAATTTTTTTGTAACATACGGTCATAGTTACTCTCCACAAGACCGCAGTTCCGACCTCGCCGCGTCCCCCCCCCCCCCGACCCCCTAGCAGTTCCGGCCGGCGTGCCGATGATAACAAACAACAAACAACAAATCTAATAGGATTTGGCTTAAAAACCAATATTTCCTTAATCGTTGATGTCTCATCCTCTCTCAGTGGGCGTCCTGAGCCGAGGTTCGGAACACGTTAGTGCGTTGCCCTCAGCATAGTCACTTAATTCAAAGGGTTGCGAGCGCCTTCTGCGTTCACCCTAAAGACCGGTGTGGCACGAAAAGCCGACTCGCGTCAGGCTACAGGCAGTAGGGCCATTAACAAAAAAAAGGCATAGCCTAAAAAGTAAGTGAAGCTTCATATTCCCTACTGTGGCGTAGAGCCACTTTAATAGCAAAAAGTCTGATAGCCCTAACGATTATAATTTTTTGACAGTGCTAGCACATTCAAATCGGTGATGGTTTCTTTACGACAAATTGTTCTTACCTAAATCTATATATATAAAAGCGAAAGGTCACTCACTCACTCACTCATCACGAAATCTCAGTAACTACAAGTGCTAAGAGTCTCAAATTTTGCACCGGGGTTCCTTTTAGGACGTAGGTGCTCACTGAGACGGGATTGTGCGAAATTCAACCTCTAAGGGGTTAAAAAGGGTGGGCAAAGTTGGTATGAAACTTCTATAGTTTTAATAGTAGGTTTTATTCTTTCACTAACAGGAAGCTACATTACTCCTGAGTGCTACAGTTTTTATCCCGGGAAAATATTTATCCTGGAAAAACTTTTACACCGGTTGTAAGTCTCTCATATGTAAGAGTCTGTCTGGGTGGTTACCACCGCAGTATTTCTACCGCCAAGCCGCAGTGTTCATGCACTGTTGTTTTTCGGTTTGAAGGACATTGTAGCCAGTGTAACCACTGGACGTAATGAGATTTAACACCTTATTATTTACCTTTACCTTAAAATGTAATTTACTAATAATATTAAGGAGATGCTTATATCATTTATTACTTATAGCATCGTATTGGTTGTAAACTGTAATTGATGTTATAATTTAGTGTAATAAATAAATAAATAAATATTGGTTATGTCTCAGGATGACGCGCAGTGGAATGACACACAGTACTGTGTAACTCAAGGTACTGGATGGTATTGCTACTGTTTATGGATGGTCGTATCGCTTACCATCAGGAGAACGGCATGCTCGTCTCGTCATTCAATGCAATAAAAAAAGACGCAGGTTGAGCCGCAGGCAAATTGATTACATTGAAGATTTGGATTTAAAAATATTGAAAGCATATAATTGTATTTATTTACAATTACCCGCTGTAAGTTTATGTATTACGTCGTCCCGTTAATCCCGCGTCAGTCGTGAATATTACAAAACTGCAATTTCCGTATCAACGAGTTATAAATACGTAATGAGACGTTCTCTACCCGCTAGCTATACACAGCATACGTGTTCTGTGTACGCACATAATTGTCTTCTATGTTTTTCATCCAACTGTCCAAAAGAAGGGCAAAATGTTAGGTATTCGGTTAGAAAAGTTACGCATTTACGTTCATTTGTTCTATAAATATTCATTTTGTCTGTATTTGTATAAACAATAATTATTATTCTTACTAACTGTATAAGCTTATACAGGGTCATTTTTACATTGCGTTACTAAATAAAACCACATATTCGTCTCTACTTCTACTAAAATCGTGTTAAAAATCATCAATGAATAACGAACACTTTCGCCAAAATCCCGGTTATAGTGTTCCAATTTTTTTATCATTTTGTTGTTTAGTGCAAATACGGTGTGTGTGTAAGTGTATTTCTGGCTGAAGATGTACTGTTGCTGCAGCGAGGACTACTCCTAGAGCAGTGATAGTGGCATTAGGGCGTGTAAACTTACAGTTACTTGTTATTGATATTTTATTTTGTTCGAAATTTACACTTTTTCATTTTACATCTACGGTTAAAATAACTTAATGGAAAGTGTTATTTTCAACAAGATAAGTATGTGGTTTCATTTATTAATGCACTGACAAAATAACCCTGTATAGTGATTGCAATGACAGTAAAATAAAAAAGTTCTAAATTGTATTGTTGGAGGGTGCATCTAGGTTTACAGTCCATGATGATTCACTATATTCTTAATGCAAATGGACTATAGATATATTTCTTTTTATTCTCTTATCTCCATAATGATGTTGCCGATAACGTTTCTAGTGGGGAGATGGATAAAACCACCAATAGACCTCCATTTCTGGTTTGTATTTATGTACTTATTTACTCAAAAGTATGGTAAATAAAATCAATATAAGTCATAATATCAATTAAAAATATTTAGTGCATAGACACAAAATATTTAAGGAAATAAAATTTATCAACACTAAAAGCTAAAGAGCTAAGAAATAACAATCCCTAATTTGTCATTGCATTGGCAATACTCTCAATCTGGCCAACGGGATTTTCTTCGAGATATTTTTTAAATAAATATTTTCTCAGTCAATAAAATGTCGTTGAATGTTCGCCGAGTCCTTGTTAAACGTAAATAAAACATTGTTGTTTTCAAAGAGCATAATATTTTTGACGTTACTTGGTGTAGTCTATTAAACGAACCTTTTTATTGTTGCAAATATTTCTCCCCATCACGGTAGTTCTTTGATACTAGTAGTCAGGTGATTTTATATTATGATTTTTTATACATGTCATGGCCATATAGTGCCTGGTTAATGATTTTATATTTTTATAGAATCCTGAAAAAGAAACAGTCGAAAGCGGGATTTGAACCCACGACCTCCGGCGCACCGTGCCGGTGCTCTTCCAATTGAGCTATTCCATTTTATGTCGCTGGTACGGATCCTGAAATTGGCAATCGACAGCGGGGTCGGCATAGCTCAACTGGAAGAGCACCGGCACGGTGCGCCGGAGGTCGTGGGTTCAAATCCCGCTTTCGACTGTTTCTTTATCAGGATTCTATAAAAATATAAAATCATTAGTTAGGTGATTTTGTATAGTTTATATCGACACTTAATTACCATAATTTCGTTCTTGCTATAGGTCATGCGTTTGTAACGTATTAGGCACTAAGAGCCATTTATAATTAAATCTCACTTTTGAGTGTCGAGTAGATATATAATGTACTGAACTATTTAATAAAACGTCACATATTGTAACTAAAGATGCAATTTCAGAGGATGTTAATTAAATAGCGACTATCTTAAGATGCCGACATTGATTTGACAGAGTTTCAGCTAATATCGCATCTATAAATACGGCTCCTAGTTAGCTGAAAATAAGTAATTGTTGCATGCTCGATGTGAAACTTGCGAGACATGACCATTGTCGCATTTAAAACAATGAAGTTGACGACTTAGCTCTTTTCATGATTGTACCAGCATTCATCAAATAAGTGCACAATACAACAAATATCGTACTTGTAATGCTGATTTTCGATAAAATGAGTCTATACTCATTATATCGTTATTGGAATCTTTCTAACTAACGCTGTAATAAAGGTGTTCAAGGCTTAGTGTTATCACCCGAAATCTACCATTAAAAGCTGAATTCAAACCTGATAAATACATAGCTCTGCGATATTACCAAAATGTATTACAGTATTAACGACGTTTTACATAAGGACAAAGTTAACAAAACATGTCAAACTGTATGCACAGTAAAAACAAATGACGTAGAAAATACTTGAAGTGGATTACTGAAGGGTCAAAAGATAAAGTTTAATCGTGCGGTAAAATCGGCGATTCAGGTGGAAAATGTAAGAAAAGATGTTACAAATATAAAGCTATATTCTTAACGTGTGCTACCGTGGTTGGCTTTAAAGGTTTAGTTCTTAAAGTGTGAATTTCATTTTTTTTTTATTTTGGACATTTTTTATATTTTTTTTAGTGTTCCGGGTTTCAAAAGGAAATCCTTTTTTCCTTTATAAGATCACTTTGTTGTTCATCTGTCTGTCTATCAAGGCCCTTTTGCTCAGGAAGGCGCAAAGATATCAACTTGAAATTTATGCCAAATATTTAGAAATTCGGTCTCTTTCAGCTGTTAAAAAATCAGACTTGTAAATCAACGCGGCCAAAAAATAATATGACCGTTTATGTTGCATATTATACGATTTCAAAAGAGAATCAAAACCTATAGTGTACTTTCCGTTGACCTAAAATCATAAAATTTTGCAAAAAGCAAGGTCTTACAGCACTTGAGAAGGACAAAATCTGAAAATCAATCAATACATGCACTTTAATAATAAAAAATCGAATTTACAAACTTTTTAAATTTGATTAATTTATTAATAAATTTTGGCGAACTATTGAACTCATATTTTATTTTTTTTTTTCTATTTATTAGGTTCACAAAACTGGTTACAAATTATTGAAAATCCTAAAATACAATCTTACTTATATATTGATATTACAAGTATTTGCAACCTTCTAGATGTGAACACGACATGCATGATTTAAAAACGGTAGGTAAAACAGATGATTGACTATCTAATAAGGACTATTAAGTGTCAAGTAACTGGTACATAAAAAGTGTTAAGACTAATTTAAATAATGTTTAAATAATATTTTTAAGTATGCTAATTTTAGCAGAGGCAAGTGAACCAAAAAAGATGTCGTACTTATTTGACATGACGTTATAGGAAGAGCACACACATGTATGTATATGTATACATACCTTACCTACAAGTGTGTCGGAACCCTCGGTACGCGAGGCCAACTCGTACTTCTCTGGTTTTTGTAGATAAGATTGTTTTGAAAACAAATCGTAAAAGATTTAAAAAAAAAATTAACATTGTTATTTCCATGAGGTATTTCGTATAGCATAACTTTATCTTCTAAATTCAGTACTCTTTTACATTAAAACGCTTCATTCGCCCACCGTATCAATTCTGCAGAAGCATAATTTCCTGTACTGAAATATTTATACCGCCGCTACGTAGCAACGGCTCTACGGTGCTACACTAGAATCTACGAGACTGCTGCTACGATAGGATGACCTATGGATATTGCCGTATTCCTGAATGATAAAGTTGTGAAAGTACTTACACTTACTTTAGTTTTAACTGCATTTTGACATTTTATTACAAATCCAGAAGACACATTGAAAGTATATACAAAAAGCTTCGTAATAATATAACTTATTGAAAAATATTTTACTTATTTACAAAAAATAAAATTTAGAAAAAAGTGTTGAAGAATGTAAATTTTTTATGTATGTTTTATAGAGCAACCAAGTATTTGCAAATTTTAATGGTGTTACGGAGTTTGCCAGTTATTTGAAAAATCCGTATTTTGTGGTGTGAAAATTCTGACTCAAATTAAAATTATTACATTTTACCTGTCAATCCACACGATGCGTGATTAATTACGTCATTTATTATACTATGCAATCGGAATCCCATTAACCAGTAGTTTAAATGGATTCTATACAACATTTTAATATTTTTTGCTCATAAAAAGATTCGCATTTATAAAATCAATACGCTCGCAATAAAATTTAAATTAGCATAAATTTTATAACGTACCGCTTTACTAGAGCATAAAATTTAACTCAGCAATTTTATAGCGTAGTTTATCTTCTATAGGTACCTAATGTATTTGAGCAACAAATTTGTTGGATTTTGCCACTACGATGTTTTTTAATCTAATCAATCGTGGCAATATAGTTTCAGATTATATTTGGACTGCTGCATAATATCTAGAATTGCGTCGGGAAGTCGTTAGCTAAAAGGTTGATATCCAACACTAGTATTTGGAGAAGCGTTCAACAATTACATCAAATAGATAGCTGCAGGATATCGAACGATTTCTCAAATCGGCACCTAGAATAGTGTCATACGTATCTTAATGCGTTTCCGAAATGTTATAGCTAAGTCGAACTTGATCTATAATACATAAAACTCCAAGAAAATACTCGATTTGGAGTTTCGAATAACCCCCTTACACAGTGAAAGCTTGTCGTAAAATTTTGACAGTACGAAACGAGTCGTAAATTCCATTCGAATGGTATAACATTGGCATAAATTCCTTTTTTATGGAACTAATATCAAAAACGTAGCTCTGTTTCGAGAAATATGGTTTGTTGCGAAACACTTCAAAATTGTGACGGTGAAGTCTTTATAAAGGTCACAATACATGTTACAAAATAATCTGCATTACTTTCCAGTATAAATAATTTAAAGATGTAACATAATCACTATTAACTGCAGCATTGAATAAAATTAAGTTAACCTCATTACACAGTGTGCAAGTCGAATAGACTGCCAAGAGGTTTATAGCCGAATTACAGTGTGCGGTTTGGCTACATTGTGTCGTGTCTACGTTTCGTGAGAGACGAAGATTTAGACTACTACTTCTGCTCTATTTTGGACTGCATACTTTTTTAAGCAGTTTTTAATTGTTAGATTTTATTAATGTCTAGTCTGGCTTAATTAGCTCGAATAATAGCATGTACCTAGAAATTTTAACCACTGCACTTGGGGAAAAAAAAATAACAGATTTTTCACAATTATAAAGCTTTGGTTAGTAAACACATAAATCTCTAGAACTATTGCTTTAATTCTTTCACTCATAGGCTTGTACATTACCTGTGACTTCTTTGAGCTATTTGTTTCAGAAAGTTGCTTGATTGCGCGCGGAGCCGCGAATATCAATCCGCTAATATTCGAGTCATTTTTTCAACGCCTTAACTAACGTATACGAGGGCGCCCCTTCTTTTTTTTTCTGACCCTCACGAAAAGATTTAAGTATTTGATAGGGGATCAATCAAATACATCAAACGCATTATTGTCAGTTACAACAATAGTAAAACAAGATTGCATACTCCAAATTGTAAACATTTGGCAACTTTCGTGCTCCGTCCTTCGGTCTTGTCGCTTACATTGTGCTTCTAATGTAACAATATGAATCTAGTAATGTTAATAAGGTAACAACTATTAAAATGACCAATAACTTTAATAAATCGTTATTGCTTTTGATTTCGACAATGCTTCATATCGCCTTATGTTATGATATTTTATTTTTGGGCTTAGACTACGATTTCTAGTTTGTCTTTAGAAGACACTATTGTCTACTCAGTGTTCTGTGATTATTTTGTCTCACACCTTTCTCATACTACCAGCTTCTACATTTTTGTCATCTAATAAACCTAGTATCTTTTCAGTTCAATTTAGATGTGAGAATTTTGAAGTTACAAAAAAGTATATCTCCGAATATAAATGAGCCAACAACAAATTTCATTGAAATTCGCCTCGGTATTTTGTAATGTATGTTCTCTAGATTCTACGTTGCGGAAAATGTCTTGTTTAGTGTTGCAGTAAAGCTGTGATTCCGCAGGACGCGGCAGACAACAGACGGCAACGGCATGAGCCGCGACGGCAGACGGCACTACTATACAGTATTAAATTGTATGAGACCGATTCTGCACACGACGGCAAATGACGCCCGGCAGCACGTCACTTGCCGCGCGTAGAGCCGTCTGCCGTCGCGGCACATGCTGTTGCCGTCTACCGTTGCCGTCTGCCGCGTTCTGCGGAATCACAGCTTTACAATAAATGTGTCTCAGATGACCACCTAGCCGTGGCTTCGGCAATCTTGGTGCTGTACTATATCATGTCCAACGTAGCGATTGTATAACAGTTGTTAATATTTATGATAGTTGAACCCACATACTGATGAGACAAATCATTAAAATTTTGATTCAAAATGAAACCTGAATTTTATTGTTAATAGTGTAAAAAATGATATATTAAATGCTAATTATTCGTACATTTAAACCAAATTCGATAGCATGTACTTGGAAAATCTGGGCTAATATTATAAATGCGATAGTTTAGATGGATGTTCATTACTCAAACAATCCAGAACGACTGAACAGATCTGGATGAAACTTTGCACAGATAGATTATAGTCTGAAATAGCATATAGGCAACGAACTTACTTTTTATACCGGAAAAATTGCAAGGAGTCGCAAGTAAAAGCTTGTACAAGATAAAACTAAAGTTTTGGTCTAAAAGCAAGTAATATCATGTAATATTGAGTGAAATAACGCAGCAATTAAACCACCCACCGCTCGCAGCACTCATTACAAATAAAAAAATGCCTCTGGAGTCGATCGATTGATAAAAAATCACTTGTAACATTCCCCAACACTTAGTCTGGCATCCACTGAAAGCTATTTATTTATTCATTGAATCGTAAACGCGACGCGATGGGTGGAAATGTCGCCTCGTCTCAACGAACTGCATTGTGTTGCGCTCAATTAGCAACAGCATTTAACAGCTAAGGATGGATGACGCGTTTAATTGGCGACCATCCGAAGAGCCGTCTCGGCGGCTTACAATTACTGTTATTTTTCTGTTTTTTATCGTTTACCAGCCAGTTCCTTTTTATATGTTTGAGGTTTCAGTGTCTGTAAGTGTTGTTTTAAATACGTTATTTTATAGTTGTAGTAGGTTATTATGCCTATGTAGTTTATTGACTGCCTCGGTGGCGTAGTTGTATTTCGTACGCATTACGAGTACGATTTGCGCGATGAGGTTCTGGGTTTGAATACCGGGTCGAGCCAAAAACATGGTGACTAGGTTTTTCCATCTTAAAAATTACTCAGTCGCAGCTCGGAGTCAGGAAGTTGGCGGTGTGACCCCGTGACTCGAAAAGCACGTAAAGCCGTTGGTCATGCGCCTGATCTCTGTCCGGTCATGTCGGATTGCCGTCTCACCGGACTATGGGAGTGAAGGAATAGCGAGTGCACCTGTGTATTGCGCGCACACTTGTGTATTTATAATATCTCCCGCGTACCTGGCTGATCTCCGTTGAGAATGGCCGCTGTGGTCGAAACTGTCTAGGAGGATTTCAGATTATTATGCAGTTAAGATGTTTTCCATTGTTCTCTTTGACTTTTGAACTTGACTTTGAATTTTGCCATGTCTTTCTTCGGGTTTTGGTATCCCTTGAGAGCAATGAAACATGTTCCATTAGTTTTCAATTTAGCCTGAAGATAATAAAAGAAAAATAAAGAAGTACTATTTTGATGAATTGTAATACATATTACAATGTTCATTTATTATAAGTATTTCTCAACTACGTAGAGTACGTAACGTACGTAGTTATTAAAACACAATAAAATAAATAAGACTAAGAAACTTCAAAATCCATTGTGAATATCGAAAACAAAAGAAAATATATTCACCTCAAATTACACCGAGAGCAATTCATCGCACAATAATAACATGATTTTTCCCGAAAGAAAATAGGGAAATCTTTTCCCTTTGAAGGCATCGCTACTTCATCGCACACCCTGCGTGGCGTTAATTTAGTGCCCTCCGCCCTTTGAGCGACTCAACTCAATCGAAAGTCGATCCCTTAGTTAAACATCACAAATGAAAAGTCTCCAATAGGGAATGTTTTAAGTAATTGAAGAAATTGAAAGTGTTTTCAAGATTCAAACGAATATAGAGTGGAATTTTCGATTTTCAACGTTTATTTTTATGAATTTATGAGTTCGAGGCGAGGTATTAGATTTAAGAGTTTAGTTATTTCTTCGGTAACGAGTGATGATACTTAATTTTTTAGATAGATTCGTGTTGATTATCACTAGTCTAATTGCTCATTTCAGTAAGTTTACTTTAAATATTAATCTCTTATAGTGTTTGTGGAATAGGTCTTCATGCTAAAAATTTTGATTTAAAAAACAGGCTTCTAATTCTGCAGCTGCTGATATTAGACGTCTTCTACGCTGAATTTGTCTTGCTTTCTTCACACTGTCTTGATTTAAAGTATTCGTCTTTACAGACACTGCAAGCAATAATGAGAATTGTTAGGGATGTAGAGTTCCTTATGATGTTTCCATTATCACGTATAACGATAGCTGAAGGTTTAAACCCGAAATTGCTTTCTTAGCAGTGAGTGCTACTCCGGTCAGGTCAATGTTTTTTTATTCTTAACGAACTTAATAAAAAGATAATCTACGTGATTGAAATAAAATTCAAATTAACTTCAAATGAAGCTTAGATATGAAATGGGTGTAAAGATTTTGGTTGGTGCACTGCATGCACTATTAACTAAAATCTTAAGCGAAATTTGTATAGATAAAAATATAAAGCATTACAGAAGTTATTGTTGGCGAAAAATGTGCGCATTTTAATAAAAATTTCAACATACCGTGGCGCACATAAAATATATTGCACCGAATATTTTCACACTAAAAATTACACTTTGTTCCAAATTAAATGGTGTATAAATTGTAATAATATTTCATACGGACAAGCGACTATTTAGTAGTTTATACGAATCGAATATTTAACATAATTCATCACCAATGTGATTTGATTTTTTAAAACTGTGGAAATAGCTGGATTTATTGAATTTGACATGCAAATTTTAATTGCTGTACTTGGGCATCCAGATTTTCAACTAAATTATAAAAATATGGTGACTATTTCTCATTTCCAATATTCCACTGTAGGCAACCAAGCAAACTTTATCAGATACGTTGTCGCTTTACCTTTCAGCTAGAGTTCACCAGTGTAGTTCAGATATCAATATAACATATTATAGTTCCATATGATTCTACAATTTATTTAAGGGACCTTTTCTGTACTGCAAACAAAGTAGATTTTAAAACAACATTCAGATACAGTGTAAATTTCTTCACACATTTTGATTTTACTGTTAAAATTTTATCACAAATATATGATATGCTGTTATTTTGTTCTGAAGTGTACGCATACCGTATTGCCAGCACGCAACCCTCATTGCGTTAATGCCACGTCCTTTGATCTTGTCAAGTCAATCGGAAAGTTATCCTTTTGTTAAACATTGAGATAAGTCTGCATGCGTTGGTATATTATTTTTTGCGGTTCGTTTGTTAAGAAAATTGAGGTCGCATCTGTGATGCGATGCAAATCGGCCGCTCGTGTTTGAACTTACAATATCTGTGATAATGCCTTGAAATAGATTTTTTAAAGTGAATCAATAAAGTTTGAGTAATTTTTGTATCTTATAGTAGTTGGTCCTGGTCCAATCACGTGAATGTCCTTCCTTGCTCTAAGTGTGTCGATTTAGGATTTGCTTTATCTGTTTGCCAAATTTTGAACACATAAGTTTTGCTTCTGACACACATCTTAATATTATATCCATCGTTACACTACACACTTTAATCATTGAATTTGAATTCTTGACAAGGCGTGTATATACAAAGATTCTTATTTATTTATTAAAGGTTTTTCCTCGCGGCTCCGCCCGCGTGTATAAGTTTTTCTGGCACAAAAGTACATATAAACCTTGATCTTGAATCACTTTATCTACAAAAAAACCGCATCAAAATCCGTTGTGTAGTTTTAAAGATCTAAGCATACATAGAGACAGACAGCGGGAAGCCAGTTAGTGGAGAAATACAGCTGGGTGT
Organism: Lapara coniferarum; assembly: GCA_949316025.1. NCBI lineage: Eukaryota > Metazoa > Arthropoda > Insecta > Lepidoptera > Sphingidae > Lapara > Lapara coniferarum. The sequence goes on along the minus strand of OX438925.1, from coordinate 14,962,289 downwards.
TTCTTCTTTTAAGAGTGTTTGAGACTTAATAACCTTTTTTAGATTTATACCCTAAACCATAAACTACTGAAATCAAATGAGTGCAAATTGTATACTATGTTGTTATTTAAAAGTTATATTTTCATTTTAATATAATTGTAAAAAATATTGAGCCATATACGAAGATACACCCAGCTCAGTGAATAAACATAATGTCAAACTATAACAATAGTACCCAGCATTCACGATATGGCCATAGACTCGCCCCATATCACATCATGGGACGGAATAACGGCGAAAAGTGTGTGCATTAGTTGCGCCTCTGCCTACCCCTTCGAGGATCAAAGGCGTGAATGTGCATGGAAAATCCACTTCCAAGATGACTCAATGTAGTTACGTTTCTAGAAATATAGAGCATATAACACTTAACCTTTACATCGTGCTCTTACATTAAGATACACTCAAAGGATAGAATATAAAGTTTTGCACAGATTATACCAAAGTCAATTTCCTGAGAACATTTTCCTTCTTTAACTTACGTATGTACCTTATATGTAACGCGAACGTAAAATGTTATGACGAGGTATGAGACGAACTTCTATTTACGGAGTTGTTTTAAGCCAACACAACAACTAGTACAGTAATTTCAACCTTATTTGAAGGTGATAGGGAAAAATATGACCGGATTTTGAAAAGTCAACCGCGAATATATCTTTGTCAACGCACGCAAATGTTGCGAAGAAAAGGGCAAAACTTTTTACAACTTGAATACTGTACGAAAGCCGATAAGATCCAACATTCGCCATATTAAGAATGTGTCTTGTTGAAAAATGTTGAAAGTGTAAAAAGCTTAGAAATGAAAAGGCATGTTTCTTGTGTTACGTAAACTGATACCCGAGTTGACGTATTTCTCGAAAGAAAAAGTAGAAAATTACTTGCCTTAATAAATGATTTTGTGAGGGATAGGGAAAAGAAATCTTACGAAGTCTTATACAGTATGGAATTTAATTCACTGCTTTCTCGAAACGTCTGTACTCAGTCAACGACACACAATAAATCTACGATGCAAAAATGAATGATGATTAAAACAAATGTCAAAATGTAATCAATTTTAAATCATAGAAAAAAAATTGTCACCCTGATTGTTGTATTTTTCTTTTATTTTGCTTTAAATGCTACAGGTTTGTTCTACATTCTCGGGCAGAGACTGGCCCCGAGGGAGGTCACGGCCCAACTGGCCTCCATCCGCAGCGCAGCCGTGGAGGTGTGGCATACCAGGCTGGAAAGCCCGAGTGCGGGCTTGAGGACTGTCGCGGCAGTGCGACCAGTCTTCTTAAGCTGGCTTGACAGGCGCCACGGGGCAACGACATTCCGTCTGACACAGATGCTGTCGGGCCACGGGTGTTTTGGCTCGTTTCTGTGTCGGATCGGAAAGGAGTCCGCCGTGTGCCATCGTCGTGGCAACGGTCGCGAGGACACAGTCCAACACACTCTCGAGGAGTGCCCAGCCTGGGACTTACAACGCAGCGCTCTTAGAGCAGTCGTCGGAGGAGACCTCTCGCTGCCGGCCGTGGTGTCCGCCATGGTCGGCGGCTGGAGGTCATGGCAATCTATGGCCTCCTTCTGCGAGTGCGTCATCTCGCGAAAGGAGAGCGCCGTGCAGGATCGTGAGCAGAGCGATCCCGCCCGCAGCCAGAGGAGACGAAGGAGGCGTCGGGTGGAAGACTGACCGGCGCCTCGTGCCCTGTGGTCTGGGGGCATATAAAGAATTTCGCCACGGCATCCCCTGCCTATCGTTAGAGGCGACTAAATGGGGTAAGTGAAAGTCGCGGGGCGAGCAGTGGGGGTCTGCTGGCTCAACTACTCAGTAAGCGACTACGAGGTGGACGACAATGCTGGTGGTCGGTCTCCTGCAGTCGTAGACGCAAAAGCGTGCTTTTGAGTTCAGAGGCTTCTCAGCCTCCTCATTTAGAGAGGGGCCGCAATACGGCATCGCGCAGAGGCGGTTCCGTGCAGCTATCTTAGTGCAACAAGATACCCCGGGGCCGTCCCGTAAGCGCCGAACAAGGCCACCGCGGGTTTTGTTTGGTATGCCGGTGTAGGGTGTACATAGTGTTAGGGACTCGGTCCAATGCTCGCTCGGATGAAGCTATACTCCCGAGTGTCGACATTGGACCGTAAGACTGTGTGAAACCAACATAACCGTTCCACTCACCCATCAGTGGTGGTAGCGATAACGCGTTTTTCCCCGCGATAAAAAAGGGGTTGTTCTACATGATATGTTTCGGGTAAAAGGTGAAATAAGTCCCACCGTGTACATGTCGTTGTTCATAAAATTTGCAACTAAATAGCAGGATATTTTTGCGTAAACATAAACCGGACACCTAAAGAAAACGTATAAATATAAACATCGCTTCTTTTTCAGCCTATATGTTCACCCAATGCCTAGTATAGGCCATTTGCATTGCACGCCCTGTTGCTCTATCTAGGGCAGTCTTCATCCAGATGTACATACATACATATACACTCACGCCTTTTATCCCCAACGGGTAGGCAGAGGTGCAACTAGTACACCCACTTTTCCCCATTATTCCGTCCCATGATGTGATAGGGGGCGAGCCTATCGCCATATCGGGCTCAAATTGCTCAAACTCCGAGCTGATACTGAATAGAAAAATTCAATATCACTTTGCCCGACCCGGGGATCGAACCCGAGACCTCAGAATTGCAGTCGTACCATAATACAACTACGCCACCGAGGCAGTCATCCAGATGTAAATTAGTTTTTTGGGAATTGCTCTTCACCGAGATATTACATGTCCATATTACTCTATATTCTTACAAGCTTTATTTATTTTAAGTGGAACACAAGTGTGCTTGTACATTGCTTCTCCGCAGCGGAATTAAGAAAAGTAGTGGTTCTGCTGTGCTATCAGAACACCAGATCTTAGTAGTCGAAATATCGCAAACATCACGGCGATGTCTGTTTCTACCGCCAAGCTGCAGTAAACATGCACTGTTGTGTTTCAGTTTGGAGGAAATTGTAGTCAGCGTAATTACAGGGTATTGCGAGAGTTGCCATCTTATGCCTCAGTGTGACGAGCACAGTGAAGTGCCACGTAATTCTTTGTAATTCAAAGTACTGTTTATGGGCCGTCGTATCGCTTACCAATAGTCATTAAAATACTATAAAAAATAATTAGTAAACATTTACAGTCTACTACAACTACAATACATCAAAGTATTTAGTTAATTTATTGTATTTCAAATTGTTTAAACAACCACATCCTAAATAAATGGATTAAAATGCTAATATAAAACAGTAATGCTTAGTGGACAAGAGTAGTCAGGTTCAATTTGCACTATCCTCTTCACTTAAACCTACTTAATTCGTAGTAAAGAGCCTCCTGAAATTCCCTTGTTCATTTAAACGACAATTGTCGGCCACCTCTTACATTCATACACAGAATAGAAACTACTAGAAGAGATGAGAATTTAAACAATGTTAAAATCTTGTCGATTTACTTTGTTAGATAGGATTTGTTATTTGTTTTAAGTTGAAAGACAGGGCACTTAATTGTAAAAGGTCAGTAAAGGCAAAGAGGGTACATAAACAAAAGTATCTGGCTCAAAATATTTCTTTTTATGGCTAACGTAGTGCAATGTCATACAGAAGGTGCATTTAATTAATTAAAATGTTAGGTGAAGTTGCTACTATTTATTAGCATATATAAGGGAGGCAATAGAATGAAAGAAAGAAAGAAACATTTATTCGCACAATATATTGCAATCTGCTAGAGTCGTCATTAAATAGCCTTACAGGGTACAATTGTTTTTTAAATAATGATACGTACAGCATTAAGTATTAAACAAAATCCTTCTGGAAATAATTACACGTTGCAACTGTTACAAAGTCGATCTATTATTGCGCAAATCAATGGATTCCTTACCACGTCTAACATACAATCACTATTCTAATAATAAACACTCAAATCGTCTGCAATTCAGGTCACTTCCAGTGTTACGTTATCACGGTATGTTACCGTTTGTGCTCATTGTGCGGCGGAGAGGACCCGCGTAATGGTCAGGGGACCAGCCCGCCCATGAATTATATATACTGTAATTATATACTACTCCGCCGTTTTATGTGGATTTATGTGTTTCATTTTAACACCTGTACTGTAACTTAATATGTGACGTCGATGAACTGTTTTATTACTCTCAAATTTTTGTGTTTTATTTAGGAAATTTAACTTGTTGGTAGAGTAGGGAACATTGAAGCAGTTTTTAATAAAACTTTATTGGACTGCGGTGTTATTAAAATTAAATAATTATAGTTGTAATTGTTAGATGTCAAAATACTGCTAGAACATCTGTCGGGAAATCTTACATAAAAACAACAGCATATATACAACAGCCACTGAAAAAAAACAATATTTACTGTTAGAAACTGTGCGGCGTGTTTTTTTAGCCGCAGATAGAAGTAGAAAGAAGAGAAACTCAGGGCTTAGGTACGTGGTGCGAGTTTTATTTTGCACCTCCGCGTTACACTCGGTACGTTTGCTGGTGGTCTGCAAAGGAGAGCGGGGACTCCGACTCAGGTGAACAGCACGACGCTGATGCACGTGGCTAGCTTCGGGGGCAGCTCACCAGGCAGATGGTTGGTACGTCGTCAGCGCAGCGGTGGTGAGGTGGTCGGGGTTAGCACCCGATGACGGTGATGGTGATGGCCGGGATCGGGAGTCAGCACTCTCGACGCCAGTGGAGCACGGCTAAGGTGAGCACGTGGCCGGGGTCAGCACCCGCGACGACGATGGGCGCACGTGGCGGAGTCAGCACCCGCGACGACGATGGGCGCACGTGGTGGAGTCAGCACTCCGTAACGTGAGAATACACGTTTATTTATACAGGCGCCATTCAGACGTACGACAAACGAATGACAACCTATTAGCTAATACAAAACAGCAGCGGTTTTGATTGGTATTTAAAGCTACGTAAACAATAGATCGTTTACTAAGAGCGTTAATGTTCTTAGCAACGTTACAGCTGAAGCGATATTGATTTAAATAATAAATATCTACCACTGATTTTACAGAAACACTTGCACAAAGTCATCACCAATTAACCGACCGGTACGAGAGGCGATGATCAAATGCAACTGAGACTACCACTGAGCCAAGGCTGAGCGTGAAGATTGATACGGCACCTTCTTATACTCACAACCGTTACTTCCACTACTAATTTGACACCTCGACTGGTTTTCATAGCTGATCAGCTGACACAAATAACCTCGCAAAATATATAAGTCCTAACAGTACAATAACAAAATATACAAAGTATCAACGCAGTACTGTATGTATTGTTGGCCCAATACTTTAAAGTTCGAATATTTATTACACTAAAAGCCGATTTCACCGCTTGCTGATCAATGCTACTCGTCATATAAATGTATAAGCTGACCAAATGATCAGCTTATACATTTATATGACGAGTAGATACGACAAAATAGATATGACAAAATCACACTTCAATCTATCCTCCCAAACAAATGGTAATAAAATAAGTACTATCTAAATTATCTGTTTAGTAGGATACCAGTGAAATAAAAGTAATTTGAAACCTCTTAAGCAGGCTCTAAAAATGCTAATTTAATTTAATTAGGTATTCATCGTACCTTTTGAAAGAACTCATCTACTTACCCTTTGTTGCGATTAAACTACTACGGGCTCATTAACTCTTTATGATTTCAGAAAAGAAAATTCATTATCTGGACTAACTTCCGTAATAACTTTACCTTTCTCAATATTAACTGCATAAGAAACTTAGTCAGTTTGACATTAAAATATTGAACATTTTAAATTACTGCTTTTGTGTTTTAATCAGATTCGCTCTTACATTCTTGTATTTAAAGAAATTATGATATACCATGTTGTACAGTATCGGTTCTAATTACGAGCTTTGGGTGGGTACCACCGCAATATCTATTTCTACCGCCAAGCAGCAGTGTGCATGCACTGTTGTGATTCAGTTTGAAGGACATTGTAGCCAGTGCAACTACTTGACCTTTATTGAGATTTAATATTTTATGTCTCAGGATGACGAGCGCAGTGGAATGCCACACAGTACTTTGTAACTCAAGATGCTCCATGGCGTTGCTACTGTTTACGGGTGGTCGTATTGCTTACCATCAGGCGAACGGAGTGCTCATCTCATTAGTCAATGCAATAAAAAAACAAGAACAGATATACAATTAATTTTTCCTCATCAGTAATACAAGACATTGATCAAAATAGTTTTTTTTATATTTAATCTCCTGCTTTTTCCATCTACTATTATTTCAGTCCAAGGTCGGGCCGCTAGTTACATTTCTTTATACATGGCAGTGCATAACACATTATTACTTCTCTTTGGAACAATCAATCACAAGAAGATCTTTGTGAGATGACGATTAATATGACAATATCTAACGATAATAGCTTCTTTAATCTACAAATAAATCCATCATGGTTTCGTAGATATACAGAATTTGAAATAGTTTTAATCGACATTTATGCTAATACTAGCTTTTGCCCGCGGTTCCGCCCGCGCTAAAAAGTTTTTTCCGGGATAAAATTCCCGCTTTATATTTTACGGGGATAAAAAGTAGCCTATGTGTTAATCCAGGACATGATCTACCCGTCTGCCAAAGTTCATCAAAATCCGTTCAGTAGTGCGTGAAAGAGTAACAAACATACATACATTCATACAAACTTTCGCGTTTATAATATTAGTAGAATTATAAAGAGTAAGGATTATATTTTTGTATATTTGTAACGAATAAACTCGACAACTACTGAACCGATTTTAAAAATTCTTTCACCAATGTCAAGCTACATTATCCGCGAGGTATATACTTTTCATGCCGGGAAAATATAAAACGGGACTTTTGTCTTGGAAAACTCATTCACGCGGGCGGAGCCGTGAGCAAAAACGTTAGTAAAAGAAAAATAATAAAGCACTCCAACGAAGTAAGCCACGAAGAATTATTTTATGTCCTAACATTATTATTTCAATTAAAGAAACAACGCTATTAGTGAAACAGTTTTTTATTCGTTGATTGTCGCCCCGTGTTCCAATTTAGCATTTGGTAAATGGATTAGAACATTTTTAAGAGAAATTAGAACGCGGGGTAGGCTTGGTTCACACTGCTTGCCGTTATTTTTTTAATGAGTTTAGTTCATAAATGTAATCTTTAATGAGCTAAATAAGAAATATATTTAGTTTATGGGAAATGTAAGACGAAAATAAATTATGTTGTACTAGCTTTTGCCCGCGGCTCCGCCCGCATTAAAAAGATTTTCCGGGATAAAAGTCCCGGATTATATTTCTCCGGGATAAAAAGTAGCCTATATGTTAATCCAGGATTTGATCTACCCGTGTGCCAAATTTCATCAAAATCCCCAGTAGTTTTTGCGTGAAAGAGGAACAAACATCCATACATCCATACATTGTTACAAACTTTATCCTTTATAATATTAGTAGGAAGGATTATTAAAGGTTAAAGTTGTTTTTAGATGTTACTTTTATCACGTCCTTAATACCTTATTGATATTATTACTAAAGCAGTGCGCTTACTGGCAAAATAATCTTCAAGAGCATATATTCCATAAGCAATACCTATTCCATTTTACATATACATATATACATATACACTTACGCCTATTATCCCCGAAGGGGTAGGCAGAGGCGCAACTAGTGCACCCACTTTTCGCCGACATTCCGTCCCATGATGTGATAGGGGGCGAGCCTATCGCCATATCGGGCACAAATTCCAGACTCCGGACTGATACTGAACAGAAAAACTCAATATCACTTTGCCCGACCCGGGGATCGAACCCGAGACCTCAGCTTTGCAGTCGTACTGTAATACAACTACGCCACCGAGGCAGTCCATTTTGATATTATGTAAGTATCTAATTTATCCGTCGTATAACTTTTTTTCAATAAGAAGTTGTTTGTTAGTTAGTTAAAAATCTGCTATGGGCATTATAAGCCTTTTCATAAACTTACTCGTTTGCCTACTCTACCATTAAAGAAAACTGAAATATCGACCTGTCTGCATGTTACTGGAAAAATCCCTCATACGTGTCAAACGTAAATTCAAATAACACATACATACGTACATAGTATCACGCCTCTATCCCATAGGGGAAGGCAGAGACCATGGATCGCCACTTTGCTCGATTCTGGCACACTACTTTCGCATCCTCTACCTTCATCAATCTTTTTATGCACTCCCGCCGGTTCAGCGTACTTTTGACCTGGCCTCTACTTAGAATGTTAGATATCTGACATTCGAAGGTACGGTGCGGTCGACCCCTGCCGGCCCTTCCATCCACACTCGCCTTATATACCCTCTTTATCAGTCTCCTATCATCCATCCTTTCCAAATGCCCAAACCACCTTAGCATACCCTTCTCAATTTTGGTCACTACATCCTCTGTCACTCCACACATGTGCATCACCCTAGTATTCCGTACTCTATCAGACACAGTCACCCCACACAACACACACAACGCTTTCATTTCTACTGTTTTAATCTTACTTTCATGATTTTTCAAATAAAACGCAACTAGATTAAACTACCGATAGTTATAAGCCGCACTAAAATCCAAAATCCCGGTAATGCGTGTGCACTCGGCCTAATACCGGTCCCCTTCAGTCGTGTACCCAAGGAATTCTTCCTTGTTAAGGCTTCCGTTTTAACTGGTGTTTACAGTGACCACTGCGTTCATATTTATTCATGACGGCACACAATTCTTTCTGTACAGAACCGGAATCAAATCAAGATTAGGCACTGGCTTTAGTGTCTTATAAAGTTAAGGGTGGTGTAGAAAACAATTTTAATTGGACTTGGCGTAATATTTAGTTACTTTAAAACAATATTTAAAGTTGAAAATTGTTTGCACATCATGTAAATATGGCAGAAATGATTTTGAAGCAAGTTCAACATGGTTGATAATATGTTGAATGTTTTGTCTATCTGAAATTTAATTTATTTAATGTAAGAAAGTAACAATGAAGTCATGTTTCCGTATCTTATAATGCTATGGAGTGATGTCTCCATCACATGCAGATGAAAGATATATTGCAAAGCGAAACATTTAAAGACTCTCTAACAAATAAAAATCATCGCAGACGAAAACACAAGCCTGGCACACAATACAAGCAAACGAGCATCTTACGTTTTAAAAAGCTGAGACGCGTCAGCCGCAGTCGCATTCAGACGCCTTCTGCAGACGCTCTTAAAACAAATCCTCTAGAGATTGACACGTTCTCCTTAGTGCGGAGTAATGAAGCGAAGTATAATGAGGGGTCCCTCAAACACACAATGAGGCTTATTTATGTGGCAACAAAAGAAAGCCCTGACGCCCTCAGGCCACGTTCAAGCACACTATTTGGTCGATAGAAACAATGTGGAATAGAAGAATTATACCACGCGTCTATTGTCTTAGATGTTAGACGGTTTTATTGTTTGGCTATCTTAATTAAGCAGGAAGCTAATTTAGTCATCAACTTTAGAAATTGAGATATTTTAAGAGGCAATAAATTTGAGAATCCAGAAAAAAATTATGTACGGCATTTGATGTCGAAGACTGATTAACTTCGGTTGAGTTTTAATTTGGTATGTGTTTTTTTTTTGTTATGTAGGTTGTTTTCTCCTAAATATTGGAAAACTAGCAAGGTTCATAATAGATGCACTAGTATACCTACAACCTATTCGGCGTTGCGGTTATATTACGTGTTAGAATGCAGAAGAGGACATTAATGTTCCTCAAGTATTTTTAGCATTTAAATGTTAATCAGTATATAAAGTACGGGTGAAAGTTTTTTGTTTTAAATCCCAATACACAAAGTGGTTCATCCTTAAATCCCGTATTATACATTTATTGAAAATAAATCCCGGCACTTTAAACCTCGTAAACGTTGTCAGACGGTTTCAACTTCTATTTTTTACCAAAGAAAGCAACTTCGTCAAAACATTCAACCCGGGCAACAAGAAAATAATATTCTTTTCCTGAGACGGATCAAAAAGACAAAATTAAACCCTGACAAATTGTATATTAGATTTATATTTCACAACTAATATTTTTAGCAATAAAGCTGAACCAAATTGAAACTATTCCGAATGGTTTTTAAGTTTATTTTTGGTGATTCCCAGAACGTTTAATCTAATTATAAAAATCCCTACGCTAACAAAAAGCTGCTCTGTCCTCGAGTCGCATAGGGTAGGAATATTTTGTAGGTATATAATACATTCTCTACGTGTGTTCCGAGAAATGATACGTATGAAGCTGCAACAAAAGTTAATCTATAATAGAAGGTTTACATTGGTCATTACTTGAATGTCAGGTCTTAATGAGTAAACCATAAATTGTACCGCTAACTTTTGTATTTCGAAGTCGGTAACGAGCAAGCTATGTAGAGTAAGTGGGCACCAATTATTGACCATACAGCGTATCACCAAAGTTTCACGTCAAAGTAATATGTTTAGTTCTCTAGATTTAATAAAATCGATTCAGATTGCATAGATGTTTTCTTACAAAATTTAGTCCTCTGAGATTTTAATTGATTAATTAAATTCATGCCTAACATATCCATATGAAGAGATTAATAGACTACAATATAGAGAACCTCTTAAATAGCCAAATAAATACATACACTTTGTGTATCTACGTTCGTGTTACTCAAAGGAAACGAAGGGATCCGGCTGCACGCGACGAGCGTAATTATGTACTACAGCTATAAGTATAGGTGTTGCCTGCGGCTTCGGTCGCTTTGAAGTCTCATACCGTCCGCCAAACTATTGGGCTCTTTAATTTCATACATTGTAAGTTTTGTTTGACCTACGGGTACTGTTAGTGTAAGTAAATTAAACTCTCTTATACACATTATTTTGACTGCCTCGGTGGCGTAGTTGTATTAACGTACGACTGCAATGTTGGGGTCTGGGGTTTGAGTCCCGGGTCGGGCAAAGTGATATTGGATTTTCTATTCAGCATCAGTCCGGAGTCTGGAATTTGTGTCTCCTCGCCGTCGAGGACCTCGTCGCGTTCCCCGTCACCCTGACCTCTCTTAGCAGTTCCGGCCCGCGTGCCGAAGACTACGAACACATGAATAGGATTAGGTTAAAAACCATGTTTCCCCAAACGCTGATGTCTTATCCTCTCAGTGGCCGCCCTGAGCCGAGGTTCGTGACCCGTTAGTGGGTCGCCCTCAGCGTGGTCGCTTAATTTTAAGGGTTGCGAGCGCCTTCTGCACTCACCCAAAAGACCGGTGTACTTTCATAAGCCGACCCTCGTCAGGCTAGAAAGAGTAATGTCAGGGACAAAAAAAAAAAAAAAAGGAATTTGTGCCTGTTATGGTCATAGGCTCGCCCCCCTATCACATCATGGGATGGAATACACACGGATAGATGCAACACTTGATGCAACTAGTTGAGCACCTGCCTACCCCTTCGGGGACAAAAGGCGTGAGTATATTTATGTGTGTATTCAGTCAGCGTCGCATAACTACTCTCTAGCCCCACCTCTGTCTCTTTATGGACTGATGTAACCGATGTGCCGTTCGCTCTATTCACATATTATATACTAGCTTTTGCCCGCGGCTCCGCCCGCATTAAAAAGTTTTTCCGGGATAAAAGTCCCGGTTTATATTTTCCCGGGATAAAAAGTAGCCTATGTGTTAATCCAGGACATGATCTACCCGTGTGCCAAATTTCATCGAAATCCGTTCAGTAGTTTTTGCGTGAAAGAGGAACAAACATCCTTACATCCATACATCCAAACATCCATACATTCTTACAAACTTTCGCCTTTATAATATTAGTAGGATTTTATAAAACTAAATTACATTTTGCTTGAATTAAAAGTCTCTAAATGCTTATTATAACACCAGATTTCTTAATTAAAAAAAAATCTGCTGAGAAAAAAATTATTAAAATGTTAAATAAATTATATGTTATTTTACTCTTCTTCAAATAAATAATGGTATTTACAACACTTTTACAATATCCTTTAAAATCGAATGACTAGTGGGATTCTGCAATCAACACTACTGTGTAATAAAACTGTTACAACGCCATCTATTCGAAAACGCTCACATTAAAATAATTATTAGATCAGTAAGAATATTATAAGAGCAAATTTGCAACACTAGTGTTATAAATAGTTTTTGTATAATCCGCTAGATGGCGCTTCACAAGATAAAATTACAGTAAAATCTTATGAACGCTTGAAACATTACAAATACGTAGCATAGGTGGCGCTAACTCAGAGTTATCAAAAGTAAGCTTAGAATAAAATTAGTGGAGACTAAGACATAATTTTTGTTTTCCTAAAAGTAAATATTTTCTACAGTGATATCTGTGAGCCCTGATTAATTACTTAACATTTGTTTTTTCTACTCTAACGCAAAGCATTTTTTGCAATCTTGTTTGGTTTGGTAATTTCCCGCTGTTCAACGTAGTGTTGTACGTCATTAGTTCGATTGAACGTACTGTTTACAAACAAAGTCATGCCTCCAATGTTTGTATTTGTAAAAAATCAGTGAAGACCGACCACTTGAATAATGGTTGTGGGTAGGTAGTAAGGAAGTTTCAACATTATTTTCTAGGTAAGTAGATATTGTTTATTTTGTTATATGTCTATTAAGATATATAAAAAATCGGTACCACTATATTAAATATTTACTAACATATTACTTCATGGACTGTTTTTAACATTAGCTGAAGGCTACACCACAAAGAAACCACTACACCACACTGGCGCATTATGTATATAATAATGAACATCGGAAGCAATTTTTATATTTCACGGTATACTTCCATCGTTTTCCACCACATGTTTTTATATGTGTAAACACTGAATAACTTTAAAGTTATTTACGTAATATGGCACCTGGTAGATTTAGGTCCAATTTATTTACATACTTAGCCAATTCTGCATCGCTGAGCCCCATCCTGCATTCATCTTGTAGAAGGAGGCAAAATAAGGAAACAAATATCTCTCATGATGGAATTTATTCTTTATCTCATCGAAGGATTACATTGCTTTTTCTGAACAAATAGTAACTTCTCACGCTGTTAAAACTGTCATAACGCTGTATTGATCGCCTTTAGCAAGAGTTAGAATTTAATTTGTCATAACACCTTTAGCAAGAGTTAGAATTTAACGATAATAATAAAATAATCATGGCTTTATTGTACCTATTAGCTACCTTATTCATCAAAATACCAGGCTCAATATGAGCTATCAAAATTCTCGTCCAACGGCCCTTCCTCGATATAATTGACAAGGTATTAAGGCAATACAAAACTCATTCTATTTCACCATCTCTTTATTCTTTCAATTGTTTATTATCACAGTAAGGACCGGGCGAAAATCTGAAATATACCACACAGCATGCGAGTAACGTAACATTCATTAACTCATCTGTTGTGTCCGTTGCGATTGTGGTCCGCACATACAGTAATGTCAGCAAATATGTTCTCTTCGAGATGTCCTCTGTGTCACGTTACAAGTTCACATTGTACAATTCAGTCTCACTCACGACACAAATGAATGATATAAATACTGTATCGAACAATAGGTGTTACACAATCAAGCTCTCCACACATTACATACAGTGTGTATAATATAATAGCTTCACAAAACTATTTGATCGGTGTCCTCTTACGAATACGATCATAATAAGTTAATGAACTACGAAATGCCCTAATTAAAAAAAAAAATTACATGTAACAAGGCATCATATTTATCATTTATTATTGGATTCTCGTCACTAGTATGCGCGACCGCATTTTCCTAAGTTTTCATTCATTGTTTTAAATTAATAATTAAACTAAATTCATTTGACTATCACTCATGCTCGCACACATCATACACTATTTCTGCAACGGATCTGCACTCACAAACATCAGCGTTCTAATACTTAAAAGATAATACAATTTCTAAGGCTCTACAATCACAAAATAGTGTTGAATGAAGAAATGATTTAGTACATTGGTCATTAGAATTAATTGGTCGAAAGGATATGTCTAAAGATAAAGAGGCTGTTGAGCCGTGCAGATGTTTGCATAATTTTGATATTCGAGTTGATATGAATCTGTTACAACCGTAGAGTCTAGCTGTCAACGCCTTAGCTGTACAATATAGCTCGTAGGTATCCGGCGTCGTTGATGCTGACACTGCTGTTCAAGTGACACTTGTCGCTTCACATGCTCTAGTAAACGTATATCTGCTTCAGTTGCGGCTTTAGCTCGGGCGGGATCGTGTAAACTTCCTGTTCAGGCTTCTTTTTCACTAGTCGCTTCCAACGACCACCGATGTTCTTGCGAAGACTGCGGAAACTAGCACGTTCATTGCCGTGCGGCTGCATCAAGTTGTCCTGCAAAGGAAATTAAAATAAAACGTAAGTCCATATTCTCCAAGTGGCGAGACATCTGCCGGTACATCGAGTTTGTTGACCCTAAGGATCGGTGCCAGATTTAGCGGTTCCGTTACCGTCCCCAATGCGTTTGCTGCATTCGCATCGGCAATACTACTTCCATCTGTTACACAATGCCCTTGCCGCGCTATTTATAGACAGTTGCCAACCAAAATAACGACAAGAATGCTTTATTATTTAGCGAGGGAGTTTTTTGTTATTTTAAAGAATAGAACCATTCATTTATCGACGGTTTTTCGTGCGCCTAAAGAACAAACGTTGTAACTGTGATGTTCATTATACATGACTAGGAAGCTAATGTTGCAAAGTAAACGGTGAGGCCACGCGAGAACGAGTCAAGCCTTGAATACGCTATTCAAAGACACATTAGCATTATCTGCTTCCTGGTGGCGTCTCGACATGTCATGCGGACTGTTAGCAAGCAGAGCGCCGTTCGCCCGTCAATCAACGTTTGTTTTATAGGTAATGTTCGGAAAACAGTTTATCAGAGCGTGATATTGAGGTCACTGTTTTAGTTGGAAATATCCAGGCTAGCGTTTCCATTGGCCTCTTTTGTCCGTCGCACGACTACAATAAAAGAAGGTCGAAGCGTTACAACACGCTCGCCTTGCACAGCTTTCTATTCGGCGAGCGTGTCCCGACATTTAAATTTGTTTTGCACTTAGATATCACTGGCTTGCTGCGTGCTGGAGCAACTCTCTCTCGGCGACTGGCGGGGAGGGTCGGACCGTTCACGATTTCTTATTATAATGTAACCTTTCCCGATGTTACTTTAAATATTGTTGAGTCGCGGGGCAATATTTGCAAATTGAAATGCGAATGCAGTAACATTGCAGCTTATTAAAATGGTATTGGGGTCAAGTATAACGGCCGCGACGGGTTTCGATACTGAGAATAGATTGTATTGGTTGGTACGTACCTGATCGTGAGGATAGACGTAAGGCGGAGGCAGCGGCGGCGGGAACTGCCACAGTGGCTGCTGGCGGAAACCGAGGGGCTCCGGCTGGGGCGCAGGCGCGGCCTGCAGGACCTCGGCGGGGTGCACTGAAGCAGAGTGCTCCTCCCTCTTTCGCAGCTTGCTGTGGACGATGCGAATCGCCATCATAGTACCGTTATTCCCAACCATTGTTGAAAACGGTCCGTCAACGCAAGAATGATCGATAACACTGGGCTGGATCACAGGTAAGAAGTTCCAGTCGGGCAGTCACAACATTTTAACAACACAGTTTTTCACTCACAGCCGTATTGCGGTCTGATTTGACACGTTTAACTAACAACTAAATTAAATAAATTATCACAATTATATTTGTTTTTATAGGCTATTGCACATATCACTGTTCGTAGGAACGCGCGGGTTTGCCGCGTTACGCGAGCGTTCAGCTGCGCGATTTAAGTGACTAGAATTTGATCGTGAAGTGTGGCCGGCAGGTGCCTAGCAAAGCGCTCGCTCGTGCCAAACGACCTCTACGGAGTACTCCATGCGTCTGAGTTGAAGTAGGGGGGCGCGCACGGCTTTTATAGACGCATGTGTGACGCGTCGCCGCCGCGAGGGAGGGGGGGCTCCGGGGAACGCCGGGTAGGGAGCGTTTGACGATATGATCGTTTTCCGCGAAAAACTACGAATGGTGGCGGCGCCCGACGCTATCGTACCGCTTGTAGTGACTATGACGCACCAGAAGGCACGACCGTTGGATTGTCCCGCTCCACCGGTTGATATTCGTGGCAAAACCTTTCGACAGACGCGATCACGGCTGCGAGCACATCGGTTTAACAGATATACACAGATCATTCATGCGTCAGAACCTTGTAAAATTAAAATGAACATGGTTACACTTAGGTATATGAATAGTGATTATCATGTTACAAACAAACCAACAAGAACTTTTCCTAACTGGCGTGACAGCAGGTGATAACATTGAAAGGTGAGCAAACGTGAAATTCGCCCTTATTATAAAAGCTGTAGACATAAAAGCAATCAAACGTTCTTATCGATCCCTGAGATAATAATAAATCCGATGGAGTTCTGCATTTCACCATTAACTGAGTTCAAAGTCCATAACGTATATGTGTGTACCGATCTATAATGCCTTACGCACAGTTGGGCTTGGGTGAAGTGGACGCAGCGGTTGCTGACGTTGCATCCCTTTCCAACCAATACAAATGCGTGCAGGAAGGTAAAGGAGATATTAAGTCGGTGGATGCCGCGCCAAAAAGTAAAGTAGGGCTGCAGGGCAAGGGAGAGCGGGAAGGTGCAATGCCCTTGCCAACAACTAACTTGAGCAAAGCTCCGGGCTTTGACTCGAATAATGCCTGACGGGATAAAAAACACAGGTAGTCAACCATTATGAGTCGTTACCCTTGAGAGACGTCTAGAGGATAGTGACCGTAAAAAAACGACAACATAGGTATCTAGTTTCTCGTGCGGGAACCGCAGCGTATGAATTTCGAAATTATTAAAGTTGCCTTTGTTCATGTTTCAAAACTGAATGCAGAGTTCAGTACGATATGTGTCAATTGTTTGTTTGAAAAGCAAAAGGGCACGTTTGGAAATAATAGAAGCTGAGTAGTATGGTCTTTATCGCCCGATGCTAACGTTTAATATCACACATTATGTCGGTTTCAATGTTATCTGAAGCTCCGAAGTCACGCTTCAAAGAAGTTTTATCACCGTTGTCGAAACGTTGCCCGTATAACGCAGTTGCAGATTAACGTATGGGATTTTTATCTATTTGTGTTAAAATCCTGCTATCTTGTTACTTTGATACTATGATCCGGTACATGTTTTTGTTTTTATTTCGCAGAATGGGTTTCTGCTAATCCTACAGTAATCTATATAATATACGCAGTTTAATGGCTTATATTTTTAATATTGTTGATGAATATAGTGTTTCCAATTCAACATTATTCACGCGAAAAGAATACAACAGAACAGCAGTAATTGGATCAAGGAAACATTAATTCTTCTCCCGCCCTCATGTTTCATTATAATTAACCGAACGTTGTGATGTAAGATTTTTTTATGGATACAAAGATAATATTGGATGCAGTTAATCAAAATGAAAGCGAACGATACTTCCAGCGGAATACACACACACACACACAATATTACGAGTTTATTTAAAATACGATGTAGAATTGCATCTTAAATTAAAGTTTTTAAGTTGGAATATTTTTTCTATCCGAAATCATCCCAGTTTGAATAGATAGCTCAACTGAGTTTTTGCATTTAAAAAGACATGCGTCTCATTATATGAGATGATATCAAAAACCTTATAATGTAAATTCAACGAAGCAAAATTAATAAGACTACGAGATTTTAATTAAAATACTTGACAAAATGAACGTTCCATGCTTCAAAATAAACTGTAAACGCAAAGTTCAAACTCATTACGAGTATACTATATGGAGGTTTTAATCAAAATACTTGAAAATACATATTCTATAGATAATAATATATTTCTACGCGATTCACATAAAGACCGTGACCGGGTCTCATGTGGTCCTGACATAGCGGGGCAAAAAGATTTTAACGAAACTTTTTCTCAAATAACAAAAAACATCTCGAAAGTTTCTCACGTTTACATCAAATGTTTGTATGTTATTATCGTAGTGACAATTGACAAACAGCAATTAAGATTAAACTGCGGTAGCTTAGTAACCAATTATTTTTATTGACCTCTCTTGCGTCAAACAGAGGCTATCTCATGACTTGTGAGGGCGCACGAAATTTTCCCAAATTCAACATCTTCGCAAATTTGATTTAAATTGAACGTAATATAGTCATTTATTATAAAAAATACATTACTTGTTGGATGTTTCTACACGTTAATGCAACAATAAATAATAAGAGGAAAATAACTTCAATATTGATATAAAAAATATTGAACATGGGAATTGTTACCAACAGCAATTGAACGAAACATCCACGGTGTATACATATATGACGCTCTATTTATGTGGCCATAAAAACAGACACCCACTCAAGATAAAGGAAATAGCAAAGTGTGTCTCAAGTTCGAGCACGGAATTGATAATTTACTATTAAAGAGTACTGTTACTAAATTGCAGTTGCCATAATGCGAAACCGTCAGGTGATTGTAAAATAAATACAGCAAAATAAGGTGGAACCATTTCATAAAAGTTTTAAACGTATTCATTTTATATTCGTTCGAAAATAGGTCTTACTATAGGAGGTTTTATGCCTAGAAATAAAAGGTACATTATTCGCATGAAATTAAATCGTGTATAACTTTTTAATTATTCTTCACCATCTTGCCCAGAGAGCTATCATTCCAGAGCATTAAAATACATTACAGACAAGTTTTGTTTCGTATACTTGGCTTTACATGAGCATTTTATGCACCATTTAAAAATTTTATTCGCGATAATTTGAATCTAGTTTAAACTTTTACTATGACGTTAAAGTTTAAATTGCATTTGAAATCACAGACTTGCGTACTAACATTTTTTCCCAACATTCCAGTTTTCTAAATACGAGAGTGCCAGTAAATGCCACGGCCAATAATAAAATTCTTTGACTTATGCTTAAATATCATGACATTCAAAAAATATTCTTGTTATTAAGAGAATAGATCCATAATAGAATACATCAATATAGGTAATTGAATGAATGAAGTGAATGAATGAAGTGCCACTCATTGCCATAGTAAGCTATGAATATTTTATAAAAACATTTATTAACAGCAATTCAATTGTTTAGTGCCGTCAATAGTCAAGTAAACGCGTTTTTAACAAAATCGACGAAATTTGATAATGGATAAAGGCCCGTTTCTAACAAATATTAATTAACGAGCAAACTGAAGCTTGGTGACATTTTAAAATATTTCATTAAATACCTAAGTTTTATTTTCGTACTCATCATTATCACTGATACCGCAATAAATTAAATAAGTGGCATAACTATCTGAATCTTTATTTGCTACCGATGTCAAAGTATGAATGACAAACGCATTTCAAGAGCAAAGAATGTCGAAAGAATGTTGATAAAATATAAAAATCGCTCGTAATGCTCAGTCATGTAATACTTGGTCAAATAGGTACTGAATTAATTGTACTGTCAATAATGTGTACTATGATTATGGAAAATGCTTTTGTAATTAAAAACAAAACTACTAAAGATAAGATCACAATGAAGAAGATACGAAGACGAAATCCTGACATTTAACACCTAAATTTCACGATCGATACAAAATAAAAAGTTTTTGATGTTTTCTGAACCAGAAAATCTTAAACGATAAATAATCCGTCCTAGAAAGTGTATTGAAAAAGAATGGATCTCGTATATAAATGTTATGAAAAAGTAAACGCATCAGTCACGGAACAGATGCTTGGTGAAAACTAGCTAAAACGAGCATCTAGACTCGATGCAGCACGGTCTGGGCTCGTGTTGGTTGCATGTTGCTAAAGATAGATCTAATAATTTCCTATCAGATTATTATATTATACTCAAACATTTATTTAGTACTGTTTCATTTTATTTTCACAATTTCAAAAGCATTGCTTCTTTATAATTCTGGTTTGTAGGTAAAACAACAATGTAAATCTAAAACATTAAGAAAACAAACAAAAGCTAAATTAAATAATGAAATCCTCCTAGCCAGTTTCGGCCACGGCGGCCAATCTCAACGGAGATCAGCCAGGTACGCAGGAGATATTATAGTTCACAAGCGTGTGCGCAATACACAGGTGCACTCGCTATTCCTTCACTCTCATAGTCCGGTGAGACGGAAATCCGACATGACCGGAGAGAGATCAGGCGCAGGACCAACGGCTTTACGTGCTTTCCGAGGCACGGGGGTATCACACCGCCAACTTCCTGACTCCGAGCTGCGACTGAGTAATTTTTTTTTTAAGATGGAAAAACCCAGTTACAAAGTTTTTTGGCCCGACCCGGGATTCGAACCCAGGACCTCAGCACACAAATCGTACTCGTAACGCGTACGCAATACAACTACGCCACCGAGGCAGTCAAACAAAATTAAATAATATTACTTTTATCACAGTGCTAAGTAATTCTGATAAGAAAAAATGCAGGCTTTGTGTTTGTCTTTTGCTCTGTGGGAAATTTATCTTCAAAATGAGCAGTGTAACGAATTACATAGTCTAAAATATATTATTAAGTTTGTGCAAATTCAATAAACATTTTAACTTCTTTCATTGAGACAATATTTTACAATGTTCTTTCCACTTTCCTCACAATATCATGAATATTTTTATGCATTTGAGCGTGTTAACCTCCAAGTATAATCTCGTAAATTGTTCAAATTCTTTTAAAAAACGATAAAACTAATGATTTCCATGAGCAACTCATAAGCTAGATAACCTCCATGAATCCTCTTCAAGTTCAATGGCTTTAACGATTGTTTTTTCGCCCAATTATTTAGCTAAAAGTTTACGGGTTGTGGCGTAATACTGCAACCTTGGCTCTCTGTTTGTTTTATACTTATTAATCTTGAAGCCATTTCTTGGCGGGCTTTGTTTACGACGTCGATGTCGGTGTTTACGAATTCGTCGACATTGCGATATATAAACGTTTGAAGAAAGTCCCGCATGTTGCCCACCTGCTGTACCGGTATAGGTTAACATGTTACTGATATAGAAGTAAGGTTACTGCTTGCTCAACCTCACAGTAACCTTTATAATGCTTTACGTATAACTGGTTAAAAGTTCCTTATAAATTAGTTGTGTTTCTTCCGCATTTCTAAATAACACGCTGTAAGTAATTTTTGTATTTCAACTTCACACTTAATTGTTTTTTGATGTTATTGATAACATTATTGTTGCTAAAAAGGTGGGCAAAACATCCGGACAATTTTAGTTTGTGGTTCTCATTAACCGACTTCAACCGCAGTTAATTAGTCCCTTCTGAATATTAATGACAGCCAAATGTAGTTGTTCCAAGCAGATTTGTTAAAGGCATTGTACGACCGGCCGCGACCTTGCCCGATTCTTTCGGTCATCAGTTCCTGTTGTAGATAGGCATCAATACCACTATGAAGTTTTTGTCCGCTACCAACTTGCAGCTCCCATTCTGACTCATTGAATAGAATTGTTCGTTTTAAATAGAAACGGTTTAGATAAAATAACCAATCACCGAACACGGAAATTCAACGCAACGCCGATTTAAAACTGACAATCTATTTTGGTTTTCTTTTATGAATCGATATATGAAAATATAGATGGACAAACGAGACTGGAATATGGCCAATTGCGAGGAATTCGCCTTGACCACACGATTGACAACCTTGGGCCGTGTTGGAATGATAGCAAACGAGTTTATCGATTGTGAATTTTAAGACATAAGAAGCATTAAAGCGACCGTTGAAGCGGTTGACAGAGTACGCATCGCGTAACTATCGCTTGTAACGGCTGTAAATGGGGGCAGTTATGTACGATTACTGGTTGTTAGTAACATGAGATAAGTGTATGTAATCAGTTATCGTCGTACCAGAGGCATAACGATGTGATTTACCCGCGCTCGAAGGGATTGTTCCTATCCCTCCCGCATAGGCAGACGATGGTCTTGTTGACTGAGAGCACGATCAGTGAGTTGTGCTCGAGGACCACGCCAACCTCGCAGTTTTCCTCTTTACACTTCATCGCCTCCACGGCGATAGGAGCGAAGAGCATCGAAACGCGGACACTTCACAGGTTATTTGATTGAGCGGAGCAACAGCAACGTGAGCCGGACGCGCGTTTTGGCGCAGACTGCCAGACTACCACGTATTCCGACGGTGACTATTTGACTGCCTGAGCGGCGGCGCCGGCCACCACGCCTCGCGCAGCGGTGGGTGGCGACTGAACTCACCCGTTACCTTATTGCTATGTTATGGGGACCCGACCCCGCAATGCGAAAGTCCTCAGTAATTAACCGACACGCGGCAATTTGCATTCACTTCCATATTCACCTCTATCGATTAGTATGACAAGGCAGACTAGAGCTAACCTCTGGAATAACGCCAGTTGATATGTTTGATCTTTCTGTCTAAGGGTCATAGTTCATGAAGGCGTCCCAGGCCCGGCACGATGCCGTCTCGATGCTACAAGCGTAGACTTGTTTAGCTTTCCGGCGCTATGAATACGTAATGATCACATTAGATTTTCAAAACGACATAAATCCTTTTGATACATGGTTACACTAAATCCATTGGTCACATGACAACAGCTGGCGGGCGTTCCTAATTATCACATTGTTTCTCCAGGTCTTTCAAATTCAAATGTAACTAAGAGCCGAGCTTGTTATGCGGTCGACGTGGTTGAACTGAATACACTTGGACGTCAACGGATATCGGTGCCAGCTCGCATTAATACATAACAAATAGCGCTGTCTGTCGGAGACAATCGACCGATCATTGCATATGTAACAATACCGAATATTTACAAATTCATGTTTCATGTTCATGCCCACGTTGAGATAAGAAGAATGCTCGAATGAATGCAAGAAAGTTAAAACTAAAATTAAATTGGAAAGTAGGTGACCTCTATCATGGTTTCGCATCCTTTGCTTTGAATTTCACTTTCGACGTTTGTTTAATTTCGTTTTCTTTTCCATAGTTATAAACACATTGAGGAATTACTTAATACAATATTGTTATGTGCCTTAAGACCAAATATAAATAAAGATAGAATGTCCAAGAAGTTTTAGCAAAAGTCATGGCAACTATTCATAACGGTTAACTATTTTGATCATACGATGACGTGAAGGCACCGCTTTAGTATTATGTAACCATTATAGATAATGTAATTGTTACCCTAATGGTACTTAGATTAGATAATTCAGATCATCCAAGTCTTCATGCAGCTACAAATCGCACGTCACACATAATTGACCTTTTTACTGTTCGGGGTATGAGGTCAACATTAAATTTAGAATAAATCAATTTACAGGCATGTTATTTGAAAGAAACATATTTTTCAATATATGATATTTGCAATGTACAAAATATAATAAAAGTCACGTTCGGAAATAAAGGTAATAGCATTAAATATAAATATTCATTTATTTATAACAATACCAGCACGTACAAAAACATATTCTTTATTTTCTACAGACATTTACGTTTGCATCATTAAAGCAAATATAAAATATCGTTCGATATCAAGCTTTTATTAATAGACAATGTTATTTTTGGCGCTATATTCGTAGACGTCGACAATATGCTTTATATTCCCATTGGCATTCGTGTTTCCAAATGTTTGAACGGTAACAATATTTGGACATTGTATTTTTTATTTTAAAGAGGTTAACGACAAACATAACTGGTTCCTTTATCACTTACAAATCCAGCAGTTTGTTAATCTTAGTAAAGATGTCGTCTGACCTCAAGAATACAATTGAGACTGGTCCCGTGACGGTACTGACACACCAAAATAGGTATTTTCAACTACCTTTATAAATAGCTCTTGAATTATTCCATTCGGCTGTGTATTTCGATATTTGCAAATAATTTTACGAATACGAAGGGATATTGCGTATTGTGTTTCAAATGTAAATTGGCTCTGCTCATACATTTTATGGACGTGGGAAATCCGCGCCCTGGCATGTTAGCCATGGTCCGCTGATGGCGACAATTGATGACCTCGATGGTACTTTAGAATCGTACCATTGTATCGGCAAAGCAAACGTTTACGTAATTTAGTTTCTCTTCCCTTTAGTGTTACTTTACCTGTTATTTAAGGTTATATTCATATAAATATCTACGGTATTAAAATCATGGCAAACTTTAAATATAGATTTCAAGAGGAGGAATAATGCGATATTTCAATTATGCTGAATTGACGAGATGGTTCGGAGCAATAAAACAATAATGAAAATCTTATCAATGAAGCTAAATAAATTCCGTGAAATATTTCGGTTAAAACACAAGAAACTTAGAATGTATTGGATGGAACGCAAAATAAAGTCAATAGAGGTAAAAGCAGTCAAGCGGGTTCTTAAAGCTGAAAGTGAAACATAATTAGTATAAAACGGACTTTGACCGTGATCTTGTTATTAAAACGGTCTAGAAAAGCGTATGGGTCGTGTTACGAACGTACGTTACACCAAATGAGACACGCGGTTACTTTAAAACAGAAAGAAGAATAAAATACGTTGATTTGTGACTTTTAAACAGCTAACAGTTAGCTAAAATAAACACAGTTTATTGTAAAACTGTAATGTCCAGGCAGACAGTGAAATTTGGCAAATATCCAAGAGACGATACTGTAGGGACCTTGGCTATTCACCGCGTTATGAGTTTAATGGCAAATTTTGTACCAATATTTTGTTAATGCATATCATTATGAACATTTGCATAATTCTGTGGCTAATAGATCACCTTGGAATATTTTTGTCACAATGTTATTTGGTGTAGATATTTTTTAAGCAGATATTTCAGCGTTATTACTACATTACCTTTGTTGTTTCATTTCTCACTTCCTAGCCTTGCTCTTGAACTTTATTTTATTTATTTAACTTCGTCCTTAAAACGTTACATAAATTAGCCCTCTTAAAACTGTATTCCTTATTGATCGTCCAATCGTTTTTAAAACCAAATAACATTTTAATTTTATATTTATTCAAGTGCGATATATTTGTATACCAGCTAGCAACAGAAATACCGCGCGCGTGACGTAGTGAACACTAATCTCGACCGGCCACACACAAAGCTTAGGACATAGGGGTTAAAATATCTCGTGTATTATCAAACACGTTTAGCGAATGATTCCGGCGATTTTGAAATAAATTATAATACTCATTTCGCTAAAGTGTCAGTTGTTTTTTTTTATTGCATCGAATGATGAGACGAGCATGCCGTTCGCCTGATGATAAGCGATACGACCACTCATAAACATTAGAAACACCATCCAACACCTTGAGTTACAAAGTACTGTGTGGCATCATTCCACTGCGCTCGTCATCCTGAGACATAAGATGTTAAGTCTCATTATGTCCTGTAGTTAGACTAACTACAATGTCATTTAAACCGAAACACAACAGTGCATGCACATTGCTGCTTGGCGGTAGAAATAGACATTGCGGTGGTACCCACCCAGGCGGACTCATACATATGAGAGTCCTGCCGCCAGTAACCACCAGTTGTTACTTGCTAATCATTCCATTTCAGAAACTTAGTCATTACTTACCTACTTTTGGAGGTTTTACCTTATTTTACACCAAAATATTGAGGAAAACTCACGAACGAAGGTGTATTGTGTTTAATTCTCTTTGTTTGCAAATCAACCGTACTCATATTAGCTATGGTTTTTATTAGGCAGTTAACCTAGAACAATCTAGTTATTACCGTCCATGACAAAACTAAACTGTTAATTAAAAACATCCTACAAACAATTTACACGACTAATTGTAATTGTAACAGCTTAATTACAGTTCGCAGATGTATACCATTGCGGAAACATCAATTAGAGTTGAGGAGTATGTTACAACTAAAACTGTTGGTTTTGATCGGTTATCTTTGAGCTATGCTACTTGTACGACTTCAGTGGCTTCTGTTTCGCTTTGTGACAAACCTCGGACACTGCAATTAATGTCAGTATACCAGTTTGTATAGTTCTTGAATAGTTATATGGTAATTTAGTTAATAAAAAGTTGTGTAGGAACCACTAAATAACGATTTTGTATAGAGCAATGCGATAAGTATATATTATTTTTTACTGTTAACTAATAAAAATGAAATACCCTACACAATAAATATTGTAAACATTTAAACACAAATATTTTGCAGTAATACTCACTGAAACCTAATATGATGTAGTGTACTACAAAAAACAACAATTTCCTATTCTTACTGGGCCATATGCCGTCAATGGTAAACCGCTTCCCCTGATCCTGTATCACTATGGCTCCCTGCGTCTATCTAATCCGATTTTTAATCGAACGTGTCATCATTTGCCGATAAAGTACGAGTGTCCGAAGTTAGGTGCCGTCCGGCGTTACGGGACTTCCCCCTATATCAAGACACTGTATTAGACAGAACTAATTACAATAATTTGATGTTCACATACATATACACTCACGCCTTTAATCCCCGAAGGGGCAGGCAGAGGCGCAGCTAGTGCACCCACTTTTCGCCATTATTCCGTCCCATGATGTGATAGGGGGCGAGCCTATCGCCATATCGGGCACAAATTCCAGACTCCGAGCTGATACTGAATAGAAAAATTCAATATCACTTTGCCCGACCCGGGGATCGAACCCGAGACCTCAGCTTTGCAGTCGTACTGTAATACCACTACGCCAACGAGGCAGTCAATTAGTAATTAATTTCATTAATAATTTATTCATTTTAAATTATAAAATACTAGAATCACCATCTATGTATTTCAGATAATGGTATTATGTTATTTCGGCTTGTTTTTATCACCTTAAGTATTCGGGGTTTGATATAACAAATTATAATTTAATGTGAAGATTTGAATTTTACAGCGTAAGTGCTAATTACTTCCTCGAATGATCACTACCTAATAATATCTGTTTTCTGGTTTAAAAAACGTTGAAAACGACTTAGTTTTCCGTGTCACGAATTGTCTGTTGTATAATAGCAGAATTAGCAGATCATTTAGTTACACAAGATATGTTACGTCATATTACTATGGAAAAAGTGATCATTTTGTAACGAATACAATCAGCATAAATTACTTACAATGTCCTTAAAAGTTTCTTGAACGAACACTTAACAAAACTTAATATAAACATATTTTCAGTGCTTTTACGACAAATACTAATTAATTGTCGAGTCAAATATTTTTTTTGTCAAATAACTTCCGTAAATGATTTTCTATTATTCGCAGCGCCAAGTAGGAAGATCCATGCAAGTACAAACGTCGCAATCAGCCGTTGACAAGATGCGAAGCGAATCATAACTACCCGCGTATATTTTTAAATTAACGTTTTGTTGCATATTTTATCATTTCTTGGAGTTTAATATGCGGGATGTTTCAAAATGACTCATTTATATGTATTCGTAAAAAGTTAAATAAATACTATACATTTTGATCGTAAAATAAAAATAATATGAAAAAAATTACCAATGCAGAATACTGAGTACAAAAGTTATTTTTTTTTTAAATAGAGCCATGAACAACAAAATCCAACTTTATCCTGACAAAAGAGAATGAATGAATGAACAAGAATGAATATTTGACCAATTTTGAATTAACGCCTTTGTGTAAAAGTTTGCTGATATTGAACCCGGATTTCAATACAAACAGTAGCGTATTATTAGTACACGTTTGAATTTACTACAACGCGACGTAAGGTCATTTTATCAGCCTGCGTTACCAACCGACACGAACCGGCTTGATAATTATTATTTCTAAAATGGAGTCACCTTGGAGACAACATTTAGCAATTTTTAATCGAGTGGCGTATTGTGTACATTGGACTAGTTTGTCTTCTAATGTTGGTTGCAACTTTGGGCTGTCGCCAGAATTATGCCGGCCTAATACTGGACCTCTAGTCTAACGTGTAAAGTCATTAATTAGGTACTGTATTAACCGAAATGAGGTGTAGTCATAGGCAAAACTAAATATTAGTGATTATTACATAACGGTATTATTATTTCATAAAGTAGTCTTTAGTAGGAAGTCCTCGGTGGCGTAGTTGTAATATGGTATGACTGCAATGCTGAGGTCTCGGGTTCGATCCCCAGGTCGGTCAAAGAGATATTGAGATTTCCTATTCAGTATCAGCTCGGAGTTTGGAATTTGTGCCCGATATGGCGATAGGCTCGCCCCCTATCACATCATGGGGCGGAATAACGGCGAAAAGTGGGTGCACTAGTTGCGCCTCTGTGTATGTTTGTTTTATAACGGTATTTGAGATTTCGTTGAGTTAATGCGAGTTTTTGCGCCCCATTTATTGCGACAATGATCTTAGAGTAGTCCCATATGTTCACTGTATTAATCATCTAGTATTAACTTGTTTACACTGACTTACCTCAAAGTAAAGTTATCCGAATAAGCCACTATAGCAATGTTTTACATTTATGTAAGTGCACAAAAATGTATTGAGCCATAATTTAAATGATTTAGTATTAACACGTTTCATCATTTAAATAATCGTGATTTTGAACGTGTTTATGGATTTTTTGTGACCAATAAATATGCAAAAAATGACCAGAAGTTACTGTAAGTATTTTTAAAAATGGCATTGATGTATAAAAGCAACAAACATGTTTGCTTGTTTGTTACCACAAGGTTTACTGCTGTCATTGCTAAGCTATGAACAAGGATGTAAGGGCCAACGAAACGTTAACAACTCTTACCAATAGGAAAACTTTAATATTTTTTTATTGAATTCAATAATAGACATTTACGTTTTATCTGTTTCTATCTTATTCATAACTATGTGTTGTTCGCGGGTTCACCCGCGTGAAAAACCTTTACCGCTAAAAAAAAGTACGACGCCCGCGACTTACTAAAGAATATTGACTCATCAAGCCCCACGAGGGACGCCGGCGTCCATCGCCCGCGACATTGACTCATCAAGCCCCGCGACGGACGCCGGCGTCCATATCGTCGTGATCGTAGAACAATGACGGATCTGCAATTTAGCATGTTTACAGGAGAGCGCTCTAAAGTTTCGGAATCAGTTTTCGTCCCATATTTTTAAAACCACTGATCCCATACACTTGAAAATTGGGAGTATTGATGTATGCCGAGACCTTTGAACAATAATGTACCAAATAACTATCTATTGTGCTTAGATTTCCTTAAAAATCATATGCGTCGATATTCTACGTATGACTATGCGACGTATGTATCAATCTGTCATTATACCACGAATGATCACTGCGGAAATTATGACGGATAGTCGTTTCCGTTCTTATTTTATGGAGTTTTCTTTAAATGTCTTGGGCGGATGTACATTCAACAAATAGAAAATGAAACAAAACAATAATTAAAAGACGATTTTATTATTTTAAAATAAGGCAAGTATTAAAATTTGTATATAGGAACATAGGAAAACGTAAAGAAACAAAAAAAATATATATTTTCAATAAATATGAGTAACTTCTATTTATCAGAATAAATAAAATAATATAAAAAAATAGTAACAGTCACAGCTGGTTTTTGCTTAAACCGTATAAATTTTATTATTTTTAGGTAACAAAAATACTAAGTAACGTTCAGGAACTTCTTTTTATTTAAGTCCAGGCCCTATCGGATCAAAATTAAAGAAGCAATAATCATTTAAAATAAATTAATAAGACAATTACTTATTTAGATTCGTCAGCCTCATTAGTTTAAGTATTACCGTGCTGTAACGCCTTATAAAACTCATGGTATTTACTGGATATGATTTTAGTATCATAAAGACTAGCAAGATCTTTAAATTTATCATTAGAAATAGGAATTGGTTCTAGATAAGCATTTTTCAGGACAGTAAAATTATTATAGTTTTTTGTCTCCTTATAACCAAATTCATAGAATCCTCGTCCAAATTGTATTTGTATTTCATTATATTACAGAATATTTCCCTCAGTCCGGCCATTCCTTGGACATTTCAAACATGCATGTAATACTTAAAAATGCTATCTAAATACAGTCCTTTTGATGATTTACGATAGTAATGTGATTCAACAGGTACAAAAGAATTAACGTAAGCACACACAGATGATATATCAACATTGATAATTCATTTCTGATTAATGTGATGTCCACTTATATCTGGTTCAATAGCTGCACTTCTGTCGTATTTTTTCCAGGCAGTCCGAGTTGGTCGTTCATTTATGCCAAGAGTACTTAAAAACATGACTTTACAAAATTTTATCTTAATATTGGATTTGTGTTTTATTTCTGTTTTAGGTAAGAAATATTTGTAAGTGCAGTGTCTATTGTGCTTTAGATCACTTCAAAAGTTCTACATGTAGGTTATTTTTTCATCTAGTTAGCAACGTAAAGCCATTTTCCCTGTCGCCTAATTTCCGTGTCGCTCTTCTTTTGAAAATTTTGCCCCACATTGGAATTTAGCAGTGGCATAGCGGACCCATAATATTTTTTTCAATAATTCGACCTTTCTTTGAGCAATATACCTTCCCTTGATTCGTAAGTTTCTTTCTTTGTACATCTATCCAGTTATCAGGGTTTCGTAAAAGTTTTTTATCAATATTTTTTTTTAAAGTAGCGCTGCTGGTGAATTTTTATTAGAATTCATGGTAATGGTATCTACAGATGGACAATCATAATTATTAGTCTCGATTTGGCAGCAATATGAATTATTATAGTGTGTATGATGGTTGAGTGGAGATGGAATTGGTATAAGTGACAAATCTGTTTGATCAGGATCTTCAATTACAGCAGGGGAAAGTTCAGGTGGTAATAAATTGTTAAAGATTAGTGCCAACGGCATTAGAGAACTAGAATTTATCTATAACTGGGAATTAAGTGATTGCGGACAATCAATTAAAAAAAGGGGTGTCATTGGTTAGTAGGTAGGTAGGTAGGTAAGAATATTTTCTTTCAATGGATGCTACTTCATGATTATCCATATCTCCGTTATTTAAACAAGATGACATGATTAGTTTCGTTAGTAGCTGTCAATGATTCTTGACAATCATCATCTGAAAAGGCATCGTTGTATATATCGTGCATCTCTTCAGCTATGGTAGCCATTTCTGGTCTAAGTGGCGAAAAAGATCGGTCAACTGTAAAAAAGTAAAAAAGAAGACAAAATATGCAAAAAAAAAAACAATCATGACATTATGCATAGTCCACACTTACTAGAATATTGGAATATTGTAGGTATTCAGATAAGAAATTTTAAACTATGAACATTATCTAATGAAATTATTTAACTATATGATAAAAAAAAATATGTATCATACAAATTTGACCTAATTTATAAACAGAAAAAGGACGGCAGAGATAATGTATCCATAGAATAAGGTCGGTTGTACCTAAACGACTGTTATATGTCCATGAAATAATAGCGGTTTGTATTATCTGCTTATGGCAACTGCGTAGAATATAGTCGCATGTGTGTGACCGTCGCCAGTAAAAATGTTTAAAAACCGTTATAATTTACGTTTGTAATTAATAATATAAGTCATAAACACGATTATTTCACAATAATTAATACGACAAAAAATCAACACTGACAGTTGGCAAGAATAATGTCGGTTTTAATGAATCGCCGTTTTAAAGTATGTAGGTAATAAGAGTGCGATTATCTTTTAAAAATAAAATGTAATACTATAATACAAACAATTAAAACTTACCTAAGTTGCATACAGGATATTTGTCTTCGTTGTTTGTTCTTATTTCTTCAAATAATTGGCTATTTGAATCTTGATCAGTTCTATCCGCAATGTAATTATCGTGATTTACTAAATCTAGTATACGTTTAGACCGTTTTGATGCCATGCTTAAATAAATACCATGCCAGTAACACAAATAATTTATCGAATAATGGGTAAACAAAAACTTTCGTGGAGTGAATGAAATAAACGCGGTCTTCCGTAGAACACCGACGACACTAAACATTCGTCGAATGCGACAAGGGTGCCAGGGGCGGGAATTAGCGTAGCATACGGACGGATGCATTAATACGCCACTTTTTTACGCATAGAAAATCAAAACCGTCAGTATTCTATGGCATTACTCGTAAGTTTTTAATAATTTACAAAAATAAAAAATGTCGAACTATAAAGCATCTTTTTGTAAGTTGATTTATGCAAAAAAAAGAAAATGCTATTTTTTCAGAACCGTCGTTATTCTACGATCACGACGATATATACAGGGTTTCCCCATGCATCTATATATATAAGCGGGGCTTGACGTGTTAAATACTTATATCAATAAAGATTATGTACAATAAAGAGTTTATAAATAAATAAATTGTTTCCCATGGGCGCAAATTACCGAGGTAAAAATTACACTATATGTTAAACCGGGATATGACTTACCCGTGTGCCAAATTTCATCCAAATCCGTTTAGTTGTTTCTGCGTTTACTTCTTACAAACATCCAAACATTATCAAAAACTTTCGAATTTATAATATTATAGTAAGAGTGAGATAATTCTTCAAGCATATTATTGGATATTATGGACTCAATACCTTGTATTTTTCTACAGCGTTGCTAACTTCGCGAGTGTATTATTCAGTCCATTTACATCTATCTATTAAACCGCGAGTGAGTCGCAAGATTAAAAGTAAAAAACAGTACCTAAAATAAACATCAATTTACGTAATTGATTGAGCTAAAAATATTCAAAATGGCGCCGTCCAGTCGATTTTAGTAATCTAGGGGTTAAATAAAGCATTATACTTTGTTTCGCCGAAGCCTTGAAGTCACTTGAACCGAAGATCTGCCATTCCTTCGCCTTGAGCGAGTGATTAGTCTCGAATTGTGTGAGTAACAACTTTTGTGTGTAATTTAGTCTGTGCGCATTACGTCAGTCTAAATTCTGTAATCATAGTGCAGTTTAAAAAAATGAAATGAAGGTAGATTAGAAACTGGTTATGAAATTGGCATAATAATGTCAATTTACATAAGAATTTATTGGAATAGAGTTGACCGAAGTTGTACAAAAACTTAAATTAGTTATTGAAAATATCAGGTGTCATGCTATTTTTATTCAAGCCAATCGTGAATAAGGCCTTTCAAATATTGTTAGGACAACAATATATTAAAATATACTAACTTTTTTCTAGAACGGTTTCCTTATTTTTACTATTGTATTCATGTAGCTGAAATGAACCATTAATATATATATATATATATAGCTTTTATCTATTACTAGTAAATATTATATTGTATAAAATGGCTATTCACAATGTCAATTATTCAAGTATCAAATAACAATACTCAATTCACTAAGGCAATGTCTACCAATGAACAAAACAAGCTGTATGATTACGAATCCTGTGTTTAGTCTGAAAATATTAAATGTTGTGAAAGAAATGACATGAGGGAATGGAACGTAACGTAGGAAGAAAAAGTTGGAATGATGGTGCTGTCAAAATGCCAAATGTTTAGCCACTGGACCATTAAACGTTAAGATAAATAGAATTAATTATACGGCGCCAATTAAAATGTAGTACATTAAATTCAATCATTAATCTGAAAGTAATTCTTTAAATTTGTTAGATCTTAGGAGGCTTTAGAAAGTAGATATAAACATATTGTTTTAATTCTGACTGAACAAAAACTATCTAAACTGTTTGTAATTCTATAGCTCTGTACATTATGGTTAACTGTGTATCTTTAAAATGATTCCTAAGTACTTATATTCTCGTTAACACCTAATTGACAAGTGCTTTGAAGGCTTTCTAGTTTACCTTGGTTTTCCTTATTGTTTACTTGAAGCGACAATCTCAGATTTTATTCAAGATTATGTTTAAATACAGGAAGTTGAAAGCAAATTCAAGATATAATATGACAGGGCTCAGAGAAATAATAAATGTTAACAGTTAAAAAGACAACAGTTCCAACACAATTGAAATCTACCTGCATGATAATATTGTTAACATTACCATCAGTTAATGCTGCGTTTTCAAAACAAATACCTTGTTTAACTGCTTCCTTGAAATGTGAAGCTGCGTCATTAATCCTGTCTGTACGTTCTTGTCTAACCGAACTTTGTATTGAGACGCATAATGACGTCAAATCAGCAATAAATTCCATCATGGCCGTCCTATCTTCACAAGAATCAATATTGATATAGAATGATGGATAGCCCGTAAATTTATAACGTACATAATTTGGCACCAACTTTGATTTAATTTTTGATTTACTGGGGTTTGCGTATCGTAAGTAATATGCAGTAAGTCATCATGTATTTTATTTAGAAATTATGGACAGTGAAATATGATTCCTATATCAATATTAAAGCACAATTAGGTAAATAAAGATATAATATTTCTAGATTTTCGCTTAAATAAAACTGATGTAATGAAAGATTTGAAATATAAAAATTAAATTAAAATTTAAATAACCCCCGACACAAAAAAGCTATAAAAAGTAAAATAATAATAGTGTCTTTGTCGTTTAAGTACCTAGTAATATTTTGACCCAACCGTCGTCGCGTCGAGGGACCGCTAAAGAAGTATTTTTATCTCCCTGGTCCGGAGTTCGGTCCCCCGACGTGAGGACGCTTGTGTCAAAATATTACTAGGTACTTAAACGACAAAGACACTATTATTATTTTACTTTTTATAGCTTTTTTGTGTCGGGGGTTATTTAAATTTTAATTTAATTTTTATTTCAAACTTTTTAAATTACTTTATTCTCCATCCTGGGGCCTTGATAATCAACTATCTATCACCTACTCGTTGAGCCCATCCTTATGAGCCCAAACACACTATATCTGCTATAAGTTGCTAAGGAGTTGGGTATCCCGCAGACTACTTGATGCCGCAGCATCAGCTCATGTTTACTAATATATTGAATGTCACAGTATACCAAATTTAAAGTCAATCGGATTTTTTAAGTTGCAAATGAGCTGATAATCCTCAAACGCCTGAACAGATCCTCATAAATTATAGCTAAGAACCATCGCAGTCACATCAGCTTTCAAACAAAAAAAACCGCGTCCAAATCGGTCCATTCGTTTGAGAGCTACGATGCCACAGACAGACATACGGATACACAGATACACAGATACACAGATACACAGATACACACCCTAAACTTATAACACCCCTCTTTTTTGTCGGGGGTTAAAAATGTCAATATTCGTGTTTTGTTCTTGATAATTAATTGAATAATAATGACAATCAATTGTCTTAGACTTATAAAAGACAGTTTATCGGAATGACTGGAATTTTTATACAATGACAGAATAATAACTTATCTAAATTCACACGTTGCGAATATAAAACTGCAAAACAAAGCCAGCTGCATCGCTGAATAAATCAGGGATTTTAATTTAATGTGCAATATACCATTAAAATATTCTTGATTGCGTTGTCTATTTTACAGTATTTTACTTAAGATATATTGCTTCATAGACGACTAGTATCAAAGAATCTTCAAACGTACGTTTACGTTGAGATATTTAATTTTACGATTCAAGAGTAATCGTAAAAATATTTATGTCTAGAAGTATTTTATTACCCACTTTGAATATTACAGTTATTATACTATAAATATTTGTAAAGTTACTTGTGGACTCTTTACCTTTAGTAATTTGGCTATCAGTATGACCAATACTTTAGATAAACTATATGTTTTAATAAAGAATGAGTTTATATTGTGTTTAAGCGTTACGTTGATTCATCTTCCCATTCAGTGCTAATAAATTTAGAGGTTTTATGCAGAGCTATAAATATACATTGTTCTTCAAAATAAACACTGATTTATATAGAACAAAGGCAACTTTTCTATACCTGAAATTCGCATATACTAAAAGGTAGTGTCAACAATTATTGACGTCATTAAATTTGCCGCTCTAAACCTGATCACCCGTCCTCTAAAAGTACCTTGATTCTCAAGAATACTACGATTCCGTGAATAATATACATTGTGCCTAATTTTTTGGTAGTGTCACTTCAGTAACCAGTTGAAAAGTTCTTGTTCAGATTGCATCGTGTACATTCTAAATACACCTTTAAAAAGATATAAACCTCGTTCCGACTTACTTTATGGTTAAGGCCAGCAGCACTATTATGAGCCCCACAAGGGCCATGGCAATCACGACGCCGCATATCATGTAATTCGCATCATTTGGGGCATCTGAAACAATCATAACTTCGTGTAAGAACAATAAATGTACACAATTAATGGAAAGCTGGAAGACTGCTCTAGGCAAAATATTATGGCGTCCAATGCTAGAAGCTTACACTCATTGGGTGAACATATAGATGAGGAAGAGTGAGACGTTTATTTTTGGGTTTGTTAGCTACATTGACACAAACGATTTTTATTAAAATGACATAATATAGGTCATACATGGGTCACTGTATGTTATGTGGGACGACTGTGAACTCGCAAGTTTTTTTTGTGTAGGTTTATTAACAACTTTTGAGGAAAGGGAGATGGGTCATTACTGATGAGAAGAAAAACCTCCGACAGTCTTCAAGTCATATTGTATGAACAATAAAACAGTTTAGTAGCTTCACTTTAAGTTAGGATGGAAATGATGGCGTGAATCTTAGTTGACTATTTTCATTCCAATATTAATTTGAGGTTAACTTTACATACAGTACCGTCATTAAAAGTTTTGGAGGATGAGTATAAAATCAAAAACGATGTTCAATAAGAAGTCAGTATTAAAATGGAACAAAAAGTATAGTGACGTGTGACGACAATTGAATAAAATAATATTTCCTCGTGTGTCGATGTTCAAAATAACTTCAAAAATTTCAGAATAAATACTAAAACTCTATTTTCTCCGTTGGCGTAAGTATTCAAATATTAGGTATTTTGTAAAAACTATAAAGAGTAATATTATTTTCATAGATAAATATGTTTTTTTTGCTTATACCTATAGTGTGTTATAAAGCAGAATTTTTACTTATCTAACTTTAGCTATATTATGAAGAAGCTATGCGGTATCGATGTATGTAAAAGATTAACATATTATTATGTCATACATAATTCCTAAAGCATAATGTCCTTGACCTTATTAATCAGTCAAATTATCCATATCAAAGTAAAATGTAAATTCTAAAGATTTATTTCAAAGATATAAATACCTACTAAGTTAATTGTAAACGGAAGTTCTTCATTACTTTAAGTAGTTGCTAAATCTTCACTGTCATCACATTTAAACGAAGTATCAAATGATATAATAATGACTGTAAATTATGTTTTGTAATGTGAGACAACATTCGTACTTTGTTTGTTTACGTGGACTTTGATTACTAGCTAACCTACGCCACACTCCCTTCATTTCCTTTATGGACGATAAAACATCAGGTAGTAATACTAATTTCATGGTAAACATCAGCGAAACGATTTCGCAATATCCATTAAAGTTTCTATGACGTTCCATCATAATAAATAAACTGTAATGAGACATTATGTATGGTGCATTGATGTCAATAACTACGTAGATAAAAGACAATTCAAGAAAAGGCACAATAGCGGCGATGACGTATTAAAAGCTATTATTCCTGTCGTCATCACTCTATACAATCAGTAATATCTTCTAGAATGGCCATCAATGATTCTAATTCCGCATTGAATGTTTCCAATTTTTAACCATTTGACATTCGTGCTTGAAGTAAAATGTTCGTAACATTCACTGTATGGTTCCTAATCAAAAACTCGTTAGCAGCATCCGTCGATACAAGGACAAATTCGACCAATTTGATGCCACTGAAAGGCATGTAACTATTTATACTCAGGTTTCCTAAAAAACTTAGGTTTAAATGAATTAAATGCAAATGGTATGCTTACGTCAAGCAAGCAAGCAAAGGTGTTTGACTAAGGTCCAAAACTATGTCCAGTAATGTATCAGCCTTAAACTTGAATTCCTGTACAACTGAGAAGATCTGAGTCATCAAGGTTGCATTTGGTAATAATATAACTCTTTTGGATTAATTACAAACGTAAGTAATTTGATTGATTTATCAAAAGTTATCGGCATGTTCTCTTTTAGGATCTGCAAGTACACGAATGCCTATATGGTAAAATCAAACAATTTTATTGACATATTGATGTCATTGTAAAGATATTCTTGTGAGCTGAGGTCCAATCAGAAATTGTGACGTCAAGGGCAACACTCTTACTTAATGTCGGTCCGTGCTAATACA
The DNA here is from genome assembly GCA_949316025.1 of Lapara coniferarum. NCBI lineage: Eukaryota > Metazoa > Arthropoda > Insecta > Lepidoptera > Sphingidae > Lapara > Lapara coniferarum. The sequence continues at coordinate 14,924,100 of OX438925.1, read as the reverse complement.
AGCTACAAAACAAATCATATAGGTAAAAAGAAAATGCTAATTTGTTCTTGGAATGTTAAGCTATTTGCTTGTTTATTCGTACGTGTGACTATGCTTTGTACGTAAACAAGATGTTTATAACATTAAGTTTTACATTTTTACCAGTATTTTGTCGTCCTTTTTGCAAAAAATAAACCAGTTGCAGCTTGTTTTTATAACACGCGTTATTTCTCTTGACCCAATTATCTCATTATTAACTCTATTCCATGCGTACACTTTTTCACCCCCGACAGAAAAAGAGGGGTGTTATAAGTTTAGGGTGTGTATCTGTGTATCTTTATGTCTGTCTGTGGCATCGTAGCACTCAAACGAATGGACAGATTTTGATGAGGTTTTTTTGTTGTTTAGCTGATGTGACCGAGATGGTCTTTAGCTATCATTTATAAAGATCTATCTGTTCAGAACTTTGAAGATTATCTGCTCATTTCCTTCTTATATTAATTAATAGCTTTTGCCCGCGGCTCCGCCCGCGTTAAAAAGTTTTTCCGGTATAATAGTCCCGGTTTATATTTTACCGGGATAAAAAGTAGCCTATGTGCATGATCTACCTGTGTACTAAATTTCATCGAAATCCGATCAGTAGTTTTTGCGTGAAAGAGGAACAAACATCCATACATCCAAACATCCATACATTCTTACAAACTTTCGCCTTTATAATATTAAGTAGGATTTACTTTATTTTATAAAAAAGTTACTTCTTTTTAGAGGTTTTTTACACGAGCATACACACACATACTCACACTCACGCCTTTTATCCACGAAAGGGTAGGCAGAGGCGAAACTAGTGCACCCGCTTTTCACCGTGCGTATTCCATGTCATGATGTGATAGGGGGCGAGCCTATCTCCATATCGGACACAAATTCCAGACTCCGGGATGATACTGAATTTAAAATTTAAGGGTTATTTAAATTTAATTTTGATGCTTTATTAGTGTCATAAATTCGTGCATTAATCTAAGCACGCGATATACGAATTCCACATTATAAATTCAATATTCGAGTTCAGAAAAACCCGAACGCTCATATTATAAGTAAACGTGGTAGATGTCATGCACAGATAGCGTTATGTCACTTACATACCCAACCGGTATCATACCGGTCAGTATTCACACTAAGGCGGTTATAGCATCCACGAATGCCAGCCAGCACTTTATTCTCTATGGCATGTTATTTTCACCGCTCGTGACAACCGTGTAGCGTAGCTCATCGCGTTTATCACTATGGAATTGGCATACAGAATACCATTTAACGCTCATTACACGAAGTTAACGTGACACGGCCGCGTTACGATTTAACACTGTCATAGAGAATAAGGAGGCTGACGGTTAGGAACAACGGTTATTAGTTATAATTGTTACTATATATGGTATTCCAGGGAAATCTTTAGGGAGGCTTGTGTTCAGCTGTGGACTTTTTGAGGCTGATGATTATATTTTACTAGCTTTTGCCCGCGGCTCCGCCCGCCTTAAACAGTTTTTCCGGGATAAAAGTCCCGCTTTATGTTTTCCCGGGATAAAAAGTAGCCTATGTGTTAATCCAGGACATGACCTACCCGTGTGCCAAATTTCATCGAAATCCGTTCAGTAGTTTTTGCGTGAAAGAGGAACAAACATCCATACATCCAAACATCCAAACATCCAAACATCCATACATTCTTACAAACTTTCGCCTTTATAATATTAGTAGGATATTAGTAGGATGTACAAAGGTTATTTCAACTAACCCATTATACCTACGAAAATCACGATGTATTCAAAAACAATATAATTTTTTTCCGTTAAGGCATAGTTAACAATTAGTTCTACGTTATGCTTCATCAAAAACGGTAGATTTCAAACAACGAAGCAACGCGATCACTCAGTAGTAGATGCCGTTATGCATTCAAGAGTTCAAGATAAAGTAGATTTAAAATCTTCCGCGAATAAACCAAAGGTAAGAATACTGTCGTTCGTCCTATACCGATGAGTTCAGTTGCATGATTGATAAATATATTATTCAAAATGAGGAATGAAAAAGATATGATGTATTATGTGTTAAAGCTATATAAGCATAAAATGTGTGTATATTTACGACCGCACACATGTATGATTTCCGAAAACTAAGGAAATGCGATTAAGCAGGTTTGATAAAATCTCTGTCAACCGCTGAAAAGGGAAAAGGCGTAATATACAATATACTTAGTAATGAATTATAAAAAAAAAATGAGAATAATCGACCACCCCGCGTTTCCCGTACACAAAGACCAAACAAATGTTAAAAAAGCAATAACTCGGCGCCAGTTAACGGAGTAATGCGCGTACCACTTTGCGGCAATTGAACGGGCCATCCTCAATTCGCTGGCGGTACAAATCGATAACCAGGAAAACACGGCATCAACGAGCTTCAACCGCTTTTTGGGGTGCAAACAAGGTTTATCGTACAACAACCGACACGATAAACTTTCAGGAGTGCTAATAAATTGATGATTAACAACAAACATGAACTACTTTACCGCATGAAGAGAAGTGTAGCGATTAGAAATGTATTCGGGTTGTGCTAAATTTACGTCTAGCTGATGCGAGTAATGTAATGATTACATCATTTACCGACTTTACTGTAGTTTTTAATTATCTTTGCTCCACTTTCGTTTGGCTTATCCAATTCCACAGGCGTCAAGTTGCCAATGGCTTTTTGTCTAAAAGCTATTTCATAGTGCGGGCTAAGTCGCAAAAGGTGTGACTTGCCTTGTATTCTAAAACTTCTTCTAATATTTTGTTTATAAAAATAAAATATTATACACCAAATCAAATTGTGGATTCTTCTTTATTTTACTCAAATTATGATAGTCAAAAATCATTTATCCGACGTTTTGCGATATCTTTTGGAAGAATGACACACATGACATTGTGATATACAAAAAATACATACGAGGAGAGAATAAATGTCGAGATTAACAATAGTCGTGTCGAGGTCGTGGGAAGCATGAATCTATAACAATGCCAATCAACGACAAACAACTGGCAACTCTGGCAAATCTTTGGGCACGTTCCGAACTGTTTACGTTAGAGTAGATACAAATACTGGATGCCAATATGGAAAACATCCGTTTCTATAAAAGAATAGCATACATTATTTGATGCGCCAGACTGGTAATCTACAGAGAAAACTGCGGTTTAACGTTACCAGGAATTAAGTGAACGGGTTTTTTATAGAGGTCGTTTATCTGTCTTCAAGCTGCGAAGTTAACTATTGCTGCTTTTATCTGGGATCTTGATACTTGGTATAACGGTGTTCTGGTACATGGATACAACTTTGATGCTAAATGTGACTGGATGAGGAAGAATACTCGATTTGTCGAAGTTATAAGGTAAAAAAATCCACTAGTCATACACTAGAGGAAGCATGGCTTCAAATGATAATATGGTCTCGAGATAATTAGGAAAGTAAAACGCTTTAGCAAATGCTGCATAATTCTATGTCACATTGGATTTTGTTGAATACAATGTCAATGAAACTAAAAGAATTTCGATAGAATATATTTCGTAAAAACGGAAACTACCTACATTAGAAATAAAATAAAAAATCATTTTTAAAATGTGGGTTTAAATTACCATGTTGGAATTTTTACCATTTTATTTATGAGCATAATATCCACCGTTGAGGATAAAGGTAAACCCAGTGTTATGGTTTTGGAAATTCCTCTGTTATTATGAAGTATCCTTATCAACACATGTCGACTAAAACCACAGTATTATAAATACCTAATTATTAACAAGTTACTGGAATTAATGAACAAAGTGTGACACAATTCAAGGTCCTTCACGATATTAAATTCACACCGCAACAATCAATGATATTTATCTCTTGGGAAATTAAAATGAATCCAACTACTTACACGATTGGTGACAGAAATAAACACGGTGTTCATTTTCTACGCGGGAGATGTGAAGTTACATTACCGGTTCGAATGTAGTTCACAGTTGGAAAGCGAAGTTAAGTTGGGTGTTCTGCGAAACGGAAACGGCAGCACACGTTTTGCAAGCGTTACTTCATGCGTTTCATCTGTCAGAATAATCTCTGTTTCGACTTTCGGCTCAACCGATATGATTATTAGAAAGTTATTTGAAACTGCCTTGATTTAAACATACCTTTCTAATAGAGAAGAGAATACAAGTTAGAGCATTTTTGCAAAAGTAAAAACGGTTACTATGCTGTCCTGTGGACAGGAAAAACAAATTAAAACGCTAATATGGCGTTAATAGGTATACATAAATTCGTTATTCGAGTATATTAAATACAATTAATGATTTTCCATTATCTACTTATACCATTCCGTAGTAAAAGTAAAAGGATGTTATGAAAAAAAAAATACAATGTTACATTACCCACAATGGCTATGAATGTCTTTAAAGGCAAAATAAAACATATTTTATGCTCAAGTTTCCTCAGCTTTAAATGCGCGGTAATTACGTTAAAAAATGCATTTTGTCAGTATATACAAAAAAAAAATCTGGGTGGTTATTGTAACAAAAATTATGTCAATTATTTTACTAACCAGATATCAAAAGGATGTTTTGTAAATGCCTCACGTGATTTAACATGAATATAAGAGACATATGAAAAAGGACAGATCAGTGTCTTCATATTAAGTATATTGTCAAGAAACTTCGGCATATCCATTGAGTTTTATTAGTAATTAAACGTTATATAGCTATTACGTGTAAAAAATAAGTATTTATTTTTTTGAATTTCAATTACAGTAACATTATAGCACGCAAAGAAGAATGAGGAATTTAAAACTTATTCGCAACACTATTTAATAATCGTTTTTGTACTACAATAACCTTTTGTTCGCCATTTTCTAGACGATTCTTCAGTTTTTCACCGTCTGTCATTGGTATAAATAAAAGTCAAAGCTGTTTTGTTTCAAAGTCGCATGTATTAATAACAATATTCACATCTTGTGAATGTGATGCGTCTTAATAGTGTCATGTCTGGACTAATTTAGTTTTATTTAACGTTTTAATTTCTCTTTTATATGCCTACAGGAATATACAAGACTATACTATAAATAAATACTTAACTAACTATACTGTCCGGGTCGGGCAAAGTGATATTCAGTGTTTCTATCCAGTATCAGCCCGGAGTCTGGAATTTGTGCCTGATATGGCGATAGGCTCGCCCCCTATCACATCGTGGGACGGAATAACGGCGAAAAATGGGTGCACTAGTTGCGCCTCTGTCTACCCCATCGGGGATAACAGGCATGAGTGTGTGTATGTGTGTGTAACTATACTGTTTAATGTCTTTGATAATACTCATAATAATAAATAATAATAATACGAGCCCTGTATTACATACTGCCCACTGCTGAACACGGGCCTCCTCTACTACTGAGAGGGGTTAGGCCTTAGTCCACCACGCTGGCCTACTGCGGGTTGGCAGACTTCACACACCCTCGAAATTCTTATGGAGAATTCTCAGGTATGTAGGTTTCCTCACGATGTTTTTTTTCGCCGTTAAAGAACTCACAATACTAATACTCATACTACATTTCAACTACGATTTATACCAGCTTCATATGATATCAAATAAGTTTTAGGATTTACTACAATATTAAAGCCGGTAAACATTATGCAACCGGACAATGAAGTCATATGACACCAAATATTAAAATATATTGTATTGCTCCTGACATACAGTGGAAATTTCCACACTACATATTATAAACGCCGATCCCGCTCATTGTGCTCATCGTTCTGCACACAAAAATTAGAACATTGAATCATTTATGACTAAACGTGTACACGCTAGTAAACACTACATGTAAATAAAAATCATTCAAAACACTGAAATAATTTAATTAATAATTGGCTTAATTGATGACTCATTTGATCCAACTCTGACGTGTATAGACCGATTCAGCCGAACTGAAGTCGTTAACCTGTAATGTGCGCAGGAAAGTTGACACCCAAATAGTGGATCACAAAGGCCTAGCTTGCTGATACCTGGTTAAGTAGTGGCGGGTGCATCGTACCCAACATGGCGGGTTAATGCACTCCGTCGCGCAGGCCTTCGAAGAAATCATCCCGGGATTCGCTCACAGGTCATTATAATTAGAAACTCTACCTACAATGATTAACATTAAATTACACATGTAAAAGCTTGTCTACCTATAATCACGTGTTTTTGTTTGTTATAGAAAACTTTTGTGAAATAGCGTTCACAAATATAACAACGAAAATGTGAAAAGAAAATTTTTCGTTCAAAAACATTCTTTTGTCTTCCGAAATAGTCATTGTTGCTATTGTTTAAAATAAAACAATGTTGAAATGTCGGTAAACGGAAATTTTGTCACATGATGGGACTGCTGCAAAATTATAGCTAATTATTATGTATGTTACTACACAGTTGCCTTTTACAAATTACTGTTTCTTTGCACAGAATTTCTTATAACGCAGTCGGAGATAAATATAATTACTTTGCATATACTCTAGATAATTGATACAAAAATCCGTGCATAATAGCACCAAAATCCAAAGTTCATCTGCAAATCGATATCTAACAACCATTAACCTTGTTTCTAATTGACATCCTGTACCAACCTGATTCCGGCAGGCCTGCTGCTTTCTCCAAGAATCACATAATCTTCTTACGTAAAACCCGTTATTGACAGAATAAAAACCTTTCTAGATATTGTCGGTGATTTCTTTGTCCAATGCGTAACATAATTGTTTATTTTTCCGTTTTGTAACGTCATTACATTGACAAGTTCTGGAAACGTAATTCGACGCAACAGCTGTTTGGAATTTAACTTTTTTGTATTCCATTGCAATTCTACTTTTTATGCATCATCCAATTAAATTTCTATCTTCGGCTCAAATATTTGTACTGCATTTTTGTGAACATGTACAAACACCTATTAGACTAAATAACAAGAATTCTTGAAGAATTTGCAACAAATCGTAATGTAATGTTAGCGTAAGGTCCCATTTGTTTAAGCGTCAAGAACCGTTAGGTTGTAACTTGTGCTAAACAAATTAAACCGCCTTGACTGCATGGTGACTACACTATTGACAGTATTTTACCTTTACCTACCAAAACTTATTCCTTTACATAGTCTGTCTTATTTCAATGAAGTTTCCTCTAGAAGGAGGAAGCTTCTATTCTAACATTTTATTAGAAGAAATTCACATACATTACAATCAACATTATATTACGTAAAATCATCGATTTACATTACACGTGTAACCTTGTGCCTTAAATGGAAGCGGTGCACATGGCAAGTTTACAAAATCAGCATTTTTGTACTTTGCACTTACTTGAATTACTTTTACATCACACCTACTTCTCGTATGACGTGATCAATTCTACCTGTTACCGACCGCTCTATGTTGTGATTTTAATGATGATGCAGATATATTTAGTAGGCGATTTCTACATTGATATAATTTGGATCACTAGCTAATTTTGTGTGTTTTGTCTCTATGCTTGTTGAATCAAACGTACAAAATAGGGTAATATTGCTTCATTAATCTATTCCGTAGCAATAAGTATCGTATTTCAATTGTTAAACCACTAAGGTTGCTTTGATTTATCCATATCGGGCAATAGGAAATGAGTTTTGACTAGAAAATCAATGTAAGGGTACTTTAGATAGTGATATTGCGACCGATTTAGCCATGAATATGCCACTATCACGTTTTAGGACGAAAATAATTTATTATGCAAAACGTGGGTGCACTTAAATCATATGTTTCTTCTTTTACAGAGTCAAATATACTACACATATTAATTAGAAGAAAGGCATTAATAGTAACTGATACAAATAATAATAGTCATAAAAGTTTCCTACATCTATTTGATATTATGAACAACCATCGCAATACAAAAACCTATACGATAATCTTCATTGTGGTTAGGGTTTTCCATTGTATGTTGATGAAACGATTTAGTACTTAGGGCATGCACTTAAGTTACACGTAAAATACCGATGCAAAGTTACGCTCACTTGCACAGGAAGGCAGACGAAACCCACATGTCATTCCAATACAATTCGTAATACATTTAACTTATTGTTAACTAACTTTGCCCGCGTCTCCGCCCGCGAAAAAAAGTTTCCCGGGATAAAAAGTAGCTTGTGTCCTTTCTCAGGCTCTAGACTATCTGTGTATCAAATTCCATTAAATTCGGTTCAGTAGTCTTGGCGTGAAAGCGCGACAGACAGAGTTACTTTCGCATTTATAATATTAGTAAGGATTAGATTGGGTGAATAAGAGTCTGGGAATTATCTTGCATAATTGGAAAGTAAATGAGTAATGATATCTGACATACGATTTATAGGAGCAATAAACTCGGAAGTTGTAGATGAAAATGTGAGAGATTTCGAAGATGGTGAAGATTGTGTAAATGGGAAAATGAGAATCAAGGAAACCTTACGGGCGTTATGTGTACCAACTATAACTAAAATCACATAATAATAAAGCAGAGGAAAACGTATCGTATTGCATAAGAAAGTTTACTCTTTGGCAACACAAAGAAGAGCTATTAATGTTTTCAAAGTAGAAAATTCTATAAAGATCGTGCGTTTAACATTCCTCAAACGTGATATTGCGTTTATTGCATTGTTACTATTACATGTTCCTACGCGTGTTGAAACATATAAGCACGTTACAAAACAATAGCGATTGTTAGAAAAATCTACTGCACGTGAGACGTGGCACTAGATAGTGTTTTAGGAAACTAACAATAGGGATGTTATTATTGCTATAAATTGAATGTTCATAAATTATATGGTACTATTACTTTTATTGGTGATTCCAGCTGGAACAATATAGTAAATTGTTTATTTTATTATTTGTCTTCTTTTAAAAATGACTCCACCGTTTCATCGGTGATTTTATTATTTTTCATCGGTAGTCATTGCATTGGATATTCTGAGTTGCACTAAATGTATTGTATGACATCGACTTTGGTAGCTATAGTTTAATTATTTTCATTTATCAAAACAGGTGCAATAATTAATGATAAATTTCAAAAGGTCGTATGTGTAATTTATAGAAATGTTTTTCCTGTTCTGGAAATCAATTCTACTTTTATACAAAGATCAAGAATCCTGTTTCAGTTCCGATCTAAACCTAAATCAATCAAGCCAAATTATGTTTAACTACATTATCTGTGTAACTAAGAAATATAACAAACGCGTGATCTTGCAGCACATTTGTTCACAAAACATTTTAAATCACGTCCGTCTCTTGTTATCTTCCTTGCGTCAATGTACAAACCTATACAATCGCTCATGCTGAGAATGTGACATTTTTAACACGATGCAAACAGGTTAATCGACTGCGTCACGGTAACGCAGTATTCATGTTACGTTCGAAATAATTGATAGATCCATGAAAGGCGTAGGACAAGACTACTGGCAAATGAAGGTCTATCATTACACAGGTAACCAATTCCACTTGATAAGTGATATCAATAAGATACATTGAGGCTTTATGGCTTGTGGTTGAATCATATTCGATTGTTGTTATGCTGATTGATAAAAGCGACATATTATTTTTTTTCGAAACATTACAATCATTTAAATTATGTTCAAAATACGCAGATTAATGCTCTGAATCCAAATATGTGTATAACTTAATATCGCTATATGGTCGCTTAAGTCAACTAGTCTTACTATCAATTTCATTTTTGATAATAATAAAAGCTGTTTTATACATGGTTCAGCCAATGTAAGCCATTGATTAGCTCAAATAAATTTGACATGTCACAATACTAAATGCTTATTGATAAACCATCCATCACTTAGATCTACGTCAATCTTTATTGTCCCTTGCAGTGCAATTGAAAACCAGAGCAATGATCAGTCTGGACTAATTCGGTAACTGCTTGAACAAGACAGTTTCACTAGTAATATCCGAATATTTTACGTTTTAAAGTACGGAAACGCGGTTCAAATGCGGAGAAAGCTTAGTATCCCATTTTAATGTAGATGTTTAATTTCGTTTTTGTTCACATTTCATAAATATAAGGAAAATAACGATCTATCAGGAAAGTAAACTTTAAACAGCAGACTTTGAAATTATACCTAACCTAAAAGATTTAAAAACGTTTGAATGACTTATATTTGTTATAAAAAAATAAGGAAAGGTTCACAATTTTTTTGTTTCCAATTAATAAAACAGATTGTATAGTATAAAGTGAGTCAACTACCTACATAAAAGTTATATAACATTATAAAGCTTAAAAAATAGATGTGTCATAAGTACAAAACATTTAGTCACCTTTATATGAAACAACCACAAAGTATTATATTTACTGTATTCTACGCAAATTGATACAAGGTAGGTACCATTCTGAATACTTTTGAATATGTATTTATTGGAATATGTATGTATAAGATCATACAAGCAGATGTGTATTTATTTATTTTGTTTATAGGCAAATAGCAATAATGTTCACATCAATAAACATGTCCAAATACATCAGAAGTTCTAATGTTTGTATCAATCATGTTCCTTGCATTTCGATGTTATGTGTTTTATTATGTTGAAAATGTAATGAACCTTAATATATTACTTTGAAGAGCTAGTATAGAGCTATATCGTGGTTAGACTAGCAAGAGCAAAAAAGGATTTTTAGTAGAATTCTGATAAAAGTTGATGGTCCATTCCCATAAAAAACCATACAAGTCCAAAGGAAGTGCTTGCATTCTATCCAGTAATGAAACTTAGTAGCAAGCCAACACTTTACGTCAGCTTGTTAACCAAGCCGCACCATCCATTCTGCAGACAAAAGAATCTATAGACCACAGATTGGCTTCTTCTTAGTGAACTAAATTAGATTTTTTAACAGTATCATATTGTATTACTTCATTCAACAGTATTATGTATTACTTCATTTATTCTTTGCTATATGCACGATGCACATGCAACTACACAAGACGAGTACTAAGATACTAGATAGTAAGTACGCAACAAATACCAGACAAAAAGAGTATAAAGTAAATATTCGAATATAAAAACATGTGTAACGGCTGGATGATTCGGTTAAGCTCCTCTATTTGGGTGGGTAAAGCAGGAACGAAAATAAAACCAACGGATGCAGGATAACCGGCTGGGAATGTAGACTCTCGTGGCCAAATGGACTTTAGTCATGTCTGTTTGTCGCCTTATTTTATTAATACGACTTACGAATTGTGTGTATGAGTATTTGTGGTGTTATTAATGCATGTATATTAGGAAGACGTTGAAAAACAAAGACCTTTTTGTTGCCTTTTTTAAGTGTAAAAAGCCTCAAATATAAGGTATATAATGTTATTTATGTGCGTAATTAATGTTGTATATTCGACTGTTGGGTCTTAATACAGGGAATTGGGATGTAATAAATAAATAAATATCATTTATTATTGTATTTTTCTGTCATGTCTAATTGTATATGATATTCCGTCTTATAATATATGTGATACACAAATTAAAATAGTAATAAATGTATACTTTTCACTATATTTATTTAAGTTATAATAGATACCTATTAATATTTCTCATACATACATGATCCATCACCGTTCTACTGCAGCACGAACTTTTTAATCAACCATTCATACATATGTATCGAGCTCATCATCTCTTTCTGGGTCTATTTTAGAGTTGTTATACCTGTGAGAGGATAACAATTTATTTTCCTGTATCGATTTAATACTATTCTTGCATTTATCTCAATAATAACTAATAAACTTGTTTGAAAGGCTAATTAAGTGATTCATCAAATCACTGACGTGCACCATTCACTTTGTAATTGCTCGGTTTATTACTTCAAGTAGGCATGTAATGTAATAAAATAGCAGATTTAATTATCCTTGAATTCGGTAGAATTCTTTAATTTACTAAACATAATATTGTATTAGTTAGTCTCAAATGAGGATGCAAGAAAAATGACGGAAGATTTAAAAAAAATGTATACTAGTTATTGCGGGCTCCGCCCGCGTTAATTGTTTTTCCAGGATAAAAGTCCCAATTTGTACTTTCCAGGATAAAATTTAGCCTATGTCCTTCCCAAAAACTCACAAACTATCCTCACGCCAAATTTTATCAAAATCGGTTCAGTAGTTCCAGAGATTACTTCCTACAAACAAACTTACAAACTTTACCTCGTGATGATATAAGCGTAGATGAATAATTAAAATGAAAGCCTCATGTTAATCATATCAGCTGAATAAAATTTTAATCTACAACTACACTGAGAAACGTTGTTCTCCAGCCATTGACTCGTACTATCAAGGCAAAGTTAATTTCAACTAATTTACAACTAGTCGTGGACAATAAGTTCGTTCTTATTTATCTACAAGGATATTGAACTAAGAATCGTTGGACACAAATCACCTACAGCCATTAGATTGAATCACTTCCTTTATATGTGCTTGCGATGGTATATAAAAACATACTAAGCATTCGCAGAACTTTGTTACACTTCTTGCGGAGCTATGAAATCCTGGTATTAATTAATTATTATGCATTTATTGTGTTTTAAAGCTGAGGTCTCGGGTTCGATCCCCGGGTCGGGCAAAGTGATATTGAGTTTTTCTATTCAGTATCAGCCCGGAGTCTGGAATTTGTGCCCGATATGGCGATAGGCTCGCCCCCTATCACATCATGGGACGGAATAACGGCGAAAAGTGGGTGCACTAGTTGTGCCTCTGCCTACCCCTTCGGGGATAACAGGCGTGAGTGTGTGTGTGTGTGTGTGTGTTATTGTGTTTTACGTTAGGTTTTTATACTTTTATTGACGCCACATATGTACTAAGTTATAAATATGTTATTCTTATTTTATGCTTGAGTATTGAAGACGCGAACTCTTTGGCTCTATTAAGACAGAATTTTTGATTAGCAAGTATTTTCAGGCCTTGAAATATTATAGTGTATTTAAATATTCTCCCACTTCTGGGCACTTGCCATCACTACGATTGAGAGTCGGTCAGGTCATTAGGATATTAATTTCGACAATTGAAAACAATAGGTATTAAATGTACATTTAAAATACTTAGACTACTATGGCCTGTGCTATATTACTTGCTTCCTCACAATGGATTTCATCTTTAATTTGAACTTCGTAGTATGTACAGTGTACATTATTCTTGGTATTAAATTCAATGATCCAGTTTAAACTGTTTTAGATGTGACAGCAGTGCGTTCTAATTAGAGTTACAAGAAATGTAATAAAACTGGCGTAATTCCTGAGACGTAAAGGAACGGAAATGTCAAAAACGGGAAATCCTTCAAAATTAAATCATATAGAATTAATAGCTAGAAGGAGGGTATTGGATACCTCGAAACTTATCCGATAGATTACTCCCCAGAATATTGAAAAAATACCTATCATAGTGTACTCCAAGATATTTCATTCCTGGGTCAGTATTCATCTAAAAAGATAGGTCAGCATAATTCCGACAACGCGTCATCTCTCATTGGACACCATACGTATACTCAAGATTATACGTACACTCAATCGTACACTTTACTTAACATATGACTCCCTGGTAGTCACTTCGGACAACACAACGTACGCGTACAAAATAATTGAAACTCTAAATGAACTACAATTAATAAGAACCTCATGATGATCACTCCCCGTTTAGTAGTTTAGTGTGATTAATCATGTGATCAATCATACTAAACTAACATGGACTCTTTGATTAATTGTACACCTAGATACACACTAAACGTTTCAAACGCGTCGAAAAAAATAGAGTACAACAATTCCCCACTGAATAAGTTCGAGTGAATTATTTTTTGTTGTTTTTCATGGATATGATTTTCTCTCCTTTTTAATAGAAACCATATAATAACTGGTATCATATGCGCGCACACAAGCATACGCAGAATGATGCAGCGATAGCGTATGACACAGCTGTCACTCATACTAGCTTCAGAAAAGTTGGCCTGTTTGTTTTAGTTTCATTGCAGCACTTTACTCAATCTATATAGGTATATAATTAATCAAAGCATGGACAGTTAGTCGGGTTAAGTGACTAATTGTCCCGTTTCAATGCACTCATATTGACTCAACCGAGCTGATGCTAAATGGATCAACGTGCGCGTCCAATACATTCACTTCCTTCATCTAATGAATGAATAACTAGTGTATGTCTTTCAATAGAGTAAAATGTGCTAATGGATACAATATGGTACTAAATTAATGAGGATATTGAGCCCGAATCCATGAGCATTGTTGTAAAATAGCTGGTGACTTTTAATAGACTTTATTAAGGAACAAAAGTGCTACTTCAAATGGCGGCATATTTCTATGAAATATTGGTACCAACTTACTAATAAACATTACCTATCGAAGTAACTTAAAGCTGGCAATAATAACACATTTTTATTATGCCCTAATACCTATAGGTATATCTGCCGGAGAATAGATTTCGATGTTTTTTTTCAAAAGACCAACTTTTAGTAATATTTTATGAGCAAAAAATGTTTCTTTATTGAAAGCAACGTTAGCGTGGAATTGACCACTGAAAGCTATTTAATATCGACATTGCGTGACCACATAAATAAAGTTTGAGGCCTGATCATTTAGCCGATGCCTAGTAATGGATATCATTTGCCTAAAAGTTAAGGTCAATGAATCATGGTCATGATTACGGAACAATTTAACATGTATAAAATCACGGTGTATAGCGTTAGAAATATGTGGTCTTTTAGAGCTTAGCTCTTAAATATAAAATCACCTAACTGTACTTTGAGGCATATGTGTTTTATGATGGGCTAACTTATGAGTTTCATAAGTTCATAAATCTGTAAGCAGTGCTGCGTGCTGGAGTCTTTTATTTGCTATAACCTAGCTATGCAACTACTAACTAATGCGCCGACGATTATGTTTATCTATCATGTTGGATTTGATTTTAAAAACGATATAAAATCTAAATGACAATCTGACCCATCGCAAAATCTCCGGCTATAAAATACTTTTGACTACTTACTTCTTTTTCTATTAAACTTACAATAATATGTAGTGAAGTAGGTAGGTAGTCCGGCTTAGAATAGTTTTTATACTTTTATAAAACAAATATAATTAGATACAATTTCACAAAGATACCACAAGTTAGTACTTACTACATTTATGGGAACAATGACTTACTTCTATCGAATAAAACAATTGACCTTTTTATTCATGAGCCAAACTAAAGTGTAAAGGCCAGAGCCTAAAGGCCACAGAGCCCAGTAATTTTAGTATTTGTGTTTATTTTATGAGCATTGTTTATGATAAAACTATCAGAAATGGTTGATAGATTTATTAGTAGCGTACTGTGGCTATGAGTCGTGAGGTTTTAGGCACGACTTATTGGTGGGATATCTAAAATTTATGAGTTTTTATTTAGGAACGCTAGTGGTGCTATTGGTGTTGGTATTTCGTTGGGTATAAAGTATATGTGCGTGTGTATAATTATCCGAAACATACAGAGTAGAAGCATCTAATGTGTCTAAGAGAAACTATTAAGTAATATCCGAGAATTAAGAAAATCATAAACGCAACCAGTTCAAGGCGCCTTTAATAAGCCATAATGAGATAAATCATGCAAGGTTTGCAGTTATTGCCTATTAAATAAGGTCGATAATCACGTGTGCAGATATCAATACATTGTAACTGTGCCGGTAACTGTAAGTAAGAGTGAAATAATGAAAGTGTAAAGTGACAAATGGAGCGAAAGTGAAATCGCTAATCTAGGTTATGTTTAGACTAAGAGTAAATTAACTTTAAGATGTCTAGATGAAAACATTAAGAACACTGAATATTCAAAACATTATAATGTTTTTCAATCTAGCATTTGATTTTTCTTGTATAGTTTTTAGGTGATATTAAAATTCGTATTTACCTGATTCGTGACATAATATTACGATGTTCAAACAAGTTGTTTTTATAACGTCAACACTTTTTGATGTTAAAATTATTATTATAAAAAATTAACAAGCCCAATAATTGATGTGAATGTCATTGCCTCAATAACTTCTGAATTTTTTAAATAGTATTAGATTGCGTTTTTGCGGACCTTTTAATCTGAACAATTCTAAACAACTCTACTTTGAAATGTGAAAGGACCTATAACAACAGTAGATAATGCATATCATCGGTTACAACTTATCGTTTAAGAAAATTTGATCTTTATAAGTCAGTATCGGTTGGGTTGGAATTTGTAATAAGTCCTTTAAGTCCGGAATAAGCTATAATATATTAAGCAAATTAATATATTAAGCATATTTTAATGAGCCCGACGGTTAATAATTACTATGTTTAAACTCCGTTGTATAAAGTATAGAATTAAATACAACTATAAGTGCTAAGAGTAAAGTAAATTTCTGAATGACCTTATAAAAATTAAATAAATTGTTCACATCAAAAACAGCAATCAAAATAATTTGTAAAAATTACACAAGTCAGATTCTTATTTTTAAACTAAAATCTATGCAAGTTTATAGACAATACTAGCTTTTGCCCGCGGCTCCGCCCGCTTTAAAAAGTTTTTCCGGGATAAAAGTCCCGCTTTATATTTTCCCGGGATAAAAAGTAGCCTATGTGTTAATCCAGGACATGATCTACCCGTGTGCCAAATTTCATCGAAATCCGTTCAGTAGTTTTTGCGTGAAAGAGGAACAAACATCCTTACATCCGAACATCCAAACATCCTAACATCCAAACATCCATACATTCTTACAAACTTTCGCCTTTATAATATTAGTAGGAAGTAGGATTCAGCAATTGAAAGACCACAGTAAATTTAATACACCTTCAGATAATAGAAAAACATAAGCAATCAAATTCATCCACAATTAAACTTATTTCAGATTTTACTCTAAGACAATTTAGTCCAGCATATCCATAGACTATTACACGTGTAATTGTAATCGCAGAGTACATATTGTGTGGTACGTATTGCGTGACCTCATTTCCCTACATGTTGCCGTCGCGCACCAGTTACACCGGAAGTCCTCACACTCTCATGGCGCCGGCGATTTCGTCTTATGGCACATTCAGAAACATTAAGGATGTGCTTAGAATAATTATTTTTGTAGCTTATATTGTTGATTTATCTATTTCATTATGCACTTTTCAGTAATCTGTCAAAAAATAGTAGCTGTTTTCAATTATTTTTTCTCTTACTCTGATTTTAATTTCATTAACCGCTTTCCTATTCATAATTCTTTTTCTCGATTTATCTTCTGCATTGTATGGATGCACAACCATATTTGGTATATTTACAACGTCACATATTTTACGTAGGTATATTATTTGTTGTATCCGTATTTATTTTAATTTTAAATTCAAAATGAAGTTCAATGTCATATCATTTGCGAAATAAATTTCTCATGTTTCTTCCAAAAACACATTTTCTACTTCATTATTGATATTGACACCAAATAAAAGACCATCTGCTGCTGTACTTCTGTATAACTTTTTATCTAATTTCGTTGAGGTATGTCTTTAGTGTCCCATTAGTTATGCATATTGTAACGAACGTTCTCTTTGCACTGTTTATTTTTCTACGAAATACCTGTTCTTTTGTGCAGATGATTTTGTTTATAGTTTTATTGTTGGATCTATTCAGAATATTAAATCTACGTTTTGCTCAAAGTCTTAAATGGAAGTGGTTTCATGTTTCCATGTTTCAAAACAAAAAAAGTGCTTATAATTGAAAAAGTCGCCACAATTTTGACTTATATCAAATTTTACTGTACAAAAATTAACATCAAGAATCTGTTACTATTGAATAATTCAATTGTAACTAAGTCATAAATCATAATTATAAGTACAAGTTCGTCGTTCCAAGTTGTTATACAAAATGACATCCAGAAAAGAAGTGGATGTAAACAGACCCTTCACTAAGACGAGTTTATGAAAGCTAACTTTAATCTATTATCATGTCAGTTTAGAGGGTGACACCAACTAAATCCTCTGACTCAGTTTTCAGCGCTAACAAACAAGATATCTCATGTAAACTGTGAATCACGACCTACTTAACCACATGGGGTAAACTGTGAGTGGTGTTTCTAAAAATATATTTACGGTGTACAATTTTAACTAGAAAAATATTGAGCAATACGAGAACTGATTTCCCGATAGAGTTGCTAATTAAACTTTGGATATACCTAGTAAGTAATTATCTCGACACGATAATCTTCAGTCCATAATTCCTAGTATACAGGGGCGAAGACGTAGTACGGTATCATCATTCATATATGACGTAATTTTAATGGAAAAGCACATGTTATCATCGTCAGTAACCGAAAAACATACACACTTAATATACTCATATAATGCATTATGTACTCGCTTATATGACTAAGATCTGACATTACGATGATGTATCCGGCGCTACCTTTACTCATGCATGCATTGCTACTGACGCACGGTCATCTTATACTATCGCCTAAGGGCACAATTTAATGTATTCTGGTAATTAAGAAATTTCACTGGTTCTTTACCGTATGGATAAAATATGGACTTCCAAATGTGATCCAAAATGAAGGATATATGATAATTTTCTCTATCTTATGTACCTACTCATTTCTATTTTACCCGTTTAGAGTAAATCAAAACGGTTCAATGCTGCTTAAACTCCGAAAACATAGAAACATAATTGTGAATTTTGCAAAGAGGAATTTATTAATGAAATAAATTATCCATATATTTGAACATAAGAGAAACTGTTCTAATAAGAAATCTTATAGGGCCGATAAACGAAACCCTCTTAATGGATGTCAAGTTCAGATAAGTATTGGGGGCACGGCTCTGTTGCAATACACATTAGTCATGACTGGTCGCGCGAAAGGCCAGCCTTAGTATTTATAATGATAGTTCTTGTTGCAAAAGATATAAAGTTCAGAATCGATGAATGATAAACGAATTGCGGCAGCGTTGGCGTCGGAACGGCGCGCATTATTTTGGAAATTTTAGTAATTTCTTAAGAGATCGTATCTCAATGTTTTTATTATTATCTCCTTCTCAAATTAACCTGATAACAAATGTATTTGGTTATCGGTTAAAAACAAACTCTAAACCATCGCAAAGTAGGTATATAAAGCATTTACACAACTCATGTATTTTTCTACCAATTTGCACCATCTTAATGCGAATTGATTACTATAACTCACATTTCAAACATTCCACATTTCTCTTAAATGTTACTTACATTTCTATTGCAATTATATCGTGTTCGTAAATCCTCTGTATGTTAATTGTAAAACTATCCATCCAACTTGCATTACCCTGACTTCGCTTGCTTGATTATATACAAATTCGGGCTAATTAATAAAAGTTTGTACAGCAAAACATCTTCAGAGAAATGCCAGACATCGTGCGATCACGAATACATCGCATGGATTTGGTCCTTGTACTATACAAATGAGGTCGCGCCAAGTAAATCGTAAAAATATTACTCTGCGTGACATTTGGTCGTATATTTAGATCGTTCTTGAATTAATAGATAGATATTTGCGTAATAGATATTATAGCATTTTTGTCGATCTATCATGATATGCATAGTTGTTATAAAAGGAATAGATAATAGGTTCCATTAGTAAATGCGAGATAATGGGATATTGACGCTAAAACGTAATATTATACCAGAAAAGTTATCACAAGACATATCCATCGCAATATTTAGTCAGCCAATTTATCTAGAATGCTAGACGATGTGGCAACACTGAAGTTGGAACGCAATCAGTACAAGTACGAATACGGTTAGAGAAGGACATATTATCACGGCACACAGAAACGAAATCAAGGGTACAATCATGGTTACACGATATACAAATAAGTGCAATCAGAAAATTGTTTATTTAAAAAGTGTGCCCCAGAAACAGACAAAGGCATGATTCATTACTATTCACTATGTTGTGGTATAAAGGTAACTGGACGCAGCCTTAGAACCGCTTTTGCAAGTCTAGTTTATTATATTTTATCCGACTAGTCCCTTCAAATGTAATGGTCATGCCTATAATTAAATGAAACGCTTTGAAGCGATGCAGGATTTTACGACTCAAACGCATAAATTTAAAATATGGTACAGTCAATTCCATATACGCATTCATAATCGTGGTTACGATTATTGGAAACAGCAATCCAAGATCTGTTCACATTTGATTTTAACGAGCTTCTTTGAATCATGAATATCATTCAGACTGAGGACACGTACTACAAAGAGGCTGATTAACAATTCATAACCCATCACGACCCTGCAAATCATAGCATTGGTAACAATATAATAGAACTAGTAAATGATAGAGCGAAACGGAACAGCTGTGGAACATGGCATAATGTATGCCAAGGCGAAACCGCAGTCGGTCGCCTACTCGAATGTACATTATATACCCAAGTTGAGTAATTAATATTATAATTTTAATGTACACTTGAGTTTTGCCAAGGAAAATTGTAACTTGTATAACGCATGATGCTCTTGCTAATGTATTGGTTTATAGGTGAACCAATTACAGAGGGAAACACACATAGATTGTAAATTCAAGCAACGCTTAGTGAACGATTTTCCTTTAGAGTTTATATTATGAAAACCGAAAGAACTATGGAGATACTTCGTTTATAAAGGGATTAAAATGGAATGCACCAAATTATCAATTCCAATCTTTCGTAAAGCTCAGCTTAATCAGGACTAAAATCATTATTTTCATATCTGCACGTCTACATAATAGTAACAATATACTTGAAAATATTCATAATAATATGATAAAAAATATTTCAAACTGAAGTGCTTAGGAAACTTTATTAAAAACTTTTGCGCAGTTATCGCAGTTTGTGGTCAGTGTACGTCATGGGAAATACGATGAACTCCGCAGTATGTTACAAGAATTCTTGTTGATAAATTTGTAGGTAATGAGAAGATTTTATTAACACCATATTTATTATATTACTAAAACCTAGGCTCATCAGCACGGAAACCATAGTTAACATCTGTAGCTTATAATTTCCATATACTGAATGGGTTTTTGCATGTCCCATTTTTTCAAAATATGAAATTACATGGTATACATTATATTTTATGATCATAACTTCCGTTTGAAGTCATGCAATTGTTTTTAAATTGGCGGTTGCACCTCTAAATTCATGTATTTCGTTATACTGATACATGACTAATACAGCATTGCAATCTAAGAGGAAAGTATTTTTGTTTAACTCGTGTTTTTGTTACAAGATTTTCCCCACTTGCGAATAGTTTGCGTAAGAAGCAATTTGCCTTTTTCATTAAATTAGACTTATGATGGCTATCAACTCACGCATGGTAGCTGTGTAATATCATCGCGGAGTGACGTAAAGCGGTGAGATAGTGATTATAACCGCAAGTCAGATTACACAGTCAACGGTAACATTAGAAAATAATATAAAATTGACAATAGCCTTTATAAATCTAAGGACCTTTACACTCCACCACGTACAATTCTTTTGTAAAATAGAATTATAAAACACAATTCAATAATTCATAATGATGGTAATCATTTTCCAAAATCCATTTAGGTGGAATCTTATTATAAGTTCAGCAACACATTCATAAACTTGTTAGTACATTTGTTTGTTATTCATGAATGACTTAACATAATTTTCAGGAATCTGCGGGTAAGTGTCAGCTCGTGAAAATATATAATCACTATCCAGGCAACAAATTTCTAAAACCTACGACCTCATAATTGTTCTTACCAACAGATTATTATACCATACAATACCATACCAGCCCTGTATTATATATTGCCCACTGCTGAGCACGGGCGGCCTCCTCTCAAATATTCTCAAGTCTAGTCTATCGCTCGCTTTAACGGTTAAGGAAAACTGGAAAAGGTTAAGGAAATCTGCATACCAGAGAGGTCCTCTGAATTTCGAAGGTATGTGAAGTCTGCCAACCCGCACTAGACCAGCGTGGTGGACTGAAGCTTTAACCCTCTCAGTTGAGATTATTATAGATCAATATGATTTTGAACTTTTCATCAACTGAAAGCACAATTTCACTGACCCCATCGATACCATATGTCGAGCCCCAGGGAACCCACCAGTCTCACACTAACGACACACCCACTGACCACTATGCAAATTCGTGACGTCAATCCCAGCCCATAAACCTTTGCTAATAACGGAAATTCTGTTTGTTTTTATTATGAGATAGACCTTCATTCTATCAGTCAGCAAATGAGTCATTAGCGTTGGTTTCCTATCTGAGTAATCTTTTTCAATCTTTTGAGACAATAATGGTTATAATCGTATCTTTAAGTGCTTCTAAAGATAATGGAAGTTGCCTATGTTTCTAGAATACTATCAAAGGCTTGATCATTTCTATTTTTGAAATCGTTATCATTTTCATTGTTCCTTTGGAGTGACTACGTAGGCAACTTGTAAATAGAAAATATAGTAAAACTTCCATTATTATATATTATCGGCAAAGTGACCTTACTGCGCCTAAGAAGACAGATGTCCAGATAGAATGTCACCTGACGAGCGAAGATTACCTATCCCTTTTTAGTCGAGACAATAATGTCGGCTGGTTTGGGCTGGATATGTTTAAATAGGTCGGCATTATTTGTAAAAGTATTACTACGGTGGTGTTTTAGTGTGTTTATTGGTGAAGTATATCCATCATGCTCGGCTTTCAGTTGCATGATCGAAGTAATTGGATATAAGGCAAGAAATCAGTTTAATTCATGCTACTTTTGCTACATCTTTCGACTCTCTAACTTTCATGCTAAATTAATTTCAGCACATTTAAAATAATTTTCGTAAACATAGTCTCCGACATGTCTGACTGATTTCTTGGCAGCAATTTCTTGCAGCTCTATTGGAGATATGCTTGCAATTCCTGTCATCAAAACTATAATGAACATAGATAGAAATGTGACTCAAATGCATTATTGGCCAATGGCCAATTTATTGTCGATAACCATGATGACGTTAAATAAAAAAAATAATTCATACAAGATTTCCCAAAGCTGCAATAATTATAAAGAGTAATTTTTATTCTGTGACTCAGGGCTGCGCGTGGGGGCCATTATCGTAATTAATTTTGTACAGTCATGGAAATATGAATTTTATTGAGTGGAGTCTCATCTTTCAAGGTTATTGCATTCTTGTCAATACCATCCTTTGTATTGCAATTGGTTTGATTATGACAAGTACACAATCAAAGAGTCTATGGTTTAAAATGGCAGTGGCATGATTAATTAAAATCACGATAAATTGAATTTACTTAACAAGTATATATCAGTTTCGGTATTATAGTTCATGTAAGTAATTTGTGTTTCTCAGTTGTGTAATCAAGTTGATCAATCATTTAGATGACATTTTCATGGAATCTAGCTACTACTTATCATTATATACAATATTATCATATATGCAATGTGTCATTTCATCGAGATTTATTGGGTAAAAGTCACTGCGCAGTATGTTATGTATGACATACAGTTTCGATTCTCTTAAAAGCTGAATAAGGTCTCTCAGAAATTTTAATTACAAAGATCTGAATGGCACTAAACTGCGTCCTACATACGTAAACATATACAAGTTCTTACTGGTAAAATTTAAAAATAAAAATCATTCAAAATCGACCACCATTATTATCATTAACAAACTGGCATTACTATTTCAGTTCTAAGACAATATATCCACAGTGAATCAACATGCCTCTTGACATACTTCATTCCTATACCAACCGAAACATAATTCCAAACAAAGTCGAATGCAAAAGTACAGTAACGGTAATGAGACTACAGTCTGGAAGGCACGCGTATCGTGTGTGATACATCATACAACACAACACGTGACACCGTCGTGTCCCCATAGAGTAATTATTCGCACGAGACAGACAGGTCAGTCCAATGTCATTTACAATTACCAGACACGTTGACGGTCGGATCGTTCAAAGCATTTAATGAGTTGAGAAATTAATATGCTCATTATTTACTATGTCGTCATCGATTTAAGTGAAGTTAGATGTCGGTATAAGCACGAGTATAATATTAACTGATGTGTGGACTATAATAATTATACTAAGCAATTTATAATGTTTCTATAATTTTGTTGCAAAATATTTAGCGAACTATGATGTCCTTAATCGAATTATTTTTAAGTTAATTAGTAAAGTTTATCTATTTTATAACTTATTAATGTATAAACTATAAGAATAAACATGAACGGCACTCTACGTCCAAGGTTTTATTAATCTTTGATAAAATCTTTGGTGGTCGAAGCAACGTACAGATTTCCTAATCACAACACAGCTTATACGCAAAATAAAAAGAACTAAACTCAACTTTATTCCGTGAGTCATAAGGTTTACAATCAAACTAAAGTTATTCAACTTGATATCGCTCCTACTCGTGTATCTTTCAACTGAAACTAAACACTAACTTTTACTATTACTATGTTCATACGTTATTATTGTTTAAACAAAGGAAATTAACGTAAAGGAAAGCGTGGGTGATATTGGTGAGAGCGAGACCCATAACGTGTTACTACGTCAATACAACTTTAAAGTAGAAATCTCGTTAAAAGAAAACAATTAAAAAGCCATAAAATTGAAGTTGCTTTGAGCTATACACTCTGTCATTATACTTTATGTTTTTTTCCTAAACAAGTTTTTATTGCATTGTATCTAGAGATAAAGATCGTTTAATTGGCAGTCGAGGAAAACGACGGAAATTCTATGATTTTTGCAAGATAATATATTTTTCATTACTTTAAATGTTTTTTGTAAAGTAGCAAATGCTGATTTTTGTTTGGTTCTTTTTTATGATTGAATAATTTTAAAGCATTTACAATAAACGCTTTAAAAGAGAAGTGTAAAAGAGCCTGGGGCTTAGAACTGAAAAAAAAAAACACAATGCGTCTCTGTTTCGTTTTATTTTGATTGGTTGAGAGACTGACGTATCGGTATTTTGATGTTTGTGATTGATCGAGAGACCGATACGTCAGTGTCTCAACCAATCACAATAAAAAGAAGCGGAGACGCATCGTGTTTTTTTTTCACATTCTAAGCCCCCTGAATGAATGAATGAATTATAAATAAAATTATTTTTTTCTACACCAACGCTATCGAAACATTAAACTCGTACGCACATTGTTTATCGCTTCACGTGCGGAGTGCAATCACAATTCACACGCGGCATTGTTTTGGTTTTGACGATAATATTAATGGCGATTGTGCAACCGTTTCAAACTACTTTTATTCCTGATTTCTTTTACACGTTTATTGCATAACTGGTACATCGATTCGGCGTAATTGTTAATACCTTCATGTCGGACGGCAGTTTTGTTTCAGATATAACTTAAGGGCCAATCTTGGAGGCCAAACGAATATATTTTGTAAAGCATATTAATTAAACCCTCTCAGTTGTACAGGAGGCCCGTGCGCAGCACTGGGCAGTGTATATATAATACAGGGCTGATAGGGTATGATGTATTAATGAAACCTTTTTGGAACCTCTAGAATTTATAAAGCTCTTCCTACCGCAGGCTTTCAAGTTCTTCTATAAGTACATATTATACGAAAAAAGAATCCAAAATATAAATTAACTCAGAGAAAATCCTTCCCACCAAACTCTATTTTAAACACGACACGACACGTTTCGAAACATATCATTTGAACTAATTTTATATGCAAACACGATTAGCATTGACAATTTGTACGTTCATTAATACGTTTCGTTTGTTCTGATTAATTTTAACATTGATCTAGATTTAAATATCTGGTATAGAATAATCGAGTCCGGATTTTATACAATGTGAGCACAATATTGCAGAAGCCTGTTTAATTATTCATTTATTATTGAATGGATTGAAGGTGGGGCTCTACATTTCGCCCTCGGTATGTCTCTTGCCTTCAATGTGAATGACAAAGAAATACTGAGAATAAAGTTGGATACAGACTTACTATGACCCATAGAGCAGATCAGTGTACATAAAGTTTATAAAAATACACTCAAATTACTTGGACTATAGTTATTATAGGTAAACATGGTTATAATTTACAAATTTGAATTTCGAACCAGCTGATTGGCATGCTAATTAATTTTGATACGCTGTTAAAATGTGAACTATACGCTGCGTGGATTAGATCAGTTTTACAGTGACAATTTTGTTTTGTACGATTAGTACCTACAGTACAACCAAATTACGCAGTTAGTATTTTAGTTAATGTAAATTAGAACAAAGGAAACAATTTATCAATCAAAACATGAAAGTATACTTAAAATGCCAAAATATAACATGGAACGTTGATGGATCTGGTGTCTATTAGATAAAACAGTACAGGGCGAAGGAAAATTTTGCATGACATGGTTTCGTATAATCTTCACCCATATTGCTTATCGTGATAATGGATTTATCTAGCATTGTCAAAATTGTATTTTTGAGGATTATTGCTTTTATCTATACTAATATTATAAAGCTGAAGAGTTTGTTTGTTTGTTTGTTTGAACTCGCTAATCTCAGAAACTACTGAACCGATTTTGAAAATTCTTTCACTAATAGGAAGCTACTTTACTCCTGAGTGCTATAGGCTAATTTTTATCCCGGAAAAACTTTCACGCGGGCGGAGCCGCGAGCACTACTAGTTGCTTAATAAAATACATAGAATGTGACAGAAACTTAATAAATATATAACCTTTCAAATTAGGTAAGTTGCAATGTATACCTACTTTCTGACTAACATAAATGTGAAAGTGTGTTGTCGTTCTTTTATCACGCAGTAACAATGTACATATTATAGACATGATTTTCACATAAAGATTATACTTATGTACCGGAGAGGGGCACATGTCTACTTTTAATCCTGAAATGCACGGTGATTCATTGTTTCCAGGAACATATAAGCGGGAAACACCGGGAGCCAATGCTGTTTCTATTGTATTAGCCTGTTATGTCCCAATATTGGGCCAAGTCCTTCCCAATATGCTTGAATGAATCCATGAATCTGTCTACATCGTAAAATTCAAATACAATAATAAATTACCAATAAGTATTGAGCTATAGAGAAACTGCTAACTTCCCTCGCCCTACGGCTTGGGCTATTTATCATCTATATTGAACTCAATCACCCTGGTCATATGAATTACAATTCAATTACTATATAAATTAAAACACTTCCTCTCCACAATTGATGATGATACATTTGCTACGCTTCTTCCTTATTACATGAGTTAGTAATCAATATGTTATAGTCTTGCTGGAGTATGAGAATGATGGATATTAATTCTAGAATATGGAAAAATCCTATAACCTTTCTATACTTAGGACGACTTGGACATCATGAACAACCGTAACATGGAGGTACCGCTGTTCCAAAAAATCGCTTAGTTATTTCATTTCTTACCATCAATATAATATAGTCCAAAAAAACGAATTAATTTAGGTAGTTCTTCCTGTCAGTTCAAGAGTAATATTTTACTAGTGCGTGTTCTCATGGACTTCGAATGACTCACATGCCTACCTATCCTTTGCTATAAATAAAAGCGTGTTAAAAATATGCAGGTTATGTTTACCAATTTCATGCTTAACGGTCGTGAGTAGTTTTAGTAAATCTATGCCAACAAACAAGGTTAGCTATATCCAATGACAGAAGTCAGAGCATTAATTGCCGGAATTAGTCATATTAATTTCGTACTTAATACATTAAAGCTGTTATTATTGTAGCACTAGCCCAATTAACTACCCAGGAAAACTGTCCCAAACAGAAATTTGGATGGAACATATCAAACTTTAAAAACATTTTGGTATAAAACATTCTCAATCAAATATGGAATAAAGGAGAGAAAAGCGATTCAATTCCAAATAAACAATATTCATCAGAAATCACTAGCTAATTCATTATCGTAAGACATATAATCCATGATTACATTGCATCGCCAAGTGCATATTGTTCAAACCACACTTTCACTCGCACATATAATGTATACCAATATATTTTAAAAAGTAACGATACATTATACATTGATAAATAATTTAGGGAAGAATTATTTAATTAACCAAATAATTTCTTAACTATTTGCCAATAAAACTTTTGTTAATAACAGTACCATTGTTGTAGACATTGAGCCCGTATTCATTAAGAATCGAAACAAGCCCGCAGGAGTACAATGGTGACAAAACTGGGTCGCCGTCACCACGTCCACACTCCCCACCAGTATCGCCAGTCACCACGTCCCCAGTCCATCCTTTGCGTAGGTACTTGTTTCTGCCTCCATTTTGTATCGGGTTAATGACTCATGGGTCACAGTATTTAAATGACTCCAGTTTTGCTTTTATTTTTCTCTATGAAGGTTCATTTACATTGCAAACTTTTTGTCGAGCAGATTCTTGTTACTGTTGGCCAATGTTTACCGTGGTGTTTTAGTAATAACTAATAAGGTATTATGACTGCAGAAATGTAACAAAATGGTAGGTCTAGTTGATATTAACATACATCTTTAGCGTAAAATAAATTCACATACAAATTAATGACACTTCGGTTAAAATGCAACAAACGAGTTACCTAACAAACAAAGTCAAATAGTAGTCTGTCAAGGCCCGCGACGGACACCAGTGTCCATATATATAGGGTTTTTCCATACATCTATACTAATATTATAAAGCTGAAGAGTTTGTTTGTTTGTTTGTTTGTTTGTTTGTTTGTTTGTTTGTTTGTTTGTTTGTTTGTTTGTTTGTTTGTTTGTTTGTTTGTTTGTTTGTTTGTTTGAACGCGCTAATCTCAGGAACTACTGGTGCGAATTGAAAAATTCTTTTTGTGTTGAATAGACCATTTATCGAGGAAGGCTATAGGCTATATAACATCACGATGCAACTATTAGGAGCGAAGAAATAATGGAAAATGTGAAAAATGCGGGGAAAATTATTCATCCTTGAGGGCTTCCATTGCGTGCGCTGCGAAAACGGTTCAAGATACCAAAAATATATGTATGAAAGAATTATTCCTCTTGAAATGATCTAAAAAAAAGTCCGCGACAGTATATGTCTATCTTTTAAAATAAACTCTCTAGAACCGTTTTTATGGTAATCAAATTTGGTCGAAATTAATGCATTATTTGTTAAGAGTTGTATCAACGTCATAATATTAATCTTTATACAAATAAATGTGTTGGATAGAGTGATTCAACGGGAAGGTTTTTATGTATGTACTTTTAGCCCGGAAAAACTTATTAACGCGGGCGAAGCCGTGGGCAAAAGCTAGTCTATATATATAAGCGGGGCTTGTCGGCTGAAACAACATTATTTTATGATTACATTAAGATAATCTTGATAAATGTTAATCTTGGACGCCGTAGCCCGTACTCGAGTGTTTTTCCAAGCACAAACTGTCCCCGTGATAGTCACTTGCTACTTTATCGAACAATCTGCCCTAGTGAGGATTCTTTTATCAACTGATCGTTTTATTCTGAAGGAAAAATACTGATAGGGAATTTACAGTGAGATTTCCGTTGCGATCATCTATAAATAAACTGCAGTGTTGCATCAAACACAAGCGAAAGGATTTCTTTGTTTTAGAACATAAACTTTGATGATTTGTGTTTCATGCATAATAATATGTTTATAATTATTGTTTAACTAGAATACTTAAAACTTTATTTTGAAATGCTTTATAGAATGTCACGAAATCCATCTCCTTCCGAAATTCATGAATAAGTCTGATAATGTCCAATATTAAATCAGAGACATCGGCCTGAACACATTACGTTTTGCACATTGCTGAGAAAGATCAAATATCCAAACGGATTATTTATTGTTAAGGAGAGACATACTCCTAGTAACTTTGTTATTTAGGGAGAAAAATTTATTATGCTTAGATTGCTCCATATGAGCTAACTCTTGTTTCTTTATCGGTTTATAGGCCACATAAGATTCTTGCCATAATATGAAGAGATGCTGACAACAAACAGCAAACCGTGTTCGAAAAGTGTGAGCTCAAACTAATATAGAATTTTTACTACAGACATTCCGGCTCGCTGCTGACATGGGAGTTTGCATCTATTGTGAAGATAATACCTTTAAAACACTTAAATATTCCGAAAAACAAATAAGGACTCTTAGGTACCAGTATGCAAAAGTCTTACAACACTGTCTTGATAGAAAAAATAATCAAATTCAGGTTGGTATTGAGGCTATCTCAGTTATGTTAAATTGGGTTAGTTGAACACATTATATGACGAGTCCTTACGCATATTATGATACATAATTATGAATCATAATTAATTGTCCTTCAGTTATACTCGTAAATAAATTTTCCATTTTACGCCCTAAATATTCAATTTACACGACGCAATAAAATTTCATAAAATACAGAATTTCAACATAGAATTTTAGGAATATTTGGAACTGTAAGATGCGCCGCACTCACTCATCCAAACGCTACTTATTCATTTTACACATGAGAATGTTTATGTAGAGCTTTAACGTTCTTAGCAACGTTATAAAGAATTAAATTGATATTTATTTCTATAGAGCAATTACAGAAGACGAAGATCCATTCAATGAAGAATGTTGGACTCAAAACCGTGGATATCAGCGGTTACTATGTTACGACTAAGCTGTCATCTATCTTCGAATATTTTAGTTTGAAGAAGGATAACTATTTGTATCTTATGTTAAATTAAATAAGATTATGTTAAATATATTACTCGCAGTTTTATAAGAGAAAATGAATAAACTTGTAAACATAAATCTATGTGCATTTGTATTTAAAATGTTCATTTGACAGTATCCAAACTAAATGAACAACTGTGCCAGACATAGTAAAAAGTTATTCTTGTCAAACAAAAGAATATTTAACAGCGAACACTTGAACAGACATTGTATTTCGAACATTTCCGGACCGCGTGAACATGTGTAATTGTTACAATATATCTGTCACGTTCCGTTTAATTTTAAATTCATGAGTGTGAGAGAGATAGTTATATATACAATGCATAGTTTAACATTTGATAGTTTGGCTCTTGTTGCTAAGACTTAAAAAGTTATTGAAAATGTTGGTGAAGTAAAATACTTATAAGTACATTTCTAGATGACGTCATATCTAATAAGCAATAGAAATCTATCAAAAATAGCATACGATACCTCAATAGGTATTTGAGATATAATATTTATACACGGAAGAATAGATAAAAAATATAGTATCTAAGACATGAATATCATACATAAACTAAAAATCTTAATGGTACACAATTAATATCGATCGGTTTATGGAATTTCATAATAACTGCCGCATAGCATTGCACAATTGTCATGTTTTATTGAAAGAAATTTAAACGATAACGTTATTATGGGAAACCAGAGCATTGCGCTATTAATTACCTATTGTACAAGAATTCAAAACGTTTCAACGTTTACAAGCATTTTAATTAAAAGATATACGTAATCTACAAATGTTTATTGGCAGATGTTTTTTTCACTCTTTGTAACATGTTGAAGAGGTGGCTTTTCTAGTTTATAATGGATATATAATGCACTTAACCATTATAATATTTAAAGATTAGTACCTATAAAATTAATACGCTCTTAGTAGACGAGGCCCTCGTTCAGCAGTAGTATGATATAGGACTGGTATTATAAATGCTTTATAATTGAAAATAATTCAAGTCAGCCAAAGCTTGAGGGTTGTAGTAGTAGCCAGTAAAGTTTTATTAAACTTAGTATTGCTAATTTCTCTTCGCCATGTATCTTACTAGTCAAGCATAAAAAAGGGTGTTAAAAAGACATATATAGGGTCTGAGGCATCAAACCGGTTCTGTGTCTATTTCAAGTAACCATAATTTTTTAAAGGAGCTAACATCTAGGTTGTATAGAGAACAGTGAACGCCTTCATAAAGTCGGCCATTAAAGTGACAGTGATTATATAAATTGCACAAGAATTTTCCAGAAGATTCATAAAAAAACAAGAATTTCCCAGAAGATTCATCAGGAACAGCGCGAGTCTTTGAACCTATAAAACATCTTCACGGATAATATTAAGAGTCCCATAAAATAATCAAGGCCTCGCAATTCTATTTAATAGATGAACCATACGATTCATAGAGTGTGTTCGATGCCAAACAACGAAATACAATTTAGAAATGTTGAAATTGATTTTGTTTGACGTACAAATTAAATGCAGTTATTATAATTTATAATAAAATCCACCAAATATATTTCTTAGCAAAAATAAATAGAAACGTAGAAATAATATTACAACATATTATGCTTTAGATATTCATGTTTTTGGAAACTATTCTCAACGTTCAAATTACAAATAATAGTGTCCATTAGATCATCGATATCAGCCTTAAAAATATTACATCATTTCGCAATTACCATACTATTAATATGAATTTTGTGAATTCCACGAATGTAAGCGACTTATTATATAACACTATTTCTGCTATGTCATCTTCTTTCGTAACTCAGATAAATAAATAACCATATTACGTTGATAAAATTGAAGGAACTAAAATCATGAACAATATATCATTATTATATCAGACTGGCTTACTGCTGAAAGGGGAATCATTAGAATGCATTACTATTGAAGCGACTACCGTTATAAATAAAATGTTACGCTCCACTTCTTACAATACGATTATGACTTTGCTAATGTCATTTATATAATCAATATGAGTTTTTTTTTTTACAAAACCTCTTAGTAACTTTCAAATTAACTCGCATTTTGTTTTGCTATTTTGCTAAAGTAAATTGTGTCACTTAGCTGGCCTCTACTAAATTTTGCAGTAATCAACTTTTTCATGGACCAAGTCCTATCAAGATAATAATCTATTCAAAAGCACAACCGGCATATCAGGTAGCCACCTGCATATTTTTAAAATAATCAAGTCCTATCTAAATTGCAAAGTGTAATAAAAATTCACCCAAATACACTGTATTTGTTTTGGATCCACGTTGAAAGGTAATCATAACCAAGATTGCAAAGTCATTTAGACTATATAGATTAACAAACCTATACAACGATACACAAATAAGAACGTGAGAACGTTTACGGGAAAGAATTGCATTGTTTCTTGATCACATTATTTACAGTATGGATATTAAAATCCCCATCTGGCAATCCGCAATAAATCCAAACTTTTGGTATTCACACAATGATTCGACTTTTACGGAAACTGATACAAAGGTTACAAAATGAAGGCAAATACAGTTCAGTGTGGGGCATTGACTTTTTTACATTCTAGTACCAGACTTCGCTTTACAATTCTGCCTGCGAAGTTTTGTGCGGTTTTAACGTATTCAACCGGGCGTCTCACGTCCCTTGCTACGTTTTTATATTTTCCGGCACCGAATGAGTACCATACAGTTTTCATAAATAAAAGAGGAGGTAAATGTAGGGAAAAGTATATTTAGTTCCCTATTTTTTTTTTATAATACATTAAATATCAGCTAAAATCAAAATGCCTTGGTCGGGCAAAATGATATTGGATTTTTTAATTTAGTATCAGCCCGGCGTCTAAAATTTGTGCCCGACATGGTGATAGGCTCGCCCCCTATTACATTATGGGGCGGAATACACATGACGAAAAGTCAGTGCACGTAAAAGGCGTGGTGTGTGTGTGTGTGTGTGTTTGTGTTTGTGAAATCAAAATATCAATTCCATTTAACCGGCTAATAAATAACTTTTACAATTACATAATCCGTAGCCAACCTGTACCAAACACCTATAATGCAATCTATTTCCGCTTGCATTTACTCAGTGATAAGATATACCAGTCGTAATAGAATGAAATCAATACACTATACGTATAATCAAAATAATGGCGATTACCAATCAGAACCAATTGAGAAATGGGTTAATCAAATAGATGCCAGTAACACTATCACCTTCGTGCTGCGGAACGCTCTATTTCAATAATAATGTTGATCTCACGACCTATTTTGCTTTGCCTTAATGTAATGTTCTGCAACATCATTACACTGTTCAATGGGAAAAGAAACGTTACGAAAGATAAAATGTACACATAGAGCGTACGAATACAGAATACAGCATTGATATCGAACAAAAATGTAATAGTACAAGTAATTCAACACCGGCAACCGTCGAGACCGTATTTTACAAAAAAAAAACTCAAGGGCAGACGTCAGGGACCCGCAGATTCTTGACCCCAAAACGTGCGTGATTGTAACTCGCATGCGGTGGATTTTTCTACCACATTACTAGTACGTTAACCTGTTATTTCTCAAAAGGGTATACCGAAAAACTCAGCTTTAATAGAATATGAACCGTATACAATGTCTACATTATTTTAGAATTACTGTGCCTTAAAATATCACGTCGCTCATGCATGGTATGAAACGCGTAACTGATTTTTTCAAATTGTAAAGCCATAGATACGACTTCGAGGTCGTCGTGTTTTAAAGCCCTAGTTTACTTCCTTATGATAATACGGCTTCGACGTAGCACTTATGTCAGTATATTATTATCAAATGCATTTATAATATCAATATCTAACTTAGCAAGAAAAATACTGAACAAAAGGGGCTGGATCTAATTATTAGTACATTACATTCCGACTACAAGCACTATCCATGTCAAATGTAATGTATTTAATCATAGAAGGATTTACACAAAACCCAGTAATTTTTTACTATGGGAAATAATTTAGGATAAATACTAGTTTTTCTTTGAGTTATAAATTTTTTATTTCCCTTTACTTAATAACTGTATTTTGAAAAACGTGTTAGTTTTACTACTATAATAAACGTAAGATTATTTTATTTTATGTCTTATTAAGCCATCCTCAAAATTGATTTGGTACTTGTTTTCACAAGTGGAATGAAATCCCCATTTAAAATCAGCAGATATATAAAATCTTAGGCAAAATATAGATGAATAACTGCTCGAATTTACTTTATCAAATTAATAATACGCTGTACGCAAGTTAAAATACTATCTTGATACACATCTCCATAAAGTTAGCACGTGTAATGTGAATGTCATATAGGCATTGATGTAATAAAACCCATATAGATATTAAAATATTTTAATTACTGCTATTATGAACGCCTGTTATAAAGATAAGTATACGATCGTGTTACAGAAATTATCAAATAATGTAGTAAGACAATTGAACGTTTCTAAAAAGCTTGTCAAAAGTAAACTATAAGAGATTATGAAATTTCAAACGACGACTATACAAGTTGGTATTGCATATCTGGATAACATAATGGGCGATAAATACCTTGTAATTAGTTCAGACAAGTTTTCATAAACAATTATGTTAATTTATACCGCACAGTAAACTCAATCAATTCGCGTCGATTCAACATATCGAGCGTTTAAATCGTGTAACTCATGCATTTGTTTATAACCCAAACAATCTGGACAAAACACGTTGTTTGTTATTTACCTCCAATATTCTAAAATACCGTTTGAATTAGCGCCAAATGCACATTTTGCCAAATGAAATAATGACCCAGACAGTGCTATAGTGATCTACGTTGTTAGTGTGGGTGTTTCAGAAGTCTGGGACTATATATCTCTGCACAAATTTAGTGATGTTGATGGGAAAATATAATTTCGTATAAGGGACAGCTGTGTTCTCATGGTTTAAGGAGGAGAATTGTTTGTCACGCTCTTTGGATTCTAACATTGTAATGTTGCAGAAACAGTATGCGTGTCGTAAAGAGATGCCAAAAGAGATATTAGTCACGAAACGTTTAAAAAATGCACTGTAGAAGTCATCATTTATTTTATTATTATGACTGAAATGTCAAGTTTACCAGAGCTTACGTTAGTTAATTGAGTGAAACTTTCTAGATTTACATAACATGTTTCGCAATAATAAACTATTATATTTAGATAAAGGTATGTTTACATTATTTAATCGTAATTATTTATATTTCAAACATAGAATACTTTAAGATTCAAAAATAATTTTTGGTTCAAATACGATTAACTTTGTTAAGAAAGTTGTCTGAACCGTCACGTTCAATTAAATCACAAATAAGGTCAATATACCTAACCGTAGGCACTTCAACTGAATATAATATTCATTGATCGACCACCATGTCCATTATTTATTTTTATTACACCACATTATCTACATTACAAAGAGCTGCGTTCTATTAGTTACGTCATATTGACGTCATTGCTGTTTGGTAACCTCAAAAGAAATGGGTCAGCTTTCTACTTTCGACAGCTTTACGTCAGCATCGATTCGTAATATAGATTAACCAACATTTTTATTGCGTTTACCAAAATACGATTCAATTGAATTTTGGACTTTATCCCCTTTAAGCCCTCGCGTGCCGGGAGCGTGGATCCACGCTCAAAAAAAGTGTTCAAACTCTGCCGGGAGCGTGGATCCACGCTCGGGCCGATTTCTGCAAAATGTATGAAAACTGAACATCTACAGGTTGTTTCTTTTTAGCTTATTTTTGGGTTTCCATTGTATGCAAATCTTAATTATATATT
Source organism: Lapara coniferarum (assembly GCA_949316025.1). Classification (NCBI taxonomy): domain Eukaryota; kingdom Metazoa; phylum Arthropoda; class Insecta; order Lepidoptera; family Sphingidae; genus Lapara; species Lapara coniferarum. Next base: position 14,887,640 of record OX438925.1, on the reverse strand, counting down.
AGAATTGAAAAAAGCGGCCGCCATTTTGAATTTCTTTGTTTTGAGGCCGATTGGCCTCAAAATCGATATCTGAGTAGGCCTGTAGGTACAAAAGACGGATCGCATGTTAGAATTGAAAAAAGTGGCCGCCATTTTGAATTTCTTTGTTTTAAGGCCAATCGACTTCAAAATCGATATCTGGGCAAGCCTTTAGGTACAATAGACGGATCCAATGTTAGAATTGAAAAAAGTGGCCGCCATTTTGAACTTCTTTGTTTTAAGGCCAATCGACTTCAAAATCGATATCTGGGCAAGCCTTTAGGTACTGAAGACGGATCCAATGTCAGAATTGAAAAAAGTGGCCGCCATTTTGAACTTCTTTGTTTTAAGGCCAATCGACTTCAAAATCAATATCTGGGCAAGCCTTTAGGTACTGAAGACGGATCCAATGTCAAAATTGAAAAAAGTGGCCGCCATTTTGAATTTCTTTGTTTTAAGGCCAATCGACCTAAAAATCGATATCTGGGCAAGCCTTTAGGTACAAAAGACGGATCCAATGTCAGAATTGAAAAAAGTGGCCGCCATTTTTAATTTCTTTGTTTTAAAGCCAATCGACCTCAAAATCGATATCTGGGCAGGCCTGTAGGTACATAAGACGGATAGAATGTTAGAATTGAAAAAAGTGACCGCCATTTTGAATTTCTTTGTTTTAAGGCCAATCGACCTCAAAATCGATATCTGGGCAGGCCTGTAGGTACAAAAGACGGATCCAATGTTAAAATTGAAAAAGTGGCCGCCATTTTGAACTTCTTTGTTTTAAGGCCAATCGACCTCAAAATCGATATCTGGATAGGCCTTTAGGTACAAAAGACGGATCTAATGTCAGAATTGAAAAAAGTGGCCGCCATTTTGAATTTCTTTGTTTTAAGGCCAATCGACCTCAAAATCGATATCTGGACAGGCCTTTAGGTACAAAAGACGGATCCAATGTCAGAATTGAAAAAAGTGGATCCGTCTTTTGTACCTAAAGGTCTGCCTAGATATCGATTTTGAGGTCGATTGGCCATAAAACCAAGAAATTCAAAATGGCGGTCACTTTTTTCAATTCTAACATTCGATCCGTCTTTTGTACCTAAAGGCCTACCCAGATATCGATTTTGAGGTCGATTGGCCTTAAAACCAAGAAATTCAAAATGGCGGTCACTTTTTTCAATTCTAACATTCGATCCGTCTTTTGTACCTACAGGCCTGCCCAGATATCGATTTTGAGGTCGATTGGCCTTAAAACAAAGAAATTCAAAATGGCGGCCACTTTTTTCAATTCTGACATTGGATCCGTCTTTTGTACCTAAAGGCCTACGCAGATATCGATTTTGAGGTCGATTGGCCTTAAAACAAAGAAATTCAAAATGGCGGCCGTCTATGCCAAATCTCACAATGTTTCTGAATATTTTAGTGACCATGGATCCATAATAAATAAGTAAATAAATAATTTCAAAATTCGTACTAAAAGAATTTTATGGTGTATAAATTGGAACATCCTTTACACCTAAAATCCGATTTTTTCAAATGTATGGGCGGCACGCAAGCGTTTTTTACGCAAACTGAGCCCGGCATTCCAGGGGTTAATAACCTATAAAATAACAATTTACACTCGGCTATCTCAAATTCATCTGAAGATCTCATGTTTCAAATAGTTCACCTATTAAATTTGTTAAATACGATGACGCGAAAGCGTGTTTATGTTAAACAAATTGTTTGTAGGTCACCTCGATTTAACAGCGATATTATTAAAGGTAACTGAAAAGGGGACATGTCCCGCATATGTAATTCTGGGAAACGATGAAGGATACTTGATGTAAACTGATTAAAGATTTTTAATTTAGACGTAGTTATTATAAAGATAAACATATTTTAGAAATAATGTATGGACTGTCAATAAACTAAATTTGGACGTTTTAATAGTGGGTGAAGGACTGCAATAAATTCACACTAAACTGCAAATTCCTTTCGGTAACGAAGTTTAATCTTAAAGGAATTCTGACAGTTACTAGGCATTTGCTGCAGATTAAAACATCTTCATTTAAAGTGGGCGAAAAAACAAGTTTGCCTTCGCAAATAGAATAATAGGCGGTCTTGACAAACTACACAACCTTATTTTTGAAGTGCATGTTTTACGACTATCTTCTTTCAATTTTTTATCAACCACTTGGATGTAGCAGCTTCTTAAAAAAAAATCGTAAACTTAATGAAATGAGTTCCACATACGGCTTGTTCTAGTTCGTGATATTTCGGAACTCTAAGTAGAAAGTTAAATGTAATCATGATGAACTAAATTTAGTTAGGTTATATAAATATAATTTTATATTTAATTACCTACATTAAGTTTTATTTAACGTCCACTCTAAATACCACCGCCATACCAGCCCTGTATTATACTGCCCACTGCTGGGCACGGGCCTCCTCTACGATTGAGGGGTTTAGGCCTTAATCTACCACACTGGTCTTAGGCGGGCTGGTAGACTTCACGTACCTCGGAAATTCTTATAGAGAACTTCTCAGGTATGCAGGTTTTCTCATTATGTTTTCCTTCGCCGTTAAAGCGAGCGATAATTCACAAAGAATACACACATAACTTTAGAAAAGTCAGAGGTGCATGCCGTCGGGTTTTAAACCTGCGGATATTCGTCTCGGCAGTCCGTTCCATTCCCAACTAGGCTATCGCTGCTGTAAATAGGCTACATCATTCGCAAGAAGTATTTCTAAAGTATTATCTGTTAGGAATCAGAAGGGTAATAAATAAAACATCCTATAGTGCGGATACATTAAGATAATAATATGTTTCTAGCATTTACGTGTCCAAAGACAAATATTCTAACTTTTTTATAGAATAAGCATTAGCATAATGGCTTTAATTATTTAATGTTTTATCTCGAGTGGCGCTTATATATGTGAGATGATAATTGCCAGTGAATAAAAATAATATACTAGATACCTGCTATTTGTATTCAAGCGAGGTTACTCGATCGTTGTTGCTATGTCTCTCTTTATATTTACCTATATGATGCGTCATAAAATATACGTTGCACAAGTGTATAGTTCTTTTCGGTAGGTATTGTATTCTGTTCAACGACTTTTAGTATCAAAATTCTGTACAGTTATTGGCATTGTAGCCAGTGTAACTACTGGATGGAATGAGACTTAACATTTTATGTCTCAGGATGACGAACGCAGTAGAATGCCACTCAGTACTTTGTAACTCAAGGTGCTGCATGGTGTTGCTACTGGTTATGGGTGGTCGTATTTCTTACCATCAGGCGACGGAATGGAATACAATAAAAAAACGTTTGTTTATTTATAGTTAATTAATTACTATTTATTATTCATTGTAGACGTTTTCGTAACCAGAGATTTTCTCTCTCTCATGCTAGGTGGTTAGCCCTGCGATGAACCCTCCTCCTTTATCCAGGCTTGGGACTGGCAGTCGTGTAGGTGACCCTATCACGTACTGGCGGAGGCGGACTGAATAATACCGGAACGCTTAAAAACAAACGACCACGGCTAAGGTACCTGGACAACCGATTTAGCATGCGATTTTCTTAGAAGGTTCACCAACTGGAGGAGGATAGCCAAGGATCGTCGCGCATGGCAGTCCATTGTAGAAGAGGCCAAGACCCACAAAGAGTTGTAGCGCCGAAGAAAGTAAAAGTAAGTAAGTAATTACTATTTATTGCATCGTAATATCTGCTTACTTATTCTTAACGTCATTTACTTAAATTTATTTAACTACTCAACGATCCGTTTGAGGCAATTACTGAGTTGATACAAGTTCAGTGATATTTTCCCAGCTGAAAATAGGCTGGACGACCTTAATCACGAACACGAAAAGGTCTTTTTCAATTGTTCAAGCGTGCAAGACAATTCTTTACTATAGGGCAATAGCCTTTTATGACATTGAAATTGACTTAAATAATCTGTTAACTGAAATTATCTATTATAATGCCAAAAGAAAGAGTTAGAGATTTTTAGCAAGAAACGAAGTCTGTTGTGCGAAACTAACAAGCACGCCTAATCCTACTTCCTACTAATATTATAAAGGCGAAAATTTGTAAGAATGTATGGATGTTTGGATGTTTGGATGTTTGGATGTAAGGATGTTTGTTCCTCTTTCACGCAAAAACTACTGAACGGATTTCGATGAAATTTGGCACACAGGTAGATCATGTCCTAGATTAACATACAGGCTACTTTTTATCCCGGGAAAATACAAAGCGGGACTTTTATCCTGGGAAAACTTTTTAAAGCGGGCGGAGCCGCGGGCAAAAGCTAGTATTAGTATAAGGACCTCCTTCAAATACTTGATACAAGAAAAAGAAAGCACGTAAAGCCGTTGGTCCTGCGCCTGATCTCTCTCCGGTCATGTCGGGTTGCCGTCTCACCGGACTATGAGAGTGAAGGAATAGCGAGTGCAACCTGTGTATTGCGCACACACTTGTGCACTATAATATCTCCTGCGTACCTGGCTGATCTCCGTTGAGATTGGCCGCCGTGGCCGAAACTGGCTAGGAGAATTTCATTTTCATTCACAAGAAAATTTTATCTTTATTGTTATCCCATTAAAACACAATCGTATTAAACGGGTAATGTAGATGGCACTCATTTTATTACCATTTATTTGGGAGCATAGATTAGAGTGTGACTTTTGTATTTGGTTGGCTTATACATTTCTGTGTAAAACAGCATTTACTCAGAAAAGAACAATATACTTACGAATCAAATCTTATTTCCAATTCCGCATTTCATTCGGTTTCATTATCACATGTAAACTCCTGACGCGAAGTCATTGCGCGATTAAATTATGGTCATTGTGTTTTGCATGAAAGTTTCAATGTCTCGTGTTTGGACAGATGTTTATAAAGAGAAACGAAGGTTGAAAACGTTACATTCAAAATAAACACATGAAACAACGATAAAAATACGCAAATACAGGATTTATTGAAGGATTCTACTGGTCAGAATTTTACTATGATTTTAAATTATTTTTATGTTGTGGATATAACATGTGAAGTATGAAATGAGTTGTAATATGATGTAAAATCTACTTTCGGAAGAATTGATGTAAAAAAGTTGTAACGTCACGTCACAGTAATTTTTGGTTGAAGTATTTTACGCTGTAAATAGGCTTTGTGTGTGCCCACACAGGACATACCCACCTACTTTGATAATGGGATTTCAATGGGAAATATTATGGTAAACTATTTGTATGTTTTTAGTTATATTCTATTTCATATTCTAAATTCAATGACGTAAAGTTCAACGGTAACAGGCATAAAACTCCATCTGCAATACCTAACACTAAATTTGTATGAAAATTATGCGTCATAGATCTGGTAGAAATTGAATGGAATATTTGTAAGAAATTAATGTGATATTAGGAAAAGTATTACTTTTTTAGTGTGGAGAAGGCCTAATTTCAAAGTAGATAAATGAGAAACTATATAATTTTGAGTGCAAACGTCAGTTTGTGTTTACGATACGCTGAGTTTGTTTGATGAGTTGCCCATTTGGATGCGGATGAAATAAAAATATTATGAAGTACTTCCGTGTTATCTTGTTTATCATTTGGAATTTTGTCAAAATTATTGCGTCTTTCAGTTATCTAAGGATCTTAACCAATTAGCATTTCCACATAACAAACATAAATGAGGATACACTTATGTTGAAGCTCTGCTGTCATTGAAAACTGTTTGCATGATAAACTAATTTGTCCTTTTAGGATATTACGAGTACCCTTTATTGTAAAAAAACTACTAGGTAATATACAGGCTTCTGCTTGTAAATGGAATGCTATAATATCACAAGGTATTATTTTGATTTCTAATCGCTAGCAATGTAGTGATAATTAAGATTATACTATTGTGGGATGAGTCGAAGCCTGTTTTAAAGCCGTTGCACCATATTTATTGAACACTGAATATAAGATTTTTCTAGAGCTAATCTACTTATTCAAATGGAAATTTCGTGAACATTGTTACCGAGTAATAAAATTACACGAGTCGTATTTTTATCAGTTAATGTCACGAAATATTCCTCACGGTTGCATAAACTTTTACACGATGCCTATAAAATATTGAGAAAGTAACTGATTTATATGCAATACACGAAGTTATAAAATAAACAAAAGGTTTTTATATGGCATTTACGTGTATACAGGGTGATTAATTGTTGGACCTGACTTGAAACCAGCTTGATACAGAGATTTAAATGTACATTTTCAACCACCATTTATATTGATAATAACTAGCCAGTCATCATTTATTTTTTGCTTCTTATTACTTACAGATCAATTTATGATTGAAATAAATTAAAAACCCTATGCGTTGAGAAATGTTTTATTAACACTTTTCTTTACCTTATACTAATTTGATGCAATGCTGATAGCATCTTAACATAACATCAGTCATACTAAAAATAACATTCAAATTTCCTAACATTTTGCTAAAATCAACTAGTAATTAGATAGTCAATTAGTAACTTCACCTAGCAATTACAGATCGTTTAGACACTCGTGGCTATAAACAAATTTAGATAAGAAATGAGAGATGTAATTATAGACTTGAAAGCCTACAAGTTAGTAACAGTAATGTAGGATTTGCAACACGCAAATCTATTTATGGAGCAGTAAGGACACAAATGTTTATTTATTACGGCTTCCGTCGTAACCAGTAGTTATTTAAGTGTTAATGAAGGAACTGGAATAAAATCTTATGTTTACTGATGAGCTTTTAATGTAACGAGGTTATGATACGTAAATAAAGAAAATATATGAACTAATCAAATAAGATTTATTTAGACGTCCTTAGAAACTAATTCTGTAGTATTTTGTACAAATTCCGCACCTGCTGTTGGTAAATATAAAATAAATTTGCGCCCTTTTTAAATAGCCATTTTAAAACATAGTTAAATTACAGTCGAGCTTTTGAAGTGTTTCGCCTATTCTTCGAATTCGGCTGCATCAATCAAAACGGCATCACAATCTAACAAAAATACGATATGATGTGAAAAATATTGAAATTTAATAGCTATATCGCTAAAGTCCCAAAAATTCTCTTCCGAACCACCATTCTTCGTTATAATGCATCTACAATTCCTCTAGTAATGTAAATATTCCTGATCAGTGGTCATAACATCCCGTAACCTGTAGTAACTATTCTAGAACAAAGAAATAATGATCGAACACCTACCTATTCCTATTATCTACATTTCAGAATTCGGAATATTTCATAACGGCATCACTTTGTTTTCGAAATATCGAATTTAAAGTATTTGTCAGCACAAAACTGTTTATCTAAGCCATAAATAATCACATAAATAGGCAATCCGTCACTAGAAGTCACGTGTATGGCTTTAATATTATATTACAATATTTCCAGAACTCCAGAGAATTTGGCGCGTGCTTTGCGATCCATTTAAATTCCGTTTTCGTGCTCACGTTTACAAATCACGTGTCACATTAATCGTTTCAGTGGATTTTCATAAAATGGCGCAAACTAATGATATTCATTAGTCTAGTGATGTATAGTCTCATTATTTATAAAAATAGAAATCATGAGAAATGCTTTTACATTGTATTCAACATAAAATATTGTTTTCCGTGATTTTCCGAGTTTGGCTAACGATCGATAAATAGTTGGTTTATACTTTGTCACGATAGTAATTTATAGCTCACCAGTGGCATTGTTTTTGTACTTTTGCCGTATTTCTAGACTATTATTATAAAGAAACAAACTTTGTGAGATTTTTTGTTTTTGTAGGAAGTAATCTCTGGAACTACTGAATCGATTTCGAATATCGATGAAATTTGGTATGGAGATGGTTAAGACCCTGTGAAGGAAGGCTACGTTTATTCCGGATACATATAAAGCCTGACTTTCATCCCGGAAAATTGTTTCACGTTGAGGAACCGAGAGCATAAGCTGGTATACACAACTCCACAAATCTTTCATACGTTATCATTCTTTACAGATACAAGAAAATCTGAATATCGCCCATGCACCAAAGGAATGAGGATATATTGAATTATCTATCCGTGATAAAGGTCACAACGGCAGTACACTGTCCTCATTCAGACACGACACGATTAAATTTAAATCACGCCTTGATCTTGAACTGAACAACATTGAATAGAGTGTCTGATGTGCCTATAAAATGTATATTTAAATTATATTCCAATAAATTTATTTCGAAAACCGAGAATAATTGTTTTTGTTTCTTATTTCATTACATTAAATTTTTATATTTAAGCAGAATAGTGATAAGCATATAACCTTTGTAACGCGAATAAGTAAGGGGTAACAAAGATGGTAAGAAGAAACTAGCATGCAGCAGACGATCAGTTGCAAATCAACAAGACAATAGCGCCATTACTCCCAGTAAGTCGACCCGTGATTAAAGAATTATCAGTAACCGTATAGTATTTCAATGTAATGTGTTCTTGTGTGAACATTATAAACCCTTTTAATGAAACGATGTCATAGTGGTAAAGTAAAATAATTTATAAAATATGTATTACACAAGTTTATGTATATTCATCTATATTTTTATATCTACGAGCCTGTTCAGAACTGTTTAGTACTGATCTCATTTTTCGAAGAACACCGCTTAAAATCATATCAAATTAATGCTTGTTAAATGTTATGTGATCAATCAACGATTTAGAGATTTTAAACGAAACAAGAACGGAAGACAAAGTCCAGACGGGGAACATTCTAGAAACAAAATTTGCGCACGATTCGAACCGACATTACGCGTCGCGGTAAAAATTTGACTAGCGCCATCCTCCTTTAACCTAACCAAACATACGAGATAGAAAACAGATTAATATTTATTTAAACTGGAAAGTGTTGGAAATGAATGATGGCTCTGACGTCTTGTTTATTTTAAAAGTGTCCCCTCAGACTGTCTGGCGAGTGGTACTTCTTGGAGGTCCTCTTAAATCAGTCGTTAACGTTCGTTCCAAGCATGAAATATGAATCAATAAAAACTAAATCGCCCTTGTATCAAAATACTCAGAATCATACAAATTACAGCTGTCTCGAAACCTAGAAATATTTCTTAGCATTCTGAGAAATATTTTAAAATTTGACCGTTAGGAATGAGTGCTTCCTTATTGCAATGGCAGACTAATTTCAACGACCGTGAAATATACGTTTCTCAAACAAAATCAAAACGGTGAGTTTATGAGTTATAGAGAGTAGATTAAACGTATAAGGTGAGAGAACCAGTCACCCTTTCCTACAAATTTATATCGCTTTCAGCGGATTAGTTAATCTTGTTTACGGAACTCCCTTAAGGAAGAGAAATCGAAGCTAAATATAGCGGGTGTTGTAACAGCTAATGGGATCTATCAATATGAAACATTTAGTTCATAACTATTAAAGTGAAGTGGTTCCACTGATACATTATGATGTCGAGTTTACGTAGATATCACCCTATTTAAATTCTAAGCCAATTTAAATTCGTCTGATAGAGCTTAAAACGTCGTGCTGAAAAAAGGTCGTTGACACATTTATATACTTTACACCATATTGCTATTTTGCAGTTTTGTAGTCGTCGTCTACAATGAAATCGAGGTACCCAATCATATATGGAATAAGGGCCGTGCGAAGTATTGCTATTGCTAAACGTTAATGCCTATAAAACTTTTCAGACAGCGCGTCTGCCGGTTTATTTGGATCGTAGTGTTTACATTCATGTATAATGATTTATCGTTGTACAGTATCTTCTGGTATAAGATACATTTCAATTTTACATTAATCATTCTTTCGAAACCTCATTGCAACATGATTTGGAACAGCGAAACTGATGGCGTTCTATTTTTTTAGCATGAAGGATAAAAATCGGCGTCGAAAATCTTGGCCAGCACTCTGGCGTTGGAAGAATGTCATAGTTAACAGAATTTTTGCATATTTTTCATCGTATCTATAATTCATTTACAGATTAATAATACCCCGTAATTTAAGAAGAAATTCTATTTTCTGCAAATTGCTAAACATTATAAGGAAAAATGTGTTTTTAATAATTTCCATTACTATGCTAACAGATTTAACACGGAAAACACAAATACGTTTTCCTGTTGCATTTTTGCGTATCACAATACGTGTTTATACATCGTTGGGTTGATTGTATTTTCATTGTTTAGCGTGTGCAATAACCGTAAAGGAGACAATTAAAGCTAAAACAACAAATTGATGATTGATTGGCACAATTTTCCTTTCATTATCGTCTGATGACATTAGACCTATACGGATAAATTGGGAAGTTGGTTCATGCTTTAGTGCATCAGCCCCTGAACAGAATATTAGCTCTTAAAATAGTGTTCAAAGATCATGTTGTTATCCTAAATATCTATCATATATTTCGGAGTTGGATGATGGATGTATGGCCGAAGGTGGTATTTCCATGTTTTAGACTTCGTCATGATTTAAGCTTTCAATAATAATTAAAAGCTGATTTTTCTCATATAAACATAATATATTTCGTCTGAACAACAATACAGAGTAATAACAACGTTCTGTTGAGCTAGCCAACTAAACTTCGAATGCCCTGAAGCGCGTCTGCACTCTCATTATAAAGGTTCGCTCCCCTCTACATAATTTCATACTACTTGATTCATTGAAGTCAACAGTAATACAATATTCATAAATAAAAATAGTCAAATCAACAACTTATTTTACAAATTCAAATTAATCTGCAACATTATGTATTTTAAATCTCACTGTGCAATATTGAAATACTGGTAATTAGCTAGCATCCTATTTTATAGTATTTTAGTCACTCCGACATATACTACGCATTTGATTTTATTGTTCAATTTCAAATGAAGATCACGATAAAATTTTAGTAGCCTCAAAAAATATAGCAATGGTGAATGTTGAACGATCCTAATAGATACAATTAATTACTCATTTGTGTTATATCACACTGTATTACGTTATCTTGTAATAATAGATGTAAGAGAGGAAAATTTAAAAAAATCCTCATTATTATTGTCGGCTTCATTAGAAAATGAGTTTACCAAAAGTTAGTATCGTTATTCGTTTTATGGCTATGAATTCCCATACGACTAAATATTTTAAATTTCATGTTAAACTTCATTATGCCAACTGGCATCGACCCATCCCATGCCCGCTTATGGTAACAGAGTTTCCTTCTTTATTATTAAAATTCACGCCATTAATTAGTTAATACCAAACGTCGAAATAATTAACAAGCCTACGTACCGTTATCTGATAGGCAAATTTGTTATTTTAAACTCTGATGGTATAATGTTACTGTTTGGTGATTAATTATAAAAGTAACAATGTATAATTTCGTATAAATGGAAAGTGTCCTATATTTTGTGGTTTTAGTTTTTTGTAAAGCCAATCAATTGTCCGTCATACATATCGATCGTGGCTTTTCTGTAAAAAAAACGAAATTTACATACATAAATTAAATTAATGAACGCTCCTATTATGAGATAGAAATTAGCTAAAAGTATGGATACTAATATTGCTATAAAAAGCTTGATTCGCAAATAAATGTGTTATATTACTTTTGCATCAAAATGATCTTCAGTATCATAAACCTTAAAGTGCATCGGATTACCATTTCCAAATATAAGTTCATGTAAATCTTGCTCGATGTTTACCTGTCGGTCGGTGTGTTCCTTTTAGTTCGGAAGTTCAATGACTCACAATTAAAACGGTCCTCGAGTTAATTCCGTCGTATATGCAGACGCGTTTGGGGCGCGTGTCTTATCTTGCACTACTTATATGTTATAAGTGGTAGTTTTGGATAGATTTATATAATCTTATATTATATATTCATATAATAAAAGGTTAAAAAACTAAAACCCGACCACGGAAAGAATAACCGAAAAATAAGAAGAAAATATTCCTATTTGAAATCATAGTATAAAACAAGTATGATTATGTCTAGGATATTTTGCTATGTATATTTCAGATTTAACAAACCATTATGTTTTTATGAATTTATTTATAATATTAAATAAATAATAAATGTTTGGCTAAGGAAAAATCTGCAGATAAGAATATATACTACTTTAATTGTTCTATACAACGTATATGATTTCATTGAATCACACTTTCAATATTTAGCTTAAATGCAAAAACCATTCTTCTTTTAAGTATAATTGGAAAACAAACAAAAATATTGGAAAATTCTATAGCCTATAACCATCGCACAATAAATACGAATCGATAGACACATAACTTCTCAAAATCGGTTCAATAGGAGCGACGCTAGAGTGGAACATAAAATGGATACATACAAACATACATACATACATACATACATACATACATACATACATACATACATAGGGTACTAAACTCATTACCCTTCCTGGGTTCGCCGTAGTCGGGAAAAAAGGCTTATCTTTTCTCCTGATAATTTTGTTACGGTCGCAGCAAAAGTAAATGAACAAGAAAATTTAATCTCATTTCACTGTAACAAAATCAAATATTGTCAGATTCCACACATTAGAACGTTTACCACATCCACCCCAAAAACAAAGTTTTTATAGAGTACCGTAATGGCCTGTAATAAAACATTTAAGCAAGTTACACAAACTTATCTAATTCAAACAGTATTGATTGAAGTATTTCATTACTTGAAGTTGAGGTATTTATAAATTATTTTATTTATTCTCTACCAGTCAACCAAGGATGGTGCTTATATAATAACATGAGTATAAGTTTTCAATGAGGAAGAGAAGAGCTAATACTTAAATATAAAAAAATGTATACAGAACTCAAAATTCTTTAACACACGTTAAAAAAAATGTTAATGTTGTCATGTTCCAAATGATTAACACTAACAATAATTTACGCGGTCCGTTACTAGAAACTATTGCAACACCGTCCAAGGCCCAAATGTCAGCATTGACGTCACGAGGAGCAGTAGCCGACCCATCTAAATATAAGTAACCACCAATATACGTAATATTAGGGTTTGGCCTGTATATGTGTGGCAGTAACTATAATTTAACTTGATCTATCTAGTATATGAGAACGATAAAAGCGATAAGGTTTTGCTATATGGCCGCGTTTAGCTTGTGATCGTTACCCTGATAACTAGAAATAAATACAAACTTTGAAACGATGCTTTTAAATAGGACGAGTCCCATTTCACTTTGACATAAAATAAAATCAGCAGGGAAAACAATACTTCGCAATGTAGTTTCTCTAAAACGTAATGATTATAAATATAGTATGAACTGTCCCTTTTTAATTTTTTTTTGCCTCGAAGGCAGACGAGCTTATGGCCCACCTGATGGTAAGTGGCTACCGTCGCCCATGGACGTCAGCAATGCCAAGGGCACAGCTAAGCCGCTGCCTACCGTAAAAAACTTTTTTAAACCTCGTTTGAAGAAGGATAAGTCGTAACGCTGAGGAAACACCGTGGGCGGAAGCTCATTCCAGAGTGAACACGTTCTAGGTAAAAACCTTATCTAGATAAGATAGGATTCATGCATGGTTAGGTACCTGAAACAACCTAGAGCTATCGACGTTAATTAGCGACCCACGTATGGTAATGTCGCAGAATATGACGTCAGAGTCAATGGATGTAAAGGTCACACACATGACCTTAATTAAGTGAGTGGGACGCTTTATGGAGCTCGGTGACTTTTACCCATCAATTGAACCATTTGTTCAATAAACCATGAAAGGTAAACATTTTAAAATATAACCAACCTATATTTCTATACACGGAAATGCATTCAAAATGCACAATAAAGCATGTCAAATAAACAACATTAAAATCTGAGAGCGTTGACAATGAAATAAAAGTAATGTCTTTGAACGTTAACTGTCCTTATTTACTTAAATCGTGGAGGTCGAAGGAAACCTAAGGATACCGAACCTAAGGATACCGAACTACTTAGCATATTTTCTTTTCTTTTTTGTTTATACAGTTTCTAAGAAAAAAAAATTTACAAATATTTGCCTACTTTACGATTCAGTAGTTCATTCACTTTGTAGTTGACAGGTCTGTATTAAAGCATTTAAGGTACTATTTGTTGACATAATGTATTTTCATCTCGGGACTGCTTCGAGCACATCAGATTGAAACCAAGAAAATTATTGTCACGCAAAAAATACAGACAGGCCTTGATGAATCCAATGTAAAGTATATTTAAATTTATGAGAACATCACGCACAATGTTGTCTGTAATTTGTGAGTGGTAAAGTGTTTCGCCACCTGTCATATCAGACAGATTAACAGGAGTTGGCAAATATGGGCGATGTCTGTAAAAAAAAATTTGGGCGAACTTCAATTGTGACGTATTCGTTTATATATTTTTAATGGGGGCAAATAATTATACTCATCAGTTTTCAATATGATGATCATACATTCACATTTTGTGATTTTACTTAGAGCCAAGCTTGGTAATTGGTAAGGAATTTTTTTTGAGCTACTAATCCTATTACTGCCAAATTTTATCTATTGCTGTGAAGAATGACGACCTCCGTCTTTGCATACGAGAACAGGTCAAAGCATATTCAGTACGTTGTCTTAGTTGTGTTAATATTAGACTACATATATGCGTTCCAAAAGAAAATCGAATTAAAATAACCTGGCATCAAAATTAGGGCACTTCTGACGTCATCGTGGCAATAACGAAATGCATCGAGCCCTTTTATTTATCCACGTGTGCTCCAATTAGATTTTATATCTTTCGTATGAACACTTCCCCAGCTTCTGATCTTGGGTTGTTTGCGTGAACCCCTTTGAGTAAGTTTTATTAACTGGAAACTGGCTAACCAACTAGTTAATTACCGGATAGAAAACGATCATCTCGCCTTACATTTACAGTGCCAGAATAATCGTCATCGTTGTTTAAGACAATGACTACCTCCAAAAATTTTGCAATATTTAATATAACATGTAGAGTTTTTGTAGGTTTACTATTTATTTATGGTTATTTGTTATAACTATTCTATTTAATGTAATAATACGGAAGAAATATCATTTCTGACGTTGACTTATGAGTCACGCATGATGAGATTAAATCACGCAGTTCTAGAAAAAGTTAGTGATTCCTTAGTTCCATTACACGGTTTACTGCTACGGAACACAACTAACGCGTTAATAATTCAACCTGACTAATAAACATACGTAAATAGTAAGTCTGCTATACATTTTTCGCGATTACTAACGTAAACTTCAGTACCTAGTCATTTGCTAATCGAAAACCTACAAATTCCCTTTATCGTAGAGTAAAAGTAAATAAATGGATAATTTTGGCGTGTTTTTCACACTGATGCTGCGTGTAATGATTGAGATACTACCGAGTGCTACGTTAGTACGATTACCCGGAAACATAAATAATTTGAGGTAAAATTAAATTATACCTGTACTAGCTTTTGCCCGCGGCTCCGCGCGCGTTAAAAAGTTTTTCCGGGATAAACTCCCGGTTTATATTTTCCCGGGATAAGAAGTAACCTAGGTCCTTCCAAGGGCCTTAAACTATCTCCCTGTCAAATTGCATCGCAATCGGTTTGGTGGTTTAGCTGTGACGGCTCCACTCGCGAGAAAATTAAACCCGGGATAAAATTCCCGGGTATTATTTTATTTTCCCGGGATAAAAGTAGTCTATGTCCTCTTCTGGATCTCGAACTATCTCTGTAATTGTTTATTATTTATTTAAAACTTCATATACAGTAAATGTATACAGGTGGACTTAATAGCTGAGGCATTCTCTAACAGTCAACCTTTGGGTGATGCAGAGATGAGACAAATGTTTTCTTACGCTTCCACTCGCAGAAAACAATTTTCCGGGATAAAAGTCCCGCTTTATATTATCACGGTATAATAAGTAGCCTATGTGTTAATCCAGGACATGATCTACCCGTGTCCCAATTTCATCGAAATCCGTTCAGTAATTTTGCGTGAAAGAGTAACAAACATCCATCCATACATCCATACTCAGAAATATTCGCATTTATAATATTAGTAGGATTTAAAATGTTTTGGGTGATTTAAAAATAATGTTCAAGTGGGTTATTTGACTACCCAGACTACCCACTTACTAATACCCTATTAGTAATAACATTATTGTGATAATCCAGAACAGATAAGTACCTATCGGAAATTCCGCATTCACAACATATTTTCACAGTCTGTTTTCGTCGTAAAATAGATTTTCAGATTTTAATTCACTAGAATAAGTTCCTAACAGACAGCGCGGTTTACTGAGTAACCTAACTTCTACGAACAATGGAGTAAACAGTCAAAAAAAACTATTGTAATACACAACGTAAACAATTTTAAACAGTTTTGCGCAAATGAAAGGTTCGTCTCTATCGCATCACACTTAATATATTAATTGTTTTATGTCTAATAAAAGAACAAAGCGGGCCAAGTCAAGTGAAAGTTTAAACTAGAGCTTCATTTTTAATTTATTTGTAATTGTTTGAATACTGTTTTTTTTTTTGTTTAAACTTGAGCAAATATGAAATCAAAATTTCATAAATTTAAATTTCAGAAATATACGTTTTCTTGAATTAATTTAATAATACCTATACGAAATTATTGAGAAATTACCTTTCAGTGTCATTATTTTTAAGTTCTTGCATAGCTTTCTATCGCGGGCCTTGAGCGTGGAGACCGAATCCAGAAATTCCGTAACGAAAAAACCTAACACCCCTCACTCCGACCGGCACAGCGGTGACATTTTATTTTCAACTCTATAACAACCATGTAGAGTATAAAATTCCATAAGTAAATTTAATATCGCAGTCTTGTAAGAATTCAACATGTAAGAGGATATGAGCTGAATGTTAAACGATAAAAGGTCGAAATTACCGTGTATTTAAAAATTGTTCCAGTCAGTGAAACGTATCGAAATGTCAAACGCGCGCAGTTGATGTTTTATTATTTCGAATGTCACTTTTACAGCCAGTTCTTTTATTTTATATCTGTTTAAAGAGGTTATTATTTAAATATTACGGCTTTGGATACTAGTCCATTGAGCCCGTCTTTCATATTTTTTTTAGTTTTGCCATCTATCGATGATTAGCAGAGCTTTTAATGACTTTTATTTAATTTAAATAGGTTATAAATATTAGAATTTATGCAATAGCTTTACCGCGGCAGTCTCCGAGTGCCACACGTCTTTTTTTATTTACTTTTTGCATGTATTAACGCCAAACATAAACAATACGAAATCAAACATTCTAAACAGCTACTGACTCCATTTATTTATTTTCACTTTCTTCTCATATTTATACAAACACGTCAGAATTGAAAGCAATCCCTCACAATCTCAGTATCGTAATGAACTTTGCCGTCATCGCAAATCAGTCGAAATTGTTTCATCGAAGCCAGCTCAGTGGCGTCTGCTTAATGTCTGACCAGCTGGTAGAATAATGCGCATTAGACGGATTGCTTTTTGGAACCGACTGCGCTGACTCAAAACTAATTTTACCTATATTTTACATGGAAAATTTTATAAAGTTATGGTTATATTTTTCATAACTGACAACAAATACGACAAACAAATATTTATTATAAGAAAATATAATTGACATTATGTTAGAATTAAAAATGTTTGCACTTAGTTTTGTTATGCTTATTTTATCTTTATTTATACACTTAATCTATTTACTATTGCAGTAATACTTTTAATCTTAGCACTTATCAACTCTAATCCATATTTACATTTTAAATTATTTTTCAATTTTGTAATATCTCTATGATTGCGTAAATGTTCTGTACTTACTGATAATTAAATATGCGCGTTACTGATAGGTAGTGATAATCAATCAAAACAAACAACTTATTTGGAACTGCAATAAAAAAAACATATTTATTTGTTACGTTGTTTTTATACGATTCTGTGGAAAAGGCGCAATTGTACTTAATGACATTTTGGATAATTTGACTTGATTAGGATTGAATAACATTACGTAGACTGTATAGCGTACGTCCTCTGCGATTGTAAATTCTTCATCATGTTGCAAAACATATGTATCTCCAGTAAATAGTCAATGTTTTTGGTCATTGCTTCATCAGTTTAGGTTCCTGGATTCCATATCTGGAAAGCCTTGTGCTACATGTGGTGTATAGGTCTGCATCTCACAAAGATAGTACGGGGTGCAATGACTGTCTAAAAACAGAGCCAAAATCTTACTGCAACATGCTTAAAGAGGTATGCTGGACAAAACTCAAGTTGTAGGACACAGGTAGGTTGAAGGAGAATGTGGCGAAGTTTGAATTATTGAGTGAGAACATCATTGCCTAACAGTGGGTATCTGCCTATCAATTGAGCAAGACGGTATGTTTATTTCTTTGTTAGATTAGACTTGTTTCTAGAAAAAATCTATCACTAAAAAGCTTTTATTTACATTTGCAATTCTTATGATAAAAATAACGATCGAGCGATTAAAAGTACATGGCATTTTGAAATGTTTTATGAGTTATGAATTTGTACCAACTGAAAGAAAATATTAGTGTTACTTCAGAAAATTCTAATTCCTTTGAAATTTTTTCTGAACTACCTAATGAAAAAGCACAATAATAAAAATCTAAAAGGAAACATTATCTCAAAATATTAACACTTTTTCATCTTAAACACTTTATCTCAATACTTTATCGAACTAATGACCTAGACCTAATCGATACCATTAAAAAATTAACAACGAAGGTTTCAATCTGCGTCAACGGTGGCCACGAACGACTCAACCATCGGTTTGTGTGAGACATAAATAGATTAGAGGTGGCGCAGTTTGTCTTCATGTCGATCATTATTACAAAGACGTGTACGTTGCTACGACACCATTATGTATACAAACGCCCTAATCGGTTACTTCAGGATTCACAGACACGTCTTTATCGACATGATGTACGTTTTTAAAAACATCTGTATTACTAGATGATTATTTGCTATCAAAATAATCCTGCAAACAAAAGAAGTACCCACTTAAATTGCTTTAAGAATCTACTTTGTCTGAACGAACTAATTGAACATTTACAAGCCTATGGCACACATAGTTACTAAGTTTGGTCATTTATTATTTCCGGTCTTACCTTCTATTATTACTTTGAAGGTGTAGTCTGACACGTCCAAGATTTTAACAAAATAACCAACTATGTAGTCAATTCGATACGAGAAGATACTACTGACATCTTCTGATTGTAATATACACTCTTTTTTACTACTTTCAACAATTTAATATTCAACTTAGTATCAAAGTTTCATAACTTGGTAATGATAAATTGATCTTATAATGCTAATCGCTAAAGCTATAACAATACTTCAGAATTCAGAGAACTGTGAGAGTAAAAATGCATCTACTGAATTATTCTTGCTAAGCTTCCCTGATATAATTATAAGGTATTAGAATTACACTTCATCACGATATTCGATCCTTTAAGTAAATTTTTTTGTTCTTATTAAAACATTAATGGAATAAATTTTATGATATAACAATAATCTCCGTTTATAAATGTCTGTCACATTAATATAATCACAGAAAATTGCATTTTAGTAATGTGTCTAAAGTTCAGTGTACATAACATTTGCATAATGATTATTAGAATTATTATTTGTTCATTTAAATTTAATATACCGTCATAATTATCAACTTTATAAAATATAACTGTCTATAAAATACACAGGATTATCATATAAAATATTTCTACTTACCTGCCTCGGTGGCGTAGTTGTATTATGGTACGACTGCAATGCTGAGGTCTCGGGTTCTATTCCCGGGTCGGGCAAAGTGATATTGAGTTTTTCTATTCAGTATCAGCTCGGAGTCTGGAATTTGTGCCCGATATGGCGATAGGCTCGCCCCCTATCACATCATGGGACGGAATAACGGCGAAAAGTGGGTGCACTAGTTGCGCCTCTGCCTACCCCTTCGGGGATAAAAGGCGTGAGTGTATATGTATGTATATTTCTACTTAGAAATATCATAATGTAGTCGTTATGACTTCTTACTGATCTTACATAAAGAAGTAATTTGCGAGATAAAACGCAAATTATGCAAATCGAGAAGGGAATCTAGTATCTTCGAGCATATTGCAGTTAAAGTTATTTGCCATCTGAAACTAAATTATCAATGGATGCTGAAGATACAAAGCAAAAAGGAGCAGTTGAATATGCATTTTATTCTATAATTATTACAAACACGTGAACAGCGAATACCTAACAGATCTTTATGGACACGCGACATGAATCAGCCAGGTAAGCATTTAAGGCCGCCTATTAATATTCAACGTACCAGCTATGTCTTCCTCGATCTCGTAAAACTAAAATAGAAACAAGACATTCTTGAACGAGACCAAAATAAATTTTGCCCTAAAATTAGTGTACGGTGTAACGATAAACATGTTCATTGATTGAGGCAAGGTCAAGGACAAAATGTCTGCCCTAAATAATACAAACTGCAATAAACTTAGTATCAAATGGAAGGACATATCACCAAGGTGAACAATACCCAAGTCCTTGTGTTGGCCTCATGTCAACGAGGCCATTTGTAACAAGGTCAAGAGCTATCCCTAGATCATTAGATACTATTCCTGCGTCATTTATTGATCCGTCTAGAATATGTCTGATCATCCGTGAATATTTAATGGGTGATGTACGTGACTCGTATTTTATTTATCAGGTCAATTTACTTATTAGGTTGTTCTCTTTGATTACTACGCAATTACTATTTACTAGTAATGAATAAAGATGTGATTGCAACCATTGTCTCTGTAGGAAAACGATTTGAATATACTTCGTAGATTACCACGTGTGTTGATTTTTTAATATTCTAAAGATTCTGTGCAAGGTACGCGCGATGCCATAGAAATAACAACAAGACAATAGGAATAGGTACCGTACTTGAAGTAGCAAGTTCTTTATTTAAATAACGTCTCGAATATCTTCATATTAATTAATGAAATCCACACACATATACATACACATACACTCACGCCTTTTATCCACGAAGGGGTAGGCAGAGGCGCAACTAGTGCACCCACTTTTCGCCATTATTCCGCCCCATGATGTGATAGGGGGCGAGCCTATCGCCATTTCGGGCACAAATTCCAGACTCCGAGCTGATACTGAATAGAAAAAGTCAATATCACTTTGCCCGACCCGGGGATCGAACCCGAGACCTCAGTATTGCAGCCTTACCATAATACAACTACGCCATTGAGGCAGTCCATTTAGAAGTTAATGAAATCCATTTAGAATTTAATATTTTATTAATTAAGTAGTCACAAAGACCTCAGCCTCTACTAGTGATATTGTATGATTTATTCGTGACGTGGTACACCTAATCTCGAGAGATCAAAATACCTGTAAGTTTAATTTGGCTAAGGACCAGATAGATAATAAATACGATAGAGACGTTAGGGAAAGATTTACTCAAAACATTAATGGATCGGTCATCCACCTATTTCAATTTAAGCTTTCTTTTGATGTTAATCCAATATAAATAAAATTATATTCACCACAATTTTGCTTATATATCAAATTTATGCGAGACTAAAACGCAATGCCCTTAATTAGTTATTCACGATATTTCATTTTCGTAGCATAGTATTTTTTTATTTTACGACATGCCGCCAGACATTAATTCATTGAGAAGTCTCATAGGTATTAGATGGTTGATAAAGAACACAAGATCGCATACGACCGTAAAATTCGTATGAGCATCAAACGAACTACAATCAACTGGATATCAGTCTTTTTACAACTATTTTTTTAATACATCCGCAGAATACACAATGAAAAATTTACTAAACTAACATGTATCGCGGTTAACCAGTCCTGTTGAAGGAAATTTTTAAGTATATAATTTGAATTTGATACTTTAGGTTTGGCGGCAATAAAAATTTTTTCTAAATCTGTTTTTTCCTTGTGACGCATAAAACTGATGTCTTCTATTTTCAAATCCCACGCTGTCAAAACAATAGTTCG
The DNA here is from genome assembly GCA_949316025.1 of Lapara coniferarum. Lineage (NCBI taxonomy): Eukaryota > Metazoa > Arthropoda > Insecta > Lepidoptera > Sphingidae > Lapara > Lapara coniferarum. The sequence goes on along the minus strand of OX438925.1, from coordinate 14,865,670 downwards.
GAGCTATAAACCATCGGTGATTTCAAAGAGAAAATAATTTTAAAACGTCACGTAATGTTTATGGTCTAACGTTTACTAATGCGTACGACCAATGCATAATTTTTTTACGACAAGAATTGCGCACCAACAATTTGTCGATCCAAATAATTGGATGCTTGTAGATTTTCATTTATGTATTCGAATCTTTAAAATCTATTTTGGCTTACGTTGTCCTGTTTCAGTGGTCTGATGGCAAAACGTCGCGTCTAATTGCGTCTTATCACCTGATATCGTGACATTGTCCAACATCGCCGCCCACAGTGACTAGCCACTACGTCACTACTTTTAAAACGTTTCGAATTTCTGCCAGCCATATTTAAATGCATAGTATGTATATATCCATATTACGTATTTTGTCTAGTCGAACATTCTTAATTTCTTTGAGGTCAAAAGCATCAAACTAATTTTTTGGCTATCAATGGGATCGATATCGATAGGTCACCTATGTAAATTGATTAGATTAATTAGGAAATCAATTTAAAACTATGTATTATAATATTATCTCGCTCTCACACCCGACACTGCAACTCCTGTAAACCTAAATAAGAATAATTTTCACTTAAAATTACCATGGCCTACAAGGAATTGCGAGACACAATGATCAATTTCGAGCCAAGATTTTGTAGGACGATCATGAACCGAAGGAAAAAATTTATACAAATGCCGCCTTTACATAGACATATCCCATCTACACTGCCATTCCGCCAAAACAATTAAAGGTATGTATGTAATATGTCTAAACTAGTAACTCTGGTTTAAGGTACCAAATAAGACGTGCTTACTTTCATTTGCAGCAAATTCTGTGTCTGTCCATCGCATTTAAACTAGTAAATAATACTTTAAACAGAACTTAATTTCTTTTGATCTTTCATGCCTATCACTGCTTCTTTTTGTCCGAACAACGTGTTTCGGGGAAAGCATTCGTAATTCGTGACGTTGGGTGGGCGTTTTGGCAACTGGAGCAAGTCATGCGCAAAAATGACGTTTTAAACCATCATCGTTTCTCTCGACCTACAACTACGTTATGGCCTTACCGTCATCAGACGGCCATTTAAGCCACATTCGTCATTGAAAAAATAGAGCATCACTAATATGGGTGACCTAAGGGACAGATTTGATTTCCCTACCTAAATGATATCATCCTACGTTTCTTATTTATGTTAAAATGTGTCTGTATCAATAAATACATTCCCAAGTACACGATTTCATGCCAAGATGACATATTTTTTGTTCATCATTATATTATTGGATAACCCAAACATCACACTTTAATATAGTTTGAGGAAACATTTTTATTTATATCAGCAGTATGTCAAAGTTAAATAAACAATATTATATTTAATCATTTTTAATGATTTTGTTTGTCGCTGAAAACCGAAACTTGCAACATTTGCCAACTATTTTAAATTACTTTAGGAATAAGTAACTTTACAGATGTACCTATGTGTTTATGAATTTCTTAATCAAAATAAAATTAAGTAAATTATTCTACGTATATACGTACTTATAAGTATACTTATAATTTAAGTACAACTTAATTCGGCATTATTAACCCTTCAAGCCCCGCTTATATATATAGATGTATGGGAAAACCCTATGTATATGGACACCGGTGTCCGTCGCGGGGCTTGAGGATTCAATAATGTATGCATGCAAGTTTATTTTATCCTTTCTACTTTCTTAATTAAATCCCCTTTTATTGTATTTAATCTGACTACAGTTATGCTAATATTGTTTTATCTTCAATGAAATAACGTGTAGGTACTAATTACTTAGGGTATTACAAAGTTAACATATTGTTGACGTGCACAGCAGTATAATTTACTTCTTCGAATGTTTCTTTGTCTTCCATTGGAGTAAACAAGGAAACGTTTTGGGAAGCGTAATTCTTGTAAATGTATGTGATGATAAAAAAACTAAATACGTCAGTTAAGGTATCAACCGACTGCAGGTAAACATCTAAACTAAGGTCTAATTTCACCACACCATACCAGCCCTGTATTATATACTGCCCACTGCGTTTTATCCCGGGAAAATATAAAGCGGGACTTTTATCCCGGAAAAACTTTTTACCGCTGGTGGAGCCGCGGGCAAAAGCTAGTAAAGTATACAATGTAACATTGTAAAGAAGGAAGAAAGATTGAAGATTAAAATAACCTAACCAATTAAGAATAACCAGTATCAGTTTATATTATCTTTCTTACTCCATTTTTCGAAAAAAAAATATGATATATGATACTGGGACTTTTTATATCAAATTAGGTAAAAAATTGCACAAGAAGCACTAAACTTACATTTAACAGTCTGCTTTTAATCGTAGACTAATTCCACCACCATCAAATAAACATCTAAACAAACATGTCATTCCAAGAACCATAAAAGTTTACGATTTCCTCAAGATTTAAAATGTATGTAATCTTTACATTTCAAATCTCTTATCAATTAAAAGAACAATGCGAATCTGCCATAGATAGCACTATCTAAACAAAACAAATCTGCCGAATGTTATCTAATCAAAGTTAAGTGACTTAGCGACAGGGTGTGTTCGTTTTATCGATGACCTTGACCTTGCTGACTTTGCTGTGTGATATTTTTAGTTTCCATTTACTTTTGTTTGATTCTGAAAATTAAGCCAATGGACGGATGACTAACACAGATAATGACTTAGCGACAGGGTGTGTCCCTTTGATTGCCATCTGACCTTGACCTTTCGTTACTAACTGAATCTAAACTTATTTTATGGCATTGAATGATGACACGAGCATGCCGTTCCCCTGATGGTAAGCGATACGACCGCCCATAAACAGTAGCAACACCATACAGCACCTTGAGTTACGAAGTACTGTGTGACATTTCACTGCGTTCGTCATCCTGAGACATAAGATGTTAAGTCTCATTACGTCCAGTAGTTATACTGGCGACAATGTCGTTCAAACCGAAACACAGCAGTGCATGCACACTACTGCTCGGCGGTGGAAATAGACATTGCGGTGGTACCCACCCAGGCGGACTCTTATATATGAAAGGCCTACCACTAGTAAAGTCCTACTTCAGTATATTTTTATTCGTATTAACACCATAAGCTATTTCGCGCCCATGGATTCGGATTCTCTCGCTCTAGTGAGTACCTGCTTTTACTATGTAATCTGAGTAATAATTTTATGAACAGCATGGAGTTTAGTATTATAGGTATCTTTTCAGATTTCCCTCTTGATGAAGATTTAAAAAAAGTATCGTACACAAATATTACGTACGTGTATTTGACAAGTTTTATAAAATAAAACGTGGCTTGTTTAAAATAACACCCAGCTAATTAACTCATTACAACTAATGGCTATAAAAATAATTCGAAACCAAGTTTAGTTCTTAAGACCCTTTGTTGCATAATTTGAACATTACGTGAAAAAATTATCACCTGACCTCTTTAAGCCTTTGGGCGCCAACACACATTAAAGTAAATGTAAAACATACTTTTTTTCCTTATTGCCACATCATTATCTTGTATAGTTATTGAACAGTATCTAATTATAAAAAAAATATCATAAGCATTATTATTTATTTTCTTTTATTTTTTTCCGCTACTGATGCCTATCTGGATTCTACAGAAATGCGATTATCACACGAGATACAAACAAACAATGCAATTATGAATCACATGTTCCTAGTACAGTCAGCTACAAAAATAGCTGAACACATTAAATACTCCGAATCACCTATAGATACACGTTAAAATTTATTAAAGCATTTTTAATCTGAATATTATGTTAACACGTTTTATTTATGTAAATAAACAAATTATTGATAACGTCACAAAAGTATAAGCGATTTGATGTTTTCATTTTGTTCAGCTATTTTAGTGTCTGAGTGTACATTTATGTATGTATCATTACTTCCTAATATGTTTTTGTTTGTGTATAGGCACATTAACAGTCGATATAAGCCACATGTAAGTTTTTATATGACTCACGATTTAAACTTATTAGTTGTTTAACACCTGGTTATAACCACGATTCTTCTTAGAAAGATTGTATCTTCCTTTTGTCTTAAAAACTGGTAAGGCAACTGATATGATAAATGTTCTTTTGTTTGTTGTATCTAGTAACTCGATACAAAGTATAACTCATGCAAAATAACAGTGCACTCCGCCAGTTGCTAAAAAAGTTGATATATTTTTTTTAATACTATTTTTTAGATTTTTATCGAAATTGAATTACGAGATGAGCATGCCGCACAGCTAAATGGCATCGATCAAATGTCCTGATGGTAAAAAATACGACTGATCGAAAAGAGAAAAGGGTCGCATAATGGATTCCGCCGAAGTGCACACTAGTCACATGGATTGTATATCACCGAAGAGATACGAAGAGATGAAATCACTACATCTTTAGTTTGTTTACATAGTTTCCATCTCATGACAGTGAGCCTATCGCCAAATCAGGCATAACGTCGTTCTCAAACCAATATCTGCTATGTGCAAAAAGTAAAACTTTGAGATACGGAGCAAAAACATTCCTCATGTAAAATATTGAGACAAATTTGCACATAGTATTTTTACTGCAATTTGCACATTTAGTGGTGGTAGGACTCTCATATGTAAGAGTCCGTCTGGGTGGGTACCACCGCAATGTTTATTTCTACCGCCAAGCAGCAGTGTGCATGCACTGTTGTGTTTCAGTTTGAAGGGCATTGTAGCCAGTGGAACTACAGGACATAATGAGACTTAACATCTTATGTCTCAGGATGACGAGCGCAGTGGATTGCCACACAGTATTTTGTGGCCCAGGGTGCTGGATGGTGTTTGTGCTGTTTATGGGTGGTCGTATCGCTTACCATCAGGTGAACGGCATGCTCGTCTCGTCATTCGATGCCATGAAAAAAAACATAGCATATTTTTCGCTCATAGTTTCACCGTGTAACGATGCGAATCACATACGACTTTTATGTATGAACGTTTGGATGGCAAACTAGTCATAATGTTGAAATCTCAAAAAAGTGCACATAACAGATAGGTATTGGTTTGACAACGACGATAAGTAGTTCCAAAGCTACTTAAGTATTTTTCTTACACACATATTTTTTGCGTCTCATGAGGTGCTTCAGATGCGGGGCGTTACCTTTCGCAGATTTAATCAAGATTTTTTTATATCTTTTATAATTTTTTTTTTGGTACTTTATTGGTACAGACCGGCGTGTTCACCCTGGAAAACCCTTGATGATGATTAATTCGTCATTACATCTTCATCATCCGGTTATGCAGTCTCTGAATGTTAGGTACTGCAAAAAAATATGTGACTGACGTTACTAGTTAGTTACCTACTTGTATTTAAAATATAACGGAGCCGTATTTGAGATTAAGTAATGATATTACTCAAATGCTAAATATCCTTTCCCTGATAGAAATTTTCACTTCTTTGAAAAACATATTTATTCCACGAAGATTAATAGATGAAGCAGCTAGCAAAAGCTAGTCTGCAAAAACAGACCGGTCATCGAACTATTAAACTAATTCAATATCACGTTGAAATCAATATTTACAAACATCAGACGTTGATCATATGGCACCTTTGCAAAGGACAAGTGTAACGCAGTGTCAATAGCTACATATTGTTATGCATTCAAAACATACAGACTGGGTTTTTGCAACTGTACTCAAACACTCAACATTGTAACCCTACGTAAAACATATTAATAATTTATTATAACACTTCATAGGGAAAGGGGCAGATGGTTACCTAAATATGATTGCTGATTGCTGTCTCTGCAGTTGGACAGCATCAATCAATTCACACCTTGATCCTCGAAGGGCTAGGCAGAGGCGCAAATGTATTCATACATATATACATATATATACACTCACGCCTGTTATCCCCGAAGGGGTAGGCAGAGGCGCAACTAGTGCACCCACTTTTCGCCGTTATTCCGTCCCATGATGTGATAGGGGGCGAGCCTATCGCCATATCGGGCACAAATTCCAGACTCCGGGCTGATACTGAATAGAAAAACTCAATATCACTTTGCCCGACCCGGGGATCGAACCCGAGACCTCAGCTTTGCAGTCGTACTGTAATACAACTACGCCACCGAGGCAGTCATAAGCTGACTCTATATCCATCCCGTGGTATAATAGGTAACGAACTTATAACTATTTTAGAGACAATTTGTATTCCCAAGATATAAATAGGTATATTATGTTTTGGAATGCCTCAATTATTAATCCATGCTATACTCAAGCTCCTAGATAGAAAAAATCTCAAAAACCATTTTGCTCAACCTAGGAATCGAACCGAAATCGCTCGCAATCCATTTTACAACTCATAAATCTTGTATTCCTAAAAAATATGAAACTGATGCAACCATATACGAACTATTACAAATATTCGTACCGCCGAGCGAGCTTAGCAGCAAGCACTCTGCATGCAATTTCAGCGTTTGTTTTTGTAATTGTTACGGCACGTGCTGTTTGCAACAAAACACATAAAATAACATGTATTGTTTGTTTTATTGTTGATATCCTTCAATAATAACAGTTTTTTATCACACGCGTTATAGACTTCTTTTCTCACGGCATAGTGAAACTACATATGGAAGTAAAGTTGTAATCTGCGTTGCGAATCGTCTGAATGAAATCGACTCGGAAAATCAGGACAATCTTTTTGGACAATGCTCTGACAAAGGATCGCACACAAAGGTCCTTATCGTGGTAAATCTATCAGCAATCACGCACACAACAATCTTTTGGATACTACTACATCTGCACAATATTATGTATTTTGTATTTTCACTTAGTTCCAGAGCTTGTAACTTTTTATTATTAATATAAAAAATTTATAGGTATATCAAAATATTTTTATTTCAACTTAAATTCGCCACACATAAACAATATCTAAAACCAATTCTCAATCTCATTCGCCTTGAGCGATTCTTTACGTATGAAAGTAATTTATCACGCTGTATCGATACGCAAAGGTAGTTAAGTAATAATGTATGCAAATAGTAACTGTGACGCATATATGAATCACAACACTAAGAGGCGAAATTTATCGATAACGATTTTATATGCCGGTAAGAATTCATAGTACCTATATGGAAATTATTAGTGATAAATATTGACCAAACTATACAAAATATCATATAACTCAATAAATTATACAATGTATAGTAAGGCTACGGACGTAATGACACACGTCATAATTCATTTCACAAAAATTGTACAAGCTAAAAACTTTGTTGTTATGTCCAGTAAGCTTTCTTATGCCCAAGAGTTTTGTTCGTTTCATGATTAGGGAGGATACTTTGTTTTGTGTTTTTTATAACAAACCTTTTATTACGACCTTAATTTACCCTTAAAGTATGCTTTAAAATTCGATAAGGTAACTTTTATTAGACCTCCAGAAGTGCCAAGGTCTAATACAATTGACACGGCAATTCTCATTCATTCAATTCAAAACAACGTTTCTACATAATCCGATAAAAAAGCAGCAACGCTCATATGAATTATGATGACATAGCATGGCATGCAAAAAATAACCAGCAAATTGCACAATAGTTAAAATACATCAGTCCAGCTAATACGAAAATTAAAACCACGGAATGTTTCCAAAAACCGAATGTCTTTACCGTTTACCGCTTCACTGTACCTAAGATTTCTCAAAATTAGTAAACTATTACTGTAATTATCGCCAATTTCAATATAAAGAGTCTATAGTACAATGTTCGTAATGAGTCGTTTCCAGACATCAGTAAAAACTGCCGTACTGTGTCTCTATACTAGTAAAATTACGTCACAAATTTCGTAAATGTCTGCGTAAAACACGCAACAGTAACGCCCCTGTACACTGCTACTATTAATATCGCACTGTCTTCCTAGTCAGCTGACACATCGCCTTGAAGATGAGTGAAAACATAAATACACAGCGGTTTATTTACTTTACATAAAGTCCACTTTACGCGATAACATTATGTTTTCAATCAAAACAAATCACGATCGCTTGATGAACTTGTTTATTGCTAAATGCATACGTAATATCTAAATATTGTTTATAGTTTCCTTACGAGAATTGCATACAAATCGAGGCATTACTATCTGTGATAGTGGCTATCATTCAACTATCAATACATTAATGATCAATGAATCCATCAAACCACAGATGCTATTAATCTTTTAATTTGTGAAAAGAATAAAAAAAACCTAATAATATTAGTATTCTGTGAATACACATGTCGCAATTACTAACGCTACAATTAAGAAGAGTTGCAGATAGAAAAACAAGACATTTATAAGCAATAAAAACATAAAACTAACAAACAATTTCAACGCAAGAGAAAAATGTACACAAACAATAGCATCCTTGAATTAAGATTTAACGAAAACATATACAAGATAATGCATTTATTTACGTGCGAATACGTTGTTTATTGTTATCGTACATACGAAGAAAGTGCAAACTTAGTTACAGTATCGGTATTTCCTAACAATAAAATAAGCTTAACTATATTATTCCTGATTCATAATGTGATAACCGATAACAATAATAAAATTGTTTTCAGAAATGGCGCTAAATTAATTTTATTTTTCACTTCATTGATAGAGCGATGATGTCAGGCCAATCAAATCATAATCCATTATTGTTTGATAAGCTATTAATAGTATTTTATTATGAAAGTAAGACTTTTATGGACAGAACCACTGGCAATAGATTTAAAAATGCGCTTGTTTAGTTTAGAGTATTATGTCCAGAGTACAAAGGCACAATTTACGAACTAAAAACAGATCACGTTGAAATGTGGCAGCTATTTACGGACCAAGTTTATTTTCACATAGAATAAGAAAAGATCGTAAATAGTGCAAACAAATCTATTGTGTTTTTGTAAAATATTAGAAATAGGAACGGGGAAACCAGACTACATACTACCATACTACCGGCACGCTAGGATGGCCGATTTCACACATTATAAAAGTGAGCTGAAACCTCAGTTTAAAAAATTGAATTTCTTAAAACAAATGCTGAGTTGTCTCAAAAAATTTTACATTCCATAAATCTGACTGCATGTCACTATTGAAAATAATGTATAGCAATTAGCTTCAACGGAGTTATAAATTAATACAAAACTTGATGAGCGGACAAATGTCAAAACGTGTACGGTACTATAACACATTTTAATTAACATATACCGTAAAGATACGATTTGTAAGCTAACAAATTTGTAATCCCAATTTCAGGTTACTGGGCCATCATTTGTTAAGCATGGCTGCACTATAATATAGAATAAATATTATATGAGATATAACGTGCACGATTATATATCTTAGGGCCTTGTAACAAATGTTATTAAAGGGTTTTGAATGTATGCAAATAGTTTCTAATGGAGTTGGCTCGGAATGTCAAATGACAAATTTGAATGTGGCCTATTTCATCATATTGCGTAAACTTTTGTATCGAATATCTAGAGCAAGGGTAACAGACGTCGTCTTAACATCAGAGATAGGTTATTTTCAAATTATATTGTAAACGATTTTGCGATTAATTCTGTTGGCAATTGTTTATTTCAAATTGTTTTCGTGGGACTGTAATTATACCTTTCACACACACATAGTCACGCCTTGTATCTCCGAAGGGGTAGGCAAAGGCGCAACTAGTGCACCCACTTTTCGCCGTGCATATTCCATCCCATGACGTGATAGGAGGCAAACCTATCGCCATATCGGGCACAAATTCTAGACTCCAGGCTGATACTGAATTTAAAACCCAGTATCACTTCGTCCGACCCGGGGATCGAACTCAAAAGCAGCTGTCATGTAATTAAAATCCATTGCTCTATCATTAGGAAACCTGTCTTGTTTCTTAGCTTCAGATGTAAATTACATAACATATTCTAGAGCTAAAACAAATAGGCTATAAGCTGAAATTGTCATGGTTGTTATCTTCGTAAACTAACGGGACTAAATCAGAGCTAATCTCGTTTAAATATATTTAAAGCCATTAATTACTTTTCCCTATATGTTAAAAGTTACAGTAGACACCAAGAGCGTACCTATACCTACCACAATGAGGGAAGGAAAAATTCAATGTAAACAATTCCTACCTACCTTCCTATGAAATATATAATGTTATTTAGTGTAGGTAATGGCACATAAATATTTTTAATAATGTTTTCCTTTTCCAAATATTACAGAAAATTTGAAGCTAGGCTAATATTTTATCAAAGAATTAATATTAACAAATACAGCGAAATTTGCTTCCTAAAAATCCCTTAGGATCAGTGTTTTTCACTACAAACATCGAAAATATATTCTTGATCAAAAACTTCATGAAATCAATGTTCATGTATAAAAAAATGTAATTTATTTATGTTCTGCCCGCTTATAGCCGATGACCTTTTGAATGTAACGTTCCTTAGTATGTCCCCTGGCTGTTCACATAATGCAAACCGTTCTGACCTTACAAATACTGCAAGACGTTATCACACTGTAGAGTCATTTCGCGTCACCATGTCAACCCTGATTTATTTTAGTTATCCTTCAACAAAACCATTTCATGCAAAACTTCCAGAATTAAAATTATTTCTAAAATAGTTTCACGCTTGGAAAACCCGATATTTACACACAATTCTTTATCATTAATTCTGTGTTTATAAATGATATCAACAATTGTAAATCTTGAGATAACGTTCCATTTAAATTGACTTCACGTTACAACGTTAACGCTGCGTAAATTCCATCTTTTTTCAGCTCGAGCAAAATAATCAAACCTCGTTTTAATTGCTGCCTAGATACACTGCATAGTCTCAAACTCTGTTTTGTATCAAAACATGGAAGGCCTGTAGTTTGAATTCGTTGTTCTATACAGCGGGCTTTTCTTCGTGCACGAGATACTGCGCGTGAGGAAAATTAAAAATAGTTGAAAACAACGCACCGTTTTGTGGTTTACTACGCATTATTGAAAAATGTTTTTTTGCTATATTAATGATCGAAAACAACGTGGTTTTGCCAAGAAATGATCGTAAATTTAAGTCGTATTTCATTTTTTTAAATTACTACTAAATAACAATTTTAATACTTGGTTTAAGCACACCTAAAATGGCAATATATTTGAAATCATTTATCCAAGCATCTACGTCTCAGTGAAAACCATCCTTACACTTTCATGTCACGCTCGATTTGTACCAATAATTGGCCTATTAAGAGCGCGTATTTCCATGTCATTCTAAATGAATAACTCATGCGGCCGACAATGTGACTGGCGCAGTCTGTAATGGATCCGTTTATTCTGTACAACATAAATTAGTGTTATTAAAATATCCAACGACTCGACAAAATGAACGCAAAAAGTGAAGCGTATTTCAAAAAGAATTTAATCGAATGGATTCCGTATTAAAATATGAACCACGAAATTAAAGGAAACTTGGTTATACGTACATTCCAAAATTACACGGTTGCTGAAAAATCATTAAAGCAGGCATTTAATAGTAGTTTTATGAACTATCCGACGTGCAACCTAGTGTATATTTTACGACTATAAAGAATTTCTATGTTTGTAAACAATGAAAGTGTTGTATAGGAAAATTATTTATAGACGTGATACCGCAAAACCTATCTGAAAATTTTCCGCAGTTTTCTAACACCAACCAAACAATGTTCACAAATTGCGACAAATATGTAACACGCTAAAATCACACACAATTCAAAGAGTGGAGGAAATAATCGTATACAAACTGAATGACTTATTTTGGTAGCAAACTCTTTGTGTTCTTTGTATTACATATTCAGAATGTATCTTTCTTAAACTTACACGGATGGCAGATCGCCAACGCTTTACGCTAACTATTCGCCTTTACTCTTTGAAGATTTATTGTTGTTGTTTACGGAAATAACATTTATAACTTACTAATCACAAGCCAAATGTTCTGTACGGTGAAACAAAATAAATAACGAGACCACATGAAAAGTCATAAGCTACTTAAGTCTGCAGTATCGGTGACAATGATTGGTAAAACGCCAAAATGTCTGGGAATTTTTACGACACTACAGCCGAGGCGTTCAAAGGCCTTTGGAAGTGGTTATGCATTTTAGTCTGTTTGATGTCTTGATTCGTAAATTATTTTGGCAATTAAGTGATTCTGCCATCGAATGACATGGAGCGTTTTGATTTAAATTTATTACTGACGAATGTGATTATAATGAAGAATAGACTTACACGTTTCCGTGTCAATAAGTCGTTCCTTTTATTACAATAAGATTTATAGCTTTTATGTTTGTTCTACTTCCATTACACCAAAAGACGAAGCAATATATCAATAACCAACGAAGCAAACGACATTCAATGCACTTGCGCCAACAGTTGAACAGAGGCGGAAAATCTCTTAAGGTTTGCAGTTTCCAACGCACGTGTCACGTTTTCGCCGGGCTCTTATCCATCACGTTGACGATGGCTGTCTTTTTATTCAGTCGTGATGGAGACGAGTAAACAATTTACGTCATACACTGGAGGGACCACGGGTACGTCAATTACGCTCATGAGACTTAATTGAAACGCATGCTCATAGTCCCGCCAAGCTATTCTCGGCTATCGAAAGTTCTAATACGCGGCGAGGCGCATATCGTTTCCTTGATGCAATAAATCAGTTAGGAAATTGGTACTTATATAATACTGAAATCGTACGTTGCTCTGCTATTTCCTGCAGTATCAGTAATTATTTAAATGACAAATAGTTGTTAATACCTTTATGTACAGAGACATATTTTTATATTACCCAAAAATTTCATCTGCAAATACTCGTAAATGATGTTTGGTTTCTAGAATCTGTGAATTTGTAGAACGAGGAATTAATTCCATCAAATATACAAGCACATTTGATGCTTCATTATTAATTAATAAATTTTATGATAGATGTCTCATTATTTGACACTAGGATCTTTGAATGTCCGTGAACTTCATTATCGTATTTCATACATTTGTTGCTATCAAGAGCTGATTGTCAGACGTGGAATTTTTTTCGTTCTGTGAAAGGTTCTTGACGCTTACCTTTTATCGTCTAGGTATCATCAATGTCAATGGCACCTAAGACATAATTCCAGTCTTAGGATTCTAAATAGTCCTTTACACATGTTATTAATTAGAGTGCAAGGAACGTAATTGGTAATATTATCGAAAACCAGTCTTAAAGTTTTCAAACCGGTAGTTGAAAAGAATGTCGAACTCCAAAAACGGATAGGTCTACATCTCATGTTTGAATCACGAATATCAACATATGAATAAATTACAGCATTGGAATTGTTTGAAAGAAACATTGAATGAATTGAAATCACGACACAGATTTATGATAAATCCGTTTCAGTTCAATAAATTCGTATTGGTAATAAAAAAAGATCGTTCTAGAAGTATTCGCAAAAATTTTGCTTAAATATAGAAAACCGAGCAAATCTTCTAGCTACTTGTGATAATGCTACTGTAACTTGCCTTGACAATTACATTGTTGCTAAGTCCAAAAATAGCTCACAAAATTTAATTTCGATACGCTAACCTTCAACCAAGACTTTTGTTTGCGAGATCAGTGACAAGTATTTTGAACTTTGCCAGTAAAACATAAGGTCGATTCTTGATTATGTTTGCCGTCTGCAGTTGTATTACTTCACAGATTACATCTAATTCTGTGGACTAGGAAATGAACTATAAACATAACAAAAATGACTGACATTCCGACTCGTTGAATGTCGCAGTCTAATGACTTAGATTTTTTCTGACCTTTCATCTCTATACGTTGCGTGCCAAGATTTTTTATGAGGCTAGCGGTAATATTAAACTACTTAATAATTGCTATTTTGTAATTTGTTTAAAAATAGAAATGGATGGAGTAACTGTATTTTTTTTATTTCTTCCTTTATTGACTGAATTCCTAATGTGAACATGAATTTTGATTACTCCCCATCTATGAGAACAAAAGAAATACACGTCAAATACACATTACACAATAATATGTCATATCGTTTGTGGCCTAAACCTCATATCTATAGCACCTATACTATGAACCATTGAACCAATGGTTCATAGTACTATAAATGTGATTCAGAACCATGACTATTGAGCTCACAAATCTATCATTTGACAATATTACATAACAAACCATTATGCAATCTGTTACCTATTTCCTCTAAGCAGCTCTTGCTACTCTATCCATTTGTACGGCATCGTATCCTGCTTTTCTGAGCTATGTACTTACATTCTGCAGTGTATAGAAAGTAATGAACTAAGAACTTGTGTGTTTATCACTTTCGTAAATGATCAGAAAATGCATTGTATCGTTAATGTTTACAAGTCCTTGCCTCGTGCCACTCGCTTGCCCTAAACATCCTCGTTAGTTGATATTGTGATGAACTGTCAGTTACCTTGTTTGTAGCGGTTTCTAGATACATAATTGGAATCCTAGTAACATTCGCCTTTGCATCAAGTGGTCAAACGGAATGTGAGTCATTTGGCTGACAAATTTTGATGTAGGTAAATAAGAAAACAACGAAGTTTGAAATATCTACTTACACAAAGTGTTTTATTGTGATGAGAGTTTTAGTGCCAGCTGATACTTTTTGTCATGTGTGGTTATGTCAACATATTAATATATTAGTTTCTATGTCTTTTTTAATATAATTTTTTTGGAGAGTGAGAGTGGCTGGCAAAAAATATTGTCAAATGTCATGGTTTATTACAAAAGATCAGCAACCGCTTATGTTATATTACACTTAAATTAAAACAGACATTGATATTTCATAACGAGGAAAATAAAATGAAAATACGTTACTTTTTTAACAACCGGTCATAACTTTAACATCCTTCCGCGGTAATAATTAATAATTAATTAATAATTAACGTTTTAATTTTAAAATACTGACGTCATCAACCACCAGCAATTAATAGATAAAAATGGTTGTTAACTTACCAACGTGCGATAGACTCGTGAGATCGGATTCTGAAATGAAAAAAAAAAAAATGTGAAAATTATCTAATGAAGTACGTGCAAATAAATATGTGGGCAATGAAATAAATAAATTTATGTGATTGACCATTCTGAATATGTTTAAGATTTTTTGTATTCTTAAACATATTTCGAATAAAAATTATTAAATTTACATTATAAATGAAAAAAATATCAGCGTTTTAAATTTAACAAATCTAATAAGTGTAATCAAATATCGATCGACTTTTAATAACCACAGTCCATAATCCATATTACGTGGGCATTATAATGTGTTATTAAAGGAAACTTTATTAAGCGATGTTTATGGAAACATACAATAATGTTACAGTAGAAGAAATATGATAATGTTTAATCACATTTTTTCTTGTAGTTTGATTGTTTTAAGAACTAACATTAATTGCACCCATAACCTTTATCGTTAGCTTTCGTTGAAGATAAAACCACATACAACAAGTAGGTATTAGTCAGGAATACTCTCCTATATCCGTCAGAATTTAAAACGGAAGTTATTTAAGCAGTTAATAAAACGAAAATATAAAGGAAACAAAATAGCATTGGGTAAAGGATAAACCAGTATAACAGTGTTAAGAACGACAATCGGTGCCGCCCACAGTTTTCTTTTAAATGGCAAAATCAACTTTCAATAGAAACTCAATAATCGTCAGTTTCCTGGAGGCATTTTTGTTTCCGTAGTCATTTGAATATTTTCCGTTTAGAGTACAGGGAAAAAAGGAAGGAAAAATTATTTTATTGCAAAGAAATACTCCACTCAGATAATATCAAATTAATTCCGACTCAATTAGTTATTTTCCTTCGGAATCGAGGTCCATTAGAGCTGTGGTGGTTTCACGGGGTCTCTAACCACATAAATATAATAATTACTTTTGTTATTACGGCTTTCAAATTTCCTTGCTCAATATTTAGCACATAGCACAAAAAAAAAACTTTACGACTGGGTTTTTCCATCTTAAAAAAATTACTCAGTCGCAGCCCGGAGTCAGGAAGTTGGCGGTGTGATACCCCCGTGCCTCGGAAAGCACGTAAAGCCGTTGGTCTTGCGCCTGATCTATCTCCGGTCATGTCGGATTGCCGTCTCACCGGACTATGAGAGTGAAGGAATAGCGAGTGTACCTGTGTATTGCGCACACACTTGTGCACTATAATATCTCCTGTAAATGGCTGATCTCTGTTGAGATTGGCCGCCGTGGCCGAAACTGGCTAGGAGGATTTCATTTAGCACATTGCAAAATGTAACCTATTTTAAAGAAAATTTATGTTCAGATTTGACTGTTTCAAGACTGTTAAATTGAATGCTACATCTAAATTACGGATATAAGTTCCAGTTTCATACAAATTTGCCAATTTAGTTTCAAATAAAGGAAATTCAAAAATTATATCAGGTTTACAATCCACTATAGCTATGTGTATACAAAAATAGATTATTCGAGTGTGGGCAACGTAATATCGCAGTTCACGCACTTAGATAAGTCTTCTAATGTACACAAACACTCATATGGACATTATCTATACTAATGTTATAAAGAGGAAAGAATTGATTGTTCGTTTGTTGAATTGAATACGCTCCGAAACTACTGAACCGATTTGAAAAAGTCTTTGACCAATACAAAGCTACATTATCAGCGAGTCACGTAGTCTATTTTATCCCGGGGTAATATAAGCGGGACTTTTATCACGGAAAAAATTATTCACGCGTGCGGAACCGCGAGCAGAAGTCTAGTTAGTACATAAAACACAAATTGACGAAAATATCTTCAACAAACAAAGGTCGATAATGACGTCCAACAATTATCAACTTAGATTACTGGAGCACTTTGGTTCAAATAATCGGGTGACATTATTTCCCGCGCAAAAGTTGCATCATCATATCGTACATATTTGTGGACTGTTCGATACCAGGACCTGAATTAACAATTTTATATCCACACAATATCTGTGTTTAAACAATTATAAATATGTAATATCTACAGGACAACCTACAATTATTTATATTGTAATTTTGCACGTATAATTAATGATTAAACGAACTTACCTGTACGTGAAGTTCTATCATAATTATACGAAGGCTTCGTCCGAGGAGATTAGCATGAAGAGCAGTTATAGAACACATGTAGTACGTGTACTTAGTACGCCTTTGCACTTTATTTGAGACTTATTTTTTTTTTTATACATTGGTCACACCCAACCTGTCAAGAGAGATTCATTTAGTTTAGAGAGAGAGTTCCATATACCAATATTTCACAACTTACTAGGGTTAACGCAAGTCACGGGAGGGAGGGATGCTAATCTCCTCGGACGAAGCCTTCGTATAATTATGATAGAACTTCACGTACAGGTAAGTTCGTTTAATCATTAATTATACTTCGGCTTCGTCCTCGAGATTAGCATGAAGAGCAGTTATAGAACACATGTAGACTTTTAGAGAATAAGTAGTGAAATATTTGTATAATCTCAATTGCAGTAGTAATTACAATTAGCTAATCAAAAAACTTTATAAGGTTGTACTTAGCAATAAGCTTTTTGATAGGATATCAATATAAAATTTCTAATTAGTTATCATTGAATTAACAAAAAATTTAGTCATTCCCAACTAGATTCTTAAGGTCTCATTACCGAATCTCCAGGATAAGTCAAAATTAATAATTTATGATCCAAACTGCAGTTTGGTAGATCGAATGCAGTTTAATGCCATAAGTACCTATAGGTAAGCGGTGGAGCCCGTGGCAACGTGCCTCGTGCTGTGAGCACTAGACATCTAATAGAGTTATATCTATTCCACATTCGCTAAAAAGATATGGAATGTGACCATACTGTTATATGGGGCTTTCTGGGAACATAAATAAAGAAACTAAATTTTTATGAATTCATTTTGTCATAAAAGATATTATACTATATTATCAATACTATATTAGCGATTATTTGAGCAAATTCCGAGTAAACTATAAAAAATATTATATTATGCCTTCAGTAATAAGATCTGGTTCTAAGAAAATTCTAATTTCCTTCAAATAATGGTTATTTTGGATGGTGGCTATATATAGCCGCTATAGTATAGGCACTTAAAAATAATTAAACAATAGCCTTGGCATAAGGGAAATGTTCCCTGTTGTATGATCTAATATCATCTAGGTATATCATATTTCGATAGCATCGATTGAATATACTTCCCTTAAAAATCCTTTTATTGGTTTGTCTTCACCAGCATGGCAGCATGTGATTGCAGTAACTAACTTGGAGGTGGTCTACACTTCTTTCAAAGTCTTACGCTTCTTCTTCGTAATATTTGTGTCAAAAATCATATTAACTGGAAAAACAAACTTAATTAACGGTAACAATGCAATGCAATCAGCCCTGTATTATATATCACCCACAGCCGAGCACGGTCCTCCTCTTGAACTGAGAGGGTCCAGGTCCCAGTCCACCACACTCGCCTACCGTGAGTTGGCAGACTCCGCATATTCGCGAGATCCTCATGGAGAATTCTAAAGCATGTAGGGCTCCTCTCCATGTTTTCCTTCATGGTAACATTATTAATTAATAATTACAATCAACAAAACAAAGATATTTTCTTAAAACAGACATCTTAGATCTGTCATCAAATTATATTATTTATCAATATTAGAATATTAAAACTTGAAATGCAATTGGAGTATCATCTGATTAGATGATACCAACTCTGCCACAAACATACCAAGTTGAAGATTAACTCCTAGGCAAATTTTTATATTAGGAAATGGACATTTCAACCTTTATATAAAGACCACATTTTGATGTGTGGAACTCGTAGCGAATGCTACTTATTGGAGTAGTTGGATCAAAAAATTGAGCAATGTGTCATTTTATATGACCGATCCAACATTTTTTTTTTTTTTTTTTTTTTTTCGTGACAAACAAAATTGACACTTGCCGACTGCGAGAATATGACAGAATTATTGTAACTGTTAGTGAACGTTTCCAAGAAGGAAAACACCACGGAAGCTTAGATCTCAAGAGTAAAAACGGAGTACTTTATAACGCTTTATTAAAAATAGTTAAAGCGTTAAATATAAAATATCATCATAGCGACAGTCAACCTTCTGACTGCGTTAGTTACGCCTATACATAGAGTAGGTTTTGTAGAATTCGTAAAATAAATACATACATAGACTCAGAGATTTTATCCTTAAGGGGGGAACAGAGGCGCAACTAGTGTACTCGTCCCTCACGGTAGCTAATAACTTGAAATAATATTATGCGCTGCTTTCTTCATCCTTGTACTCTCCGCTAGCTGCGACTCACCTTCATGCAGCCCCCCCCCCCCCCTTTGTTCAGGCATCTGAACAAATTTTGAGGCGCTACCGATGATCGATAGCATCGTCTCAATTTCAATTTTCAATTATTTGCCACAATTATTGGTTACAAAAAAATACAAACACACGAATTGAGAACCTCCTCCTTTTTTGAAAGTCGGTTAAAAATGTGTTACATTTTAACAATATAGTCAGGTACATAATGTCCCTGTCGAGCACGGCAAAATTTGAAAGAGAGGGAGAAGCTATAATATAAATGTAAGTACTATATTATTATATTTTATCTTAGAATCAATTGTAGGTATATGTTAATAAATATTTAGTTGACGACTAATTAATGATATTTGAAAATTATCACAAGACTGTATGTTACAAACAAGAATACGTCACTAAAATAACAACGAGAAAAGATTTGTTCTTTTCATATTTGTGTGTAATAAATAAACTCAAAAATTAAGTAACCTATTTTGAAAAAACAGGTAGTTAAAATATCTTTGAGTGCTACTGGCTGTTCTTTATCCCAGGAAGGAATGTCAACGCGGGCGCAATCATGAGCAAAAGCTATTAACAATAATAATGGTGTACATGTAAACATAATATTATCACGCCTTTTCCTATTTAAGGTGTAGGCACAAGTGTTAATATATTTACACCACAATTCGCCAGCTATGTTAGAGTCATTGTAAGCGAGTGTATTGATATTTAGCAGGCAAATTAATTTTGCCAGGAAGAAATTAGACTTATAACATCCGGTCAAAAAACAGTTTCCAAATCAACCAATCACACGCAGTTGTGGCGAGCCCCGAGCTCGCCAGCGCCACGCGTTCGCCAGTTGGGAGCGGCGGGAACTTCCGCCGTCGCCATGCGCGCGCCATTACTCGCCCGGCCCGTTACCGTTAACACCATTGTCGATTATTTTTAATGTAAAATACCAATGTTTTCACATATTAAAAGGTGTTTCTTTTCGGTAACTGTGCATGTGAAAGATTTAATAAATATTCTGAGTCTAAAAAATTGTAACGAGTCCCTTAAGGCAATCAAACAATATAGACAGATCATAATATTTCTGAGGGAAACTCTTTTTCCGCTTCTGAGACATGATGGTAGATAAATAACGATTTACATGATCATTTTGAGTCAATTTGAATAAAAGCCTCTTTGATTTGATTTAAATTATAATAAAATTCTATGTTCTTTATAGACAACCCACAGATCAAAGTAAGTATATAATGAAACAATTAAATACAAAGAGTAAAATGCGGAACGCCTAAGTTCCGGTTGGACTAAATTATAGTCACGTTTCTGGGATCTGTGTCATTTTATTTTAAAATATTCTAATCTATTCGCCTAATTTATCCATATTGGTTTAGGCAGGTTACTTTATGGAGGCTTAACTTTATAATAAGTACAGCATATTTTGCAGCTACCTCACTTCGGCGACGCGCCGTGACGGTTACTATTTAATTCTTGCATTTTGAAACAGTGATTTTATACCATCAAAATAGTGACATATTCGGTCATACCCAAGACACAAGACATAAGGCCAAAAAACCTTAGTATATAATTCTGTGATCATTTATGATTGCGAGCGACTACGATTTTTTAACTCAGATCACTTACCTGCAATTTATCCTGTTCCGTGCCGTTCTCGGTGAATTCAAATGGCAGTACCTCGTTGCTGCTGGATTTTCCGTTCTTAGATCGACTCCTTATCATTTAACACATACTGTGCTGTTGTAGGTCATTAAGCATTTAAGACGTTGCTAAATCATGACCAGACATAATTGTCTTTTATGCTATTAAATTGATATTTCGTAATATCCAGCACATGGCGACGTGGTGCAGTGGTGCATCGCGCCACGTTGTCAGGAGTCGTCAATCCACTGCGCCGCTTGCGCTGATATTTTTCAAGCGGTGCTCGTTATCTACTGGTAGATAATAGCGGCCCTAAATATTGTAAGGCTCTGGCCGGCCGATGTTAGCAAGGCCTTTTTTCCCGATTGCCGAAGGAGGGTATTTTCCACTCCCTAACATACTGTTACATAACATTATACATAAGAACCAGTCGTACAATACTGATCGCAAGCATCAATTGCGGGTAGTGACAACCGCCATGTGTAGCACGCAGACCCGGGTAACAGAATTTAGCATAACGACGGTAGATTGAAAAAATGTGTATTTAGGGCAATGCCCCTCAGAAACTTTAGCCTTCTGATAAATTTAAATTGTACCATGGTAAGAAGGAAACAGTGTAATTATTACACCGACATAGCAAAATAAATTGCTCAGGGACCATATTAATATTATCGATGTAAATAGGAGACAGACGCAAAGTAACTGTCCTCAACATTATTCTGGCCCGGTACACAATAAGGTTTTGGTACTAACCGTTTTACCTGTGTGGTATTTTTCATTATGTCGGTAGTCTCGGCGAACGGGAACAATGTTGATCACTTAGGTAATCTTCTATTTTCTGTACCAAATAGAAGTAATTTCCATGTTCTTCTATTCTATTACACTTAAAATCCATGATGAGCAATAAATTAAGAATAACTTTAATTTAACGTGCAATACGGCGACGCACTAAAACGCGAATGAATCTCTCTTGACAGGTTGGGTGTGACCAATGTATAAAAAAAAATAAGTCTCAAATAAAGTGCAAAGGCGTACTAAGTACACGTACTACATGTGTTCTATAACTGCTCTTCATGCTAATCTCGAGGACGAAGCCGAAGTATAATGGTGTTTTAGGTTCATGGTATGTGAAACATTATATAATTCCTTTAGTTAATTACAATAATCAATATTTTATATGCAATCATAGTGCCTCAGTGGCTTAGTTGTAGTACGTATTACGGCATGACTGCAATGCTGAGGTCTCGGATTCGATCCACGGGTCGGGCAAAGTGATATTTGGCTTTTAAATTTAGTATCAGCCTGGAGTCTGGAATTTGTGCCCGATATGGCGATGGGCTCGCTCCCGATCACATCATGGGACGGAAAATGCACGGCGGAAAATGGGTGCACTAGTTGAGCCTCTGCCAATCCCTACAGGGATAAGATGCGCGAGGTTGTGTGTGTTTATATGTAAGCAAAATTAGAGGAGACATTTCTCCTCTCATTAGTCATCATAGCTTTTTTCGTTTTTCAATTTAAATTTTATGTTCAATGTAGCAAAAGTAATATGAAAACTTCTACAGTGTTTTAATGAAACAAAAAAAGTGAAACATAACTATAGATATTGAAGTGATTCTCATTAATCTCGATGGTTACTATCATTTAGCACCAGATGAGACAGATTGTTGTAAATACCTCCTCTCAGAGTTCTGATAGCGATATACAATTACGATTATATTTAATCACAAACTATGACTTAGAAATGAGCTTCGAACTCATATCTGAGATTGACCCATGGGTCAAGCCACACGTAAATACCTCGTTGAACAATAACTTATAAATCAAAATACAATACAGATTTACTTTAACATCTATGATCCAAACATACGTAGCATCACGCCTTTTTCCTTTTTCAGAGGTAGACAGAGGTGTAATACACATTTCGCCAGCTACATTAGGTCTTATGTAACAAGGAGCGGTTCTATTGCCATTCAACGATGACATTTCCAGACTCCAAGCCGGTACTGGGTAGAAAACCCAGTATCACTTTGCCCGATCGGGGACTCGAACCCGTGACCTCAGTACCGTCGTACCGCAACACAGGTACACCACCGAAGCCTATATCGATCCGCAAATCTAATTACGTTAACTGTCTACCTATCTTTTTACGCCAATTGAATAGCATCCTTCAAATGCCGTAATGTTTGTTACGCAATTGGATGCTACCAGTTATTATGCAAAGGTAATTGCTAAAGGCACTGGTTCCCACTGCATAATGTTGGGTCTGATGCTTTAATTAAGTATAATTTCATGTCGCATCACAATCCCGTAATGGAAGTTCTTGTGGGAATCCAGGTCATAAAAATTGGATTGGATAAATAGTTTGATCATAATTTTATTAGGATATTTTACGATGCTTAAGGTTTTATTACTGTAGTTTTGATATCTCTATTAATTTGGGCACTAAGAATGAATCATCCAATCATCATATGTTATGGGACAAAGTTAGAAGCTTGTTTTATGTTACACATTACAACATTTTAATCACCCATTAAGGGGTAGGATATCACAAACACCCAAAAACTACACAAAAATTCAAACAAAAAAACAATTGCTAAAAGTAAAAAGCAACAATTAATGGCACAGGCAGCAAGAACGCAATAACTTAAAATTAAATAAGTAGTTAATGGAATAAACACAATGTTGTCGAATGGTACGATCTCTGATGACGTATGTCTTTATTATGATCCACAGGGGGCGCGATAACACCACTAATAATAATTGCCACACTGCCTTCTCAACTTAACCTCTGACATTCTTTACAATAATAACGATGTCACACATGATTAAAGATATTTCAAAGAGCGATGTTTAATTGGTGGCGTCTTCTGTTTTTGCCGCTTGTGCTATTAAAAATTATACATCAATTAAAACTGTATTTTGTACAATATCTTCGAATAAAGCATGATGCAATGTTATTCTAGATAAACCATTGCTGTTTTGTTTTAAACGTAAAGTTTCTATGTCGTTTGTGGTAAGTGCAATTTCATTACCAAAGCACCAACTCTTACAACTCAAGATTTTTCTAGTAGTCTGTGATGTAACGGAAAGCAATTTCCGCTAGCCTTCAATTTGTGGCTGGTTAATGACTGTGCATTGAAGGCGTTACTTCATACATTACAATCATGGATTATTGCATCGCGTAGCTTTATTCATGTGGTGTTATGTCAGAGACGAGGTTATCATCTATGTATGGAATACTTCTATACTCTCGAAAGTTCCGGTCATACAATATCAATATTTACGACGATAACTTGAAAATATATTATCATTGTAAGAAAATAACACATCACATTTCATCATTCACAAGAGTTGTTTTTAAATTGATATAAATATATTGCCTCTATTAATATTTACGAATGTTCGCAATAATATTGTTCTCAAATCAGTGCGCATTTGATTTAAAACAGGAAAGTTGTTTATTGCTTTCTGTAATGAAAGCGACATACAGAAACCATATTGTGTAAGTCACTCTTCGTATAGTTTTGCTTATGGTTATTGATATATTTTCATTGCATTCGTATTTTTTTATTATGACAAACAATGAATCAATAGTCAGTGTCTGCCTCGGTGGCGCAGTTGTATTACAGTACGACTGCAATGCTACGGTCTCGGGTTCGATCCCCGGGTGGAGCAAAGTGATATTGGATTTTTGTATTCAGTATCAGCCCGAAGTGTGGAATTTGTGCCCGATATGGCTATAGGCTCGCCATCACATCATGAGACGGAATACGCACTGCGAAAAGTGGGTGCACTAGTTGCGCCTCTGCCTACCCCTTCATGGATAAAAGGAGTAGAGTATGCATGAATAGTTTCATACTCCTGAAACTGGATATTCCGTCTGCATGATCGAATAAGTTAACAAAAACAGGAAGGAAATAATATCGCGGTCATATTTTTCTTTGAACACTGAATGGAAAACCACAGCCAGCCACATATGGTGGGCGTTTGTTATAAAGGAATGTGCAAATGATGTATTGCTCTTCGAAGAATCAATGCCTACTATACTTGAATGAGTGACACTTGAATTAATAGATCTGATTCCATTAATAGTAAGTAGCAC
Organism: Lapara coniferarum; assembly: GCA_949316025.1. Lineage (NCBI taxonomy): Eukaryota > Metazoa > Arthropoda > Insecta > Lepidoptera > Sphingidae > Lapara > Lapara coniferarum. The sequence continues at coordinate 14,840,617 of OX438925.1, read as the reverse complement.
TTAACAGTAATCTTAGTTACTCTTACTCACAGGACGTCTTTTATTACTATTTTGTTGACTATTTTTAGTCGACGACCTGTCTATCGTAACCTTACGACCTTATGACCAATGTATTTTAATATCGTAGGTTGAACACAAATCCACCCTGTGGTTTGGGGGCGTTTGAAGAATTCCACCACGGTATCCCCTGCCTGTCGTAGGAGGCGACTAATAGGGACTAGGGGGGTCGGGTCGGTCGGCACGGGTACTGTCCGCCGCGAGATAGTTTGTGCCCCCCCCCCATAAAGTTGTCGGGCTGCATAAAGCGGCACCGCGCAGGGGCGGTTGCGGACGACAACTTAGACACTTGAGTCAGAGGAAGCCCGCAGCCGTCCCTAATGCGCCGAAAAGGAAAAAAAAAAAGGTTGAACACAAATGGCATCACAAATGGTTTTCAAAACATTATCTCTTCCATTCTTCTTCTTCTTCAGCGTTTTGAAGTCTAATCTTCATGATAGGCCTCCCCCAAAGATTTCCAGACCAACCTCTTAGAACCTCTTCCATTACACTATACTTACTTACCTAATTGTTATAATCAACTAGATTTTGTTTACAAATCTTGTTCCGTTTTTATTGTTAACTAGCTTTTGCCCGCCGCTCCGCTCGCGTGAATGCGTTTTTCCGGGATAAAAGTCCCGTTTTATATTTTGCCGTGATAAAAAGTAGCCTATACGTTAATCCATGGCATGATCTACCCATGTGTCAAATTTCATCGAAATCCGTTCAGTAGTTTTGTGTGAAAGAGGAACAAACATCCATACATCCATACATCTATACATTTTTACAAACTTTCGCGTTTATAATATTAGTAGGATTAAGTTGTCATGTTTCATTTTGAACTGCTTTTTATTTCCAATCACTTCTCAAATCTAACGTTCTATTTAATTTTAAATATTAAGGGCTAATTTCACCGCTGTTGATAAATGCTCCTCACATAAATGCCGACCAAATACAAAAATCACACCCTAATCTATGCTCATAAATAATTGGCAATAAAATGAGTGCTGTCTACATCAGCTGTTTAATACGATAAATATTAAATAACTTGAAACTTGTGAAACAGGCCCTTATCTTTTTAATTTTATCGAGGGAATGCAACTCAAAATGTAACCGGAGCCGGTGACCTGCGCTCGCTGGCAGCACGGGTCGTGACTCCGTGGCGCCATGATACTGTTACAAATGCAACCGCAAAAACAATAGGATACACCCGGCGCAGGTAAATGAGTGCTACGTCTCCAGTTGCAAATATTTTTTACATAGAAAAATTTAAATATACTTATTTCGAACAAAAACAGACTGCCTCGGTGGCGTAGTTGTATTATGGTACGACTGTTGCGGTCGCGGGTTCGATCCCCGGGTCGGGTAGTGATATTGAGTTTTTCTATTCAGTATCAGCTCGGAGTCTGGAATTTGCGCCCGATATGGCGATAGGCTCGCCCCCTATCATATCATGGGACGGAATAACGGCGAAAAGTGGGTGCACTTGTTGCGCCTCTGCCTACCCCTTCGGGGATAAAAGGCGTGAGTGAGTGTTCGAACAAAAACATTACAATACTTAACATAGAAAACAATAATTGCATATTGCTAACTACAGTAGTTAAAAGGAACTGTGTCGCAGTTAGCAACGACCACCTCCAGATATAAACTTAGTTACAAGGGTTTTAAAGAAAAAAACACAATTCCTACTAGCCCGGATGGCCAAAGGCAAAAAAACCTCCCAAGATCTATTTAATAAAATTATTGATACCTATAGACTAAATACCCATGTCAATCCACTGGGCTTGGAATTCACCCCCTAATGGTTTAGAGCTACCTGTTTAGACCTTACATAAATCGTAATAACTTTGTTTCCCACTTTCTCTTAAGTCTCTAAATTGTACCAGGCCACTGGCCGACAACAAGTCAATGATGCCATTGACGTGTCCAAAGCTTTGAAAAGAAAACTCAATGTTAATGTTACTGGACATAAAAAACTTAGCCCTTTAATTTAATATTTAGGTAAAAATTATTTAAAATATAGAACGAAAAGGTATGTTTTCATATAAATACTTATATGGATATTTCTCAAGGAAACGGGATCTAAATCCTCAAAGTAAACTCTGGGGAAACACAATACTAACAATAACAATACTAGGTATGAACATTTGTAAATAATATTACGTATGTCGTAATTTTGCATCATATGGAAATACCCACGTAGTAAACGGGACTTAAGTTTTATATAAACTAAATCAACTCTAAGACTTATCTGCGCTCTACACAATGATGGAAATACGATTAATAACAGTATATCCATGTTTCATTGAGTTGAAATACCCATAATAACAACCTACTGCGGAGAAGGGCATTTTCTATGATTAAGTTTAGACCTCTAGTCGACGTATGTAGGCATATTATATCTCTTATGAATAACTCTAAAACGTTAAGGTTTTCTCAGGATATTTACTAACACATTGTACAGCTTTCGCTATAATAATATTAAGAGGTGATTTTTCAAGTGCCAAATAAACGTTATTCATCAATTAAATTATAATCTAACTGACTGTAAAAGTAAGACAAATTGACAACTTTATACATAAAACGGTTGTTTTTAATTCGTTTCAGTTGTACTTTTATCTTACGAATAAATTTTATGTGATGTTTTTAAAGTCGGCCCTAAAGCCAATTAATTCGGATTCACAACGCTAATCCTAGATTGAGTTTACATACTAGTTACTCCAAAAACATTATTTATTTATTTAACACTTTGTACAAAGGTACAGTACAGGCGGAGTTAATGCCTAAGGTCATTTTCTCGCAGTCGACCTTAAGTTGGTGTAGAGATACGGAGGCAGGTGAATATTATAAATAATCAACAATATAAATACTACATATACACTTTTATATACTGTATACTTTATATGCTACATACCTGTGTAAATATATAATTATTTAAAATATATACATAGACAATTACATGCATAAATACATACGTATACTAATAAGCTAATGAGGAGAATCTGCAATAACATTACATTTAAACACAATGTTAACAAATTCTCGTTAAGTCAACAACACGTAGGTATTAACCGAACTAACAGGAACAATAAAATACAAGAAACAAATCAGTGACGCACAGTTACAAAGTAACGGACATGCTCGTACCGACCGTGCTAATAATTCGTGGTGCTAATTAATTGACGTATTTGTGAAGGAAAATGCGAAACGAATTTTAATTAAATAAATAACATCGCATTCGCAGGTATGTGAATCGTTCGGGTCGGAAATCTCAAATCGTAGACGCCTACGCGATAACATAAAGTTAACAAGTTTATTCGAGATGCGAAGTTATGAATGAAGCTTAGTTGAAAAATGTTGCTCAGTTTAATTTCGACGTATTTACACTTCGAAATTAGAATTTCATTTGGAGTAATCGAAAAAACGGCAGCAACAACTTTAAAATTAACACTTAGCAACAGAAAACTAAAACAGGTATTGATACAAAAAACTCTTTAACATACATTAATCAATATGACGTCTAAATACCAGTTTCTTACGATTTAAAAAACACAATCAATAAAAACTTTGGGAAATTCGTACCATTGGATAACGTCATTCGGGTATTGTGATAAGTAGTATTCGGGCATTGATGGGTTTTTTAATACATCAATGTTTTCGGGGAATTTATTTCATAAAAAATAATAACAAATAATGCATCTGATTCGATTTTCGAATAATGCATACATTAAATCATAATGTAAAATGAATTAATGATTTCTTATGTTTACGCGAATGTTAGACACTGAAATTAAACTACTTTTTTGGTTTTATCGCGGTTTTTTTTTAAATAAAACTTAATTTAAAATACTGCTATAAAATCCGTAAAATTCTTTTGGTTCAATGTAAAATGAATTAATAGTTATTACCATTGTTAGAAACAGTATTTAATAGATGTAACTTGTGAACAATTGTATATTAATTGTATATTTTATAATAAAAATATTTATAATTAAGATAATTAATATCTTAATTATAAATATATTCTAGTTTATAAGGATATATAACTTTGTATATTTTATAGAAACTTGACAAAACGTTGAAAATAATGTTGTCTCCGAAACGGTCACTTTTCAGATGAATGTTTGTAACAAATCCCGACCGTTGCTCATACTGTGCAATTATATAAGACTTTACCATTTTGAGTCATAGCACGAAGCAATATGATGTTTTCTTCACAATTTTATTTGTAATTAAAATAAAACAAATATGCATTATGCGCTTCAAAATATATCGCCAATATCTTTGCTGAAATTGTTAAAACTAAGAAGAAATTCTACAGATTTTTTTTATAAATCCTATAAAGAGATACGTGTAATTTAGTGACATGAAAGCTCAATAACTTTTAATTGTTTTATAACAGGCGATTAACCCAATAACGGAAACACGAGTTCGCGGATCATCAGTCATTGAACTTGTTCGTTGGAATTGTTATTTAATCTTTTAACGAAGGAAAGAACATTCTGAAACCATTCTCTTTGTTTTTGGTGACTAAACATCCCTTAAAAGGAATGGCAAATGAGTATGAGTGACAACGAGATGGTAGGAAATATGTATAACTAAATTTCAGCATTTTACGGATTAAGAAAAGAAATTGACGGAAAAAAGTATTATGCCTATAGCTGTTCTAGAAGAAACAAGGATAGGGCAAATGTCAAAACTTAGACTGTCCCTTTTCATTGCAAAGCACTGGATTTCTCTATCATTCACAAGATAAGCCTGAATAAACTTTACTAATGTTATCGACTTACAAGCATTGCTAATACACATTCAAAATTGTTATCGGTATTTCCCAATTCCCAGACCATGGAAAAGCAGAACGTGCCCTGGACACGACTCCAAGATGTTGCATCAGTCCATTATATCCTATCGCAGCTTCATTATCGCTGTTTTTAACGATTAAATCAATGTTACTATAAGTTTGTGAAACTTTCCGTGTGAATGCTTACTAAAGACAATAGTGCGCTCTTCCTTTTCCCAGACGTTTCACTTCCTAACTTGATATCAAGTGTGACTCATGCTACCCCCCAACAGGATGGTATTGTGTTATGTAAATACGTCCGGATGTAATAAACGTCGTGTTGAATAACCGATAAGAAGTGATAGCGTTGATTGTATGTACTGGGGGCCAATGCTTTGGGTAGATAAAGAGATTGCGAATAAATCTCTATGATTTGTTGACAATTACTTTCAAAAAGTACAGATATGCCATACCCTAACAAATTAAAGGAAAAACATGTTCCGCATATTCTTGACATTATGTATGTGAAAGAGTTGATGTATTTAAAACCACTATGAAAATTAAAATTAGTATTTGTCATTTGAGTGTAATGTATAAAACTATCCCAATTGGGTTACTTTCGAGTCTTCTGGTTGCGCATATTATATATATAGGTATATCATCAATATGCGCTATATTGATGATATATATCATATATATATCATCAATATATATATGAGGTAGATAGCTACCTCTTGATTATATGGAATATCATTGTGTGTCGAGTAATTTCGATTTTATAAATATGTAGGTAGGCACATCACCATTCTGATATGATAGCAGTGACTAATTAAAAATATTATAAACTATGAAAGTGCAAGGTCGTTAAGTGATAAATTAATCGAGTGTCTATCAGTTGGCGCTCAAATCCTAGTCTCCATACCCAAGAGTGGCACAGAAGATTCAGGAATAAAGCATCTTCAAAAAAAAATGCATAAGTTGGGCAAGATTACAATTTGTATCCAATACGGGAAAACCCACTTGATGAGAAACATCGGTGCAGCGTGGGTCGACACACTTCTTTTTACTTTTGCTTGCTCCTTTCAACATGCAATCTTTAGCTCTAGTACTTAAGATAAATGAAAATAAATTAACAAAAATATTGTGGATGTGGGCTCCTCAAAATCGGGATGGTTTTTTGCTTGAAGAGGCTTACCTACGTTCATTAGTGGACGGCAATAACCTGGTAGAATGGAGTAACAAAAATCATTAAAAGAGTTTTAAAGAAGCCTTACGTAATTACTATCTACTCACTAATGTTATTATCCGGTGATGATTGTCTTTACACGATTGCATCATATTAACTACACGTTTAAATGAATCGTGTTTATACTTATACTTATAAACAACATCTGGATTATTATTTCTTTACAATATACCTATTCTAATTGGATTTAATACAAGAATAAGCTGGAGTGTTGACGCCATTGTGGGTATTATCAATGCCGCAGGAAAATCCAGTAACGGTCCCCTCGCTTTGTGAATTCCTAAGGATTCTTAAATTAAGAACGTTGAAAATCTTTAAAACCAAGGAATAGACATAATTTACACATTTCTTTATGAATCATAATTGGTAATTAATTTTAATTCAAAACGTGTTTTTTTTTTGTTCACTGGAAAAAACTAAACTTGGGTAGGAATCGCCAAAACGGTATTTATAACCTACTAACGCCATCTATGTACTTCAACGTGATACTTAGGTTGTGCGTTTGTGCTGCCATCTAGTATCTATAGTATAAAGTAAATAGTTCCTTATGTGTTTAATTTACAACCTAGTTGAAATTAAACATGATAGATGGCAGCACCATTTTGTACAGCGCCATCTGTTACAATATAATGAAACGTTATGGCAAGATATTCTTAGTTCTAAAATACAGACATAGGTGGCACTTATATAAAAACTAATTAAAATTATTACCTGTGTCGTTGAGAAGCGCGTTGATGTCCGTCGTCGACCCATCGGCCGACATTGCTGTAAATAATAAAAAAATGTGTTAAATATCATTTCATAATATATAATTTTTAATATCCATATTTATTTATTTATTTATTTATTTGGACAACCAACAAAACATACACTATATAAATACATCCATTAATTATAATAAACAATATAAGTAATTGTTGCACTGTTGTTTCACTTATAGGCTGCCACCGCATGAACATAGTGTCAACAACAAACTTCTGTATTAAATATAAACTGGATATAAAACAAATTTAGGTTGCAACAAACGCTTCCAGTATTTGCAGATTAAAAATTATTCTAGATGAAGTACACTATGAATCTATTAAAAAAATAGATCTGTTCGTGCACATCTTGAAACGCAAGCTTTATTACCACTTTTATTGCACAAAAGATAAACATCGATTATTGCATTTCCCCAGACAAAACAACACGAAAAAATATAAAACAAAGGTTGTTTTCATCAAATTATATAACATCCGCCCGCGTGAATTAGTTTTTTAGCCTATGTTGCTCTTTGATAATAATTATAATGTAGATTTATACCGGTGCAAGAATTTTTCAAATCGGTCCAGTAGTTTCGGAGCCTATTCAATGCAAACAAACAAAGAATCAAATCTTTCACCTTTATAATATTTTTCCTCTTTATAATATTAATACAGATTGTCCTAGCATGACCCAACTCAGAAGGCCGCGCAAACCGAGTGTGACCGAAGACAAGAGGCATGGCCGCGGTGGGTGTCGGTACAGCCGATGACAATTTTATTATCTACTACTATTGGTTATTACTATTTTAATACTACAGCCTAGAGAACTAAAGTTTGCAAGTGCGTAATTTCCGTAGATATTTTTTGTAGCTTAAGCCCGCAAAAAAGCAACTGTGCCGATAAACAAACCGTCATGATCATGAATGCGCAACCTGCCTTGAGGGCAAGGAGTAGGAATTAGGAATAGAAGGAAATCTCACCGTTGGGTGAGATGTGTAGTTGTGTTATAGATGTGTTCTTTTTATGTCAACACCGTATGTGTTGACATTAAAAGAAACAAAGTAGAGCTATGCTAGTCATGCTGTTTCATGTAGACATAATAATTGTTGACTGCGTACCTCTGCTTTTTTTTTTTTTTCTTGTCCCTGACTAAACTCTTGTTAGCCTGACGAGGGTCGGCTTATACAAGAACACCGGTCTTGTGGGTGAGCGCAGAAGGCGCTCGCAACCCTTAAATTTAAGCGACCACGCTGAGGGCGACCCACTAATGGGTCACGACCTCGGCCACTAACAAACGTATAAATACAGGCGTATAGAGACATAGGGGGCCGGGTGGCCGTGCCCACCCCAGCATTGCTTGGTACCCACGGCAATGATTTTGAGGTAGACTACTACAATTTTTTTTTAATTGAACTCAATGTTCATATCGGCAAATACACAGAAGTACCTAACTAGTTACCCAATGCGTATAAGTATTATCTGTAATCTTTCAACCAGACCACACACCATCAGGTGGGACGTTAGCTCGTCTGCCTTCGAAGCAATAAAAAAATAAAGACGGAGCCGAGGAAAAACGATTTCATAATAAACTATGCGGTGCAGAGGTCGCGTAACTCCGAATCTAAATAACGATTGTAGGTAATGAATTTTATCGCTATAACAACCAAATTAAGTATTTTAAACTGTGACAGTGGCGTCACAAATGATTCAGTTTTCTTTTTTTCTCTCTTTGGCAAGATGCGGTTTGCGCATCTGCCAGAGTAAAAGTTTTTGGTTATACATTTTTTACAATAAGTTGCAGTTGTATTGTTTCTTTTTATCCTCAATACTAACTACTCTGTCGAAGTAAAGCAGTGGCTACCTTACCAAGACTGCGTCGAGGAGTTTTGGCAGCAAGAAAAAAAAACACTTGATACGCACAGTTATTTTGAATTCACTTCATTTGAGCCCTTTAATAGAACTATATTCGATAATACACCACCATAATTATGCAATACAACACTAAATATCGCCAAAATAATGAGTTAAAACAAGAGCACCTCATGACACTTCCAAGTTCCCGCCAAAACTCCCCAATAATTAAGTTGTATATGTGTGAAAACAAAATGCTAAGAATATAGATTAAATTAAAGTATTAATGTGTATTAAGACTGTGGATCGAGGGGTCATAGGTTCAACTCAGGTTGGGCAACAAAAATGTTGTTTCCATATAAAAAAAGTACACTCGTGTTGCTCAGTGAGAGGCTCTCCCTCATCATATCATGGGATCTGTCCCATGATATGACCCCATGGTATGACCTGAGTGACATGTGGGTGCACTAGTTTCAGCTCTATCTTACTCTTCAAGGATAAAGTGATTGAGAATGAATAACAAAGAAACACGAAATAAACTTATCAACTAGGTATTTCCAATGTATTTAGTACAATTAACAGGACCTGAAAGGGGTTATTTTAAAATACTTAATATTTTTTATATTTATTTTCTTTTTCCTTCCCAGTACAAGTTTTAATAATCAAGCCATTTTAAAACTTCAATTCCTTAGAATAATGTTTCTTTGGAAATGCAGGTCTTAAAGGAAACTGAACTAACCGGTTATAATGTAGAACATTGACAATCATGCTGATTATGTCTGTACTCAATTCGTAGATTACGTTCGAAGTACAGGGAATTCCCACAATCAATTTCGTAACAAATTGAGCATTTGCTAATCACGTACACATGCTTAGCTTAGAGTCGAAGAAGATAGAGAATTGCAACCATGGTCGCAGTGCTTACTTTCGATTTTTGGGTCACTGGTAGTGTTACCAGCCCTAATTGTACTCTATACTTTACGTGAACAATAAAGTACGCAAAAATACTTACGTAAGTAACTTGATTTGATTTCTTTGGTTCTTGTTTTACATATAACGTAGGTGCAATTAAACTGCTTCGGTGGCGTAGTTGTATTATGGTACGACTGCAATGCTGAGGTCTCGGCTTCAATCCCCGGGTCGGGTAAAGTGATATTGAGTTTTTTTATTCAGTATCAGCTCGGAGCCTGGAATTTGTGCCTGATATGGCGATAGGCTCGCCCCCTATCACATCATGGGACGAAATAACGGCGAAAAGTGGTACTAGTTGTGCCTCTGCCTACCTCTTCGGGGATAACGGGCGTAAGTGCATATGTATGTATGTATGCAATTAAACGTTGGTCGTAAGTTATTTTTCGTAAATAGGCAACAAGTAACGGCCATTGGCAGCAAGCAATAAGTTTGATGATAATTCTTGAAGTATGAAAAATAAGTACATCTTACTTTATTTTAACACCATCTACTTTTTTTACCTTCAAATAACCAATTTACTTTATTTGTAAAATGAAAGGTGGCAACCCTAGTCACAGTGTACAAGAAATTCTAGGTACATGTAAAACAAATTCTAATAATTTACGTACGTTTTCTTTAATTTGAGCCTCATTCACATATCTCGTGATATTTTTGTAAATACACTGTTAATGTTTATACTTGCTGCATGTTTTACGAACTAGAGTACTGTCAGCAGCATAAGTATTTGTACAAATTCAAAATTTCAAATTGCCTACATACTTTTGTAAAACATAAACATAAACATACACTCACGCCTGTTATCCCCGACGGGGTAGGCAGAGGCGCAACTAGTGCACCCACTTTTCGTCGTTATTCCGTCCCATGATGTGATAGGGGGCGATCCTATCGCCATATCGGGCACAAATTCCAGACTCCGGGCTGATATTGAATAGAAACACTCAATATCACTTTGCCCGACCCGGGAATCGAACCCGAGACCTCAGCTTTGCAGTCGTACTGTAATACAACTACGCCACCGAGGCACATACTTTTGTGTTCTTACTAATCTTTTTTCTCTTCACAAAAGTAAAATGACAGATTTACTTTACTTCAAAAGAAAGAAACAAAATGTTTCAGTTTAACTTGACGCGTTTACAGGCGATTTGAAATTTGATTTTGTTCAGCTATTTATGGAATGCTTGCTTACTACAATGCTTGCTTACTGCTGTTTAGTATCAAATATATGAAAGGTTAATACAAATGTATTTACTATTTAAGTTAGCTCAACAGTATCTCGTATAGAAAGAATCACAAATTGGGCGTAAGAAATAAAACTACTGCCGTACCTCGTTACAAATCATTATGCTTTTATTAAATAGTTACAGAGAAAATCTTGAAATTATGCCAATAACACAATTACTGCTGCCTTGGTTACAGACTTTTATAACTTAACGTATTAAAGGAGTAGTAAACTATTTTTAATTCCTGCATCTCATTCCTTATGTAACCTGTATAAGATATTTTTAATCTTTTCAATAAAACGCATCTTAAGATCAGTGTAATAAGAATATAATTTCGAAAGCTAATGACAATAAATATAAATATAATTTCATCTTGTCGTTATTAAAACATTTATATCATTATATTGTATTTAAATGAACCTTTTACCGTCACGCGATAGACTACGTATCATGACCTACATCAACAATGATGCTACTCAAGCCAATCGTAGATCTTATAGTAGATATTACTAATGTTACGCTAAGATTTTCTCTATGAGATGCTAGAATTTCCAGTTTCTATGAAAATCCAAACAAATTAAGAAATAAATCAATCCAAATTCAAGTTATGGATCTACGTAATTCAAAATCTAGACAATATTTGATAATTCTGAATATTTGTTTTTTAAATCCTTGCAAAGAAATAGGTGCAAATTATAATATAAATATACAACTAACACTGCATAATTAGTTCCAAGTAATTTTGAACCAAACACCTAAACCGCAAAACGGCATGACTCATAAAGCTAGATCGCCTAAAAAAATTGTCATTGAAATGCATGCGTCAATTATCGTGTTTTTATATCGTAATGAAGGAAAATTAATCAAAACAATGTGGTTGTGAGAAATTGTTGTAAATAATTGAAGTTTATTCAATGCGTTAACTTGCACTTTGTTAATTAACTAAAACGTTTGTTAATTAACTAAATAATGAACAGCCAATTATGGCAAACAAATAGTTTCCAGATTCAAATCGCAGAAAAACAATTCAATAGTTTTCCATTTATATTCTAGTGAGAAGTCTTTTATCCTTACATATTATTAAATCTAGTCACCCGGTCTGTCTTAAAGCTATTAACTAAAACGTACCGAATGAAAATTTGATATGGAGACAGTTTGAGCAACTTCCTAGGAAGAACATAGATTAGATATTATCCCGAAAAAATATACAGCTGGGCTTTTATCCCAGAAAAACTCTTTCACGCGGGTGAAACCGCGAGCAAAAGGAAAAACTTTTTTTTCCAAATCTTAGCTTAGTTAATTCTACCTCGGTTTATTAATTAACTAGTAATATTGTCTCGAATGAAGGGATAAAAACTGGATATAAAGTTACACCATATACCTAATACCTATACATGGTGTGAATTAGTAGCAATATTGGAATTGCATTTCGAGATCAGCCAATGCGATCAACGAAGCACTGCATTGCTTTCGTCATACCGAGACGTTGTTTTTTATAATGCTCAAGAATAACACTGGCTAAAGTAAAAAAAAGAACAGCACAATGCTTACACGCTTCAGAAGTTTAGTGATAAAAATAATAAAGCAAGAAATACTGCTCAGATTTCCTACTGATTCTTGAGAGACTCACTAGTCACTTAGGCATTTATAAATTAATCTCACGTTTGAGTAATATCTCAAGTAGACATTTAATGTATTGAACTATTTAATAAACCAAGCTCAAGCTGTTATTTAAGAGCTTGTTCTCAGCCGAGTCGGCGTTGTTACTTATGTAACAACGCCGTTTATACAAAACTCAGCTGTCAAAATCCGCCACATATTGTGACTTAAGATGTTACTTGAGCTGCTATTAATGTGGGTTTATTAAATAGCGACTGTCTTGCGACCTTAATATGAGACCGTCTCAGCCAATATCGCATTTCAAAGCGAAATTGATTTGCATCTTAAAACCGCCCTTAGTAGCCTATTACATTATTTATAGTACACACACACACACACACACTTACTCACGCCTTTTATCCCTGAAGGGATAGGCGGAGGCGCAAGTAGTGCACCCACATTCCGCCGTGCGTATTCCGTCCCATGATGTGATAGTTGGCGAGTCTATCGCTATATCGGGCACAAATTTCAGACTCCAGGCTGGTATTGAATTTAAAATCCAATATCACATTGCCCGACCCGGGGATCGAACCCAGACCTCAGCATTGCAGTCATACCGTAATACAACTACGCCACCGAGGCAGTATTATTTATAATAACAATACAAATATTATTAGAATTATAATGATGCTGAATTCCTCGTGACATATCGTGCTTTAACTCGTAAATTGATTGCATGTGATTTGCGGTCATGTACCGTATCGCTTTATCTGCGGTTTTATTTATCTATGTAAATACTTATGTACGTAAGACAAACTACGTAACAAATTAAGTATTATTGGTCTCACGTCCGCACTTCGGTTTGAACGTCATTTGGTATATCAATTTAGTTAAGGCTAAGGCCATACCATAAGGCTCATACAAGACATGACATAGGTATCTTGCATAAGATGTTTTTTTCGTCTTTGTACTTTATTTCACTTTGGTTTTTATTAGAGGATAAAAGTTTAACGTAATTAACACATTCGTAGTATTTTATGATTATAAAATGTATATAGCAGTGGACTTTGATTATTTATTATGCAATAATCTATGATTCGCGATTGTAACATAATAGAATGTCCTTGAACTCGGCACAAAAGCCAACATAACAATGTATACTATTCAGGCAATTTTTTGTTGAATAATAATAATTTTTCTATTCATAATATTTGGCCAACTACTTTAATTGATTTGTCTATTGTTATGGCGACTCGTGTGGGTGCAACCAAAAATGTTAATGCTAGTTAATGTTAGTTTAATGCTACAGCTATTAATCTTACATAGTATAGTTAGTGGAAGATTTTTCATAGATATAAACGCAAAAACGGATTAAAATAAATAGTTAAAGACATATCATGTAGTGGATTATCACCTAGGCTACTTTTATGCAGAAAAGATAATTCTGGCAAGCTGAGATGCGAGCGACACGTAGTTAGGATACAATTAAATTTATACCTACAAATTGCAGAGTGAATTGAGACAAGAGAAAGCAAACGGAAATGGTCAGGTTTCCCTAACAGCTGATGTCAGGATCTGTTATACAGGATGCAAGTTAGATAACGTAGTACAAAGTTTGTTCCTGATTGATTTACACTAATGAGTCATGAGTTTCATTTTGCTACTTGACAAAAAAGGGAGTATGCTTAGTTATACAAATAGGAGACAAGTGTCATTGATTTTTCTGCTTAAAAAAAGGAGTGTTTAATCCGCCAAAACGTTGGTTCGTGTGTACTTTTCTAATGATGCGCATATGCATTCATGTCGTAGCTGTAAGTTCCACACTCTCGAGTATCGACGCATGGATGACACGTTAAATTTTTTATTGAATCTCATATTATGATAAAGGTAAACAAAAATCAACAATTTGATTTACCTACCATCCTTCTGTTCACAGCAAAAAGCGTATTTAATACATTAGCACTTAGGATCTTTGCAGTTTGCAATGAAGCAAAAAAAGGTTTTTACCAATTAGTCTTAGTTTCAACCTAACCTTAGAGATCAAGTAACAATACAGACTACTCATAAAATAGAACCTATTACAGAAGTGACGCAACAAAAGGAAGTCGAAAATTTCCCGCCAAGGCCAGTAAAAGATCACTCAAACGGAAGGAACAGAGGTCGGCCGATTTGTATGCGGTGTAGTACCAACGCCTAATATAGCACGTGGCAATGACAATGATACATAGCATGTGATACATGACCTCATGGCCAGCCTGCTTATTGTTTATTGATTTTACACCTGCAGTAAACGAGAAATATGACTAGGTTTTAAGGCCGATCAGTCGATATCTTCGGATAAATCCCTAGAATAATTCAATTACAGTTTTTTTTCACGGGAAAATAACCGGACTGCACTTAATTGTAAGTGGAGGGGGTCCAGATAGAGAATCGACTGATGAGAGACTCATTTTTGTTCTTTAATTTTATGAAATATTTACGTCATATAAATTCTAACTCAGAAAGAATTATTAAAAACCGGTAAAAATAAACAAGTTTTTCCATTTCGGTAGAAGGGATAAGTGACAAGAAACAGACAAGACGCGCAATAGCCATATTTGACGTCATCGAGAATTGCAACGCGTGCGAAAGAAAGAGATGAAGCGATAACCCGATTATGCATCCATTGCTGCCCATTGCAATATTTGAAATCGAGACACGCGGCAGCGTGTCAAGCCAAGCAAAAAAAAAAGTCGAAGCTGCCTAGTGTAGTTTCACCCGAACCATTTGGAGCGACTTTTGACGCCTCTATAACTCAAAATCTATTTAACGTAAATACCTGAGATTTGGTTTATGTATTAAACCCCCTTACGTTAACTAGAATCCCAAATTTCATAAATACAGGTCAAACGATCATTGAGATACTAACATCTAAAAATCGGCGTTTTTATCACTGACTGACATATAGATCAAAAACCTAACCCACTTCCAGATGACCTAGAAAGTTGAAATTTGGTGTACAGATAGTTAATTGTATGTATACAAAGGAAAAAATCTGAAAACAATGCATTTTTAAGATTTGAAGCATTTTCCAAGCAATCGGAAAATCTGCATACTATCTATAAATTATCATTAGAATTATGAACGTTTACGCGTACGCGTCCATTGATGCTTTAATTTACTTTAAATACTATTTACCTTCATCCAATAATTACGTTCCCTCCGTATTAGGGCACCACTTTTGCTTGATTTTTGCTGTAAATTTTCCGACTTTAGACAGAGCTGTTGTGGGATACGGCGGTAGGTTCTTATAGATACGTCATAGGCATCAGCAACTCGTGCCCACTCTTCAGTCTTTTATATTATAAACCCATTTGCAAAAAAAACGGGCACCTAAGCAATGAACCATTTCAAATGTTACTATTGGTTTGTTTGATAATTATAGGTAGTTTTACTTTCACAATTTTGTAAATTAATAAGCAAATAATCGTTTTCGTCAGTATTATCATAAAATTTTGATAAAATTTATGGGTTTTAATGCTAAAGTTCACTAGTAGTGTATGCTCGCTAGTAGTGCATATGCTCGTGAAGTAAAAGTTAACAAAGATTTTTGTTTGTTTTTTCTTTAATAAAGTAAAAGCAGATAAATGTTTAGTATCGAGTGTAACCCCCTCTAGCTGAAATCACAGCTTGAATTCGTCTGGGTATGCTAGCGAGGATATCCCGTATACTTACTTGCGGAATACGTTCCCACTCCGCGGTAATCACATTCTTCAGCTCTCTGATGGTTTGCGGAGCCGGTTGTACTGATCTCACGCGTCGTTTCAGAACGTCCCAGACATGCTCTATAGGATTGAGGTCGGGACTTCGAGCTGGCCAATCCAAACGACGAATGCCGACCTCTTGCACATACGCTTCCACATCGCCAGACCGGTGGGCGCGAGCGTTGTCGTCCATAAAAATTGAGTCTTCGCCTAAAGCGGCCAATGCGGGTTGTGCATGAGGAATAAGAACTTCCGTTATGTATCGATGTCCAGTCAGTGAGCCGTTTTCAATGAAGACTAACTCTGTACGATCCATTGAATTTATTCCTGCCCAAAACATAATAGAGCCCCCACCATAAGGTGTGATTTCTTCAAAACAAGCCTCTGCAAAGCGTTCTCCTCGTCTTCGTAGCACTCGCCGACGTCGATCTTCACCGAACAGAGATATCCTGGCTTCATCGGAGAACAATACCCTATTCCAGTCTTCTTGAGTCCATGACTCACAATTTCGAGCAAACCTAAGCCTGGCAACTCTGTGCTCACGGAGTAACTTAGGGCCGCGGGCCGGGCGATGACTGCGTATATTGGCCGCGAGCAGCCTCCTCCTGACCGTCCATAGACTAATATGCACATTTCTTACTTCTTCGAGGTTGTTCTTAAGGTCCACATACGAAGACTTGCGATTTCTCAATGCGCGACTCACAAGAAAACGATCACCCCGTGGTTGGGTACATGGTTTTCTTCCAGAACCAGGCCTTCTCTCGACGGAACGGGTGTCTTGATACCGCTGCCAGGTCCTTTGAACCGTCGAGTGACTCACACTTAGCCTCTGAGCCACGAAGCATTGGCTGCAGTCCTCTTCGAGCAGCGCAATAATTTTGGTAGCTTTTACCACTTTCTCTAACATTATTGAGACAGCTAAACAGCAATAAATGAAGCTTTGACAATTAAGAATATGAAATAAATTCATAAAAATTTACTAAAAGTTATGAAAACCGATATTATCTTTTGGAACTTCGCACCAAAAATGTAGGATAAAAAGTGGTTTTCTGTAAAAACGAGCATCAAACGAAAATTTTAATTTAGAACGTACTGTTTTAAACACCACGGCATTTTTAAAACCGGCCAGTAACATGTACAAATGATTGAAATCATTTTGGTAACGTATTTTTTTAAAAAAGACTTAAAATCCAAACCGCCCGTTTTTTTTGCAAATGAGTGTATATATACTTTTGTTTCGAGCTCAAATTAAAAATTTCTGATTTCTACAATGTTTATTTACATCTTAAGACGTTTATTATTTTGACATGAGATGACATTGGACGTTCTATCATAATATTTGCGAATCATAGAGTTTAAGTAATTATTAAATAGAGGTTTTTATACCAAGAGGACTTCATCGCGTGCACATAGCAGAACGATGAAGCGGTTTACGGCTTTTAATACATTGTTTATTTTCTTTCTAAAATAAGTAACTTCATAAATATTGCGCAAAGGTAACTTCTTACGTAATTCTTTTAGTTACTTAACTCAATATTTTAATAAATAATATCTTTACAAAAAGTAATGATATCCCATCAAAAACATGAATGTGAAATGTGGAAGCCAAGTCTAATATTAAGAATATGCGTGCTGGTCGACTTCAGCGACAAAAGAATTGAAATCTTAATGGTTGCCAAGCCCTGTAGATAATCCTGAAAATTATTTATAAGAACACAATCCATTCTAAAATAAATTTAAACTAATATTTCTTTGTTTTTCTGCTACGACAATGTATGATATTTAAAAATATAATTTCTTAAATTTGAATAGTCGAATTATTTACACAAAGCAGATAACTTAGTATAAATTTAAGCTCAAGATTTGTCTTGGCTAGTTTTATCAGATTTTTTTTTTTATCGAAGAGTAGGGTATGTTGACTTTACTATATAAAAACAGTAACATAAAGATAAGTTTATTAGCCAAATATAAGAAAAATTGTATGTAAAGACTAGCCAAGTCAAATCTTGAGCTTAAATTTATACTAAGTTATTTGCTTTGCGTAAATAATTCGCCTATTCAAATTTAAGAAATTCAATTTTTAAATATCATACATTGTCGTAGCAGAAAAACAAAGAAATATTAGTTTAAATTTATTTTAGAATGGATTGTGTTCTTATAAATAATTTTCAGGATTATCTACAGGGCTTGGCAACCATTAAGATTTCAATTCTTTTGTCGGTGAAGTCGACCAGCACGCATATTCTTAATATTAGACTTGGCTTCCACATTTCACATTCATGTTTTTGATGGGATGTAAATTACTGCCACACTTCTTAACCAATTTTAATGCAGTTTTCGCAGACAGGTTTCTTTTTCATATTATTTACCGTTTCATATAGCATACTGCATAATGTACAAAATCAAACATAGGATGGTCCCCTATTATGCAGACTTCTTTAAAACTATACCATACCAGCCCTGTATTATATACTGCCCACTGCTGAACACGGGCCTCCTCTACAACTGAGAGGGTAAGGCCACTTAACTGTATTCAAATCGATCAATTAGCATTACATAATCAAAAATAACTTATTCCTGTGTTCCGTGATCTTCGTTATTGAGCCGAAGGTATCGATTTATTGATATTTGCTGTTAATAGAGATGATATTGCGGCAGTAAAAAAAGAGTTCCCTAGATCTTTACCCTATGTCGATATTACGTTTAAGTTCAAGATTTTACTGGTATTGTAAGCCTATGTGGGCGTTGATTACAGTAACAAGAATGCTGCGTGTAACAACTTGATTAGACATCATATCTGATGCCTCTGGTTAAGTATTATCGCAGGATATTAGTTTTTCTATTCTTATTATTAACAACTTTGTAAAGCGGGCTTATTTAATCACCACCAATTTAATGTGATATAGGGTCATGACACAATATTACTATTATTTGTTCGTATTTTATCGTGAAAATTAAACAACTGCCATAAATGGACATAAACTTTTAGTAACAATTATGTCAGCCTTATATAGACAATCTATAATCGACTGCCTCGATGGCGTAGTTGCATTACGGTACGATTGCAATGCTGAGGTCTCGGGTTCGATCCCCGGGTCGGGCAAAGTGATATTGGATTTTTCTATTCAGTATCAACCCGGAGTCTGAAATTCGTGCCCGATATGGCGATAGGCTCGCGCACTATCACATCATGGGACGGAACACGGCGAAAAATGGGTGCATTAGTTGCGCCTCTGCCTACCCCTTCGGGGATAAAAGGCGTGAGTGTGTGTGCGTGAGTGTGTGTGTTATAATACACAATCATTGTGAGACCTGTTTCTTCTACTACTGAGGGGATTTTAATCCAACAACTGACCTAGTTACCTTCAAAATTTGATACTCAACTTCCACCGTACTTTGCAAGACTTTCTTAGTATTGTTTATATTGCGTGAGTAATCGGAAGAAAAACGGTGCAACCAGATCCGATGTCTGACGGAAGCATGTTGGATGTGGATTACTTTAGAAAGCGTTGACGTAAAGCGCAGGTGTTAAGTGATTAAATACAAACACATACAGTTCTAGGAACCGTATGAAAACAAGGTCTTATAACCCGTGGTTTCTCTAGGAGTTTCATTTCAAAACAAACACATCACGACTTATCATCGAAGGGGTAGGCAGACGTATCAAGGCACATTTGTTCAGTTACTTATGTATTGTATATGTAAGAATTGAACCATGTCTTTGCGATTTTATTCCGTAGACGTCTTGGATTAAATAATATTTATGAGTGAACTTTCTTACACACAAATTGTGTAAAAAAGTTTCCTATCTACATAAAATAAGTTTCCATCCAGAAAAATGGTACTAACCACTCTCATCGGATTCATGCATGACGGCAATAAGGTTTTTAATTGAATACATTTTACTTATGCGTAAAATGCACTTGCGCTAATTTGTATTGCCACTTTTCATTAAACGACATTAACAAATAACATTTTGAACAGTTATTAATTTTAGCAATGTTTTATTTTTCTTTACAATGATTGAAAAGGAAGAAATAATTTAAGCGATTAAGTGAAAAAATAATATTGGCAATTGGCTAGTTCAATATTTGTTATTTGCAATGCAAGCTTCTTGCGGAGGAAAAAGATTGACTTCGAAGAATTATAAATTCTTATTGTTCAAATCAGGGGAAACCCGTGCATTTCGCGAATATTGATAGCTTCTTGACTTACATAATTAAATTGATTATCTTCTTGTAAATATTCAAATATGTAAATACTGATGTACACTATTAATTCAATTAAAACACTGATATATTGTGTATTTATCGCGTGTTTTCAATTAGAGAAATTTTGACGTAAAGTTCTTGGTCATAGCCAAAATAAAATGTATTGTTTATAGTAAATTTTGGTATATTTTTACAGCATAAAGCGGACATCCAATGTCTAAAAGTTATAATTACTATTGAAAATCTTTGGTACGAAAGGAATCTTGGGTGCATTGTCAAATTATAAGGAGTTCAGCATTTCGAATTTTTGATCCATTACTGTCTGCAGAGGATGTAACAGCAAATCTCATAATGTAATTCTGTGAAAGTAAGTACAGGCTTACTAAAAGCTATTACTTAGTAATTATAATTGACGTTTATATAAGTACTAGCTTTCGCTCGCGACATCACCCGCGTGAATCATTTTATATGGGATAAAAAGTAGCCTATGCCCTTCCTAGGGTCTAAAACTATCTCCATACCAAATTTCATAGAAATTTCTTTAGTAATTTCAGAGATCTCCGCTAACAAACAAACGGACAGAAAATAATTTAAAAAATCGGTGATTAGTGTTCCATTACTCTTCTTTAGTCGTCCTCTTACATTTTTATAATTTTCTCTCAATGTTCAGACACACCGGGTTCTACTGCTTATTATATGTCGACGGTCCCATAGAACAAAGTCGTATATGCAAAATGTTAGCTTTTCAGTAGAGCGCTTTGAAAGTCTAAATTAATTGTGAAAATCACAAGTTATACATGAAGGAAACATTATCTATTAGGGTTCAGTAACAACTTTGAACCTAATGTGTGAAAATAGCACTAATTCGCACATGAATACAAACTTACGACTTTCAAAGCGTTCTACTCAAAAGCTAACATTTTGCATATAGGACTTTGTTCTATGGGACCGTCGATGTATAGATATGCTGGTGGCAGGGTACTTGTTTCCGTTTGGATGGCGACCGTACACAACGTGTCAACCCATAGTGGCCCACGTGTGACGCATTCCGGAATCATCTTGCGTAAGTACAGTCAGCCACATAAATAGCTGAACAAATTCAAAATTTCAAACCACCTCCACGCATTAAGTTGAATTGAAACATTTTTTTTCTTTTAGGGAAGTAAATTTAATCGCCTGTATTTTAATTTTGTGACGAGATGAAAAATTTGTACGAAGACGAAAGTGTAGACGTGATTTGAAGTTTTGAATTTGTTCAGCTAGTTATGTGGCTGACTGTACATTCGGTTTCAAACAGGCACATTTGTGTTCATTGGCGATAGGTCATCTCTAGTCAGTCGTCTCTACTCTAAGATGACTTTGCCGACTCAGTATAACAAAAGTTAATGATTTTATATTTTTATAGAATCTTGAAAAAGAAACAGTCGAAAGCGGGATCGGGATGTTTCTTTTTCAGGATTTTATAAAAATATAAAATCATTAACCAGGCACTACATGGCCATTGACATGTATAAAAATCATAATATAAAATAACAAAAGTTGATACATTTGTTACACAGATTTCTCTCTCATCATCATCATCATCATCAGCCACATGACGTCTACTGCTGAACATAGGCCTCCCCCAAAGATTTCCAGATGGACCTGTCAAAAGCGGCCCGCATCCAGCGCGTTCCTGCGGCCTTTACCAAGTCATCGGTCCACCTGGCAGGTGCACCTCCACTCGAGAACTTTTTTGCCCCATCTGCCGTCAGTTCTTCGAACTATGTGCCCTGCCCATTGCCACTTCAGCTTGCTTATCCGTTGGGCTATGTCAGTGACTTTCGTTCTTCTACGGATCTCCTCATTTCTGATTCGATCGATTTCTCTCTAACGATAGTTATTCAAATTAATGCTATTACAAGCACTACATGTGTAACTCTAGCACGAAGCAAGTGCAGTGAAGCGCTTAATAGCACAGACGTGACAAGATGATCTTTTAATTGACCCACACGCGTCATTTGCTGGAAATTAATTGTGTGATAAATTAACTATTATTAATATTGACAACGACGATTGATTTCTGTTTTACTATTTAGTATTAAAATTAATTAAATTTAATTTTTTTTACTAATTAAATGAAAATGGGCTACAAAATATTAGCTTAAAAAGTAATACCTATGCTAATGAATTTCATTATTTTTCAACGTCCTTGCAACGTTTTTGTTGCCAAATTAGTCGTCGTATTTTGTCGATTTCTCCATGCAATTAAAATACCGGTATTTATTTGGTAAAAACTGTAGCATCTATTTATTAATTAATTATGTGTTATTTCCGACTTACATTTCCAAGAAAACGCCTATTACATTATAGACGTCCGAAACTATGTTACATATAATCATGGATATAATGTAAAATAAGTAGTGACTATACAACTATTTTCACTAATAATGTTGCGCATAATATATTTTTTGAATGACAATGTTTCTCTTAATAGTTAACACTGAAATTTTCCATTCAAATTTACAAAGTAGCAACTCTACTACATCGTACTACTTAGTACACTGTGACTCTACCAACAGCTCTATGTACAAAAATAAAGCGTTATTCATCTTATGTTTTGACAGTACCATTATTATTATTTTATAATAATTAAATAAAAATATTATAAAATCATATTTTGTACGCACACAAGACCATGTTCATCTTAACGCATTTAAAGACCTCGTTCATAAAAACCACATTAGTCCGATTGCAATTATATAGTCCGACGCTATGTCAATTGAGGCCGTGATGCGTGATATTAGGTATATGTTGGACCTGTTACCAGTCGCGTGGGTACCCACGTGACGCCTATTACAATAAATTACAATAAAATGTCTAATGTTTTAAAAATAACATTACAACATTTGACTATTGCAAATGCAACTCGTTTCTATTGCTGTTTTTACAATTTAACACAATTGTAGCGTATTTATTGTAATACTGGGTGATTCTCGCAGCTTCGCTCGCGTGAAAAGCCTTTTCCGTTACAAAAGTCTTCAAAGTTCTTAAATCCATCCCATGGTTGTCTGGAAGATATTGCCTAGAGCGATAAGACCACCATTTGTACTTGTGCTTTTTTTGTGTTATTCTTTGTTTAAATTGTGATATCGTGTGCAAAAAAAGAGTGAATAAATAAAAATAAACAAAAAAATTCCCAAAAACACAGTACGACGCCAGCGCCATCTACTCAAAGTATCAGATTAAAGATATCCATAGTACCCCATGGGAGCAAATTACCGGGATAAAAAGTAGAAGTCTTTGTGTTAATCCAGGATATTATTTACCCGTGTACCAAGTTTCATCCAGGGGCTTAGAATGTGAAAAAAAGAACACAATGCGTCTCCGCTTCGATTTATTGTGATTGGTTGAGAGACTGACGTATCGGTATTTTGATGTTTGTGATTGATCGAGAGACCGATACGTCAGTCTCTCAACCAATCACAATAAAACGAAGCGGAGACGTATCGTGTTTTTTTTTCACATTCTAAGCACCCTGATCCGTTTAATGTTTCTGTGTTTACTTCTAACAAACACACAAACATCCAAACATTTCACAAACTTTCGCATTACAATATTAGTACGTAGTAAAATTTCCAATGTGATTCTATTTAATTTGTAATCAGCATTAGCTCGGCTATCAAGCTTCTACAAATTGCAACTCTGCCTATGCCTTTAAAGACACAAACTTCAACTTATTAATGTAGGTTATGTATGAGTTTAAAATTATTAACTTGTAGAAGCGTTACGTCACATCCTGCAAGTATGAGTTTGTAGGTTACCTAGGTAGTAAATCCGACCATAAACCCTAAATATTGATTATGATTAGCAATTTACTTAAATCATCATTAAATATTATTGACATCGTTAACACAGTTTATTAAATGTTCATATTAACTAGAGAATTATATCATTCGTATTACAAAGTAGACGATCTTGTTTGTTCGTTCAAAAGCGCTTATGTTTGTAATACTATCCGGGAATATAAAATGAATTTTTATTTTTTGTTGTTTTTGTGTGTGTAGAAAAATAAATGGTTTAAATGGTTTTTTTAAATGGTTTAAATGGAATACTATAGGTATACTTTTTTTTTATCCCGAGAATCGCAATTGGCAATGGAAGGGCAGGCAGAAGTTACTTGATACATGATAAAATAAATTTATGTCATGCCTAGGTGGACTCAAAATTTGCCACCCCAAGGCATAAAAAAAAACTCATTTCAACAAAATGTTAACGTTTCACAAATTCTGCTCGGGGCTGCACAGCGTCGAATAATCTTAGGTCAAAGGTGAGAGTCGTTAGATATGTTACAAAATCTAGCTTCATATCGCCTTTACTAGAATAGTTGGAACATGTATCGTAATCTGGACCCTAATCCTAAATGCTGGTGTAATATTATTTCCATTTATAATTATATCGAAAATTGTTAGACCGTTGTTATTGTTTGAAATTTTATTGCTTACGTTATTGAATTGTTTTAAGTACTACAAAAAAACTGCTTTAATAAATAACTTTTACTTTAACCAGACTAGACATGGGCGCCGCGCCGGCGCTACGCCGCCGGGCAGGACCCGCGCGCCGCCGCCGCCGCCGCCTAACTTGAACGGCGTGGATTTTGTGAATGCTTTTAATTTTTATTGTCAAATTTTATTAATGACTAGCTTTTGCCCACGGCTTCGCCCGCGTTAATAAGTTTTTCCGGGCTAAAAGTACATACATAAAAACCTTCCCGTT
This sequence comes from Lapara coniferarum, assembly GCA_949316025.1. Lineage (NCBI taxonomy): Eukaryota > Metazoa > Arthropoda > Insecta > Lepidoptera > Sphingidae > Lapara > Lapara coniferarum. Next base: position 14,815,461 of record OX438925.1, on the reverse strand, counting down.
GAATCACTCTACCCAACACATTTATTTGTATAAAGATTAATATTATGACGTTGATACAACTCTTAACAAATAATGCATTAATTTCGACCAAATTTGATTACCATAAAAACGGTTCTAGAGAGTTTATTTTAAAAGATAGACATATACTGTCGCGGACTTTTTTTTAGATCATTTCAAGAGGAATAATTCTTTCATACATATATTTTTGGTATCTTGAACCGTTTTCGCAGCGCACGCAATAGAAGGCCTCAAGGATGAATAATTTTCCCCGCATTTTTCACATTTTCCATTATTTCTTCGCTCCTAATAGTTGCATCGTGATGTTATATAGCCTATAGCCTTCCTCGATAAATGGTCTATTCAACACAAAAAGAATTTTTCAATTCGCACCAGTAGTTCCTGAGATTAGCGCGTTCAAACAAACAAACAAACAAACAAACAAACAAACAAACTCTTCAGCTTTATAATATTAGTATAGATTGGGTCTCAAATGTCATATATATTGTTCGATGTAGACATGGGCGCCGCGCCGGCGTGGATTTGCAATTAAAAAACATTTTTCTTCTAAAATTTTAAAGATTTTTAAAGTTAATACCAGAAAAACGACTATTAGCGTTAACGATTGTAAAAGGCATCTTGGCTACGGCCTCTGTGCTCACGCGCACATACGCGGCTGCGCTCTTTCAAGCTTGCTGTCTAACCTAAAAGGTCCTGGCATCGCTAACTAGACTTTATGCCACGGAGTTATGTGGTCCATGATCTTTTACAGCAGTCCCTTTTCGGCCAAAACCTTGGACCTCCGAATCCCTCTGCAACGCTTTTCAGTGGAATTCGCAGCAGACAATAATGGCGTACCACACGATCTTGTACGTGACTTACTTGTTGGTTAGATACCGGCCAAGGATCTGGACCCCAAAGCCCTACGACCACCTTCCACTGGCTCGAGGAAGCTTCCACACACGAGCAGCGTCCGGCTCTTAAATAGAGGCCAAGCGGGCTCCTTTCGGCGGAGTTGCCATGGAAGATGTGGTCTCAGGCTGGAGACCCCGTCCTCGGTGCTCAGATGTTTTAGTAGTGCACCCTGATTTCACCAAGGCGCGAAGCAACGATGGTCCAACTATCAACTGACAAAATATGTACTCATCGGAGAACATTGTTTCGGAGAGTATCTGTGGCAGATCGTAGGTCATGCCCTTTCATTGTGATAACTGCCCAATGGCGGTGTCTTACGGTCAGGTGCATGTGATCGTGTTTTACTGGTCCATGGTCGACAGGTGGAGGTCCTAGATTGCAGTGGCTAACTTTTTCGAAGTAGTCTTCCATCAGAAAGAGAGTGCTACGAGAGATCGATAGCGGGCCAATCCCTCTGCCATCAGAGACATTAGAGACTCCTGGTTCTGACCTGTGAATTGGGGGCGTTTAGGAAAGTTCACTACAGCATCCCCGGTCTGTCGTAAAAGTCGACTAATAGGGGCGTTAACGATTGTAAAAGGCATCTTGGCTACGGCCTCTGTGCTCACGCGCCCATTCACGGCTACGCTCTTCCAAGCTTGCTGTCTAACTTAGAAGGTCCTGGCATCGCTAACCAGACTTTATGCCACGAATTTACGTGGTCCATGAGCTTTTACAGTAGTCCCTATTCGGCTGAAACATTCGGGCTCCGAATCCCTCTGCAATGCTCTTCAGCGACATCCGCAGCAGACGATGTACTATACGGTCTTGTATGTGACTTACTTGTTGGTTAGATACCGGTCTAGGATCTGGACTCCAAAGCCCTACGGCCAACTTCCGCTGGCTCGAGGAAGCTTCCACACCCGAGCAACGTCCGGCTCCTAAATAGAGGCCAAGCGGGTTCATTTCGCCGGAGTTGCCTTGGAGGATGTGGTCTCAGGCTTTTTTTTTACGCGGAGAAAGTGACTTTTTACTACCGCCCAGCGTTCAAGGGGAACGACTGAGCGGTTATGTTGGGTTCACCGTGACTTACGACCCGACGTTGAGCCGCCCAGAGAGATGGAAAACGTCGGGCGACCGCCGGGCCGAGACCCTTACCTATATACAACGCACGGCATATAAACCAAAACTCCGCGGTGGCCATCTTCGGCGCATTAGAAATGGCTGCGGGCTTCTTCTGATGGAAGTGTGTAATTTGCCGTCCGCAACTGCCCCTGCGCGTTGCCGCCTAGTGCGGCCCGTCTCCTGTTGTGTTGGGCTCAGAAGCTCCCGTGCACAGAAGGACGCCCTCTGCGTCAACGGCAGGGTGAGGCCTACCTACCACGCTGACGTCCATAACAGGGATCGCAACAATGTGCTAAAAAATACAAAACTACAGACGGACAGCCCCCTGCCGCCCACCTGCGACCCCCGGTGGCCCCTATTAGTCGCCTTTTACGACAGGCAGGAGATACGTACCGTATTGGAGTTCTCCAAACGGCCCCAATCCACAGGACGGATAGAGCATGGGTCCTAAAGGGATTTTTATACCGATAGGTTAATTGGCTATTGCTTCCAAGTACCTAGGAACGTGTAACTCAGGAATTTAAATATGGCCTATATCCTACTAATATTATAAAGGCAAAAGTTTGTAAAAATGTATGGATGTATGGATGTTTGTTCCTCTTTCACGCAAAAACTACTGAACGGCTTTCGATAAAATTTTGCACACGGGTACATCATGCTCTGGATTAACACATAGGCTACTTCTTATCCCGGGAAAATATAAACCGGGACTTTTATCCCGGAAAAACTTTTTAATGCGGGTGGAGCCGCGGGCAAAAGCTAGTACTCAAAAAAAATTCCACGCCGCCGGCGTTACGCCGCCGCCGACCAAAAATTACCAGCACGCCGCCGCCGGCTTTTTCCTAGGCGGCGCCCATGTCTAAACCAGACTATATTTTACCCGGAAAAAACACAGGAGAATATTTCAAAATGTTAAATACATTTTATTACAAGATTCAAGAACTGACAGCGCAGGCAATTACAGCAACCCACTTTTACCATTGAATGGGCTATAAGAAGTAAAAGTGTGGCCAATAGTAATCCAATTTCCATAACTAGTATTTATCATTGACAGTAATTTACCCGGAAAGTTAATTAGAAGCGGTTATGTCCTTTTAAGCTTCATAGGTTACTAATGGACGATATCAAGAGATCTTGTTGGCAAATACTGTTGTGTAACTTAAAACGTCGATAAAAAGAAAGATTTATGCGGTGATCTAGAAAGAACTTATCAATTAGTAATAATTAATGATGACATGATACTCGATAACGTAATGGACATTGAATTGCTTTTAAAAGGAAGGGTGGATGGTTTGATTCCTGCTCAAGACAAATCTGTAGATAGTTTTAAGTATGAATTATTTTGTTTTGAGTCTCTGGAAATGTTTTTTGGAAGCCATTTTTGCTCTTTATTGCAGATTTTTTTGGAACTATATGATGAGACCTAAAATTTAATACTGCTGGTTGAAGAGCGCAATACCGTGCTCTAAATGGTATTACTACAGTTACTGCCATAAATTTTATTCCGGATTACATTTCGAGCCAAAGAGGTCATTGCATATGTTAACCCAAATCCAAAACATACAGATCCTTAGATAAATAAATACAAAGATAAGTACATGATGCAGAATGTAGGGGAAAACCGCTTTACCGCGCATGCATGCACTGCATTTCATATGAAGATGCTACGTGGCTATACAGTCTTGAGTCTTGTAATGTACGCAAACGTGATTCGGCAACTTAATTTGTAATATGGTTTCCTTGTTTAAAATTAATTTGTATTGAATATGTGTCTTCTTCTTTTGTAATAGTTGTTGATTGGTTAACTTTAAAATGATCGGTTGTTACTTCAAAAGGCTATATTTTTATTAAAGAGTTCGTAAGAACTATAAAATCTACATATTAATTAGGGGAGGAAATTTTTGTACCCCTTTTTAAGCACATTGCACACACAAAGAAGTGTGAGATTTGGCATTATCAAAGGTCATATTATAGAGAAGTGAAGAAAAATAAAATTTATGTGAAATATATGTTAAAAACATATTAAATCGAATGTCATATTTTGACTACTGCACGACCACCAGTATATAATAATGCTTCAATACCAGTACCAATATTTACATCATGAACTTTTAAAGCTACAAGTGTATTATATTAACGGCGAATGAAAGAAAGGAAATCAATACTATATACTAAATAAATACTAGTGCTATAGGAGGACGTTGAACGTTCTAGATGGTTTTGGAGGACTTAATAGAAGGCCATTTAAAAAGGAACCTGATCATAAGATTTTGTAAATTATAAGCATTTCTGAGAATCCGAAATAAATTTACCGTAATATTTCCAGCTGCTACCTTTTTGAAAACATGAACTTATATGAGTTTATCTTTGTGTTCAAACATTCAATTTTTTTTACAAAATACATTCAACAAAGTAGGTATTTATAATGTTTGTAGACAAGAATTTAGAACATTGACAACAATTAGAAATGAACAACAAGAGAATCCTCTGGTGTGATTTTTCATATTTTGGGTTGAGGATATTCTTTTTGTTGTGATTGAGGAGACTTGCTTATTTAGTTGAACCTTGTGTTTGGCTATAATTTCAATGTTAGAAATAAGTGCTGCAATCCTTACCCAGTATAAACATAGTCGCCCGCTCAGCCTCTGCATGCAATAAACTTATAAAGTATTGAACACATTTTGATGGAATTTATTATGACACATAGTTTGAGCCCCTGAAAAAGTTTTAGGTTACTTTTATTCCGTGAAAAAATTATAGCGGAACTTTTATCCCGGTAAAACTATTTCACGAAAGTGAAACCTCAAGAAAAAGCTTTTAATGTGCTAAAATTATTATCCTCTAGAAAATCCCATACATCTGGCATAGAAATATCTTTGGTGAACCAAATCACATCATAGGAAACAATACCGTTGGCGAATGTAGGTGCACTAGTTACAATTCCGCCTACTAATGTTGTTATGGGTTACGATATGTTTAATTTATAATCGTCATCTTCAATCCAGGTCTCGTATCGAGGACTGACGCTGCATCAGGGACAATTACAGTACAAAGCCCTGTGGCCCATCATGTTGGATTAATATGGGTTGGTACTTGGTAGTAGTTACAGGCCTTCGGAATTCTTAGAAAGCTAAGCATTGTTAATAATGTAACTTTTATTTCTAAATCGGGCGTTAATGATATCAATGCATAAACAAGTAACGAAGGTACTCCGAAAAATCAATAATAGTAAAAAGTAGTAGTAAAAAGTTAAAGCAGTACGAGTGCGATTTGAGACCTGCATGTTCAGTCTGTTACACTCTGCTGTGACTACATTTTCTACAAATTTCCATTTGCCAATCCTAAATTCTTCTTTTCATGTCATCTCATTTCATGTCTTTAGATTTTTGTAAATTACTTAAAATTCAAAACTTTTCCTTATACAGCCATGAATTTTCAACTAGACTTAATATTACTGAAAAAAAAGTATCAAAACACAAAAAAAAACAATTTTACAAAAGCTAAGGTTTGATATTATGAATGAAACAGTAAACAGCTTATTGTAAATTCCCATCTCGTCGCGACCAGGTCAATAGACCTTTGTTTTTTCATATCGATTTTCCTTAGAGATAACATTATCTAAAACAGGATAATGTTCATGTTCCACTCATATTGTCCTTGGCTATATCCTTAAGGTAACCTCGAGTATCATGAGCAAGTCTTCCTGAAATTATCTTTTCCTCATAATATAAGTTACGTGTGCTTATGGTAACAGATCACGAATTAATTATGCATCATTCAGATTATGAATTGTACATTCATAATCTGAATGATGCATTTTGACATTACCTGCCTTGGTGGCGCAGTTGTATTACGGTACGACTGCAATGCTGAGATCTCTGGTTCGATCCCCGGATCGGGCAAAGTGATATTGGATTTTTCTATTCAGTACCAGCCCGGAGTCTGGAATTTGTGCCCGATATGGCGAAAGGCTCGCCCGCTATCATATCATGGGATGGAATACGCACGGCGAAAAGTGGGTGCACTGGTTGCGCCTCTACCTACCCTTCGGGGATAAAAGGCGTATGCGTAGTATGCGTATTTTGACATTACGTTAATACATGAAACCACATACTCATCTTTACTTCAGCTAAAAATCATCCTTGAATAACGTATAGTTTCACCAAAAACCCAGTTTTACTTTTATGACTTTTTAGTCATTTTAAAGTTTGCTGCGAATATGGCGTGTGCGTGAGGTATTTTTGATTGAAAGTGTGATGTTACCGTTGGGACAAATGTTGTTTGAGTAGTAATAGTGGCACTGGGTAAAATTACTTTTTTATTGATATTTATTTTGTTCGAAACTTAGAATTCTTTAATTTACATCTGTGACTCGAGTAACATATTGTAAAGTATTATGTTCAGGAAGATTAGTATGTGGTTTCCTGATGAGTCCCGTTTTCATTTTTGTCTACAGAATGGTTATGTTGTGTAGGAATTATTATGCGTAGCTATTGCGTTACTTGCCATCAGCAGTGCCGGCTTTAAAGCGGGGTGGGCCGGGCGGTTGCCCTGTTCGCCAGGTCCTAGAGAGGGCGCCACAGGCATACAAGTGGGTAATAAATAAATAATCGCCCGAGGCGCCCGGATGGTGAGGCCGTCCCTGGCGGTAAATCATTTTTTTGGACTGGCACTGCTAAGTAAGGTCCCACTGTACTCGTCGGGAAACGAAGTAGAGTCCAGAGTTGGTTAAATGCTCTAAGGGTTCAGATAGTGTTGACTGACAAGAGATGTTTATCCGTTGTCAGTAAATACAATTATGCCGGTCTATTTGATTTTTTACTATTTTAATATATTCGAAGACTATTTTCTAATTACAACAAAGCATTAAGACATTTTATATAAATTACTTTTATATTCTCTTTTTTTTTATTTGGGCACGGCAAAGTGACTGCACCTCACCTGATGGTAAGCGCGATGCCGTCCAGATAGAGTATCGAATGGCAGCAGATGGTTATCTCATGCCATTCGACACAATCATGCCGGCCTACTGAGCTGCTTCTTCACGCTACAGCGGAAGGACCCAGGATTATAGGAAGGAGGGAACACGTGCGCCGGCAAACTACTCCAAAGCTTGATGGTGCGGCAAATAAAAGATTAATTCTTTGTATTTAGAAAACATAATAAATATGAAATCTCAATAGTTCTTGGAAGATTGTAAACTATAACCGTCACTTTATTGAACAGATAGTGCTAGATATTATAACAATAGAGATGTCTAGCGGACGATAAGGCCGATTGTTTGCAAATACACCTTGATGAGTGCGGACTTATCATGTTTATTGTTTTTTTAGTATTAATTACTGAACAGTATTTCTCAAACTGTTGCCTTACTTCTAAAATATTGTTTTCCAAACTGAGGGCTGAAGAATTCCATGAAAACGAAATCTGGCTTATAGGATTGGAAAAATACAAAAAGTACAAAAATGAAAGTTTCGAAACAGATTCCATGCCTGGGCATTTGATGCGATAAAAAGTTAGTTTTTGTATTTATGTTTAATTTAATTTAATAATATTATAAAGGCGAAAGTTTGTAAGTATGTATGGATGTCTGGATGTATGGATGTCTGGATGTATGGATGTCTGGATATATGGATGTCTGGATGTATGGATGTTTGTTACTCTTTCACGTAAAAACTACTGAACGGATTTCAATGAAATTTGGCACACGGGTAGATCATGTCCTGGATTAACACATAGGCTACATTTTATCCCGGGAATATAAAAAGCGGGACTTTTATCCCAGAAAAACTTTTTAACGCGGGCGGAGCCGCGGGCAAAATCTAGTGTTTAATAAATTCAATAAAAACAGGACTTGTCGTAGGTTGGCCCAATTTTAATGTTCAAGATCTCCTGCTGAATAGGGACCTAGCGACTAATTAAGAGTCACGAAACAACATCATGTTGCAGAGTAAAGTATGTCTGAAGTTAATAATATAATTAAAAAGTGTCTGTAATCTTATAGCATCTTGATTATGTCTTGGTTGCATAACTTGTGGTTAGGATAATTGTTTATTGATAAAATAATTGATATGAGCTAAAAGACTTGCGGTTTGTAACCTTTGTCTATAACTGAGCAATGTACCTTGAAATTTATAGATATTTTTTTCAATTACTGTTTTACGCGTCATATTTCATACCTAGGTGGAATTGAGGGAACTTCTTTCTTACTTTCTCGGAATATCTTATGACAATATGCTTATTATATGCCTAAGGAATAGTATTATGAGTGTGTTTATTGAATTAATATTTTAAGTCACCAATGGGTCGATAAATATTATATTAAATGCAAAAAGAATTTTATGAAATCATGAGAATATTTTTATTCTAAAAAAATTTTCAGTTCTGTGCAACTGCGTTATTCCCAAAAACAAAACAAGGGCGGAATTTTGAGCAAAAGCTAGTGTAGAATATTCAATAAATTATTTTGACATAACTACTTCATATAATAATTATGGTGTCGTTCTTGTATCGATAGAGTTCTAAGTAATTCATTCATGACGGATATTATAAATCCTATATTAAATCTGTATTGTAATTATGAATTTTCCCAGAACATTATGTAAACGAGTTTTTTACATCAATGTGCAAAACGTAATTAATTTGTCATGGTCAAAGTGTGGTCGCTTAAATTGTGTCGCGGGCATGATCATAGCCTGACTAGGAAAATAAAAAATCTAGCCGTGTTATGGTAAAATATGGAACCAATTTCTTGTCGTCTCCATAAAATAAGCAATTCTTTTGTTGGTCAATGCGTACGCTTCTTCAATAAACTTCCAATGCATATTGTTAATCTTCCAATAAAAAAATTTAAAACAACTGTCAAAGAACGACTTTACAAAAAAGGCTATTACACTATAGGAGATTATTTGGAAGATACAAATGCTTGGGATTAGGTTGCTCGCATTCACACATGTTCCATAATATGTATTTATATTGTTAAATGACATTTGTATTTAAATATGTGTTAAAAAAAAAACAAGATGAATAAAAATAACCACGCTGAGTTTCTTGGTGCTTCTTCTCAGGTCAGTGGGCTTTTCCGAAGCACTGGTAGAATCATATAGTTTAAAAAAAAAACATTCTTAAAAATGACGTGTAAAAGTGCCCCTAGGGGCCTAATTACATAATAAATGATTTGAGTTTGAGTTTGAGTTTGTACGAAGAACGTCGACTCAAAAACCGAAGAGCAAAAGTGACACCCCTCTGGAGGTTTAAAATTTTACTCGTCAGACTATATCGATTTCTTTAAATATGTTTACCTGTATCTAAGTAAGATTCAATAAAATTAATGTACGGAGCACATCAATAGAATGTGTTAATTATTTTAAGAATGTTGTATTTTGTATTTTCAGAAATATACATTTTTCAGGCATACATTAAAAATATATGAATTAAAAAAAAATACAGTTTTTATTTTAAATATTCTACTTAAATAAAGTTTGTTTATAACATCCAGCTGCTAACAAATTAGATTCATAAAAATAATAATAATTTTGGACATCGTAATTACATGGGCTCATAATTTGGTTTTAGTCTATAAATAAGTCTCTACAAATAAGTAATACGTCATGAGAAAACTATATGCATACAATTTTAATTTTTATCAGTCTGTTAATTACCTCCTTTGTTAACTCACGGTACTTACAAACCGACAAGGAAGCTCTTGATTTTAATGTATGCAAAAAAGGAATAAATTATTAAACAATGTCAAAGTGTCATACGAAATACGGGTTCCGTATCAATACACTTTAAAATTAGTTTGTCGTATTGAAATAAAAGCTTTTCCCTAACTATGACTGCTTTTGTATGTACAAAACGGCTGAACCAATTTTGATGGTAATTTGAATGTGGATGATTTTATATAACCTAGACTACTTATCACACCGAAAATACATAAGCTTCAATGTAAACAAAATAAACAAAAACTAAACGCTAATTGGAAGATTTTTTACTTGAAGGTAGTTTATCGCTGGAAAATGATAAGCTATTTTTTATTCTAGAAAATGCTCTCTTCGTCTGTACTCTTTCTAAGGGAAAAGACTCACGCAAGCAAACTACGACCAAAAACCACTTTCAATATTTAAAAGTTGTTAAAACATAGGTACAAATCGTTATACAAACATAAAGTCTCTTTTATCAAAATGCATAAAATCCATTAACTTTTCCTAAGAATTTGCTCGCGTAAAAAATAATCTTCAGTGATTGAGTACATCAACCGATACAAACACTTGAAAGGGTCTCCTCGTCTCGAGTTTGACGACTTAGTTAATCTTTCCTCAATAACTTTGAACATTAAAATGTATCATATTTGTTATTTCTTTAATCGGACTCGTGCTAAAACGAGCTCTCAGGAATGAGTCACGAGTTGCAGCCAAACAGTAGCGAGTACCTAAATAAATGCTTCACTGGGCTTTATTGTGTGCTTGCTGCTATAGTGGAATTATCCTTTATTTATGATGTTTGTGATTGATCGAGAGACTAAAACGTCAATCACATGTGTAGTCTCTCAACCAATCCTAATAAAAGAAAACGGAAAGGTGTCGTATGTTTTGTCACATTTTAAGCCCACTGGGTTTACTTATTTACAGAGGCTTGTCGAAATAAGAACTTTTTGGTCGAATGATATTTTAAAAGCGATCTAGTTCTTATTTTAAAAATGTATTTCTCACGTATTGCTGCAGGTAAAATTTTAAGAAATCTTAGAAATTGTATGGTTTCTTGTCGAACGAAATCCTATCTTTCTAAATTCTATCAATTCCCAAAACAAAAACTATATTTGTAGGCTATTAACGTGTTTTTGTTTTGTTTTTAAAAGTGTTAAAGAGATTAGAATATACCGTGTATATTTAGAAAAACTAAATTAAATTAAGGCTTGTTTTTTGCGTGATTTATCATTAAAAAAAAACCGTGGCGAGCAATTTAAATTCATGATAGATAACGCCGTGCATATATAATTTTTTGTTTTTTATTGGTACTGCTTAAATACATAAAATTGATCTTGTTTAATATTAATATCATTAAAATGAAATTTAACCACTTACAATATGAAAGATTTATGTTATGGATATCTATAATTGTCTATTTTTCTTCATATTTTATTTATCATGTCTCGATTAAATTTTGGCAAATTCTGGATTATTTGAATTTTTTATGTGTACTTAAAAATATTATTTCTTAAGTAACCAACCTAAATTATTTTTATAATAATTGAAAAAGTCAAGCAAAACAGAAAATTTATCGGTTTAAGGATTTCAATTTTTTCACCGCAAAGATCAAATATTTTCGGTGTAATAAAACCCCATTTTACCTGTCAATATAGCCCTATATTCCGAACTTTCTCATTCCTATTGACATTTCCCCGCTGTCTGGGAGGGTGAGTCAACCCTTCAATTATTACAAACCCCTTCACGACGGGGACAAAAATATTTTCTGCTAAAAATATAAGTTTTCTAGACCTGACGAATATATGACGAAGCTTTTAGGGCTGGAGTTTTAGTCATGGAGTATATTTTCGGCTAGGTTTCCTACGTGACTCCGTCTGCGTGTAAGAATGATTAAAAAAATGGGTAATAAGAAATAATTTTATGTTACACTAGTAGTGCTTGCGGCTCCGCCCTCGTGAAAAAGTTTTTCCGGGACAAAAATATTTTCCCGGGATAAAAATAGGATATTTTTCCCGGGATAGTGAAAGAATTTTCAAAATCGGTTCAGTAGTTCCTGAGATTAGCGCGTTCAAACAAATAAACAAACTCTTAAGCTTTATAATATTAGTATAGATAAAACAATATCTAGACTTAATGTTACACAAAAGACAAACCAACAAACATCTGCATTTATAATTACAAAGTAAATAAAGTGCATTTCAGTTTATTTGTTCCCGGTGAATGATTCATAGCTAGGGTATCTGAACATAGTAAGTTATCAACATATTTTATGGCGACTGCGTGCCGGGTATGTATCGTAATTCTTAAGATAGTAGACTCATAAATTACATTTTGTAACTTAAATTACTCTAAGGCACTGCGAAGAAGAAAAACTGACGTTGACATAACTGTTTTTTCGCAACAAGCTACTTTTGCTTTACCGGTGGTAGGACTCTCATATGTAAGAGTCCGTCTGGGTGGGTACCACCGCAATGTTTATTTCTACCGCCAGGCAGCAGTGTGCATGCACTATTGTGTTTCGGTTTGAAGGGCATTGTAGCCAGTGTAACTACAGGACATAATGAGACCTAACATCTTACGTCTCAGGATGACGAGCGCAGTGGAGTGCCATACGGTGCTTTGTAGCTCAAGGTGCTGGATGGTGTTTCTACTGTTTATGGGTGGTTGTATCGCTTACCATCAGGTGAACGGCATGCTCGTCTCTTCATTCGATGCCATAAAAAAAAGCTAATAGCGTTTGCGCTACGCCTAACGGATCACAAAAGTAATTTAATTACAATACCGTACCAAACCAGCCCTAGTTGATATCGGCCCACTGCTGAGTACGGGCCTCCTCTACAACTGATGGGTGTAGGCTTAAGTCCACCACGCTGGTCTGGTGGAGGTTGGCAGACTTCACATACCTTCGAAATTCTTATAGAGAACTTCTCAGGTATGCAATTCCCAAAGAACACATAACTTCAAAAAGACACGATGCCTTGGGTTTGAACCTGAGGATATTGTCTCGACAGTCTGTTCCACTCCCAACTAGGTTATCGTTCACATGCAAACAAATATTATCTACGCATAATTGAAGAAAATTAATTATACCTATTCATTTGGTTTCCGCCGCCCCGCATTTTACAAATCTATGAAAAAACATCAAAGACTGAACTTCCATGCGCACCTTGAAAGGCTTTTGGTACTTAAGGACCCGACCTTGGTGTAGAATGACGCAAGGGCTTCCTAAGTCTGCAAAAAAGTAAAACCCCTACTCATAATACATGATGTAAATTAAAAAGTGCGACCTATATCACTTTGTCAGTTTGATGAAATTAATAAATCAATCAATTTAATCCTACGGTCAAATGAAGGATTAACTTTGGTTGTGTCTGTTAGGCCATCGAAGCATCGAACAAACCAGCAAACGAGCAAGTGAAACATGTAATAATGAATATTGTCTGGATTAACAACGGATTTTCTATGCAATTACACATCACAAACCCTTAATTACAACAGTTGTTACTTACGTACATGATATTATCCAACACATGAAAATATTCTGAGCAAAAACCTCAAGCCACCAACAATAAACACTTAAAACCCCATAATATACCTAATTATATAGCAGAACCTCTTTGAGTCGAAAACCTCCAAAACTCGAAAAAATATTTTGTTCCCCTCAAGCCCCAAAATCTCCATTACTAAAAATCTCAACCTTCTATTAGTCGAAATAATCAGTGAGTCCCTGAAAGCCATTTTAGTACATATTTTCCCTCTTTAACACGAAAATTAAAGAAGACCTCTGTATCTCAAACACAGCATGTTTTATTTTACAATCCTTACATTTCGATTATTTAAATCTCTATGAAAAACTTCTTACCAATATTAATGGAATACAGTGGTGTATGAATCAGAAATATCCTTAAAAGACTTTGTTATGTGCGACGATGGAGTTATCACTGCTGGGACATTATCTGATGACGAAATTATGGATTCAGTAACTCAGAAAACCGATACTAATGATTTAGATGACATAGAACTACACGTGCTCAATGGGTTTCCATCAATGAGGCAATAATAGCATTGAATGCTTTACGGAATTTCATAGAGCAAACCGGCAACTCTGAAGAACAATAATGTTCTCCGCTTTATAACTTAGACAATGTTATAGATAGAGAACCAGCAAATTATCTAAAGAAAAAAAATAGTAAATGCCTACATATTTATTTTTATTTTTGCACTGCCTCGGTGACGTAGTTATATTGCGTACGCTTTACGAGTGTGATTTGCGCGCTGAAGTCCTGAGTTCGAATCCCAGGTGGGGCTAAAAAACATTGTGACTGGGTTTTTCCATTTTAAATATTACTCAGTCGCAGCTCGGAGTCAGGAAATTGGCGGTGTAATACCCCGTGCCTTATAATATAATAAAAATATGTTTGTTACCTCAGTAACTTGAACTTTCGTTAATTTGCCCTCTCCGACTCAAATTAGTAAGAAAGAATCTTAACCTACAAGCCGATTCAAAATCCACCCAAATCGATCTATACTTAGCTCGATTTTTTTGGCATCTCCCTTGATGTTCGACTTATACAGGTTCTACTGTATTTTCATTGAAAAATACCAAGACGCGTTCGCCTATCGCTTGGGCCTGAATCAAACTAAACGCAAAGTGACATGACCTTTTTAACCTTAACAGGCTTTTGGCGAAATTGACTATTTGACCTGTGATAAATGAAATCAAACAACCACTCCCTGGCGCCTAATCAGGCCATAAACAAACGATAATTTACGTGAACTGAACCATAAATTAATTTGGTTTCATATTTAGTTAAGTTACGCCTACTAAGATCGGAATTGCTATAGAGGCAGCAAAAAAGGGTATGCAATAACTATACTATAATTGACTGCCTCGGTGGCGTCGTTTTATTACGACTCGACTGCGGTGGTGAGGTGTCGGGCTCGATCCCCGGGTCGGGTAAAGTGATATTGGGTTTTTATACTGAGTATCAGCCTGGAGTCTGGAAAAGTGCCCCGAAAATGGCAATAGGCTCGCCCTTATATGGGACCTAATATAGCCAATGTAATGTGGGTGTGATACATCTCTGCTTACCCCTGAAAAGGGAAATGCCGTGATGCTATGTATGTATGTTTCAATTTGATTAAGGTACGAAAACTATCTTGAATTAAAAAAATACGGTAAAAGTAGAAAAAAACACTTGATTATTTTCTATTCCAATAATCTCAGAAAGAATGTATGAGTAACTCAGGGTAATAACTCTTCGGTGGCAACTGGCAAAACACCACATACTTAACTGTTCACAAAGATTAAATATTAACATAAAGACATTGATGTAAAAACCCATAAAGATGTAAAATTCTGTCATTTCAAGCAGTAAATCATAAAAACATTTTATATCCCTTTGTTTCGGAAAACTAACGCCAATAATTACATACCTACAGTTATTTCTTCTACTTTATCAAGGCATTTGCGATACTAGTGGAAGCTTTATCCGATACAATAGCAGTGAACGGACGATAAGCCAATTACAATTGTTTATCAACGACCATAAAATCATCTGGCGTAAGTCGTAACTTGGGACATTGACATATTATGCTGTTCTAAACATGATTTGATGTGAATTGAGAATTAAATAATAGAATAACGTCAGAATTATTTTGTTACTTCTCAAAATACAAAGTTGTCAGATGTTCTATTATTGCGGCTGCGAATGACAACTTAGACACCTCCGTCAGCGGAAGCCCGCAGCCGTCCCTAATGCGCCGAAGATGGCCATCGCGGAGTTTTAGTTGGTATGCCTTGCGTTGTACATAGGTTAGGGACTCCGCCTGGGTCGTAAGGCACGGTGAACCCAACATAACCGCTCAGTCGTCCCTCATGAAGGCTAGGCGGTAGTAATAAGTCACTTTCTACTAAAAAAAAAAAGACGTTGTATTATTATTATTTCAGACATATTTACTTATAAAGGTTTTTTTTTTATTACAATGTCATTGTATTACGGTACGACTGCAGTGCTGAGTTCTCGGGTTCGAACGCCGGGTCGGGCAAAGTGATATTAAGTTTTTCCACTCAGTATGTATTAGCCCGGAGTCTAGAATTTGCGCACGGTATGGCGGTAGACTCGCCCTCTATCACATCATGGGACGGAATATGCGTGGCGAATAGTAGGTGCGCTAGATACACCTCTAACTACTTCTTCGGGGATAAAAGGCGTGAGTGTGAACGCATGCATTTTTTTTTATAATAAAGTTTTCTGTACTATATTTGTTATTTTCCCAATGGTAAGATTCTTAGTTCTATTTTTGATGTTTAAAAAGGCTGCATGCAACTTTTATTTTTAATGAAAATACATCCGTAGTTTAAACATAGAATTTATAGCTCATAACCGGATTCTTTAAAAGCTTTAGCATGTAAAGTGTTAAAATGAGTATAAAACTCAAGTAGCACGATTCATATGAAGAATAAAACAGTGCCTATTATGGATATTTCTCGTGATCACAAGCATTTTAATAACAATATCCCTTTATTCTACAGGTTATTAACCAATAATGCTTGATTTATTAGAGTGAGCATGTAAAATAAGTTCATTACGTTCCCTCGTTGTTCGGTATGATCCCTTATATCTCTTGTTGCTGCGAGGATTCACATAAGATTTATCGGGGGTTTCATGTCGTTTCTTATAAATATAGTACAAATAATATGGTTGGTCAAACTGGACAATAAGTAAACCATAATATAACTAATCTAAATCCAAAGAATTTCATACCATACCATACCAGCCCTGTATTATATATTGGCTTCTGCTGAGCTCGGGCCTCCTCTTTTTTTTTTTTTTTTTGTCCCTGACTAAACTCTTGTTAGCCTGACGAGGGTCGGCTTATACAAGAACACCGGTCTTGTGGGTGAGCGCAGAAGGCGCTCGCAACCCTTAAATTTAAGCGACCACGCTGAGGGCGACCCACTAATGGGTCACGACCTCGGCTCAGGGCGGCCACTGAGAGGATAAGACATCAGCGTTTGGGGAAGATGGTTTTTAACCTAATCCTATTTAACGTGTTGATTGTAGTCTTCGGCACGCGGGCCGGAACTGCTACGAGAGGGCAGGGTTATGGGGAACGCGACGAGGTCCTCGACGGCGAGGACGGTACAGCGGTCTTGGGGAGTGTATGAGCTTTAAATGCTCGTTCTTTTCGCGTAAAGCTAGAGTGATTTCGTCCTCTGGATCGGTCAGGACTGATCGCGGTCGTCTCCATTTGGCGCGGTCAAATGGAGTATATATAGACGCTTTACGGATAAGCGTGTTCGGGTGGTTTACCGCCCTGTCGAAATAGCGTCTGCTGGCGCACTGCATAAAGTGCCTGATGGTCGGCATATTGGTGTCCACGTGGAGGTTGCGATTGCGAACGTACCACGGGGCACCAAGTGCATGTCGTAAGAATCGATTTTGAAGCACCTGCATTCGCTGAAGGCGACCGGGCGGTAAATGAGCGAATACGGGCGACGCGTATGTCATTATCGGACGGATGCATGTTTTAAAGATCCTAATCTTGTTGCGGATTGACATCTTACTATTTTTGTTTAGGAGCCAGTGAAGCTGGCTCATCGCGAATGCGGCTCGCGCGCGTACCGCATTTACGTGTGGGATGAAGGTCAAACTCTGATCAAGGGTTACTCCTAAATATTTGGCTTGGCCCTTCCAGGGAATAACCTGGTCGGACATGCGGACTGAGAAGTGAGGGACATGGACTTTCCTTTTCCGAGTGAAAAGGATGGCCTGACTTTTGGTGGGATTGACGGTGATTCGCCATTTGCGGAACCACTCACCGAGTTCGTCGGCGGCGGTTTGCAAAGTGCGCACCACTTTGTCGGGGTCTATACGTGAAGCGTATATTGCGGTATCATCCGCGAATAGTGCCAGATGGGCGTTTTGTGGTCTAGGGATGTCGCTTGTGTACAGCGAGAATAGAAAAGGGGACAGGGCGGAGCCTTGCGGGACTCCGGCCGTGATGGTGTGTCGGGAAGAGAGAGTTCCCTCCACGCGATATCTGAAACCGCGATTCGACAGGAAATCTCGTATGATGTGCACGAGTTGTGTGGGCACGTTGAGAGTGTACAGCTTGAAAAGCAAGCCGTTGTGCCACACCCTGTCGAATGCTTTTTCGATATCGAAGAAAATAGCACCGGTAGGCATTCCTTTACGGAATTGTTCGTGGACGTACTCCGTGATGCGGAGCACCTGATTGACACAACTGTGTCTAGGGCGAAAGCCAAACTGTTCTGGAGGGATCAAATTTTGATTGAAAGCTACTATTTTAAGGCGGTCGAGGACGATCCGCTCGTAGATTTTGCCCAGAGTACTGAGCAGACTGATGGGCCTATAAGAGGAGGGTTCGAAAGCGGGTTTCCCCGGCTTGTGGATTCCTATCACAACTGCCTCTTTCCAGACCTCTGGGAAGATGCAGTTACGAAACGCGGCGTCATAAATGGATGTTAGGATTTGAACTAGATGCTCCGGGAGCATCTTAATCATACGAGTAGGGATTAGATCGCCCCCGGGGGCTTTCCTACGCTTGAGTGCCTTGATCAGAGTGGTGACTTCTTCGATCGTCACCGGCGCAAGGGGATCGGGCGGCGGGTCGACGTCCGGGTCGACGTTATCGTATAACGGTCGCGGTATAGAGACTGGCGGTGGCCGGACCGCGTTCCTATCTTCGACGAAGGTGTCAACCGCAACAAGAATGTCGTCATCTACGGGTACAGAGGTGAGCGAGCATTGAGACTCCAGGCTGCCGGCCAGTAGTTCCGCTTTCTCGTCGTCATCAAACGCCGGGCGTTGATTCGGACGATTGAGCGGAGGCATGGAGGCCACATCGTTTCTCCTGAAGGAACGAACCAGTTGCCAAAAGGCGGTATGAGTCGGATCGATATCGGCAAGACGAGTGTCCCACCTCGAATCGACGACCTCTTTTACGCGACGCTTAACCTCACGTTGGAGGTAGCGCGCAAGATGCCGTCGTTCCGGGATGGGTCTCGTCGCGCAGGCTTTGAGCGTAGCGTTACGCAACCTCACCCACCACCGAACGTCTTCGGGAAGTTGCCAGTGACTGTGAACAGTCTCTGGCACCCTCTCGGAGCTTTCGCTCAAGACGTTCTGAAGGTGGTCGGTGAAGACGCGTATCGCGCTGGTCGTTTCCTCAGGAGTCACGATGTTGGTCGGGATCGCGGAAAGATCAGTGGATGAGGTGTCTGCGAGCTTGGTGCCTAAAAGACGCCAATTCGTTTTCACCTTCATCGGAATATTAGGACCTGTGTCAGTTGGACTGTTTTCGGGGACTAGATCGAGGATCACAGGTCTGTGGTCAGAGTCTAACTCTTGTAACACTTGCATGGAACGCACGCTAAGGCTTACGTTCCGTACAAGTGCCACGTCGAGTATGTCCGGTCGGTGGTCGTCATTGTAACTATAGTGGGTAGGTTCTGAAGGAACCAATAGGCTTAGATTGATTGTGTCAAGACAACTCTCTAGGACTGCACCACGCTCGTTGGTCGAGTTGCAGTTCCAGAGAGTGTTCTTGGCATTGAGGTCTCCCGCCAAAATGACGGAATCCCCCAGATCAAATAGGGTTTCAAGTTCGTTGGAGTGAAGCTCCTTAGTGGGCGAGAGATAGGCCGATATGATGGTGATCGGCGGGTGTCCGGTCATGGCTAGCCTGCAGACCGAAGCCTCAATGTTGCTCAAGCTTATCGGTGATTCTAATGGAATACAATGAAGGGACCTTTTGTAATAAATGAGAGTGCCTCCTAAACGGCCACTGGTACGATCATTTCGCACCAGTTTGAAGTTTGGGATGTTGGGATCGCGGTGAGAGGGCTTGAGGAACGTTTCCTGGATGAGGAAAACGTCAATTTGGTTGTCGCGGACAAAAGAAGAAATTTCGGCTTTTTGGTCCCGAATGCCGTTACAATTGAAAAACCCCACTCTGAGGGAGCGAGGTTTTGTCCGCTGGGGGAGTTGTCTGGCGTTGGTAGCCATTTATGAAGTGAAAGAGGGGAGACGCACAGCGTTAACTGTGGCCTCGAAGATTTGCTGGTGGATCAGAGCGATCTCAGCGATTAAAAGGGGGTCTTCTACTCCCGTACGGGTGAGTAGACGAGAACGCTCGAAAAGTTTCCCGTGGAGAATCATTATCTCCGGGGAGCCTAATAGTGAGGCGACTGAGGAAGAGGCGTCGCTTGCCTTCGCCGCCACCGTCGCCGACTGAGAAGGGGTGGGAGGGGTGGTGGGTTTGGGTTTGGGTTTGGGCTGGGCTGCCTTTGAAGAAGGAGCCACAGCTGGGGGAGGAGAGGGTCGAGTAGAGGCCGGGGCAGCGGGAGTGACTCCGCTGGGGGCCTGAGAAATGGGTTCAGCGCGCGCCGTGGGAGGAAACCACGGGTTGCGCACTGGCGCAGGTGCCAGTTTGAATGTGGTGGCCTGAGGGGCCGAGGGAGCCGCAGCTTTAGGAGCTTTGGCAACTCTTTTGGGGGCGCGAGGGCATCCGCGATAATTCGCTGGATGGCCGGTTTGCCGGCAGTTGGTGCACGAAGGCGGCTCCGTGCACTGAGAGCGGTCCTTAGGACGGGGGCACTCGGATGTGCCGTGTTCGCCGAGGCACTTGACGCACCTGGCGGGGAGGCGACAGCCACGAGAATTGTGGCCGTATTTCTGGCAGTTGTGACACTGCCCTATCTGGGTCGATTTGTGTGGGGCTTCGACGGTGAAGCCGCCTAGCCCCGAGATATCTTTAATCTCAAAAAGTCTTTTGACGTCGGAAGGGGACTGGAGGATGGCGAGAACCATCTCGTATTGTATTCCCGGCCGGGAGGCGCGGGACTGTCTGTGCATCCTGTGCACTTCTAAAGTGACTATGCCTTTCTCTTCAAGGCCTTCTTTGACCTCGAGAGTCGACATTTGCGTGGGGATACCGCGAATGACGTAGCGGAAGCGCCGCTCGTCAGGCAAAGAGTAAGTGAAATAGTGCCATTTCTTGGCATCTAAAAATTTGGTCAGCGCCCTGTGGTCCGCGATTGAGGCGGGCTGCAGGGCAAGAAGCTTGTGGATCTTATTCCACGAATTAGACGCGATGGATATGCGCTGTTTGCGCAATTCTTCAAATATGTCCCGAATGGACATATTTGATGGGAGTTGTAAGTTCAACCTCGGGGGTTTTTTAGGCCCCTTTGGTTGAGTCGGCGGCGGTGGCGGCGTCGACGCAGACGTGGACGCGGTTGGCGCTGAAGGCGCGGAAGGCGCAGAAGGCGCGGATGGGGAGGCTGGTGCGGGAGCAGCGACGCTTCTCTGCTTCTTCCTCCGGCTGTTTTTCACCGTGGTGAAGCCGTCCTCGTCGCGTTCCGACGAGGACGACTCCTCCCCGGATTCACAGGCGGAGGAAGAGGCCGAGATCGGCCGTTTTTTAGGGTTGTTAGTGGCTTCGGGTTGGCTGGGGGACGTGTCCATTTCCTCTTCAGACTCCGCGGAGCCGCCCGAGGTTTCGGTGGTCTCTGTCGAGGTCGTAGCCTCGGACGACTCCGAGGTGTCTGAGGACGCAGACGGTTCCCTGGCTTCCCTAGCCATAGAAATAATTTCTTGTCGGACCGCGTTGTCCGACCGGAACATCTCCCTTACCATGCTCATTATCTCCTCCTTTGAGATAATGGGCACGGTGAGGGGAGCGCTAATGGTTTGAGCGGCGACGACAGGCCGCTCGGGAGCCAGATCCATAGGCCCAGAATCAGCCATATTGGCGGCTGAGTCCGAGCCTACGGTAGAAAATGATTTGGGGGCCGCGTGTGTGTTCACTAACCCCGGGTGTGCACCGCCTGTAAAGAACACACAGAAGAAACCAGGCGGGTTCACACAAAACGAAACGAGCGCGGATCGCGACGCGGTATGGGACGCGATGAACTAAGTCCCCGGGTAGGAACGCCCGGGGGTGAGTGAGTGCGTGTCCCTCCTCGCCGGGTATAGGCGAGGGGGGGTGTACTTAGAATTAGGTGTGCCCTAAGCTTGTATCCCTTTTGCCAGTCTTATTGTGCAAAAGGGTTCCTAACAGTCCGTGTACCGTAAACGGTATTGGCCGGAGGCCGCACGCTCAACCGATACACGGGATGGATTTTAAGGAAAGGGTAGGGTTGGGAAGGTGATATACGGGAGAGACTGCGGTGTGCCTCCGCAGCCTCCGGATCCGTACCCGTCGGCTTTGCTTTGCCCTGAAGGGGCGCAGCGCGTTGCCGGTGACGCGACTCGGCTTGTTAGCACCGTTAGGTTTCCGCCGAGCCAATACCCTGAAGGGGCCAAACGTCGATAAGAAACAAATTGGGCTAAACCCTGTCCTGAAAAGGACGCGGCTTGGCCCGAAATAGGCTAACAAAATAGCAAAAGGTTGCCCCTTTGCTACCTGTTTGGCCTTGGCTGTAGCGAGGTCGCTACGGAACGCACCGAGCAGGTACTCGGACGGAACAATGGA
The DNA here is from genome assembly GCA_949316025.1 of Lapara coniferarum. NCBI lineage: Eukaryota > Metazoa > Arthropoda > Insecta > Lepidoptera > Sphingidae > Lapara > Lapara coniferarum. The sequence continues at coordinate 14,793,235 of OX438925.1, read as the reverse complement.
ATGTCGCAGCAGGTACTGCGACAAACAATAGGTCCGCTCGAGTCGGCTGCTCAGAACGGAATGTGGGGCCTCCTCTACAACTGAGAGGGTTAAGGCCTTAGTCCACCACGCTGGCCTAGTGCGGGTTGGCAGACTTCACATACCTTCGAAATTCAGAGAACTTCTCAGGTATGCAGGTTTCCTCACGATGTTTTCCTTCACCGTTAAAGCGAGCGATAATTCACAAAGAATACACACATTTTTTTTTAGCAAAGTCAGCGTGCCCTTGGGTTTTGAACCTGCGGACATTCGTCTCGGCAGTCCGTTCCACTCCCAACTAGGCTATCGCCGCATCTGTCTCAGGCTGCTTGTCCTCGCTTAATAATTATACTAGTCTTGTTCGAAACAGAAGTAAAATCATAAACAAATCTACGAAACATCGCGTACTATAACATAAAAAAATCATGAGCAAAACTACTCTCATCCTATCGAGAATGGAACATCTAAATCCAACTAACAAAGCGCTACAAAATAAATCACAATGAAGTTTGTACACTTCAGTAAGATTAATCATCTCAAACGGTCAACGAACCACTTATAAAAAGCACAATGGTAAATCATAGATATATAATTAAATCTCAATATTAATTGGCCGATTGCTTGTCGGTAATGAACGACTGGACTCACGCGCTGGTAGGTCAATGCATAGTTCGATGCTTACCTGAAAAGAAACGAATTGATTAAATATTATTATTACGCAGAAAGAAATATTGTGGAGCGTCGTTTTCATACATTAAAATAAAGTTTATGAATTAAAATATAGCTTAAGTACCTACTTTATTGAAGTTAGCTCTTTAAACGACTTCAAACCGAAGAATTAAATTCAGATATTGAGGAATTCCTCGACAGATAATACGCTGATGATTACGTAAAAGATTGTGAAAATTACGGTTTAGACACAATAGTCATAGTTTAGGTATGTTTATGTAAATAACGCGCATTTTATTTCAAAGCCATAATAACAATAGTCATGAGTTAGACATTTGAACGATTAGTATGTACAGAATCAGTACGTCTATTTATGTCCTCAAACGCTTAACCATGACGAGGCTTTGTATTTGCACACAATTTTTACGAAAATACAGATTTGCTCAGCAAATATTGTGTGTTCAATGTCGAGGTATTTTGTGAAAACTGTCTTGCTTGGGTCAGTGCCCGGCTGATTTTCGTGAGCTGCTTGAGCAACGTAATACAACATTATTTTGAAATAATCGGGCGTTTCCTCTGCACCGCCTCCGTTAGAAACACTTGATATAAAGACCGCGAATACATAAACAACTTAAATTGTGAAGTCATGATACCATTAAGATAAAAATGCAAATTATCTGAAACAAAATGTAAGTTATTCCGTAAAATTTAATTTATTGAAACTAATAGATCAAAGGGAAAGTAAAAAATGTATCCAGTACTAAAAACCGTTGCTAATAGTCCACAATGCAAAATCGAAGATGATTTCCATACCTTCTCTAAAATTTAATAATATCAATATAACATCAAAAATGCAGAACATAAATATAGCAACCATCTATAAGAATTCCTAGGTCATTACCAGGCCTAGTAGCAAGGACTCATTTACATTACACAGCACTCCTATGAAAAGTGAATTGAACAGCTAATCTGATAAGCCGTTCCGCCAGTTTTTCATTACTAAGCTGAGCAAATCGCGTGTAGTTAGAATTGAAGTTTCGTTCGCTTAGCGTCAAGGACATTGGATTATTTTAATTAGTTTGGCAAGGGCGAAGGACATTGCTAATGATGTATGAAGTATTTTTATAACGTAAGTCTAATTATGCAGTAATTTTACCAATTTTTTAAAATACAAAGACGAGCCCTAATAAAGTGTTTGGATTGAGACTTAAAACACTTTTTAGTCTGTAGCCAATGTTATTTGATTAATAATACCACTAATACTGAACAATTAAATTATTTGATCGTTTCTTTGCTAAAAGGCTACAGTTTTATTTACTTCGCTTGACTGAAAATTAACCGTATAAAATTTAAGTTTCTAATTCCTGATCACGGATCACTAGCATAAGCCGCTGACGCGACGTTAGAACATAGATTGTTTTATGTTATTAAATGATGAGACGAGCCTACCGTTCGCCTGATTGTAAGCGATACGAATGCCCATAAACAGTAGCGACACCATTCAGCACCTTGAGTACAAAGTACTTTGTGGCATTCCACTGCGCTCGTCATCCTGAGGCATAAGATGTTAAGTCTAATTATGTCCAGTAGTTATACATAGAAACACAACAGTGCATTCACACTGCTGCTTGGCCGTAAAAATAGACATTGCGTTTGTACCCACCCAGACGGACTCTTACCATCAGTAATATAAAAAAAAGCACGTAAGCACGTAAAGCCGTTGGTCCTGCGCCTGATCTCTCTCCGGTCATGTCGGATTGCCGTCTCACCGGACTATGAGAGTGAAGGAATAGCGAGTGCATCTGTGTATTGCGCACACACTTGTGCACTATAATATCTCCTGCGTACCTGGCTGATCTCCGTTGAGATTGGCCGCCGTGGCCGAAACTGGCTAGGAGGATTTCAATATAAAATATTTCATTTTATACGGACATATTTAACAGTTCACAGAGCTCCTGAGAGCCATAATATAAGTATCGTTTATTAAAATATTATAAGCTCTGTATATTTTCATAATTCACAGCCCACAACTTTGATTCACACATACTTAAGCTATTTTTTAGTCCGGGCAAGGTTTTTCAAGCTAGCGAACCTGCGAGCAACGCTTATTGTATATTACTGCCAATTATAGAGCCAAAGACCTTTCTTTCCGAAGCTAACGCACCCAGCTACTGATTATTAGGTGCCAAGCAACTCGAATTAATAAAAACATATTATAAAAAGTTCGTAGTTAGGTGTGTGCCGTTGACCTTTCGCACACGTGGTCAACGTTCACAATTAATCACTGTTACCTGTCGTTTTATGGAAAGCAGGACTTGGAAAAGAATTTAGTTTAAGAGCGAATTTTGAATGTATCAAATCCGCTATGTCATTAATCAGATTACTTTCTACTTTCATAGTCTGCAAAATTAATTAGGATCATTTACCGTTATAAATTAGTGAACCATTCCAATGATATCATTTATAAATCAGTCTTAATTTATCAATATCTCATCATAATATATCGAGGTAAAATTCTAAAAAATATTTGCTACATAATTCTATCGCCATATCCCTCTATAAAATAAATTCATACCACGCAATACATCAGCATTTTCCCTTGCATCTAAGGAATGAATTCAAGTGCAAATATCGTTCTAATAAATACTTTCTTGTTGGTCATAATAATACCAACACCTCTGGAAAGGCCCATAAACATTAGCATTCAAGTAAGCCCTCTTAATAAATCGCAGAAGCACGCTCTCTACTTGCCATGAGCGACGTGTTCATGTACTAATATGCATAGATTCATTATACATTAAGCGGCAATTTTCACATGTATTTTAGCCGTTTTATATGTATTTTGCATGCCTTCAATTTGGTTTTTAAAACGTACTTAGCATTTCTGGAATCTTGTTAGTTCTCATACGTTTTAGTTCTGCATTGGAATAGGAATACATCGATCGATGAATGCCTTTGATAATGATAGTTATTACTCGTTTTGAATATTGTATCAAATATATATTTTCCGAAGAGTACATAAACTATTCAATTTTATACCCTACACACTCTACAACAGATTATTGTGCAATTGTATTGAACTGGAATTATATTATGATATGTTTTACTAGCGTCGTATCTTTATAGACAGTCGCCTTAAATCTGCCGAACAACATATTCGTCTCGTCATTTGCAAAAAAAATCTAAGATGTAAGAAACGTTCAGATTAATTTTGATAATTCCAAGGATAATACACGCAAAAAAGTACACGTATATGAATTATGTAGCAGATTACACCGTGTGCCGCGTCTGGCACGTGTTTGAAAAAATATGCAAATTGTACAGAAACATACAAATCAATTTATTGTTAGACTAAAAATATATTTAGCGGCCATTATTGTGTATTCACTGGGCGTGCGTCTTATAAATAATTGCTCCCTAAGAGGCTGTTACATCAAACGAATCGGGCGTAGTTTTGTGACATGGTTTACAAATTATTTCTTGGCCTCAACTTATGAGAGAACGTCATTGATGATGACGTCATAGTGTCTGATACAATCAATATTAAATCCATCCATATCAGGATACACTGATGGACAGCTTTAATGGTCTCAAGATCAATCTTTCTGAATTAATAATAAATATTAATTACCATCTTACCGATTAACATTTTTTATCAGGGATTAAATTAATTACATACCATGAGGCGGCAAACTTAAATACAAAGTCCTAGCAACTCTGGGCTTTACCAAAAAAACACAATACAAAACTTTGTACCACTAGTATTACTGCCTTAGTCCACAATTTCCCCAACCAAAAGTTCAGGCCAACCACGAAGGCTTTTCGAACGAGAAACAAGCTTTTGACTTCAAGAACTACAACAGGTCACTGTAATTGTACTTCAAACTAATCACACAAGTTGAAATATAACCTTTATTTCATATGTTTAGCGTAATACACAACGTATTGTCAGATTCATTACCGAATGAGCAATAAGCAACAATGTTTGCCTAAAAAGTTTTTCAATTCATGAACACGTCCTTATGACATTTAGTGTTTGTATAAGTATTTTTTACTTCTATTATGAGGTTGCAAGGCATCACTTTTTGTTGATCTGTCGTATGTCGGCAGGCGTCTATGACTACTATTAGTTCTAATTATACATCATTGTCAAATTGTAGTTTTTTACGGAGCTTTGAATATTAAAGTTTTAGGTAGCGTTATTAATTACGACCTGTTTCACAGGTTTCAAGTAAATTATTGACAGTTATAGTATTAAACCGCTAATGTAGAGTGCTGACAGTACTCATTGAATTACCACTTACGGTGTCCATAACACAAGTTAATTCTTTATTTGGATACCGTAGTTCATTAACACTTTAGTTCTCAATTGTTATGTACATAATACATATTATACGCTTGTATTTTAGTGTTTGTTCGCCCTGTAAATGGTAATAAAGAATTTTATTATTTTATTACTATTGCTGACTGCCTCGGTGGCGTAGTTGTATTATGGTACGACTGCAATGCTGAGGTCTCGGGTTCGATTCCCGGGACGGGCAAAGTGATATTGAGTATTTCTATTCAGTATATCAACTGTAGGTAAGTTATCTTTTTATCAGGGTCTTATTAAGCTGGACGCGCTCGTAGCACCTGAAGCATTTGAAGCATTGTGAGCGCGTCCAGCTTAATAACACCACGAAAATTAAAAAACCTGACACTTTCCAATTCGTCATAAAGTTATTATACTCACTGGAATATGAAAAATTATGCCAAGAGTAACTTACACAAACATAATTAATAGAATTCAAATAAATGTAATTCAAGTATGTTTGAATATAACAAGAAAATTCTTAAAATGCTAACTGCGTGGGAATTCATCTTAATGTAAGCTTTGTTATTATAATATAGTTTTTTATTGTTTTGAATATAAGCTATTTTATTTAAACGGAATCGTATTGTTTTGAAATATTCTATATAAAATCAACTATCTAAGACAAATTATACGGATTTAAAGTGTTGGACTAACAATTTAGAAATTTGTTTTCGCTCTTATATTTTAACGAATGATGACATACAGACGTAATTTGGCAATGTAATAATAAAATGAATAATTCATACATACAGAGATATCATTATTCAACGATATTAGGTGAAGTCCAAAGTTCAACGGTCTCAGACAAGCTCTATTGTTAACTAATGTGAACATAACTGTCAAATATTTTGCATAAATGTTGTATTTTATGTATTACAGTAATATAGTTGAAACCGCAACAAATTGTAACAGTATTTTGATTATAGTATACCTAATATTTTTTTTATAAGTGGTTATCCATATGAATACTAAAAATCTGACTAAACTTAATATGTAAAAATCTATATTTTTTTCGGCTTTCGGGTTCGATTGCGGGTCGTGCAAAGTGATATTGGGTTTTTCTATTCCGAATCAGCTTGGGGTCTGCAATTTGTGCCCGATATGGCGATAGGCTCGCCACCTATCACATCATGGGACGGAGCACTAGTTGCGCCTCTGCCTACCCCTTCGGGGATAAAGGGCTTAGTGTGTTGCATTTTTTTCTATAATACTATATGACTTGAAATTGTATCAAATTACTGAACATTATAAAATTATTGTTTCGGGGTAACAGCTACAATCTAGCACTGTCATCATGCTTTATTTTTCAAAGTTCGGATGCTGATGCTACCGGTAATGGACGGTATTGACGTTGACCATCAGGGAGTGGGTTTAGACTGTGGCAAAAAACGCAACTCGTTAGTTTATACACACACTCACACACACTAATTCACGCCTTTTATTCCCGAAGGGGTAGGCAGAGGCGCAACTAGTGCACCCACTTTTCGCCGTTATTCCGCCCCATGATGTGATAGGGGGCGAGCCTATCGCCATATCGGGCACAAATTCCAGACTCCGAGCTGATACTGAATAGAAAAACTTAATATCAGCCCGACCCGAGGATCGAACCCGAGACCTCAGCATTGTAGTCGTACCATACAACTACGCCACCGACGCAGTCAAGTTTATGTCGTTTAATTTTCATGAATATGTAAATAAAACATGACACGTCTCCGTTTTGTTTTATTGGGGCTGGTTGAGAGACAAACACGTGACTGACGTTTGGTTGAGACACACGTGACTGTCGTTTGGTTGAGACACACGTGACTGACGGATTGGTCTCTCGATCAATCACAAACATAAAACGACATAGACTTACGAGTTGCGTTTTTTTGCCACTATCGAAGCTCACAGAGTGCCTTTCCTCCTCAGTTAGTTGTATGAAAATAATAATTGTGAGTGACTACGCCATGGTAATGGAAAGTTAGATTAATAAACATTTCTATAATCAAAGATAATGTACCACGAGAACGTTGCGTCCATTTCTATTCCGTTCGACCTTTAGCTTGTCTTTCCTGACAGGTAACTAATAAAAATCGCGTGCGAAAGGGACAGTAAATGGATGCCTCCAGCTCACTCTAACTCATGATTAGCAAGGTAAATCCGAGAAATAGTAATTTGAAGTAAATAGCTACTGTGCCAATATTTGCCTCGTTTTTTGTTCAACATTCGTAGATGTGCGATTTTTTGTTGGCAAAAATGCTGTTTGACCGAAGAGTCCGGTTCCACAACGCTAACTTTTTAAGGATATTTAATACGGGCTATTATTAAGTTTTCGTACAGACATTATATCTAATATTATACCTCTTTATTTAAATAATGTTATTTTGTTGACAAGTATTGAAAACTAAAAATCTAATTTAATTTCTTGTGGTACATAATAACATGTAAAATTATGATGCAACATCGTATTATAAAGTTGTACAAGTATTAAACTAAGTTTGCGTAAGTCAGTCAGGTAATGCTCAATCAGGAGAGCGTATCACAAATTTTGTATATTTATAGAACACTATGGTCGCGGTTATGTCCGCGTGATTTTTTTCAGGTATAAAAGTCCCGCTTTATATTTTCCCGGGATAAAAAGTAGCCTATGTTACTCGCTGGTAATGTAGCCTTATATTAGTGAAAGAATTATTAAAATCGATCCAGTGGTTTTTGAGTTTATTCATTACGAACATACAAAAAAATAAATCTTTCCTCGTTATAATATGTTGATACATATTACCATTATTCAAAGGGATATAACATCAAATAACCATAAATAAAATGACAACATATTCTACACATTAGCATATAATTGCATATATTCTTATGAAATAATTATAACAATAATATTCATGAATTCTCGATACCGCCGAAGGGAACAAGCAACCGAGACGAAACATAATTACTCGTGTCTGCAAATTACTTTTCAAACACGTAATCATCTACCGTTTAACTAACATAATGACACTGTCTAATTTTTACAAACTTGGCCTTGACTTAATCAATGTAATTATGTAATATAACTGCAAAATGCTATCGCTCCTAGATATTATTCGTGGAATTGGAAGAAAAACAATGCAGAATCACAGAGTATTTGTTTTGGATTAAGCTCGTTGCGCTGATTATAATCATTATGTCAATTTTATTCTTGGATCTTATAAGGAATACAATATAATGTTACATAATCATTAATCTTCGTGAGGTTTTGAAATATAAAGTTACACTTGCTATGTCTAGGAATAGAAATTGTACTCGATTTGCAGAAGTATCGTGTTATGATGTGCGCGGACGCTTTAACCGGTCATAATAGCAGCTAAAAGCTTTAAAATATTGAATAGTTGATAGTTCTTAAACTCTGTTATTTAGAATAATAATGATTACACTCAATCGGCATTCATTCCCGTAATTATCCAAGGTAGCTTATAGTAAGTTTCTTCAATTTTCATTACGCCGTATAATAATTTAGTAGTAGCACACACACACACACATTCCTTTTTATCCCCGAAGGGCTAGGGAGATGCGCACCTAAGTGCACCCACTTTTCGCCATGCGTATTCCGGCCCATGATGTGATAGGAGGCCAGCCCATCGCCATGTCGGGCACAAATTCCAGACTCCGAGCGGATACTAAACAGAAAAATCCAATGTCACTAAGCCCGACCCGGGGATCGAACCCAAGACCTCGGGATTGCAGTTGTGCCGTAATAAAACTACCCCACCGATGCAGTTTAGTAGCAGCATCTAGTGCAATTAGGGTCACGAAGGTTTAAGCCTGCTATATCCACTTTAAGGCTGCAGGCACCATGCCAAATCGCACGTATACAATGCTTGATGATGCGTTTCTGTATACGTTTTCTGCATTGTTCTTTTGACGTCAAACCAAATGATTTAAAAAGAAAATCGACCAAAGTTGTGATGTATATATTAAGCGTCATGCATGTAAAGTACCTGCCAGCTTTGTTAGCACATGCTCACGTTAGGTCGGACCGAAATAATGCATATTTAGTATGTATGTTACGACTGTTAATCGAAGACTGGTCATATTAACGCGACCCAAATCTTGGGACCTAGTTCATACTATTTACTACAAAAATTGAATAGATGCGTAGTAATAAAAACAATTTTCACATGATCTCCCAATATTTAGCCACTGGAGCAGTAGATGCAGAGCTACTGTATGATTATATTTAAGCGTCTAGGTTAGGAATTTGCTCATAGCCTCTAAGAGTATAGTACAGGCTACATAATACGATAATTGAAGACAAGTTGACGTAAAAGACGTTCAATTTATCCGGTTTGACTGTCAAACGAATTACAAAAAATGTGTTTACATTAAGCTAGTACTAATATATGCGTACAAATTTGCCGAATACTGAGACACTTCGAATATCTAATATAAAGGCTTTAAGCAAAGCCAAACTTAAATCCAGTGGTAAGATGAACTCAATTTATCCATAGGTTAAAAAACGTTGCAAAGTTTTTACACCTAAAATCTCCATAATTTTGAAGAATAACTAAGTTTAGTTTGGTGAGTTATTAATATAAGTACTTGTCATACAACACATCCCACACACACATAAACCTACACACGCACAAATTTTCTGATACATGCAACTTAAATAACCGTTTATAAAATTACACCTGAACTTGAAAACTTTTCCTTTCAGCTTAATTGCTACGAAATTCTTTATGTTGATTCTTGTTCTTATAGTGTTTTGTTAGACGCGTGTCAGGCACCGTCAACAAACTTTAAAAACAACTGCATTTTAGACTGAATAATATGGCACACAGATTCAACAACACGACTCATTTAAGTTCTTTTGTTATCACAGTTATGGTACTCTAGCTTCGGCTTAAGACATCTGTAGCGTCATAGCTGTCATGCAAGTAAAATGACACCCAAACAGGCATCATTCATAAATACAATAACAGCATATATGGTGGAGTCATGTACCGATTGTTACCATCTGGTCAAGGAAACAGTTTCACTACGAATAAAGGTTATCTTATTTCTTCTAAATAACCTACACTTAAATCCAAGTATCCTTACTGTTATTTCTTAGTATTCGCAATACGAACTTGGTCAAGCTATACTTAATATCTAAGCAGCATAAATATTTTCTGCAAGATATGCTTGCACTAAAATAAGGCATCCGTTTCTGATGATTAGTGTATAATACCGTCATAGGCCGTCGAATATCTGACTGAAGGAGGTAAAGAGTACGTCAAACCGACATTCGGTTGTAAAATCTTATTTAGGTAACGAAGTTGATTTATAGTAATATTATTAATAGTTGATTAATAAAGAAGTATTTCTTTAATATTCGCGACAAAACGTTAATATTAAAAGAATACTTCTTTATTAATTTCACGTACATACATACTTGAGAAGATAACAATGACCAAAAAAGCATTGTTTACCATATTTCAGTTATAATAAGTAACCTTCAGAATATAAATAAATACATATTTTGAAGAAAAATAAGCATATCAACTCAACTGACGCGCAAACAATACATTGTTGAAATGAGACTCTAAAATGATGATATTTTAGCGGTTTGTCGAGGTAATGACCTATGATAAATACAAAATTGGACTATGAATTGTAACTTTGCGTAATTGTATGTGACGTGCTTCTACTTCGGCGTATGTATTTTGTTCTTTCTGCGTCTATTCATATTTTTTTTGTATGATGCTACACGTATGATTAGTTACTGTTATCAATCATTACCTGTCAGGGACCAATTCACGGAATTATGTTTTAAGATCTCCGTTTTGACGACGAAGGAAAACATCATTAGCCTGTATACTTGTAAGTTATCTGTAAGAATTTCAAATTCTACTAACCGTAAGTGGATGGTGTACAAGACTTCACTTTTTTAAATTAGCATTATGATACTGATCACTTATGATTAAGATACCTTTGATGACATGCTCTATGAAATTTTATACTGTGGTACCATCAAAAATAGAATTACATAATGCAGTTTTTTATTTACATCGATAGTGGGTATCCATGACGAATCTATATAAAAACAACATGGCAAGTGGAGATTCGTCAACACAGGAAACAGTCTCTTCGTTTGTAATACGATATGTTAACGATCTGTCAAGATTAATATTATTTGAGAGTTCATGGCTTGTTGCTTTTTTGGACTTCTTATTTTTGGTTTCTGGTTGCATTCAGAATCTTTAAGTATTTCAAGTAATTTACGACCCATTACTTTAAAAATCGTTGTTCCTCAAAAATATAATTGCTTCATCCGTTTTTAATACCAGCGCTAAATTTGGAGGATTCAAATGCTGGTGTTTTTTATATACCTTCTTTCAAGTCATATATGTATTGAAACGTGTATAGACGCAAAGAAAATGTTCTTAGAGGAATGTAGTTAGCAAATGGAAAAAACGGGACAATTGCACTTCTACATAAAAGATTTCTGTGAACTGTCACACCTAATTTGTTTTAATATTGACGTCAAAAGGAATGTATCACAGAACAGTTTAATTCGTGGAATGTATAATTCTTAACACGCCTTGAGAAAACAATGACTGTTTTGTTATTTTTCTTCACGTATCAAGATAAAGTGTTAATGATACTCGTTCTAAAGTAATATTTGAATAAAAGCGCGACTGTTAAAAGCTCGTTATCTTTGCATTGCACTTATTCGTGTTTCAACCACAATGACTACATTTTTATAATCCATAAAATTAATCGTAGTAACTTTTAAAACTTAGGGATATAAAAGAAATACGCAAACGTTTATAACAAGCGTTAAACTAAAGAACAAACGCAATAATAGGGATAAAGTCTACTAAAAATTAATTGAATGAAGCGTATACATTCTGCGGTTGATTACAAGACAATAAGATTACAATATCTGTGCTATTAGTATGCGACGCTAGCAAACGTAAGTAAACGTTTTTCTAATAATCATAAATCATTACGGCCAATTTGAGTTATAAATGCTGGCGAATGCTGTGTATGGTTACTTATAGAGTAAAAACGTAATGAATGGAAAACTATCGAGCCTATGTGTTTTTACCAAACGCCTTAACGAATAAAACATGGATGAAACCTGAATTTCTGTGTTGTTTTAATAGAATAGCTACATCTCAGCAGTCTTTTTGTAATAATATATTATGACTGACAAACTTTAAAAATAAACTATATATTAGGCAATAAATGTTTCTATAAATTATGCTACGAAATTATCCTTGGCCTTCGCTATTCAACAAAATTATTTAAATTTATATTTTTCTGCTATCTGTTTTACTGTTTTTGATTACAACAAAATAATTAATTCGTTATTCTGCGTGTAAACGCGATCTCCAAATATAATGAAAATAGGTTTATACACAATGTCCTTTGAGATAATTTTTTTGTGTCAATTAGTCGTTTAAATACAAAAGCGTTTTAAAAAAATCTACTACCATGAATATCAATTAAAACTTTAACTTTATATCTAGACATTTTATAACTCATAAATACCAATTTTATTGATCCTGTTTGATCTATATCTAAATCCTGGACCAACAAAAAATAGATCCGTCACTGGCGTCGTAGGACAATTTGAATTTAGTAATGCTTTAGCCGTATTACGTATGCTAAACGCTTCAAGATTGGGCTGTATAAAACCCATTTGAATTAATGTAATGTATTGTAATCGAATAATTTATACGTTTATTGTTACTAATTTATGCATAGCAGTCATTATTATTTCAAACGCACTCTCGATATGTAATAGAAATAAAATATAAAATTTAAGAAAAGTGAAAAACACAATAAAAAAATTATGTGACAATTCAAATTTAGTAAAGTTAATTCTCATACATATATAAATACTTAAAGACATTATATGTAATAGGTATATATTAGTGGTTGCTAAATAATCGCAGGATTTGCATACATTGAACAATGTGCCTAATACGTACATCTCACGCGTCGGTCAGAGATCCAGTCGCCCCATAAATTTGTCAATTGCTACAAACTTGTGTGGGCTCAAAACTACGTCTTCATATTTTCCATACTGTTAGGTAGCCGTCATCTCTATCTATTAGTCTTCGCTTGAATACAACTATTTGCATATGCTACGTTGTGCTTGTAGTACATTTTTATTAACATGAGTCTTTTTAACAATACCTCAAACGCCAGTAAAATTCCTTCAACTAAGAACGCCCAGTCAACCGCCAATGACGAAAACAACACTCGAATCGGGAAAAACAACATAATCGATCGACCCCTGACTTCTGTAATGACGAATCACAATGAACTTGATAAAGAGGTTCAGATCAAGGACGTAGTAAACAGGAGTCTTCCTGTTTATCCTTTAGTGGATGAAACGAAAACTGCATAAATGTATGTTCTGCTGTTGACTAAGATGACGTTCAAGCAATAATGGTTATAATATCTATGGCTATAAAGAAAACAGGTGGTGTATCAAGTAGCACGGTTGAAGTTGTAGAACCTTGCCGAATGCATGTAACTCCGATGCGAGTCACGTATCGAATTATAGCAATCAAAACGAGCAATTCACTTCCATATGAAAGTAATAATGGTGTATTATGTTCATTCCCTTTGCGTCGATATTTTGGGCATGTGACATATTTTGCCTAATTCAATAAATGACTAATGATAGGCTCGGCCCCTATCACATCATAGGACGGAATAACGGCGAAAAGTGGGTGCACTAGTTGCGCCTCTGCCTACCCCTTCGGGGATAAAAGGCGTGAGTGTGTGTGTGTGTGTGCAAATAAAAAAAAGTCTTGTAAGGTAGACTAGGATTTCCTTTTTAACTTAAAACATTCTTTAAACATTCGTCACTTGTTAATAAAGTTGTAATCGACGAAATCCTGGTTTCTAACATGGCCCGCCATGTATGCTTCAGTATTTTTTTATTATTATGTAATAACATTCTAGGAATTTTGTTAGTTCTTCTATTATTACATTTTATAATATGTTGTGATATGCTGCAATTTAATCAAAGTCTTTTCTTACATGAAACTTCATAAACATTTTAAAATTAAAAGGGCCATCAATAGTTATCTTATAATTCGATAATCAAATTTTTTAAATAAATATCATTTGGGAAAACATTATATGTACCTACGGGATTTCCAAACGTAGGTTATCCTGGAATGACATAGACTAAGTTTTATCTATCTTCAAAGCTATCATTCGAGACAATTCCAGTTATCTATGAATACTTTTACGTATATTATTTCGTTTCAGCTCTGCACGTGATTAAACGTCCTCAATAATTAATATAAAGGGTTACCCAAAAATAACGCTTTATATTAACCAAAGTGAGAAGATCCAAACGGAAATAAACATATTTAAAAAAAAGACGTGTGGCACTCGGAGACTGCCGCGGTAAAACTATTGCACAGCATTTGTTATCAACTTGTGTAATTATAATTATTTATTTTATTTTTTTTCCTTTGTCCAAATTTCACTCGTGCCAAAACTCTAAGCAGGCAATTCTAATATTTATAACCTCTTTTAACAGATATAAAATAAAATCTTTTTAAAAATTCAAACTTAGAATCACGTCATCCCGCCACGGGGACATTCTCAACAACTGCGCGCGTTTGACATTTCGATACGTTTCACTGACTGGAATAATTTTTAAATACACGGTAATTTCGACCTTTTATCGTTTAACATTCAGCTCATATCCTCTTACATATTGTATTCTTACAAGACTGCGATATTAAATTTACTTATGGAATTTTACACTCTACGTGGTTGTGATAGAGTTGAAAATAAATTACAAGACTGCGATATTAAATTTATTTATGAAATTTTACACTCTACATGGTTGTGATAGAGTTGAAAATAAAATATCACCGCTGTACCGGTCGGAGTGAGGGGTGTGAGGTTATTTTTTCGTAACGGAATATCTGGATTCGGTCTCCACGCTCAAGGCCCGCGATAGAAGCTATGCAATAGCTTAAATAGCTAACACGTCACGTCCGAGTCACGTTATACATTATATGGATAGTGTGAATCACGATATAACAGGTATTCAAGACAACTGAATATACTCGGTAGGTACTACGTAATAGCTGTTACAGAACATCTATTTTTTGCAATATATGCATTGTGAATGCGCATTCAATTATTCTTCAACTTGATTAATAGCATTCATTATCTTCATTGTCATCAACTTATTTTTCCTCTCCAGATTACACGATTATAATTAGGTAAGCATATTCCATTAAGAAAGTACTAGGAAATGATAAAGGGAGCTGGGTGGTCTTAAATGAAATTACATGCATGCAGTTTGAAATTAAATGCATATATTGCGTTAAATTAAATCAATAAGTCTATAACAATGATCAACACGTATTGTATAGAATATATGAGAGACTAATTGCATACATTAGCAGTCATCATTATCAACATGAGTTATTCTTTGAAGCCGCTATATTGACTACCAAGTACCGAGCAATGATGAATGATCGAATGAACTTCGCACATGAAGTGGTGACAAACGAATAAAATTGAAAAACGATACATTTTCCGAGAAATTACTATATATTCCTGACCTGATGTAGCAAACCCATGCATCATAAATGACCTATTCAACATTAAAGTTACCAGAATATTAAAAAAACGACAATTAGGCAACTTTCGAACCGCTTAAAACTGACACAGAAATTGACAAACTGGATAACGGAGACAATACGGAACATAACTATGCATAGGATCAATGTCAACGTTGTTATGATAAAAACTAAAGTTTATTTACTGAAGCACTTTGTTGGAAATTTCCTCGTAGGCTGATATTACATGAGCGTCAACAAACGTCAGGTACCGTGAAATAATCCATCACGCATCGTCGATTATGAATAAATTCGTTATAGTTACAAATTCAAGCTGAATCATGCTGCGCTTGGTTTTAAAATTACAGTACACTACCTAATTTGTGACTTGTATCATACGATGGACCAACGACTTGAAAAATGGGGCACGTAGCGGATGGATACGGGCTGCTCAAGACCAGGAAGTTTGGCGCTCACTTGGGGAGGCCTACGTTCAGCAGTAGCCGGCGATAGACTAATCAGCTTTCAGATTTATCATAAGTGTATGAACCATTTGTATTACTTTGTAAAGACTAAAGAGCAAAATTGACTACGTGCACCTGAACGTGTGTTGAACAAGATAATGTCAAGTACATTTGTTTAACGTGAGCGTCGCTAACTATTATGTCGGCCGTCTTAATTGCTTCTTCACGGTGCATTCAAAGGAACCTATTGTAGAAAAAGCGCGTGACTAACAATTGTCAAACCGACCATAAATCAATAGCATGATTATCTATGGTAAAGAGTTAAGAAATGTAGTAATGCTTACCGCTGAAGGTTCTTTAATCAGTAAAGGGAAACCTCGAAGAAATTTCCTTATTATTATTACCAACATGTTTGTAAGATAAGAGGAATGTGTGATAAATTCTAGATGAGTACCTGAGAATTATAATTGAATGGAAACTAATACCGTCAAAATTCCACAACCACAGAGGATTATTACATAATTGGAGATCTCTGACAAATATTTGGGTCATAATATTTTGAGTATAGACTATGCTGAATCGAAGAGAGTGAATTATTCGGTATAAAACATTAGCCCAGGTATGCATACCTTGTACTTTGTACCTCTTTCTATATCTTCTCGGATACATTCGATAAGTTATAGAAAGAGGTACAATTGGCATTACAAATAATGTTAAAACAGAACACGAAAAAGATATAAGAAAATAATTGACAAAACAAGTATTATAAAGATTTCATGACAAATAAGATTAACACTTTCAAACACTATAATGAATCATAAAAAAATAAATAAAGTGTATAGTGTACTGTCTTGGAAGTTTTGACAATCATAATGACAACGACAATGGAATTTAAAAGCGTATCTTATCAACATAGTTTAATCTTAGTTGTGATTGTTTCAGTGTTTAATTTTGACTTAAATTGCCGACTGCCGAGCCCTTCTCTCGATAGAGGATGACATTTATGTGATTTATTAGTCACCTCACTAGAGGTATTTACTACAGATGCCTTGTTCTTTTTCGTTCCTGATTATTTTGAATAATTGATTTAATATTGCAATTTTTCCCGTTTGTTGTAGATTTGATTAAGTTTAGCGTGCCTTCCTTGCATCATGTTTTTACGTACAATAAACAAATTTTGTGATTTAAATAGTATTCTTATAGTATTACGAATTACAACAATCTTAAATAATATTTATAATTGTATTAGGGTATGATTTCTGAGCTCAGGTCTTGTGTTCGATCCCCGGGTCGGGCAGTGATATTGAGTTTTTCTATTCAGTATCAGCCCGGAGTCTGGAATTTGTGCCCGATATGGCGATAGGCTCGCCCCTTGTCACATCATATGACGGAACACGCACGGCGTCAGGTGGGTGCACTAGTTGCGCCTCTGCCTACCCCTTCGGGGATTAAATGCGTGAGTGTGTGTGCAAAAAAAATGTTTTTTGAATATCTGTTAGTAGTAAATGCAGGAACTGTAAATAGATAGGCTATTCTCCGAATGGACTCGTCTTACTGCGCATTTTTAGCGATAAAAAATTTATTAACGCAAAAAATGCGCAGTAAAACTTTTACTCAAGGACGGTTACGCGGACGGAGCCACGAGCATAATGTAGTAAACATTGTGGGAACACCTGAAACCAGTTTTGAGTCGCATAATTGTTGACCCATGCGCTCATCAGTAATTTTGGAAGGAAGTGCAAAGAAATAAATAGGCTTTAGTTTATAATTTTGGTAAAAAATGTAATGATTCTTATTTAATGAGTTTGCTATACACAATGGATTTTTAATGATATAAGATATAAGATTTTTTAGAAGACAAGATTTTTTATACGTCTCAAGAAGGCAATGGACTCAAACCACTCAAACCCAACTAAGATCAGACACAATGTGGCACTACGGACGCTGATCTTTGGACGCTAGTTACACTTCAACTTATTTCCCTCATTATAGTCGTTAGCATATAAATGTGCAAGTTAAAGCAAGTATAACAAGATCGCTAGTGGGTTATTTTTACTTTGTAATCCACACCCAACCGTCCTTGTTCCGAATGTTTCTTCATTTACATGTAGTCTAAATGATACCGAATTAATAATTCTGTCCGCCTTTTGAAACACACGGCCAGTGCCACAATCCAGCATCACATGCTAAGCAGTAATAGTACCTACTCTTTGATTGATCTAAAGAGACAATGACATTCATTGTAGATTTTTCTACTAAATCATATTTTAATTTCTGTCTAGTTACATTACACTAGTAGTGCTCGCGGCTCCGCCCGCGTGAACTAGTTTTTCCGGGACAAAAATATTTTCCCGGGATAAAAAGTAGCATATAGCACTCAGGAGTAAAGTAGCTTCCTATTAAAGAAAGAATTTTCAAAATCGGTTCAGTAGTTCCTGAGATTAGCGCGTTCAAACAAACAAACAAACTCTTCAGCTTTATAATATTAGTATAGATTTATTTTACTTGTTTGAACACGGTATTATCTAACACTACTGCGATTCTGATTTTTTTCTAATTTAACAAGTTATAATAACATCACTAAGATCCTTGCTGCTGAAGGCAATTTTATCACGGAAGTGGACATTAACGTTAACTTAATAAGCGTCAAATTATTTCACAACTTCTTAATAAAAGTCACATAAATGTATAAGCTGGCCAAATACAACAGTCACACTCAATTCTTTGTTCCCAAATATCCATACCATACCAGCCTTGTGTTATATACTGCCCACTGCTGAGCACAGGCCTCCTCTACAACTGAGAGGGTTTAAGCCTTAGTCCACCACGCTGGCCTAGTGCGGGTTGGCAGGCTTCACATACCTTCGAAATTCAGACTTCTCAGGTGTTCAGATTTCCTCAGGATGTTCTATCTACATCAGCTGCTTAAAACGATAAGGGATAAATAAAATTGACGTGAAACTTGTGAAACAAGCCCTAAGAGATCAAACTAAATTATTGTAAATAAGCAGACTGAACGAAAGTAGCATTAGATATTAAATTTAATAAACGCCTTGCAACATAGAGGAAATTAAAAATATCGAAAGCAAACGTGGAAGGGAGTGTAACCGCTGTTAAAACGACAGTTAGTGATAATTAACTCGAGATTACATAAAAAGCTTTTACCCAGACCGCTAACGCAAATTTCCTAGTACAGATGTATTACAAAATAACTATGTTTTGAACATCGTGACTAATGTAGAGGATCAATTAGTTTGTATTCTGATTATTTCGTGCAATGTTGATATCAAACTTGCGATTGACGTCAAGTTAAAAGAATTAACGTGTCTTTATTATCGCTGTGTGAATGTATTAACACTATTCTGCACATCTTTTTTATAATTTATGAATACGATTTTTAGACTGATGGAAATACTAGTTAAAACCAATTAAATCAATATAATACTGAATAATATGAATTCGTCGTTTTTCTGTCGTCTTTTTTAATTAATTAATATCGCAGTTTGAATTCATTGCCCTTTGATCTATTCAAATTTTTGCAACAAAAAGTCGATCGAACATAATAATAATGAAGTTTCTCTACATATATTATTGAGTCTCATACTGAGATCAGTGGGGCTGTGCTGTGAAAAAAAATACGATGCGTCTCCGCTTCGTGTTATTGTGATTGGTTGAGTGACTGACGTATCGGTATTTTGATGTTTGTGATTGATCGAGGCACCGATACGGCAGTCACTCAACCAATCACAATAAAACGAAGCGGAGACGCATCGTGTTTTTTTTTAACATCCTAGCCCCACTGACATGTTTTAATTACATTTACTTGAAATGTAACAACATTGTAATACAATGTTTTTCAGCACTCTATTTAATTTGAAGAGCCCTAAAAACACTGTGGACGATAGCCTCGTTAGGAATGGAACGGTCTGCCGAGACAATGACCGGAGGTTCAAAACGCAAAGCACACCTCTGACTTTTCGAAGTTATGTGTGTATTGTATATCAATTGTCTTTCGCTTTAATGGTGAAGGAAAACATCGTGAGGAAACCTACATACCTGAGAATTATCCATAAGAATTTCGAGGGTATGTGAAAACTGCCAATCCGCACTAGGCCAGTGTGGTGGACTATGGCCTAAAACCCTCTCAGCAGTATATAATACAGGGCTCGTATTAATATTAAAATAGTTAGGAGTTGCGATTTTCCACTTGTACTTTTTTATACTTTCGACTAATCTTATTATAATATTTATTATTTATAAAGGAAGTTTACAGCTCTTAAGTACAGTCAGCCACATAAGTATCTGAACAAACTCAAAACTTCAAATCGCCTATACGCCTTCAGTTCAATTAAAACATTATTTTTTCTTTGTGTAAAGTAAATTAAATCCCTTTAATTTTATTTTTGTGAAGAGAAAACGAAAATTGGTAGGAACACAAAAATGTAGAGGCACTTCTGTGGCTGACTGTACTATTGCAAAATGTATTGCATGTCGGAGTTCATTGACGTTTATTGACGGATAGAAAACAAGATTGTTTTAATTAACATAGCTTCAAAATATTAAAAAAGCACTTAAGATAAAGGTGGGTGACGTTTAATTTACATAATATTATACCACCGATTAATTTGCGTGAATATTTTAATTATTATGTGTGTGCACGTGTAATAAAAAAATCTGTTCGTTAGGACATGTAAACTTATACACACAATTGCGCAATCTTGTGGAAACAGTGTTGGACCAATCTAATGTTAGGCTCAAATGAAACTACATCGTCGAAATACGAAGATATACGAATAAATGAATACAAGTTAAAACAACATAAAAACTACGCAGGTTTGAATTAATAAATAAATTTAATAAAAATAAAATCACAGCGAGGTCGCGGAGTTGTGTCAAGGTTTTAATCCTGGGTCGCGGAATTTTAGGTTTTTCTGCTCAGTGTTATCACAGAAATTGGAATTGTGCCTGATAAATGGAAATTGGTTTGCCCTCTATTATATGGGCCCTAAAACAGCTTGTGAAATACCTGCCCCTGTAAAAAACGTGTGGTGCTAAGTAAAACCATCACTAATTTAAATACCTACACCTTGTGAAACTCAAACTGTATTATTATTTTGTTTATATTTATAATATGTTTTATTTAATTCTGTTCTATGCATTCTCGGCTAATTGAATGCCTAACCATGTGTGTTGTGAATTGGTTATTTTTTTAGATATATATAAGTTGCATAATCTTTTATTTTTGGCAGTGGTATACGCTTAAATAGATATAAATATGCGGAAGCTTGTTGTCAGCAAATTTGTAACACGTTAATTTATACATCTATTATTAATTAGTCTGTAAGCTTTCCTAAAATTGTAAAATAAAAATAAAATAAAAATAATTTTAATGTGATATAGTTTAAAAATAAAATCATAACATCGCATGTTGTAGGCACGTTATATCCGTAAGTCTACATCCACCAGCCTTGACGGGGTCAGCGAAATGGCTGGGAGAGGCGTTGACGCACATCAAGGCAGTTCGCGCCCCATTACTGTGGGCGGCCGGCCACTATTGTTTCGGGGTGTGGGACTCTTTATTGTTTGTATCAATTTACTTGATGGCAGGATTTTAGCGGCTTTTTAGGGGTTAGAGTGATAGTTTTAGATTGAATAAAAGAGGGCGGATTGGCAAAACCTGGGGTAAAGTTAGGTTAAAATTAATTTGTTTTGATCCATTATTTAAAGTTACATAATTTAATTTAATTCATTAAATAATAACGCAATTATCTATAATTGAACTTGCATATGCCGATTAGAAAAAAATTTGTGGGTAGGCTAGAATCCCAAGTAAAAACATTATGTTGAATTGAATAAGGCACGACCAAAAACTAGTAGGTATCTTCAATTAAAGATATGCAAATCGCCCAGATATTTTTCTTTGTAAGCACCATCACTGCTTATGAATTACAAGATAAAGACTAAAATAGACCGCAATCTCGATTATATATCTCAGTGTCGTAAGATATATTATCAACCTTTAAGATTGACAATCAAACCTGATGACATCTCAACATACTATAATTTAATGCAGTTAGATATTTTAGAATGCAGAATCAATATCACATGGCCTAAACTGTAATAATGTACCCAATTCTAAATTGGACTAATTTCTGCTAAATGGAACTAGGCTACAATAGGTAAAATTTAGTTTAAAACCTTTTAAATCGCGTATTTTATATTATTTGGTATTTTAGGATAATACTATGTTGCAGACTATAGTTAAAAAGTAATTTTTTATTTTGAAATCTTACTAATATTATAAAGGCGAAAGT
This sequence comes from Lapara coniferarum, assembly GCA_949316025.1. Taxonomy (NCBI): domain Eukaryota; kingdom Metazoa; phylum Arthropoda; class Insecta; order Lepidoptera; family Sphingidae; genus Lapara; species Lapara coniferarum. Next base: position 14,770,848 of record OX438925.1, on the reverse strand, counting down.
TTGTAAGAATGTATAGATGTTTGGATGTATGGATGTTTGTTACTCTTTCACGCAAAAACTACTGAACGGATTTCGATGAAATTAATATGCACGGCGAAAAGTGGGTGCACTAGTTGCGCCTCTGCCTACCCTTCGGGGATAAAAGGCATGAGTGTATGTATGTAAGTATGCATATTTTTAATGAAAATCACAATTACTTCGAATCTATCCATCTTGTTTCTTTTGGCATAACTACGTCCAATTGAAATTGCTTTCCGTAAACGATTTATTCGCAGTCGCTTGGGTAATTTATCCACATTGGATAGATACTGACATTTAGGGCTTGGCATTTCGCTCATCCTACGATCAATACTCCCCATGGACGCTGCATTTTCAACATTGAAATATTTATAACCCATCTTCGATGAAGAAAGTAAGGTAGTTGACTATTTTTTTAATACACTCATCTAAAATGTAGTCATCCAGAATATAAATGAAAAAGTAATTTCAAAATTGCCGCAATAATAAGTGATAAAGCTTTAAATTTGGTGGGGTAGTTGTCAAATAACAATATCAGACTGTGACGTCATCGAGTCACCGGCGATAACGCTGCGTACGTGCGAAAGAGATAGCCTGATACCCCCTCCACGCCCCCACTTTTGCATACAACAATATTTCAAATATGAACAACTGCTTTATTTTTCAACCAATATTGATGCCGAATTCACAGAAGAATTTCTCGTAATGTTTTCTGTTTCATATAATGTACAAAATCAATTTTGACCTCTCTCCGGTCATGTCGGATTACCGTCTCACCGGACTATGAGAGTGAAGGAATAGCGAGTGCACCTGTGTATTGCGCATACACTTGTGCACTATAATATCTCCTGTGTACCTGGCTGATCTCCGTTAAGATTGGCCGCCGTGGCCGATACTGGCTGGCTAGGAGGATTTCATTTGAAAATCATAGGAAACTACCCTATTGTAACACGAATCCATTTACACCTATTTAAAATACACTTTATTTTAAAACCTATATTTCTGTTTACAATTAATCCCATGAAACTTAATTAATATTGACATCTAACGTGTTGGAAAATTACAGCATTTTATATTACAACTAATAAATATGATAAAAACACAACTCGATTGTATAGTCGCAACAAACTATACACACTCGACTCGTAAATCAAAGCGTTCCAGAGAATCACCACCGTGTCAACTATTCTATTCAACTAATTGTAACTTTGTGTAAACATTATGTAGAACACATGAATTAGATGCCGCCTCTGTTACATTATGTAGGTTTGTGTTTACTTCCTTATTCGATACGGCATACAATTTTCCAGCAGAATTTTCTTAGGGGGCAAATTATAATTGAGGTCAAATACGTATACGGTTGCAATATAATAGAAATATAGGCTTCGTAAGCTTTCCGAAATCTTTTTGGTAAACCTCAAAAAATATTAACTACTTTCTTGAAAAAGTTCACATATTCAAAATAATTCTAGAAAATATTTTCAATTATTACTACAACATACCTCGTACCCATAACAACTCAAATAGCATTTATTACTTCTCAATTTTCACAATATACACCTATAAATCTAATTGAACAAAACTGTCACATCAATAGTGCAAATAAATGCAAAACGTTCCGACAAAACGGTCTATCACGAGCTCTTAACCTTAAACTGCGTGATAACATGCTCGGATATTGCTTCGTCCTCTTTATCTTCATCACTCAGAGGTATTGACAAGGTCACGCGGCGGTCCCGACTCGCCAAGGCCCAAGGCGAATGCGACTTACTCGAATGGGTCTTTGCTATTCAAATCTGAAGGATTAAATTGTCTGGAAAATTATTTTCCTTGCAGTCCCAGTACGGGAGTTAAATGGAATAGTAAAATATTCTTAAATTATATATTTGACAAAATTCTTTCTTAGCTGAAAAAAACATTGTATTTCGTTTTAAATGAATACGGTAATTTATGGAATTTTATAGTGAAATTTACAAATAGAAGAAAAGGACGTTCAAAACTACATTTGCACGGTCTTTATACAACAAAAGCGATATTGTGTGAAAATAAAACATCTTACGGTACAGTTTTACTGTTTTCATATTCAAAATTAGAATAGGGAAGTATTAATCTCACAAATATATATATATTTTTCTATCGAGACATCAAGAATTCATCAGCTAGTTCTTTTTTAGGTTTTCCGGGAGACTTAATACTAAAATATTGGACTTAGAAATTAGCCAATGTAAGTACAATTGAAAACCCAACGTGTATGATTTTAATTACTTAAATATTTTTTAAGCGTTTAAGCGTAATTTGCAAACACATCGTAACTCAATTAATATCGTATCTTTCACGCAAATTATTATATGTACAACATGTAAGTAAACTGTAACTATAAATAAACAAATATACTTTCATTGCGACAAGTTTCATAACTTATAATCGTAATCCTACTAGGCAGTTTCGGCCACGGCGGCCAATCTCAACGGAGATCTGCCAGGTGCGCAGGAAATATTATAGTGCACAAGTGTGTGCGCAATACACAGGTGCACTCGCTATTCCTACACTCTCAGAGTCCGGTGAGATGGCAATTCGACATAACCGGAGAGAGATCAGGCGCAGGACCAACGGCTTTACGTGCTTTCTGAGGCGCGGGGGTATCACACCGCCAACTTTCCTGACTCCGAGCTGCGACTGAGTAATTTTTATGATGGAAAAACCCAGTCACAATGTTTATGCCGCGACCCGGGATGCGAACTCAGAACCTCAGCGCGCAAATCGTACTCGTAACGCGTACGCAATATAACTACGCCACCGAGGAAGTCAACAACTTATAATATTATGACATAATCTGTGTATTTTTCGAGAATATCATCTTTCACATCAAGATCAATCTTCGCTTATCGATGTAAGATAATAGGTTTGTACGAACGTTATCAAAATGCAAAATTGTTGGCATATTCTTATTTAGATTTAAATTTGTAGGTTTTTTTTAATAGACATTTGACACAGATGTCTTCCGCTGAATAGAGACTTCATACAAAGATTCCCAGATCGACCTATTGGAAGAGTACTGCGTATAGGGACGTCCTATGAGATTTATCAGGCCTTATTTACTATTAAGTCAGAACAATTACTCATACACACACACTTGCGATGAAATTTGTCATAGAGTTAGTTTGAGGTCCTGGGAAAGACATAGACTACTTTTCGTGCCGAGAAAATGTATACCGGGACTTTTATTCCAGATTATTTTTTCAATCGGACGGAGCCGTGTACCCCTTTTTTTTTTTTTTGTACGGCCATCGTCGGCTCATTAGGGACGGCTGCGGGCTTCCTCCGACTCACGTCTAAGTTGTCGTCCGCAACCGCCCCTGCGCGTACCGCTTTTTTGCGGTCCTTTTCCTGTTGCGGGGGCTCAGAAGCCCCCGAAACACCGTACCGTGTCCACCTTTTGGTGTCCGAGGCAGCGTGAGACACGCTGCCTCGGACATGTCCATCAGCCGTGTACCCCTTCTAGTTATCGATGGATTTACAAACATTATTTATAAATACTTCATTATCAATGACTTCTTGAAGAAATCGTGAAAGTGGAAATCCAGTTTATTTTATTGTTCTCGTAATCTATGAACGTATAGCCAAGTGGGTTATAAATTAATCAACGATAAAAAAACCCACACGTCATTGAAACAAGCGATTTAGGTCTTGGGTCATTATATTAAACCTTGTCATACATTGCAAGTTGATAGCAGTATCTTTAAAGGAAACTAAACGATGCATCTTTTATTCACGCCTTTATCCCCGAAGGAGTAGGCAGAGGCGCAACTAGTGCACCCACTTTTCGCCGTGCGTATTCCATCCCATGATGTGATAGGGCAAGCCTATCGCCATATCGGGCACAAATTCCAGCCCGGGCTGATATTGAATTTAAAATTCAACATCACTTTGCCCGACCCGGGAATCGAACCCAAGACCTCAGGATTGCAGTCATACCGTAATATACAACTACGCCACCGAGGCAGTCATCTTTGACAAGGTGCTAAATTTGACAGTGTGGCTGTTTTGATTTTTATTTTATTATTTAACGACAAATATTGAAGGAGCATGAAATAGTTTGTATTGATTGATCAAAAATTTGACTCTTATTACGAGCAAAAGTTGCAGCGCCTTTAATTAATCATTGCTAGACTGCTCGCAACGTAATTATAGCAAAAAAAATAAGTAGCATAGAGTTATATAGAGTTTTATCCTGTGCTATAGCACGTTTTATAGTATGTCTTATTTTAATGCAAAAAAATAGCAACAAAAATAAACAGACGAACGGTTTTTTAAGTTACACCTTAACATATTGAAGTTTGTTACAATAATAACTTATAATTAACTTAATGCATCGCTTTGAGACTAGGGAGTGGTCAATTAAAAAACATCTTACATTGTTATTTCGCATAAAAGATCTTAGTAATCGAAAGTCGTTAAGTCAAGTGTACGCTGAAGAGATAGATCACGTAACTACAAAATGCATGCTAAGTTAGAAATGTGTTTGTTCTACTCCGTGTTGTTTCGTACAATAATTTATCGTTTACCATACTGAAAGAATAATATTTGTGTTAGGTTTCTAAATAATTTGTACTACTGCCATATTTTAGTTAAAGGTAGGTACGATAAATGAGAGGATTTTGCTTTTTGTAAGGACAAGATTAAATATAACGACATCTAGCGGTACATTGTAGAATCAAACAAGCCAAAAATGTAGCGCACCTTTAGAACGAAAACAACACAATTTAAGAAAATCGAAAATTGAGTAATCATTAAAAATTACTTACAATGAAGTTTTCAATACAACAATAGCTCAAACACAATTATATTTAAATGGGAAAAAGGACCAAACTATTATATTGGGCCTTTTTCATTATATTTTATGAAAAAGGGACCAGTTTTAAGTAATTTTGTGACGATAACTCAATATCCGATTTTTTTGAATTGTGTCGTTTTCGTTCTAAATGTGCGATATTTCAGTGAAAGCTTTTTTAAAGGAACTAAACAGACAAGAATTATGATAGATCTGGAAACCTAGCTGCTAAGTAATTCAATAACTAATTTTCGCCAAATTATGATCTAAAATCATCAAGTCTGAAAACTTCGCTTTAAGTATAAAGGAATATACTACCTTACTTATTTTGAAAGGTGCGTGTATTAAACGATATTGCAATATTCTTTTGCGCAGTACATACTTACTCGCATAAAGTCATAACTCACGATCCCCGATTCCATTAAACATAATCAAAGCTACCTCAGTTTGCTAACATATTCTTATAAATGATTGTAAGTTATGTTCATTACGGAGAATAATAGAGGAAAATTGTAAGGAAGTTCGCATATCATTGCTACAGTAATTTATTGTGTGTGAGTAATATTATGGTGCTCAAAACATGTCACGTCTAGGACGTATTAGAGATTAATATTGTTGATAGGTAACACTTATTCTATGTACAGTCGGCCGTAAAAATATTTATGTACGTCGATACTTTTTAGTGAAATAACTTGAAGGTGTTTACTTTATGAGAAAGAATATATTACAATAAAACTTAACGATAACAATTTAAGTTTGTTTTTCTCAGTATTTATACCTTTCTTATGAAGTAGCAAAGTATAAATTCTGTTGAATTCGCGTTAGATGAATTAGCTGTAAGCAGTGTCTCATTATGAAACATCGTCATATTACAAGATGAATAATTAAAACTGGGATTATACTTATGGATTGGTAAACTAACACATCCAAATAATCATTACATATTTATGTAAAAAATCGAGGATCATTATCATATGGCAAGCCAATGGCTTATGAAATACCAAGGAACCTTACAGAATTTGAGGTTAACACACTGAGGGTATTAGATGCGGTCTGTCCGTCCTTGAGATGTCAAAATAAAAATTACTTAACACTGACCAGTATTCAATTACCTATTTGATTGAAAAAAACTGTCACCTCGTGTATTGATTTCAACACCCAGGAGGATATATTTAACGTACAAAGAACCTTATAATTAGAGCAGTTACGAGTATTTATGATACAAACTATGCATACAACAACGGCAAAGTATAATAGTTCCAGTACCATTTCTAAGATATGGACAATCAAATAAAGTCATTTAATCTATTCCTTATACCACAGTGTTCATAAACAATAGAGTGACGACAAAATGTTTAGTACGAAAGTTTTAGACAATTTTTAATTTCTACACGAAAAATATACTTTAAAGCGGATATCAATATCAATAAAAAGAGCACAAATTCAACTCACCGACTTCGTTCGGGGTGACATCTGTTGTCAGCTGGACGACAACTGACACGTCATATGTGTCGACCTCCAGTTTTCCGCGACTTTCGTTACACAAAGTCGAATTACATCACGGGGCTCACCACACTATCACTGTTTGATCAATCAACTCAATCCAATCGGTCGAGCGATCAGTCACCGTGAAACTGAAGGTTTCCTCTTCCGTTCTTTTTTTAAATTCGTTCGTAGATCAACCTTTAAAATAATTAGTTTCCACTTTTAGTGATTCAAAACGCACTAACTTCAGTTTGGATCTGATATCTAAATGAAGGTACCTGTTCTTTTTCGTTTTAGAAATAGTATAATTAGTAAGTAATTTGAAATAATGAAGATTTTAAGACAAAAAATACTTTCTTTGAATTTTAAGTAAGTACTTGATTTTTTTTGTTATGTGCAACACCACACTTTCGTTAATGCATATCATTTGGACAGCACTAAGGACATTGGTGTTCTGTATCATTAAAGTCCGAGCTGTCTATCAAATTGAATAACATATTGCCAATTCAATTTTAAAATACTAGACAATTTTTTTTTAACGTTCGAGTATCTTGGCAGTGCTTATTAGACGGTTACAAAGATATTAAGACATATTTTTTCTTTCATAATACCTTTGAATTATGTTTTTTTTCTCTATTATAGTTTCGTGTTTACAACTATTGCCTAGAAATACTTACTCCTCTTTATTTTAAATATTTCATTTTTACATTTTTATTTATAAAAAAGAAAAAACATTAATACATATAATTGTTTATGAGATTTTCAACTGAACAATTTTTAACACTTTTTCCTACACATTATCAGTGCGAAAGGCTTCACTTATCCTAATAAGTAAATACCTATCAGTGAAAAAGATATTTATTGGTCAAGTAATTTGGGTTTTAATGTTCAGTCATAAAACCCAAGATACATTGATTACTTTGACATTCTTACTTTGTAGTATTTAGTTAATGGTTTTAAATTCTGGCTCGCTAAAGTAGAATCAGCAACCTTGTTCTACAAATGTAGACAAACATCTACCTTATTTTCAAGTAATTCCTTTTCAAACGTTGAAAAATTTGTCCTCGCTAGACAACCTATAAATACCTCTAAGTTGTACATGTGTATACAGAACGGATATAATATCAGAGTACTTGGAGAGACTTAGTTACAACCCTAACACTCGAATCGGAACCGATGACGTCAGACGTGTTTCATATTATACTGGACTTGTGCTTTATGTCTTAATGTCATAAGATGTGAAAGTGGTGGATGTCATTGGCCCAGGCCTTCAGGGCAGGATTAATCTTACCCACGCGCTACCCCACGACGAGTTAAAGAAAATACCAGCTAGAGCCAGGGTTGTCAGGTACAAGTTTTCTGCCAGACAATCCGGTCTTTCAGCGTTTAGTGTGACAAAAACTAGGCTATAATTATTATACGGTTATTCATCCTTATAAAGGTGATTAATAGGGTAATGTTAGATGATATTACTGTGGATTGTTATTGTACAGTAGGTACATTGAATTTCTCATTTCGGTGTTAAATTAACGAACTATGGAGGAATAAAGCTAAATATGGCATTTGCACTTTACTGCGAATGAATGTATTGTCTTATTTTATTTAAAGTTTAGTTGAGTTCATGATTATTATGTACGAGATTTTTTTTTAATGTATAGCTATCCACTATATTATTTTAAACCTAACATAACAATTGTATTGTATCGAATATTATTTAATAATGGCTGCCTTGGTGACGTAGTTATATTACGGTACGACTGCAGTGCTGAAGTCTCGGGTTCGATCCCCGGGTCGGGCAAAGTGATATTGGGTTTTCTACTACTGATCAGCTCGGGGTCTGGAATTTGTGCCAGATATTATGGCGATAGGCTCGCCCCTATCACATCACGGGACGGAATACGAACGGTGAAAAGTGGGTGCACTAGTTGCGCCTCTGCCTACCCCTTCGGGGATAGAAGGCGTGATTGTATATTATTTAATAAGTACAGGAAATCTAATCGATTCAGTTTGAGCAACTGAACGATAGGAAGGAAGGTAAAAAATACAATAACTATAATATTTTACGGATTGATTCGTGTATCCTGTGAACTAGTTTGAAAACGAGCGCTTTCCACCAATGCTTCTTTTCCGGATTTATTATTGGCAATGTTGTAGTTCCCGTCATTACTTTCATTGTATTTGTTTTGCTAAGTTAATACATTGTTTGAACTTAGTTTTAAGATGCTGGATTCCGGTTTTTTTTTTCGGAAAGTGTTGTTTGATCGTTAAATGTTTTTGTTCTATATAAAAAATATTTTATTTCAAAAATAGTACCAAAAAATCTTAATTTTGATGCAAAATTACAAAATACTAAAATTCCACACACGACTTTTTTAGTCTCAAAATAACTTTTGTATGCAAAAATGTGTCTCGCTGTGGGAATATAACACACGTCTCACGTCATACACAAACTAGTTCACCGCTACGAGGGAGGTCGAAATACACGTATCTTGGCAATAGCAATGCATTTGATAAACATTATGACAGCAGATTCTTTCTAGGATCGTCATAAGGAAATAAAATATAATGTTACGAGTTAACTGACATTGTAAACAACGTAAGTAGGTTAGGAAAGCTCTGATTCATGTATCAATGAACGTTTTTACTAAATTACTCTGAACGTAGACCTTCTTGCCGTTGTGGCAGCGTATGTACTACGAACTACTGCGTATAATATATGTACTTCGATGGTCCCATAGAACAAAGTCGTATATGCAAAATGTTAGCTTTTCAGTAGAGCTCTTTGAAAGTCTAATTAATTGTGAAAATCACAAGTTATACATGAAGGAAACATTATCTATTAGGGTTCAGTAACAACTTTGAACCTAATGTGTGAAAATAGCACTAATTCGCACATGAATACAAACTTACGAGTTTCAAAGCGCTCTACTGAAAAGCTAACATTTTGCATATACGACTTTGTTCTATGGGGCCGTCGACTTGTAGACTATGGATTGTGGCGGGCTTTGACTCAAGGTTAGTTAATTTGTATGAGATTGGATCCCCAAGAAAGCGTTCACATCATGCGGACAGACGTAGAAACTAAACTAAATCCGTTAACTGCTGGCGGATACCTACGGCATACCCAAGAGTAAAATGTAGTCAGCAGCATACGCAGTAGACACGCGTTGCACAGAGCGCCTATTAGATATTTTTTCCTTTTTATAATTCTTTTGGGCTCTGGTTTTTTTAAGTACTTGGACTGTATTCACACTAAAGGTTTTTATAAATTTATTACGCAGCGTATGCTGAGATGTCCACCTAGTTGCCATGGTATGAGTTCTTTTTTTTTGTTTTATTGTATGTACCTATTAGTTACATGTTCTCTCATCTGTGGCAATAAATGTTTCTTTTTTTTCTTTCTTTTATTCATACATATCTTTACAAAATCAAAATTTCAAATCGCCTATAGTTAAACTGTTAACTTAAGTTAAACTGAAAATTATTTTCTTCGTGTGAAGTAAAGCAAATCTCTATTATTTTATTTTTGTGACGAGACAAACAAAGATTAATAAGAGCGTAAAATTATGTACGCAATCAGAAATTTTGAATTTGTTCAACCGCTTATGATGGTGACTGTATACCCTAGGATCGAACTCAAGACCTCGCCTTATTGCAGTTTACGATATAATGTAATTTTTTTGTGACCATGGCTACTATTAAAAAGATGTCCGTGATGAAAACCTTGTAATATTTTCATGGTGGTTGATATCTGCGAAGATACCTACAGATCGTATGAAACATCTGTATAAATGGAGAAAATTAAATAACTATCCTGCTTTGCATATATGTATACAATACAAATTACTAAAATTACATTTATATTTTATGCTAATTACACATTTTGCTGTACATGAGCGATGAAATGACTTACGTAATGTAGCTATTGTCGTTTTTAATAATAGCAGTACTTGGGTGTCCGAGCCTTGCTCGGGTGATTTTTAATACTATACGTCGGGTATGTATTACTTTAAAATAGATCCTTATAATAAATAAATATTTAAAATTGAAAAAAATATATAAAAATACTTAAAATACTTGAAATGGAAATATTCACGACTGAAGTCAAATGAGTCGATACTTACAGTTACGTTACTAATTAAAAACAAAATCGATTCTTCATAAAAATATAAGTTATTCAGAAATAGTTGGCTATTAAGGAATGCTTTCTATTATGGAAACCTACAATAATAAACAAAAAGCCATGAAGTAATGAAAAACTCTAAGAAGTTATAAACGTTAAACGACATGATGGAGTAGTTTGCTCAGAGAATACAAACATCATAATGTACTAAACAACTTATCAGCGGCAACCTCGTGTTTTTGTCACATGCTATTTACATAATAATAACTTTTTCATACAAAACTGTTAGTCATTCGTGCTATGGAAACTGTTTCGGCACGATTAAATTTTTCAGTACATTTAAATTAATATGTATATCCCTTCTTCGTCGATTTCGGCCACGGCGGTCAATCTCAACGGAGATCAGCCAGGCACGCAGGAGATATTATTGAGCACAAGTATGCGCGCAATACACAGGTGCACTCGCTATTCCTTCACTCTCATAGTCCGGTGAGACGGCAATCCGACATGACCGGAGAGAGATGAGGCGCAGGCGGCAGGACTAACAGCTTTACCTACGTGCTTTCCGAGGCACGGGGTATCACACCGCCAACTTCCTGACTCCGAGCTGCAACTGAGTTATTTTTAAGGTGGAAAAACTCAGTCACAAGATTTTTGACTCGGCCAGGGAGTCGAACCCAGGACCTCAACGCGCAAATCGTACTCGCAATACAACTACGCCACCGAGGCTGTCAAATTACTATGTATGTAGATAAGAGACAAATGTCTGTTATGTACATATATTTATAACATGTATGTATATGTTAACGTATATATCCTTTGTAGTTCAAGAGTTGCAATGAGCGCACATCGAGCCAGTTTATTTCAGTTACATGATGTGATAGGGGGCGAGCCTGTCGCTATGCCGAGCATAAATTTTAATCAAGTGCAATCTACGTGTGTTTTTCTTATTGAAACCTTACACCAATTATATATCATAAATCCTAAAATATTATATTCATTTGCATACAAAACATTTTACTGATTAAACAGTCACTTTTTACAATTATAAGAAAACTAATTTAAAATTATAATTCATGCATCCTGTGGTCATAATTTTAAATCATGCAATTCCATGCTTTCTATGTAGGGAGTTAAAAATCTATCTCTGCATATGCCAGTTGGAGGTTAAACACAGATTTTCATCCTCATAAATTACACATACGCATGTCATGTATACAACAGATAAATTATGCAACTAGCTCCATGGTCGTTTGGTCACAACTGCCCGGCGTAGAGGCCATATGAGGCCAATACCTTCTCTCAATAGGAAATAATATTCACCATACGTCGGACGAGGCTTGAATAATCCAATCTATAACTTTGCTAAACTTTCATAAATTAATCATAGAAATTACAAATCAAAAAAATATTATCAGATTAATTATTGTCAAATATCTATAACAGTCAAAGATTTTTTAAACGTTACCGGCAATAAATCAGTTGGTTCATTTATGAGCAGACGAAAAGACAATGTAATATTTAAAAATACATTCGTTCGATTTCGTTTCAAGAGCTTCCTATTCTCTTAGATATTCTAACTCATCTCGTCTCCATGTATGGGCATTATCTATGATATTATCACTTCACATCAATAAATAATACACATACACACACATACACTCACGCCTGTTATCCCCGAAGGGGTAGGCAGAGGCGCAACTAGTGCACCCACTTTTCGCCGTCATTCCGTCCCATGATGCGATAGGGGGCGAGCCTATCGCCATATCGAGCACAAATTCCAGGCTCCTGGCTGATACGGAGTAGAAAAACCCAATGTCACTTTGCCTGACCCGGGAATCGAACCCGAGACCTCAGCATTGCAGTTGTACCGTAATACAACTACGCCACCGAGGCAGTGTGGCAGTCAATAAATAATGTTACTACAAAATCACTTATCAAATGAAACGCATGATATCTAAATAGCCATATTGATGAATTTTTTACGACGTTGTTAATGTTGTCTCTTTAACACTATTACAATTACAATTTAACACTATTAAAATTTACGGTAAACCCAGAGTAAGATAGTAGGTTGATCAATAAAACCATTTTATTTCATCTCTGTAGATGTACCACAATGACATTTAAATTGAAAACAGCAAACAAGTGATACTCAAGAAAAATCTAAATTATACAAGAAATGGCCATGGGAAAACAACATTGATATACGACCGTAAGATATTAAAGGATTATAAAAAGCAAAAGATATAAAGCAACACAATTTAATTGAATGAATAAATGGTAGTTTTAGACGCATTAAATGAAAGAAAGAAATATTTGTTTATGACAAGCAAGATAAATGCTTTATTATTAACAAAAAAATTATATCTGCAATGCAATGCTGAGGGCTCGGGTTCGATCCCTGGGTCAGGCAAAGTGATATTGGATTTTTCTATTTAGTATCAGCCCGCAGTCTGAAATTTGTGCCCGATGTGGCCATAGGCTCGCCCCCTATCACGTCATGGGACGGAATACGCACGGCGAAAAGTGGGTGCACTAGTTGCGTCTCTGCCTACCCCTTCGGGGATAAAAGGCGTGAGTGTGTGTATGTAAAAAAAATGAGAAAATATATGCTTTTTAAATTTATTTTTTAAATAATTATGTCATCTCGTTAGCTCAATGAAATATTTCCTTACTCTTAATGGGCTTTAAAACATTCCATTATGCACAAATTTGATTATTTAAAATTCATCTCACGATTAGATGTTCTATTTGGATGATTAAACGTTTGTTTTTTATACAGCGAGAGTTTTTTTCTGCGATCAACGGAACGCATCGCGCACGTGACAACGGCGGAAAATCGCGCGCTACCCTTGACGAGTGTAAAAACTGCGGCGAGACTAAATAGTATCGCTTATACTTTAACTGGTACGATTTATATCCACTCAGCCATTAATTGAGATTTATTAACGAATTTCGCAAATTGCATTATGATAGTAAATAATTCGTAAAATCTATACTAATATTATAAAGCTGAAGAGTTTGTTTGTTTGTTTGTTTGTTTGTTTGAACGCGCTAATCTCAGGAACTACTGGTTCGAATTGAAAAATTCTTTTTGTGTTGAATAGCCCATTTATCGAGGAAGGCTATAGGCTATGTAACATCACGATGCAACAATTAGGAGCGAAGAAATAATGGAAAATGTGAAAGAAAACGGGGAAAATTATTCATCCTTGAGGGCTTCCATTGCGTGCACTGCGAAAACGGTTCAAGATACCAAAAATATATGTATGAAAGAATTATTCCTCTTGAAATGATCTAAAAAAATGTCCGCGACAGTATATGTCTATCTTTTAAGATTAACTCACTAGAACCGTTTTTATGGTAATCAAATTTGGTCGAAATTAATGCATTATTTGTTAAGAGTTGTATCAACGTCATAGTCATAGAATGATTCAACGGGAAGGTTTTTATGTACTTTTAGCCCGGAAAAACTTATTAACGCGGGCGAAGCCGTGGGTAAAAGCTAGTATTTAATATTTCTGAGTAAAGATAAAATTTAATCCAAATATAAAAAGTATTATTCGTACCTCATTAATGTGTTCTCCCAACTTCTGAGACTAATTGGACGTAAACTGTATAAAATTTGAATGTATAACGAGCATTAATGTTTCACATAATTATATACGCGGAACAATTAGTTCCATAAATTTGTCATGTTTCATACCAAAAGAAAATAGGATTTACACACATCTGCCTAACTGAATTGTTATTACCGCCAATTTCCACTTATTAACTTGCAACAAGGCAACCATTTGGAATCACCATAACAATGATAACAATATTCGCAAGTTTCCGGAATACAAAATATGATGAATATTCATGAGCCGCCGTAACTAATAAGCACTGCCACTGAAAACACGGTTTTGTATCACTAAAGTATACACACGTCAAGCTATTTCACACGATCCTGCAATGTCAAGTACAGGGTTGTTTATCGCGGACAACGCATCATGAATCTCGAACAATGTGAAAAAAGAACACACGATAAGGCACAAAACGTATACGACTCACGATGATAAGGCCAACCTTGTACCTGTGTATGGCGCGTGCGACCGGCGCGCTGTTCGACGCACGAATGCCGCCAGACTCCTTGCCATTGTTTACATCGGTAATTACATTTTCGTTCCGATAAAATTTACGGGTCGAAGGCTCTACTGCAGCCGGAAAATCTGGCCGATGTCCAGTGCACGTCATCTATTCATCATCTAATAAGGAAGCTCCGGTTTAACTTTCGTTATTGGCGCGTTTTTGGCCACTGTTTACAATTCAAGTCCTTACAGGTGCTATAATAAGTTCGTAACTTTGTATATAATCCTTTCAAATTTTAAATAAAAATTTGGTTATGATTTTCCTGTTTCATTGTTTATAAATATTTTGAGGTACTTGTGTAAACTGATTTCACGATTGACCAAAAGTTTATAATTACTTTACATGTAATATAAGCATGATCAAAAATGGAGAGTTTTGCATACCGATTTTCCAAAGAAACTCATTATTTATGACAAAACAGCATTCAACAAATAGTTTTTTGGTCAAGATTTCGCCACTAGATCCCTATAAAAATGGACGAATATCAAAAATTTGCACATTTATAGTAGAGTCGTAGACACACGTACCCCAAAGTGACTTATAAGACTATATATATAATTGTATATCTTATGACTAAAAACGTGACACTCGTATTTTACACGCGCTATGTTTTATTGATTTATAATATATTTAACGCTATAGTTAAATAAAGAAATTCCAACATTATGAATCATTGTTGCATAAAATATAACTTAAAATTTACAGTTGCTAATTCGATAATTAGCTGTTATTTCCTTTAACAATAATTATAATTACTAAAGCCGTAGCTTTGGACTGTAGTGTAGGTAGCTTTTATACAATTAAAATGTACGGTATGTCATAATTTTGTATGGCCAGTGAGATTATCTAGGGACCCAGGTTCCCGAACCTAGAAAGGTCAGGTGGTCACAGTTTTTCATAATCATAAGTCCAACAATCATGCTAATTTTCTGACCAAGAGTTTTTTGCTATTTCTGAACTGCGCAGTAAAAAAGAAATCCGTAAATTGAATCACCACCAGGAATATTTAAAGTGGCTAGTTCACTTTTTTATAGAATCTGATGTAAAGTTGCACGCTGCAATACCTAATGTTATTATATACCTTACTAAATTAAAGGATATCCTCTCGAATTCCCCTCATGATTATGCGTATGATAGAGACCAAACACGCATTCCTGCTTCGTAAAATTTACACCTAATTTATACCTTTCAACTGATTTTGAAATGAGCAACCCTTAGTGTTTCTTGTCCGTTCTTCTCGGGCGGAAACTGCTTTCCGAACTGGTGGTAGAGTAAAAAATGACTGAATCTAAGTAATGTTTAACATTTTATGGATTCGAATAAATGATTTCATTACGTTTCAAAAAAGTTGATAACGAACCCACAATACCTCAGTGTCCTGCAGTTATGTTTATGTACAGTCACCCACATAAGTAGCTAAAAAATTCAAAACTTCAAAACGCTGATAAACTTTTGCGTTCTTACCACTTAACCCTTACTTTCCTTCACATAAAAAATAAATATTTCAGATAAAATTAACGCGTAAATGTGATTTATAGTTTTGAATTTATCCAGCTACTTACGTCACTGACTGTACCATTAGGTATTTAAATAATAATTTCTGCTATAAAATAACAGGTTATAGATTTTCTGTATACTATTTTTCTTTATTTTAAATTCTAAACCCCTTCGCGGTCTAAGGTGTTCTCAGCTACTCTTGAACATCTTCATTCTGCATTAGATACGCAAATCCACTAGAAATGGGAGGTAAAAAGGCATCTGACCTATGTAACATTAAAATAGGCTAAAATAAATGTAATTTGATCCATATAAATGAGCTAAAAAACGTTTCAAAACAGTGTAAACATTATCATAAGAATAAACACGCAATAAAAATAAAATTAACGCCATTTAACTGACTCGGAACATAAATTTATAGATTTTGTGTGAAATAAATCATACAACTTTGCGTACAGGTATATTTTATGATAAACTGCGACCAGTTAGTTCTGGGATTCTGTATAATGGGTCATCGTCATTAAGGATTAACGGAATAAAAACAAGTCGCTTTAAAGTAATGGGATGATAATTCTACATAAAATGTGATGCTTGTTTTTCTCTAAGGACCACAATGTGCCGATTTCGGTTCCTATTGTTTTTTCCCGTCTAATAACTGGTCAATTATCTTGTTAAATTGATTTGATTCAAAATTTATATATTTAGTATATTTGGGAATAAAAAAATCGTATTTAGACAGGTTTTATGACAAGCTTTGACTGTTATGACTGTACAACGGAAATCTCTATTAACATTGGTTCCATTTCTGCGTACCCCTATGAATACAAATAATATGTAAACTCATTGTATTTAATGCACAATATATACCGAATTAGAACCACGAATACAAGGATTCAAGTCGTCCAAAGCGCTGCAAGATAATAAAATTATTTGACATTTAATAAACATTCAAAATTTAACTAAAATACATAATAAACAATCATATGCCACACTGACAGCTAATTCCGACATAACATGTTTGCATGTCACTACGTCCAAAGGAAAAACAAAAGATAAACTGAACGTAACAAGCTTCTCATTTGAAAGAAATTATCGTCCAAAAATTGCACGTCATGCGAAATCGTGACATAGGAATTACTGGAGTCGCGGTCGATATATTAGCATGTTATATTATTACTTTAAACGCATTTTACCGCCAATTAGACCTATCAGCTTTAAACAATGTTTATTATAAAACAAATATTTAGAAATTCAAACAATTGAATGTTTCTCACGGTAGAACAATTGTACGTGGATCATAAAAATTGTGCTTCTTGTTGTTCTTTATCTTGTCGTGGTTGAGAGGTTATTGAATAAAATATGAACTCGAGTAGAGATAGCATGACCACTAGATTTTGCTGAAAAACAAAACATTTTATTTCATAAAGGTATCTAAAATAAAAACCAGACAAGTGCGAGTTGGTCTCGCGTACCGCGGGTTCAATAAGTTTCGCTAAAATTATCTAATTTAATAAGTTTGTAAATTTGCTTTTTTGTTAATTAAAGAACATATTATTATTTACAGATTTCCTCTTTTCCTTTACATGTGCCTTCATAATTCTAGATCAACGGGAAGTACCCTATAGGATTTGATTCCCTTGTAAGTTCGCAAAATATGCTACATAAACGGTCATATCTTTTGCTCGCGTTGACTTACAAGTTTGATTTTACAGCTGATGGAGACCGATGACCCGAGCATTTGCTATACATTTCAACTTGATATTTCCACTCGTTCCCGATAACAAGGATCTTGAGAGACAGACGGATAACAAAGTCATCCTATAAGGATTCCTTATTTCTTTTTGAGGTCCGGAACCCTAAAAATCAGATTAAAAATGGAAATATTTTCGCCGGGAGCAAATTACTGCTATAAAAATAAACTATATTTTATTTACTCCAAGACATCGTCTATTCGTGCGTAAAATATGCTCAAATTCAGCGGTTACTGAGTTTACTTCGAACAAAAATTTAAACATTTTCAAAACCAATCGCGTTTATGAAGAAAACATATCGTCAGGGATTAGTGCTATACCACGTAAGTGATTAAAAAAAGTTTTGTATTATCAACGCTAAGTTTAGTGCAGTAAGGATCAATCTCAATTGGATTTTTTTTTATCCTTTACGCGGTATTGCACTATTCCCGATATCAAGTAATTATCTTGTTAAATGTAATAGTGTCGATACGATACGATGCCTTTGGAAAGTGTGAAATGCCATAAAATAGCCCTTTTAAGCCTTCCCAAAGTAAATAACACCCGTATTAGCAGTTACTATGAATCACAAAATGTGTTTAAGTCACGTAAGCTTCTAAGGGTTCATGGCCCTTCCTTGTGATATTTAATTTACGGTAAATCCGCTAGTTTATACCTAATTCGAATAAAGATAATATTAGTTGTCATTTAAGTATTATACTCTCAGATGTAATATATACGCACATACACACGTAGTATCACGCCTCTATCCGTTAGGAGTAGGCAGAGACTATGAACTGCCACTTTGTCCGATTCTGGCACACTTCCTTCGCTTCATCCACCTTCATCAATCTTTTGACTTTTCATACATTCATACCTGATCCTAGTATCTTCCTGTAGACCCGGCCTTTATGCAGAATGCCCTACGCATAGTTGTAGGCACCATTACTGGACATTGCCCACTAAACAAACATTTATATGTTTTAGGTATGACTGACAGCCCCCTATGTAGGGGATGTCTGTTGGTCGATGAAACAGCTGCCCACGTCATCCTGGAATGCGAAGGTGTAGCTGCACAACGGGCAGAAATCCTCGACTCACCGGGGTCACTCCGAGAAGCCTGTGGAGATACCAGGAAGATCCTGAGCTTCTGGTCGGAGTTAGGCTGGCTTGTCCCATAGCTGGCACGCATATCACGCACAATGGCCCGATACTTTACGGGCTAAGTGCGGGAAAAGGAGCCCATAACCATACCATACCATACCATATGCAGAATGTTACGATATATTTTGACATTCGAACTTCGAAAATACAATGCGGTCGACTCCTAAAGGCTCTTCTATTCACACCTGCTTTATAATATAATATCCTCTTTGTCAGTCTCATATCATCCCTCCTCTCAAAATACTCATGTCATGGATTTATGGTCTAATTTTGCCGTCCGTATGGGCTCATAGAATGCTCGTCTAGAACGTAGGTCATATAAATGGATGTTTCGAAGTACATGCGCATACGGACAAGCGCGTGTTTACACGTGAGGGGCACCCGTGTAGAAAAGAACTTACACGCGCATTCGTTTGTGAATGCTCCCAGTTTTTTATTTTGTATTGACAGTATAATTTATGTTAAGTAAAGATTGATCGCTTGTTGTGGTTTTCGCTTCGTTAACCATCACAAAACACTATAGTTCAGTTCTAGATTGACTGTTTTATCAGTATATGTTCAGTAAAATACATAATACCCATTTTACGGATCCTCGCAAGACTTCCCAAATTGGATAGTTTTGTGCTTGCAATTTCATGCAGAAATGGCCCAACCCATAACTGGCCAAATTAAAGTTTTATTCCAAACTATTAAAGTTTATTTCTATTTTGATAAAAAAACACACATACGTATACTAAGCTCTTTAGCCGCAAGTTGTAGGCAGAGGCGCAACTAATGCACGTCAAACAATCACGGTAAGTTGACTTCTGCTTAAAGCTTGCGGTGCTTGCGGCAAGTCACGTGACTATAGAGCAATTTAAATATTGCCGCTGGTTTAAACGAATCTGGCAGTTCTTTCGCAATATGATATTGCATTAAAAAATAGTATTTTTTTCCAATAACGTAATTTAAAGTCCAGCCACAGGCACCATAATATTCTTTTGAGATAGAGAAGTTCGAGACTTAACACAATCTTCCAAATTCTGGATATAGAGAGATATAGGAAAATACATCGAGTATTTTCCTATTTTATACGCCCATCCGATATTCCCTCGCGACATACCAGTGGTTAGCGGCCCATAAATTTGGAAATACTGTTCTAGATGATACTCCGACGGTAGGCCTTGTTACTATAAGTTTCATTATCGGTCACGTTCTCGCGCCACGGTGGTCGCCGCGCACCGCTGCTTCGTTTAACTGTCTCCATCCTGTATGCTATAGCATAGTTACGTTTGTCACTGTCATTGCCGTTGTAATTTGTGTTAATAATTTTTTCTTACGCATATTGGAAATGGTGGGTTATATCACCCTCATTAGAGCGAAATTATTTGATTTCGGTCGTAATTATATTGATTCCTTGTCGTCATTTTTAAAGAAAAACTTCTCACGAATCGAGCTTCCGTTATGCAAGAGATATGACAACCAGGCATTACACCTATTGGCTTTAAATTCCTATGGATTCTGCCAATAAGTTAAAGAGTACTATACAATACTGGTTTCCGGTATCTCTACGCTATATCGCTATACAGGATGCAACGTATGTAGAAAGGTTTTAGTCAGGATAATCAGCTACCTATAATATTTTTTAAGCATCTATACTTTATTAGCGGTCAAATAGTTTACAGCTAGTGTTGGGTAGGACATACAAGAGGCGGTACATTTGTCCCGTACATGACGTCAAAATGTAAGAGCGGCTCAACATTTTTGTTGTACTACTTCAAATTTCATGTCGCGGTAGTCGCGAAGTCGTGTTACTCACTATCTATCTCAGTAAAACTATAAGACGGGAATGGAGATCGAAAGGCATGCTAAAAATTACAAAAGTATATTATTCTTCAATGAAAATATGTCATATTTGTACTCGTTACTTAAAACTTATTGCCGAGCTTCATTACGCCTCGCCTCATTTGAAGTGGGACATTGTAGGTATTGGCTAAGAGCAAAAAAGAGGCTACTCTTACAAACTCTTTTTTATGTCATGTCCTACCCAACACTATTTACAGCTAGAGCATAAAAAATAGTCTTGAAGCTATTATTGCTCAGGCAATAAGTATATACATGCAGTCTGGAGAATAAACACATTAGATTCCATATAAGCTACTAGATGTTAGCTCCAAAAGCGTAATCGAAGTCTACAGTTAAAATATGTAATTGGTGTACGGTTAAAACAGTCGTATTTTCATTCGTATATGGGCTAAAATTCTCACCACAATGTGCATCGCTATGCTAACCAGGTTTACATTTATGTGGTGCTGTCTGGCTCGGGCCTCGGTGAACCCTTCTATTGTGTACGACAACAAAAGAAATTTTTTGGCAGGTGAAATGCATATTACAGATGTTACGTAGTTTACTTGTAAATATTTATGAAGTGATATATTATTTGAAGCTACATCCATCAATTTAGACTGAGGTTTTAAAGACACAGGTGTTGCTATACTTGTTGTCTTCATAGAAAAAGAATCTGCTTTTCCAAGTAGATTATGCGTGATGTACAGATGTTACTACAAATTACCACAGTGATTTAAGGACGTGTAGCGAGAAAGGCTTTTCACGCGAGCCCAGCCGTGACCAACATCTAGTATTGGCCTAAAAACCAATTTTTCCTTAATCGTTGATGTCTCATCCTCTCTCAGTGGCCGTCCTGAGCCGAGGTTCGTAACCCGTTAGTGGGTTGCCCTCAGCATGGTTACTTAATTCAAAGAGTTGCGAGCGCCTTCTGCGTTCACCCTAAGGACCGGTGTGGCCAGAAAAGCCGTCTCGCGTCAGGCTACTGGCAGTAGGACAAAAAAAAACCTAGCATAGGTATAAAAAAAAGAAAAGTACGAGATAGTAATACAAAAAGTCGACGCGGGCGGAATCTCAGGCACAGCTAATAATAAAATCTTTACTAATTTAGACCCTAAATAAACGCATGATGTTACACGACGAAAAATTGTCTCACATAAAACTAAACACCAATTGAGACGTTAAATCATGGCCATCTCTCTACATTTTTGTTTTTAGGATTTGAAGTTAAGTAAAAAGTTTAAGTATTATAAAAGAAATTGAAAATTCAAACACTTGCCCACGTTTAAACAGTACACAACTCGAATGCTATTTCTTATTTTGGTACAATCAGTTACCTAAAAAAAAATGGCTTTGAAAAATTAAAATAACTGCCTACTTTTAATACGAGCTAATGATAAAGTAATAAACTTAGTAGTATAGTTTTATTATAATAAGTAAACGACCATTTTACTTGCATCACAATGGTAATAACAAATGATACATCTGAGACACCCATTTCGTTTTGGTTGCGATTGATTAGATAAAAGAGCTTTGTGAATTGGGTCTTATCAAATGAATCAAGTAATAAAGATTATGTGACTTGTACATTGCATACAACGCCGATTACGTTCGTGCTTCTTCGCAATTATCATATTGTAAATGGTATAAAATGCCACGAGATTATATTGTATTACACAATTACTTTGGATTTGCCTGGTTTTTATTGATGGTTGCTGTTATCACGTCGTTTTATTGTCATCGTGATTTAATTGGATTATTGTTACATAATAATGTGGACAAAGGAATTGTACCCAACTGCACGCGAAATATGATCTTTTTCCTCGATTCATTTCATGGTGTTTTGCGTAGTAACTTTTGGTATTAGTTGTGGTTATTGTCTTAGTAATCTAGACTTTATATCATTGTTATCTAGAGCGTATTTGAACAACTTTATATATATTTTTTTGAGATCACGTCTGCATGTACCTACCTACCAATTAAAAAATAAGATAAAAAGACATGGGTGGTCCCATGGACCTGGAGGCAAGTTGTTGTTAATAAAACAATTGCAAATGATATGTGGTTTTAGTTGCAGTTTATTTAAAACAAATATTATAAAATCAATTTTATAATTCACAAAATATGAAATATGTAAATTATGTTTCGCTGTCGAAACGTAAATTATATTATTTTGAAGTTTCATTATTTTATTATCTTCAAAAAACAAATTAATAATCAAGAAATACATCACTTTATGGAAGGATTTAAAAACAAGTAAATATAAAACTCGGCTGCGATTTCCTCTTCATTTAGAAACTTATTTGTTATCGAAAATTGACGACGTTTATGGAAAATAACCTGCATAAATACTATGTTATTTATAGGTTTGTCTATTTATTACCTAACTAATTACCATACAGTGCTTGCAGTACCAATATTACCGTCACGATTTTGTTATAACAATATGATATCATGTATACGTTTCAACCAGAACGTACCTACTGTATTGCTAGTAAATATACGTGAAATCTCAATTTGATGGTTGTTAATTTTTCGCCATGTAACGTCATGCGTTTATTTAAGTCTAAATTAGTAAAGATTTTATTACTAGCTGTGCCTGAGATTGCGCCCGCGTCGATTTTTTGTATTAGTATCTCATACTTTTCTTATTTTTAAACCTATACTAGGTGTTGTTTGCGGCTTGGCTCGCGTGAAAAGCCTTTCTCACTACACGTCCTTAAATCATTGTGGTGATTTGTAGTGACATCTGTACATCACGCGCAATCTACTTAGAAAAGCAGATTTTTTTTTAATTTTCGGTGGAAGCAAATTAAAATAAAATGCCAAATGTTAATCCAGGACATACTCTATCCGTGTTCCAAATTTCATTAAAATCTGTTCAGCTGTTTCTGCATGTATTTTTAACAAACATCCAAACATTTTCACTAACTTTCGCAATTGTAATATAAGTAAGAAAACGAAAGATAAGATTTTATTATTCTTAAATGCATATAAAAACCAAGAACAAGACATCTCTATATGACATGAGCCGCTTTACGTTGATGCAACTAATCCTTCGTATCTAAGACTTATATATCTAGCCAAAGCAGCATTGTAATCCCAGATCAAGTTAACAACAATGTGGTAAATGTCTAGAAAACTAAGAATGCGGAATAAACAGTATTAAGTAATTGTCTGGTGCAAAATTATAAAATGTTATTTAAATAACAGGAAGATGGTTGGCAAACAATTCCTCATTGCGTGCAATCCTTGAGAAACTGAAGTCCAGCCTCACACAATTCACACGGTAAATGTCATTTAAAATATTCAAATCTCGTAACTAGTGACGTGTATGGTTTAAAACGTTTATTACCCCATTGGGTTAATAGCAGAAAATTTATCCCGCTTGGCGGCGCTGCTATAGATGGAGACCTTTCAATCATTGTTTACCTGTAGTTACATACAGTACATTAAAAATTAGAAATGGTTGACAAATACAGTGGCTGGACTGTGAATGAGTTAAAAATTGAGCTTAAGAAGTGTGAAGAAAGCTTAAGAAGAAGGAAGCTTTGATCGAGAAGTAATTATATGCTTGGAACATAATGTAATTCTTACATAGCAAATGAAACACAGAAGAGCACTGCTGTGTAACACATATTGATGTTCAAAGGGTTGCGAGCGCCTTCTGCGTTCACGTAAAGACCGGTGTGGCCAGAAAAGCCGACTCGCCTCAGGCTACTGACAGTAGGGCCATTAACAAAAAAAAGCATCCTTTTTTGGAACGATTGATGTAAATTGGAGTATAAGATATGCTTTCAACTTATTTAAATTCCAATACAAAAAGATGACAGTGGGCGGTAATAGTAAATCAATCTCAAGTTTAAGTTACATCTCAAGTAGACATAGATGAGATGTAACTCAAATTTGAGTTTGGTTTTATTAATAAAATACCGCCCAGTGAGTGACAGGCCTACATTTACAGCAGCGCTTTCTGGTGCCAATTTTGTGAACTACTTAAATTATTGTGAATTGTAAAAAATGTATGAATACTATGGTAAGTTCGGATTAGCGTAAAAAGTATGAATACAAAGATACTAAATCCCAACTAAAACTAATTCAGTAGCCACTGAATTGTATACATACAAAATAGTACTATTAGCATTATGGGACACTGTTAACATTAGATCAGTTTGTGACGATTTCTATCATACTCCTAAAATCCACCAAGACAATATCTTATTTATAGCATAATACTACTTAGCTAACGAAACATTTCAAGTAAACTAAAGAGAACGAATGGGGATTGTCGAAGTAGGTGCAGACTGCAGAGCTAATTTGACAGGCAGGGTCGACAAACTTACTGTACTGCTTTTATCCACTTAAACCAATAAAATAATAACATTGTTTGTCCATTATTGTTCGTCTGACGCGATATTTAATTTGCTACACACTTTAACATTATAAACGGTTTCATCTGGTTTAGGTTCACTAACACGACCTTTATAAATGAACTTGTTTCGCTCGCATTTTCACTAACGTAGAGTTCGATTCGGAACCAATATTTGTAACAAAAATGGAGTCTGTTTTTTCTTCCTGTGCACCAAATTTCATCAAAATCAGTTTAGTGGTTTTTAGCTGTGAAAGTGGTACAGGTAGGTGAAGAATTTTTTGCATTTATTATTAACAAGAATTCATCTGGTATGATTTGATCATTAATACAACCAACACTTTAATTACGGGAGGCTGGAATTGCTAGTTGCTAGATGTCAGTATTGTTACTACGCATCATCGGGCACAAGGAAGTCATTAGGCCAAGGCAATAAAAATACCGCGACATTAATAGTTATGCAAATATTTTCAAGATACGACGATTAATAAATAATACAGTCTAAGATTCTATTTTATAAAATGATCGTTGACAATTGTTCGTGTTTTAAAAATAGTCTATTATATTGTAATAAACATTAATTATAATTTTCTATAGGTTTAATGCAATGCAATCAGCCCTGTAGTATATATGGCGCACTGGTGAGCACGGGCCTCCTCTGCTATTGAGAGGGGTTACGCCTTAGTCCACCACGCTGGCCTAATGCGGGTTGGTAGACTTCACATACCCTCGAAATTCTTATAGAGAATTCTCAGGTATGTAGGTTCCCTCATGATGTTTTCCTTCTCTGTTAAAGTGAACGATAATTAATAATCAATACACACTCAACTTCGAAAAGTCAGAGGTGTGTGTCTTGGGCTTTGAACCTCCGGACATTGCCTCGGCAGACCGTTCCATTCCCAACTAGCCTATCGTCCATTTCCATATAGGTATAAGGTAGTGTTTAAATAATATCAACCCATTTTACGACTTTAATCAGGCTACATACAATTACGATACCTTTTCTACGAACGACATTTTCCAATACGATTAGGAATGGATCAAATTGGCATAGTAGAGTAGCTGCGAATGTACCGCCAATTTAAAATAAAGCCACATTTTGTCAAATAGCAACGAGAGTACCGACGTTTCCTTATCACATGAATGAATGTTTAAAACGAATACAAAACAGCTGTACTTACAAGTCACACATGACCCGTCTACGAACAAGTGAAATTACCTGAAACAAAAGAATGTACACATTAATTGTTTGTCAATGAATTTATATGACTTATTTATTATTCTAGAATACGGTAGTTTCGTATGTTTGATTTTGTACATTATTTTCTATGTTACAGAAAAAAATATGTAAAAGAAATAATTATATTAAATCGGCATCGAAATTGGTTGAAAAATAAAGTAGTTATTCATATCCTACTATCCTACTAATATTATAAAGGCGAAAGTTTGTAAGAATGTATGGATGTTTGGATGTTTGGATGTATGGATGTAAGGATGTTTGTTCCTCTTTCACGCAAAAACTACTGAACGGATTTCGATGAAATTTGGCACACGGGTAGATCATGTCCTGGATTAACACATAGGCTACTTTTTATCCCGGGAATGCGGGCGGAGCCGCGGGCAAAAGCTAGTTTAAAATATTGTTATAAGCAATAGTGGGGCCTTGGTGCGGATATCGCGCTGTCTGTTTCGCACGCACGCAGCGTTATGGTCAGCGACAATCATTGACGTCACAGTCTACTATTACTGTTACTTGACCACTTCCCCTTCCACCTAATTTCAAAACATAATATCTTACTTATTATTTCATTAATTTTGAAAATTCTTTTTCCGATAGACTTCGGACGACAAACATTTTTGATAAATGTATTAATAAAAAAAGTAGTCAACTATCCTGTTCGATATCGCTAAATATAAAATACAGAATAATAAATATAATACGTAAAGATAAATACATTAAATAGTCACTCGTTAGAACAAAACTAAACAAAATCGTTTCTCGCAAAAGTAGCAATTCGTCGTATGAATTAAATTCTGTCACATCCAACAAAAAGAATGAGTATGTTCTTAATGGATTTCATCTTCTGTCCAACGTCGCGGTATTGCCAAAAATCGAGTTTGTTAACGTGCCGCTTTGAGCACTTCGTCTTCAATACCTCAAAGGGCGCCGACTTTTCACTTGAAACCAAAAAGCCCACACTCTGAAAAACAAACATCGTTGACTCAGAATCGAGTATTTTGAATAACTGGTCTTGACGGCTTCCGTAAGTTGAGTAAAGGTTTCCTTTAAAAATGAAGTTAAATTGTTAATTATTATGTATTATTACTTGTTATTTCTTTTACAATAGCTCGGCGATATTATAAATTATTATTTACAATTATTCGCATCGACTTGATTCTCGGGTCAATAGAGATAGTATTTTAGAATAATCACTTTGAGAAAGACAATTGACCTATAACATTTTATACATTCACTAGCTTTTGCCCACGGCTTCGCCCGCGTTAATAAGTTTTTCTTTCTTAAAGTACATAAAAACCTTCCCGTTGAATCACTCTATCCAACACATTTATTTGGATAAAGATTAATATTATGACGTTGATACAACTCTTAACAAATAATGGATTAATTTCGACCAAATGTGATTACCATAAAAACAGTTCTAGTGAGTTAATCTTAAAAGATAGACATATACTGCCGCGTACATTTTTTTAGATCATTTCAAGAGAAATAATTCTTTCATACATATATTTTTGGTATCTTGAACCGCTTTCGCAGCGCACGCAATGGAAGCCCTCAAGGATGAATAATTTTCTCCGTTTTTTTCACATTTTCCATTATTTCTTCGCTCCTAATAGTTGCATCGTGATGTTATATAGCCTAAAGCCTTCCTCGATAAATGGTCTATTCAACACAAAAAGAATTTTTCAATTCGAACCAGTAGTTCCTGAGATTAGCGCGTTCAAACAAACAAACAAATAAACAAACAAACTCTTCAGCTTTATAATATAAGTATAGATATTGAACTAGTGGCAGATTATTGTTGTTATTTTCGTAGTCTTTTCGTACATTGTATATATAGATAGTTTTCAATACATGTTGTATAATAAACATAACAAATTAACAACACGTACGGCTGCGGACACAAACTCAGGAATGATACGAGTTATCTTTTAAATATTAACACCAATTTTAGAGTACGGTCAAATTAAATGATCAGGAGTTTTATTTGATATTTTGCCCACGGCTTCGCCCGCGTTAATAAGTTTTTCCGGGCTAAAAGTACATACATAAAAACCTTCCCGTTGCAACACTCTATCCAACACATTTATTTGGATAAAGATTAATATTATGACGTTGATACAACTCTTAACAAATAATGCATTAATTTCGACCAAATTTGATTACCATAAAAACGGTTCTAGAGAGTTAATCTTAAAAGATAGACATATACTGTCGCGGACATTTTTTTAGATCATTTCAAGAGGAATAATTCTTTCATACATATATTTTTGGTATCTTGAACCGTTTTCGCAGCGCACGCAATGGAAGCCCTCAAGGATGAATAATTTTCTCCGCATTTTTCACATTTTCCATTATTTCTTCGCTCCTAATAGTTGCATCGTGATGTTATATAGCCTATAGCCTTCCTCGATAAATGGTCTATTCAACACAAAAAGAATTTTTCAATTCGAACCAGTAGTTCCTGAGATTAGCGCGTTCAAACAAACAAACAAATAAACAAACAAACTCTTCAGCTTTATAATATAAGTATAGATATTGAACTAGTGGCAGATTATTGTTGTTATTTTCGTAGTCTTTTCGTACATTGTATATATAGATAGTTTTCAATACATGTTGTATAATAAACATAACAAATTAACAACACGTACGGCTGCGGACACAAACTCAGGAATGATACGAGTTATCTTTTAAATATTAACACCAATTTTAGAGTACGGTCAAATTAAATGATCAGGAGTTTTATTTGATATTTTGCCCACGGCTTCGCCCGCGTTAATAAGTTTTTCCGGGCTAAAAGTACATACATAAAAACCTTCCCGTTGCAACACTCTATCCAACACATTTATTTGGATAAAGATTAATATTATGACGTTGATACAACTCTTAACAAATAATGCATTAATTTCGACCAAATTTGATTACCATAAAAACGGTTCTAGAGAGTTAATCTTAAAAGATAGACATATACTGTCGCGGACATTTTTTTAGATCATTTCAAGAGGAATAATTCTTTCATACATATATTTTTGGTATCTTGAACCGTTTTCGCAGCGCACGCAATGGAAGCCCTCAAGGATGAATAATTTTCTCCGCATTTTTCACATTTTCCATTATTTCTTCGCTCCTAATAGTTGCATCGTGATGTTATATAGCCTATAGCCTTCCTCGATAAATGGTCTATTCAACACAAAAAGAATTTTTCAATTCGAACCAGTAGTTCCTGAGATTAGCGCGTTCAAACAAACAAACAAACAAACAAACAAACAAACAAACTCTTCAGCTTTATAATATTAGTATAGATAAATGCAAAATATTTGTTTAGCAAATCAATGCGAAAACGTGACGCACGATGCTTTTGTTGTGTTTATTGCTTAGGTACTCCCACTTTAATTGTATTGGGGTTTTGATCGGAGGGGCATGCACCAAGAGAGGGATAACAAACCTTTAACGTGGCATTATTTACGAAAAATAGATTCTGTATCGCGGCAGGCGCCTCTTTTCTGTTTCCTTTTAGTATGTGCCTATGGTTTGCAAACCTTACATTAAGGGATAGAAGATCTTCCACATTAATTTCCTTACCTATCCAAGTTTTGAGCAGTGTTGTAACTTTTCATTATTTCATTACTATTTGCTTTATATTAAAAGAGATAAAGTATTGTTTAAAAATGTTTACGACGCAGTTCATACGTGTCAATTGAATATTTTTAAGTACACGTTTTTAACAGTACCAAAATTTTGAATGATTTTGTTGTAACCACTGAACACTTTTTAGTAGAGTTTAATTGTAAATTTGTTTATTTAATAACTTTGTCAACTAAATATGTTTTATTCAAATATAAAAGCTAATATCAATATCAACGGATTTAATTGGCTTAATAAATAAATGTAATAAAAATATTAAACTGTTTTGAAAGATTTTTTTATTGTATCGAATGACGAGACGAGCATGCCGTTAACGTGACAGTAAGCGATACGACCACTCATAAACAGTAGAAACACCATCCAGCACCTTGAGTTAGAAAGTACTGTGTGGCATTCCACTGCGCTCGTCATCCTGAGACATAAGATGTTAAGTCTCATTATGTCCTGTAGTTACACTGGCTACAATGTCCTTCAAACCGAAACACAACAGTGCATGCACACTGCTGCTTGGCGTTAGAAATAAACATTGCTATGGTACGTATCCAGACGAACATATGAGAGTCTTACCACCCGTAAAGTTTCGTATTCTATAAGTACATACATAAATAGCATCACGCCTTTTCCGTTTTCAGGGGTAGGCAGAGGTGTATCACACCGAAATTTCGTTGCTGTGTTAGGTCCCATGTAATATGGGGCGTATTGCCATTTATCGGGCACATTTCCAGACTCTGGGATGACACTGAGTAGAAAAACCCAATATCAATATGCTCAACCCGGGAATCGAACCCAAGACTTCAGAACTGCAGTCGTAACGTATACAATAATAATAAATACCGTACACAACTACGCCACCGAAGCAGTATATACGCTATACTATCGCATTCTATACGCTACAGACAAATGGCGCTCACAGCTCTACATTGCTTTCTTGTGTTAAAAATCCAGTTTATGGCTATAATATGGGGATAATGGATTTAGTTTTTTAGGTATAAATATTACACCTGAATTCTCATTGCTCATCGGTTACATTGTGGTCGCCACTTCATCACCTGATAGACTCATTTGTAAAAAACTTCAACGTTTTCCTTTTAAAAGATCAATCACTACGTGGGACGTAAAAACCTAGATATTAGTTGTTTGTTATTATTCGGAGTATATTACTATATTATATATTTTGTCGGTACTTATTTACCTTTGTGGCTTGGAAACAATAAAGCAAAGGTAGGTCATATTCAATTTATGCGCCCCAATATAGATTTTTGATTACCCATAAAAAATATTCAATATAATAATATTAATCCTCATTTATATCGTAAATACTGATTTTGGCATATTTATTTCATATCAAAATATAAATATATAAAAATATAAATATAAAAAATATAAATATAAATATATTCCCATAAACAACATTCATATCAAATAAAAATTCACTTTTGCAATTTTCATTAATTACATCCGATTATCAACTTCTGTTTGAAAACAAAGTATTTAGCCCAACAGCGCTAATCCTTAGGTAATCAGACATTTTACAAACACCTATTGTGTTTAACGCCATCTAACGGCTGTAACTGATACTTTAGCAACTAGTACAGAGAAAGAAAGATTAGCATCAAATAAGTAACATTGTACTCGATTTTAACAGTACAAACATTGCCTGGATATTCAAATAACTATAATTATATTTTCGGTAACTAATAGGTCCACGATATCATTTAGGTAGAGTTTGAGACACTACAAATATAAATTTATTCTAGCTCTTACGCTCTTCTAATAAAATAATGTACATATACATATACACTCACGCCTGTTATCCCCGAAGGGGTAGGCAGAGGCGCAAATAGTGCACCCACTTTTCGCCGACATTCCGTCCCATGATGTGATAGGGGGCGAGCGTATCGCCATATCGGGCACAAATTCCAGACTCCGGACTGATACTGAATAGAAAAACTCAATATCACTTTGCCCGACCCGGGGATCGAACCCGAGACCTCAGCTTTGCAGTCGTACTGTAATACAACTACGCCACCGAGGCAGTCTAAAATAATGTAATTTATTAATATATTTATGCATATTCACCTCTATTACAATATACTACATACATACTATACACATTTTATCTTACAGTATATTAAATGCTATGAAGCAGTACATTACCTTAAATTCAAAAATAGTGTTCACTTTATACAGACATAATTAATTGATGACTAAGTTTACAATTGGTAGGAAACTATTCATTCCGTGCCACGGCTTACCTGACAGACTTATAGAGGACGTTGAATCAGGCGTAGACAAAATTAAAAATAGCGACATCTAGCGAAAATATTAAAAAAAAAATAGTTTCACAAAAAAGTTGCACGAAAGCCTTTATGAATTGCTCTTTAATCTTATTCCATCGTGATGTAATCCCACGTTAGTTTATGGTTAATAGAAAAACATGTCGTATTGTGAGTACAAAAATTAATCCAATTTCTAGTATTACTTTGAGTCATTTTTCCTTAAGCAAAAAGTCATATACAATATTAGTATTTTTCGCGGCTCCGCCCGCGTGAAAAAGTTTTTCCGGGATAAAAACCCTATAGCCTAGTAGCCTATAGCATTCAGGAGTAATAAAACTTCCTATTAGTGAAAGACGTTGTATTACGGTACAACTGCAATGCTGAGGTCTCGGGTTCGATTCCCGGGTCGGGCAAATTGACATTGGGTTTTTCTACTCCGTATCAGCCAGGAGCCTGGAATTTGTGCCCGATATGGCGCTAGGCTCGCCCCCTATCACATCATGGAACGGAATAGGCGCAGCGAAAAGTGGGTGCACTAGTTGCGCCTCTGCCTACCCCTTCGGGGATAAAGGGCGTGAGAGTGTATGTGTATGTACTAGTGAAATAATTTACAAAAGCAGTTCAGTAATTCAGCTCTATAACATTAGTATAGAGTAGAGAATGCTGACTGGCTGCCTCGGTGTCATAGTTGTATTGCGTACGCGTTAAGAGTACGATTTGCGCACTGAGGTCCTGGGTTCGAAACCCGGGTCGAGCCAAAAACATTGTGACTGGGTTCTTCCATCTTAAAAATTACTCAGTCGCAGCTCGGAGTCAGAAAGTTGGCGGTGGGATACCAAGGGATAACTCGTGCCTCAGAAAGCATGTGAAGCCGTTGGGCCTGCGCCTGATCTCTCTCCGTTCATGTCGGATTGCCGTCTCACCGGACTATGAGAGTGAAGGAATAGCGAGTGCACCTGTGTATTGCGCACACACTTGTGCACTATACTATCTCTTGCGTACCTGGCTGATTTCCGTTGAGATTGGCCGCCGGGGCCAAAATTGGCTAGGAGGACTTTTTTTTCACATTAGTATAGACAATATAGAATTTAGATTTATCTAACTATTAAGCGGTGACTCCAGTCTCCAGCGTGTGACTCAACAAAGTTATTATTTTCATATTAATGACAAAGTGGCCATAAAACAAGCGTGGTGATTAAATTAACAAAATAAGCCAACAAAAAATTAATAACTAGAATACACGAGTAGTTCTTAGAATTTTCCACAAATGATGTTATTACATTAATCAAGATAGACTTACATTTTAATGGCTACTTCAAAGCTACTAAAAACACAATGAAATGGTTCATGGTTAATGGCGAGTCAATTCGTGTTCAAAATATTTATCGACCACACGTCTTAACTATTTTATAAATCATTTGTCAATATGGATCAAAATAGTATAAAATTAATTGTACAATATCACACGAAAAATGTTTAATGACATATCTAACAAAATCGATCGTTAAAAAATGATAACAGAATCAATTAATTGATGTCATGAGATGCTCATACATGTTTAATCATTGTATGATAAATTGTTGAATATTCAAATTCATCAAATGTCAAGGCTTTAAATTGCTGTTCCAGCCGTAGCACTGTAATTATCATATTTCTATACTAGTTCTTCACGGTGGTGTGTTGATGTAAAATGAATTATTTGACTCCACTTATATCGTTAACCGTTCATATTCTAGCCTCATTGAAATTTATTTTTTTAGACCTTCAGTTTACTAGATAGGGTTTATTTTGCACTTAGCGTAGACTATTATTTTTTAACTGAATTTATCTTACTAGTTCCACAGTCCGCATTAGGCAATAGCGAGTCAAAGTGTCACTTTTATCATGACAAACCATAAGCCAATCCTTTCAGAAACAACATAAATAATTAACATAGATCTGACTCTATGAAATTAAGCTGATCTAATACAAGATTCGGTCACACTTTCACTTCATCGCGCACAAAGCGCATACTCCATGGCCACAAAACCGCCTCGCCTTGCGCTCTCCGACACTAGGATGCCGTGACACTTCCGGTAGAAATTCTCGTACAAATGCGTACGTATTGACAATAATTATTATTATTTTGTATTCATTTATCGTATCATAAGCGGTCTATTACGTTTCGTTGCGTAAATCGTTAAATAATAATTGTGTATAGAATATAATCGTGACTGCACGCCATACTATGTGTTATGTAGGAATATTTATCTGCCATTATGATTGATTTATAAAAAAACCCGCCACTATGCGTTTTGTTTACGTAAAATTTTAGCAACCGGTTGCTTTGGTTATAGCCACGCGTGCGAGATGAATATTGAAATTGTTTTAAATTTATTTTGTTATTTTCTACCAATAAAGTATGAAATATTGATAAAGTAGTAAATAAAAAAATCATAATTTAAAACCGAGAAAGCATGCTGCGTGACCTTAGTACTTAAAATAAAAATAATCATGCTAAAAATAATTGCCATACTACTATAATATTATCTGAATGCTATCTTTATTATTTTATTCTGCAGAGCCTATGTTTGAAATTATATCGCATATGAATAAATCACACAAAGAACAAAAAACCGCATACGTTTCTTCCGGTTACATTTTTAAGTTTGAACCGTATAGTTAACTGTTAAGTGTAACCGGAATATTCCGGTAAAACAGTGCACTGTGCAACCCTGTAAGTGACAAACCTAAACCGCGTCGTGAGAAGCGACAAATTGTAAAACATGATAATTACACGTGCAATTAAACAAATACTTATAATAATTATTATATATTTCTTCCTGGTTGTCTAATCACTTTATTATTCCGACTAAATAAACCGGAAAGCCGGAAATACAGATTCGTGAGAGACATAAGTGTCTTAAGTTTTGCTGTGTGGATAAATTATTTAATGACTCGAGGAAAACATTTATACTAAATATACATTTATATCAAATAATTATCTTAGTAATAAAATTCAATCTAGCCTCAAGCTAGATTTAACCTTGTGGTTAGTTACAAGGTTATTAGAGGTTAGAGGTGACGGAGGAAGTTCAACTGTCTATTTTGTAAATATTATTGTCTTTGCTAAGGCAGTTCCGGCAGCAATAGGGAATATTACTTTACGATAGCTGAAGCAGTATATGGCGCCATGAAAAAGACTACTTTTCGAAAGGATTTAGTCGGTATAATATAATAATAATAAGTTTTTTTAATATATTAAGTTTTTTTATTTCACTCAATCTTAACAAAATTTCTATGAGGTCCACCCATAAAGCAATTTAAGAATGCTTGTGCTGGGTGAGCCTCGCTCTTCCCGTAATTAATAATAAGTAATAATAGATTTATAAGATGAAGAACTCGTAACGATTCCTTGAGTCTTGGATTTAAGATAATAAAATTTTTTTCTAGCAAAGATAAAATGCAACCAGGATATCAAAAAAATCATCGACCAAAATTGATTCAATCACAAAAACACTTTAAAATCGAATAATACAACAAAATACACGCATATTTATGGTCGTAAAACAAATATATCAAAACCAAAACGAGTCAATAAAATAAAAATATCCAGATGTGCAAACTTGCTCGGTTGAACGTTGAGCGCTAATTTTTAGACTTGTCAGTCATTGTGCGATACATTTTTCCACTTGAGTCGGCACCCTCACGAGCCTCTTAACAAGATTGACCTAGGATAAGAGTTAGGAAGTGGCCGTTTGTCTGTCATTTTCCTCTTGATTGATAGAAGTAGCATGGAGGAAGTTAGAGTTACTAGAAACGTCACACTTCAAATTTAGTTTTGGTTTATATTGTGTGCTCTTTTGTTTTTAATTGTGAAACAATTTGCTAAAGACTACTACGTAATATTCTAATGAATTTTAATGAATAAATATGAGAACGATAGGTTTTTATATGACAAATGAATATCGATTTCTTTAAATATATTTAAATGAATTTCTTATAAAAACGTAGCGTTATTTTGATAAACATCAATCATGAGTTTCATAAAAAAGAACACATGAATAGTTTATATTTATATCGTATTAATTTATCGTTTTTGTCGACTTAATTACTACATTTTATCTATTATTTATTTGATGCAACGTGATAATTGTGTCATATATAAATAAAAAAGTTTATAAACCTTGATCAGGAATTTAGTAATGTTCATGACATTTTTATTTCGAACCACATGTAATCAATTTTGTGTAATTATAATAGTTTTTTTATAGAATCCTGAAAAAGAAACAGTCGAAGGCGGGTTAAAGGACTCGTTTCGGTTACTTAATCCTGTAAAGGGTAATGCTGAGTTAGTAGTTGTAATAACTGCTAACAGATGTCGCTGGTCATCTCCTTTAAGAGAATTAAGTACGGATCCTGAAATTGGCAATCGAAGGCGGGAGTCGGAGTGGCTCAATTGGAAGAGCACCGGCACGGTACGCCGGAGGTCGTGGGTTCGAGTCCCGCCTTCGACTGTTTCTTTTTCAGGATTCTATTAAATTATTAACCAGGCACTACATGGCCATTGACATTTATAAAAAATCATAATATATAATTCCCTCCTCCTAGCCAGTTTCGGCCACGGCGGCCAATCTCAACGGAGATCAGCCAGGTACGCAGGAGATATTATAGTGCACAAGTGTGTGCGCAATACACAGGTGCACTCGCTATTCCTTCACTCTCATAGTCCGGTGAGACGGCAATCCGACATGACCGGAGAGAGATCAGGCGCTGGACCAACGGCTTTACGTGCTTTCCGAGGCACGGGGGTATCACACCGCCAACTTCCTGACTCCGAGCTGCGACTGAGTAAATTTTAAGGTGGAAAAACCCAGTCACAATTTTTTTGGCTCGACCCGGGATTCGAACCCAGGACCTCAGCGCGCAAATCGTACTCGTAATGCGTACGCAATACCACTACGCCACCGAGGCAGTCGCAATAATACATAATTATAATTGGATTAATATAAGACTTTACATTTTTGTCTTATGTGTGTTTCCAATTACACATTCTCTGCTATATTTATATTTTACAGCATTTTTACCGTACTGGGTAGACCGCTATTAAATCTACGTAAACATAGTTAAGTTCTTTGTTTGAATAAGTAGATTAACTAATATATAAGAAAAAAAACTATAATATAACCAATAAGTCGACGATAGCCTAGTTGGGAATGGAACGGTCTGCCGAGACAATGCCCGGTGATTCAAAACCCAAAGCACACACCTCTGACTTTTCGAAGTTACGTGTGTATTGTTTATCGATTATCGTTCGCTTTAACGGTGAAGGAAAACAAAACCTACACACCTGAGAATTCTCCATAATGATCTCGAGGGTATGTGAAGTCTGCCAACCCGCACTAGGCCAGCGTGGTGGACTAAGTCCTAACCCCTCTCAGTAGTAGAGGAGGCCCGTGCTCAGCAGTGAGCAGAGTATTTAATACAGGGCTAATTGCAACCAATATTCTGCTGTTTTCATACAAAATCAAGACTATACGAATATATTTTTATCGTGTGGTGTTACAAAATAAAAACCTGTGATTAATCATCTAATACTCAAACAATAATATATGGTATACATTTATAAAGGTACATGTCACTTCTATTTTTTCTACCTCCTTGATCTTTTAGTACGTTCAAGCGACACGTTGCGGGCCGCGCCCAAGGCGACGTCGAGTGGCGTCCAATGAATATTAACTCCTTATTGTAAGAAAGTTACATAAACTAAGAAAACAGTTGCCTTCAGAGATGACGTCAGTGGCTGTTTGTTGAATAAATCAGGAGTTGTGACTTTTTAGCGCAGTAAACATATCGTACAAGTTGTGTACATAAATGTGCTGTTATTTTTAAACAGCACAGTTTTATAACATGACGAGACGAGTAGGTCACTCGTCAGATGACTATATACGGTTTTATTTCACATTTATTGTATTAGAACCAATTTATAGTTATAGGTAAAATGAATTGAGAACCTCCTCCTTTTTTGGAAGTCGGTAAAAAATACTGACTGCTTCGATGGCGTAGTGGTATTACGGTACGACTTCAATGTCGAGGTTTGGGGTTCGATCCCCGGGTCAAGCAAAGTGATATTGGATTTTTCTACTCAGTATCAGATATGGCGATAGGCTCGCCCCCTATCGCATCATGGGACGGAATATGCATGGCGAAAAGTGGGTGTACAGTGTACTAGTTGCGCCTCTGTCTACCCCTTCGGGGATAAAAGGCGTGAGTGTATATTATGTATGTAGGTAAAAAAAGTAATAGTCAAATCCGCTAAAAAACCTTTTTCAATTGGTATGATTTTAATGCAGGATCCTAGAAGAGACAAATTATACGCAAAGCATGATTACGCGTACAATTTGTGTTAAATTGGTAATTTGTACAGTTAGTAACACAAGACATTCTCACATCTCTAAAGTAATTAATTAAAAATTCACACAGCGGAGAGAAACCGATAGATTTTAATTAGCACTTCGCTAGCCACATCTTGTGTAGAGGCAATTAGTTTTAGAAATTTTGAGGCATTAACTGTACAAACGGTGTCTTATTTCAATAAGTAATTACTTGTTAATAAGTGAAATGCATGTAAGTATATAGACATGTAGAATGCTTTCAAATTTGTAGAGACAAGGTGTGAAGTGACAATTTGTTTAGTATGATAGTAAGACATCCAAAACCTAGGAATTGAACCCACAGCCTATATGGATCGCAATCTAAATAGGATGTCGTTATGCAAACGGGAACCAGCCCACAACAATCATTATTCCCATTAATTAATGTTTACAATATTTCTTTGTTCAAATAGTGTGTTGCATAAACACTTTATAAACTGAAGTAAACTGGACAGTTGTCACTACATGAAAGTAATAAATCTGCTACTGATGATGACATTTTTTATGGCTAACACAAGTGTAAAGATCTTGTGTGTTGGTCGTTTTTGCATAACTATGTCAATACGCTGCCAATAAACCAATGACGCGAAAGGAAGTATAAATAAATCAATGAAAATAGCTTTGTAATATGAGTAACGAGAGTGACAATATAATCTATACTAATATTATAAAGCTGAAGAGTTTGTTTGTTTGTTTGTTTGAACGCGCTAATCTCAGGAAATACTGGTTCGAATTGCAAAATTATTTTTGTGTTGAATAGACCATTTACCGAGGAAGGCTTTAGGCTACATAACATCTCGATGCAACTATTAGGAGCGAAGAAATAGTGGAAAATTTGAAAAAAACGGGGAACTTATTCACCCTTGAGGGCTTCCATTGCGTGCGCTGCGAAAACGGTCCAAGATACCAAAAATATATGTACGAAAGAATTATTCCTCTTGAAATGATCTAAAAAAATGTCCGCGACAGTATATGTCTATCTTTTAAGATTAACTCACTAGAACCGTTTTTATGGTAATCAAATTTGGTCGAAATTAATGCATTATTTCTTAAGAGTTGTATCAACGTAATAATATTAATCTTTTTCCAATGAATATGTATACGGTACATACACCAAAAAATTTTTTTTTCAATTTTTGTCTGTTCCGGCTAATCTCTGAAATGGCTGGACCGATTTTGACGGAACTTTTACTGGGAGGTAGCTGATGTAATAAGGAGTAACTTAGGCTACGTTTTATTCCGCAAAAGTATAAAGCGGGACTTTTCCCTGGAAAAACTTTTAACGCGGGCGGAGCCGCAGGCAACAGCTAGTCTATACTAATATTATAAAGCTGAAGAGTTTGTTTGAACGCGCTAATCTCAGGTACTATTGAACCGATTTTGAAAATTCTTTCACTAATAGGAAGCTACATAACTCCTGAGTGCTATAGGCTACTTTTTATCCCGGGAAAATATTTTTGTCCCGGAAAAACTTTTTCACGCGGGAGGAGCCGCGAGCACTACTAGTGATAACTATAAACCAAGGGATATATGAACGATTAAATGTCATGGTAAGGTTTTCCTTATTTTTTACTCTGAATTATCGCATATCGTTAATGGCCCTACTGCCAGTAGCCTGACACGAGTCGGCTTTTCTGGCCACACGGGTCTTTGGGGTGAACGTAGAAGGCGCTCGCAACCCTTTGAATCAAGTGACCATGCTGAGGGCAACCCACTAACGGGTTACGAACCTCAGCTCAGGACGGCCACTGAGAGAGGATGAGACATCAACGATTAGGGAAAGATTGGTTTTTAGGCCCAACCCTATTAGATTGTGTTGTCATCGGCACGCGGGCCGGAACTGCTAGGGGGGTCAGGGGGCGACGGGGAACGCGGCGAGGTCCTCGACGGCTAGGACGGAACTGCGGTATTGTGGAGTGTTGGAGTTTCAAGAACTCGTTCTTACGGCGGATGGCCAGAGTGATTTCGTTCTCTGGATCGGTTAATACGGAACGCGGCCGTCTCCATTTGGCGCGGTCGAATGGAGTAAAAGTCTGTGAGACTCGATCCTAGTGGCTGTCTCGTAAGTGCTGTTCGACCATAACAATAAACCGTAGTTCTAAACATGAAGTTTAAAGACAATATAAACACTATAAACTTTGTCCATATTTTGTATAATGAAAAATACTGGTGGTCGGTCTCTTATATGTAAGAGTCCGTCTGGGTGGGTACCACCGGTTATCTATTTCTATCGCCAAGCAGCAGTGTGCATGCACTGTTTTGTGTTTCGGTTTGAAGTACATTGAAGGCAGTGTCACTACTGGACATAATGAGACTTAACATCTTATGTCTCAGGATGACGAGCGCAGTGGAATGCCACACAGTACTTTGTAACTCAAGGAGCTGTATAGAGTTATTACTGTTTATGGGCGTAGTATCGCTTACCATCAGGCGAACGGCTTGCTCGTCTCGTCGTTCAATGCCATAAAAAAATTAAAAAAATAAGTTTTTAAAATTATGCTGCATAATTTACCCGTTAGATTATACAATCTATGGGACACTATTAATGAAAAATACAATTGCGTAAGTAGTGTACATTTTTTTACAACACTTAAATTACGTTTGCAATAAGTAAGAGAGCTAGCGATTTTGCATATTTTTAAATTACATCAGTGCTTTATGACGGTTGCTCATAAATCGTAATCCTTTCATAATTTGAAAAACGCAGGAAACATATTTTATTTGTCATTTCATACCTTTTTATGATTTACTCTTTATTTTATTGGATAAAAACGATAAAGGTGTATGTGAGAAGTGAAGGCATACCGCTAAATGTATTTGATACACACACAGTTCTGGATTAACAAATTTCATCCAGGGTACGTACATGGCACTTTTACACAGACAAAACTGCTAACTTACTAGGTTATAGTATACAACTACGTATTTCTTTATTCAAATTTGACTACAAAAGGATCAAGGGCATGTTTGCAATGAGAGCAATTGTTCAAACAATATCATACATACCGTTAATCTAATTACCATTCGCGTAATGTACCTGCACCCATGCACATAAATATGTTGACACTAAAACCATTTGGCACTACCACCGTCTACATTCTAGATAGCAACACGATATACGTTTAGAGTTATCATAAATCTATATTCCATTGAGATATTTACTTTTTTAAATTTGCTATTTGATATTTACCTAGACAATTATCACTTACTAGTAGTGCTCGCGGCGCCGCGCGCGTGAAAAAGTTTTCCGGGACAAAAATATTTTCCCTGAATAAAAAGTAGCCTATAGCACTCAGGAGTTATGTAGCTTCCTATTAGTGGAAGAATTTACAAAATCGGTTCAGTAGTTCCTGAGATTAGCGCGTTCAAACAAACAAACAAACTCTTCAGCTTTATAGTATTAGTATAGATAGTATAGATTCTACCAAAAAGTTAGTTAGGCATGTAATACAAAGCTCACAATGCTTTGTTCAAAATTATGATGTATCAACACTCAAATAGTACATCCTTAACTATACAAGTACACTCTAAGTACACTCTACAAGTAAGAGCACTACCGTATCACCAAAATAATGCCCATTTAACTTAAAAGTATAACTCCAAAGAGGAAGGTCAAAGTATCCCATTGTTCATTAATATGATGTTTGTCGATTCTAAAACAGATTTGACATCCCAAGGTATTGATTGACATCTATATTTGCCATCTGCACTTTTGTGTAAACTAGTAACATCTCAGCCTACCCCTCTAGAGATAAAAAAATAAAGTATATTAAAAATAAAGATAAAAAATGATAACATATAAATCAAATACCGAAAACTAATAGTATGAACATACTGCTATGACTATATTAGCAATTGAAATTAGAGACCGTGTTCACTATGCGTTAAGCACTGGGATAGGCCACTCATGCGTTTTAGTATTACTGTGGTATTACTATGTCGAGTATGTTGATATTTAAGGTATCAAGAAATACCGCAATTACGAAGTGGAAAATTTTAATTTGATTATGTAATATGTAGATACTTTTAGTAGACTAGGCCATAAAAGGTTTTAGATAGCTGGTTTAAGTAGAAAATTTACTAGGACATGAATGAGATTTGCATATCAAGGGATATTCCAGTCTACTATTACGAAGAGGTAAAGATTGTAGGTTTATGAGTTTGTTTGTAAGGTAGTGAGACCAAAGGAAACTCCGTTCTAAGATCTTTGCCTACGTTTCATTTTTCTTCCCTAAATGTAAGTTTATACTGAGACCAGAGAGACCAAATGAAACCCGGTTCCTAAGACGGCCCATCTTTGCCTACGTTTTTTTTTTCTTCCCTAAATGTAAGTTTATACTGAGACCTTGAATCATACATATAGAAGAGCTTTAAAATGAGCGTTTTAATATTTACTTACCTACTACTTTAATTTTTCACATAAAAATGTTATTGTTTGAAATATATTTTTATTTTTTAATGCACGCTGTGACACCTTAGAATGTGCATTTTTGTTTATTATTATTGATATATTCTTAAACTTAAGTTATTCAACTACTGCATATCCCAATAATAAACAAATGGTAAGTCAAACAAGAACTTTTGTTGAAGGAGGTATCTGTAAACCTCGTATCGGTGAAAGCTAATTCAGAAAATGTTAGGAGTAGTTATAAAAACCAAACATACATAAACCTAATGTTTATTGCAATAAAGGCCTATTTCACCTTAATGTAAAAGCAATGTATCAGGATGTTTCATGGTCACAGCAAATTAGCCCCAAAGGGTAAGTGTTCAATTAACGAGGCGTTTTTGACGCGAACATTATTGTGGGTAAATCAAAAATGTACTGCCACATTCATGAAATATACATTTCGCATATAAAAACATACATGCCACAAAAGCTAACGATTTAAGTTGTACGTTAATCTATACAGTGTTTATCTAGGCGCTGAAGTGATAGGTATAAGACAAAATAAAACAAATTCAAGTCTATTCAGTCTGTTCCATAATATGATGAACCCTAAACCAAGATATATTGAAATGGGACCACTTTGAGACCCTTATTTACTAAATAAAGAAGGAATAAAGGAAATACGCTCACAAAATTCAGAGAAATCAGTGTACATACATAAAAAATACAAACACACGAATTGAGAACCTCCTCCTTTTTTGGAAGTCGGTTAAAAATCAAGGCTTAGTCAAAATATACACAACATTATTTTGCTAGAGAGTTGATGTATAATAAGAAGCAGCTAATCTAAATCATGTATGAAACAAGTTTTATCATCGAACGAGCAGTATAAGGACAGATGGCATAAATATTTTCTACAAACCAACCTTACATTCAACTTACGATTACATGAATGTTATTAACGTTACCTTAGTAATTGCATTATCTTATGTTATTAATGTACGAGTCACCAATTTCTAAAGTATTTCATACTTTATTTATTTATTTATTTATTAACACTTTATATACAACGAGTATAAAGGCGGACTTAATGCCGAAGGCCTTTTCTACCAGTCAACCTTTGGGTGGTGCAGAGACAAAACAAGGTAGGTGTACACAACGTGAGAAAGTAGTGGACAAAACATTAATATAATAAAGACTAATAATATATATAAACGTGATACATAATGATTTTATATTTTTATGGAAACCCGAAAAAGAACAGTCGAAGGTGGGACTCGAACCCACGACCTCCGGCGTACCGTGCCGGTGTACTTTACATATTTCACTGATAGTCTAGCTGTGAATGGAACGGACTGTAGAGAAGGAAGTCGTTGGTTCAAAACCAGCATGACTTGACTTTTCGATGAGCTTACTTTTATTTTTAGACAGTTATTCCAAGTCGCTACAATATAATAAAATAAAATAACCTTATAAAAAGTACTCTTAAAGTGACAAAAGTGCACCTAAGCTCACAAACTTATAAATATAAACTAGTCGTGCTTGCGGCTCAGCCCGCGTGATAGTTTTTTCAGAATAAAACTCCCATTAGGTATATGTTCTCACAGGATAAAAATCCTACGTCTTTTTCATGGTCTTCAATTATCTCCATACCAATTTCGAAATCGGTTCAGTGGTTCAATTATGAAAGTGTAAC
This sequence comes from Lapara coniferarum, assembly GCA_949316025.1. NCBI lineage: Eukaryota > Metazoa > Arthropoda > Insecta > Lepidoptera > Sphingidae > Lapara > Lapara coniferarum. The sequence continues at coordinate 14,726,010 of OX438925.1, read as the reverse complement.
AGACAAACAGAAAGAGCTACATTCGCATTTACAATCATGGATTAAAACAAAAACTCATCATTCAATCCTCTAAAAGAAAGGAGCCTAATAACATAATGAATATTTGCGAGTTCCACCTGTCAAAGTACCGTAACTAAAATTCAGCGCCAGAAACGAACCGGTACAGCCTGCTTGTTGTGATATTGGCACATTTTTTTTGTCTATTCCGTTTCAGATCTGTGCTGATCTAGTAACCAACTCATTATAATAACATCTAGATAGTGCTTGTTTGAAATCACAGGATTCATTTAGTATTATTCATTTACACTTGATAAAATCTTAATCAGGTCTAATCTTATGGGTGTTTTGTATCAGTCAAGAATTAATGATTTAGATATATGAATAGTATAATCTAAGCTTATATTTTTGTAAGCCAATGCAATGCAACCAAAGGTGTATTATATACTGCCCACTACTGAGCACGGGCCTCCTATACAACTATTTTTGTAATAACTTATATTTTTCTCCTTACAGAAGCTAGTCAAACGAACGAGATCTTCTAATGGTAAATAGCCTCAACGCCCATAAATATTGTATACAAAAGGTTTTTATGAGCCTAAACAATCTACCCACATTTTTGAGTTTAACATCACTGATTCTTTTGGCCTAAACTGGCTCAAGGTTTTCACTCATTAAAACTAAAATGGAATCATATAAATCAAATATCATAAATATTTTATGCCGCAGTGTTGGCAACTCGATTGGGTAACTAACTAATTTAGCAAGATATATTAGCCCAAATTGACAACTTTCTTGGACAAAATACACGTGCTATAATTTATTAACACTATTGTACTATCTCGGGTGGTGGACTATGGCCTAAACCCCCTCAAGAGCCGAGGATCGTGTGCAGCAGGGGGCAGTAAATAATACAGGGAATAATTATAACTTGGCACGGTAAAGTGAGCTTTATATTAAGTACTGTGCAGGGGTGTTTTTCATGTAGCATTTTTTTTTTAATACGGTATGATATACTTCAGAACACAGTGTTAAAAGATTAATTAAGTAGCTAGAACATTATGTACGACTCACCGCACGTTGCATGTCTTACACTTCCAACATAATGTCTCATGACATACCTACTGACCACAATAAAAACTGCTTTATATGACCGCCGTCATTTTATTTCGACATACATTACATACATAAATGTCTACGTGAGAATTACCCCCAGATAATAATAAACAACGGGAGGTGTTGCGTCGCTCAAAATTCTCTAGAATGATGCCACTCTATCTAATTAACCTGCTTGATATTAAATAAGGTCGTGTAAAATAATTTAAAACAGATAGATGTCTATCGCAGTGACTGGGCAAAAAGCAAGGCTAAGCTTATTATGATAACAGATATTTTTCGCAGCGTGGATAAACACAGACAAAATAGCATGCTTCTTATTAGCATGTGCATTCCATTATCCATTAAAGGGGATTTTCTAGACGCAATTATGAAATCATGTGTTTGCTCCTTGAGTATCCTTTTAGATAAAAGATAAAAATAATTATTTCGTAAAACATTTTCAACTAGCCTCAATAAAAGCTACATAAAAACGTACAAAATTCGAGGAAAATAATTTTCCTTTAACGAAATTTAGGAGCTGAATGAGATCAAAGGAAAATAGTATGAGGTAAGCGTCCCACGTGTTATTTATTATCTTCCTTTATAGTATAAATAGTGAAAAAAAATACCATATCAGAAAACAACAAACATGTCCACTTAGTAGGAAACAAAAAAGTTGTACCCAGTAAGTTTGACAATAGATATGCTTGTTACTTTTAATATAATGAAAAATACATAACTAAAATCATACTGACTGCCTCGGTGGCGTAGTTGTATTACAGTACGCCTGCAAAGCTGAGGTCTCGGGTTCGATCCCCGGGTCGGGCAAAGTGATATTGAGTTTTTCTATTCAGTATCAGCTCGGAGTCTGGAATTTGTGCCCGATATGGCGATAGGCTCGCCCCCTATCACATCATGGGACGGAATAATGGCGAAAAGTGGGTGCACTAGTTGCGCCTCTGCCTACCCCTTCGGGGATAACAGGCGTGAGTGTGTATGTATGTAAAATCATACTGAAATAACATAATTACTGAAAGCAAAACTTTGGAGTATCTAATAGTAGCCAGTAACAAGTGCGATGGTATCCAGGGTAGGCATAGCGGTTGTCAAGCTACTACAATTTTATTTTATGTTAGTTAATCTGCCACATACGGCTGCACTACGGAAGAGGTCATAGTTGTGTGTATTATTTGTAGCATTTAAATTAAATTTTTGCTAGTAATGCTACTAGGGTAAAGCTCGCAACCATCCAGAGGGACTTAATTCGAAATAATGATTTTTTTCTCGTTTGCAACATAAAAATGGAAATCATGAATTTTGGACGCACGAATAGAGAGTGTCGCATGCGATGTAACGCTCATTGAAAGTTCTTTAGGGACAGATAAATTAACAATAGGTACACAATATGATACGTTGAACATAAGAAAACACTTTTTAAATATGACATTCGCTGAAATATTTATTTAATTCGACATATATTATTATATCTGTGGGCTAAAATTTCTATCAGTAGAGTATTACTTGTCAAGGACGCAACATCTCCTTTCCGTCACCGTTTTATTTGAATGAGCACTCACTTACTGTCACTTAAAATGAGACGCAGCGTTTATTATACATGTCAGTACAATAAAAAACCTTTAAGCGATAATAAATTCAATGGAACACGTGTCAAGAAACATTATTCAACCGATAAGCTGAAAACTTGTTGAGGCGTCTCTGTACACTTGACGTTCTAGTATTATCAAAATTCGCAGAACCACAGGAGTGAAAGTTTGTCGTAAGCGACAACTGTCATCGTACTATGTCGCACATAGAAAGTACTGAGTTTACCTAGAATCCTAGGATTACAATGGGGCTGATGAAACCTTGCCATGAGTAGGCTGCAAATAGTTTTTAAAATGTTTTTTAAAACCAGTTTTATGAGGACAAAACATTTATATTTTAACTGCACGGCCTCGGTACCATCTTTGTAATAAAACTGACAAAAGATAATTATGTGGAATACCGACTTGCACAATATAAAATAAATGGAAATAACTACCAATGAATTTACGTAAACATCCTTTTATCTTTTGTATAATTTTTCTGAGTTTCTTCTGTCGGTGGCTGCGTAAACTCCGTTGGTATTAAAAAAAGGCCAGTACAGAGAGATGAAGTATGTTTTGTATTAGGGAAAACATATAAAACATCAAAGCCGTAGTGTTCGAAATTAGCCCTTTCAATAAATCTGTATTTCCCAATAATCACACTCAATGCAATAAAGTAGTAACACTTTTTGGAAATCGTAACATAGTAGTACAGTCCAAGAGCTACGCGTGCCATCGTAAATATACATATATACATACACACTTATCCCTTTTATCCCCGAAGGGGTAGGCAGAGGCGCAACTAGTGCACCCACTTTTCGCCGTGCGAATTCCGTCCCATGTCATAGAGGGCGAGCCTGTCGCCATATCGGATACAAATTCTTCACTTTAGGCTGAGATTGAGTAGAAAAACCCAATATCACTTTGTCCGACCTGGGAATCGAACCCGAGACCTCAGCATTGCAGTCGTCCCGTAATACAACTACGCCATCGAGGCAGTCAATAATTATCACGGATAATTATATAAAAAAGTAAAATATCAGATTACACTTTATGAACTTAAGAATACTAGAAGACCTCCGACAACACTAATTGACCTTTATTTTAATTTCGCTAATTATAATTAGGTTCGTCTTCTCCAATAAATACGATGTTTAAGCAAGTACGCTGTCACACAAAATGTACTCATTATTTTTAAAATTGTACAATCCTACTAATATTATAAAGGCGAAAGTTTTTAAGAATGTATGGATGTTTGGATGTTTGGATGTATGGATGTTTGTTCCTCTTTTACGCAAAAACTAATTAACGGATTTCGATGAAATTTGGTACACGGGTAGATCATGTTCTGGATTAACACATAGGCTACTTTTTATCCCGGGAAAACATAAAGCGGGACTTTTATCCCGGAAAAACTTTTTAACGCAGGCGGAGCCGCGGGCAAAAGCTAGTGATTTAATAAAATATCGCGACAATCTACAAAAAAAGTTTTTTTTTAAGAAAAGTTAGACTGGGGAACTATAAAAATCACGAGTGCTGCGGAAAAAATATTAAAATACAGCACTCGAAAAAAGACGAAAGAGAAAAATCTTAAGATATCTATTACAATCATATTATGATTAAAGACTTCATATTGCCAAATAAAATAAACATCAATCAATACTACTTCTGGTCCTAAATATACATTGTTATCTTAAACAATTATACAAGTAAACCAGTTTACGATAACATCTAGCACACGATCTTATCGAATCCTTAACCCCGTATTCTAATTGAAATCTACCTTAACGTTACAGCTTTGCAAAAATCAAACATGTTCTTACAATAACAGTATACTATTTTTTTTTTTCGGAAAACTTACAGCTAACATGTACAATATTGATACAAAGTAAGTAAAAGAAGGCCATTTACAAGTAGAACAATATGTAAAAGGTAAGGGTCGGTTAAGATACATTTTATATAAAAATACAAAAAAATCGGATCGTAAATTATTAGCACAGAAAAAAAACGGAAAATACAAACGGATATTAAGCTACTTATACGATTTATTCACATATACAAAGATTCTTTAGGCTCCGCGCAGTCGCTGTAAATTTGTTGACCACTACTAAGAAATTTACGGTTGCTGGTTACTAAAATTACTGAAAAAACTGTCAGGTAGTTGCTTCTCGAAAATATTTTTATGGCGTCTGCGCGACGCCTTATTGAATAGCGTTTTTGTCAATTCTCATTCGTATTAAAGGTCTTTTGAGCGTAATAACGTACGTAAACTGAAACAGGTGATTTCCATTCAATCTTTATTTTGAACAAGTATAAATTTGTCGAATAGAAGAAAGCAAGTGTGATAAAAAAATGTAATTGTGCATTATATAACGTTCAATAATCTAGAAACAGAAATGGATCAACAAACACTCAATACATTGAATATACCCTTTCTGACATAGTCTCGTGAACATATTATCATTCACGACTCTGTTAAATGAATGAAATGAAATGAAATGAAATTAAAATCCTTTTGTCCCTCTAATTTATTGGACGGGTGACCTTGTTTACGTTTCTCCGGTCCAAAGTAGTCTGGCCGGCTCCGAAACATGACGCATATATAGGGCTGCCATCATCTAAATTGCCGACGCCGGATAAACACGGCAAAAATCCCGGACATTTGGGCCAAATATGGGTATTTCCCCGGACACCTCTGAAAAAATATTTTGCCGTTCCTTCTTGAATGCGGGGAAATGCATGAAGTTTTAACCAAGATTTATTTCAATTTGTCGCTCATCTATAAAAAATGGATTTCCCCTGACAACAAAAGTGTCCGGGTTTTGCCCGGACAATTTTTAAAACCCCGTCCGGACGGCCCCCGGACGCCCTTCAAACTAGGACAAATCCGGGGAAATCCGGACGGATGGCAGCCCTACGCATATAGTAACTAAGGGTTTATTATCTTATTTATTATAAAAATTAACTATTAAATAGGTGTGTTTACCAGCTTTTGACTATGGAGAGAATATCTAAATCTCAAGATACGTCCGTATCTAAAATTTCGACTATTTCAGTCATCTCTTCATAGCGATTATTTAAAAAATAATCTGATCTGATTAATTTATCGTAGGCGACTTTTTGTACCAATAACCAATCATTTTCGTTAGTTAGTTTCAAGCACAATTTTGATTGAAAACGGCAACAAATTTGAGTCTCCATACAACAAATTTTCTGAAACAGACGTTAGAACTTGGGGGATAGATTGAAATTAAAAAAAGATATGAAAAATCTGGCTCGTTTAGTCCATTAGTGTTGATTGATATAGTCACGATGAAGAGATGACTGAGGCCTGTATTAATAAATTAATCTCAAGTTTGAGTTACATCTCAAGTAGACATAATGTATGAAGAGTTCAATACATTATGTCTACTTGAGATGTAACTCAAACTTGAGATTGATTTATTAATACCGCCATGAAATAGTCGAAATTTTAGATACGACCTCTTTAAAGAGGAACTAGAATGGCATCGATTTGTCGAGCTTCCGCAAAGCTTATAGAGCTTGAAATTTAATAGTGCACAAGTTATTTAGTGAGAATTACTTCCCAGATGGCGCAAGTGCGTATTGTAGTGCTTTTCCAGTTGAACTACTAAAATATGGCAACACAGCTGTACTACCATTTAAAATCGTTTACCATTCGCCTTTCAGTCAAATTTCGTTCTTACGAAATTAAGTCGAAGACCAATGATAATTCTGTTAAGAAACTTAAAGTTAAGATAAGGAAATATTGACCACGACTCATAACTACTTGACGTGTGTTACAGATTTATAGATACGGCTCTGCGAATCAAATTCATACGGTTATTAATACCGTCTAATTTAAGAGTCAAAACAAGCGTTTGATTATACTGCCAATGACTAAAACTTTTTAACAAAAAATTAAACCGCCTTCAAAAACGACTAAAAAGCTAAGAACCAAAAAATAATTTAATAGTGAATAAATATACGATAGCATTACTTATGTACTGGTAACCAATTTTGGAGTCAGTGCTTTCAAAATTAAACATTGTATTCGCATATTTATTAATGTATCTATCTAGCTTAGCTAGTAATTTTAATTAGGCACCGACTCCAAAATTGGTTACCAGTACATAAGTAATGCTATCGTATATTTATTCACTATTAAATTATTTTTTGGTTTTTAGTTTTTTTAGTCGTTTTTGAAGGCGGTTTAATTTTTTGTTAAAAAGTTTTTATTTGTTGCTTTTTAGTGTTAGTAAGAAATATACCGCCTCAATGGCGTAGTTGTATTGCGCACGCGATACGACTATCGCGCGTGTTACGCCTCTGCCTACCCCTGAAAACGTAAAAGGCGTGATGTTATTTACGCGAAAACACTAAACAATAAATTACTTAATAAGATTTGAGAAAAAAAAACGATGTGTGGGCCTATAAAATTTGAGGGTTGCCAGTTTCTCCAGGATCCAATCATCAGATCCTGACTTGGTGACTATGGGACCATTTCAGAAGTATCTCCTTTCGAACAAAAAAACAATTTTGAAAATCGGTCCACAATTGGCGGAGTAATCGCGTAACATACACACAAAAAAAAAACATACAGGCGAATTGAGAACCTCCTCCTTTTTTTGAAGTCGGTTAAAAATGTTGATTAGTAGGCCACTTGCTTATTACAAAAACATTTACACAAAAGGCAGCAAATCAATAAGTAATAACATAAACGACAAATTAATGTAAAAAACATATTAAAGGCGAACTAGGTTTCAAGGATTTACTAGAAGGTATCCGATATATTTTTATGCCGAACATAACTCAGTGCGTGACCTAGTAACGTTTAGTGCAAACATTTACTTCAATTATGATTATTATGATTTTGTTTGTCATTAATACATGGTCACTGACTACACTTGGCACGTATTGTGTTGTGGGAGATTAACTAAAAATATACTTCATTTAAACTTTATTGATCAGTCACTACATAGTATAAAACAAAGTCGCTTCCCGCTGTCTATCCCTATGTATGCTTAGATCTTCAAAACTACGCAACGGATTTTGATGCGGTTTTTTAATAGATAGAGTTATTCAAGAAGTCACTACATAGTATAAAACAAAGTCGCTTCCCGCTGTCTATCCCTATGTATGCTTAGATCTTCAAAACTACGCAACGGATTTTGATGCGGTTTTTTAATAGATAGAGTTATTCAAGAGAAAGGTTTATATGTATAATTTATCCCAGGGAAATATAAAGCGGAACTTTGATCCCGGAACAACTCATTCACGCGGGCGAACCCGCGAGCAGAAGTCTCGTCCTAGTAATATTATAAAGGCGAAAGTTTGTAAGAATGTCTGGATGTACGGATGTTTGTTACTCTTTCACGCAAAAACTACTGAACGGATTGCGATGAAATTTGGCACACGGGTAGATCATGTCCTGGATTAACACATAGGCTACATTTTATCCCAGGAAAATATAAAACGGGACTTTTATCCCGGAAAAACTCATTCACGCGGGCGAACCCGCGAGCAGAAGTCTAGTCCTAGTAATATTATAAAGGCGAAAGTTTGTAAGAATGTCTGGATGTACGGATGTTTGTTACTCTTTCACGCAAAAACTACTGAACGGATTGCGATGAAATTTGGCACACGGGTAGATCATGTCCTGGATTAACACATAGGCTACATTTTATCCCAGGAAAATATAAAGCGGGACTTTTATCCCGGAAAAACTCATTCACGCGGGCGGAGCCGCGGGCAAAAGCTAGTCTATTATATAACACTAGCTTTTTCCCGCGGCTCCGCCTGCGTGAATGAGTTTTTCCGGGATAAAAGTCCCGCTTTATGTTTTCCCGGGATAAAAAGTAGCCTATCTGTTAATCCAGGACATGATCTACCCGTGTGCCAAATTTCATCGAAATCCGTTCAATAGTTTTTGCGTGAAAGAGGAACAAACATCCATACATCCAAACATCCATACATTCTTACAAACTTTCGCCTTTATAATATTAATAGGATTTTTCTATTGCCTTTCTCGACAATGAAAAACTCTGAATCAAATAATCACAACACAAAAAGTTATTCACATGGACTTAATATAATAACTATATAGTTATTATATTAAATCCATGGTTATTAAGGTATGCATCAATAAATGCACGTAGACTTTGGTTGATATTTAGGTAATACGTATTAATACGAGGTATCCTTAATTAATGACACTGCATGTAGTTTAATATTAAACTTATTTTCTGCAAGAAATAGGTCACAAAATACCAATATTGATTACTAGTTTTTCCTCGCGGCTTCGGTCGCGTGAGAGTTTTACCGGGATAAAATTCCTGCTATACATTTTCCCAGGACAAAATGTTACTTAAAATCTTTCTCAAACTATCTCCATGCTAAATTTCATCAAAATCAGTTTGATAGTTTTTTTTTTAGTTTATCGCATACAGAGGCGGCGGTGACTTCGTTTGATACTATGTAAAGACATAAACGTCACTTGATTCCTGTTCCTTATTATAACTATAACGTAAGTCACATAACACTTAATTTTAATAATCCTACAAATTGGCAATTATTAAGCAACACAAACTCGCCAACGGCGAGATTTGTTATTTAAATCCGCAAAGAACTGACCCCCTAACCTTAGACTTATGTCACCACAGTTTCGCAAATCGCAGCTTTCTTAATAACTAAGGCTTGACTTGCATATTATAATTTGCGCTAGGAAATGTTAACTGCACAGTTGTTTTTGACAAATGTGTAGATGTTTATGCAGTAACTAAAGGTAATTGTTCATCTATTACGTAGGAATAATAGGTACATTGTAATTTTTATGAAATTTACCAAATTATCTGCGGTATTATTTAAAGCATATTAATGTAATACATTAAGACTTAAGGACGCCCTCCGGCCAGGTGGGATGACGATCTGCGAAAGACTGCAGGTAGATGCTGGATGCGGCAAGCTGAAGACAGGGCGCTATGGCGCTCATTAGGGGAGGCCTATATCCAGCGGTGGACTGATAAAAGCTGATGATGATGATGATTAAGACTATTTATAATATTTTAATGGTATGCAAAGAAAATTGATCTTTCTGTCAATAAAAAATAATCTGAATCGTCTAAGTAGTTCCAAAGATAATTCCTTACATACAAACTATAATTACCACTTCATAACATTATTGTAAACGACAATGTCGCTCTGAGCGTTAGAACTACGCTCAAGATCGGCTGTCTATCCCCAGTAAGGTCTGCTAATGTAAATACAAAGGCCATTCTACACTTAACAATAGATTCGCAAACACTCAAGTGGCAATGACTGACCATCGGGGAACATAATACATACATACGTACGTACGTACAAGTATGTAGAGACATAATATCGCACTCCTAGATCAAAACTGTAACAACTCAAAGAGGGTCATTATTCAGGAAACGAAAAAAACTTATAACTGCGTTTTTTGTTCGAAAAGTAATAGAATTCAATTGAATTCTATATATTACTTAGCTTGTGAAATCGTACTTTCGAAATGTAGGGGTTATAGTACAATGATTTTTATCAAAAATCGCTGTTTTTGAATTGTTACACTTTAGCGTGATGACTATGTAAAAAAAAGAAACGCCATTTTGACTTGAATCAGTTTTATTGAATCATTTTGAGTTATACTTATTTACTACAAGAAAAATAAAAACAATTATTCAAACAAAAGAGTTCTAAAAGAGTGGGAATACTCCTCAAACCTGCAAACTATTAATAAACTTCACTTATAAATTAATTAGGTGTTACCACTAATTAATAAAGAAACATCCAAAATTAAAAGTTAACAAGAATTGAGATATTAGCCTCTCATAATTAAAAACATCTAAACCTAACATTAATTATAAATCTTCCAATGTAGTAAAACTTATTATAAATCACAAAAATCAGTCTAAAAAACAAATCAGGCTAAAATCTAATGTAAGCCTTGTAATATTAAAAAATGACACATCTTACAAATGCAAATAAAAGAATTAACAAATAATACAAATAGTTGACATTATTTTAGGAATTGGTACCTATAAGAATAAGATTTTTACAAAACTTCTTACAGAACTAATTGGGATGGCATATTTGAGATCAACAATTATTAAAAACCTCTACCCCTTGTAATCAAAACACAATATTTAAAAATTATCGCTAAACTATAATAATTTTAAGAAACCAAAATAAATTCTCAAAGAATAGTAAATCTTAGGCTATAGGAACTTACATAAAAGGCACGTCAGAATTATTTTAAAGAGCAGAATATTTTCCAAATTAATCAGTTAATATTAATCACATTTTTAAAATAAGAATCTATATACTGTTGTGGGATAGCGTTTTTGGTTATAAGTTCCTTAATATCTTTTACTTTTGCTTCAGAGACAGGTATTTTTTGAGAGTAAGCTTGTTTAAGACCCGTAAAAACTATCTGATCGTCTTTGGTTCGGCGTTTGCGCACAGAAACCTTTTTATAGTCTTCATCTGAAAATGAGGTTTTATAAAAAAATGCTCCTGGATTCTCCTTTTCTACTCTTAAGACTTTTATATCTTGCCATTTGACTTGGTTACGATCTTCATCCAAATTAAAATTAGTTCCCCACTCTTCTTGTAACATTTTCGTGTCGTAAAATTGTTCATGTGTCATCTCTTCTACTTGGTAAGGACTTCCGGTTTTTTTCGCTGTCCGAATCAAAGTACAATACTGTTGCGGGGTATATATCGGGCCTGATTTTATGTGTCTTTTGATCTGTTTCTCTATAACGCTGTGAACATTGTCACCCTCATTTTGAGAATGACCACGTATAAGAAATTTATGTGTTATTGATTTTACTCTTTTAGTAACAACAGCATAAGCATAGGCAGATAGTAAGTATTTATTTTTCTGCTGTCCACCACAGTTATCAGAATAGAAAATAATCTCAATGTCTTTATCTGGATGTTTTTGTAATAAAGTGTCAATATACCGCAAAACACAAGAGCTTATTTCCACAGCACCCCTTTTACCTTCTATCTCATCCCAAAAAAAACAAATTACGTTTTGTGCTCTCAAATCACTTATAGTGAAATTTAAACAATTAATCCGAGATTTATAGAAAAACAATGAAACCTGACCCTTTGGAACTTGCATAACTGCTTGTAAGTCATATACAGCTACGATAACTCCATCATTTCTATTCTTGTCTTTTTCTTTGTGGTCCCTTGCTAAATTTTTTTCTAGTAGATGTTGTTCATAATTCTCTCGTAAATTATTTTTTTCTTCATCATTAGCATTTTTAAAACCCTCACAAAGGTCACACAGATCTTTTTTTGGAATATAAAAACCGAGATTAAATTCAGTATTGAATATTCTATTAAAAGTTGAATTCGTGGCGAAAGATAACTGTTTAAGTTCACGAACTTCTTTGTAGTCGCGATATAAATCAGCAAGAGATTTGTCACTGCAAATAAATTCTCTTGACGTTTGTGCCCTCAAGTAATGGGACTCAATTCTAGGGATACTGTTAATGAACTCTGTAACACTGTCTTTAATTCCTTGATCAATTTTCATTTGATTACCGTGTTTGCCTCTAAAATCAGTAGCGACAATGCCATTTTCATTTTTTTTAGCCAGTGCAGTTGTGATACTCGTATTACTCAAATCGAGCGTTGCTTTAAAAAAAGAATTACAAACGCGGATCTTATTGCCAGCTACTTCAAAATAAAAGGCTCTATTAAGATTTCTAAACTCCTGTGTACAAGAATATCTATACTTTGGTTTGATTTCTTGAGTATGTCTGATTATGTACTCCCTCTGTCTCTGTAGATCTGCTAGGCCCCAATAACCATCAAAGATGTTTTGTCTTGTTTCTTCGTTGATTTTCAAACTACAACGTTGTCTACAACCTTCTCCGCATGCCGGGCGAACTTTTCTTTCATTAAAAACTTTCTTGCTCTTTGATAGAGATTGGTATGACTTACCAGAATTCCTCAGAACTTTCGAAATATTTGCTTTCCATGTGGATTCTCTTCTTAACTTCTTCTTTCCTCTTTTTACTTCTTCATTTGTCTGATCATTGCTCAATTCATTGCCAACGTGACACTGTGGTTGTACAGTAGGATTATTAACATCCCTAAACTCAGTATCAACATCATTTTGAGTCTGAAGCTGTCCAACAGTATCAATTATCGCCATAGATTCAATTGGAACAACGTTTTGGCTTCTAGACTGAGCTAGAGTGTCAGTGGTTTCAGTTTCAGAATCACTACTGCTACTAGAAACGTCTCTAGAATTAGAAGGGTTTGATGACGAAGTCTCACTTGAAGATGAAGATGATGGGATTATTTTACGGGGAAGCTTCTTCTTCTTTTTACGAATATAAGTTGGATCTGTATCAGAGTCTTCAATAAAACTTTCTTCACTTGAAGATATGGCTAAATCGTTTTCAATTTGTCTACTATGAGCTTGATTAGTCATTATAATAGCGTTTAATGGAATATTTTCTTTGTTTATTTGTGCTTCTGTATGTGAATTTGTAGTTAAATCTTCATTATTAGCTGATACCAAGTTTTCTTTATACTTTTCATTAACAATATTGACGAGAAATCTGCCTCTCTTCATGTTTATCTGAAATAGAGAAAAGTAAATTATTGTAAATTATAATGATCCAGCAATAGTGAGTTAACTCAAAAAAATCCTTTAATACAGCGGAATTAAGAGTTTTATCAAGAAAACTTCAATAGAAATCGACAATATTTATGATTACATTCACGATTTTAATTCGATGCATGAAGAATATTAATCATTTTATATAGAAAAATATCAATTTAAATTAGTTTCAACAATACTAAGACAACTCGAAATTTACATGTTGATCCATCAAAACTAAGTCAAATCTAAATAGTAATTAAATATTTACGTACCTTTTCAAACAAAACTGGAACAAGTCAAAATATCCTTAAGAAATATTGCACACCGATTCACCAATACCGTAACAATTCTAATTAACTTACTCTAATTAACTCATTCAATTCAACAAAACTGTAACAATTCAAAATGTCCGCGTTTTCGATCATCGTAATACGTGCTCTCGTGGTGACTAGTGAAGGTCAACTAACAATAAACTTGTTTAGGTGGGGGGGTCACGGGCACTATGATTCAACAATAGAAAGTCAACGCCATCTAGTATTTTTTTTTGAAGCAATATTGTTCCGGTTATGTCGGGATAGTTGCGTATGATCACCGGGCATTCGAATACAAGAATAACTCTAAATAAACGAATTTTGAGTTGTTACAGTTTTGATCTAGGAGTGCGATATGTTGATGATCCTCGTGTCAAGCTATTGAAATTAAGAAAAATAATGTGATTCTGGTATGCCCGCCTTGATACCTTAGATGTACTGTTTGCGCTGTATGACACCACTCTGGCGTCCCGGGTTCGAATACCGGGTCATGCAATATGAATTTAGGTTTTTTCTCAGGATCAGCCCGGAGTCTAAAATTTGTGCCCTTTGGTATAGCCTCACCCCCTATCACATCATGGGACGGATACGTACGTCGCATTTTGGGTGCACTAGTTGCGCCTCTGCCTACCCCTTCGGGGGTAAAGGGCGTGAGTATGCGTGTATTGGTGTATAATACATCTGATGAGAATTCAGAAGTTTGTTGCTGTCAGAATAGATTCTTTTATAGATTTTATCCATAATATCTAATATGAAATAATATTACATTGCTAATTTCTTCGTAGTCGTGCAATCTTAAGAGTGGTCGAGGTTATGTTTGAGACAATTAAGGAATTTGAGTTTTTGTGATGCCAAGTACCTATATTAAACTTAATTATATGTATAGAAGCAACCTCTTCATTATAAATGATACCAACCGTTATACAACATGGACTCGATAATTTAAATTCCATCAAGCTTTTTTCGTTCACAATAATTTATTCTATCAAAGATATTTCCCGTATGAGTGATAAACCATAATTATACATACCTCTATCCTATATGGGTAAGCAGATTGGTCTGTGGTAGGCAGACTATGAATTGCCACTTATGCTCATTATAAATAATGCAGTTGATAAATGGATCTAACGATTGGCACAAGAATGATCGAAAAAACGTCCATGTTTTTAATGTCTATGTTTAATGCATATAATTTTAAGGTATTTTTAATTAAGAAAATTATATGATTACTAAAGTACATACAGACAGATATACCTCCGAATCTGAGGCCACACTTAACATCTTTATCCCATTAGAACTGTATAGCTATTTAAAAATATTGCATTAAATCTCAACTATCAAAACTCAGATCCTAATGCCCTTATAGTACATTGTTGCTCTAAATTTACGCTTTCCTCTTTTCTTCTTAATGCATTGAATGACGAAACAATTATGCCATTCGCCTGATGGTAAGCTATACGACCACTCATAAACTGTAGCTACGCCATTCAGCACCTTGAGTTACATAGTACTTTTTGTCATTCCACTGCGCTCGTCATCCTCAGACATAAGATGTTAAGTCTCATTATGTCCAGTAGTTACACTGGCTACAATGTTCTTCAAAACAGAACACAACAGTGCATGCATACTGCTGCTTGGCGGTAGAAATAGATATTGCGGTGGTACCCACCCAGACGGTCTCTTACATATGAAAGGCATACCACCAGTAACTGCCCCTACGCTTTTGTCTAAATATTCTCCAACATTAACGACATTAAGGCTAATGTAGCTAAGGCATTATAGGTTTCAATTACTACCATCACATGGAGGCTAGTCTAGTCAAATACCAGTAATTAAGGATGAAGGATGAAAAAAGTGGATGTGACGTGTAGTCATAAAACACGGTGTTTTACTAAAAAATCTAACATTATCCATTCAAATATTCTCAGTATGATAGCTGCTATTTCGCTCAAGTCTTAATTATTGAGCGGTAGACTGTCGCGGTGGTGGGATGGCGAGGTGTTGGGGTACAACAGCTGTATTGAGGTCTCGGATTTGATTCCCAGGTATATTGATATTAGGTTTCCAGATCATTATTAATCCGAAGTCTGGAATGTTTGCCTGATATGGCGATAGGCTAGCCCTTTATCATATCACTAGCTTTTGCCCACGGCTTCGCCCGCGTTATTAAGTTTTTCCGGGCTAAAAGTACATAAAAACCTTCCCGTTGAATCACTCTATGACTATGACGTTGATACAACTCTTAACAAATAATGCATTAATTTCGACCAAATTTGATTACCATAAAAACGGTTCTAGTGAGTTAATCTTAAAAGATAGACATATACTGTCGCGGACATTTTTTTAGATCATTTCAAGAGGAATAATTCTTTCATACATATATTTTTGGTATCTTGAACCGTTTTCGCAGTGCACGCAATGGAAGCCCTCAAGGATGAATAATTTTCCCCGTTTTCTTTCACATTTTCCATTATTTCTTCGCTCCTAATTGTTGCATCATGATGTTATATAGCCTATAGCCTTCCTCGATAAATGGTCTATTCAACACAAAAAGAATTTTTCAATTCGAACCAGTAGTTCCTGAGATTAGCGCGTTCAAACAAACAAACAAACAAACAAACTCTTCAGCTTTATAATATTAGTATAGATGAGACGGAATGCATTCTGTAGCAAAAAAAATAGTGTACATACCTAATTGCGCTTCGACCTCCTTCAGATAAAAACTGTGTGTGTGTGTGTGTGTGTGTGTGTGTGTGTGTGTGAACTGAGAGGTGTAAAATTAAATGGAACCTAAATTTTGTTGAATGAGTAGGTACTTCCTTTGGCGGAGTGACATCACGTGTCCCTTTATAGTATTCTTGTAAAATGATCTCACTTTGTTTTCATTTTCGTGTTGTAAAACATCTAAACACCAGTTTTATTTCAATTTGTTTATTACTTAATGAGACCATAAATTTTATCTTGTTACAATTGTAATTGTTAAGAAATGTATTGATTATTAAAACACACAATTTATGATTTTTATGATGATAAAGTATTTATTAAGGCCATAAATTTGAAAAGCGAATACACAGGCCGAAATAGATTAAAAATATGTAGCTCGGTTTATTTATTGTGCTTATAAGTCAACATGTGCATCTTACTGGTGATATCATAAAAGAAAAAAAAATGCCGACCGACCAGGGATATTTATCTCTTGCCAATCGACATTATTTTTGGGCTTCACTTCATTTACTATCAGATGCAGTGCAGCTACTTTGTCGAGCCATCGATAAAAAAAAGAAGTAAAAAAACCTTTTCGTATACAGTCCTAAATAATATTAGTGAGTCATATACTTTTACAAATCAATGAAATCTCAAATAAAGGTGCAAATGTTTACATTATTCATAAAAAAATTAGCTGAGGTCTAGGGTTCAATCCCCGGGTCGGGCAAAGTGATATTGAGTTTTTCTATTCAGTATCAGCTCGGAGTCTGGAATTTTTGCCCAATATGGTGTTAGGCTCACCCCCTATCACACCATGGGACGGAATAATGGCGAAAAGTGGGTGCACTAGTTGCGCCTCTGCCTACCCCTTCGGGGATAAAAGGCGTGAGTGTATATGTATATGTATGTAAATAAACCATTTCGGAATTTATTAAATGTAAAAAACGCGCAATAAAGCAGCACGAACCGTTGCAGTTAATTACCAAAACCGTAATTTCATTGTTAATTCTACCCGGAGAAGCCCGAAAACCTGTTCAATTTTACTCTGGAATATTGAGTTTTTTGCAATATAGAACGAAAAGTTGTATCGGTTAATAATCTTTATGTAAAAGACGATTATGTATAAACATTTATGAATAACTAGCTTTTGCCCGCGGCTCCGCCCGCATTAAAAAGTTTTTCCGGGATAAAAGTCCCGGTTTATATTTTGCCGGGATAAAAAGTAGCCTATGTGTTAATCCAGGACATGATCTACCCGTGTGCCAAATTTCATCGAAATCCGTTCAGTAGTTTTTTCGTGAAAGAGGAACAAACATCCTTACATCCATACATCCAAACATCCAAACATCCATACATTCTTACAAACTTTCGCCTTTATAATATTAGTAGGATTAGAAATTAACAAATACCTATAATCAATTCAAAACCAAAAATGCAGTTTTTACCAAAAATGCGTTTTTTAAACGCGTATCATGTTTATTCTTGGTAGGTACATTTAGCATAAAAAATAAATATCATTTTTGCGTCGTAGATATTTTTAGATTATTGAAATAATCTGGTTATTGATGAGCATGTTGCCTTTAGACTACTTCGGTGGCGTAGTTGTATTACGGTACGACGGCAGTGCTGAGGTGTCGCTTTCGATCCCCGAGTCAGTATCAGCCCGGAGTCTGGAATTTGTGCCCGATATGGCGATAGGTTCGCCCCCTATCACATCATGGGACGGAATATGCATGGCGAAAAGTGAGTGCACTAGTTACGCCTCTGCCTACCCTTTCGGGCATAAAAGGCGTGAGTGCATGTATGTGTGTTTTTTATTTGGATAATATAGTGCTTAGTCATACATCAAATAAAAAGTCATAGATGCATAATTCTCAAAACTTCAACTAAAATTAATATATTGCCTCCTGGTTATACATAATATACAGCTCAGAAAAAGCAGTATAATTTAGTTAAAGAATGAAATGAAAGCTTGTAATCATTTCTTGTGGGCAGTAAAAATAAAAGGATATTTTTGCTATGCTCAAGAAATACCTTCATCACTCAAATGTCAATCAGGTATTGTGAGTAAATGAGCGAATAAAAATGACTTAAATTGTAGCCATACATTATGTCAAGTGACTCAATGAATATTTTAAAATGGAAGAATGATCGCTTCGATCCATGTGCGTTATCAATACTGATTCTTTTAATAGTGTAAAAGAAAATAATACATAAAAGTATGCCTATCGAATGATGAGGAATATTTCATATATTATGCTCGTTTCCGCTATAAATAGTCTTTTTGTATTTACGTGGACGGCTTTCATTGAAATTTAGGTGAAATTAAAACAAATTGGAAATGGTATACTATGCTACATTATGCTCTAATGACGTCAGGTACCAATAAATGGCATTTAAAAATCATTAATAAAACGCAAATCTTTATTGGGCATTGAAAAAACATTGTTTTAATACTGGCCTTTGGGTCTTTGTTTTGATAATATAATTATAGAAAACCGTGCGGAATGATTTTAATACCTTAATAATTTAACATGCGAGTATAAATGAAACGCATTTATTACTTGTTTTACTGTAATACCTACGATATCATCAACTGTCTTATACTTAGAGTATTTATCTAATGGAGACGATATAGCAATAATGCACAAACAATTCTTTCTGTCAATCCTGACGGGGGGCTAGGTAGACATGGATAGCACTAATTTAACAAAATAAAAACCACACGTGTAAGGCTGAATATAAGGTCGTTTTTTACACAATAACACAGCAAAAATTACAATTTCTGTGGAGCACCGCTTAATGTCAGTATCGTAGAATGTAATGACAGCGATCGCAAGTTACATAGGTTTTAATAAAAGTTTATGAACAGCTGCGCATTTATGACCAACGAAGAGTTCGCCTAATCATCCCATCTCCTTGTTAAATACTCTAAGGTCTTATACCAATATTTCATGTTCTCATAAAGATTTAGTTTTGGTTTTCGTAGCCGGCTTGACGTCAAACTTCCTTTGTCTCGTTTTATTTTTATTGATATCGCTTCAACTAAATTAATTTGCTATTGTACCCCTCTGATTCGTGTTTACGATTCGTTGATATTTATTTTTACAAGTATGTATGCTCAATGTGAATTTATTTCGTTATAGTTCTAGTTTGGATATATATTTGTCTACTTCATCTATCAAGCAGCAATTGCGCAAATAAAAGAGACAGTTTTTCGCACAGTTTATATTACTATCTTGATTAATCCAGCGCGCCAGTCCTAATATGCCAAGATTCTTATCATTAATTGACATCTCCGAGAGACGAGGACAGGGGAATGAAAATAGTTCTTTATAATACAAAGTTGTGCATGATTTTATAGGTTATTATGTGCAGACTAGAAGTACTTACCACAGAACATATTTTAACTATATTCTAGTGTTCTTTGGTGCATAGGCTAGTTTAATCAGTATTACACTTTAACTATAGGTACCTTTAAAGAACCCCATAGTCATGATAAATCTTAGCTTTTTATTTCGCCTTGTCCCAATAAATTTAAAGGTTGAATTCACATTATAAAATATAAAACCGAGTTATTAGTCAGAAGACAATTTATAAACAGCCAGCGTACGAATTTAGATCAATTAAGATATTATCTCATATTTAATTCAATCCATCAAAATTCTTTTTTAATTGATGTTATCTTAAGTTTAATACGACATAATATTTTATACCATGATACTACGTATGTAGAAGGAATTCTGTCAACTAGCAACTTCTCGATGTCGTAGATTAGATTATTTAAATGTTTCCCACAACTCTGTGTTACTTTGTTGCACCATGAGTCAATTGATTAGTTTAGCAACTAAGTTGGATGAGGAAATCCAGTTCACCGAATTGTGCTGAATGTGGAGTAGTAGAAGACGTTCACCATATACTCATGGAATGTGTTCGGAATGAGTATTTAAGGTCTTGTATACAAACCGAAACAAATTGTATTAAAGAGGATGTTGGGTGGTGTAACAGCGTTTTGGCTTTCCCTCTTTCGAAGGAGGCAAAATTGCTTTACACTTTGGCACAATGTGGTTTGAGAAACCGTGCGGAGAATTAGCAACTATTATTGTATGAGCAATAATAAGATATGATTGTATTATAGGTATGACATGTTCAAATTTGAACAAACCCCTTAAAAATAAAGAGAAAAAAAAACTAAGTTGGATTCATTTTCATAGTAATTGCATACAAAATATTGATAAGTAGCTCGTTTCGTTCATTTTG
This sequence comes from Lapara coniferarum, assembly GCA_949316025.1. Lineage (NCBI taxonomy): Eukaryota > Metazoa > Arthropoda > Insecta > Lepidoptera > Sphingidae > Lapara > Lapara coniferarum. The sequence goes on along the minus strand of OX438925.1, from coordinate 14,705,404 downwards.
GGTGGCGTATCTGATACAGTTTGACAGCGACAATTCAGTGCTTTAATCCACCTAAATATTAAATATTATTGCAGTTCATTTTAGTCATTACCTACCCTAATATAATCTACACAGACACGGAAACGTAAACTAAATACATAGTAGATGTCATGACAGTATTACTACAACCTTTTTAGATTCGTAATCAAGCGAATTCTTAACACGACTCGCATTGGACGCATACCTGAAAGAACCCATAGGTCATTAGGAAAACGATCGTGTAAATTACAATACGCAAGCTCTAGTGCCACAAATATCAAACGTTAAGACAAGACATTATATCATCGCTGACAGTAAATATACAAATAACAAAGTCAGTGACGCAACAAATGCAACTGTTTGTGCATTCTAAACAAATTTAAATAGAATTCAGACGGCGTGCGGCAAATAAAATTCCAAGATCGAAATCTTGGGACGTTAAACCGTGAGCTTCTTTTGAAGTTACACTAGACGACATAGATTATGAAAGTAATGAGAAACCTCGATTCTTTGTTCAGATTTAAATTCTACCTAAAGAACTAATCTATACTAATATTATAAAGCTGAAGATTTTGTTTGTTTGTTTGAATGCGCTAATCTCAGGAACTAGTGAACCGATTTTGAAAATTCTTTCACTAATAGGAATATAACTCCTCAGTGCTATAGGCTACTTTTCATCCCGGGAAAATATTTTTGTCCCGGAAAAACTTTTTCAGGCGGGCGGAGCCGCGGGCACTACTAGTTATAGTAATAAAAGGAAGAGTTTCTTTGTTTGAATCGTGCTAATCTCTACAATTGTTGCTCCGATTCTTTTTTTCTATTCTACTTATTGCAAGATACATTGTCTTTGACAGCTATATTTATATCTCAGAAACTATCTTTTATCCTCAAATTTACATAATAAAAAATCTGCAAATTATAAGCAATTAAGTAAAATTAATTGGTGATATTATTTATTAAAATGATGTCATTAGGTATCTCTTATCTTCATAAAGTCTAATTTGTCAGTTAGAATACCAAGAACGGTCGAAATATAACATTGATTAAAATCAAAAGACTGGTTTGTCATAATTGCTTGCAATGTATATTAATTTAAATATCTTTCATTTATTTTCAAGTTTTTTTATTACTAACGCCCGAAATAAAATTCCCGCTTTGTATGTAACCGGGATGAAAAGTAGTCTATGTGTTACTTCAGGACATGATCCACCTTTGGGTCAAATTTCATCGAAATCCGTTCAGTATTTTTGGCATGAATGAGTAACAAACATCCATACATCCATACTTACAAACTTCCACGTTTATAATATTAGTAGGATTAACTTAATTTACATATGTAAATATCAATACTTTTTACCAGTACAAGAGGCGTTACTGACAATAATCGACACCTGTCATTCATCTGTCATTGTTTACGGAACCAGTTGTAGCAAAGAGTACTTTCCAGAACGCAGAACGGAAAGTACCTTGACCGAATACTATTAATGTTTAAGATTAGACCTTGGATGAAGACGTTACGGTATAATGTCATGCACGTCTTATGAACATGTAAATAGATGCAGTAATGAATCTGTGTTATTCAAATTAAATAGATTTGAAAGCGGATGTTATAAATGACGTTATTATTGCTAGTTTGTACTTAATATTAAATCATAACACGTAATAATATTATGTAGAAACGACGTGGTTTATAAAAATATTTATCCTACTATTATTATAAACGCGAAAGTTTGTAAGAATGTATGGATGTGCAGATGTTTGTTACTCTTTCACGAAAAAACTACTGAACGGATTTCTATTAAATTTTGCACACGGGTAGATCATATCCTGGATTAACACATAGGCTACTTTTTATCCTGGGAGAATATAAAGCGGGACTTTTATCCCGGGAAAACTCATTCATACAGGCGGAGCCGCGGGCAAAAGCTAGTATGAAATACTTTTAAGTGGTTGTAATCAGGCTACGCATGGGTAGCACTAATTTATTTGTAGCCGGTTGACTTCGGATGGTCTGTTCGCTGCCAACCTTCACAGGATCACCTGCTGCTGGGCAAATCTGAAGATTACCTAAAATTTCATTGAAACCGTTTGAGCCTCTTTGAAGAACATTCATATACGCGTTTATATGTTTATAAACAGAAGTAAAATTATCACAAACACTTTACCGTACTATTGTTCGTCACGTCATGTAATAAGGAGCTCATCCCTACTTTCGACAGAAAGTCCATTCTTGGATATTTCAGTTCTTATAGATCCATTTCCAAAAACAGAATTAGCTTTTTAAACCGTCTGTTTTGTTTAATCTGTGGATCACGTAATCGGGTCAAATGCTTCTCCAAAAACAATTGTTCTTGATAAACTGACCCTCGAAGTAATTGTCTTATGGTTACGTAACATAATAATACAAAATACTAACGGTATGATAACATTTACGACTTCTGAATGTTTAATTTACAAATATTGTTTCCATAAAATATATCCAGTTTATAGAAACCCCCATAAAAACTGTATTTTTGATTTTGAATTGATTATAGGTATTTGTTAATTTCTAATATAATAATATTTTTAGAGGCACTTTAAAAAAGGACTTGATTCATAGGGGATCTAGTTACTACACGAACAACACACTCACGGCTTTTATTCCCGTAGGAGTAGGCAGAGTTTCACCTAGTGCACCTACTTATCACCGTGTATTCCGTCCCACAATGTGAAAAGCGGCGATCCTATCGCCATACCAAGCACTTACAGACTCAGGGCTTAAAATGAGAAGAAAACCCAACATCACTTTACCCAAAACGGAATCCGAACCCGCGAGTCAGAGTGAATTTTGTACCGTGGCTACGTCAATTACGCCAACGGGCCAACCACTACGACACTCAGACGAAACTTAGTTTACATTTTTAATGTTAATTCAATGAATATTCAAACCCAGATTCCAACCTGTGTAATGTGGATGACATAAGTGACCGTTAGTTAAAACATTAACCACTTACCGTTAGCAATTAGTGAAGAAACTGATATCTAATATGTGCCCATAAGTAATGAAGAAAACACTTAGCCAAACTTGTGTAATCCTTCGTGGTGTTAAATCATTATTGAATTTGGTATTTCATATCGTTGCAATGGTGAAAGGATCATTTATGTGCATTTATGTGTAGCTCCCTGTATTTAATAATTTATGTCATAAATTGTGAAAAACGACTATAAATTAATATAAAAAATTATTTAACCTATCAATCACTTAAAATAACCTTTTGACCCGATGTTCGTTTTCGGGTTAAATGTGTCTGAATACATATTCATATTCAGTTCATATAAACTCATTTGCAAAAAAAACGGGCATCTAAGCAATGAACCATTTCAAATGTTACTATTGGTTTGTTTGATAATTATAGGTAGTTTTACTTTCACAATTTTGTAAATTAATAAGCAAATAATCGTTTTCGTCAGTATTATCATAAAATTTTGATAAAATTTATGGGTTTTAATGCTAAAGTTCACTAGTAGTGTATGCTCGCTAGTAGTGCATATGCTCGTGAAGTAAAAGTTAACAAAGATTTTTGTTTGTTTTTTCTTTAATAAAGTAAAAGCAGATAAATGTTTAGTATCGAGTGTGACCCCCTCTAGCTGAAATCACAGCTTGAATTCGTCTGGGTATGCTAGCGAGGATATCCCGGATACTTGCTTGCGGAATACGTTCCCACTCCGCGGTAATCACATTCTTCAGCTCTCTGATGGTTTGCGGAGCCGGTTGTACTGATCTCACGCGTCGTTTCAGAATGTCCCAGACATGCTCTATAGGATTGAGGTCGGGACTTCGAGCTGGCCAATCCAAACGACGAATGCCGACCTCTTGTACATACGCTTCCACATCGCCAGATCGGTGGGCGCGAGCGTTGTCGTCCATAAAAATTGAGTCTTTGCCTAAAGCGGCCAATGCGGGTTGTGCATGAGGAATAAGAACTTCCGTTATGTATCGATGTCCAGTCAGTGAGCCGTTTTCAATGAAGACTAACTCTGTACGATCCATTGAATTTATTCCTGTCCAAAACATAACAGAGCCCCCACCATAAGGTGTGATATCTTCAAAACAAGTCTCTGCAAAGCGTTCTCCTCGTCTTCGTAGCACTCGCCGACGTCGATCTTCACCGAACAGAGATATCCTGGCTTCATCGGAGAACAATACCCTATTCCAGTCTTCTTGAGTCCATGACTCACAATTTCGAGCAAACCTAAGCCTGGCAACTCTGTGCTCACGGAGTAACTTAGGGCCGTGGGCCGGGCGATGACTGCGTATATTGGCCGCGAGCAGCCTCCTCCTGACCGTCCATAGACTAATATGCACATTTCTTACTTCTTTGAGGTTGTTCTTAAGGTCCACATACGAAGACTTGCGATTTCTCAATGCGCGACTCACAAGAAAACGATCATCCCGTGGTTGGGTACATGGTTTTCTTCCAGAACCAGGCCTTCTCTCGACGGAACCGGTGTCTTGATACCGCTGCCAGGTCTTTTGAACCGTCGAGCGACTCCACTTAGCCTCTGAGCCACGAAGCATTGGCTGCAGCCCGCTTCGAGCAGCGCAATAATTTTTGTAGCTTTTACCACTTTCTCTAACATTATTGAGACAGCTAAACAGCAATAAATGAAGCTTTGACAATTAAGATTATGAAATAAATTCATAAAAATTGACTAAAAGTTATGAAAACCGATATTATCTTTTGGAACTTCGCACCAAAAATGTAGGATAAAAAGTGGTTTTCTGTAAAAACGAGCATCAAACGAAAATTTTAATTTAGAACGTACTGTTTTAAACACCACGGCATTTTTAAAACCGGCCAGTAACATGTACAAATGATTGAAATCATTTTGGTACCGTATTTTTTTAAAAAAGAATTAAAATCCAAACCGCCCGTTTTTTTTGCAAATGAGTGTATAATTATTGATTTACTACATTTATCTGCCATCTTATCAAAATAAAGTGGCAAGTTAATGTTATAATACGGAAATTCGAGGTGGATTATAAAATTGTATTCATTTGATTGTGGCTTACATAATTTCCTTCGTCACACAAATACTAACATTAGAACTAATATTATTATGCAGCTTTCTATTAGTGTGTAAATACTGCACGTTGAAGTGTGAGATTTGAAAAATAAAACTTATGAATTGCGGTCGAATTTCGACTGGTGGGTCATCATCATCAGCCACATGACGTCCTCTGCTGAACATAGGCCTCTCCTAAAGATTTCCAAACGGACCTGTCAAAACCGGCCCACATCCAGCGTGTTCCTAGTGGGTGATCACCAATAATATTTAAATAAGTATAATGTCATTCTGAAGAATAATAATAATAGGTACCCATAGTTATGCCATTAGCTTCTTTGTGAAAGTAAATTCAGCATTACATTTTACGGTTTAGGTACTCTATTTAGATTTATTCAATACTAGATTTTGCCTGCAGCTCCGCCCGCGTCAAAAAGTTTTTCCGTGATAAAAATCGCATTTTTTATTTTCGCGGAATAAAATGTAGCCTATGTGTTAATCCAGGACATGGTCTACCCGTGTGCCAAATTTCATCGAAATCCGTTCAGAAGATTTTGCGTGAAATAGTAACAAACATCCATACATCCAGACATCCATACATACTTACAAATTTTCGTGTTTGTGTAATATTAGTAGGATTCAGAAAACTCTACACTGTATTCACGAATAAGAATTGTGATAGCTCAACCACAATTTACATATTTATTCATCTTACATTAATTGACACTTCTAATGCTCTCTTATAAGCTGGTGTCATGGCTGGTGTAATAAAACTTTGTCATTTATTTTATAACCTTGAATATCGTTAATTGCTTTATCTAAAGTCATAAGACTAGTTCCTAACTCATTTATATGGAGATGAACGTATCATAATATTTGAATACTTTTACTTTGCAATATTTATGAAGTAAAATATTATGATAAAAAACATACGCCTCAAATTAAGAACTTACTCAAAAGTCGTTTAAAAATAAAGGAAAGAAGTAGGCTCAATATTTTTCACATTACATACATACATACACACTCACGTCCTTATCCCATAGGGGTAGGCAGAGACTACTGAGCGCCACATACTACGACCTTGACAAACCTCTTTAGCCTCTTCCACATTCATAGTTCTTTTCATACATTTTCGTCGGTTAAGGGTACTCCTGACCTGCCCTTTTCGGAGAAGATCATTTATTTGGTCAGAGAACGTTCTCCTTGGGCGTCCCCTTCCAGCCATACCATCCACATTCGCTCGATAAATACCTTTTGTGATCCGTCTTTCATCCATCCTCTCCACGTGCCCAAACCACCTCAGCATACTTCTTTCAATCTTAGTCACCACATCATCCTTTAACATACATCGATCTCTTATCATCATACTATTCCTCATGCGATCAGCAATGGTGACACCACATATACTCCGTAAGGAGCGCATTTCCACTGCATTTATTCGACTTCCATGCTTCTTTTGCCAAACCCAACAATCACTTCCATACATAATCGATGGCACCAGCACACCATTGTGAATAGCCATTCTTGCCTTTTCAGACACCGCCTGGCTACTCACTATTGCACGCAAGGCGCCATTTACTTTGTTTCCTGCTATAACTCTTCTTTCAATATCCATGTCATACTCTCCATCTCTCGTAATCATACTTCCCAGGTACACAAACTCATTCACTTGTTCTACTTGCTCACCATCTATACTCATGCTACATTCAGTAGCATTTTCCTCTCTTTCTATCACCATCACTTTCGTCTTGCTTGCATTAATTTTCATCCCCTTGCCCTTAAACACACCATTCACTAAATTTAGCATGTATTGCAGCTCCCTCGCCGACGGTGCAAGTAAAACTTGATCATCGGCATAAAGGAGACACTTGACACGCCACTCATCCATTCTCAATCTACATTCGATCTCTTTCAGAGCTGACACACAGCTGTCCATATAGAGATTGAAGAGCCATGGAGACGCAACACATCCCTGTCTAACACCTTTTGAGATGTTAAACCATTCTGAATGCGCTCCATTTACCCTGATACAGGCCTTGGAGTTCTCATAGAGTGACTTCAAAGCCCTCCCAGATGACCCTCAATCGCATATGCTAACGATAACGTTGCCCACAGTTCATTCCTTGGTACACGATCATAAGCCTTTTCAAGTCTACGAAGGCACAAAAGACTTTTTTTGACTTAGCCAAATGTTTATCCGTTATGCATTATGGAAAAGACTTGATCTGTGCACCCCATTCCGCTCCTAAAACCTGCTTGCACATCCTACACTTTTTCTTCAGTTTCATTAATCACTCTTTTAAGCAGGACCTTTGCATACAATTTGCCGACAACATTGAGAAGGCTTATTCCGCAGTTGTTTTTGCATTCTTGCTGTGACCCTTTGCCCTTGAAAATGGGATGATGATGGCTTTGCACCAGTCTTCTGGTACTCGGCCCTCCCTCAAGCATATATTAAAAAGTAGCCACAGCAATCTCGCTGCTACAACTTTGCCGTATCTCAGCATTTCTACGGTAACTCTGTCACACCCCACAGCCTTACCTACCTTCACATTAAGATATTTCTATTGTGAAAAATTGTATTAATTACGAGAGATATTAATATTTCAGTCAAAGCGAAAGTAGATAACAAAAAAAAAACAAGAAAAAACAAGAAAGAAACACAATTCAACGCACTGTTTTTAATATTGACAGCGCAAAGCACTCGAATTGTTTTTGTGTATAACAAACACAAGTATCTTTGGATTGAATAATCGAAGCAATAAATGACTGTGATAAACTGAGTTAGAATATTTTTATTTTAACTCTCACCAACGGATCCGCGGACGCGCTAACGGATGTTTTGAATAACCTAGGATTTGACCTATATAGGTATTTGCCAAAATTTATTCAAAACAGTTCAGAGATTTATGCGTTTATATCATCTAAACATATAACCTCAAACTGTACTACTGTCACTACACTAATATTATAAAGAGGAAAGATTAAAGAGGAAAGACAAAAATGCATTTTGTGACGAATAAACTCGAAAAAAACTGAATCAAATTGACATCTTCCAGTCGAGTCTATATTTTCTGGACCCTTTCTCGATAATAATTAAGCCTCGATGACGTAACAATTGCGTAAACAAAAGCCTGTTTCGCGTTCATTCTTTACGCTAAAACACCTCATTGTCTCTATAAATACGACACAGAAACAGTTCTTTGTTTCATTTATCATTTTCCTCTATAAGAGATAATTATTAACGTATACGAAACTGCTATGTTTATAGCTATATGATGGGTGAACGCTATCACGCCACGCCGAGAACCCGATTACCTTCAACTGTTTAATTTTATCCAATATTGCCTGTGAAATGCATACAATCTACTGTTTGAAACTCTTGCAGTTTTTTTTAAATTGATTTTCACAGGTTATGTTATCACTGTATGCTAAAATTATTGGATGTATTCATTATAATGAAGTTGTCTTTGCAAAGAAACAGAAAAAAATATAATTTGTGGTGCTATCAACATAACACAGCGCTTTACTTCAATAATGTAAAAAAGATAAATTTAAAGCGATAAATTAGTTTCGAATAAATCAATGAATCAATCAATGAATCGATTAAGTAATCAATGGAATATTCACTTTCAATTTTGAATTTCGAATTTAAACATTCCTGGGCCTGTGATCTGCAACCTACTTCGAATAAACAGAATGACGTATACTTTGGTTCGTGACAATCGCTTTAGTATCGAGTTTGAATCGAAAATTACGCAACCGGCTTTTGTTAATTTTTTGTTGAGACGCTGATACTTTTGTGACACACGATCGCTTAGTTAGTAGCATAATATAAAACAACCGTTTATTTGTAAACGTTCAATCTTGCTATGAAACCAATAGCTAAAAACTTTTAACAAAAAATAAACCGGCTTCAAAAGCACTACAAATAAAAAAATAATTAAAATTTGTATTCGCTTAGTATACATATACGTATATTTGGAGTCGATGCCTAATTTAAATCGCCAGCAAAAAATAAACCGACTTCAAAAGCACTACAAATAAAAAAATAATTAATATTTGTCTTCGCTTAGTATATACGTATATTTGGAGTCGATGCCTAATTTAAATCGCCAGCTAAGCTAAGGAAATACACGAACAAATATACGAAAATATTGTTCAATTTAAATTAGGCACCGACTCCAAATATACGTATATACTAAGCGAATACAGATTTTAATTATTTTTTAATTTGTAGTGCTTTTGAAGTCGGTTTATTTTTTGTTAAAAAGTTTTTATTTATTGCTTTTTTGTTAGTTAATTATGGAGTGGTGTAAACAATACATCATAGATATACGATAGCAGCATTCGCGAGTCATTTGCTGTTAGTTATTGAAGAGTTCCATTGTGTATCTCCGAAGATCTTCATCAGATATTCATACGTTATATACTAAAACCTTTCCTGAAAAATATACATTTGAATGACGAAAACCACATCCAAATCGGATAAGTAGTTTTTGAGAAACTCACGGCATACAAATTTACATACATACATACGAACATACACACATACATACATACGGGTCGAATACAGCACCTCCTTTTTGAAGTCGGTTAAAAATTACGAAACGCAAGGAGTCAAATACAAATCAGGAAACTTATAAAACTTTATTTACGTCGTATATGAGCTTAAAGCTATCATTAAACATTTATAGCAACGAAGGTTTACCCGAACGTTAGTGGCCTCCAAGTAAATGGGTTTACATTCAAAATAACGCTTTGTAAAGTTGACCTTTCGTTAGGTATTTATAATTTAAGTTTAATGATATTTTTTATTATGAAATTTGTTTTGGTCCATAGAAGAGCACTTTACGTTTTACTTATTTACGGGCTTAAAGTTAGAACTAAGTAATTTATAAATACTAATAATTCAGTTACATCATTATGAAATTACTGGACTTGTGAGTAGTTTAGCCACGGCTAAGACATTTCCATTTATATTATGTTATCGTGACTAAAATAAAATATGCATGAGTCCTAATTTCTGACGGTTTACACAGTCGCTTGTTTCGCAATTCTGAACAAGTTTGCCATTAATAGTAATCAATAAGTAATAACAGAAATATTAAAAATTAAAAACATAAAGTGTTATGCCAGCTCGAGGTAAAATTGTTTTAATGAGACATTGTATAATAAGGTTTAAATATATAGTTAAAAGGCAAAGCAGATATTTTTTGGAAGTCTGGAATAGAACTTCTAAAAATTAACAAACCACGGTTATTGTCACAAGCAATAAAAGTACTATGTGCTAACCACAACAAACTTTTACGATATAACAAACATGTTCTGAATGAGCTTCAACGAAAATCTTACTTCATTTTTAATGGACATAACAATGTTCGTAGAAATATTGCTCAATCCGCATAGCAGTATGTAGCAAGCGTTACTCAAATCAACAAAGCATGACAAACATTATTCACCAGATCACCTGCACTTTATATTGTGGGAATGAATTGTGTTGCCAGCGTAATTTTTTTCTACACAAGTATTATAATTAACTCATTAAGACTTGACGAACAAAAACGTCTTATTGATAAGACAACATCCGTACTTATGCAAAAAAAGTTTGCATTTTTTTCTCGCGGAAATAATATCGCTTCTCGTCAGTGGCCAGTATTTTTGCGCGTGTCACTTTTCATTATTAATAACATGAAAAAAGTTGGAAACAAAGAAAAAATTATTTAAATATTTTATACCAGCCGAAGCGTCTTTGTGTCTTGTTGCAATATTTCACTGTCGTGGTAGTCTGCAATTTCGTGGAATCATTTCCTATTCTTTCTTGAGTTTTAATTACATTATTAATATGAAAGTGACAAGTGAACAAAGAAAGAGGTAATATCTTACAATTTATTCCATTATGATTGAAAATTACGCGTAAATCAAAATTAAAATTTAAGAATTCAAAATATTCTTGACGTAGGTATAGGTACGTATGTTTTGAAAGTGAATACATTTCCGAAGATAAATATATTGCAAAGAAAATCTTATATAATATTAGTTATTATAATGACTGTGATAACAATCAAAAAATACTTTATTCACAAAAATGCAAGCAAAGGAATTGGAAATAATGCTCCTTACGAAATCCACTTCACACACTGACAAATTGTTTTTGCCCATTGTCGTTCGATTTCGTAGCAAAACCATGAGAAAAATCTATCGTGGCTTACTAACATTCATTTTTCCATGTCGTTCCACTTACCCACAAATCGTAATACTTATGTAAATCCCCTGATATAATAGTACGTGAGACGGACAACTTGCACTTTCTATGTCCGGACTTTCTCGGCTATTGTGGCCGAGGTGACGCAATCGCCGAATGCCCGGTGACGTCATAAACACATCTGCCAATTGCTTTATTTGTTGGTACTTGATTAATAATATTGGATATATTTCGTATCGACCTTTAAGGAATTATACTGTGGTACAAATATCGATTGTTAGTTTAACATCTTGTTTTTATATTAAAACCAGTTCGAAAAATATATAATACAGCAATGTTTGATGGTTCGGTGTAGTCAAACAAAATAATTTTGTTAAATTTTGAAATAACTACTGGACATAATCAGAATTAACATCTCATGTCTCACGATGACTAACGCAGTGGAATGGCACACAGTGCTTTATAACTAAAGGTGCTAGACGGTGTTGCTACTGTTTATGGGTGGTCGTATCACTTACCATCAGGCAAATGGCATGCTCGGCTCATCATTCAAAGTAATAAAAAAAATCTTCTGAACACGAATCTGCACAGCACTCGTAAAATAAAAATATTAAAATCAATAATTTCACTCAACTTTTTTGACTATATACCACAAAAACGAGCAAATATTAACACACATTTTCCATTTTCTCTATAAGAAAGTTTTAGTAAGTACTTTCTAACATTCCCACTGTAGTAATTTCATATCATCCGCTTATAATATTGTGTCAACGTGCACAATCCGTTTTCCATCTACGGTAAATCTTCATTGTTTGTAAACAAACCTATATGGAAGGCGACACTGTGTCAAATTGTGTCAGTAGTGAGACGATAGATGGAAATCGGTTGCCACCAATTTTCCCACGCTTGAATTATAAACAGAAGGAAATGCAACGAAAAGTGAAGTAACCGATGTAAACTGCTTTGGGATATATAATAATATAAATAGTAATGTGACAATAGAATGCCTTTCACAAACGTAATAAGATAAAATTACAGACGTCAACGATTTATAAAAAAATTACAGATCAGTATTAAGCTATACAATGCTCAAGAAAAATTTCGGAATGGATATTAAAAGTAATGATGCAGTGAGCAGCACCAACTTTGCATATAATGAAATAATAATTTTGAAATACTAACTCTCAATAACAAATCTATAGGCAATAATCAATAAGTAGGTACCAATCAATGTAACTAACACAGCAATCATCTAGAATTTCCTAAAAATCGATAAACATAATGAATATAAAATTGATTTTCAATTTGAATAAAAACGAAACGGTGTTTATTAAAACATACAAGACATGTTTGATTTTTTTTGTCTCCTTGATGTTTCTCGAATGGTATTTTCTATCTTAGGTATTGTTTTACCCAACTCCAAGTTTTCCTCTATAGGCGTATTATATGTCTAAATATCACATACAGAAACATATAGTATATCATAGATTTGTTTCATATGAATTGACAATATAAAAAGTGAAAGTTCCTTTTGTCTGTACTACTGTCCATTGTTATAATACAAAGCATTCGATAAAATGATAACACACTCGTACACATTTACTAACATGATTTGTTAAGCAGCCGTTATCTTATGATAACAAAATACTCAGTTTTTGTGAATTAAATCAATCAAATAAGCGGCGATAGCCTATTTGGGAGTGGAATGGAGTGCAAAGACGAAAATCCGCAGGTTTAATGCGCAAGGACATCATTTCTAACGTGGTCAGTACGAGAATAAAACCTAAATAATATATACATACACTTAATAATAATAATAATACCAGCCCTGTATTATATACTGTCGCACTGCTGGGCACAGGCCTCCTCTACTACTGAGAGGGTTTAGGCCTTAGTCCACCACGCTGGCCTAGTGCGGGTTGGTAGACTTCACATACCCTCGAAATTCTTATAAAGATCTTCTTAGGTATGTAGGTTTCCTCACGATGTTTTCCGTCACCGTTAAAGCGAACGATAATTGATAAACAATACACACGTAACTTTGAAAAGTCAGAGGTGTGTGCCTTGGGTTTTGAACCTCCGGACATTGTCTCGGCAGACCGGTCCATTCCCAACTAGGCTATCGCCTACTGTACATGTAAATACATACACTTTACCTTAATAAAATTCAATAGACGGTCCCAAGTTCCTTTAATTAAAATCTTATTAAAGATCGTGATAAGTTGCAAATCAATAGATTGCACGGTGAGATTAAAAGAAACGTTAGATCCGCTTGTAATTATTATAAATGTCCACGTTGCTATGATATAATCGTTAACGACCCAATCTATACTAATAATATTATAAAGCTGAAGAGTTTGTTTGTTTGTTTGTTTGTTTGTTTGTTTGAACGCGCTAATCTCAGGAACTACTGGTTCGAATTGAAAAATTCTTTTTGTGTTGAATAGCCCATTTATCGAGGAAGGCTATAAGACTATATAACATCACGATGCAACAATTAGGAGCGAAGAAATAATGGAAAATGTGAAAGAAAACGGGGAAAATTATTCATCCTTGAGGGCTTCCATTGCGTGCACTGCGAAAACGGTTCAAGATACCAAAAATATATGTATGAAAGAATTATTCCTCTTGAAATGATCTAAAAAAATGTCCGCGACAGTATATGTCTATCTTTTAAGATTAACTCACTAGAACCGTTTTTATGGTAGGTAATCAAATTTGGTCGAAATTAATGCATTATTTGTTAAGAGTTGTATCAACGTCATAGTCATAGAGTGATTCAACGGGAGGTTTTTATGTACTTTTAGCCCGGAAAAACTTAATAACACGGGCGAAGCCGTGGGCAAAAGCTAGTGTTCTATATTACTTGCCAGTAAATATTACAGCTATAAACAGATACAATACTTAGAAGTGAATATCACACAGCAGCATTTTAATTCACTGTTTTCCCTACAGAACAAAGATAAGAGGTTTTTCCGAAACGTATGTACTCAGTCTTAAGCGGCGATGGCCTAGTTGGGAGTGGAACGGATTGCAGAGACGAATGTCGCAGGTTCAAAACCCAAGGGCACGCACGTCTGACTTTGGCGTCTCAGGCTGGAGGCCCCGTCGTGGGGGCACAGGGTCGTAGAGGCAGTGCGTCCTGTCTTTGCCGAATGGCTGGACAGGCGCCACGGAGCGGCAACATACCGCCTGACGCAGGTGCTCACCGGGCATGGCTCCTTCGGTGAGTTCCTGTTTCGGGTGGTAGGGATAGAGGAGTCGGCCGTGTGTCACTATTGTGACAACTGCCCAATGGGCACGGCCCAACATACGTTGGAGTGTTGTCCAGCCTGGGATGAGGAGCGCAGCGCTCTCAGAACAGTCGTCGGAGAAGACCTCTCGCTGCCGGCCGTGGTCGCTTCCATGGTCGGCGGCCGGGAGGCCTGGCAGGCGGTGGCCCACTTCTGCGAGGCGGTCCTCTCGCGGAAGGAGAGTGCCGAGAGGGATCGCCAGCGCAGTGGTGATCCCTCCCGCCGCCAGACGAGACGTAGGAGGCGTCGGGTGGACGACTGACCGACGTCTCCCGCCCTGTGGATTGGGGGCGTTTGGAGAATTCCACCACGGTATCCCCTGCCTGTCGTAAAAGGCGACTAATAGGGGCCTCCGGGGGTCACGGGTGGGCGGGACGTGCCGCCCACCCATTAGTCTAGCCAACTTCTGTGACCCCCGTGATGGACATGTCCGAGGCAGCGTGTCTCACGCTGCCTCGGACACCAAAAGGTGGACACGGCACGGTGTTTCGGGGGCTTCTGAGCCCCCGCAACAGGAAAAGGACCGCAAAAAAGCGGTACGCGCAGGGGCGGTTGCGGACGACAACTTAGACGTGAGTCGGAGGAAGCCCGCAGCCGTCCCTAATGAGCCGAAGATGGCCATATATAAAAAAAAAAACGCACGTCTGACTTTTTTATAAAGTTATGTGTGTATTCTTTGTGAATTATCGCTCGCTTTAACGGTGACGGAAAACGTAGTGAGAAAAACTGAATATCTGAGAAGTTCTCTATAAGAATTTCGAAGATATGTGAAGTCTGCCAACCCGCACTAGGCCATCGTGATGGACTAAAGCCTAAAACCCTCTCAGCTGTAGAGCAGGCCCGTGCTCAGCAGAGGGCAGTATATAATACAGGGCTGGTCAATCACATACAATACATCTACATTGCCAAAAACTTTAAAAAAGAGGGATTAAATTTTACATCACAAAAAACGTATGACTTCCGTGATGGCTGTAATTTTTTCTAAATGCTACAGAATTGGTATATTAGTTATAATTTATTGATAACATATATTTCGGGAAAATAGTGAATTAAATTCCACCATGTATGAACATGTCTGACTGTATGTATGTCTTACTGGTGCACACAGTCTACTACCACCGGGAGGGTTTAGGCCTTAGTCCACCACGCTTAGTGCGGGTTGGAAGAGCTGACATGGCCCATAGTAAGAAATAATCGGTGAGCTTCGGTTTTGTAGAGCACTGTCTTCGTCACTCATTTATGTAACATTTTGTCAGTAACTTAGTAGTATGCTCGTGGGAGCTGATACAAGAATTACTTCAACATTTTATAGAATAATGATTATAATCACTAAACACACACTCACGTCTTTTATCCCCGAAGAGGTAGGCAGAGGCGCAACTAGAGCACCCACTTTTCGCCGTTTATTCAGTCCCATGACGTGATAGGGAGCGAGCCTATCGCCATATCGAGCACAAATTCCAGACTCCGAGCTGATACTGAATAGAAAAACTCAATATCACTTTGCCCGACCCGGGGATCGAACCCGAGACCTCAGCATAGCAGTCGTACCATAATACAACTACGCCACCGAGGCAGTCATATAATTACTGAACATCCATGATAAATCTTTAAACAATAAAATGACACGTGTAAGCATTTAATACTGGTGCTACGAATCTCGTCAACAATAGAACAGAAAAATCCAAGAAACGTTATTGATTTTTTGCCCGAGCTGACTTTTTTTTTTTATTTCTCATCATAGATTTTACTCCCAATTAAAATGTCGGTAGTTATATAAGTGACCTTTGCTATAAATAATAATTATTAATATAATCAATTTAATGTATCTTGACTTATCATAAGTGCAACAAGTGATGAATAAATTATTTAATTTTTTTTTTTATTTTACTACTTTTATGTTCGACGTGCATATTAATTCTATAGGTACTAACTGAAAGATGTCATTACCATACTAGCCCTGCATTATACTGGCCCATTATATGACACTGGCGTCTTCTAGTCAGAGGAATTAGGCCTTAATCTGCCAAGCTGGCCTAATGCGGATTGACAGACTTTACATACCATCGAAACTCTTAGACATATGGAAAAAGCGAGTTATGTACAAAGTATAGGTACACACGTAACTTCGAAAAGTCAGAGGTATGTTCAATGGAAGCAGTATTATTCCATGGATATTTTTTTACAAATAAAATTAATTATGTTACAAAGAGCAAAAACCAAAGAAACTTGTTATAGACCGTGGGCCAGTAGCAAAATTTCGTCAGTCATTTTCTCCCGAACGATAATTGGTGAGATGCATCAGAGACGTGTATCATAAAGCCTCGTGAACGTCAGCTTCGGCTCCGTGGGTGCCATGAGCGGTGGTAGCCTCCTAAAGATGTAGAAAAAAATATATTATTCAGTCATTTCCTCCCAACTAAGAATCATTTTAAATTGTAGCTAACCCGATACCTTGAAGAAAAAAAATAATCAGCTGACTGTAACTTGGGGCATTATGCGTCAGCTGGTCAATCAAACATGTAAAAAAAATATATCATTTCAGTGATTTCCTCTCAACTACAAATTTACCTGATGATAGCTTATACGCAACTATGAATAAATATATGTCAGCTGGCTGTATGCCGGGGCAAAAACCGTCAGCTGATGCCTTGAAAGTTATAACGCAGGTGTTAGGCGAGAGCTTCTATTACATAATTACATGCATCAGCTGACAATGTTTCCCTCGAATTAATGATAGTAGATTCTCTTTATTAATTACAGCATTGTATTATCAATCTATACATGTAAAATGCTTTGTCCTGAATGACTGACTGACGCACAGCCTAAACCTCTGACCGTAGAGACCTGAAACTTGCAGGGTGTGTTCTTTGTATGCCATAGACATCTAATGAGATTGAATTTTCCGAAAGTCTACCCCTAAGAGGGTGAAAAAAGGGGGCAAAGTTTGTATGGGCCAACGTGATTCCTTGGTCCAACCTACTTCAAATATTGCTTAAACTTATTTTTAACAGAACTGATAGAAGACGTGTTTCATGTTTTATTGAAATTCATCCCGTAATATATAATATGTATAAAAACGAAAGGTCATTAACTCACTCATCACGAAATCTGAGAAGCTACACGTGCTAGGAGTCTCAAATTTTGTGGAGGTTCCTTTTAGGACGTTGGAGCTCACTAAGACGGGATTTTGCGAAATTCAACCCCTAATGGGGTAAAAAGATTGTACGCGATAAACTCAAAGACTATCAAACGGATTTTGATTAAATTTGGTATGGAGATAATTCGAGCATCTGGGAAACTGGAAAGTTTTAGGCTACTTCTTATCCCGTGAAAATGTATAAGTGGGACCTTTATAAAAAAAAACTCTTTCGTACGACCGCGGCTGCGGGCAAAAGCTAGTCAGCTTATAAATTTTCATCTGGGAAGATATAATGTATCTTAAATGTTCGACTTTACGCTCAGATATGAGTTTTCCGATGAAATGTATAAATACTTTACGACTAATGCGTATATAATTAAATAACTGAAGAAATATTAAGAACAGTGATTATGAATTTATAGTTTATTGTACTCTCCGGAGTAAGATAAAGTGGTCAGCAGAAGACTTTTCAGATTAACACAACCTACTGCAGGTACCACCTTTGCAACACGTTTCTAATCTAAGGGTTAGAAAAGTGTTGCATGCCTACATCGCGTCATACAAGGAACACACCCTGCAAGTTTCAGATCTCTACGGTCAGAGGTTTGGGCTGTGCGTTTAACTGTCAGTCAGTCATTCAGGACAAAGCATTTTACATGTATAGATTGATAATACAATGCTGTAATTAATAAAGAGAATCTACTATCATTAATTCGAGGGAAACATTGTCAGCTGATGCATGTAATTATGTAATAGAAGCTCTCGCCTAACACCTGCGTTATAACTTTCAAGGCATCAGCTGACGGTTTTTGCCCCGGCATACAGCCAGCTGACATATATTTATTCATAGTTGCGTATAAGCTATCATCAGGTAAATTTGTAGTTGAGAGGAAATCACTGAAATGATATATTTTTTTTACATGTTTGATTGACCAGCTGACGCATAATGCCCCAAGTTACAGTCAGCTGATTATTTTTTTTCTTCAAGGTATCGGGTTAGCTACAATTTAAAATGATTCTTAGTTGGGAGGAAATGACTGAATAATATATTTTTTTCTACATCTTTAGGAGGCTACCACCGCTCATGGCACCCACGGAGCCGAAGCTGACGTTCACGAGGCTTTATGATACACGTCTCTGATGCGTCTCACCAATTATCGTTTGAGAGAAACTTGGTCATCGAAATCTGTCACTGGCCCACGGACCATTACTGAGTATAGGTACAATTCGAATTGATATGTTGCAGTAATTAGGTAAGGAATATAATAATAAATTAACGGCATTATCTAACAATAACAATAATGTGTTTTATTTCGTCAAATTCATATAGTGTGGAAGAAAGAAATATTCAACTCCAACGACAAAACCTATACAAAGGAAAATATTTGGAGTTTAGATTATATTACTAAATTTTAATGAAAGTTTCATACATATTAGGGGTATGAATGCATATTTCCATACAAATGTTACAAGTGCAAAAATAACTGTCCGTCAGTAATGCGTTCCTAGCTAAACCATTAAACCGTTTTTGATAAATGTTACGGAGTAACCAGTAAGAAAGGACATAGGGCACTCTTTTATATTTGTAAAAAAACAAATACGAATCGAGTGCAACGGCGAGCAAAAGCTAGCATCTATAATAAAATTATAAATTGTATCAAAATTCATATCTATTCATTTTAATCACTCCAATTTATACTCAAAAGGTCGGACTATGTTTATTTCGTTCTTTTATTTTGCGCAGAAAACCTATAGCATTAATTTAATTATACAACAAAAAGGCCACGTATGAGATCACAACTGTGTTGATAATTTGTTTAAATTTAGAACGAAATCCAGTTTTCATTCTGTTTTTTTTTCAATGCAAGTAACCATTGCCGAATGTGTGACATCGATTTAACAGGATTATATACAATACATACCTACTCACGTTTCTATTTCTCATGAACTATTAGCTCACTCCGACTATTGTCATTATCATGATATCAACTATTAGTCAAATTTAATTCTTATTCGATATTGATAAAATAATTATGAAATTAATGGAATGTGTAACCGATAATATTATGGCTACTGGCTCACGTACTACGGATGGAATAAATATGACGTACAGTGGATGCATTAGTTCTAAATCTGCCTACCTCCGCGGGGATAAAAGGCGTGAGTATGTGTGTGTACAAATAAACCATTTTATTTCTAAGTAATCCTCTTCGACACTCGGCAATGGCAAACGGATGGATGGAATTACGCTCAACATTTGCAACACCGGTTCCAACATTTGCGCAATTGACTTCCTCTTAGTAATGGAACGCTTTATTCGAAATTGTTCTCAAATATAGAGTAGATAAAAATGCAAATTGATTAATTAAAATGACTTAAATTTAAACCTGTCACCGACGGGACTGGAAAGTATAGCCGGTTATTGGCTCCAACTGTGGCACCAACATTCTCTAATATTGCAAATATGGCTCGAAGCAAAGGTTAACCACAATATCCAACTTTCCTTCTTCATTCACAAATTATTGCTACACAGGTCTAGCCATATTCAGGGAAGGAAAGAAGAAATATTAATAAAACCTTATCTTGAACTAATGGCGATGAAATAATTTGCTATAGTCTTGCCCTCTATCACATCACGGGACGGGATAACGGCGAAAAGTGGGTGCACTAGTTGCGCCCCTGCCTACCCCTTCGGGGATAAAAGGCGTGCGTGTGTGTGTGTGTTGAATTAATACTTTAGTTGTTACATTATTACAAAAATACAAAATAAGTTCTTTTCACTTAGGTACTTTTTCCGGAAATATAATCTAGATGTGTCTGTGCATTGTTGCTTTGATACAATTTGTGCTATAATTATACAAATTATATGCTATATTTGTGTATTCTTATAATAATAGGCTCATCCATCTTGAGAAGTGAACCCTTAAATACAGTGAACTAGCTTTTACTCGCAGCTTTGTCCGCATGAAAGAGTTTTTCCAGGATAAAAGTCCCTCAAACTATCCATAACAAATTGCTCGCTGCTCCACCCGCAAATAATTTGATACCCTGGGAAGTACATGGGCTACTTTTTATCCCGAGAACTTTTATTCCGGAAAATGAAGGGCGCTAAAACAGATACTTCAGCAGAAAAAAAATTAAAGCATATTCAGTATTGCTTGTAAACTTGTTTTAGCGCTAAGAGGTGCTTAAGCATTGCTTAATTAAATAACTGTCTAAATTTAACGTCGCCGTGGCCTAGTTTAAACCTAATTAAAAAGCAAGATGGCGCTTTTTGAATTACAGCTCATCGAGTAAATACTGTCAAAAGCATTGATATGTAAAAAAAAAATTAATTAAGAGCAGTGGGGCTAGGAAGGAAAAAAAAACAAGATGCATCTCCGCTTCGTTTTACTGTGATTGGTTGAGAGACTGACGTGTCGGTCTCTCAACCAATCACAAACATCAAAATACCGATACGTCAGTCTCTCAACCAATCACAATAAAACGAAGCGGAGACGTATCGTGTGTTTTTTTCACATCCTAAACCCCCTGACTAGTTATGACGCAAATAAGCATAGCTTAGCGATTTTTTTATAAGTAAGACTGAATCACGTAGGTATTGGCAAGCGCGGTATCGGCCGTCCACCTGCAAGCTGGATAGACGACTTGACAAAGGTCGCAGGAACATGCTGGCCGCTTTTGACAAATCCGTCTGGAAATCTTTAGGGGAGGCCCATCTTCAGCAGTGGACGTTATGTGGCTAATGATGATGATGAAGACTGAATCTGCTTCCGAGGCGAAGCTGGGACGGTACGATCGTCGAGTGATATATATTTTACCTCGTAGTCTCAACATTGGTATACATTTCTTCAGTTAGTATTTGTTCTTCCTAAGACATGCTAAGAATAACCAAGGGATCTTGAAAACTAAGTTTACCTGCTTGAAAATCTATGTGCTTAGATTGTGACAAAAAGACGCAACTCGTAAGATGTTGTCTAAATTTCATGTTTGTGATTGATCGCGAGACTAATACGTTATTTATTATTTATTTATTTATTTAAACTCTTTATTGTACATCAAAGCATAAAGTATATATATAGGTACAATAGAGACAACACTAAATCAAGAAGTACAAACGGCGGTCTTATCGCAATCGGCGATTTCTTCCAGACAACCCTTGGATGGATTTAGTTAACTAGGAAAAAGGGAGCGGGCGGTCATTAACATGAGTTAAAAGGGGATGGAAATCTGATGTACATAAGTATATAAATATATAATATAGTACATATAGCATATATACGTTAGTCACGTGTTAGTCTCTCAACCAATCACAATAAAACGAAACGGAGTCGTGTCGTGTTTTTTTTCCCCATTCTAAGCCCAATTAGTTTTGGGCTAAGAATTAAAGCGAGGCCATTAAAAACAAAACTGGCACCCTAATAACAATTAGTATTTTATATTTATCGAATAGGAATAAAAATACCGTTTGATTATTTGCGGTCGTTTGAAAGACATGTATGTATTAAGACAGATGTGTCTAGATTATTCAAATTGCCAATATTCATTTATACATACACACTCACGCCTTTTATCCCAGTAGGGGTAAGCAGAGGTTTAACTAATGCACCAACTATTCGCCGTGAGTATTCCGTCCCATTATGTGTTAGGGGGCGACCATATCGCCATATCGAGCACGAATTCCAGAATCCGGGTTAATACTGAATAGAAAATCCTATATAATTGCCCGACCCGGGGATCGAATCCGTGACCTCAGTATTGCAGTCGTACAGTAATACAACTACGCCACCGAGGCAGGCAATAGTATTAATTTATATCTTTGTATTTTATTCAAAGTAGTAAAAGTAATCCTCCTAAGCTAGTTTCAGCCACGCGGGCCAATCTCAACGGAGATCAGCCAGGTACGCAGGAGATATTATAGTACACAAGCGTGTGCGCAATGCACAGGGGCACTCGCTATTCCTTCACTCTCATAGTCTGGTGAGACGGTAATCCGATATGACCGGAAATAGATCAGGAGTAGGACCAACGGCTTAACGTGCTTTCCGAGGCACAACGGTATCACACCGCCAACTTCCTGACTCCGAGCAGCGACTGAGTAATTTTTAAGATGGAAAAACCCAGTCACAATAATTTTGGCTCGACCCAGTATTCGAACCCAGGACCTCAGCGCGCAAATCGTAGGTACTCGTAACGCGTACGCAATACAACTACGCCACCGAGGCTGTCGAGCTCGATTCAAACCAGATAATAAAGGGAAAGGTAGAGAAAAAGGAACTTGATACATTAATTTAATTATTTTCACGTTTTTGTGACACTGCAAAGGTAGAAGAAACAGGTACTGTAATATAATAAACCAATTAAAATTATTAAGGAACCAAACAAACAAAACATATACATATCGACATATACAATTTATTCTTGCATTAATGACTATCATATGCACATAAATCTCAATAATAAACTTGGAATATTATGTGAAGGGATTGAACAATTTACCTATTATGTAATTATTTATAATATTTTGAAAGAGATACGTAGAAATCGCTTTAAATTTAATATGTACTAAATTATTAACTATGTTAGTGTAAGGAGAAAAATAATAGCCGAAAACTGAGAAACAGCAGAAAAATATTGTACCTTTTATCTTATCTTACTAATATTATGAATGCGAAACTTTGTGAAAACGTTTGGATGTTTGTTAGAAGTATACGCAGAAACAACTAAACGGATTTGGATGAAATTTGGCGAAAGGGTAGATTATGTCCTGGATTAACACATGGGCCTTTTATGTCCCAGTAATTTACTTCGTGAGTAATGGATGTTTTAATCATATGTTTGGAGTGAATGGCGCTGGCTTTTGTATATTTTTGAATAATATACATATTATTCTTCTTCTATGTAAACCTTCTATGCTGCCATTTGAGATCAAATGGTTTTTCGTCATAACATTTTGTTCTGAAATATACACGATACGTGGATTTTTCAGACGTTAAAATTTCTATTTTATCAATCCAATTTACTCATTCTGATACCAAAAGAGTCCGATTCAGATTTAAGTCAATTATAATTAAACTAGATTTTGCCCGCGGCTCCGCCCGCATTAAAAAGTTTTTCCGGGATAAAAGTCCCGCTTTTTATTTTCCCGGGATAAAATGTAGCCTATGTGTTAATCCAGGTCATGATTTACCAATGTACCAAATTTCGAAGAAATCCGTTCAGTAGTTTTTGCGTGAAAGAGTAACAAACATCCATACATACTTACAAACTTTCGCTTTTATAATATTTTGACAATTTTTCGTCCATTCAAAGCATGTTTTCTCAAGAAGCGATCCTAATACTATCCTCGGTCACGTTCGTGCGTAAACGTGTTAGAACGGTATCACACACTCAATCTGCGTATCGATTATCTATCGATTTTACTTCAACTTAATACATTCTGAAGGTACAAAAGCAAATGCCAAGATAAATGTTTTATGCTTGAGTTTTTGTGTGACGATAGTTAGACGAATACTTTAGGTAAATTAATAAAAAAAAATGTTTCGTATTAAATCTAGAATATCGCTAAATAAACAAGGTTTGTTTCTCGTATCTCGTTTAAATTTATGTAAAACTAGCTTTTACCCGCGGCTCCGCCCGCGTTATAAAGTTTTTCCGGGATAAAAGTCCCGCTTTTTATTTCCCCGGGATAAAATGTAACCTATGTGTTAATCCAGGACATGATTTACCCGTGTACCAAATTTCGAAGAAATCCGTTCAGTAGTTTTTGCGTGAAAGAGTAACAAACATCCATATATCCAGACATCCATACATACTTACAAACTTTCGCCTTTATAATATTAGTATGACAATTTTTCGTCCATTCAAAGCTTGTTTTCTCAAGAAGCGATCGTAATACTATCCTCGGTCACGTTCGTGCGTAAATGTGTTAGAGCGGTATCACACACTCAATCTGCGTATCGATTATCTATCGATTTTACTTCAACTTAATACATTCTGAAGGTACAAAAGCAAATGCCAAGATAAATGTTTTATGCTTGAGTTTTTGTGTGACGATAATTAGACGAATATTTTAGGTAAATTGATAAAAAAAAATGTTTCGTATTAAATCTAGAATATCGCTAAATAAACAAGTTTTGGTTCTCGTATCTCATTTAAATTTATGTAAAATAAGCTTTTACCCGCGGCTCCACCCGCGTTAAAATGTTTTTTCCGGGATAAAAGTCCCGGTTTATACTTTCCCGGATAAGAAGTAGGCGAGGTCCTTCCCAGGATCTTAAACTATCTCCTTAATAAATTTCATTGAAATGGGTTCATTGGTTTGGTCGTTACGGCTCCAACGGCGAGATTAAAAAGTCCGGGATACAATTCCCGGTGTACGTTTTTCCGGGATAAAAGTAGCCTATGTCCCTCTTTAGATCTCAAACTATCTCCATACTTCTTTTCTTGCGGTTCCACTCGCAGAAGACGATTTTCCGGGATTAAAGTCCCAGTTTATATTATCCCGGGATATAAAGTTGCCTAGATCCTTCCCAGGGCCTTAAACTATTTCCCTACCAAATTGCATCGCAATCGGTTCATTGGTTTAGCTGTGGCGGCTCCACTCGCGAGAAAATAAAATCCCGGACATAATTCCCAGTTTATGCTTTTCCGGTATAAAAGTAGTTTATGTCCTCATCTGGATCTCGAAATATCTCTATACTTGTTTTCTTGCAGTTCCACTCCCAGAAAACGATATTCCGGGATAAAAGTCTCGGTTTATATTTTACCGGGATAAAAAGTATCCTATGTCCGTCTCCTGGTTCTAAGCTACCCCTTCACCAATTTTCAGCTAAATCCGTTCAGCCGTTCTTGAGTTATAAGTGGTGTAACTAACACCACTTTCTTTTATACATATATATATAGATTTGCATGATTTTTTCACTGATAACATGTAAAGCCTATTATGTAAACAAATTGTACACAAGGAGTTATTCAAATCAGATAACGATAAATACAAGACATGTAGGCAAAGAAAATACAAATCGATAATTATCGAAGGGAAACCTTGTGAACAGATTTGACTATGAATCATTATCCGCATGTGATTTCGCTCGAAATTATGAATTTTCAAGACCATAATTATTTCATTGACAATAATACGTGCAAAGGCACACTATTTTTGCTTCCTACATAAAAACACACTTGTGTATACTTAAAATTCTAGATGTAGAACCATTGGTAGTCAGTGTTTTATTATTTAAATTTTCCTAAAATTTCATGTCATCAACCCTAAAGAAATGGACTATTATCGCTATACACCACCATCCCATACGAACCTGAGATTGGATAAAAAATCACATTCATCCTAAATTCTAACTTGAATTGCCTATCGATAGTATCGATACCACAAATCGATATAGGTGTAGCGAGACCCTAATCACGAACCCGCTAGCTTCCCCGTTGTGTGAAGGCATGCAGTCTTACAACTTAACGTTTTCTTGAAACGTATCGTAAAAGGCTTCGATAATGATGATAGCTACTTACTAATTCAATAGAACCAATATATCTAATGAATGAAGTATTGAATTATTAGATATCTTAATTAAATCTCTTAGAAATCCATTACAGGTCATAATATTTATCTGTTCTGCTACGAATTGCAACATCTTTTTCCTAAAAACGCTTTTAGATCAACTTTTTTTAATGGCATTGAATGACGAGACGCACATGCAGTTCGCCTGATGATAAGCGACACGACCAACCATAAACAGTAGAAACACCATCCAGCACCTTGAGTTACAAAGTACTGTATGGCATTCCACTGCGCTCGTCATCCTGAGACATAAGATGTTAAGTCTCATTATGCCCAGTAATTACACTGGCTACAATGTCCTTCAAACCCAAACACAACATTGCATGCACACTGCTGCTTGGCGGTAGAAGTAGACATCGCGGTGGTACCCACCCAAATGGACGTACATATGAGAGACCTACCGCCAGTCAACTTTGCTGATTTTACACAGACTCAAATGTTTTTAAGGTTTTTGTTCTTCAATCCTACTAATATTATAAAGGCGAAAGTTTGTAAGAATGTATGGATGTATGGATGTTTGTTCCTCTTTCACGCAAAAACTACTGAACGGATTTCAATGAAATTTGGCACACGGGTACATCATGTCCTGGATTAACACATAGGCTACTTTTTATCCCGGGAAAACATAAAGCGGGACTTTTATCCCGGAAAAACTTTTTAAAGCGGGCGGAGCCGCGGGCAAAAGCTAGTTGAAGATAAAATATCAAACTACGACCAAAGTATAAAAATAAGAGAAACTTAACATCCTCATATAATTAATATCACGGAGAGACAAAAGAAAAAACATTAGCTTGAAAAATATGTATCCATACTTAGTGAAATACTCATCCTATGCACATGGCTTTAATTCCACCAATACATCATGATATGTAAATAAACAAATAATATTAACAACGTAATACAATTTATTAGCGAAGATAAAGTCACCGTACAGCTGCTTACTCATATTGAAAATCTAGTATTCTCAATAAGAACAAGTAGAATGCGCATACGCAATGCTAATCGGATCATACGGCTCTATAAAATACTAACTTATTTAGTTTATGTGATTCTAGGTTAGGATAGTGTTTATAAGAAGCTCTCTGAAGATATAATTCGAGTTCGTTTGAAGTTAACTCGCAACAATATGATGAACTAAGAAATGAAAAGTTTAAAAAATATTACATATATTATGTATTGTTTCAAACATTACATCATTTTGATTTTATGATTTTATATTTTTATAGAATCCTGAAAAAGAAACAGTCGAAGGCGGGACTCGAACCCACGACCTCCGGCGGTTCGAGTCCCGCCTTCGACTGTTTCTTTTTCAGGATTCTATAAAAATATAAAATCATTATCCAGGCACTACATGGCCATTAACATGTATAAAAAATCATAATATAAAAATTACATCATTTTGTTTTAAATAGTTATAGACTTTTAACTAATTATAGTAGGTATACAACTGTAAGTCCGCAGTAAAATTAAAACATAGTCTCAGAATAATAAAGTTCTAGCAAATTATATTTAGCGACAATTGAAGTCAAAGTTGGCTATTTACCACCTTTAGTATTCGGTTCCTCTAGTATAATTAATAGTTAAAAATTATGACCGTGTAATTTCTATAGTTAAACTTTATCAATAACGCATTATATTATGTAGCTATTGATTTATGCGATGAAATGCAACTATGAATTAATATCAATAAGAACAAAAACTCGCTTGGAAATACGAAGCACAATCAATACAACATCGAATAGAAAGAAGCAATTTGCATCAATTAACAGTGTCGAATTAATGACGCGTGAAAACTATGTAACACAAAATCTACAATATACTAGGTCTGTGTGCCACAGGCGAATGGAAACCCCTCTCAAAGCAAAACTCGGCTGTTGAATATCTTTTAAAAATTTTATCGTTGATGTTTCACGGCAGTTTGAGAATGGCTATTATATTACCTGCGCGTGTACTTTCATATTCGCGTATAAAACTCAAAAGTAATAGTTTTGTTTGTGTGTTATGGAGGGCGGATTTGTACCGGATTTGAACAAAGTATTTTTTTGTTCTAAATATATCGCACGTGTTTGTTTTCTTTTACTGGTGGTCTCTCGTATGCGTCTGGCTAGGTATCACCGTAATATCTATTTCTACCACAAAGCAGCAGTGTGCATGCACTGTTGTGTTTCGGTTTGAAGGACATTGTGGCCAACGTAATTACTGGGCATTATGAGACTTAACATCTTATGTCTTAGGGTGACGAGCGACACGCTCGTCTCGTCATACAAATGTACAAAAAAATGTCTCGCTTATCTTATCTTACTTCTTATTAACCCCCGACAAAAAAGAGGGGAGTTATAAGTTTAGGGTGTGTATCTGTGTATCTGTATGTCTGTCTGTGGCATCGTACCTCTCAAACGAATGGACCGATTTGGACGCGGTTTTTTTGTATGAAAGCTGATGTAACTGCGATGGTTCTTAGCTATAATTTATGAAGATCTGTTCAGGCGTTTGAGGATTATCAGCTCATTTCCAACTTAAAAAATCCGATTGACTTTAAATTTGGTGTACTGTGACATTCAATATATTTGTAAACATGAGCTGATGCTGCGGCATCAAGTAGTCTGCGGGATACCCAACTCCTTAGCAACTTATAGCAGATATAGTGTGTTTGGGCTTATAAGGATGGGCTCAACGAGTAGGTGATAGATAGTTAATTATCAAGGCCCCATGATGGAGAATAAAGTAATTTAAAAAGTTTGAAATAAAAATGAAATTAAAATTTAAATAACCCCCGACACAAAAAATCTCCAAAAAGTAAAATAATAATAGTGTCTTTGTCGTTTAAGAACCTAGTAATATTTTGTCCCAAGCGTCCTCACGTCGGGGGACCGAACTCCGGACCAGGGAGATGAAAATACTTCTTTAGCGGTCCCCTGACGCGACGACGCTTGGGACAAAATATTACTAGGTTCTTAAACGACAAAGACACTATTATTATTTTACTTTTTGGAGATTTTTTGTGTCGGGGGTAATTAAAATTTTAATTTAATTTTTTTTACTTCTTAATTGTGAAAATTTTTGGATGTTTGTATGATGTTAGACGTAAACGCAGAACAGCCCTAACGGATTAGGTTGAAGTTTGACAGCCGGGTAGGTCATGTCCTGGATTAACACAGCGGGTCTTTTTGTCCCGGTAATTTACTCGCACGGGATATAAGGGATATTTTTTATCTGATTCTTTGAGTAGATGGCGCTGGCATCGTACTGTGTTCAGACTTTTGTAGCGGGAAAGGCTTTTCGCGCAAGCAAAGTCGCGAGTAACACCTGGTTTTACATAAATCGAGATACTTTTCTATTTTAATTTAGGTAAATACCCAATCTCTCAATAATAATACAATGGAAGCGAAAGAAGGAATGAAGCGGCGATAGCCTAGTTGGGAGTGGAACGGACTGCAGAGACGAATGTCCGCAGGTTCAAAACCCAAGGGCACACACCTCTGACTTTTCTAAAAAATTATGTGTGTATTCTTTGTGAGTTATCGCTCGCTTTGACGGTGAAGGAAAACATAGTGAGGCAACCTGCATACCTGAGAAGTTCTCTGAATTTCGAAGGTATGTGAAGTCTGCCAACCCGCACTAGGCCAGCGTGGTGGACTAAGGCCTTAACCCTCTCAGTTGTAGAGGAGGCCCGTGCTCAGCAGTGGGCAGTATTACAGGGCTGGTATGATATGGTAATAATACAATGGACAGCTACAGTAATTAAATCAACAATACAATATTTGATTCCAGGTTCACTTCTACGGTACGGCGTTGACACCGCCTTACTCCGCACGGAGTGCTGTCTCCGTGCGCACCACCGGCGTCGCGGAAGCTGCTCCGCCACGCGCGCACCATCGTCGCGGGTGCTGACCCCGACCACGTGCGCACCGGCATCATCGCGGGAGCTGCCCCGCCACGTGCTCATCACCACCATCGCAGTCGGGTGCGCTACACCGACCGCCTCACCACCGTAGCGCCGACCACGTGGCCATACCACCTGCCCGGCGAGCTGTCGCCGGAGCCAGCCACGTGCATCAGCGTCGTGCCGTTCGCCTGAGTCGGAGACCCCGCAGGCCAGTGGCTCGTTTGCATACCATCAGCAACAGTGTCGAGTGTAACGCGGAGATGCAAAAATAAAGCTCGTACCACGAACCTAAACTCTGAGTTCTTTCTTTCTACTACCTATCTGCGGTCAAACGCCGCAACTGAACTTCGTGATTTTGATAGTATCTCGAAGCTGGGGCTGTAGCTAAGATACCTTTACAATTGTTAACGCAACATTATGTATGATGTATGAAAAGGATATATTTTTTTTATTGCATTGAATGACGAGACGAGCATGCCGTTCGCCTGATGGTAAGCTATACGACCGCCCATAAACTACTGTTTATGGAAAAAATCATCTAAACTACGGCCACTGGGCATTCATTTAGTTCGTGTACGGAGTTTTAACATGTATTAAACCCAGTTATCAACTGTAAATAATTCTAGTATATTGTTCTAATCCAATAAGCAATTGTGGATATATTGTGCAAGAACACGGCCAAATATATTATGTCGCTCACACTGATTAGAATTTAAAACCAGATCAACTAGTTTTTGTATGTGACCAATTTATAAGTACATTTGTGTGTTCAATATTCGCTGAATAATAATAATATGGTTTAAGCAGAGGAAACTTTGTACCAATAATTTTGATCGATATTTAACAAATGCATTATAATATAACTGCAATTTTGTTATACATTACGAGTAGAATAGACCACTCGCCAGGTAGTATGCCTTATTTACTTTCGGGCTGTCAAAAATGAATTGATAAAAAAATATACTTTATTTCAGGTCTGTTAAGATCGCTCTTAAATGGCTGCCGGTTTTCTCTTGACAGTAAGGCATTATTCTGTGATTCCGCAGGACGCGGCAGACGGCAGACGGCATGTGCCGGGACGGCAGTCACTTGCCGCGCGTCATTTGCCGTCAGGTGCGGAACCGGTCTCATACAATTTAATACTGCATAGTAGTGCCGTCTGCCGTCGCGGCACATGCTGTTGTTGTATGCTGTTGCCGTCTGCCGCGTTCTGCGGAATCACAGCTTAAATGAGTTAAAATGTTGTATTACAACATACTACGATAACTACGCGCTCATATAAATTAACGTAGCAAATCTAATGACCTATTATTATGTAATATAATAAGTCTGCTTCGGTGGCGTAGTTGTATTACGGTACGATTGTAATGTTAACGGGTTCGATCCCTGGTCGGGAAAAATGGTATTGGGTTTTTCTAATCAAAATCAGCTCGAAGTCTAGAATTTGTGCCCCATATGGCAATAGGGTCACCCCCTATCACATCATGGGACGGAATACGCACGGCGAAACGTGGATGCACTAGTGCGCCTCTGCCTACCCCTTCGGGGCTAAAAGGCGTGAGTATATGTGTGTGTGTGTTCTCTGAACTTCTTGAACTCAATTCACTCACTCACTGAACCCGTAGTATTATCGTAAGCTGCATTAAGCTTGTGTGAGTGACATAATATGGAAATTGCCATTGGAAAGCAATGCATAATAACCACATCTAACGTCATATAAATTATAGTGTATACAAATTGTTTAAATTATGTAAAGTTTATGATAAATTTACCATTTGGGAATAAATTAATGGTCTTTTATCTAGAAGCACATGTCTGCAATATACAAATAGTTTTTTTTTTTTTTTTTAAAAGCCATCTTCGGCGCATTAGGGACGGCTGCGGGCTTCCTCCGACTCACGTCTAAGTTTTCGTCCGCAACCGCCCCTGCGCGTACCGCTGTTGCGGTCCTTTTCCTGTTGCGGGGGCTCAGAAGCCCCCGAAACACCGTACCGTGTCCGCCTTTAATACACAAATAGTAGACCTGTATAAATAATTTGTCTTCCCTATCCCTAGATCCCTAGATATAGAATTTGTAATCCCTAGATACAACGCTCATCGATCGTGATTACTTACTTTAACAGCTAATGGGAAATATTTATTACTAATTAAAATTAAAATGTATTATTCCATAAAACATTATAATATAAAAGCTAATATTTATGAAGATATTCCGATTGAAATACACGCAGAAGCTGCGGAATCAGTTTAGATGTTTGTCACATAGGGTCTTGGGTTAATTATAAGATTTTTACCCCGGGCAAAGTGATATTGGATTTTTCAAATCAGTATCAGCTCGGAGTCTGGAATTTGTGCCCGATGTGGCGATAGGCTCGCCCCCATCACATCATACGGAATACGCACGGCAAAAAGTGGGTGCACTAGTCGCGCCTCTGCCTACCCCTTCAGGGTTAAAGGCGTGAGTATACGTATGCGTTTTACTCTGGAAAATGTTTTGTTTAGAAATTAAATGACGCTACGCTCGTCAACCTGAGACATGGGATATTAAGTCTCATGATGCCCAGTAATAACGCTGGCTAAAATGTCTTTCAAACTGGAAAACAACAGTGCAAACACACTGCTGCTTTGCGGTAGAAATAGACATTGCAGTGGTACCTACAAAGACGGCGCCTTGCATACGAGAGAACTACCACCAGATATGGGACTTTAATTCGGAGACAGAAGTTCCACACGGGAGAAGCAGCACGAAAAGTTTAGTAACTAATAAAGATACCGTCTAATTATTAATTATTCACATGTCGTCTTATGTCGGTGAGGTGCAGGTGACTTGTTTTCTTGCTAAATAGATAACGGATTGTTTTATTTTAAATTCTTGTTTTCAAATGATAATATATTCAATATGTGAAGCATCATGGTGCATTTTGCAAAATGTATTTTAGTTTAGAGGGTTTTCGTAGTATACATATAACAAAGTCGCCCGCCGCCTCTTTACACGATAAACTCAAAAACTACCAAATAGATTTCGATAAAATTTGGTATAGAGATATTTTCAGACCTTAAGAAGGTAAAGTTACTTTACATCGCGGAAACACTCGTTCACGCGGGCAATGCCGCGAGCATAAGCTAGTCTATTTATGTAGAATGGAAGCGATGCTTTCTGAAACTGGTAACATGTACTATAGCTGAACTACGTAGGTAAATGCGTACTTTAAAGATATGATTCGATCATCCCTAACCGCTATCACCATTACTAAGCACTTTAGATTATAAAGTACAGTACCTATACTGAGAACGATACCAAGCACTTCAGTCCACTTACAAACAAACATTAAATCTCATTGTTACATTTCAAACATTAACCAGTATAAACCTAACGACCTATAAACAAATCGAAATCCATAATAATGTATGCCACCTGCGCCAAAAATTAAAGAATCATAACACTTTAAAACACGTGTAAAATCAGAAATATGTTGACCCGGACACAGGAACGCATTTTCAATGCAAACCTATTTTGTCAACTTTATAGTACAGTCAGCCACATAAGCTGTTGAACAAATTCCAAATTTCAAATCGCTTATAAGCGTTAATTTCCCTCCTTCCTATAATCCTGGGTCCTTCCGCCGTAGCGTGAAGAAGCAGCTCAGTAGGCCGGCATGATTGTGTCGAATGGCATGAGATAACCATCTGCTGCCATTCGATACTCTATCTGGACGGCATCGCGCTTACCATCAGGTGAGGTGCAGTCACTATGCCGTGCCCGAATAAAAAAATTAATAACATTTGGTTTTCTTTCCGTGAAGTAACATAAATCCATTTTTTTTGTGAACAGAATATAAAATTTGCAAAAGAACACTAATATCATTTGAAGTTTTGAATTTGTTCATATACTTATGCTGCTGACTATACATACGTAATGTAAGCGTCTATCATCCATCACATTTGCGTTAGCACAGATCCGAATGGCGTGTCATCAGTCGAAGATACGTGCCTTAAGTAGGCTTTACGGGACTTGCAAATGTCCATTTACGAACAAAGACTTGAGGTAAATTCTTGAGCACAACGCAAATATGCATCCCGTTGCATGCAAATTGGACGGGCTTATTCGGTTTATACGCTAGGAAAGAACAAGTTTATCCTTGCTGATAAATTGCTGAGACAAAACTGATTTAATTTTCGTTTATAAGTGGTAGGTCACTATGGTTTTTTTTTGCTAGATTCTGACCTCAAGCATGACCTGTTAGGAATGGCCTGAAGCCATAATATTATGTATATAATATGCTTATATTATGTACTCTTATTTAAAGCACAATCTCTTCACCGTTTTATGAAACTGGAAATTCCGTGTCTATAAGTATAATCACCATGACCGAAGACTGACATTCGTTTAAATTAAGGTTGTCGCACTTCTGTGAAACCCGATTTCATCATTAAGCTTATACATTTAAATTAAAATCCATATTAAGTTTATAGTTTGTTTTACATCAGATACATATCTAGTTATACTGGTGCTTAAGTTGACAACTTTATCTTGGATACGCTGTATAATTATGCAATGTTTGTAATTGCTTCATGTGGGACAAAAATAGTAAATCAATCTACTTATTAATACTGACGGACAAACAACGGACAATATAATCTTTTTCACAGGTTTCAAGTAAACTTTATTTGACAGTTATCGTATCAGCTTAAGGTAGGTAGTAATTATCTACTTATTTTTATTATAAAATATTTAATATAATTCAATGATTTTTTTAACCGCTTTTTATTTGATCTGTTATCCATTCCGGAATGAGCCGATGATACTTTAGGAAAGTTAAACTAATGAGAGCCGTAAATCCCTTAAAAGCTTTAACAATAACAAGTTTGGTCGAAATCGGTCGCTCAAAGCAAGTACGAGACTTGGACTTACATGGCAGTGCGGAAAGTGACGTCACAAACTCGTATCAACAAAACGGAAACTGTATGTTTCCCTCGCATTACAGAACAAGTATTTATTGAAATGTTTATTTAAAGTGATTCAAAAGTAAACTTATGTTTTGAGGTGAGATATATGATGAAAAATTATATATTTTTGCCGTCAATAGTTTTCTTACTAATACTACTAATGCGAAAGTTTGTGACAATGTTTGGATGTTTGTTAGAAATGCAGAAATTACTTAACGTATTTGGCTGAAATTTGGCACACGGGTAGACTTTATCCTGAATTAACATAATATAGGTTACTTTTTGTCCCGTTAATTTAGTCCCTTGGGAAGAAATGGATGTTTTAATCAGATTTTTTAGGTAGATGGCGCTGGAGTCTACCTGTGTTTTAGAGACTTTCATAGCAGATAAAGCTTTTCGCGCAGGCAAAGTCGCGAGCAACACCTCGTCTGTATAATAATGTATTCTAATAAAGCTAGGTTGAATATGAGACCAATATGTAGCAATGTTTAACAACTTGTCTTATTTTTAGCAGTTAATATAAATTCTTATAAGAACCATTGAAAACAAGGTCCATTGTAAGCCACAATTGCTTGTAATGCACTGCATCAAAACCAAGATGATATTAGAGCGAGTATGAAAGGAAAATTATTATAACAAAGATGCAATCTACGACTGCTTTGTGAGATGTAATTTCTTAGTATGCACAAGAGAAACTAAGGATAGCAAATTTTATTAAGATTATCATCAAAATGCGTAGAAATGCTGTTTGTATGCAAAACAATGGGAAAGATTTGGAAGATACGAATGAAATACTCACTATAATAAAGAAAATAATATATTATTAAAATTAATGAAAAATTAAAGGATGTGAGTTCAAATAATTATTATTATGTAATTCATTATTTTAGAAGTACAGAAACCCAAGACATTTCTTCGTTTCTAAACCTTAATTTACTATTAAGAAGCTGCTACATTATCTCTTCGTGTTAAAATATTATACTTTTAAACTACGAATGAATTTATGCGCGGGCTGAACCGCAAACAGTAGTAAATATTTAAGTACCTATAGTTTGGAGTGTTCGGACATTGAGCTGTAAGAGGAAATAATTGCTGGCATTTGCATAATCAAATCTCCTTATTTAGATGAATTTGAAGTGCTTTCATTTTCGAATTTTACAGACAATTGTGATGAGAATCTTATCATAAAACAAATAGTCATAACGTGATAAAACAACATCATGATATTACATTATTTGACGTTACATTGATCAAGCAATATTGATTTTTATTTTGAAAGTATAACGTATTATTTAGCATGATTATAAGGGCTATAACATACTTATAGTCATATACATGATGTTGTTTGTTTTTAATTCGACGGTATGTAAAAGTAGCGAAAAAAAAAAACCGTAATTCTTTGTAATCGTAATTTAAGGTCAAGCCATTCGCCTATCTAAAGCGGTTAAGAGTCTGTCATTCTTTTTCGTTGCGTGCTTAAACCTGCTTCCAATGCGAACTAATTAGTATTAAATATCATGGATGCGAATCATATTATACCTATCAATGATGCGAATGCCTAATTATAGACTTATGTATATGTGCTTGAATACTAGGATGTTATGTTATTTGTGTATGTACTATATTATATGCTTATATATTCTCTACATTAATAATATAAATAATACCAGCCATGTATTATATACTGCCCATTGCTGAGCACGGGCCTCCTCTACTACTGAGGTCTGAGAGGGTTTAGGCCTTAGCCTACCACGCTGGCCTAGTGCGGATTGGCAGACTTCACATACCCTCGAAATTCTTATGGAGAATTCTCAGGTATGTAGGTTTCCTCACAATGTTTTCCTTCACCGTTAAACCAAACGATTATAATTGATAAACAATACATACATAACATCGAAAAATCAGAGGTGTGTGCCTTGGTATTATGAAGTCAGATACGACTCTTCAATTACAATTAATTCAAGCTTGTAAAAGACTGCTTTTACTACTTCTTCCTTAAAATATATTGAAAATCATCAGCTATGTATATAATCAACCCTCAACCCTTAATTATAGATTAAAAGTATTTATTTTTTAGATCATACAAATGTAGAAAATCGATATCGAAGTAATCAACTCCAACTACAATTTCGATCACACCCTGACATTGAATCAGCTGTTACAACACTTAAACCTCGTTATTTATCAAATTATACCAACTTATGCGGGTCATTAACACAAATGCCATGTCGCAATGGGATACTTATACCAGCGCGATACACACAGCTCTGACGTTCATACAACATGACACTGAACATAATATTACAATAATAATTGACTTTGAAAATGGAAAGTCTACCTCAAATAAGATAAGAATCGTCAAATTTTAAATGACACAACACCCAGTTACTTGTTTTCAAGACCAACGGGAAATAAATATTACACACACACCACGCCTTTTTATCTCCGAAGGGGTAGGCAGAGGCGCATCTAAGTGCACCCACTTTTCGCTGTACGCATTCCGTTCTATGATGTGATAGGTTTTTAAAGTAATTCGTCAGATATAACTAAATTGGGACGCATTCACGCTTCAACAGCAAAATAAAGCAGTCGAATTCTCATATTATGGTTGCACTCAACGTTGCTCTTCCCACTAAATATCACTTAAATGCAAACAAATACAGTATCAGCGTAGATCTTGCAATCATTACAACCAACTGAGTAAACAGTAGATTATTGGTTTAATTACTGAGCATCTTAACAAACATTTACAGCTATATTAAATATGAGTTTATCATTTCTATAACAATGACCCCATTAAGGTCCCCAATGGCAGTAAATAATAAATATAATAAATCCACAACTATTGGTTTACAGTAAACTATAAGTATAGTATTAGTATAGTTATAGCATTTTATTAACCTAACAGAAGACAGTCCTGTGTGACATTTTAGTTTCGAAACAATTTTGTAAAAGGTGATACGTGTCAGCCTGTTTTCTGTACGTTGAACTCGATGACCATGTACGTAAATCACCATTTAAAACGAATAAATTATCGACGTAAGAAAGTGCAAATTACGCCTCGGATATCTTTATGGTGAATTTTGCAATGATGCTGCTCAGTTCAAATGCTATCCGGCCGAATAAGGTTGTATGTGACAAAACTTACTTTATTTAAGGTTTGAAAAATGTCTTCTGGTGCAATAGTTTACACCGTAATCTTCGTTAAGAATTTGAGTGATTTGTTCGTAGTAAAATATTCAGTCCAATTTGTTTCTTTAAAGTTTGAATTGCTACATCAAAAATTAAAGTTTTCA
The DNA here is from genome assembly GCA_949316025.1 of Lapara coniferarum. NCBI lineage: Eukaryota > Metazoa > Arthropoda > Insecta > Lepidoptera > Sphingidae > Lapara > Lapara coniferarum. Next base: position 14,666,996 of record OX438925.1, on the reverse strand, counting down.
GAGATCTTCTTCTTCTTATGCAGGTTTCTTCACGATGATTTCCTTCACCGTTAAAGCGAGCCATAATTCACAAAACGTAACTTTAATCAAAATACTGGACAGTGTATAACCATACCTGATTACATCGTATCGTTCTATGATAGGGCTACTCAGTCAGGTCTAGAACACCGATCGTAAATTATCATAACTGCTCACTGAACCATAAAAGTCAATGTCCTTTATCGGGCATTTAACTATTGACTCATTAAAATTCGATCATAACACGCGTGATTCAATTCCCGTGACCTACATACATTTAGATAGTTTGTACAAACAGTCTAAGTGACCTTTGATAAGTTAATTGAAACTAATGGTACTCTTCTTATATTATTTATCTTAAGTTGTGTTCTCAAACATAACTGTAAAGGATTTCCTATTTCTATCTGCAAGATTTATAATGTTTTTATTCTAATAACATCTCAGATTCTATTGTGTTAGCAAAGGTGACGAAATAGATGATTATTGTTATAAAATAGACCGGAAGCATGGCTGTGCTATTATAGTATTAAAGAGATTGTTTCTATTAATTCATCTGACTTGTGTTTTACAATAATCTCCTATAAACATAATTCAAAGATGTTAATGTTAATTTCAACTTGACCACTTTATGTAAAACTTGTTTTCCAAAATCATTCCTGTTTCACGCAACATAAGATCTCAAGATTTGCTCGAGTAATCTTAATTATGTGAAAGTATTTCTACATTGCAGGTTCTCACATGTCAGATTACTTTCAATTTATCTTTAAATCTCTCCAGTTTTCGGCTATCATTCTACGCGTGATGGATTTAAATATGAAGATTCCAGTACTACGTATTGGTTGTAAAATAGGTATTTAGACCACAACGCTGTGTAGCGAGTAGCGACAGAGGTCGCATATTTGTATTGTCAATTTATACAAATTTGTTAAATATTCGTGTAGGTTGGCTAAGTTGTAACGGTATAAGGAACGGCAGTTTTCAATACTTAAACATAAAATATGCCAAATGTTACAGTTTACCATTTAGTTCCGTTTTGGTGTTACGGAAATTAGCGCCTTAACAAATTGCTTTGTCAAATCCGTCATTTATAATATGAAAAACATTTTTCCTTCATAAATCCAAACTTTAATGTAACCATACTTTTTATCATAATGATACGTCACAAAAATATTTATCGTTTCAAAAAACATTGATTATTAAAAACCCACTCCATTATTTATCAATAATCAACCATCATAACAGTACAGTCGCATCGCAGCATTTTTACACTCATTCTCGCGTGAATTCAATTTTAATCCACTTACGTCTTTATTCAGTTCCGCCCACACGCCTTGTTATTGCCACAATTGCTCTTTACATTCAGCAGGTCAAGCGCGGGTGAACTCTTTTCTAATTCGATTCAATTATTGAAATGCGCTATAGTGATCATAATTCGCAATATGCTAACTTACATACAATAATTTGGAAGAGGTTTTCTACGGAGAACGAATGAGTCCCCACTTGATGATAAATATCACGTTTGACCCCAAACATAAACACCATCCAGACTTTTTAATAACAAAACTCACGTGGTACATCCCTAGTCATTCTGTAAATAGCTTTTAGGCCTATACATAAAAGCCTGGTCATAATCTTTTCGTATTCTGAGAAAAGACATAAAGCATTCGCACCTATTCTGTTAAGGTTTAATTAGATGACTTGGCTTATAGTACTTTAATAATATCTTTTCTAAAAATTCTGTCCATACAAATTGGTAGAACGAATAGGGACATTCAACACCAACAATTTAAATACAATTTCATATTAAATCGCTTGATAAATCAACCGCCATATTGTCTCAGCTCCGTGTCGAATACCGGCTAAATTCAGTCCGATCACTTCCGAACAAGCCGGCTTTCGACACTTCCTCATTTCAGATGACGTGGATCGAAATAAATAAGCACAACATGTAAATACACCTCGTAATATGAATGAAATATTGATTTGTTTAGTTTCATAGCTAATAGTTATTTATGTTTTCCTTACGTGGACGATAGCCTAGTTGGGAATGGAACGGTCTGCCGAGACAATGTCCGGAGGTTCGAAACCCAACACAACCCAAGCACACACCTCTGACTTTTCTAAGTTACGTGTGTATTGTTTGTGAATTATCGTTCACTTTAACAGTGAAGGAAAATATCGTGAGGAAACCTACATACCTACCTGAGACTTCTCCATAAGAATTTGAGGGTATGTGCAGTCTGCCAACCCGCACTAGGCCAGCGTGATGGACTAAGCCCTAACCCCTCTGAGTAGTAGAGGAGGCCCGTGCTCAGCAGTGAGAAGTATATAATACAGGGCTGGTATTATTATTTATTACGTAATTTAATTCGTGATTGTTACCAGTTTGGTAACAAGCAGGTAGTGAACCTCTGACTGGGTTACGGTGTTGGTATAATTTTGTGGTTTTGTTTTTTTTTGCATTCCAATCATGTTTACATCTCATACAAAACATCAGGGAAATATTTAAGTATTTTTTTACCATCAGCAATTAATGGCTTGTAAACAGTACTCAGCGATTTTCCCACGAACATTTTCCTCAAGCCTTAATAGCACGTCATAAATTACTAGAAAACTAATGTCATTCAGCATCACACACATTAAATTAATACAAGCATCGGATAATGAAGACTTAAGCAACCCACTTGGTTGAATACTACAGCAATTTTTATCTTGCGATTGCTATATTTTCAAAACATACGCTGCTGACAATAACATAGTAAATTGTACACAAAGGCTTTATTTTATTATTCTTAACCATAGAAAAATGTAGCAGATTGCCTAACGTGATTGCCAAAGAAGCTTGTAGAAGATAATATTCAAATTTAAAACGTGTGTTGCATAACTTAACTGTGACTTGAATATGTAAAAAACGGTTTGAATTTAAATTCATGGATTTTGGATTGATAGAAAATAATCGTAATATTACGATAATTACCTACGTGCGTATTAAATTATATTTATGGCAATTTATAATGCAATGGCCAAAATCTCTGTTTATAATTAATTAGAATCAAATATACAATATTTTTAATAAATCATTCACCACACTCCATATTCGTAAATATAATAAAAATATTCGAGTGGTACCTATTATACGAAATATTTTAATCAGTTAGTCAACAGGGAAACGTCAACGCGACCAAGAGTTTTAGGAACTGGTATTGGTCTCATTATTTGGGACAGATTTATTATTTGTAAAAGTTAAAGCATTTATTGTATTTTTATTTGCAAGCCTTGTATTTTTCTTACAGTTAAAGCATTATTTGTAAGCGACTTGTAATTGGCACCTTGTTGCTTATGACTATCACCAGCTAGTTTTAATTTTATAATAATGACGTTTAAAGCGATTTAAGAACGTGAAGTAGCCGTAGTATAAGCTGTATCATAGAAAAGGAGACGTCCACTTTTTGTATACGTGCTGCGCCTCAAAATCTTACCAGACTCAAACTTTTTGGGAATTAAACGGGCAATAATATGGATCTTGCATCCATTACATAACATTTTTAGACCCCTGCATTTATCACAAACATTTTTAATAACTATAATTTTAGCTTAAGTGGAACTGGGCTGGCCAAATTAGTCGTATGCCTGACGAACTTTGGGCCCGGATTACCACTTTGTGGAGCCCTGACACTGCTCGTAGGCGTAGAGGTAGACCAAAGAAGAGATAGCGGGATGAACTGGATTCATTTAACAGTAATTGGTTCACTGTAGCGCAGCATCGCGATTCATGGAAGGATCTTGGGGAGGCCTTTGCCCGACATTGGGACATTATAGGCTAATACAATACAATAAGTGTAGTTCTTAAGCAAAGTAAAATTACATACATGCATTGACGCATTAAAAAACCCATACATGTCACAATCGGAGGACTTTAAAATTATACGATTTTTTACGAAGGCCTAGTTATTGAGAGTACGTACTATCCGAATATATAGAAAGTATCTCGGTTAAAATTTTAAGCCCTTGTTTGGACATGCCCTTTATCATATGTAAACTATTTCTAACATGACAGAAAATCTAGTGGAAAATAATACAAACGTCAATAAAGTTACGCAGTTTGCCACGAATAACTAATTGTGTCAAAACAATTATAACATCAACTGAGCAAAAACTCACAGCCTACTGAGTTAGTTGCATAAGTACCGATAAAAATTTCCTTCTGCGGTGTTCACGTATTCTCGGATATACATCAGAAGTCGGCCATTTGGTCCGAAACTGGAATAGAATAGTTGAAGATACGATATTTCGATTACTTACGTCAGAAGCAAACGTGTTTCGCTCTATGGCCAGGTAGAAATTGGTGATATAGAAAACCGGTTGATTGATCCGTGGAACAATGTCAGTTTTGTCAGTAAGATATTGTCTTGTTTGTATGCGCGTTTGATTGTTTTTTTATGGCATTATATGACGAGACGAGCATGCCCTTCGCCTGATGGTAAGCGATACGACCACCCATAAACAGTGGCAACACCATCCAGCACCTTAAGTTACAAAGTACTGTGTGGTATTCCACTGCGCTCGTCATCCTGAGACACTAGATGTTAAGTCTCATTATGTTCTGTAGTTACACTAGCTACAATGTCCTTCAAACTGAAACACAACAATGCATGCACACTGCTGCTTGGCGGTACAAACAGACATTGCGGTGGTACCCACCCAGACGGGCTCTTACATACGAGAGTCCTACCACCAGTAAAGTAGTAGATTTCAGATTTAAATGTTCATACTTAATTATAAAATAATTTGCGTATACAATAAAACAAATTACATGTTCACTGTTCCCATTTTTAATATCTGCACTAAGTCCGATATTGGTGGTATGTTCATTTTATTGCTAGTAGTTGTTATCGGAAGGGTACAAATTCCTCATACTAGTTGCGTTTAACATAATTGTTCTACCACTGTAAATACATTGTTTTGATAAATTTCTATCGTCCTTGAAAACATATTAGTATTTAAAATAAGGTGTAACGTTCAAGAGGCTAAACCCTGGTAAGTAGATGTAGTGAGGTTACAAACAATTAATAGAGCTTCTTATTTAATGTATTTTAAACTTAAAAAACATTGAAGGTTTCGTACTTTGGTTTATTGGAAATAAAATATACACATTCTTGATAGTCGATACATTAATCAATTTAAAATTAGGTTAAAATAGGGCGATTAAAATAGACAACAATAAAATCTATGTTTGGAATATGTTGAAGTATTGGTTTTATTAGGCGACGCCGAGGTTAAGTTACTTAATTTTAGATTTCCAATTAAGATAGTACGTATCGCTAGATTGTAAGATATGTAGATATTGACAATTGGCATCGGTTTCTTTGAAATTGTTCTAAAATTTTCTATTTGCCAACCAACACGAAATATTTTTGACGCATAAACTTTTAGTGGATGTTATTTAAATCTAGATGTAGCAACAGGAATCAAATCTAACTGAATCCGGTCTTAAAGTTGGTGAACCTAAAATTTATGTTACATATTTTAATACATTCATGATTCAAGTTACGTTTTCTGTAATAATAGACATAAAACGTGAACTCATAGATATGGCTTTATCTTACTTCTTACTAATATCATAAAGGCGAAAGTTTTTATATAGGTATGTATGGATGTATGGATGTTTGTTACTCTTTCACGCAAAAACTACTGAACGGATTTCGATGAAATTTGGCAGACGGGTAGATCATGTCCTGGATCAACACATAGGCATCTGTGAAAATGTGTTTTATATTTGCAGCAGATTTATCATGATGCCATAAAATTTGAATCAATCAAAATTTATTTAAAAACTATATAATTACCCGTACCGAAATTTGTTTACGAAGATTATTATTGAAGAATCAACAGTCCATGGCAAAAAATGCCTCAGGCAAGCTATTTCGTTGATAGTCCAAACCCCAAGTATTAATAATCTTAAATATCAGCTTCAATATCGTGACATGCATTTCCTACTGAAAACAAGTTTGAATGTAACAGGATGTTATCTTGTGCGATTAAAGTAATTGATATTTTTTATATTATTTTAATGATCTAGTTTCTTTCTAACTACAAAGAGAGAGTGATTGTAACTGAGCGATATTTAAGTATAGAATTGAAGACTGGAGTCAAGAAACACGGTCTCTATAAAAATATCGTAACTTTACTTCAAACCGGATTAACACCAGGCACTTATGATAATAAATAACGATTTATGAAGTGTTTGTAGATAAGCAGTTGTTTTCGAATGCAGAAAGGTGATAGTTCATGTCCTAGACTCCAAGAATGTTGCAAAATAAACTCTCAGATACTAGAAATATCGAAGTAAACAAACATCATTGCGTCTTTTACAATACAGTTGAATTTACAGCAATTATTGGTTATAAAACTAAATTGGTCGCACCTAAATGCGGCTAGTATTAGCTATTGTATGTTCTGTGTCATAAGATTAATATTTTTTTGGGTAAATACTTTATTAGTCTATTAGGTAAACATGGCAAAATAGTACAAGTAGAACATAGCATCTTATGCGCTATCAATGTTATCTTGACATGTGATATCAGTAGGTACATATAAAGGATTTTCATAGATTCATGAATAATAGAAAACAAAATATAGGCAATCTGACGCTATCTGATGGAAAGTAAATAAAGAAACCATTTTGATTACAGTACTCAATCCTCTATTACTCCGAAAAGTAAATTCTAATTGTAAAGAAATAGATTTCATTCTTGACTACGAAATAAATAATAAGCATTAAGCATACAACTACAAGTCTCAACAAAATCTCCAAAGAAAGCGAACGATACCTAATTTATGAAAGCCATCTTGCTAGTATTGTAAAAATTTGAGGAAGGCTAAACGATCGAATTCTTTAACACAATAAAATGTAAAACTGTTATGTGTTTTCATATCACGATATTTATTAAACAGTTTTCGATTGGCAATAGTAGCACTTGCACCACATGCTTTTGAGATGGTAATTGCAAAGTATCAAAGATTTAAATTATATTGACGGCTGGTCAAACGCGTTTAAACAACTTTATTAATAAGCAATTATATACCACATTTAATTTCATAATATTAAATGTACAGTAAGATAATATGAACATGAAATAAACGTACAGTATTCAAGCAGAGGCTATAACTCATTGATATCCATATAAAATGTAGGTGTAGAATCTTATTTATGCTAACAAAAAAATAGACACAGTAAAAGATAACGATGCATATATAGTCTTGAAGAATAACCAGTCTTTCTATAATTTGTTTCTCAGACATCCGACATGAAATTATTTCTTATTATAGACTATTTAAAAGTATAAAAGATATTATCAATAGTCTTATAAATTCTGAATTCTTACTAACTGTAATGGAAACAATTCATTGCTATTATATTAACGTAAAGGAAAATATAATGTAAAGCAACGAATGCGTACTCTAAAGGTATAAGTTTTATCAGTCTTAAATATCAAGGAGAACGACTCCAAAGACTACTTAAATATAATATATCTTGAAACTGACTTACGTCGTTTTGTTTGTGTTATTGAATAGTTTGAGTGTGTGCATGTTTAAGAGGGACTTGACTCATTGGTCATTGTTCCGCTAATGAGTGAATCAATAGAAATATATCACTTGTTTTGATAACTTTAGAAAATCATTGAACAGCGAATGACAGTATGTATAACGATAGTGTGGCAGTATAGAGGATATTAATTAAGAAATTCAAGAAAGAAAAAGATGTAGGTACTTATCACTACGAAAATATTCGATGGAGCAAAACTTTACTTATATTTTTTGGTAATAACAACGCCTCTTGATATGAATGTGACGCTCACAATTATTTAGACAGGTGATTAAAACTGATACTGTAAATTAGAATTAGCTACGGTAATGAACATTAATTTTATTCGTTTTATAGCTTGGAATAATACTAACTTTATTCCACTAACCAAGTAATTACAGCTAATGTTGGTACATTTATAAACTACTTTCTAGATATAGGCATTTGAAGTCTGCAAAGAAAGCAAACTGTGAAACTAAATTATTCAATTCGGTTATCCAACATTTTTGCGACGAGTTGAAAGAGAAAACGTACGTTTGTTTGTACAAATATTTCGTTCATTTCGCGTCGTCGGGCAGGTTTTGAAGTCGCTCGTCCAAGTAAGTTAACAGAGTGAAAACGGTCGGCAATAGGCGGCGCGTTGCATGATATCTACACCACGAGTCGCAGCACCTGCTACTCGCTAGCCGTTGCGACGAACCTTGCTTGCAGAACATTATCGCCACAGAGAGCTGTGCCAAATTTTTGTTTTCATTGTTCGTAAAGGTCAAGACCGTCCTCACTAACGTAAACGCTTAATAATTATGTCTTCGTTTCATCAGCAGTTTCATTGCGCGCGTTATTATCGAACACGAACTATGGATTTGAAATGACTACTCGTTTCGCTCGTATCATTTGTTATCGTTAACATTCACCGCGCGCTCTTCGGCAAACAATATCATTGTGATCACCATTGTTTTCTCATTGTTCTTTGATGTAATGAGCGTAAAAAAAATCATTATAATTCAAACGCGACGGCGCCTCGCGTTTCGACATACCTGAGTCCTGTGCATTTTGCAAATGATGAATGTGATGCAGGTGCGCATAGTAATGGTGATGGTGAAGGATGCATTCCAGATCCGTGCAATTCAACATTGTCACAGAGCACCGGCCGCGCCGGCTGCCGCCTGTTCACTCACGCTCAGCGAACACTTTCACAATGCGATTCCACTGGCACCACGACACGTATCTCTGTCACATCACGTTATCTCCTTGGACACTGACAGAGTCCGAGGGCTGGCACTCATGGGTCGGTCAACCAGGGTCGGCGCCACTCGGTCTGCCGCTCGCACCTGCCCTCTACCGCATCACACGCACCACTTCACTTTCCAATCCTGTGAATATTCACGTGTTCGCACGAGACTTTTCATCCATGTTCGGAATTCCGCACGACAATCGAAGGAGCGGAAGGCGTAATTGATAAGGCGGACGGTTCGATAACTACGCGGTCGGCAGAGTGGTGTTGCAGTGAGTGGCTGCGTGCGCGCAACACTTGTAGCGCGCGATTGTATACTGAATGCGGCGTGCGAGCGGCTTCCACCTCTCCCGAGCTCCCGGCCTCGACCGCACTCGTCGGAGCACCACTTGTCATATCGCGCCACCTATTGCCCTCCGCTGGATAATGCAGCGTTCAACGCCCGTTTCCCATTATCGTCTCGCCGTGGAAATGTGTCAGGATCACTAGGAAAATGTTGACGCGGAAACAATTTACCACTTCGCAATAACTCGTTCAATGTAATAACTGTGCACAAGTAAACTTTTATTTTAATGGATACAACGCGGTGATTGCAGTTAAACATTTATTTGGCGCAATACGATGCAAAAACGAATTTACCGATTTGTAACACCCATTACGAAGAGGTGGCAAATGCCAACGACGTTATAGCTTGGTGCACGGGTATTAATGTTGATGTTATCGAAAATTTGTTACTAAATAGTAAACAGTGGATTTGCGGAAAAGGGGAAAAAAACAACGAGTAAAATATCCGCGGTAGGCCCAAGGTCGAGATAGCTGCTCGCCGTGAGAACATAGTGGCTAAAGACTTTCAAGCGGCGATGTATGCGCAAACGTAAAATTTATTGCACTTAGTTAACGTGTACCGCACAAATTAATTGTGGAACTGTGTACTTACTAGGCTCGTAGCTTTACAACTGAAAGTGAAATAAAAGCCGAATAACCAATTGTTTTTATGTTTATGACACAACTCTTACAGTTTCAAATAATCAATTTATATTGCATCCTTTTAACAATTGCTGCATTCATATAATGAACAATATAGCAATATTTACGCCATCGTTAAATTAAATATTAAACATAATATCAGTACTAATTGCAACAACATTTGCATACTATACACATTCTTAATCCAAACATATGTTTCAAAGAATTAATGAAAATTATTCATCGATTTAGTAATTGTTCTTAGAAATATGCAAACATTCGTAAACTGGCTCTTTATAACAATTGCTTGGCAAACCATTGAGAAATCCTTGACTTGAAACGAAGGGCCGATGTTACAATAATTACAGCCATTCTTATTGTATTAATGCATCCTGGATTTAATTATTGTATTTATATCAGGGTAGTTAAAAAGTGTTTACGAACTCTTCGATTTGTGTTAAAGCTATAAAAACCTAATAGGACAAGATTGTGTTGAAAACTGAGCGTGGTGGTTCAACCTACAAAATTTATAATTTAACATGATACCTAAGTATGCAAAAGATTTTGAACTGTAAATAAGCATGCTTGACTTTGGATTCTGGAAATATAATTTTTGTATTGATATGAATTAAAATCAGTCTAAAAAAGAACTATACGTTTTTAGATGGTAGTCAAATAGATAGAAAATATTTAAATTTTAAGCTATGCTTTGAGACCTTCAACTCAATCTACACCATATTTCTCCAATATATTATTCTACTCTTTGACGGTTCACCATATTATCCAAAGAGAATATAACCACTACTTACGTAAATAATAATCTATATTCACATTTCGACATTGACAACATCCACGGTGGAGTCATAATTTAATAGAAGAAGAAATAAATGGAGAAGTCAAGGCATTTGTGAGACGATACACCAAGTCAATTGTGCAAATTAAAGTACACAAAGTAGTAAACAGTTTGATAGACACATCATAAACATTGTAACCACAGCATTAAGTAACCGCAATATTGTAAATAACATTAACTTTTCTATTACTAATATACGTCTCACATACACACATAATCGTTATACGTCATTCCAAAACGAATTAGACCATCATCAAAGATTACAATTTATGATTGAGTGCGCATCGCGGTATTTCTGACCGCAAACAACAGTAAACATATTTAATTTGTTAACAATCAAAACAAAATATGGTATAAATTATGATTTGTGATTATCTCACTAATTATTATAAGATGCCTTATAGCTACCGTTATATTGAATAGAGAATCATAATAACATGACATGATATTTATGTATTTCATCTCCAACAAATTAAAACGCACAATTGTTATCAAAACCTATGAGATTTATAATAGAATAAACTACACTTTATTATATACATATGTATTTTATAGTAATAATACGTATTTTATTTATTCAGACGTTTATAATATTATTCATATTTATATTTATTTTAAATATTTATTTCTTCTATTTATTTCTATGTATATATTGTATATTCAAATTTATATATATTCATTTTTAACTTTTATAATTTTCAAGTTACCTTGATGCACCTACCTTATTTATCTCTGCACCACCCTAAGGTTGACTGGGAGAGAATGCCTTTGGCATTAAGTCCGCCTATATACATCTGTATATAAAGTGCTAAATAAATAAAAAACACTGTCTCCGGAGACATCGATTCTTATTACACCATCGTACTTTAACAATAGGATTGCATAATTCGATGACGTCACTAAATAAAATCTCATGATGTAGAATGACCACTTCTTAAAGACAACTAGAAATCATACATTACTCACTAACATAAACGCACAGCTGATTTTATAAATAAAGCGACTTCCTTCTGTCGGAGGTCATCCATTTATTTTGCAACTATAGATTTATCTTCCATCACAACGTTACCTGAGTGATAAAATACTTGATTTATCTGAACGTTGAAGCCGTATTTTGCTATTGTAGTTTATATAAGAGGATACATTGAATTCAAATCGTTTTATTGATAACATATTGTTATTGTGTAGTGCTTTGGTAGGTGGAACCTTCTCCGGATATTTGATAGCGGATTCAGACAGGCTGACCTACAGTGGCTCAATGAAAAATAATATAACGATGATGATCGCAGCTCCTAATAATATCAAAACTCCAAAACCAGTAGGAAGAAATGAGTGAGTAGATTTTAAAATATGGATATTTATCAAGGTTTAGTTGGCAAGTTATATTCGAACAAAAATACATACATGGAGATAAAGTTTAAGATGAAATCTATAAAATACACCTTTGTAAATGAATAAAAACGTGTAAAGCGTTTGAAACAGTATAAGCTATATTAATGATTATTTAACCTAAATAGTAATGATACCAAAATTAGGTCATTACCTACTATATTTGTACCTCATGTACTATTTATCTAGACTCATGCACTGATTCAAATCTCTGCTATCTAAAAGTAAAAAAACCCCATTTCAATTATTTCTCGTTTTAAGTTTAGCAGCTTCATTCTGATCGGTAACAATCGCATTGCTATACGAGGCCCGAGGGCTATTTATTTAAACTGTGATATTCCACTCGTCGCTGGCCCGCGCCGCACAATAGCTGATGTTCGCCCACTGACATACAGACAAGCCGTATTAAAACCACTTTTCCTACAAGTACTAACGCAACTATTTCTCGATTATTTCAGACTAACTTATGCCCGCGGCTCCGCCCAGGTTAAAAAGTTTTTCCATGTTATCATGTCCCGCTATATATTTTCGCGAGATAAAAAGTAGCCCATGTGTTAATCCAGGACATGATCTACCCGTGTGCCAAATTTCATCGAAATCCTTTTAGTAATTTTTGCGTGAAATAGTAACAAACATACATCCATACATTTTCCATACATTCGCGTTTATAATTTTAGTAGCATTCCAGATTTCCCAACATTTTATTTGAACAATGGAAATCTGCTACTAATTGTGACATTTTTTATGACCAAGTCAAATTTTATGGGCTTTTGGGTCTGTTCCCGTTTGCGTAAGCAGGTCCAATTATGATCTAGATATTGTAATACATAACTTCATCAAGACATGAAACCGAGAGAACAGTGAAATTGACTTCGTAATTTTTTTGCATGTCAGTTTGTTACATGAATGACCTTTTAGCCCTCGCTATTAAATGTCATCTCATTAATTAGGATGATAAAACAACCAAAACGTTCAAACACTTGACCTACAATGTATACATTCGTTTTTTTGCACGGCTATCAATGCCGGTGAAAGGGCCGAGCCACTGCGCCACGACGAGGTGTGATTGTTGTCCTCTGTTACAAATTACGCCACGTGTTTGTCACAACGTCGCCAGACTTTGCACTAATATATGGAAAAAAACTTTAATGAGTTTTGAGATTTTCCTGGGAGACCTAATGCTGATCATCATCATCATCGGAGACACGACGTCCACTGTTAAACATAGACTCTTTCAAAGATTTCCAGACGGACCTGTCAAAAGCGGCCCGCATCCAGCGGGTTCCTGCGACCTTCATCAAGTCGTCTGTCCTCCTTGCAGCTGGACGGCCGACGCTGCGCTTGCCAGTATGTGGCCTTCACAATATTCTGTTCCTATATCAGGATAATGTTATTCTATAAAGTCATCGTGATTTAATCAAGACCAGTTTTATTGTGACAAAAACGACATCGGATGCTGTAGTCAAATGACACCTCATCGATCAGTGTTTAATAAAATTGATATGAATGCCCACAAAATCAAGTTCGCCTGAGATAATATTGAGTTAAGTTTAAAAAATAAAAATTAAGATCGATGAAATAATGTATGTTTGTGTTTATTGCAATAAAGTATGCGCCAATAACGATTAAAATGTTATAATAAGTTCAACTACCTCTCAACTTATCTGTGTTGAATTAAAATAATTTAAGTAATATAATAAAGAAGTCAAGGTATCAGAATAAAAAATACAATCACTTTATAAACAAATTCAATGCATTAACTAAAACAGAAACAAATCAAAGTGTAGATAATAAAGCTATGTAGTAAACAAATAATGTGTGCAACAAAATAATAAGCTTACAAATAAAAAACGAAACAGTTGAAACCGTCAGTTATTTTAAACTTTATTACTAAAAATATGCAGCAAAAGGCGTCAGCCACCTTTTTAAGGAACACGTAATAAATCTTCCAATTAAAATTCAAAGGGTCATAAATAAAAAATTGGACTCAGTCAAATCCTTTTTGTTCTGATAATAATGTTGCCAATCGGTCTGGTATCATTAAGCACCTATACCCTAAAATGACTGAAAATGCTGTTGATGATTGTGGCTATAAATGATAAGCATTAGTACAAAGGAGTATACAGTTGCAAGTACCTACTGTAGTTTTTACTGAAGCGTATTTAGTTGTTACTCAAGCATAATCTGTTGTCAGTTCTACGAGCTATTTGCCTTGCCCACTACCACTTTACCTTGCTAATCCGTTGGGGTACGTCAGCGACTTTTTTTTCATCTACGGATCTCTTCATGCCTGATTTAATGGCGTAGAGAAACGCCGAGAATGGCCCTCTCCAAAGCTCTCGTAAAAGTCGCAGGAACCAGCTGTATGCAGGACACTTCTAAAACGTTGATCTGTAAATCTTTGGGAGAGGCCTATGTGAAGTGTGTGTGTCAGCAGTGAACTTCCAAAGGCCGAAGAAGCATAATCGCAAGAAAACATAAATCTTGCTTTATAGTCAATATCAGATGTATAGTGAAATTCCTCGATTGACGTATTACTAATCTTTCAATAGACTGAGATATATGAGTTTGACATTCAAGACAGGTTGACACATATCTGTCCACCGGCGAGCAATGTCTTTTGTTGGACTACATTATAATAATATGAATTGCATTGTACTTATAATCAGGCATAAAGCAATCACTTTGGTCAAAAAACGATTCGTTAAATTATTTTTATTTAATCCAATATTAGGTCCAATAAAGGTCAAATTTGCAAGATTTTCTTTTCCTGATATACCTTTGTTTTGGTCTAAAATTATTATCCAAGTTTCCATTTTAATAAAGTATGTAACTTTGTAATTCGGGGATTCCTTATAGCTTTAGCTATTAAAATACACATAACATCAATATTACATACCTACCAAGCAGGGGTTCTGTGTTCACTGATTGCTATACAAGATTATTTAAATGACTTTCCTTAAGGGATTTTTTTTTTTATATTAATGGAATATCGGTTAATACTGTAAGTTCCACATGTAGGGCAGAAGAGGGACTGTGCATAATACTGTGTTTTAATATTTTATATATATAAGTAAGCAGGGTGTTTCAAAGGAATAATTAATCGAACCTTTGAGTCTTTATGCCATTCTTTCTAATAATCATTAGGTGTAATGAAATATAGTTCATTTTTGTCTACTTAAAGTTCTTAGAACTTAACAATTTATACGAAACCAGGAGGGCATTTTATAAAATAGAAACGCTTATTACAATTTGTAAACTATTTCATCTCCTATCACATACACAATGTACGATAAATGAAATTCGAACAGTAAAGAAATACTTGAAATTAACCCCTCGCACAGATATTAGCATTTTCCGCACAACTTGACGACACTCAAAGGTCAAGCCACGACTTATGACGAGAACCCGTATGTCATGTGCAAATATTTACCTCCTCTAGTACCGCGAATCTCATACAAGGATCAGAAAATAACTTATAGTTTGCCACGTTCTACATTTATATGTTTTTTCGGGCTAAAAAATAATACCTATGTGCAAAAAAAATATTTTTAAACAAAAAATAGTAATTATTACAAAAAAACTATTTTTTTTACAGTCCCGGTCTATATAGGCAGTAAGCCGTTGAAAACAAGCTTTATAAAGGTAAAACTAAAAAATTTAAGCACCTTCAAAAACCAGCATCGGGCTTCATTGCAAATCGGTTTATAAAAGCTCAGAGGTAACAAACATAAAAAAGTACACTACAAATTGAAAACCTCATTCTTTTTTATGAAATTGGTTAAATTGTTGACACCGATACAAAATTATAGATGATACCCAATGTCTAGGCTAGACATATAATACATTGGTCTGTTTGAGTCCCAGCGCGAATATTTACTTCAACTATAGTGCCCACTAACCATGTTGCAAGACCTACGAGATCTAAACATGAAGCGTAAATTGTAGTGCCTCGTAACTTAGTCATCTTTGCAATTTCTTGGATAGTCGATTGCAAGATTAATGCCTATGTCGTTAAATTACGTTCTTGTGGAAATGCATGCGTATCCGCGCAGGTGCGGCCATCGCAACTCCGTTTATGGTGTTTCAATTAAATCGCTTTTGACCGATGTGCTCGGTCGTCAACCCTGAGTGGAACGTTGACGGGTATGAAGTCATTGTTAGTAAGTAGCTATTAACATTGACTGCTTGAAACGTGGTATCTGATATTAATGATTATCATACTCTGACGTCAAAGGAAAATGAGTGAAAACCTTACCTGTAATGTTTGTTAACAGGTAACTTTTTGATTCACAAGCCACGATTAACATTTAACAGATTAACATCAACCACTGGATTTATTGCATACAATAATAATGATACTTTTACAATACTTTTGTACCCATTAATAAAATTTAATAATACGTGTGTATATAAATATAAATATTTACTTAAAATATCATTATTTCTATCCCAACTACCAAACTACACAGGCGTCTCATCATAATCGCATTGGCTGATCACCCAATTCCGAGATCGAGTTTAAGGGCATGTTAGCGATGGGTGCGGTGTTGTTTGATCGCTACTTTTTTGCCCTTCCATCAATCCGTGCAGCGACTCTCCAACTGCCTGGCAAACACAGAACAACGAGTCGTAGATGAGCACATTCAATAAAGGCTATCGTTATGTGTTTTATACCCGACTGCGAAAGAAGGAGGGTTATTTTAGTATTTGATGAGTAATCATATACTAAAATAACTTCACTATATGGTATTTAAAGACCTATACAAGGTTCCACACGGACCAAGATAACGTTATTAGATTTTTAAAAGTGGTATTCGGTTTGTTTATTAAAACTGTAATCTTATTAGCCATACGCAAATAAAACGCCACCCATGACTCTATTATTTTCATATTCGATTTTTTTTTATTGCATCCAATGACGAGACGAGCATGCCGTTCGCCTGATGGTAAGCGATACGACTAACCATAAACAGTAGCAACACCATCTAGCACCTTGAATTACAAAGTACTGTGTGGCATTTCACTGCGCTCTTCATCCTGAGACATAAGATGTTAAATCTCATTATGTCCTGTAGTTGCATTGGCTACAATGCCCTTCAAATCGAAACACATCAGTGCATGCACACTGCTGCTTGCATGATTTAAAAGTCTAGTATTCAACTTCGATGGGTTATCTGATATTCAAATCCAAAGCGCAAGCTGATTGCTAACAGTGTTGCAGTTATGCCATAAAAATAACGAATAAATTAATGAAATGAATTTGTACAGCAAAATGAAAAAAAATAGTAAATAGTTAATATACGCATACTCACGCCTGTTATCCCCGAAGGGGTAGGCAGAGGCGCAACTAGTGCACCCACTTTTCGCCGTGTGTATCCCATGATGTGATAGGGGGCGAGCCTATTGCCATATCGGGCACAACTTCCAGACTCCGGGCTAATACTGAATAAAAAAATCCTATATCACTTTGCCCGACCCGGGTTCGAACCCGAGACCTCAGCGTTGCTGTCGTACCGTAATACAATTACGCCACCGAGGTAGTTAATATTCCAGAAATATAATTATATTGTCTGTTTGTTAAAGTTACAAACATTTTAAAACAACATATGAAAAGGTAACATTTTTTTTTGTTAATGGCCCTACTGCTAGTAGCCTGACGCGAGTCGGCTTTTCTGGCCACACCGGTCTTTAGGGTGAACGCAGAAGGCGCTCGCAACTATTTGAATTAAGTAACCATGCTGAGGGCAACCCACTAACGGGTTACGACCCTCGGCTCAGGACGGCCACTGAGAGAGGATGAGACATCAACGATTAGGGAAAGATTGGTTTTTAGGCCTAATCTTATTAGATTGTGTTGTCATCAGCACGCGGGCCTGAACTGCTAGGGTGGTCGGGGGGGCGACGGGGATGGAACTGCGGTCTTGTGGAGTGTTGGAGTTTGAAGAACTCGTTCTTACGGCGGATGGCCAGAGGGATTTCGCCCTCTGGATCGGTTAATACGGAACGCGGCCGTCTCCATTTGGTGCGGTCGAATGGACGAAAGGTAACATACAACATTTATTTAAAGGTGAAACGACGTAGATGAATATTACATAGTGTTGGTAGGTAATCAAATTTCTGTACTAAGTACAGTTTTAAATTTTATAAATGTACATAAAACCTTACTTTCAATTTTAACACATTGATTCAATAGTGTAACTCCAATTGCCGTGACGAAGAAAATAAAATATTAGAATAATGTTAATTAAAATGGCCGTGAATACAAGTTTCAAACTTAGCTAAGACGTTCGAACTATAACTTGTTTTTATGAACAAGTTTTACTTTATCTAAAATTATATTCAATAGATGTTCTTTAAACAGCTTCAGCGTTATTTATAAATGTTGTGATAGCACGTTTGTAAATTAAACGCGCAATATTATATACTAGCTTTTGCCCGCGGCGCCGCCCGCGTAAAAAGTTTTTACGGGATATAAGTCCCGGTTTATATTTTCCCGGGATAAAAAGTAGCCTATGTGTTAATCCAGGATATGATCTACCCGTGTGCCAAATTTCATCGAAATCCGTTCAGCAGTTTTTGCGTGAAAGAGGAACAAACATCCATACATTCTTACAAACTTTCGCCTTTTATAATATAAATGTAAAAATGTGATTGATACAACAATATTTTTTAACATGGAAAACGTGATCAAGTTCATTTTAGAAATGGAGTATACTTTATATATTTATCTATATAATACTGTGTGTGTATGTCACTGAACTCCTCCTAAGCAGTTGGACAGATTTTAATGAAATTTTTGTGTCTTCAGGTGGATTCGAGAATGGTTTAGATTAATAATTAGATCCGGTAGGTGACACTGTACTTGGGTTCTAGGATTTTATTTCCTTTTTGGGGCAGGCCGCTAGTATTACTATAAAATTCATCATCAGCCAGTTGCAGTCCACTGCTGGACATAAGCCTCTCCCAAGATACGACACAGAGCCCGGTCTGCTGCTTTATGCATCCAGTTGCTGCCGGCCCTCTTGTGCAAGTCGTCCCGCCATCTGGCTAGAGGGCGTCCCACGCTACGTTTACCAAGACGCGGTCTCCACTCCAGAACACGCTTACTATAAAATGGTACTAGTATATAACTTTAAGGCGAGGTAGCGATTCTATTATTATTTTTTATTTGATGCTTGGTCTTTGTCCAAAAGCCTAAGGCCGCATCGTCTGACTGCAAGTTTTTTCCATGAACCTTTTGTGCCGGCCGCCTTAGGCATTCGAAATTGGCTGGAGTTAACGATGCTCGTCAACAATTAAGCTTAGGTGCTTGACTACCAGTCCACGTTACAACACAGCCATTGCTCCTCGCCAAACACATGCGAAATAACGGAAATACAGCAAAACCTGTTGGCTCGTTTGTACACAAAGGTTAAAAAAACTCTGTTGTCTCAATAATGAAATTGAAAAAATTGCAAAACAACTTTTTGCGAACGACTCGCGCGTATATTTGTAGCCGGTAGGTCAAGTAAAAACACGTACATGGGTACCATGCAAGTCATTCGCTTAACAAAAAATATACGGGCTACATTCTTTTATGCGCAAAAAAGGCAATTCGATTTAACCTAAGTGGAGTCTTGTATACAATTTAAATAGTTTACGACTACCTCTTTCAAACACTTTCACATTATAGTTGCTATGCACATATTTCAATTGTTTTAAATATTTTACTAACCTTTGTCCAGTGGTTCGCGTGAAGTTCCGTATGTGTGGAAACTTCCAGACTTTCTACGTATTCCTCCATTTGCAGGTGGTATCTGTAATTTACACATTTAAAAAAAAAACTGTTATGTTTCACTTATCTAAAGACCTATAAGTATCCACACTAACGTTGTAGAGGTAATTTTTATAAAGTTTTATTTATGGGATATCTCTTTAATTGCAGAACTGATTATATTTTCCATCAGCTAAGCTTGACTGCCCCTAAATAACGCTGTTACTTTTATTCAGACCTGATTAGTTTTATTCTTGGAAAATATCACTAGGCGAGAAGTTAAAGTTGCAAAACACATGTATAGCTATAAAACTGCCTGAAAACTAAAAACATATATATGACTGCCTCGGTGGCGTAGTTGTATTGCATACGCGTCACGAGTACGATTTGCGCGCTGAGGTCCTGGGTTCGAATCCCGGGTCGGGCCAAAAAACTTTGTGACTGGGTTTTTCCATCTTAAAAAAATTACTCAGTCGCAGCTCGGAGTCAGGAAGTTAGCGGTGTGATACCCCCGTGCCTCGGAAAGCACGTAAAGCCGTTGGTCCTGCGCCTGATCTCTCCGGTCATGACGGATTGCCGTCTCACCGGACTATGAGAGTGAAGGAATAGCGAGTGCACCTGTGTATTGCGCACACACTTGTGCACTATAATATCTCCTGCGTACCTGGCTGATCTCTGTTGAGATTGGCCGCCCTGGCCGAAACTGGCTAGGAGGATCTCAATTTCATAGCTATAAAAAAATATTGTATGATAAAAAAGTAAAATGAAACGGTTTTTAATATAAATTCTTAGAGTTGTACTATTGTTTGTTTTACTGTGCTACTTTATGTGGAACGCTGCAAAAAGTTGTCCAGACTTCAGTAGGAAAAAGGAAAGTCTAGAGAGCAGGTCATCCTAGGCATTCCTATGGGAAATATGAAACTGAATAGGCACGTATTAAATAAACATTATCCATTCTTCAAGTAGGCATTTTACTTACGTTAAGATTTCAAAGATAAGTTATTTTAAACCATAAGTAGTATATTCGTAATTAGCTGTATTTGTGGAACTGGCACCCATTGTAATGATTAAGGAATAATACGGAAAATTCACAAATAACAATATATACGCACGATTATACACTAAGTATACTAACACAAATCACCACCTGCGCAAAGATACTCATTGACAAATTTTACAGATACCCTCTTGAAAGCATAATTTTACGTTCCTAATGACACAGAATTTTATTCTATAACAAACGTATTCTGAATGATGCATGACATTTTTAACGCAGTAAGTCCATTCCAATTACATCGGTGTATTTTTTACCACCTGTCTACAAGGTACGTGCTTCAATATGTATGCGGTCTACTGTTTTTTCAATCCGTTTGTTTAAAGATAAAGTGATCGAATTCTATGAAACAAAATTAAGCAACTCCGCCACCTGCTTTGTACCTACTCGTGCTTTGTTTTTAAAACGGCCCGTCTTTTAGTTGTTTTGCTTAAAACATACTGATGTGTACGTTATGTCAACTTTGTTTTTTTACGTGGACTTTGAAAATGCTTTATTCACACATACACGCACACACAGACACGCACACGCACACATACACATACACACACACACTCGCGCCCGTTATCCCCGAAGTGGTAGGCAGATGTGCACTCACTTTTCGCCTTGCGTATTCCGTCCCATGATGTTATAGGGGGCGAGTCTATCGCCATATCGAGCACAAATTCCAGACTCCGGGCTGATAGTGATATCTTGACTGAGAAACCCAATATCATTCTACCCGACCCTGGGATTGAACCCGAGACCTCAGCATTGCAGTCGTATCGTAATACAACTACACCACCGAGGCGTGCTTTATTTAATAATATAGAGATATTAAAAATATTTCGTGTCCCAATATTGATCGCGAAATTTTACTAATACTATAAACGCGAAAGTTTGTAAGAATGTATGGATGTGTGGATGTATGGATGTTTGTTACTCTTTCACGCAAAAACTACTGAACGGATTGCGATAAAATTTGGCACACGGGTAGATCGTACCCTGGATGGACACATAAATTGGTGTGGTCTTTTATTGGTATTAAAACCCTAAAGACTGATTGCTGACTGATGGACAGTAATTAAATTATGAAACACTAGCTTTTGTCCGCGGCTCCGCCCGCGTAAAAAAAATTTCCGGGATAAAAGTCCCGCTTTATGTATTCCCGGGATAAAAAGTAGCCTATGTGTTAATCCAGAACATGATCTACCCGTGTGCTAAATTTCATTGAAATCCGTTCAGTAGTTTTTGCGTGAAAGAGGAACAAACATCCATACATCCAGACATTCTTACAAACTTTCGCCTTTATAATATTATATTATTAGTAGGATTAGTAGGATAATGGACCTATATGATAAAAATAGACTGATTTAAGTCCACCTAAAAATAATGTAAAGTATTCCTATTTTGAATCTTTAGGGAGCAAAACTTAAAGAATATAATATTTTAAACGTTGTCGGGTATAAAGAAGAGTTTCACATTGAAGATAAATAAAATGTAGATGGATGTCAATACAAGTCAAATAAGAATTTCACCGTACACAGTGCTAAAAAACGTGCACAAATAAGAGTTTAGACAAATAGAAAGTAGATCTTGGCAAATATATCATGAAAGTTTTTTACTGTAACTGCACTTATAATATATCTCATTTATTTAGTAACTGGAATAGGCGTGAATTTTAAATTTTATTTGTTCCACCATCAACATGTGTGATTTTTAAAAACATCTTTTAAAATTGTTAAATGTAGGTAGATATTGACACTTTTACTTTTCGGACTACCAACACCTCAGTCCGCCCCGTGACCATGAAGCACACCATGAAGGCTGGAAAGCCTTCGAAACATCGGGAGAAAATATAAATTAAAAAACCGCGATAAAATCCGTAAAATAGTTTTATTCAAATGTCTAACATTTGGGTAACCATTACAAATCATTTTTTTTAGAAAAGTGAATCCAAAATATTTCGAATTTTTAAAGAGAAATTTTGAAAGCTTGTAACAGATCTTCCACTTGAAACGAAAGGCAAATATTTCACGATACAATTAACCTTAATGAACTGTTCAAATGTGCAAGTCGAACAAATTAGTATACCGCAAGTTAAAACTTTATCTTGGCCTCTTCAATTCATTAATAGTCCACTCGTTTTTTTAATGAATACTAGATCTAGAATTCTAGACAAATTTGAATCACGTATTTCAATCTAAAGCCGCATAATTGCATTAAATTTAACCTGCTTTCGCTGATGCATAGTTCGCTACTCTGCTATAATGGATGCAATTGTTATTTTAAAACAAAGCAACATAGAATTGGTTGTTCGTATGTCAACAGTTAGATGACTTCAAAGCTTACGGGCTGGATAAAAATAGACTGTGGACTTCATTTGGAAACAGGCGTACTTACATTTAACATAATACGTTTGTTTAGCAAAGAACTATAGGACACCTAAAGATTAAGAGCCTGCTTCACAAGTCTCAAGTAAATTTTATTTGACAGTTATCGTATTAATCAGCTAATACAGTACTCATTTTATTGTCATTAATTTGGCAGTATAGGTTAGAGTGTGACTTTTGTTTTGGTCGGCTTATAGATTTATGTGACGCGTAACATTTATCCATTTATCAGCTAGAAGTTAAGTCGCCCCTAGGAGTCCTACAAATGTTTTAGACACAAATAAATATTGCGAATAAACAAACCATTAGGTACTATCCACACCGCCAATGTTCAAAAAGTCAATGGACTATGTTGTAAGTCCAAAGTTCACTAGTAAAAGGTAACACAATTTTTCGCACTATCGATAAATATTTTAAATTTTCGAATAAATGGTTGACTTTAGTAAAACCACCACAAATACAACGAAGAACTAAAATATATTTACTAACGTTAGTGTAAACACAAAATTCACATTATTTACTTATGCCCACAATACTTAATTTACATAACGTATTCTCGAAGTATTTTTGTTACGTGTTTACAAGAAACCTCACTTATTTTGTTCAAAAGGAACAATGCCGAATTGCCGTCCTAGAAAATAAGTGTTTCCCATACATTATGAAGGCTGTAAACGTGATAATAAATAGGGCATTGGACGCATGAGTAGCTTCAAATGTTGGTGTTAAATAGGTTGTTTATGAATGTTTCTCTGATTAACGTTGTAATAGATCTTACAAACAAAAGTAAATTCTAAAGACAACTCAATTTGAATCATTTTCATTTGTTGTATCGCTATTAATCTCTTTTTTTACCATACCATACCAGCCCTTTATTATATACTGCCCACTGCTGAGCACGGGCCTCCTCTACTACTGACAGGGTTTAGGCTATAGCCCACCACACTGGCCTAATGCAGGTTGGCAGACTTCACATACCTTTGAAATTCTTGTAGAGAACTGATCAGGTATGCAGGTTTTCTCACGATGTTTTCCTTCACCGTTAAAGCGAACGATAATTCACAAAAATACACACATAACTTTCTTAGAAAAGTCAAAGGATTATTTTGAACCTGCGGACATTCGTCTCGGCAGTCCGTTCCACTCCCAACTAGGCTATCGCCGCTTATTTATTACTTTTCTTTTATGTGAGGCAAAATATCTCCTTGAGACAACGTTCTTCTAGCACCGTGAATTTACTGGAATCCGTGCTATTATTGGCGAGAAACATGAGTGCTGTTCTGACAATCTATCAAATATATTTCGTCAAGTCGTAATTTGAATACTGTTAAATGAGACCCAAATGTCACACTTTTCAATTTAGGACAAAATATTATTAGTTTATCATTCTTTAAGTTTTGAACATTTGGATCTATCTTTTTAGCCATTACTTCATAATCATTACGTGTTTGATAATGCTAAATTCCATTTGCACTTGTTTTATTTTCTCCGTGTCATCGTGTATATCTTTCTGTTTGTAAATACTAGTAGTGTAATTATAACAAAAGTACGCTAGTATGCTATATTGCTAGTGTTGCTGTCATTTTATGATGTCTTGGAGTGTACAGACAACGAAGAGTTCGTGTCTAAGATAATACCTCAGTCCTCATGAATGTCTTTGGCAAACAACTTTTCCATATCATTTGATTTGACCTTTAGTTTGTCTTTTGTGCCCGATATGGGCTCTCTGCCTATTACATTATGGGACGTATAAAAGCTTGGCGGAATGAGAGTACGCTAGTTGGCCTCTGTCTAACCCTTCAGGGATAAAAGCGTGATATTATATTGTACTAGCTTTTGCCCGCGGCTCCGCCCGCTTTAAAAAGTTTTCCGGGATAAAAGTCCCGGTTTATATTTTCCCGGGATAAAAAGTAGCCTATGTGTTAATCCAGGACATGATCTACCCGTGTGCCAAATTTCATCGAAATCCGTTCAGTAGTTTTTGCGTGAAAGAGGAAATATCCATACATCCATACATTCTTACAAACTTTCGCCTTTATAGTATTAGTAGGATTCATTATTAGTATATTAAATAAAAAAAATCGGCAGCAGATAATAATTGTTAATCTTTATTCTTCAGTTAAAAGAACATTCAGGACAGCTTCTTCTTCTTCAGCTTTTAGAAGTCCACTGCTAAACATAGATCTACCCCATAGATTTCCAGACCAACCAGTTAATGACAGCACTGAACAAAAAATGTTTAAGCTAAAAGTGGGCACATACGATGCGATTTGGTACAGCCGAACCGTTAAAATGGTATGCCATCGAACCATATCGCATCGTGTGGGGCACGGTTCGATGGACATTATTATTATTATTGTTGGTACGGCTGGTTCGATGGCTTGTCCATCAAACTTGGTTGCATACAACTGGACGTCGCATGGTACGGTTCGATCGTGTGGCGTGAAGACTGTACCGCGTGACGAATTGGTCGCATGATACCAAATCGCATCGTATGTGGATACTATAATATCCAATGCATATTTATAATTTCCTGTCGCTCACTCTACAGTGACTACACCTGGGCAGGAGTAAAGACTAGTGATATTTAGGAATTGAAACAAGTATTTCGTGTCACAGGTGGAACTCGTCTTTGATCTTCAAAATAAGTATTATTAAGCTCACAATCTCGTATAACATGTGCCAAAATAATTAGGTAGAAACGGTTTCGTCGCACATTGACCTTCAGTTATAAATATTGAAATCCATATTTGATCTTGAAATACTTAGGTTATAAATTGAGCGCAGATTTATGCCATTAGCAAATTGTGTCTACCTACCACTTGATTTATAAGCACGGCAGAATATTATTTTAGGTACCACTTGAAATTTTAATGACAGGTCTCAAACTGACGTCATAACTCTGATTTGCAGCTAGCAACTAAGCATGGTTTAAATGGCACTAAAAATGAAAAAAAAAAACATTCTAAACTCATCCATTTTGTTGATCGTAAGGAATTCAAGACCATTAGCCATCTTGAAAGAACTTTCACCGGCAATCTAGCTTAGATTCGCGTTAGGGCTGCCAACTGTACAAAATATACAACGACCAAAAAATAAAAATGTAGATGAGTATATAAAACATTTTCGGACTTATTATTGTTTTGAGACTGAGGCACAAATTGTTTTCACTAAGGTTGGTTCTTGAACATGTTTCCCGATTTAGTTTTACTGATATAGGATATTGCGCACTAAAATTCATTTCTTGTGGATGGTAGTAATTTTCACACTATAAGGCTATGAAATTTATTGCAACAATAACATCACAATGTAACGTTAACAACCCTACTCGAGCATAGTATGGATAGCACCGTTACGTAAACCGATGAAGGAACACACTAGACTTACTTTTACATTACAAAATATGAATAACAATAAAAGGTCTGTATTTTCCTACATTTAGGCTCGTGACTTGCATTAAATTCACCGTCTAATTAACCATCGTATTTGAAACTTTATTTCCTTCGTATAAGATTCAAATTAATTGATTAGTTTAATATCTGTGCAAGTTTTAACCTTGGTCTACAATGTAGACTCTACATAAATAACTATTCGCTAACTCAATACGGCAATTAGGTAAAATACAGTAGTGAGTTCACAGCTTCATATGACCTTGACATCAAAACATTGGTAATCTCATGCACTTAACAAGCACATGACGCGTTGATCATATAAAGAAACAGCATTAAAACCTTTAAATCTTCTTATTTATTCAAAATAAATAGGAAATTTTATCCACATAAACTAATTATCTATTTATATAAAGTGTTATTTAAATTCCAATGTGTGTACGTAAATATATTTAATTCAGAACTTTAGTGACACTATTTTAAAAATTAACATAATACTTAATTAAAAATTAAAATAGGGTTACAAAGACTTATCTGTCTTGAGTGGTAATAAAATTTGGCCAAGTGCGAATTGAGTGAATCAAGGTTCCATACTATTAGATATTTTAGATAGAAGACGCTAAGCACGTCATAATATTATACACACATTATTGACTCTTGGTATTTTCTTTGCTTTATAATAAATTTACCTATAAATGAATAGTGTTTTTCTTGTTTTTCGATGCCTTTTGGATACGTACGATTGAAAATATGGAATATAAACTCCTGCTCGCGGCTCCGTCTGCGTGAAAAAGTATTTCCGGGATAAAATATTTTCCCGGCATAAAACGTAACCTGCAGCACTCAGGAGTAATGTAGCTTCCTACTAGTGAAAGAATTTTCAAAATCAGTCCAGTAGTTTTTGAGTTTATCCATAACAAACAATCAAATCTTTCCTCTTTATAATATTAGTATAGTTCAATTTAATGGCTGACTATAAGATAATACCATTATATTGGTGCATACATACATACACACTCACGCCCTTATCCCATAGGCGTAGGCAGAGACTATTGAGCGCCACATGCTACGATCTTGACAAACCTCTTTCGCCTCTTCCACATTCATAGTTCTTTTCATACATTTTCGTCGGTTAAGGGTACTCCTGACCTGCCCTTTTCTGAGAAGATCATTTCTTTTCTGAGAAGATCATTTATTTGGTCAGAGAATGTTCTCCTCGGGCGTCCCCTTCCAGCCGTACCATCGAGCGAATGTGGATTGTACGGCATTATATTAGTGAACTCTAAAACAAGTGTTTTTTTTACAAATTACGTTTTAACTCGACTTCATCTGTAAGATCATAATTATAACACTGTCAGAAGGCATTCATCAAGGCAATACATTAGAGCGGTCTGTGACCCACTGAGGCTAGATCAACTTAAAAGTTGGTCATGCTACTTAGCTGTAAACATTTTAAAACACTTAAGATTCGCTGCTAAATATAAAATAATTGAGATTATTTTTATATCAAAATATAAAAATAATCTCAATTATTAAAATGCGTAAAAAAATATCTAGCAATAATTTAAAAAAGAACATGATGCGTATAAATTCCGTAACTGTTAAATTCTTCCTTCACATTTGCCTCTTTTAGTCGAAGGTATAAAGTAATATTCTGAAGAACTCTACCTAACTTTACCGGTGGTGGGTCTCTCATATGTATGTCTGTCTGGGTGGGTACCACCGCAGTGTCTATTTCTACCGCCAAGCATCAGTGTGCATGCATTGTTGTGTTTCGGTTTGAAGGACATTGTAGCCAGTATAACTACAGGACATAATGAGACTTAACATCTTATGTCTCAGGATGACGAGCGCAGTGGAATGCCACACAGTACTTTGTGACTCAAGGTGCCATATGGTGTTACTACTGTTTATGAGTGGTCGTATCGCTTACAATCAGTCGAACCGCATACTCCTCTCGTCATTCAATGCCATAAAAAAAAAAAGTTTAGGTCTATCATTAGTCTATCATACCTTGGCTTGGCTAGAATTTCGTTTTATTCAATATTGATTCATCAAAAATCCATTCAACCGTTTTTATGCATGATGTATTACAAACAAACTGACAGACTTTACTATTAAATTATATGCAAATGTTAACTAAGTTTATTGTAGACGAAAACGTTATTTCTAATGCAAGGTGAGTTAAAGTACATTTTAGAATACTTTCCGTGATACAAGCGATAGTTCAACCAAGGCAAGATTTATCAAATGTCTAAATATAAGGCAAAAAATTACTTGTCTTGATTTGTTGTACAAGATCATACATTATTTTGAGTATTGCGAAATTTAAACACTAATATCATCGTTATTTAGATCCTGGATTGAATTTCCAGGTCGGAGAAGACTGTGTGGGTTTTTTACACTGGTTCTCCAGAAGAGAATAATGTTAATATAGCCGATTAATACTTACTAAGCTAAGAATTTTCTCTAACGTGCATAACATGCGTTTTGCAAAGCCCACATTAGAAGGATAAGACGCTATAAAAATCTACGCCGCGTCCACATTGCAGTAAAATAAAAAGACGCTATGAACACTCATTATTGTCCAATACTATTGTATACCAGCCTTTAGAACGTATTTATCTTGATATCATTTATCGTCAACCGGACGCGAACAGTGCACTCATTCGGAATTATTTTAATGGCATGCGGGTTTCCTCGCTGAGTTTTCCTTCACCTTTACAACGTGTATTTATGTCGCTGAGCTTTAAAATCACAGGGAAATATAATTCGCAATATAATAGTTAAAGAGAAATTGCTATATAATTCGTAATTAATTAAACAGCAATGGATTTACAGTTTCAAATATTTATTTATTTATTAAGGATATGACGTGAATTAATAATGCAGCTAATTGATACAATCCGATATTCTTAGAGCCAGTTCCAGAAGTTTTAAGTTTTTATTTGACAATTATCGTATTAAACTAATGTATACAGTACTCATTTTATAACCTTTTATTTATTTGGGAGTATAGATTAGTTTCTGACTTTTGTATTTAGTCGGGTTATACATTTCTGGACCGAGTAACATTTACTTACTCGGAAGTTGTGAAACATACCCTTACTAATATTATTATTGTTAATGCGAATGTTTGTGAAATTCTTGTTCTGATGTTTGCATGTTTGTTAAGCTGTAATTCCGCAGAACGCGGCAGACGGCAGATGGCAGACGGCAGACGGCAAAAGCATGTGCCCCGACGGCAGACGGCACTATTAAATTGTATGAGACCGGCGCGGCAAGTGACGTCCTGCCGGGTGTCATTTGCCGTCGTGTGCGGAATTGTTTTGCCGTCTGCCGTTGCCGTCTGCCATCTGCCGCGTCCTGCGGAATCACAGCTTTAGAAGGAAGCGCAACTGCTAAACGGATATGCAGAAAAATTGGCACACGAATTTACTATATTCTGGATTTACATGTAGGCTACATTTTGCACCGGTAGTTTGCTCCCTTTGTAGTATTTGAATTTTATTATCGCATTTTTATACATATGGTGCTTAAATACAGTGATGTAGAGACTTTTGTAGTTGGAAAGGTATATCTCGCACGCGAAGTCACATGCAACACTTAGTGAGTAGAATAAATAACAGTAGATAATGAAACTATCAAGATAGTAATTTGAAATAATGTGAATTGATTAACATTAAGCCAAAAACTAATGTAACAAATAAGTATCGATGTAGGTAAATATGTTATGCACGTTGTTCTATTTTAAAACATGAATAAAAAATAATGAGGGCTAAAATCATTCAGTTTTTACACGTGTTGAACCACGTCGACAAATCACAATTCACATTGTTTATTTTCTTGTAAGCAAGTAGAAGAAGGTCTCCTTCATATGACATTCTTTTTTTTTCATGGCATTGAATGACGAGACGAGCATGCCGTTCACCTGATGGTAAGCGATACGACCACCCATACACAGTAGCAACACCATCCATCCACCAAAGTACTGTGTGGCAATCCACTGCGCTCGACATCCTAAGACATAAGATATTAAGTCTCATAATGTCCTGGAGCACTGGCTACAATGCCCTTCGAACCGAAACACAACAGTGCATGCACACTGCTTCTTGGTGGTAAAAATTGACCTTGCGGTGGTACCCACCCAGACGGACTCTTACATATGAGAGACTTACCACCATTCTTATACTAAAACGCGACCATTGGTACTTATACTGAGTTTTGTTTTGTCTTAATCATACGACATTAAAATGAAATTTATTTGGATTGAAAAAAATATGCCATTTGCAAAAAATCATGTTCACAGGTAAGGTAGATAAGTTGAACATTTTCCTTACAAAATGCTTAAATCATAACAATAAGTTTATGGCTATGTATTGTTATTGTTTTCTCTGTTCGAGAAAATGAAAATGTATTAACAAAACGCTTGATCAATGGAATAAGTGCTATGAATGATATCTTTGTTTCCTCTGTGCGAGAAACGAATTTTGTAAATTTTCATTACAACCGATATTAAAATATATAGTTGATAAACATTATCATTCGCTAATAAATGTAAAATACGTAGGTACTAATTGGTTGTAAACAGAATTGACGTATACTTAATCTGTGTTTCGTTATTCGACCTTCTAAAATGAACACGTAACATTTTTTTTACCTTTATCCTTACGAACAGCGTTTAAGCAAATTCGCAAGGTAGATTGATACGAATCGGCCGTAAAATTTTACCATTATTGTTTAAAAAAGGGCAAATTACGCAAACAAGTTTTTGTTGCAAACAATAAATAAAGGGATAATTATGTATTTTAGTACCAAGACAACATAACATTTAGTAAATATGGACACTTAACACAGAAAGACATCTGTGTTGATACCCTCTTTATTTATTTGTTTTGTCTAGCAACAGTGTAATGATTGGTATAATATTATATTGGACTTACCAGCTAATGTATTAAGGTCTAGATTTACTTCTTAAATTACCGTCATATTAAAAAACGGTGGTCATACTTAATATACTTTTTGCAAAACATATTCATTGAAAGACCCAGTATTATTTGTGTTAAGCGACATGAATCGAATATACCGGTATCATTTCAAGCCTGGTACTTGAAAAGTTCAATCTAGTTAGCTCGCCTTGAGCTAGATGCTTCTACTTTTATTCAGACTAGAACGACTTAAGCAATCTCGATTATCTGATAGTGGCCTAAAATCATCTTATGGGCATAGAATTTTGTTTTAAAAATAACGAATGGTGGTCTCCTTTTATCAATAGGTCACTTAATTTCGATCCGTTAGAAAAAAACACTCATATTCTGAGAAGAATTATGGATGTGCTATTATTGAAGGCAAAGAAAAGGGTTATTAAAAGAGAGGGGGTTTTGAAATTCGGCAATCTCACGCGCCATACTAGACACAATGTTATATGCAATGTTATTCCTCCGCAATCCCCACGAGCTGGTTTTTTCATCTTGTACACAAATATCGAGCTTTTGAAAAAACATGGTAACTGACATTCCGCACTTTTAACTAAAAAGGTTTTTTTCTATCTCAATTCAAAAATATGTATGGCATAAAGTACTTCTAATAAGATGATTATTGGTTTAACTAAATACTACGCAATCATATTTTTAGAATTAGTAAATAATAAATGCTCTTTAGTAAAAAGTGTGATTCACTTACGATTTTCTTCATAAAAAAACTCAAAACAGTATATCTCTACATCTTTCACCTTAACAAATAATTATTCTTAACTCATTGGTCTAGTCACAGTGCTGCTTGAGATTGGATATTTGTCTAATATAATATTGTTACCAAAAAAAAAAAATATCATTGCAACCGGAACCATCGTAACTATAATGACTAGATATTGATCATACATGTACCGGGTAACCGGTGTGAGTCAATACGTCAAATCTGGTTTACGGATTTAACAACAGATATGTTGTCATCGGTCCGGTTCTGTTAATTCGTTAGTATTCATCAGTAGAACAATGTAACTGGATATACCACGTTCCGATGATAGGTCTATATGATGCAGTTGGAAGAAATTTTTGCAACAGCCACTGTGAGTAAATTTGAATTACAAATATCATCATTATCATCATCAGCCTTTATCAGTCCACTGCTGGACATAGGCCTCCCCTAATGAGCGCCATAGCGCCCTGTCTTCAGCTTGCCGCATCCAACATCTGCCTGCAGTCTTTCGCAGATCGTCATCCCACCTGGCTGGAGGGCGTCCTACACTACGTTTGCCCAGTCGCGGTCTCCACTCAAGAACACGTTTACCCCAGCGGTTGTCGGTTCTTCGTGAGATATGGCCAGCCCACTGCCACTTCAGCTTGCTAATTCTTTGAGCTATGTCGATAACGTTGGTTCTCTGTCGGATGTATTCGTTGCGATCCTATCCTTCAGAGAAACTCCGAGCATAGCTCTCTCCATAGCCGTTACAAATATAGCACTTAAATAAATTAAATAATTGTACGATAGTCTAGTTGGGAACGGAACGGCCTGATGAGACGGATGTCCGCAGATTCCAAACCCAAGGCACACACCTCCCGATTTTTCGAATTTATGTACATACATACATATACATATACACTCACGCCTGTTATCCCCGAAGGGGTAGGCAGAGGCGCAACTAGTGCACCCACTTTTCGCCGTTATTCCGTCCCATGATGTGATAGGGGGCCTATCGCCATATCGGGCACAAATTCCAGACTCCGAGCTGATACTGAATAGAAAAACTCAATATCACTTTGCCCGATCCGGAAATCGAACCCGAGACCTCAGCATTGCAGTCGTACCATCATACAACTACGTCACCGAGGCAGTCGAATTTATGTGTGTATTGTTTATCAATTATCGTTAGCTTTAACGGTGAAGGGAAACATCGTGAGGAAATCAGCATACCTGAGAATTAAAATTCGAAGGTCTGCCGACCCGCACCAGGCAAGCGTGCGGGACTACTAAGCCCTCTTAGTAGAGGAGGCCCATGCTCAGCAGTGAGCAGTTTAATATAATACAGGGGTGGCGTGGTATGGAAACTTAAATATTAGATAGAAAGAAAAAGAAAGAAATAATTTATTTGGTTTTAGTAACATAAACAAAAAAAAACTAATAAGGAAAAATAAAATTAAAAACAACAAAAAGAAAACTAGAGAAAAAAGGAACAAACCAAAACCAAAATGGATCCAGGTCAGCTTTATGCTGCAGCGTAAACTGAAGCGCTGATTTTCAGCTGAACCCAAGAAGATATATAGGAGTAATGGGAATCGCAATCTCCCCGAAAAGAATGAATGGCTACACCAAGGTTTATCAACAGAGCAAGAATAAAATATATGACCTTTATCCAATAGGTTTTGCAAAATGTTACGTTTTTCATTATGCGTAACTTAATTAGCATCAATGTTGAAAGTATTACCATAAAATTAATTATAAAATTTAATCAGTGTATGCACTTGTTTCGTAACTGACAATAAAATTTCATTACAATAAATTAATTCAGAAATATTATATTGTCTGCTTTCTCTCACATGCGGAACACTTTCATTTTTAAATACGTTAAATATTGTCCGGTCAATAAATCTCTCTGTGCATGCACTTGGCTTGGAAATGGTCGTTGCAGGCCGTTGAAATTGCATAAAGAAAGCATATTTTACTTTAAAATATTTGTATGTGTTTGGTCACTATAGTCTGACACTACACATTACACACGGGTATTGCCAATATCCGTGTATGACGAAAACTACTTACCATCAGGTGGTCAGTACGTCTTTCATGGCAAAAAAAAAAATTGTCTACATCTAACCTCTGACGACTAAATTAGATGACATTATTTTCATAAACATATGAAAATTTGTAGTACCGGAGTTGAATTGAACTATACAAAATCATTAGCTCTCTTTACTACATATTTAGCAAAATACAAAAGATAAATAAATCTCATTATCTTTATATTGAATGTACCATGAATTCTCGCGAATAATACTTTCTAGTTCTTAAAGAAAGAATTTATAATGTTAGTCTAAACAAGACGGCGCAGCGCGGCGATTTCAACGCTGTGAAATAAGAAAAAGGAAGAAATAAAAAGCATTAGAAGTAAAGACGCTTCTCACGATCATATTGTTAAGCCTAGTTCACTCCAAACTCTTTCCAATCACATTATAATTTTAAGCTTAAATATATAATTTTATTTTAAAGTTAAGTGTGTATTGTTTATCAATTATCGTTCACTTTAACAGTGAAGGAAAACATCGTGAGGAAACCTACATACCTGAGAATTCTCTATAAGAATTTCGAGGTTGTGTGAAGTCTGCCAACCCGCACTAGGCCAGCGTGGTGGACTAAGGCCTTAAACCCTCTCAGTAGTAGAGGAGGCCCGTGCTCAGCAGCGAGCAGTATATAATACAGGGCTGGTATTATTATATAATTTTATATATTGAGTGTATAATAATATTATCATTTTAATCACTAGTCCGTATGGTAAAATCTAGTAACAGTAAAAGATTATGTAAAAGTTTGTATTAGAAAAAGATAAAGAGGTCCATATTTTAATCAGCCCCATTACAGCCTGAAGTTATACGACTAATACTCGTGAGATAAAAATAACCAAATAATACTGGATTAATATTTACGAATATTACGGTCGTCCGTATTTACTATGCAAGTAAAAACAATAGCTACATTACTATAGAAGTACAAAAAAATTGTGCCACTATATTATAATGCGCTTGTGGTCAGAATATTTGTAAATTTGTAAAATAATGAAATACGAAAAATCTAAAAGTTACGACACAAAATAAAACGCGGCGTTAACCTCTGACGTGTGTGAACGTTTCCTTACATTCTCGATCTCGATCGAAGCCATAACGCGCATGCACCGTGTTAAATCGCAATTTTTAATTGTAATCCGAATGATTTGACGTTTTAATACCATTGTTGTTGCTTAGATTAAAATAATAATTGGTTCTGAAATTATTTTATGATATACTACTTATCTTGCAAATGTTATGCGATCCATAAGTGTCGTGTATATCAGATCTTTTTCCTATATGTAAGTTAGTTTATAAATATTGTTAATATACACGATGTGGATGCGCTTATAATAAATAAATAAATAAATAAATATACTAGCTTTTGCCCGCGGCTCCGCCCTCGTTAAAAAGTTTTTCCGGGATAAAAGTCCCGCTTTATGTTTTCCCGGGATAAAAAGTACCCTATGTGTTAATCCAGGACATGTCCTACCCGTGTGCCAAATTTTATCGAAATCCGTTCAGTAGTTTTTGCGTGAAAGAGGAACAAACATCCATACATTCTTACAAACTTTCGCCTTTATAATATTAGTAGGATTTTATGCGTTCACATTTTTTTTCTGAATTCAGGATTTTGATTGTTGACTGGTATTTTAAACGCTTTGAAATTTTAAATACTAAATAAATTTGGTAAATTCTAATCCAACAAATTAATCGAATTTATAGTAACAATCCATCGAACTGAATATCCTTTTTATTGTTATATTATTATTATTATTATTAATGTTGAATGAAAGGAATTCATTTGAGAAAACACTCGTAGGGTCATTCGGGGCAACAGCACGCAGTGGGTAAAATTTCGCATGGTCAATATCTCGGAACCTATTGTGGGGGCTCAGATACTTTTTCGGCTAAATTAGGGGTGCGTCGGGGATGATGTCAGAGCCCACAAGCTATTTTACCAACCCTCACTTGTTTAGCGAAAAACGGCGATCAACGTGATTTTGTTGATTAGTTATCAACTATTTTGTGCTGGGAAAAAGTTTATGGATAGACGGTGGATCAGTTTACAAATAACCGTTGATTATGTTAAGTTTACACGATTATTATAGTATTTATTTTAGTTATTAATTCTGTCCTAAAAATAACTGCATCTCAACTGACGTGTGATGGTTTAAAATATTCCCTGTTGGGTAAGAGTACGGGATTAAAAGTACGCACGCTGTTATAACTTCATTACAATGAAAAGTAACATCAAGAGTTCCTAAAATTACAGTGATCATTAAATTACAAAAATATCTAAAGCTTATTATAAGTACAGTCTAATTAATTATGTTTTTGGTTTAATTATTTTAAAATCAAATTACACTTTTCAAGTACATCTACCATCCTCGATGATTTTCTTTTAATTTTACGCACAAAGTAAAATTTATTTATTTCATACGACATTGCTATTTATTTTTCATTTATCACTGAAAGGAAATGAAATGAAATAATTTATTCGAATCCATAAAATGTTAAACATTACTTAGATTCAGGAAATTTTTACTCTACCACCAGTTCGAAAAGCAGTTTCCACCAGAGAAGAACGGGCAAGAAACTCTAGGGTTGCTCTTTTCAAAATCAGTTCTAATTTATAAATTTGGTACAGTGTAGAATACAAAAAAAAATGAATAACACCCAGATTTTTAATTTGCTTAGAGCAGTTCATATATTTACTTGCATAATAATAAATAAATTCTCAAATTCCCATCCGAGTGTACAACCCTTACTGTATAATATCATTACAACTTCTATAATCTACATCTATTGTTTGAAGGTCTTACAATTATTTGCCTTCTGCGTCATTTTCTAGTATGTAATTAGTATCATATTGATAATTAGTATCAATGATGTGTGACTAAAGAACAAAGAACACTAGTAAGTTGATAAATACGTCATTGTTATGCTCCTACGAAATAACTAATTGTTCTATTTGAAATTGAGTTTAAATTAGATACGCTAAATTAAGAAGGCGTGGCGTACTTGTATTACGGTACGACTGCCATGCTGAGATCTCAGATTCGATCCCCGGGTCGGGTAAAGTGATGTTGGGTTTTTCTATTCACTATCAGCCCGGAGTCTGGAACTTGTGCCCGATATGGCGATAGACTCGCCCCCTATCACATCATGGGACGGAATACGCACGGCGAAAAATGGTTGAGCTAGTTGCGCCTCTGTCTACCCCTTCGGAGATAAAAGGCGGTGTGTGTGTAATAAATGAAAGATTTTTTTTTAATATTTACCGATCGTGTTGTTCAACGTTCCGTAATCGAGCATTTGTAAATTTTTAAGTAATTTATTTATACTATCATCTTTTCTTGGTTTATTAAAATTACTCATTATAATACAAATGATCCTGTCTGTGTCTTATTAAATAATTTATTTATACGTCATTTCTATCTGTTAATTTATAAAAATATACCCACTTTAATTCCCACCTTTCAAACAATTTGTTTTGGACTTGCATTATAAAATGCAAATTGGTATCCACAAATAGTATTCCGTAATATTTCATCTGTGTAAAAAAAGTCTACACTATAAATTTGCTATAGGACTTTATTTATTATCAAGCGAAGGGCAGATTAAATTTCCAGGACATTGTAAGTTAGGCCCTTCGTCCAGTAAAGCGACGCGCGATTTGTACGCGTAGCCTACCAAATGTACTGCCAGAAAAGTGTACGTTCGACTACCTTAAGGTTCTAAATAATACTACTAACAGACGATTAGATTTGGTATCATGCGACCAATTCGTCACGCGGTACAGTCTTCACGCCACACGATCGAACCGTACCATGCGACGTCGAGTTGTATGCAACCAAGTTTGATGGATAAGCCATCGAACCAGCCGTACCAACAATAATAAGAATAATGTCCGTCGAACCGTGCCCCACACGATGCGATATGGTTCGATGGCATACCGTTTTAATGGTTCGGCTGTACCAAATCGCATCGTATGTGCCCACTTTAAGTCGCTTGCGCGTTGTATGTCAGCAACTTACAACTAAACTAGACAATAAGAATTATCTACTGTTTCCTTTGTACTGTCAGCAGCATAAGAAGCTGAACAAATTCAACATTTCAAACTGTCTACATGCTTTTGTGTTCTTACTAATCTTTTTTTCTCGCCACGAAAATAAAATAAAAGAGATTTCCTTTTCTTGAAACGAAGTAAAAATATATTGCAGTTTAACTTAACCGCATATATAGGTGATTTGGTATTTTGATTTTGTTCAGATATGCTGCTGACCGTACATCTCCAAAATGATCGCATTTGCTTAGTAAAAAATTTAAAATGACCGTTTTATCTTGAAAAAGTGTACCAGCACCAAACTGCGCCCTTATTCTCTATGACACAAGTTATTTTCACCGCTCGTAACAAGCGCGTAACGTAACTCTTAGCGTTTATCACTATAGAAATTGGCATACAGAATACCATTTACCGCTAATTACATGAAGTTAACGTAACGCCGCCACGTTACGAGTTAACACTGTCATAGAGAATAAGGGGGCTGGGTGATTGTGCGTAAGTAGCCGCCATACAATGTCAATGTCAAACGCGTTGTCGATGCGTCGCCTCTTGTGTAGAACGTAGCAAAAATGTATGGGGGCTACTTATGAGCAACTAGTAGGATAGGCGTATAAGTCAATTACTGAAAGCTGGCACGTTCACAGTACTCACACCGATACAATTTCACATACTATGTAAAAAAAACGAATTATTAAAATTGCTGGGACAGATATATAGATGAAATAAAACTAAATGCTATTTATTTTTACTTTTACAATGCTTTCTTAAGGCAAGTAACGTCTATACAAAGAGACTACATACTCGTAACTTATTAATGTGTTGTACGCGCCAGCCCCCTTATTCTCTATGACAGAGTTAACTCGTGACGCGATCACGTCGCGTTAACTTCGTGTAATTAACGTTAAATGGTATTCTGTATGCCAATTTCCATAGACGCAATGAGTTACGTTACGCGCTTGTTACGAACGGTGTAAATAACGTGTGTCATTGAAAAAAAGGGGGCAGCTTTCGGTAATCGACCACAAAACCACGAGTCGTTTGTCAGGCGCCTCGTGGGCTAGGGGCCTTATAGTGAAATACTACGCGGCTTTAGATCAAGTGTCGCGGGTGGTGCTAATAAAGTATCCTCTGAAAAGGATCACGTAATGTTCTGTGACAAATAAATCTTTGTTTTTTTTTTTGTAGAATCGTCGTGGTGTATGTTTGTGGAGTCCTTGAAGGGTTTATTGTGAATTCTTTATGGGTAAATGTGCAAGGAATAATGTTTTTAATCCTAGCAATGTTGGAAGAATATATCACTTTAATCAAATAGTAGGTTGCAAGGCCCATCTTGGTCGACACTACGATATCTTATTTTATTATTTTTTAAATCAAATTGAAACGCCGAATAAAATTAACACTGATTACTATTATTCTTTGGGGCAGCGGTTGCCCTATGGTAGAGGGAGAGGTGCATTTACTCTAAGCCCCAAGTAGCAAGGGGCGCAAAAATGCGAAATGCAAATATGTAACAAATTTGAGCGTAAATTTACCAAAAGTAGGCCAAAAGGGCGTAAAAAGATAATCTTGCTCCACCGTAACTAAAGGCCGGTGCTTCTTTGAGGGAACAAAACGGCACACGGCTGCCTGACGTCAGAAAATTATAACGCGATAGTACCCAAAGCATTCTAAATTACAAGACACCTATTATCTAATATAGTAACAGACTTTATCCATAACATCGTATAGGTACTTCTATAAATTCTATTTATCACACACACATACGCACACAGTCACGCCTTTTATCCCCGAAGTGTTAGGCGGTGCCGTGACTAGTGCACCCACTTTTCGCCGTGCGCATTCCATGCCATGATGTGATAGAGGGCGAGCCTATCGCAATTTCGGCCACAAATTCCAGTTTCTGGACAAATACTGAGTAGAAAAACCCAAAGTCACTTTGCCCGACCCCGGGATCGAACCCGAGACCTCAGCATTGCAGCCGTACCGTATTACAACTGCGCCAGCAACGCAGACATAGTCGAGAGATCATAAAATATAAATTCTTAAGCCGTATTTCATCATAATGTAGATAGAGGCGTATAACGCATAACTTTTATCTATCCAGCCTAGGTCAACACCTGATCACCTCGAATTCGATACTAAGAACCGTTCGATTCAGTCTAATTAACACGCCCGTGTAACATAACATATGGTCAATAAGTACTCTATATTTACATGTATACCATTACAATAGATTCTTAGTATGGCCTTATTATGTTTGCTGAGATCAATGGCATTGGAAATACTTTGATTACGTGATGCACCTAAAAATAATTTTAAAGTTGTAAATACTTCAACATTTTATGTAAAATATTCAAATCAATCTTTTTGCTTTTAAATTATAATATTTAAGTAAATAATTACCTATCATTGTTTTATTTATAATTCTTTTTTTTTTTTTTTTTTTTTTATTTATACTTTTTACAAAAAAACAGAAGAAACTTACAAATCTACATATGTCCTTCAAAACTACTCACATAGTTTGACTGAAGGATCAGTGTTTAAAATTATTAATAACAACTTGCTAAATAAATAAAAACAATGGGATTAGTACCTAACTAAGGCAAACTTTCCAACAGGTATTTTAAATTTAAACATTACGAATAAATATTAATTCTTTAAATTATAGCATTAATAAAACTCACGCGGATTTAGTAATTCGATGAGCAAAATTCTCGTTAAAACTTCTTACAGAAAACACTTTCGTCTTATATACATAAAGTAGTCACATTTCGTCCACTGCTCGAACACGGCCAGTAATTTAACAATTAAGGCTGGCGGTGAACGATCAGCGCATCCTTTCACGAGGGGGTTGACAGATCACACGAAACTTATTCTCCAGTCACGACTCGTCACGTCCTGTTACGGTTATTGCGTTGTATTATGAGCGAATAATCCGGCTCGAGATTAGTATAATATGTGGTTCTTTGACAACATTATTTTAGGAAATGTATTGTCTTGATAATGAAAAGGTTGAATGAGACAAGTAACGGCTGTAGTTGAGCTCCTAGATTGATCAGAGGCAGTAGCAACACTGCCCAAATACACACCAAACATCGAATAACAAAGCTGAATAACGTATACCGCTGAATTGAACTGTCCCACTGCTGGGCACGGGCCTCCTCCACTACTGAGTGGGTTTAGTCCACCACGTTGGCCTAGTGCGGGTTGGTAGACTTCACATACCTTCGAAATTCTCATAAAGAACTTCTTAGGTATTCAGGTTTCCTCACGATGTTTTCTTTCACCGTTAAAGCGAAACGATAATGAAATTGATAAACAATACACCTTGGGTTTTGAACCTCTGGACATTTTCTCGGCAGGCTCTCAGCAGCTTTACATTTACACTAAATTAACTTTACATTTACTTGACATTAAATGTAAGTCATAAATTGCCTAATCATTTAATTACATTGAAGTGGGTATAATTTCTTTCGAATTGCAAATGAATTTGCCTGCGCTAGTTCTTGGCGATAGAAATAAACAAACCTAGACGAGCTCTCACGTGTAATAAATGAAAAGTAAAAATAAAACTTTAAAACAAGCTTTTATTTAAATGCTCTAAAAAGAAACAAAATAACTTCAAATTGAATTAAACTTGGTTAGAATGTAGAGATAAAAGCTTGTCGCGAGATTTACTTTTGTCAAGATCAAGTTACATAATTATTGTATTATTTACACAAGCAAAACTCGCGACAAGCTATAGATACATACATACACACCTTATAAGTTAAATAAACGCCTTTAAAAATCTTAAACGGAGCATACAATATTATACAAAACACATTATACTTAGTAAAATGAAAGGATTGATGTTTTCTATTAGTAAACAATTAAAGCTGAGCGCAAGCAATCAGCTGATCGCGATCACGAGTTATTGTAAAGTCATGTGACTCGTGACTTGTCCAACGTGGGTTATGTTTCGATATTGTTTCAATACACCTGACCATACTGACTACCTGACTGATACCACCAATGTTTGTAGTTGGGGTTGACACCTTGAAATTGTGAAATCTTTACACATGAATTTTAAAAGGTTGCAAATTGATCCTTTAGTTTTTATCTTATTATTAAACTTTGGGATCTAAACTGTTCTCCGTCTTATTAAAATGTTTAATAATGCCAATATTCAATAATTTTAAAATGTTCATCAAAAAGGCATTTGAAACATATTATTATTGAGTAAATTACTATTCATTATTATTATTTTAAAATCCTTTGTTACACCATGTTTCCTAATATTTTTAACATCATTCAGCCAATAATTTCATTCACGACAGTTTAAATTCCACGCGGAATTTTTACACAACAAAGTAAATGCATGTCATTATAAATTATGTTGTAAAACTTCCTAGGCATCCCAGCTTACGTCATCAGTAATTATGGTTTACTAATAACTTATTAACAATTTCCTCAGTACCCGTTCAATAATCCCATTCCTTCCAGATTGTTCTCGAAAGAACATTCGCGAATATATTCCGAACACAACACATTTCAAGTGATGTAATGCTGGGCTTAGTTGTCAGAGGTCACATGAGTTCAATATCCTACAGCTCCTCAGTAGGTACGTAACCGCAACAATTGGCATCACATAGTAAGGTCAAATCCGTATGTCGCATAAGCCATACATCTAAATGTATAATACCGTTTTCCACAGTCTTTAGATTTGATTTGAGTTATAACAATCATGTTAATATATGTGTGTGAATATTTTGATGCTAAAGTATGTTTGTTAGGAGTGAAAACAAAAACTGCTGAATGGATTTGGATGATATTCCATAAAAGATATCCTGGATTAAAATACATAAGCTACTGTTTATATCAAGAGAGAAGACAGTGGTAATGTTATTATATGATTAAGTAATACCCAAGGTAATTAAGTATTAGATATTCCACTTTATTTTAAATGTTTCTTTTGTCTACATTTTTATATATAAAAAATCATTAATACATATAAAAAACAACTAAATCACCCTCGATGGTTAGGCTCAAGACCCAAGCCACCGGTGGTCAGGGATTCAAAGTGAGGAATCTCCTCACAATGCGTGCCGTGTCCAGAAGTACTGTTTTCTGCATGTGGCTCTTGACCCAACGACCAATTGAGAGCCTCTGGAGGTGTTGGTCAAGACTCTTTGACATCAATTCATGAGCAGAAACGAGTTTTAGATATTTTTATTATTATAGTACATTCTCAAAATATGAAATGACAAATACATCACTAGGACTTCAAGGCTTTTTGTATGGTTTTACTCTTAGTAATAATTGCATTAATAAATTATCGACTATTGTGTATTGGCATTATTGATAATAGAATTTGGCATTAACATTTGAACATACAACTGAATAATAATATTTCACAATACTGGAATTGAAAGTTCGACAAATGTCAGTATAGTCTGATGACCACGTGAAGTAACAAC
The DNA here is from genome assembly GCA_949316025.1 of Lapara coniferarum. NCBI lineage: Eukaryota > Metazoa > Arthropoda > Insecta > Lepidoptera > Sphingidae > Lapara > Lapara coniferarum. Next base: position 14,623,101 of record OX438925.1, on the reverse strand, counting down.
TAACATCGTTTGGTAATATTACAAGGAAAATACATATGTACAGTGAGCCTCATACGTAGTTGAACATATTCAAAACTTCAAATTAATTATACGCTTTTGTGTTCTTACCAAATTTGCTTTCTTAAATAATTAAACATAATATAAATACTTCACTTCAGCTTCTTTTAAACTTAATGGGTAAAGGCGATTTGAAATTTCGTATTCGTACAGATACTTATGTGGCTGAATGTACTCAAATATCGCACAAAATAGACATAAAAATACCTATATAACCTTTTTGAAAACGAATAAATAAGGGAACCTTTATCATTCTTACTAACATTACACTGCTGACTACCTCGTGAACGCTTTAGGCGCTCGCAACCCTTTGGTGATACAGAAAGGTTTTGTCCACATTATTTGAGCTTACCGCACCTAAAGGCCTCATAAACGTGAAGAGACGTCCCTACAATGGACTATGATAGTCCTCGAAATTCTATTGTAAGTAAATTGACTATTACAATAAGGTAACACTAGACGCACGCGTCATAAAAATTACCGCACTTATTATCCAACAAAAACAAAATGACGTCTGAATAAGGACATTTAGTGTTAATGTCTACACATTTCATGGCATAATTAGGTTTTTAACATTACTGCCACAGTATGTCGGTCTTTATGTACGTACACAAGTTTTTCATAGGATTATATAACATTATTTATGTGGGTTTTTATGTTTTCTGTGGAACAAGGTTATGATTTATGCTCGTCTAGTTTATTAAATACTTAAATATTTATGAGCCATATAATATATAACTAAGAATATGCATTATTTATTAGGTATGTACATTATAAGCTCACATAATTATCTCCATAGGTTAGACAGAGGCGTATTTAATTGCTGACCTTATTTTCGTCCTATGTTGTGATGAGTCGATTGCTATATTAAGCACAAAATCTAGTCTGATAACTTAGGTGTGTTATTTTCCATCCAAATACATTCAATTGTCTTTTTAAATGTATTTACAATCTTCGCAGCAAGTTTTTGGAGGCAAAAAACATCTTTAAAACATCATAATAATCACAAACTATCTGCAATTTGCAGACTACATAATCGCAAGCAAAAACTATTCATTAAGACCAATGACCTTAACATTACGATGTACCACCGAATTGTAAGATGTCTATAATGCTTGTTATTCATGGTGTGCTATGGTGCACAAATACCGATGCATACAGCACAGTGCCGGAGCGAGAGGGGGTGTAGGGACAATGGCCTCCCATACATGAAGATACGTGTAAATGTTTTAAAATCTTTCTGTTATTTATATGCCCATTGTAACTACTTAACTCATTTCAGTACAAACTTTTTTAAACATTTGTTATCTTCACTACGTAATATAAAACAAAGTCGCTTCCCGCTGTCTGTCCCTATGTATGCTTAGATCTCTAAAACTACGCAACGGATTTTGATGCCGTTTTGTTAATACATAGAGTGATTCAAGAGGAAGGTTTATATGTACTTTTATCCCGGAAAAACTTATTGACGCGGGCGGAGCTGCGGGCAAAAGCTATAATGGGTAAACTCAAAAACTACTCGACCGTTTTGAAATTCTTTCACTAATAGGAAGCTACATTACTCCTGAGTGCTATTTCTATACTCCGGAAAAACTTTGTCAAGCGGGCGAAGCCGCGAGCAGAAGTATATAACATATTATAATTTGAATACGACGCCTTTATGAAGCATTCAAATCGATTATTTCGACGCCAATATAAATAAATAAATAAAAATAAAAAAGCCTTATTATTCCTTACTTTATTACAGGGTTTTATTATTACTAGTATGTGTATTATCTGGTTAGTTAAATTTAAGTTAATTGTTAGTATTGTTAATTTTTTTTTCTTTTATGCAAGAACCCCAGATTGTGTAAAGGCCTCCTCCAAAGATGCCCATTTGTTTCTGTCTCGAGCTATTTGCGCCCATTTAGGGCCAGCATTTTTTTTGGTTTCGTCTTCCCGTTTTGTCAGAGGTCTCCCTCTGCATCTTTTGCCTAGTGGGCCTCTCCATAATGTTGTTTTTGCGGTCTATCTCTGGTCTTTAAGTCTCACTGTGTGACCTGACCATTTCTATTTTAGTTTCTGTGCATAGCTCAAGGCATTCGTTGCTTTTGTTTTAGATCTTATTTTTGTATACATATACGTATAAACATATGCACTCACGCCTTTTACTATACTGAATACTGAATAGAAAAACTAAATATCATTTTGCCCGACCCGGGGATCGATCCCGAGACCTCAGCATTACAGTCGTACCATAATACAACTACGCCACCGAGGCAGTCTTATTTTTGTGTGTCTTATTAATTTATCTATTTTCTTTATCTTGAGCATGCTGCGTTCTATACGTCTCTGACAGATATTAATTTTATGTTTCGCTTTTGCTGTAAATTTCCACGTCTGGCATCCTTACGTCAAACTCGGTAAAAGGCCAGAGTTCATTATTCTAGTTTTTAAATTTATAAGCATGCTGCTTTTAAGATTTCCTTTAAACTCCAGAATTTATTCCATGTTGCTGGACCCTTCTTTCTATCTCCAAATCGTTGTTTTTCTGTCAAAACTAATTGTCTTTCCTAAAAATATGTATTTATCAGTGAATTCCATTAAATTACCATTGACTCTTATTGGTACTATACATCAATTTATGACGCCAATATAATCGATACCATAAATATTCATACGTCCGAGAATTGAAAAATGTTCAGTTTTATTCTACATAGCCAGATGCTCTCACGCAGTTTTTGTATAAATACAGAATTCTCACAAATTAAAAGGAATAAAATTCCATAGCCCATGAAAGAGAATGCAGTCGCATACTTTGCTGCGGAGTTTTTAGGCTGGCAATAATTCCTTAGTAATTTGGTTTATAACGGTACGTATTACTATAAATATCGTAAAGGAGCCAAGTTATTTCAAAAGTAAACATTGATTTCTCCTTGTTGCTATCGTATTTGCTTGGAGAGTTGCTTTGACTCGTCAAGCCCCGCTACGGACGCCGGTGTCCAAGTATATACCTAGGGTTTCCCCATATATCTATATATGTAATCGGGGTTTGACGGGTTAAAATCAGTATTATTATTCATTATTCAATTTTTATAACAAACTGACTGATCAACGCACTTTTAAAGTTTTAGTTCGCTGGGTAAATAAGTTTAAGAGTTTCTTACAGATTGTAGGGCAATATTAAAACAGGAATTCTGAAATTTATCCCTTAAAAGCCTAAAGTAGGGGTGAACAAATACAAATGAAGAAAATCAATTTAAAATTATAAAATGGAATTTGATATAAGAGCTGTTTTATTACTTCTGAGTAAATGTTACATATACATAAATATACACTCACGCCTTTTATCCCAACTAGTAGAGGCGCAACTAGTGCACCCACCTTTCGCCATTATTCCGTCCCATGATGTGATAGGGGGCGAGCCTATCGCCATATCGGGCACAAATTCCAGACTCCGAGCTGATACTGAGTAGAAAAACTCAACATCACTTTGCCCGACCCGGGGACCGAACCCGAGACCTCAGCATTGCAGTCGTACCATAATACAATTACGCCACCGAGGCAGTCAGTCGAGTAAATGTTATTTGTCACATAAACGTATAAACCGACCAAACACAAAAGATAGACTGTAACCTATGCTCCAAAATAAATGGTAATAAATGAGTAGCATCTACATTAGCCAAATCAAATCAAAAAGTGAACGATAGCCTAGTTGGGAATGGAACGGTTTTCCGACACAATGTTCAAAACCCAAGGCACACAAATCTGACTTATCAAAGTTACGTGTGTATTGTTATCAATTATCGTTCGCTTTAACGGTGAAGGAAAACATCGTGAGTAAACACATACCTGAGAATTCTCCATAAGAATCTCGAAGGTATGTGAAGTCTGCCAACCCGCACTAGGCCAGCGTGGTGGACTAAGGCCTTACACCTCTCAGTAGTAGAGGAGGCCCGTGCTCAGCAATGGGCAGTATATAATACAAGGCTGATTGCATTGATTGCATCTGCATTAGCTGCTTAATACGATACGTGTAAATAAAATTTAATTTAAACTTGTGAAACAGGCTATAAGACTTCTTTTTATAAATGTCTGTTGTATGTTGGGTATATTTAGCTTTTTGGTTGTATGAGCGTTACTGGACATAAAAAAAAAACAAAAACATCATAGGACAAGTCTAAAACGGGCCTAAAATTCTAACCAAGACAGTTTATAAACATATCTGGATAGAACTCCTAAAAACTAACCGCCAACACCCATACAAAAAGCGGACATCTCCTTTGGAGACATAATATCGCCAGTGCAAAAATAACTTGTACAAACAGAACATGAGGGATAAAAATTCAACGCAGTATTTCACTGGCCTAGTTTTAAGGATGTTTCCCAATTGTTGGAGGTTTTGTAAGGAAGGTGACGCGTGAGCTGAATAATGGCGCGTTGCTTAACCCTGTCGCTAGTAATGGACAAAGCTGATGACACATCAGTCAGTGGACTGGTTTTTCCAACTCCTTTGATTCATTTTGTTGCTGGTTGAACACTAGTATTGTGCATTATGCAAACGTGGGCTAAGGCTTAAGGCAGTAGCAGAAACCCGTTCCGAAAAGTGGAATAATCCTATTAAAATCATCCTACTAATATTATAAAGGCGAAAGTTAGTAAGAATGTATGGATGTATGGATGTTTGGATGTTTGGATGTATGGATGTATGGATGTTTGTTACTCTTTCACGCAAAAACTACTGAACGGATTTCGATGAAATATAACACGCGGGTAGATCATGTCCTGGATTAACACATAGGCTACGTTTATCCCGAGAAAATATAAAGCGGGACTTTTATCCCGGAAAAACTTATTCACGGGGCGGAGCCGCGGGCAAAAGCTTGTATTATATAGAGCAGATATTATTTTTCTAGAGGTGAGACCTTCAAAACTCGGTGTCGCTAAAAGGGTGACATTAGATTCTGAGTTATAGTAGTTATAGTGGTGATAATGAGGGGAGTATAAGTAAACACAATAGGTAAATGATAAACATTTAAATATTATCAAGATTATTTTATACATTGACTCCCGAAAATTGGGCTTTTTAGCCTTTATGGTCATGCCTCGGACTGCGCTATTAGTCTGAAAAGTAGAATCAAAGAACTTACTTGTGTTTGGAATACTTAGACACAGTTCCACGGGTTCCTGATAAAGTTCCAGATAACTTATCTGACAAAAAATCTGACACATTACTAGTGGCTTTTTCTTGCCAGATATTTCGATTCAAGAACCGAACCTGTGAAACCAATAGTTGTAGTTTATATGTAGGATATGTTTCGAATATGCTATCAGGATGTGTGAAATCGGCTCTTGAAATACGAAATAGGTATAATATGATACATAAAACATCTAAAAAATTAGTAGTAAACTGCTCATTCAAATACAGCACGTGTTCGGTAAAGCCACCTTAAATACTTATATTAGGAGAGATTTTTGAATGAAAACAAGGCATAACATTTAATTAATTTTACTTTTACCCATCAAACCTTTCATTTCTCATTGGCCGCTGCACAGAGGTCGCGCTACAGAGCCTAGTGCACCTGCGGATAAAATCTTAAACACGTAAGTTATTGATCTCTGTTTTTCGGAGGTCTGCTGAAAGCCTTCTAAAATTAAATCGATTGGTAAAATATATTTTATTTTTAAGTAACTAACGTATATAATTATACATTAATAACCTTCACATTCGCGTGTTTAAATAGACCCTTTTATAATTGAACTTGTCACAGGTCTGACTGGAATCCTATGCTCAGCAGTGGACATCATGAAGCCGATGATGAATGAATGATGGTGAATAATTCAACTTATCAAACTTCAATAAGAACGAATAAGACAATTTATTGTAGTGCAAAACAGTGCACGAATACACGAATTTACGCACTATCGTATAGTTAAAGTAATGGTTTCATATACAATGCGATTCAAATGAAAATAGGATCGACTTTGCGCCATATTGTGACATCTAAATAATTAAATATTATATTAAGCTGATTTATATTTTTTATTTAAATTTGATGTAAGAGTCAATTAGATAAAATAAAATAAACCGTTATTTATATGCCAGTATGTTTTCTATGCAAATTTTGTACTTCTCAAGTAACATTTGACACATGAAGGTCATTGACGTTCCTATTCTTATTTGAGTCGCATTGTAAGTAAATTTTTGTGTGGATATTTGAATAGCGCCTTATTGAGCGTATTTGAAACTAAAATACGGCAGCGTGAGCATTGCGTGCGTGTCAACTTCTTGAATAGTAAACGTATAACCATGGTAACTGTAAATTTAAATGACCTTACTAATAATCCCTGTATATGTCTGTCATAGTTATGCAATGTTTTGTCTCGCTTCCTCTGATGGTAAATGTGAGTTGACAGAGCAAGACAAAACACTGAATAACTATACAGACGTATACAATGTTTATTAGTAAGGCGGAAAATGTATGGGAATTGGCAGAACGAATCTGTTTTTTTGTCGTATAGTATCGTCAAACAAATACGTAAAGGTTAACCTCGATACGAATACGAAGCGAATACTATACGTAACGCGTAAAGTCTAGGGTACATTAAGATAACATATCAATAGTAGGTACTTACATTAAAGTATTGTTATATTCAAATTTTCCTTATTTTAGTCGAAATTGGGCATATTTTCAATTACCTTGCAGGTAATGTAATTTAACGAAACTTACAAAATGATATTACACATTATGCTAAATTGAAAACATAAAGATATGTAAAAAAATGAAATTATTTTTTATTCCGTGTATAATTGCAGCAACTACAACAAAATCATATTGTTTGCCGCGAAATATGTATTAAAATTCAAAATAATATAATTGTGTTGGATAGAGTGATTCAACGGGAAGATTTTTATGTATGTACTTTTAGCCCGGAAAAACTTATTAACGCGGGAGAAGCCGTGGGCAAAAGCTAGTCAAAAATAAAATAAATGATTTTTACTATACTTCAAACAAAAAATGTTTCAGTTTAACTTAACGCGTATATAGGCGATTTAAAATTTTGATTTTTTTCAGCTACTTATGCTGCTGACTGTACACATTAAGTTTTGTCGAGGGGGGGGGGGTGTATACGTGACTTATTTGTTGGTGTCATGAGGCAGCAGGAAATCACGCCACTGACACTCTGGTATCCTTGGACCTCCCTATGTGAAAGCTATAACTACACCCGTGACTTCGTGTAATCCAATTTAAGTCTTCGAAATGAGACATTTCATGACATCTCGTTAAACGTATTTACGTAAATTAGAGAAATTATGAGAACACCTAACGAACCATTTCAATGTAATTAGATTTTTCTTTGAACGAGGCAACAGAAAAACCAACAAAATGCCTTATTTTTAATTCATCCAATTGATAACAAAATAGGTACATTCTCTACATTGAAACATAAACGCTAGTATAATAGTTATATTATACAGTAGCCTACGAAGCACATTATCTCGTATTAAATTGATCCGTTCGGAGCAACCAAGCGGATCGCCTCCGCTCCACACTGGGGAAGCAGATTGAGATATATATGCAAACTAGTTTTTGTCCGCGGCTCCGCCCGCTTTAAAAAGTTTTTCCGGGATAAAAGTCCCGCTTTATATTTTCCCGGGATAAAAAGTAGCCTATATGTTAATCCAGGACATGATCTACCCGAGTGCTAAATTTCATCGAAATCCGTTCAGTGGTTTTTGCGTGAAAGAGTAACAAACATCCATACATCCATACATTCTTACAAACTTTCGCCTTTATAATATTAGTAGGATGTCATAAGACAAGGACAAAACTTTTATTGAAAGGATTTATATCGTTCACAAAAAATGTATCTAGATAAACATCTACCGAAGTACGAATACGAATATCGAATTTGTACGTTATCGATAATCAAGCCTAAGATAAATTAATCGAAACTGCCGTTTATAAAAGTTGTTAAACGGTATACTAATTATATTACACACACACGCTTTTATCCCCGAAGGGGTAGGCAGAGGCACAACTAGTGCATCCACTTTTGGCCGTGCGTAATCCGTCCCATGATATGATAGGGGGCGAGCCTATCGCCATATCAGGCACAAATTCCATACTCCGGGCTGATACTGAACAAAAAGTTGCCCGACACGGGCGTCGAACCCGAGACCTCAGCATTGCAGTCGTATCGTAATACAACTACGCCTCCGAGGCAGTCTTATTCAAATTGAGTGTAAATTAACATATAATAAATTAATGTTTTAATAGTTAATAGTGGGCCTACCAGTAAACAACGAGGCTGTAACAACTGATTCAAATTCAACACTTCGTCACGCATGTAAGACCTTTAGCGTGACACTGGCTGTGGTGACGCGAGGTCAGAGGCTAAGTACTCCATCTAACCGTATTTTGAACGCAAACGCCATAAAACTGACACGTGCCAATTGCCCAATAATTACAATAACCATATTAAACAGATGTTCATTAACCATCATAAAAAGACCTTCGACTTACCTCTATTCACATTATTTTGAGCCATAAACCAAGAAAACGTATGAAATTAAAAGATCAAGAAAAAACGGTTACCTTGCCGGCTTTACAAAGCCAATAGCGTGACTTATTACGATTGTTATTTTAAGGACATTAATATGTACACATTAGCGTTATGAATTAAGACACGATTTAACATTGACCGCGTTGGTAGGTGTAGTTTATTTGATTATAGAATAATAAAACTATATAACCATTTAGTTTATGCATGTGAAGTGATTACATGACAATTTAAACCACGAGGGAAGGACGGTTATTTACACCATGGAGAGTTGACATCGTCATACTTATCATCACCAGCCACATAACGTCCAATGCCTCCCCTAAAGATTTCCAGAACGACCTGTCAAAAGCATTGAATTGACATACTCCAATATAAATAAGATTGAGACCCGCCTTTCCACTATTTGCATTCAGAGAGTGCTCACTTTCTTCGGTCATGTGGCACGCCGGAAGCCCGATAACTTAGAAAAGCTCATACTAGTTGGCCGCATGAACGGGAAACGGAACAGAGGAAGAGCACCTGCCCGATGGACGGACACTATCAGGGAACGCACCCGATTGAACATCCCAGCAGCCATGCGCCACGCGGAGAACAGAGCGGCCTGGACAACACTAGTGGCGGGAGTTGTTAATAGTGGTCACGACCCTCAGCCTTGAGGAATAGACTAAGAAGAAGAATATAAATAAACTTTACTGTACTTGTAATCTAGAATGAGGTATGTACACATCGAGGGATACACAATGCTTCCTTTATTGTATTTATTCACTTTGATCTTGTCTTTCCTGTTCATATACTTTAATAAAACAAAAAGCTCCGATCTGCAGTTTACATTGTGATTATGGTGATAGTATTACATTCACGTTCCTCCTAGTCATTGGAAAATGGCGGCTTTCACTTTCAGAGTTGCTTCCGTTTTTTTTTTTTTATTGTTCTGATATAAACTCTCCTAGATATTTAATCTACTTTTTATTTAATTATATAAATTTATGTATTCTACTATTTATGTATACTACTTATTAACTATGGTGTATTCTATTCGTTCTGCGGGATAGGTAACTTCGGGCCGAAATTTTATAGTTTCTTTCGATTTTCATAATATTGCAACGGAAACTGGAAAGTCTGGCGCTTGACGTTGGCGAAATCACCGATAAACGGTGTAAGCCACAAAACGAAAAGAAGAAGAAGAAGAGAGAGTACAGTCACTCACATTCTACAGTCACACAAATTCAAAGCTTTAAATCGCCTGTACACTTTTATTTTATTGTTTTCTTCACAAACATAAACTTTGATTCACACCAAGAAAAAATGTTTTAATTAAGCTTAACGTGTTAAGGCAATTTTTTTTTTGTTTGTTCAGCTACTTTTGTGGCTGACTGTACTGTAGTTACTTGCAACTTTTTTTTTATTGCATGGAACGACGAGACGAGCATGCCCTTCTCTATGTATCGCTACAGTGTTTTCTGCCTCGGTGGCGTAGTCGTATTGCGTACGATTTGCGCGCTGAGGTCCTGGGTTCGATTCCCGGGTCGAGCCAAAAAATATTGTGACTGGGTTTTTCCATCTTAAAAATTACTCAGTCGCAGCTCGGAGTCAGGAAGTTGGCGGTGTGATACCCCCGTGCCTCGGAAAGCATGTAAAGCCGTTGGTCCTGCACCTGATCTCTCTCCGGTCATGTCGGATTGCCGTCTCACCGGACTATGAGAGTGAAGGAATAGCGAGTGCACCTGTGTATTGCGCACACACTTGTACACTATAATATCTCCTGCGTACCTGGCTGATCTCCGTTGAGATTGGCCGCCGTGGGCGAAACTGGCTACGAGGATTTCACAGTGTTTTATGGACTTCGGTAGGGGTAAAGACCTTATATAAGAAGCTCTACTACTTAAGTATTCAACGCGCATTGCTCTCCAGGCAGACTACAAGATTTTGCCAAATAATACAGACTCGTATTTTTACACTTTTATTGTCATTCTTACTTCCTTGTTTTGTAATTATGTGCATAATAAGTATGTTATGATGAATCAAGTAAAAAAAACTTAATCGTGGAAAATTTTGTGGTATTTTTTAAGTCTTAGCAAAATAAATATTATGTATGCCTTTTTAATGTATTATGGCATTTCCTCATATACTTAACAAAACTTATTGTTGGTATAACATTATTCAAAAAACAAGTTTTCAAACAGTCAAGAATAAGAATTGTTAAATTGCACACCACTTTTCGGGCTACTTCTTAGAAGATATATTATCTAAAACATTTCCTGAATTTATGACATCCGCCATTAAAGAATACTCACTAATAAAACTTTGTCTCAATTGTTTTTTTTACGAGCTAAGCAATTGACACATCTGCCTCTGTATCTGATGGTAGGTGAAGTGGAATCCGGATAAAGTACCGACTAACGAGGTTTGATTATCTCTCGCCAGCCGATACAATTATGCCTCGTATCTTAAGGCCCCGTTTTTTCAATTGTAGATATCATTTTCAGGGTGTTATTAAGCTGAACGCGCTCGCAGCACCTGGAGCCCTCGAAGGTCTGCGAACGCGTCCAGCTTAATAAGACTCTGACAAAAAGATAAATACGGATGAAAAACCCGGTCTAAGACAAGTGACCAAACTCAGTTTGAATATACGAACGATTTTCTTAGAATTGTCACGACCCTGAGTGAGCTGATCATAAAGACCGATTTCAATAAACTATTGACTATATCAAAGGCTTACTAGTTACTACATGTTAATGGCAAGCATAAACTAATCAATGTCGTCTGAAGAATGTCAAACAAACTAAATCCTGCTTGGTCCATTTTCGCTATGGATTCGACGTTAACGATCGTTTGTACTCTATAGGAAACAGGCATTAGTACTCATTCGTGTGTAATTTTGGTGTTTACAAGAACATGGTCAAAAGGCTATTCTTGTGTTTATAAAACTCTAAAATTTTATCTCCACACCTCATAAATTCGATATACCATAAGCTTAACATTAATCATATTATCATACATAATAATATACAGATTTATTGATTAGCCGTTGGCACCAACGAATTAGCTAAAATACTGGTTTAGGAGAAAGTGTCATCGTCCAACGACTTCGCAAATAAGGATGTTCCTACTTCCACGGTTATTGATCTCTAAAAACACACAAACCAAGTTTAATTTATAGCGGAATATAATAAATATTAAAATTATTCAATATTAGAAACAATTTTGACTGCATCGGTGGCGTAGTTGTTGAAAGGGCTAGGGCAATACTAATTTACCCATTCCTCCGCCTTAAAGACCATACCATTTTTTTCCATCTTCGACGCATTAGAGGCGGCTGCGAGCTTTTTCTGACTGAAGTGTCTAAGTTGTCGTCCGCAACCGCCCCATACCATACCACCGTACTAGGCCTGTATTATATGTATATATCCTACTGCTGAGCACGGGCCTCCTCGACTACTGAAAGGGTTTAGGCCTTAGTCCACCAAACAGACCTTAAAGGTCAATGCTACCCAATTCTTATCAATTTAGATGTTCCTAGGTAAAGAATATAACGAATAACTCACGTGCTTGTCATTCTAATTCCGATAAATAAATTTGCCTCATTGACTCCTCAAGCCCCGCGACGGACACCGGTGTCCATATATATAGGGTTTTCCCATACATCTATATATATAAGCGGGGGCTTAAAGGGTTAATAGCAATTAGAATATCGGTATTTCATAAGCAAAACTCATCGCTATAGTGCAACCCATCGATAGCTTACGTAGGAGGAAATCATGCGATCATTACCTACAATGACTTCACACGAGTCCAGCTTTTCACATGAATATCGACTTGTGACGCGTCTCACCCTAATTACTTAATACGGTATCTTCAATGGAACGGTGATTTGTTCGAAGTCGCTTTTTTGATTAGCGATGGGTTGAAAGGATAGGATATTATGCATTTTAAACTATGGGGAATCGAAATCTGGATAACATGAATTATATTGATGCAGGTACTATGAAATTTTGTGGTATTTGTGCAGATAAAATATAAATTCATTATATTCAAGCTAAACTTTAAAATGCATATTTGAAAAGAAAACAACTCTTTAGTTTCTTAGGCTTGAAAAATCACAGAAATTCTAGATTTGATTTCCAGGCTGGTGAAACATATTTTATTGAGTTGTTAGAGTAACACACATCAATTGAGAGCTAATATAGGTACGGAAGCTGAGTATAACGGCGGGTCATCATGAGACGGAAATAATTCTAAGCACTACTAATTGTATCTATGCCTACGGGGATATATTATGTACGAGCTTATCGTCGATTATCCAACATACACAATTATAAAATTAAAGCGTAATAGCGTAGCGTTATTCCGCGTGAACACGATCGATTTACCGCCACTAGTATAATTATCGATAATTTTCAAACGTCCGTGAAGGTAAACCCACCTAACACTGTCACTAAAGCAAACCATTTCCGCCAACCAGTAATAAGCAGGCTGTATCCAATCTATTATCGTAGATGCGTATTGTGACACGCAAAATGTACAATGTAACAACACCGCGTGGTATTGGATAAATTATGGGTAAGATGCCTTTGCTGGTACATCTTGCTTTATGCAGGTATTAAGTTGGATAGAAAACACTGTATTCACAGTGAAAACTTGTCATATTAACTCATTCGTAGTAGTCGCCTTCCTGGGTCAGATTATGAGAAGAAAGGTCGTCAAAATTATAGCGACTTGAAGGACACTACGTCTCTACTTGACTTGCACTATAATTATACTACGCTGAAAGTGCCTGGTGAGCATCAGGTGCTATGATATATTATTATCATTTTGCCGAGTGAATTGTAATTAGCACACTGTTGTACAACGTTTTAAAAATGGCGAAAGATACATATCGCGCACCAATTACCAGACCAGACAAATAAAAAATTCCTGCTTTGGGGGCACCTCCTTTGTAATTTCGTTTTAAAGTCTTTTCAAGTTAACTTTACTGTACAAGAAATCTATTTTTTTACTGGTGGTAGGTGTCTCATATGTAAGAGTCCGTCTGGGTGGGTACCACTGCAATGTCTACTTCTACCGCTAAGCAGCAATGTGCATGCACTGTTGTGTTACGGTTTAAAGGATATTGTAGCCAGTTTAACTACTGGACATAATGAGACATAACATCTTATGTCTCAGGTTGACGAGCGTAATGGAATACCACACACTACACAGTACTTTGTAACTCAAGGTGCTGGATGGTGTTGCTACTGTTTATGGGTATGCGTATCGCTTACCGTCAGGCAAACCGAAAGGTCATTCAATACTATAAAAAAATCACCAGAACATTACAAAGATTTTATTTTTCTGGTTGGGCTATAAATACCTGTTGTTGTTACGCTACCATTTTCAAACAACGTATACACAAATCATGATAATTATGTGCACGATAATGTCGAACAAATTGGTATTTTACGATAGCTAATGACCGAACGCTATTTATAGTCCGTAAAACTGATTAGACAGTAAAAATTAGTGGACTTCATTGAGATTTTATTGAGAAGTCCATGGAGACTGAATTGTGTGATTAAAACTAATTTTTTAATGGCAATGTTTTCTCTGTGCGATTTTCACTGTCCGACTTCGCTGTCCAATGCCTTGACTAAGATACGTTTTGTAGGCGCTTCTTTTACGTGACAGCATGGTGAATAAATTTATGAAGAAACAATGGTATGTATTATTTTTGAAATAACTGTGAAAAAATGAGCCTATAGGTATTATTACTTTGAACAGACTTTTTAAAAAGCAGATTTAAATTTGTCTGTATTATAATACCTAGTAAAAGCGGTAATGGCCTAGTTGGGAGTGGAACGGACTGCCGAGACGAATAACCGCAGGTTCAAGACCTAAGGACATACACCTCTGACTTTCTAAAAAGTTATGTGTGTATTCTTTGTGAATTATCGCTCGCTTTAACTGCGAAGGAAAATATCCAAAGTAAACCTACATACATGACAAGTTCTCTGAATTTTGAAGCTGTGCTAAGTCTTCCAACCCGCACTAGGCCAGCGTAGTGGACTAAGGCCTTAACCCTTTCAATTGCAGAGGAGGCCCGTGCCCAGCAGTGGGCAGTATATAATACAGGGCTGGTAGGTATGGTATGGTATAATAGTACTTACTTACTAAAATATAATAATGAGTAGGTACTTAAGCATGAATAGCTCTTAATAAGGTCCAAGATACAATGGCTGGATCAATATCGTTTGGCAAATCGTAAAACTCATACATTTTAAGTCTGAATATTTTTATTCGTAGAAAACAAAATATCTTGATTATAAATTACACGCACTGATTTAAGGCGAAAAAGAACATATTAAATTAACAATTGCCTCGGTGGCGTAGTGGTATTACAGTACGACTGCAAAGCTGAGGTCTCGGGTTCGATCCCCGGGTCGGGCAAAGTGATATTGAGTTTTTCTATTCAGTATCAGCTCGGAGTCTGGAATTTGTGCCCGATATGGCGATAGGCTCGCCCCCTATCACAGCATGGGACGGAATAACGGCGAAAATTCCTCTTTCACGCAAAAACTACTGAACGGATTTCGATGAAATTTGGCACACGGGTACATCATGTCCTGGATTAATACATAGGCTACTTTTTATCCCGGGAAAACATAAAGCGGGACTTTTATCCCGGAAAAACTTTTTGACGCGGGCGGAGCCGCGGGCAAAAGCTAGTTTCACAATACTAAGGTTTAAGTAAAGAGATTCATCATCATCAGCCGCATGACCTCCACTGCTCCCCTAAAAATTTCCAGACGGACCTGTCAAAAACGGCCCGCATCTAGCTTTTTCCTGCAACCTTTATCAAGTCGTAAATCCCCTTCCGGGATATCCTCTACCTATGTGAGTGTATATGTATGTATGTATATGTCATTTTGATAATAACTTTCCCGTAAAAAAATGACATTTTAGACTAATTCTGTTACAACTTAATAAATTATGTAGTAACATTTAATAATGTTATGTATAGGTATTCATGGCATTGAGATAGACAATTATTCCTTTTAGAATAAAATAAACAGAACCGCATGTTCGTGCGGTTAAAATTTAATTATTTCTTAAAACAGTTCAAGAGCTTGGGAAGGTTAGGCAAATCATTTTATTTTCATACTAGTAGTGCTCGCGGCTCCGCCCGCGTGAAAAAGTTTTTCCGGGACAACAATATTTTCCCGGGATAAAAAGTAGCCTATAGCACTCAGGAGTTATGTAGCTTCCTATTAGTGAAAGAATTTGCAAAATCGGTTCAGTAGTTCCTGATATTAGCGCGTTCAAACAAACAAACAAACTCTTCAGCTTTATAATATTAGTATAGATTCTGTCCTTTCCGTTCGCAATGTAAATATTACACTGGTTTCACGCAACTAGCTTCAGCTTCACGGATTTAAAAAAAAACGGACAGATGCGAGTGCTTAGGGTTCCGACAAACTTGTAGGTATTAGTAAGCATATAAGTTAAATAGTTCGCCAAAGTTATATTAAATTTAAACATTTTGTAAATTCGCTTTTTTCTTATTAAAATACACATTTACAGTTTTTTTTTCCTTACAAGTGCTGTAAGACCTTGCTTCTTGCCAAATTTCATGATTCTAGGTTAACGGGAAGTACTTTATAGGTTTTGATTCCTTTGCAAAATCGGAAAATATGCGATAATATGCAAAAATATACGACATCAACGGCCATATCTTTTGATCGCGTTGACTTACAAGTTTGATTTTTTCACAGCCAAAAGAGACTGTACATCTGATTATTAATTAGAAATTTCAACTGGACTGGAAATCTCTACGCGTTCCCGAGAAAAAAAATCTTGACAGGCGGACGGACAAAAAGTGATAAGATATTCTTTTTTCCTTTGAGGTACGGAACCCTAAAAAGTAGGTAAATGGCTATAATATTACGATCCAGTAAAAGTCAAAACTAGCGCTTTTTATTTAGATTTTTTTACAAGTAAAATGAAGTACTTGATTATTTACCAAACATACTCAATTAACTTTTAATACTCGTTTAATTGATATATAAAAAACCCACTCGATTATAATAATGTATGTTTAGACGCCATTTTAAATAACATGATTTAATTTAATAACATAATTTGCTCATTGTGTAAAAATGTAAACAAATAATTCAAAGAGCACATTATATGAAGAGTGATAATTTTATTTGATACTTAAGGCCTTGGATTCTGTGTTTATCTGCCCATTGCATCACTTCAAAATAGAGCACAATAGATACATTAAATTGCTCTGAAATGTTATTATACAGCATGTTTAAATTTGTCGTGTTATATCGTAACACGACAGACAGACTAGACGAGGGTGCGGCTTTGTATAGCATGTTCATATTACATATATTTTTAACTGACTTTAAAAAAGTAGGTTCTATATTAGACTCATATGTATGTAAGTAGGGCAGTTTTTATGTCCGCGATTTCCTTAAAAACTACTGATCCGGTTTTTATGACATGTTTAATTAACACTGGCTTGAATAAAGAAAACAAAATCAAAAGTTTCTTTTAGATTTGATAAATAGGTATTCATTAAGTTCAGGCACCATGATTTTTTTTATTTTTTTTTTATTTTTATAGCATTGAATGACGAGACGAGCATGCCGTTCACCCGATGGTAAGCGATACGACCACCCATAAACAGTAGAAATACCATCCAGAACGTTGATTTACAAAGTACTGTGTGGCATTCCACTGCTCTCGCCATCCTGAGACATAAGATGTTAAGTCTCATTATGTCCCGTAGTTACACTGGCTATAATGCCATTCACACCGAAACACAGCAGTGCATACACACTGCTGCTTGGCGGTAGAAATAAACATTGCGGTGATTTAGTAAATTCTTATTTTATCTACTGATTTTATTTTTATTGCATTTATTTACTGTTCGATTTATACACATTTATTAACTGTTACGATAGTTTGTACTTTTTACGGAATTCTTAAAAAAATACTTGACTATTGCCCGCACCTTCGGCTGCGTGAGATTTCCGGGATAAAAGTCCCGCTTTATATTTTCCCGGGACAAAACGAATACTCTTTATGGTACTCGGTGATAATGTAACTTTATATCGGTGAAGGAGTTTTTAAAATCGGCACAGTAGTTTTTTAGTTTATTCGTTACAAACATACATAAATACGAATATTTCCTCTTTATTATATTAGTATAGAAATATTTTCTAGGCACTATCAAATAATTTTGTTGATTAATATTAGCATTTGTAAGTACTCTAAACTTTCGGTAAAATAAGCGAAGCAAGAAACGAATAGTTAATTTCATAGTTACAAAAAAGTAAATACATGAAAATGAATCATTCAATGATAAGTTTCGAGAATATTGCATCTGAAGTTAATTTCGTAATAGATACAATAAAGTTGTTTACAAACTAGCTTTTTATGAGATAAGATACATTTTTAATCTCTATTTACATCTAGATAATAATTTGCATTATAAAAACCATAGGATGTTTAGGATACCATCAGATAATATTTGGGCCCTGTTCGTTAGTTAAGATTGCCAAAATGAAATTTATTCTTGCTTTTTGCGTGATCGTGGGTGTGGTGAGTATAGCCCTTTTTTACTAAGTGATAGGTCGTATTTAAGAGTCATTCTGTGGGGCTAGGATGTGAAAAAAAACGCGATGCGTCTCAGCTTCTTTTTATTGTGATTGGTTGAGTGACTGACGTGTCGGTATTTTGATGTTTGTGATTGATCAAGAGAACGACACGTCAGTCTCTCAACCAATCACAATAAAACGAAGCGGAGACGCATTTTTTTTTTTCGTGTCCTAGCCCCACTGGTCAGAATTAGCACCATCCCTTTATTATGCATTACATTTTGAATTCATATTCCAACGAGTGGTTTTGGCGTGATACTCCAACGAAAATTTGAGCAGACTAATATTTTTTTATTATCTTCTATTGCTTAGTCTTTAGGTATTCACCACTTTTTCAATTAAAAACATTAATCGGAAAAGGAGAAGGCCGCTTTTTATGTGGGTGCTGGACCTCAAAATTTAATCAGGCTCAAACTTTATGGATATCAATGGGTCAAAAATATGCATCTAGGATCCATTAAAAAAAAACTTGAACCCTCCATTTGTTAATGACTTAAAACAGAACGTTCATATTAAGTGTAATTTTAAGCAAAATAAAATGACATAAATCTCAAAATCGGAGGACTTTAAAATTATACGATTTATTGCAAAGGTCTAGTTTTTGAGAGTAGTTACTATTCAAATAATCCTACTAATATTATAAACGCGAAAGTTTGTGAGAATGTATGGATGTCTGGATGTTTGTTCCTCTTTCACGCAAAAACTACTGATCAGATGTCTAAGTGATCGGATTTCGATGAAATTTGGCACACGGGTAGATCATGTCCTGGATTAACCCATAGGCTACTTTTTATGCCGGGATTATATAAAACGGGACTTTTATCCCGGAAAAACTTTTTAACGCGGGCGAAGCCGCGGGCAAAAGCTAGTTATATATAAAGTGTCTTGGTTAGAATTTTAACCTCAACAAATGTTTGTTTTAGGCGAACGCAGCTCTATTGAGACCACCGTATACTGATACTTATGCAATTGCACTACACGAACAGCGACAATTCGACATCTTTGAGAGTACGAGGTATGTATATAATATGTACAGTATTTGTTATACCTCGTATGTATTAGAAATGCAAAATCTATTTATCTTTATGCTTAACTAATTTCCACTGCCATACACGCAGATAAAGGTGAGGTCTATGCTTTTCTTCATAGACATTGAACTGGATTCACAGTTCCTACCAATCAAAATTAGTACCTACTTACATAAGCCGTGCAGATTTTTACTGATCCAAATTATTTTGGGACTGTACGCGTATCATGAAAGGAATCTGGCGACTGGAACCCCCAAATCCACGCCGACGCTTTTCCGGGGCGTAGATAACTTCTACAATATAACTAATGGAGGGAGGTATTTAACCAATTGAGTTCAATGTTCAATCCGTGGGCATTAGTTGACTCTTTAAATATACTCAGTATGACTATGACTGCCTCGGTGGCGTAGATGTATTACAGTACGACTGCAATGCTGAGGTCTCGGGTTCGATCCCCGGGTCGGGCAAAGTGATATTGAGTTTTTCTATTCAGTATCAGCCCGGAGTCTAGAATTTGTGCCCGATATGGCGTTAGGCTCGCCCCCTATCACATCATGGGACGGAATAACGGCGAAAAGTGGGTGCACTAGTTGTGCCTCTGCCTACCCCTTCGGGGATAAGAGGCGTGAGTGTGTGTGTGTTAAATATACTCAAGTTTCACCTAATTAGACTGTAATATCTTTATCGTATCCTTACTAGAATCCTGCTGGTGCCGGCCTACTGCCACTTCAGCTTGTTAATCTTAACATGAACTATATAAAACCGTTATCTGCGTGGTTAACGCTAATTTCATTCGATCCTTAGAAAACCTCCGAGCAGACCTAACCTGGCTACTTATGCCATTTCGAAATAATCGATACGTAAAATTAACCAGGCAAGTCCTGATATATGTATTTACTTGTATACCTAATAATGAGTAAATTCTTAAATACCCATCCGAGTGTACAATCCTCTCACAATAAATTCGGAACAAAAATAATATGTGACAATTTATTCTAGAAATCTCATCCAAAATCTGTTAGAACGATTACGAAAAGCTGCAAACGAAGCTAGAGAGGCGATCGGCACCTTCACAACGAGAGTTCAAAATGAAGCCAACGTGATCAGGGGGAAAATAATTGATGACGTTAAAAAACTCAGAGAAAGAGTTGCAACAGCTATTGACAACGTATCTGACAACCTCATCGATTCTGGCTCAGGTGTAGTTGGTTGTGTTGCTGTAAGTACCAAGTATTATATCCAACATACAGTTTTCTTAATTCACGACACAAACTTTTTATCCAGCTCTACAATCTACTAACGATGGTATACGTATTTACCATAATATTACCTATACTATTTTTAGTTAAGTTTGTCTGAACATAATTTCAAACGATAGCCGTGGACGATAGTTTAGTTGAGAATGGAACAGTCTGCCGAGACAATGTCCGGAGGTTCAAACCCAAGGCAACACACCTCTAGGACTTTTCTAAGTTGCGTGTGTATTTTTTAATCTTTATTTAAAGAGCTTGGTCTAACTTAAGACTATGTCGCTCTATACAACTACAAAAGTTCTTACTTTCTACGACTTAGTGCTAATTTTACTTATTTATAGAGCCTCTTTGCATCTACTGATAATGGGCAGGCTAAGACACTATTGCACCCACCGATACCTTCCACAATATCACGGAATTGAAACCGAAGATCTTCATTACGAAGACATTCCATGATAATGTGGTATACGTCTTCTAATTTATCGCATTCAAGGCAATGAGGGGATGTGGCTTTTCCCATCATGTGGGCAAATTTGTTCAAAGGTAGGTATATGCCCAGAACGAAGACGAAATGCTAATATCGTGTCTAATCTATTTAATGAACTGTTGCTAATCCAAGAAATGTTCAAAGGTTCAAGTTGTATTGTTTTATACCAGATTCCAACCTCTCTGGATCTAGAATCGAAGTTTTTCTTAATTGGTGACAGTAATTCCCTATAAAACGGTTTCGCGTTCAAAAATATGCCATCAGAACAACCGCAACTCGCCAACATATCCGCCTTTTCATTTCCCTCTATATTACAATGAGATGGAATCCACTGCAAGATCAATTCTTTGTTTTCGTTCTGAAGGTTCCGAATTAATCCCAAAATAGTATAGGCTATCGGTATTCCTCGAATGGTCGAGGTACACCGAACCAAATGTTGCAAGCCGCTTTTTGAGTCTGTAAAGACAACGAACTTGTCGTGCTGAATAGACTCGATGTATGATAAAGCCTCTGCAATCGCTAAAAGCTCTATATGCATTATGGATAAATTGTGATTAATTTGGAATCTCACATTAATGTTCAAAGACTGGTCGTATATTGCAGCTGCCACTTTGAGCCATCCGTACCTATATATTTTGTGAAATGCCCTACACAATCCATCAACAACGTTTTAAATATCCAAAATCATATTTAGATTTAGCTTTGTCAATGGAATTTATATTAAGTTTTATAAATTTGTTCAAGTTAATATAGCTAACCCATACATCCAACGAAAACATTTCTAGGCTACGACTAATGTGTATAGGTACGTCTTTCAGTGCGTTTTGAACATCCACTAAAAGGGAATAAGACTTCCGGTGCCAACTGTTTTTCCTACACCTTTGAGTTAAATTGCTAAATATACCTAGAATATTATTATTATCTTCAGTAGACTTTGCTTTAAGCCAAAATTTGAATCCCAAATACCTCCTAATTCTTAAAGGTGGTAAAGCTAGCTCGCTTTCCATTACGTGAATAGGTGTAGTTCGTGTGTATTGTTTATAAATTATAAGGAAAACATCGTGAGGAAACCTGCATACCTAAGAAGTTCTTTATAAGAATTTCGAAGGTATGTGAAGTGTACCAACCCGCACTAGGCCAACGTGGTGGACTAAGGCCTAAACTCTCTTAGTAGTAGAGGAGGCCTGTGTCCAGCAGTGGGACAGTATATAATACAAGGCTGGTATTATTTTATAATTCCAAACGACAGATGTTGTGATTCTCAACTTCCGCCAAGATAATGTTGGTCTCCCCTCTTTCAAGTAACAGGTCACATTTACAGTTGAAAATGGTTTTCGTGTATTTTCCGATGAATATCGATTGTTATGGTTTTTAGCATAACTACATTATGCAGTGCCCATGTATTTGGTGCAGGACATTTTATAGAATTTTATCCACTCTTATTTCTTGCAGACATCCAGGGAAGAAGCCGCTGTATTATACAATGAAACACTCACCAAATCTTTGGAATGCATCGATAATCGTATAAAAGATGTTTCTGCTCAGATATATGGATTAACTACAATTGCTGATAATGCGACGGAGTTTGCCAACAAAGTTGTAGTAGATATGAGGCAGTGTACAGCAGAGAACGGAAACATTTTGTCAATAGGCGCCTGCCTTGGTAATGTCGCAATTCATACGGAGATGAAGGTGGCCGTGTTTGCAACACAAACTACGCTGACTGTAAGTGCATACGTTATGAGATATGTAATATAGGTATTATACACAGTATGTACGTTGACTTATAAGTATCAAGCGATCAGCAGTCAAATGCTGAACGTAGGCCTTCCCAAGTGAGCACCAACCATCCCCGTCTTGACTAGGCTATTCAGAGAATCGAATAAAATTAGGCGTCACGCTGACAAAAATAATTTCCTAATGCAACATATTATTAAAACAACGCTCTTCCTTCTCAGATTGGCCGCATCAGTTTGTCGTTAGCAACATTACCAGCATCTCTCGAAGTGTGTGCTGGGACTCGTCTAGTTGAAGCAGGAATTTCGATCACAAAAATAATCATGGAAATTGGTACTTGCTCAGCAAATTCTGTATATACATCTTTTTCTGGTGGTAATACTGAAACTTCTGGCCTCTTGACACCGAACAGTGAGTCATTGGCCCCAATCAATGGGTTATTATCGGCCCTACCTTCCGATTTGCCGATAATCGAAGCACAATAATATAAGACAAGCAGTGTACACAGAAATAAGTTGCAATAAAGTTGTTATTTTATTAATTTCGTAGTGTATTTTATTTCAATGTAACAGACAAATTGTAGATACTTACATATAAATTCTCGACACGGTCTGTACACATACTATGCACGTACATACATATTTAGATATAAACACATACGTACATAATCACGCCTTTTATCCCCGAAGGGGTAGGCAGAGGCGCAACTAATGCACCCACTTTTCGCCGTGCGTATTTCGTCCCATGATGTGATAGGGGGCGAGCCTATCACCATATTGGGCACAAATTCCAGACGCGAGGCTGATAGTGAACAGAAAAACTCAATATCACTTTTCCCGAGCCAGGGATCGAACCCGTGACCTCAGCTATATAATCGTACCGTAATACAACTACGGCACCGAGGCAGTAATATATTTAACTATAAATTATTTTAATAAATTCGTTAGTAGCAACCACTTTTTTTTTGCGGGGAAAGAACGCGTTATTTCTACCACTACTGTGGGGAGAGTGGAATAGTATGTTCATTTCACCGATCTTAAGGCCCAATGTCGACACTCGAGAGTATAACATCATCTGAGCGAGCATTGGCCCGAGTCCGTAATACTATGTACACTCTACACCGGTATACCAACCAAAACCTGTGGTGGCCTTCTTCAGCACATACGGGACCGCACCGGGGTATCTTGTTGCACGTAGATAGCTGCACGGAACCACCCCTGCGCGATGCTGCTTCCCGTCTCTAGAGGATGCTAAGAAGGCCCCCAAACCCTAAAGCACGCCTTTGGCGTTTATAACTGCAGGAGACCGATCACCCGCACGGTCGTCCACCTCGGAGTCGCGTAAATTGGAGTAATCAAGCGAGCAGCCTCCCACTGTTCGCCCTGCGAATCACTCAAAACCCACATTTAGTCGCCTCTTATAGGCAGAGGATGCCGTGGCGGAATTCTCTGGCCTTTTAGTTCTTATAATCTTTCAAAACATATAATAATATGACATATCAACTCATCTTGGAAACTACGGCTGAAAACTAACTATTTTGATCTACGATGAGGGCGCCCATAGCTTCATAGAAAATATTCTGCTCCGGGCGGCACTTATACTTGGGGGGCGGCAAATTTGATTTAATAAAACCGCAGGTAATTTTTTTTACTTTTGGTGTGAAAGGGGCGGGGGCGTGTGACTCGGGGAGAGTGTTTGTTGAAATTACCTTTTTTTGTTATCTTGGGCGGCAAGACTTTTGTAGCGGGATCACACGGGCGTAGCCGCGAGCATCACCTAGTTGACCATAAATAAAAAAAATATTTACTATTAAATACAAACATTCCAACACTTATCGTGGTATAGTTTTATAGATAGGTACTTACTTCAAAATAAATAATTGTATCACTTGAGATTGCGATACACGGGAGTATAAAAGGTTATTGAGGAAAGCAATTTGTCCAATGCATTTCAAAATGCTAGCCACTAAGTTTCTAACGTCATTGGTCCTAGTAGTACTATGGTGCCAGGTAATTATTGTTTGTATTGTAGCAAAATATATAATTTGAAATAAATATTCAACTAAAATTATATCATAAATCTTAATTTAATTATATCTTAATATAATTATGATTTAAAATATTATTCGCAGCATGCGCACTTCAAAGAGACACCTGTGCAAGTAGAAACATTCAATGTGTTCTTTGGCAATACTCTGGAATCTAAAGCCCTTGCGATTGCCAATAATAAACACAAAATCAAAGATGTGTTGAACCACATAAAAAATAGTATTACAAATGCTTGGAACGCACTTAAATTCTTTGTAAAAACTAGCAAACAGAAAATGAATAATATAACGGAAAAGTTAAAGGCGCGTGCAGAAGAAGTGATTAAATCATTTGAAAACCACATGATAATTGTCAAACAAAAACTAAAGGACGTTTTAAAGGAAGTATTTGGTAAAACAGAAATTTTGAAGAAATGTTTGATCGTAAGTAATTTTAATCTTTAATTACAATATTGAACAAAGATGCCCACAGCAGCTATGTTTTTCTTTTACGCTATTTATAGTCACGATTGTGTATGAGATGTAGGAATTAAAAACAATATCCGAGATAACAATAAAACCATACCTAATCTTTTTAACAATACTGACGTAAACTCGCAAAATTCTTGAGCAGTATATGATATAACCTTTAATTAACACAGATTACCCGTTTATAATATCTAATCTCTTAAGTATAATATTTGACAATTAGGTATGAACATTCTTACTACAATAAAAATTTATCATTTACACGTAAATACTTCATCTTTACAGGAAGAAAAAGAAACAATAGATCATAATTTCAAGGAAAGAACTAAACATCTGGCAGTGTGCATTGTGAGAAGTGTGAAAAATCTATCGGTAGTGAATGTCGCCACGACAAAAACAGTTAACGATACTGTCTTCTTTAAAGATTTAGAACACAAATTTAAATTGTGTGAACAAGATTTAGATAACGCCGAAGAATGCCTCAACCAAGTCAGAAAAGATGCTTTTGCTGATATTGAACGAAGGGAACATGATGTTTTAAATTATGTGAGTATTATTTAATATTTGTGTTTTATATCAGTTTCCATCATTATACTTCACTAGCTTTTGTCCGAGGACCGGCCTGTATGTAAAAGTTTATCCGGGATAAACATTTTCTCGGAATAAAAAGTAGCCTGTAGCACTCACGAGTAACGTAGCTTCCTATTGGTGAAAGAATTTTATATTAATGTTCAGTAATTCCAGAGATTAGCACATTCACTAAAATTTCTTCTTATAATATCATTATAGATTAAGTTAATCTAGAAACGAACTAAATTACGCTTCTATTTTAGAAGATGGAATCGAGAAACATGGCGGACGATGTGTTAGAAAAAATCTTCGTCTGTGCAATCGATGCAGTGATTGCTGCTTCGCGCAACATTACAGTTGAAGTTGTTCGTGTTGCCAGATGTATTAAAAAGGAGGAAGTCGTTTAATTACTTACAGCTAGTATTATAGCTATACAAAATTGTACAAATCTGTGTTAGTTTTAACAATGTAACACTATTATGTAAGTTTGATAAATCGACGCTCCGCACATTGATATGCATGGCAATTAAAACCTTTATCTATATCAGTATTCATTTTATTATGACAGTGTATACCAATATTATCTTTAAAGTATTTACTTTCAGTAATAAAATGCATAATTTAAAAATATATTTTCATCGAACACCCATAGCTTGACGGCCTCCATCGACAGGTAAATTAACCCCAGTAATATTACTGGCTGCGTCACTGGCCAAAAATGTAATTACTGACGCAACTTCCTTGGTCTCTCCCGGTCTTCCTATTGCGTGCGTTATTTTACACCTTTCCATGTATGCTTCATATTCTTTCATGTTCATCATGCTCTTCAGAAGTAATTCAGTGGTGATAACTCCAGGGTTTACGGCATTCACACGAACTCCTTTCGGCGCAAGCTCGAGAGCTACACACCTCGTGAATTGATCTAACGCTGCTTTTGAAACGCAGTAAGCTAAAATATTAGAGAAAGATCGCAGACCACATACACTTGAGACGTTAACGATGTTACCTTTGGATTTTAGAAGATGTGGCGTCGCGAGCATAGTCAAGTAATAAGGTCCACGGAGATTAGTGGTCATCACTTCATCATATTGTTCCAGTGAAGTATTTTCTATGGAGCCTGATTGCATTATTCCAGCATTATTAACAAGCACATCAAGCTGGTTGAAGTTGTCAACGATTTCTTTAATTATATTTTCAATGTCGCTTTCCTTATTTATATCGGCAACTATTGCCAATACTTTTGCTTTTTGTGGCGAGTTTTCTTCACACTGTTTAGCTACACTCTGTAGTTTTTCTTGGTTCCTTCCAGTGATAACTACATTTGCACCTAGTTTTGCAAATTCTACAGCTGTTTCCGCACCGATGCCACAGCTAGATCCCGTAATAAGTACTACTTTATTGGCGAACATTGCTTACACCTGAAAAGACAATTTTAATAATTAATCTAACATACATACATATACATATACACTCACGCCTTTTATCCCCGAAGGGGTAGGCAGAGGCGCAACTAGTGCACCCACTTTTCGCCATTATTCCGTCCCATGATGTGATAGGGGGCGAGCCTATCGCCATATCGGGCACAAATTCCAGACTCCGAGCTGATACTGAATAGAAAAACTCAATATCACTTTGCCCGACCCGGGGATCGAACCCGAGACCTCAGCATTGCAGTCGTACCGTAATACAACTACGCCACCGAGGCAGTCACCAATCAAAAAACAATTTATACAAACACTTTAATTAGAATGCCTTAGGTAGGTAATTGGATAAAATCAGGAGAGGATGATACTTTTATTGTGTGAAAGACCTAATAAAGATAATTTATAGTTAATTAGTCTACCTTCTACTCATAAGACTAACAACATTTAACAAAAAAAGTAGGACAGTAATTCAAGAAGTATTATGCGTAGTTCTGTTCTAAATATCCCTTATACCTTCTTTATAATGTTTAAAGTCTACTCAAATTTAAACATAAAACCTAAACATAATACTACATTATTCTGTACAGCACAATAATGTTTCAACTTTGCTCATTCTTTCAATTTTATATGGGCGATACAATCGCCCATAAAGTGCGTTACCATACAGATCTTTGCATTTCAAACTACTGCGAGGCAGTCCACTTTTTTTTTTTTTTTTGTCCCTGACTCTCTCTAGCCTGACGAGGGTCGGCTTATGAAAAAACACCGGTCTTTTGGGTGAGTGCAGAAGGCGCTCGCAACCCTTAAAGCAGTCCACTGTGCTCACCCTGAGACATAAGGTGTTAAGTCTCATAATGCCCAACAATTACACTGGTTACAATGTCTTACAGACCGGAACATATCAATGCGTGCACATGCACACTAGCTTGGCGGTAGAAATAGACATTGCGGTTGTATCTAAACATATGGCCTCTTGCGTACATGTGACCTACCACCAGTGCAATAAATTTGATAATAATAATATGCGGATAATAAAAAAAGCATTGGATATCACAAAACAAATCATCGAGTTGCAGTATGGTATGGTAAGTAAGGTACAGGCATTTATGGGGTACAAAATATTTAATTAAGCGAACTATTAACTCGATAACAAGAAATAATAATATAGAACCTTAATTATAAATCTATCTGTAAATTAATACGTGAAGAATAATTGTGTATTCCTTCTTAAGGACATTGTGCGCATGGAGGAGTGTGAGTTTTGGCATGACTAAAATTCAAATATAGATATTATGTTTTACAAATATATTAAATTCGATTATCGAGTTTTAACTTCTGGACTACTAGTTTAAATAAATACATAAGCTTACTTGTTAGTAACACAAAAAGATCCAAATTCTCTAAAACAAATATTGCAAACCACTAATTCCATAGATTTAAGTGTCACAGTCAACAGAGTGCTTCTTAAATACAATTTATTTGCCCACATAATACACGTTGAGCGTTATCAGGAAACAGATAAAGTAGCTCATACATCATGTACAGTCAGCCAAATAAGTATCAGAATGAATTTAAAGTTTCAAATCACTTTTAAACTTTTGTGTCCGTATCAATAATCGTTTTTTCTTCACCGAAATAAACTTCATAATATGGATTGCTTAATTTTATACAAACTCATACACATCCACATCTTTTATCCCCGAAGGGACAGACAGAGGCGTAACTAGTGCACCCACTTTTCGGCGTGCGTTTTTATTTAATACGAATCAGGTTACAACCTTACTCAATTATTGATTACAAAATATGCTTACTTCTAATAGTAACCCAAAACTTGTGTATAAAGAAAATTTAAATGAAGCGGACTAGTTTACAATATTACAAAGCATGTAATAGGGTAGTTAACTACTTTTTTTTAAATACATTTATCAAAAATGTATGTCTTCTAAAATCTAGAGGATAAAGAATTTTTAAAATACAAGCAATGATAAATGAGTTTTAAAGCTTTGAAGTTTGGTGGAAGGGGCATCTGTCAGATAACGGACACAGCAGAATGTGACGTCACCGAGTGTCGCCAGCCATAACGCTGCGTGCGTGCGAAACAAATGACGCGATATCCCCACTACGCCCCCACTTTTGCTCACAACAATATTTCAAATATGAATAACTGCTTTAGTTGTCAACCAATTTTGATTCTGATTTTACAGAAGAATTTGTTTTTCGTATTATTTTCTGTTACATATAAAATAATGTACCAAATCAAACATAGGAAACTACCCTATTGTATTCCGTCCCATGATGTGATAGGGGGCGAGCCTATCGCCACATCGGGCATAAATTCCAGACTACTACAGATACTGCGAATAAAAACCCAATATCACTTTGCCCGACTCGGGGATCGAACCCGAGACCTCAGCTTTACGTAAGTACCATAATACAACTACGCCACCAAGGCAGTACTTTATTTTACATAAAGAAAAATACCTATTATTTCTATAGAAGTTAATGCTTAGAAGCGTTTTGAAGTTTACAATTTGTTCAGCTACTTTTGTGGGTGAGTGTACATACAAATATGGTTGTCACTTGCCAGTTGCATATTACAGTTCACGTTACCCATTGTCCTAAGTGAACGACAAACGCGGTAAGGCGACGAGACGCGACGCGACTCGAAAATATCAAATTTTAATAGACGTTGTATGTACTTGTGGCCTACGTTGTCGCGTTAATCAGTATGAAGTGAAGTATTTGTCGCACTACGTCGCGTCGCTACGTGTCGCGTCCCCTCGCTCATCTAGGACAACGGGTTACCTATCTCGATGATTAGGTTGCAAATACTATATTGTTAAAATTTTCAGAGTTCTTAGGACTGATAAAAATTAACATTTAATAGCAGAAGAGGCTATAATCACAATGATAAAGCATATACCTACTCTACAGTTCAATATTTTTTACCGTAGAGTACTAAAATTAAGTCCACTAACTCGGTCGCAGAAAGTGCTGCAAAAATCTGAGGTACACAATAAAAAATAATATGTTTATTTAAACATTGTATTTATAAAATAAATGCGTAATATGCCTCAAAAATCTTATTCATATTTATCGAGGACACATGGCATGACGTCCACCGTCAACAGGGATGGTTGCTCCTGTGATGTTACTCGCTGCGTCACTAGCCAAGAATATAATTACTGAAGCTACTTCTTTAGCCTCACCAGCTCTGCCAATCGCATGTGTCTCCGCGCATTTTTTCAAAAACGCCTCATACTGTTCTTCGTTCATACCAACTTCCCCTTTCTTATGTAAACCAGTTGTGATGACCCCTGGGTTAACAGCATTCACTCTAACACCTTTGAGCGCCACTTCTAATGCAACGCATTTGGTGAACTGATCTAAAGCTGATTTGGACATGCAGTACGCTAGAACATTTGGGAATGCTCGCAGTCCTGTAACACTCGATACATTAACGATGTTTCCTTTACTTTTGATGAGATGCGGTATCGCCAGCATAGTTATATGATAAGGTCCTCGCACATTCGTATTCATCACTCTGTCGTATTGTTCCAAAGATGTGTTTTCTATTGTACCACTTTCAAGAATTCCAGCATTATTAACAAGTACATCGAGTTGACCGTAATGATCAATTGTAGTTTTTATGATATTATCAACGTTACTTTCGGTGTTCATGTCGGCTATCAGTACCATTGGTTGCAGTTTGCTTGGTGAATTTTCTTTACATGTTTTTGCCACATCATTAAGTTTTTCCCTGTTCCTACCAGTAATTACTAGTTTTGCGTCTAGTTTAGAAAATTCAATGGCTGTTTCTGCGCCAATACCAGAGCTGGCTCCGGTGATAAGTACAACTTTGTTCGCGAACATTGTACCTGATAGAACAAAAAAGTATGACTTTCATAATCTGTATTTACTTCTAACTTTGAATGGTAAATATACCTAACCATCTAACTAGTTGCTATACTGTATGACCTAAGACCTTTATCATCAGAGAATGCATGCCAAAAATTGTACATCTGGGTATGACAAAAAAGCACATAATATACTAACATTAATGATCAAGTCAGGTACGGCAGCCCTTAATATGTGGCAACTAAAAATAAATATTATGACTTATGTTTTCCTGTTATAAAAATACTAGAAGGTATACGTTGCGTTATATGTAGCAGTTATCCAAAAAAAAAACTCTCATTGTTTTTATAAGATCTGCCAGATACGTAGCTACTTGATCAGTTATTGAGATAAACTGCTTTATTAATGATTTTATATTTTTATAGAATCCTGAAAAAGAAACAGTCGAAAGCGGGATTTGAACCCACGACCTCCGGCGTACTGTGCCGTTGCTCTTCCAATTGAGCTATTCCGACCTCGCTTTCGATTGCCAATTTCAGGATCCGTACTTAATTCTCTTAAAGGAGATGACCAAGGATGATGCTTTATTAATAACGAATAAAATTATAAAATTGTGCCGAGTTCCACAGCTATTATAGGCCATCCATAAATTACGTCCCACGAATTTCATTGTTGTTTTTTGACCTTCCCGTTCTTGTCACAGGTACCACTTGGTGAGATGTTACATATTTTGTAATTTTACACCTAAAACTGAATAAATGAAAAATGTGGTTCTAAAATGAGACAAAATCAATATGAACATCATACATGCGGCGGGCGGAAATGAAATGCGACCACGAATGTGACCGAGAGTGTATAAGATACAGAGTGAGTGTATAATAAAATAAAAATATTTTTATTTCAGGCAATAAACCCATAACACGTACAAAAACAAAAATACATAATTAACCTTAAAGTATTCAATAATACAATTACCTATAGGTATTATACAATTATGATTAATTGTATATTATTGTATTATTGCGTAAATAAGATCCTACTGTATAAGATATGTATACTGTGCCACAGTATACATATCTTATACAGTAGAATCCTACTAATATTATAAACGCGAAAGTTTGTAAGTATGTATAGATGTCTAGAATCTAGATGTGTGGATGTTATGTTACTCTTTCACGCAAAAACTTCAGAACGGATTTCGATGAAATTTGGCACACGGGTAGATCATGTCCTGGATTAACATATGCTACATTTTATCTCGGGAAAATAAAAAGAGCGACTTTTATCCCGTAAAAACTTTTTGACGCGCAAAATCTAGTATCTTTATACAAACGGTCGGAACACGAGTGATGCCTACGTGCCTCGAGTTTGGTACACATAAAGTACACAAACAGTCGCGAGTGCGCCGCAGTGACGAACGAATGGTGTGATGGTTTTGTAAGCAGTAAGCGTGTATTTTGTGAATATTTAAATTACAAGTACTTCCTTTTTATGGCAAAGAGGAATTATATATAGACTATATTGTTGTTTTTGGTCGCTTGAATTGTTGTCCATGTTCCCCAAAAGTATATTTAATAAAACTTTTCCGAATGTGGATATGTTATACTAGATGTCCACTTTTATATGTCTGCTGGCCCTCAAAATGTAATCAGGCTTAAACTTTAGGGATATTGAAGGGGCAAAATATGGATCTTGGATCCATAAAAAAAATATTTATAGACCCCTCCATTATAAAGTGTCGTTTATAAGCCAAATAAAATTCTTTAAAAAAACGACTTATTGTAAAAGGCAATTTTTTAGAAGTTCTATCCAAATATAAACAAACTGC
Organism: Lapara coniferarum; assembly: GCA_949316025.1. NCBI lineage: Eukaryota > Metazoa > Arthropoda > Insecta > Lepidoptera > Sphingidae > Lapara > Lapara coniferarum. Next base: position 14,590,153 of record OX438925.1, on the reverse strand, counting down.
CTTGGTTAGAATTTTAGGTCCGTTTTTGGCAATGAAGCTTTTCGTATGTCTCAGACGAGGAGCAAATATTTTTCTTTTATTGAATCTACTAATAAAAAAACACAACTTGTATTTTAATTGAACACTTCTTATTTCATTCACTAAAAAGTTATTTTTTTAAATAGGTAATATCTTTTACAATCTCAAAACTAGAAAGGAACTCAAGTATCTTAGATTAAATCAAAATAGTGAAGACGGGCAGCCCTATCGCGTGTTTACATACTGCGCGGCTGTAGATAATAATTTCAAGGACACGACCTAGTAAGAGTACTTGTAGATAGCTATACTTTGCCTGTGGTAGGTACGAAGAACCGCTCGCTGCGAGAACAAATCACCAACAAAACAAAATAAAGCGAATTATGTACAGACACGGACAGAATATTTTTTAAAGTTTTTCGTTTACAGTTAATATTTTATATTTTAATACTTTACATTTTGTCACATAATGATTAATGACACACTTAGTTGATCCCATGCCTCTCTAGAAACGTGTGACCTTACGGGCGGGATAACATGCGACTTAAATGAAAAGATTTATGTACATTTTTTTTTAAATATGAATTTTAAGCGTTTATGAAAATTTTAAACTAACAAAATGTTTCTTTGCAAATTAAAATCATGTGTACTTTAGGAGGGGATGCACGACATCAACAATTTTAGTGGCATTTTCATAGTTAAATTAATTAAACAATATCCACATATAAAAAATGAGACTACCAAAGATAAGAAATATGATGTATAATTAGTTTTCTGTATATTGTAATTTTAATGTTAGTGTAGTAATCTTCATAATCTCTTAGTAGTCTTTGTAATATTAGTGTAGAATGTAGATACAGATGAATTATTTACGTGAAATATTTGAGAAAAACGTGACAGACGCATAAGATAGTGTCATTAGACCTCCGGAATATGATACAATGACAATGAGATAACATAACGCAGAGACGGATCGAGTGAAACTGCGTTTTAATTGAGACCCAGATTTGTACAGGGTAATTTTTACATTGCATTAATTAATGAAACCACACTCTCGTCTTCACCTCTGCTAACATTGTGCTGAAATCATCCATTAACAACAAAAATTTTCTACAAAACTTCCGCTTTTAATTTTCACATCTTCTGGGTTTAGTCCAAATAAGGTGTACGCGTGAGTATATTTCTGAATGAAAGTGTGATGTTGCTACTGCGATGAATTCTTTAACGGCCGACTTCAATAAATTACTAACATTTACCTACAGCTTGCTATCTAACTCGACAGTAAAAGTTACGCAATTACTGCTGTTTCAATATCAAAAACTTTTACGTAACTAGTGAGAGCAGTGAGGACCGGCTTTAGCTATCCGGTCACCTCGGGCGGCTTTTTTAGTTCTCACGTTTATGCCTGTCCCCCGTGATGGACATGTCCGAGGCAGCGTGTCTCACGCTGCCTCGGACACCAAAAGGTGGACACGGTACGGTGTTTCGGGGGCTTCTGAGCCCCCGCAACAGGAAAAGGGCCGCAACAGCGGTACGCGCAGGGGCGGTTGCGGACGACAACTTAGACGTGAGTCGGAGGAAGCCCGCAGCCGTCCCTAATGAGCCGAAGATGGCCATAAAAAAAAAAAAAAAAAAAAGTTTATGCCTGTGGTGCCGTCGTAGGGCCTATGGCGTCCTTCCTAGAATCTGGCGCTCAGGGCGCCGCCCATCCCGCCTCATCCTAAAGTCGGCACTGAAGGAACCCGCCAAAGCGTTTTATTTTTGCACCGAATACAAATAATGTTATGTTTTTTTTTAATATTATTGAGTACTTTTCATGTATTCAACTATTTTTTTTTTCGATATTTTAGATTAGTTTTTACGTAAAGCAATTTAAATAACATACTGCATGGGTGGATTATTATAACAATGAATAATAGCTCTATGTTCATATTTGGAAAAAACGAAACGAACGCACCAATACCTAACAGTAATCATATTGAACCTTTTATCTATCTTAGTTTATAGAAACACAAATAACCACCAAAAGTGATCATTTTTACTGTTTGTCATCTCTCAGTAAGACGTTTAGACCAGTTGTTAAAATAGTAAATTGATATTGTTGTGGTAGTTTGTGGTGTGTTAAATTAAAATTACCTTTTATTTATACATTTTGTTCAAAATTTACATTTTTTTATTTTACATGTGCGATTCGAATAGCATATTATAAGTAGTGTTTTTCAAGAAAATAAGTTTCATTTTGTAGCGCAATGTAAAAACGACCCTGCATAGGTAACATCAATGATATTATGTGTAAGTTACTCACTCAATAACAATATCAACAAGAACTTTGAAAATATAGAAAGCTGTGTACGGTACATCCCGATGCCTGATTTATATCACCTACCTTTATAGGTAGGTAGGTATAGCTTTGTATTACGAAATTGCTAAAGTAGGTACCTACTCAAAGCGAGATAAAATATGGCCTACTTAGAGCTCTAACTTAGAATAGCTCATGTTATTTGATGGCTTAGAGTTTAGACTAACATTTGATGGTTTAATGGGGGAAAAGTTTCAATTCTATCTCATTTGTATGTTTACTTTTCATAAACTAAAATAAACTCTAAATACGGCCCAGAACACTTATTCAAAGCAATCAAAGCCAAATCGATATGACTGGGTAAGTAGGTACGATAAGTTATTGTCAATAACCATCAAGTAAAATTATTGTATACTTGATTCCAAAGATTTTTACAAAGTTCATAGGTCAGAAAATCAAGTTTAAAGCAGTGTTATTAAGCCAATACAATGTATTAATTTATGAGTTTCTAAACTAAGTAACAACGGCAAATAGGAAACGTGTTTGTTGTGCCCACGAGCAAGGTTAATATTTATAAAAATACGAATAGCACACATTAATGTTAGGGACAAAAGTATGTTTCGTACAAAACACTAATAAAAATGATCAATAAAACAAAACTCTGCGCAATACCTTGAACAAAAAGTACCTACCTGAATACTGAGTACTACTTTCTGCTATCACTTTTCCCGATGAATGATACAGAGCGAATGAGTTATCTTATACTGAGAATGAATGAATGAAAGTAAAAGACTAAAGTAAGCCGAATTAAGTCTATATACCCTACGCTCCCGTCATTTTCCGATCACCAATCAAAACCGTTTTCCGCGTTGACGTTCCTGCTCATTAGTTAATAGCGACATCTATAAATTGTGTAAAATGTGCATACGTTTGTCATCAATTGTCTTAAAATTTTTCATTCCATATTAAAGAATAAAAAATCAGAAATAATAATTGCATCAGCGTCTTTGACGGAATCAATATTTATTTAAATAAAATAATACAAAGCATATTTTAGTTACAAATATACAATAAGAGATGGCAGTTAATTCAATCTGACATAAAAATGCGTTTCCAGTGTTTCATTCGCATAATCAGTGTTTCCAACTCTACGTCTTTTACGTATATCTACGTATTTTACGCCTGTCCTGAAAACCTACGAACTTCAGTCCAAGATCTAAGTACTTTCTACCTATACCTATACCTATACCAGAATGGAAACATTTCCTGTTCTACAGCAAAAAAAATAAATATGAACGTTCTGTTTCATTGTCACACACGCTCAGTTCGCCCAAGAAGTTTATACCCAAATCTTGCGTTCACCACACTCCACAACTTCGATCAACAATACCACCACAATCACATCACGTGTGAATGAATGACTTATCACATGGACCTCATTCATTAAATTTAAACATAATGCCCCTTGCGTAGAACTACAAAGAGCGCAATACAATCTACTGAAAGAACACTACTTAGCTGTGACTGTGCAAAATGAAACGTCTCGTCTAGTTCTTTTTTGTGAAACTTGCATCCATATTTCAAAAAAAAAACCTTGAGAGGTGTCAAGGGACAACTGGATGGAACGAAGTTTCTTTAGATTAATTAGTGAAGGAACTGTAATATAATTTTATTTCTTTTAAGTTATATTAATATTTTTTTACTATTAACGAATATAATTGTATATACGCCGTATAATACGCCGTTTTTTGCGTGCCCTTACTACACTTTTCTCTTTACTTTTTTATCCCACTTCACCTTCCTACTTATTTTCCCAATTCCAGTACCTAAGTAGTACTCATGATAAAAACCTTCGCTCTTCAAACAATCTTCTGCTTAAGTGTCCCACTCACAGTTCTGAATTTACTCACTCTTACTTTTATATCACCAATCAATTAAATCCATTCTTCTTTGGAATGCACTCCCACTCGATGTTAGGACGACCACGAATCGTTTTGCATTTAAAGCAAAGGTACGACTGCTGTTGCTTAACGAGCTGATGAAATCATCTCAATAATCTCTGCTATTATATTATTAGGTATATGTATTTTTATATTATGTATTTTATTTATTATTATTTGGGTTTATTTATTTATATTGTATTCGTTATAATGTTTAGTAAGTGTATTCGTCTTGTGTACTTCTTATATTTATGTTTTTTTTTATTTTAGTATTTTTTTCCTCCCTCTTTCTCATTTTATGTTATATCATTATTTATTACACCTACCTATATTGTTTATCTCTGCATCACTCTAAGGTTGGCTGGTAGAGAATGCCATCGGCATTAAGTCCGCCTTATACATTGTTGTATAAAAGTAATACAATAAATAAATAATGTAATATTAACTTAATCAGTAGGTTCAATTTTAGTAATTGGTTTGTGATAACTGAAATAGGAAACATATGTTTGGGATTCTGTTTTATGTAAATGTCTTGAAAAAAACGACTCAAAAAAGCATTTATATTGTCTTTTTTTATTTAAATTTCGAATGTCACTTGTACGGCCAGTTCTTTATTGTTACTGGCTGGTTTCAAAGAGCAAGTATAAAAAAAAAGTGTCGTTACAATTTTGGTCTTAATTTTTTCCCTCTAGCCCCCTTTCGCAACGCGCGATGAGGAACTTCGTTCCAATAAGAACAAGCGATTCGTCTGCAATATTTCGTTTATTGACCTAATTTTTATAAATTTTATCGACATTGTCACATAGCAGTGCAAATTGCGAATGTGGAGCGTCTGTTTGTAATCATAAGAAACGGATTTTTCAGTGAAACAATTACGGGTTTACTTTTACAAAAATTGTGTAAACAAAACCGCGAGCCCTCGAAGGCTCAAATTAACATTTTAACACGTGAATAAATTCAAATTGTTTTAAAAATAACAAGATAAAGAAATAATTTGAATAAAGCGCATGATAAGACACTTATTTCACCCAATATTACCTTTCTTTATTGCATTATTTAAAAAGTACGTCGATCTACGAACTTTTCATACGTAACTTTTACTAAATCTACGTAATTATTTATTCTGGTCTACGTCTTTTTCAAAATGTGAGTTGGCAACACAATCACATTATAAATTATTATAATTTATAAATTATAATATTCATTCGGTCTTTGTAGATTGTAATGGATTGTAATTTGTATGTCGTTTGCTAGTATTTTTCAATTACATAGCATGCTTAGTTAATTTTATCGTAATTGTTGTTTAGTGAGTAAATATACTTTACAGAAGATTAAATAAAAATGTCTTCTACAACGTCCACCGCTAAAACTGATTCCTTCGATGAATTCTATGTTGAGGTTAGTAAATTCACTTTCAATATTGTAGATATCACATAAACTTTATTTCATACCCAGTGTGTAACTAAAATATTGCATTGCTTTAAAAGATTATAATATATGTACACTGTTACATTGATTGCAACAATTTTGCTATGAAATAAATTTACATCAGTAACTTGTCAAACTTATTGTTTTTAGGTCAAAGAAATAGAAAAACGAGATTCGGTTTTAACTCCAGTGCAACAAATTGAGAGATTGCTGCGCCCTGGATCTACTTATTTTAATTTGAATCCTTTTGAGGTACTCCAAGTGGAACCAGATGTGTCCCTAGACGAGATTAAGAAGAAATACAGGAGATTATCCATCTTGGTGCATCCTGATAAAAACATGGTGAGACACATTGAATAAAACTTCTAAAAGGAAATTTTCACTGTCCCATACAAAGCAGCAATGTTTTGCATCAATGTGATACTTCATTCTCTAATTTAAATTATAGACAAAAAGAATTTTGTAATCAAAACCTAGAAATGCTTGCTTATCTTGTTCAGGATACGTTGGTCCTTTTAGGGGGTTACACCCGTCAACATTTCATTTTTATCCACAGATTGGAAACCGTGACGTGGCTGGGACATCACAGCTTAGGTAAGGAATGGATGTGGAATGTGAATGTATGGACAAATTGCGTATTATGCAAGATGATTTCACCATGAAGCCTAGTTAATGTGTTGGTTAATCTTAAGGATATAAACCTGATAATAAAACTCTAAACTTGAGTTTTGATTAATGAAAATGATGTTTTGAAACTCTTGTGTTTCAATATAATTTTTCCAGATAATTAATGTGGGTTTCGAATATAATTTATTAGAATTCTGCTATTTTAAATCACTGCAAAAATTCCACAAGATGGGATTCTGTAGCCAATTTGTTCAGTTATTTGTATACTTGCCAAAATTTGGACTGGAACCATTTGTTTCAATAATAGAAATATAACAAAAACTAGTTTCAGGCTCAAAACCTTAGTAATTCAAAGAAAAAATTAGACCATCAAAATACATGTTATTCCAATATTATGAAGTTTGTTGGTTTTATCATTACAGGATAATTCTGAGCGTGCCCAACAAGCATTTGAGATAGTTAACAGAGCATGGAAGACCCTGGAAAATGATGATACTAGAAAAAAATGTCTGGACATTTATGAAGAAGCTAAAGAAAGAACCGATCACATGGTAAATGAGTGTGTTATGTTTATATTTTATTTTAAACTATGTATAATAGTTTTGTTTAATGTTGGACTAAAATGCAGCAAAAATATGATGTTCTAATACCAATATTGCAACCAATATTTACCCTTCAAGCCCTGCTTATATATATAGATGAATGGGAAAACCCTATATATATATGGGACACCATGGTGTCCGTCGAGGGGCTTGAGGAGTCAAAAAAGATTATTAGTACTTGAAAAAAATATTTGTATTTCAGATAGAACAAAAAAGGAAGAAGTTAAAGAAAGAAAACCGTCTAGCAGAAGGCATTCCTGAAGATGACCCAGCCAAGTATAAACATGCTGTATACGTCATGACCATGAAGGTATGTAGAATTTAAAAGTACACTTGGTTAATTTATTGTTGTACTAGTGTATGCTTGTGGCTCCGCCCGCGTGAAAATGTTTTTCTGGGACAAAAATATTTTCCCAGGATAAAAAGTAGCCTATAGCACTCAGGAGTTATGTAGCTTCCTATTAGTGAAAGAATTTTCAAAATCAGTTCAGTAGTTCCTGAGATTAGCGCGTTCAAACAAACAAACTCTTCAGCTTTATAATATTAGTATAGATTATACCAAAGAATTTTCATTGGGCTTTGTTTTATATTTATTTAACAGTTGAGAATAATTCTAACCTATTATTAACCGACTTCAAAAAGGAGGTTCTGTATTCGATCCGTATGTATGTATGTAAATTTGTATGGCCGCGTATTTCTCAAAAACTACTGATCCGATTTGGATGTGGTTTTCGATATTGAAATGTATGTTTATTAGGGAAGGTTTAAGTATATAATTTATGAAGATCTGATGAAGATCTTCGGAGATACACGATGGAAATCTTCAATAACTAACAGCAGATGACTCGCGAATGCTGCAATCGTGTATCTATGATGTATTGTTTACACCATTCCATAATTAAGTAACAAAAAAGCAATAAATAAAAACTTTTTAATAAAAAATAAACCGACTTCAAAACCACTACAAATAAAAAAATAATTAAAATTTGTATTCGCTTAGTATATACGTATATTTGGAGTCGGTGCCTAATTTAAATTGAATAATGTTTTCGTATATTTGTTTGTGTATTTCCTTAGCGTAGCTGGCAATTTAAATTAGGCATCGACTCCAAATATATACTAAGCGAATACAAATTTTAATTACACACACACACTCACGCCTGTTATCCCCGAAGGGGTAGGCAGAGGCGCAACTAGTGCACCCACTATTCGTCGTTATTCCGTCCCATGATGTGATAGGGGGCGAGCCTATCGCCATATCGGGCACAAATTCCAGACTCCGGGCTGATACTGAATAGAAAAACTCAAAATAATAATAAATTTTAATTATTTTTTGATTTGTAGTGGTTTTGAAGTCGGTTTATTTTTTAACGGTTGTCAACAAACTAAGGTGCAATTTATTTTATTGTAGTGTACTATTTACATTTCTTCTATTTACATTTTTGATCTCGAATTCCATTTCAGTGTTTAATGTGGTGTTCTTGGTTAAGTTTGAGAAAAATAGTTTTTGATGATATGGTAACAAATGTTAATAACATTGCATCTCTAACTATTCTACTCATTATAAAATTTGAAGATACATTCATACTCAATTGAATTAATACTTTTTAAGTTGTTTGCGGACATGGAACGCAAGCGGCAACACCTTGAAGTGCGCGACATGGAGGAGAGGAAGCGGAAACGGGAGGCGGAGATAGAGCAAGAAGAGCAAATGTCGCTCGAGAAAGAATGGGCCAAAAACTTTGAGGTGTGTAATATTAATATAATTTTTGGGAAATAAAAAAGAGCTGATACTGAATAGAAAAACTCAATATCACTTTGCCCGACACGGGGATCGAACCCGAGACATCAGCTTTGCAGTCGTACTGTAATACAACTACGCCACCAAGGCAGTCACGCTCGGAGTCTGGAATTTGTGCCCGATATGGCGATAGGCTCGCCCCCTATCACATCATGGGACGGAATATTGGCGAAAAGTGGGTGCACTAGTTGCGCCTCTGCCTACCCCTTCGGGGATAACAGACGTGAGTGTATATGTGTGTGTGTGTGTGTGTAAAAAAGAGCTGTAAAAGACAGCACTGTTTGTATTATATTCAAATGTGCAACTGTCGCCACTTTGGAACATGTTTCATGTTTAGGTAATAGCTAGAAATATTGTCTTTTGTATCAACAAAATGATCGCTCAACACTCTACATAATAAGATTAAATGTCCAGTTTATATTTGTTGTATTTTATATTTAAATGTATTAAAGCAAAACAGAGCTTGAAATGTACAACGTATTAAATTGAGAGCTTACCAAAGAGTACAGGGGAAACACATAAAGATGATAGTAATAGTGAGATACACATAAATCAGTGATGTGACTAAAGTTGCAAATAGTAAGAATCGGTATGATAGAAAGGTCTCAAATTTATAACTACAACAATATTTAAAACATGTCAAAATAGTCTATTATTATAAAAAAAATATCTATCTAAGGCTCCAGGGCACATTAATTATGGAGTAATGTAAACTGAAAATTAATAAATAATTTATTTTATTACAGGCATCGAGACAAAACCGTGTCGATAGTTGGAAAAGCTTCCAATCGACAAGCAAAGAAAAGAAAAAGAAGAAAATCCAAAGTTTTAAACCCCCCAAGCCTAAACCGGAGAGCAGATAACTCGCAGAAATATTAACGGTTTTAGAATAATTCGATTTAGAGCTTTCATTCGAATCTATCGATTATGTCGATATAGTTTTTAAGTATTTGTTTTTCTTGCGACATATAATAATGGTATTCGTCTTAAAGTATTCGGTATGATTAATAAGAAATATCAGTCGGGAAATTACAAATTTCAATAGTAAAAAATTCATTTAAAACGTGTCATGGAAGGTTATTTTTAAATTTGTAAAATATCTTACGCCAGGCCAATAAACACTAGTTAGACATTATTGTATTGAGTTTGATGAAGCAAAAAAAAATTCAGCTATCCCTATGAAAAGCCTTTTAATATTCACGAATTAACTAAACCTCAAATTTTGTCTAAGCCTCCAAACTTTACCATTTAGTTGTGGATCGTAAAATAATATGTGAACATGCCATAATTTTAATATTTTCGCCTAACATCCGTCTGTACGGATTGTAGCATGCAGATCTTAGTGATTTTGCGTGACGCTCACAGGAAAGCAAATTGTTTCATCTCTCATTCACTTCATATAAATCTGTCAGATGACATCACACCTAAAATAATGAAGCTTGTCAACACAATTTATATGAACATGCCCTAATAGTGCACACATTCATTCCGACTACCTAGATATTTCTCACGAGCGCAATATTGAATGATTAACAGTTGATATGATGATCGGATATTTACTATAAACCACTATACGGCTATTCAATTTGAATGACAAAATATAATATTTTGACGATGGAAGCGATACTATATTAGCTATAACAATGTTAAAAATAAAATAAAACATTTGTTTGTCGCAAAAACAGTAAAAAATTATCATAAGGAATCATAAATTATACAACCAATTCAAGGTTGCATTTTTTACCCCGTTACTGGGTAAAGGCTCCACTTTCTTCTATAGTTCCCTGTCTAGAAAATCAATGGGCTTAGAAAATATGGCAAAAAGACGCAACTCGTAAGACGATGTCGTTTAATTTTTATGTTCGTGATTAGTCGAGACACCAATGCGTTAGTCACGTATTGGTCTCTCAACTTATCCCAATAAAACGAAACTGGGGGCTTAGAATGTGAAAAAAAACACGATGCGTCTCCGCTTCGTTTTATTGCGAGTGGTTGAGAGACTGACGTATCGGTCTCTCGATCAATCACAAACATCAAAATACCGATATGTCAGTCTCTCAACCAATCACGAGGAATCAGGAAGAGGAGACGCATCGTGTTTTTTTTTTCACACCCTAAGTCCCCTAAGTCGTGTCGCGTTTTTTATGTTACATTATGAGCTCACAGGAATTTCTAGCCTAGTTATACTTGGGGTCACATTGCAGTTAATGTCTAACGCCCATTATTGCAATAAATAACGCGTAAAAATACTACGGTAATATAATATGAAATCTCAAATGCCGTCAAGTGTTTGTAATATGTACAGTCAGCGACATAAGTAGTTGAACAAATTCAAAATTTCAATGCAATACGCGTTAATTTTAACAGAAACTTTGTTTTTTCTTTGTTTGAAATAAATCGCTTTTATTTTATTATTGCGAAGAGAAAATGACAAGAAAAAGTGTATAGGTCTTTTGAACTTTTGAATGTTCAGCTACTTATGCGCCTGACTGTACATAAGCTTCGTATTAATGCTATAATTATAATGCTATTAGACCTTAGACCTTTGTGTGGGTCATCATTACGCAAACCAAACATCCCACCCAGAATGTACATAATAGTTAGACTCGTTACAGTGTAACTTGTTTATAATTTCGACTATAAAGAATATAGTAACAGAATTTGTTCAAATATTTTACAAATATAAAGTGTTATTGACTAAAATGTAAGCCATAAAATAAGTTAGTTGATATAAGCCACCTTCCTAAACTAGCCAACAAGCCAACGAAGCTTGTTATATTCTTTTTTTATTATGAAATTTATAACAACATATAGCGAAATTTTGCAATTTAAATTAAAGGTTATTTTCTGTACATTTCTTCGTGAAATTATTTTTTATGAATATTTTTAACATTAAGTGGGCCATGAATGGTTCCGTTACCTTTTATATTACCAAGCTTAATTTTTGCACGCCTTCTGCTAGAATGTATCGGAACTTATGAATTGTATTACCATCCTATGTTTGTACAGTCAGCCACATAAGCTGAACAAATTCAAAATTTCAAATCGCCTCTACGCGTTAAATTTATTTGAAACTTTTTTTCTTCTAGTAAAGTAAAGTTTGTTGCCTTTATTTTATTTTGTGAAGAGAAAACAATAATTGATAAGAACAAAGCTACTTATGTGGCTGACTGTATCTACATTCAATGCAAATAAAATATTCTGATTCAGATTATGTGCCCCGTTATGACAAAGCCCATGATAATGTTATGATTGTTATGATTAGTAATGGCGACAGCTGGATATTTTCAAAAACTGTTTGACTTTTTAATTTACTAGTAATTTATAGCAATTGATAGTGCCTATTTGACAAGTTTGCAATAATAAATCCTACATGGATTCTTAATTAGTATAATGCCACAGCTCGTTCATAATTGCTAGTCACTATGTGAATAGAGGGTCTAAGACAGTATTTTGGTTTTCATTCCTTCATTGGCCACGTATAAAATTCATTAATCTTTTTAACTAGTCTGAACATAGCCACGAGCATGACATGTTAGTTAGTTTCAAGCAAGATTTTGATTGCAATCGACTACAAGTTTGAGTCTCCGTACAAAAAAGTTTCTGAAACAGACGTTGGAACTTGGTGGATAGATTGAAATTAAAGAAAGATATGAAAAATCTGGCTCGTTTATTCCATTTGTGTTGAAATAGTCTTTCTGATGACTTATTATAAATTAACCAGATCAGTTTATTTTTTAAAAAATCACGATGAGAAGTTGACTGAAATAGTCGACATTTAAGACATGGCCTCTTAAATGGCTAGGGAGAGTTGTACAAATATTTTATGGTTTCTTCTTCTTTTAAATTATGGCTTCCACCGATTATCTATCGGTGATTATTTCTTGCTTTTTTTACATCTTTTGTTTACATCCGGTAATAACAAGCAATTGTGCAACGACTAGACTGCTGATGAGGTCAACCATTTTTTTATAGAGAAATTGTTATGATGTTTTTATCTGTAGCCAACTCTATTTTGGATAAATAACACAGGAACCAGTGAAATTACACATAACATCACTCTTCTTCAAGCGACATATTTTGACGATTTTAAAATAATTATTTACCTTCATTTATAAAAAAAAATATATATTAAATATCATAAAGGCGAATTGCTTATGAGTTACATATTTTTAGAATACGTACGGATTGATTAAAAAAATCCTCGTCACTTGGCATCGAGGATAAACTAGCTTAGCGTAGTTGTTGGCCGATGATCAGCTTACAATAGCGCAGTGATAAAGTAAGGCCGCTTAGCCCGTGTTATTTCATCCATGGTGAAGTAAGGTTAACGGTCTTTAATCTGGTAGAGCGTGCAGCGCCTTCGTTTCGCTAGGAATTCTCTTCCTAGTTGCCAGGGTGGTAAGAGTCAACTTTACCTGACCCGGCCTTAGTTGGGGTCGGCTTGAAGTTAGGCGTGACACCCGCCCTCTACGTCTGTCGACTCTCTGTTTGGCTAGGATGTGAAAAAAAAACACGATGCGTCTCCGCTTCGTTTTATTGTGATTGGTTGAGAGACTGACGTATCGGTATTTTGATGTTTGTGATTGATCGAGGGACCGACACGTCAGTCTCTCAACCAATCATAATAAAACGAAGCGGAGATGCCTCGTTTTTTTTTTCACATCCTAGCCCCATTGGTCTCCAGAAAAAAAAGGCTTTGGTGCCACCCGTGACTAACTTCAAGCTGGCCGTGTCTAAGCGGCTGTACCGTGCCTATTCAGTTTAAAATAAAATTATATCGTCGATGAAGTACCAATACCTCCTAACTGACAATTTAGTCCAAAATTACTTTTTTATTACAATAGACATAAAACTCATATTCGCATGGATTGAATTAACTTCTATCCAAAATTTCTTTACCAATAAGCTTCTTGAGCTATATGAAAACATCTACTTAGTGACAGAATTCATTCGTTCGTATGTATTTCACAGTTTTTTTCTTCTGGTGTAAAATTAGATCCTCAACACTTAGGAGGTATTGGTACTTCATCGACGATATGTGATTATTACGTTTAATTTAAAGAAAACTGTTGAACGTACCTTTGTACCTTTTCTAGTTGAGCGCTAGATTCCATACCTATACAGTGGACAAATAAATTCTGTAATATTGACCGTTGGTACTAAATTGTATTCATTATTTTTCGAAATAAAATACACCACTCTCTTTTGTGTTTTTTTTTTTTGTAAAAGTGCTCCCAGACAGTAATTGTATAACTTCAGAAGTTTAGAGAATGTTGCGTAACATTTGTCTAACTTTTTTAGCAAATTGTAACAAAAGCTATATATTGTTAGTAATGTTATACAGCTAATTACAACACGATATAACATCATCCATCACATCAACCACCAATACCCAAATCCTGAAAATATTCTGTTGCACTATTGTTACAACGTTCGGTTTCCGCTTCCAACACATCGTATAAATAAGTATTATTATTACCAGCCAGTATTTGATACCTTATGATATAGAATGTTTTGATCTTTATGTGACGTTGTCTAGTGGAAAATATAAAAAATAAAGGAAGGTTGACAGAACAAGATTAACTTTATGTATTTAGAGCTTCTTTTCTTCGTGATTTAGAGTTTCCGTAGTATTATAATGCTCTTTGATTTAGAGTATTTAGATATTACAATAAACATTGTAAATACTGTGGCTATTCGTTTTCTTCACCAACAATATTCAGCCGTCTCTCTGTGCATCCCGCCTCGTATTTCACTATACTGTTCTCTCACTTTCAGAGTTCGACACATCCAGTAAGAGCGCCTTTTTTTTCAAACAAAATAAAAGCCAAACTAATAAGCACTCCCTCCATTTTAGAGCCACTACCAGCTTCCTTTCGTACCTTGAAAGGCAGACTCAAACTGATGGATTCAGAATGTTATACGGCGTTATACAACGAGTTGAACCAGTGTGGTAGCGCTTATAACACATAACATTTTTAACATATTGTAGCAAAATGTTACACACTGTTATAAAATGTTATAGTGCTGCACAATGCTTTATAACGTTATATAACTGCTGTGTGGGAGCACATTATGGTACGTAAACACACACACTCACGCCTGTTATCCCCGAAAGGGTACGCAGAGACGCAACTAGTGCACCCACTTTTCGCCGTTATTCCGTCCCATGATGTGATAGGGGGCGAGCCTATCGCCATATCGGTCACAAATTCCAGACTCCGGGCTGATACTGAATAGAAAAACTCAATATCACTATGCCCAACCCGGGGAGCGAACCCGAGACCTCAGCGTTGCAGTCGTACTGTAATACAACTACGCCACCGAGGCAGTGGTACGTAAAGTGAATGCCTACCTACGTAAAGGGTTACAAGTTCGCGCAGTTAATCGTAGAACAAAGTTTTTATATTACAGGGTTTTATTTAAGCAGTGAGCCGACAAGCTTACTAAAGGCGAGTGATTACGCAAACTTCACCCTACCTCCGGCGTCTCGACATATTGTACGAAAATCCATTTGAAAAATTATTATTACTACTATTTTATACATCATTATGGAGTATATCTTCAACCCGCGATCCGCGATAGGATATTCAATAGAACACCCATTATGATTATGAAGTGTCGGTATTGAATATAGCAGAAGCGCACAAATACTATCAAAGGAAAAAAAACACAATTCAACCCGTATTAATTTATTATATTAAAGGGTTATGTATCCAAATCTTCACATTCTTCAATCATGTCGCTGGGCGGGGCTGGTTGCGCCGGCGGGCCGAAGTTCAGAAACAAACTGTCCGTGTATATCATCATGCCCAGTGAGAAAAGGAACCTATCATAATAAAAAAACATTGCAAACAATACTGCCATTTGGTACACAGATCAAACAGCGTCCTATCAAAAAATCATAAAAATACAATAATACCAGGTCATTTTGACATTGCGTTAATAAATGAAACCACATATTCGTCTATACCTCTGCTATCATCGTGCTAAAAATTATTAATGAATAACGAATACTTTCGCCAAAAATCCCGGTTGTAGTATTCCAATTTTTTGATCATTTTGTAGTTGAGTGCGAATATGGCGTGTGGGTGAATGTTTTTCTGACTGAAAGTGTGATGTTGCTCCAGCAACGAATCCTTCTAGAGTCGTAGTAGTGGCATTAGGGCGTGTAAACTTAAAGTTACATTTTATTGATATTTATTTTGTTCGAAACTTACACTTTTTTATTTTACATCAATGGTTAAAATAACATAATGAGAAATATTATTTTCAAGGAGATAAGTATGTGGTTTTATTTATTAACACTATGTCAAAATGACCCTGTATAAGTATTAAAGTACAGTCAAACACATAAGTTGTTGAACAAATTCAAAATTGCAAATCATTTCCACGCGTTAAGTTTAATTGAAACATTTTATTTTCTTTGTAAGAAGTAAAGTTAATCGCCTTTATTTTTGTGAAGAGAAATCAAAAATTGGTAAGAACACGAAAATGTGGATGCGATTTGAAGTTTTGAATTTGTTCAGCTAGTTATCAGGCTGTCCGTACATACTGTGGTATAGGTACAGTCCAAAGCCTATCAGAGAAAAAAAGTAGCGGGAAACAAAAGTTATAGGTACTTGATATAGCTAACCGCGCGGCTGGCCGTATGCAATCGCTTGGGATTGTACGCACTTGACCGCCATAAAATTGCATTTTAAACTGGATCGGTACATCTACCTCTCTGTGATTGCTTATGATGAAATGGGGTAGAGTTTAAGGAAACATATCTAGAGAGTGCGACTCTATGTTGAGACTTATTGACCGCATACACACACACACACACACACACACACACACACACACACACTCACTTATGCCTTTTATCCCCGAAGAGGTAGGCACAGGCGCAACTAGTGCACCCACTTTTCACTGTGCGTATTCCGTCTCATGATGTGAGATATTGACCGCATAATAATATGAAATCTCGCACTACTAAGTATAAGTACCTATTCTACGTGGGACTAAGCATTTTTGGCGTATTGGCAGATGTTAGATGTAAATAATATGGCACGGTTCGTAAGACTGTATATTATATTAACTACAAGTTCAATGTAAAAAGTGTTGAATCTCACCACGATGTTCCGATAGCCAGCACCTTGTTATAGTACGATTGTTTGTCACTATACCATATGTCCCAGGGACCGCACGGTATCGGTAGTTCATTCATGTGGGCATCGCAACGATCTGCAAAAAATATTTACATTCATACATACATGCATATCATCACGCCTATTTCCCTTTTCAGGGGTAGGCATGGGTGTATCACAGCCACATTTCACCAGCTTTTTTAGGCCCCATGTAATAGGGGCGGGCCGGTTCTAATTACTAAGCCTATTTCCAAACTCCGGGCTGACGCTGAGTAGAAAAAACCAATATCACTTTACTCGATCCGGGAATCGAACCTGAGACCTCAGCACCGCAGTCGTACCGTGATACAACTACGCCACCGAGGCAGTAAATAAATTAAATTATGTCGACCATTAAATTGGCCCAAAATGACTCGACAAACATGATAGTTGGGTCTCTTAATCACTCTAGAAGTCGTACAAGCACTACATCATTTATGACTGAAGTTGCCCTAAGTTTGAGGTGCTCTACCAGTGAAATACTTACGTCTTTCCGCATAACTCCTCTTATTTAGAAGGCTCACACTTCTCTTTGCGGCTAAAATTGTCGCTCTCATTGTGAAATGTTAAGTTGATAGATTTTTATGCTATGACATTTTATCTGTCATAATTAAACATTTTTTAAATATTTGAATTTAGAATTATGGCTGTGGAGATTGTAGGTTAAACTCAAACTCAAAATTTTCTTTATTCAAATAGTCTTTCACAAGCTCTTTTGAATCGTCATGAATCTGCCACCACTTTAGGACGTCGTGTTTTCGGTGTGAAGAAGAAGCGGCGCAAGAAACTCCCTCAGTACCTAGTGAGTCTGTGCTATTAGAGAAAAAGGAAGTGGGCTTGTGGATTTATTTTTCCAATGCGGCAGGTAAACTTATTCATTCAATGTAGTTGTATAAAAATCGAAATTATACTTAGTTACGCATAATTTCACGTCTATAAGAAAGTTTATGGGAGAATACGCAAACGTAGAAAAGGACAATGGTCATAGAAAGTAAGTGCCCATCCTGTATCTTGCGATATTACAATGGTATTCATAAATTTTATATACCTAGTAACTTTATTATAAACTGATGACCGAAACTAAAAGTGACATAAAAATCTTTAGAAATAGTCCACGATGTCATAAAAACTTTACTGGGTCTTAATAAAAAAACCTCCATTACATGGCGTTAAATATTCCAAAAGTTCAACAATAAAACGCTTGTAATGTGGGCCCATAGTAACAATACTGAGGTCTACATAATGTAAGTGCCTACTTATGATTAATAAAAAATATTTATGACCCTGCCTTTGTTTACATTTAGTACCTTAATACTTTAATAAGTATTTTCTTACTACGTACCAAATATCACTGTAAAATGTTAGAGGATCTTGAGACAAGATTCATATTATATTTTGTAAGTAGAGATAATCTTATTTATTTCCAATTTAGGAATCTCTTTGCATGGCTCTGAAACTCTCGCAGACCGTAGACTGGTTCATCCCTGCAGCAAAAAATCATTATCGTAGCCTGCAATATTCGACAGCTTAGACTTAGAGAGTAGATAGCCTAGGTTCTATGAGAGGTAAAAAATGTCGAGTTTATCTCCTAACGCTTCCCATAGAAATTGAGAATATTTGAAGGATATCACTGGAGTTATGGGTAAGTTCTAATTTATTCCTGTTTCTTTTCTTTTAGTGAAATCTGTCTACCTAATACGAAGAACTTCTACATTATATTTTCGGAATTTTAAGACTCGGATAGTATAATACACTTATCCTACTAATATTATAAAGGCGAAAGTTTGTAAGAATGTGTGGATGTTTGGATGTATGGATGTTTGTTACTCTTTCACGCAAAAACTACTGAACGGATTTCGATGAAATTTGGCACACGGGTAGATTATGTCCTGGATTAACACATAGGCTCCTTTTTATCCCGGAAAAATATAAAGCGGGACTTTTATCCCGGAAAAACTTTTTAAAGCGTGCGGAGCCGCGGGCAAAAGCTAGTACATAATAATGTAAAAACTTTAGTTTATATTATGATGTATGACCGACAATCAGCATGATTAAATATGCGTTTTAGAACGCTTAGTATAGCTTTAGCGGAACGCACTAGGTTTGGGAGGCCGGGTGAGATTTGTTCGGCCTTTGACATACTTACTTATTAAGCAGCCTCTGTCTTTTCACGTTAATAATTTGTGTACCGTTGTTACTGCGCTGATCACGAATTAAAGATAGAATGGATAGAGTTTAGCATCAATTTACTAAGAAAACCAGTGTCGCCAAACTCACACATGCGTATATTCACATACTATCATCTTTTCATTATGATTGGCCAAAATCAGCAATAAACATAAAACGTATAATACAAAATCATTTGCATTAAATTTAACCTTAATGCCATTTCATAAACTTCATATTTTTAAAATTCACATAAATTCATACGATATTATTCCTTCAGCCTGAATTTTGATTTTAATTCGATTTCATTCCACTACTCCACGCTAGATGGCATATAATGGTGATGGCATTCATAAGATCTCTATGGCTGTCGATTTAAGAAAAGTTATTGATTGATACCAAGTACGCTAAGCATGCGTTAATAGTGTTGCACCCATATGATACCTTTTTGTAAACCTATCGATGTCTTTTATTTTATGGCTAAAAATTATAAATAACATTAATTAATGAAATTGACTTATTACAAAAATATATAATATTATTTTGATAAGCGCCGGAAAAGATGTTGAAAATATCTTGAATAAAATTTTCACTCAGTAAATTAAAATTTATTTTTAGTGTAGATTTTAAATTCTTAATTTAAAATTTCAATACTGCAAACATGTATGTTAAATTACATAATGTATTACCTACACAGTATTACAGTATAGCTAGTTTGCAATAAATTATAATGAGTATTTATACATATTATAGTAATTTCACTGCCGGAGTTAAATAGAGTAAAGTTTAAGGAAAATGTCAACCGGTAATAATACCAGCCCTGTATTATATAATGCTCACTGCTGAGCACGGGCCTCCTCTACTCTTGAGAGGGTTTAAGGCCTTAGTCCACCACGCTAGCCTAGTGCGGGTTGGCAGACTTCACACACCCTCGAAATTCTTATGGAGGATTCTCAGGTTAACAGGTTTCCTCACGATGTGTTCCTTCACCGTTATAGTGAACGATAATTGATAAATAATACACACGTAACTTAAAAGTCAGAGGCCTTGGGTTTCGAACCTCCGGACATTGTCTCTTGTAGACTGTTCCATTCCCAACTAGGCTATCGTCCACTGTCAACCGGTAAGGGAAGAATCTCTATCTCTGTTCTGTGGCGCTGATCGAGTCAGTGTTATTGCATATAATTTGGTCACACTAGTCCTTGTAGTATCTATTGCATATAAAAAAGGTGAACGATGCTTAAGATGGGAATTGGGATGCTTATTGGATACGCAGGATCAAAACCTATAATTGTTCGTGATTATTTTCATTGGTCAGCAAGGAGCGTCTATTATTAGGTACTTCGCAATATGATGTAGGATATAAATAGGTCGGGTTATGTGTTACTTACACATAATTAAAACAACCAGTTAAATTTTGAAAACAATATCAAATTTAATACATAAATAATATTTATGTATTTCTACATACATACGTTTTCGTCTATATATTTACATTGAAACACATAATTCTTTCCTAATTTCGTCTAAAGTTTTTCACATTTTTAATAATAATAAAAGTAAGCAACTGAAAAATCAACAAAATATAATTAAGACTTAAAAAAATAATAATGCATTGCAAACATAGAAAAATTTAAACATTGTACAAAATAATTTACAAAGATGGTTCTTGCTATAAAGGTTTACGAACCTTACTTATAGATACATGATTACCAACTTCAATAACCATGGACTAATATTAAAATATATTATAATCTATCAAAACTACTGACAATTGCCGCGTACGTCGGGAAACTTGGGCAATTGCATGCCTATATGCGTTTACGCATTAATAGAAACAACAATTTGATTCCAATCGATCGCTGACGGCGCACCGCATTGGCTAAAATTCATTTCAAATTCATAATATTATTTGTACTTCTCGTACATATATAAAACTAAGATAAAATTTGCAAATGCACCGTCGCTTATCGTCGAATTTCCAGATCAAATCGATATTTCCATACATGATATAACTACAATGGACTACGAACATGTGTACCATCTGCAATTATCGGATTAGCATCGTCAGCGCTATTTATCAGATGGTACACAAATGATAAATCATTCCAATTCCTTGTGCCTCTAGTCAAAGCGTCTAGGTCCAAACATTAGGCCTTTAGTACACAAAAGACCTGGGAAATAAACCAGCGAATATTTTTCCAAAAAAATTGCACATTACACGAATGATGCAGCTAAAACGATTTTCACTGGATTTTGTACATTTTTACTAAAATATTTATCCTCATAGTCATTAAGCTATTTATGTTCGCACATTGTAGCTGGAAGCACAAATTTAGCGAAACCATGACCAAAAGCACAACATAATACATATATTGAACGCATTCATTCACATTAACGCTAGGCCTTAATGGAACAGACTTTTAATTCGGTCCATATTTAATTGACCACATGGATTGACATAAATAACTACGTCTCGTCACATTGTATATTTTAATATTGTATTTCAACAACCAGGAGATATATTAACTAACCTACTTAACTAATTCATGAGATACCTCCGAAGAAATTTATCTTTCGTCTACAACACTCATATAACACGACTATCGAATTAACTCCGATTATATTTATAGATACAAACGAACTTTATTGGATTTTACGTATTTATATTTGGCAAACGTTTGCTATCGCACGCCCGTCACCGAGGCCCGATGTCCAACATCCAATGACGTCGAATGGCTTTGAGCCACTCGTGAACTATGAAATACTATTGTCTATCTACATTATAGAAATTAAACGTGTGCTCTAGCTCGCGCCCATATCGACTTCAGAGTACCGTGTAGGTAGGTGCCGACATATGCGCGGTCATAGGATCTAAGTCCACAATGGCGCTTATCCACGCTCACACAAGTATCAAGCTATGAAACCGAACGATTCATTGTAACGCGCTATTGACACATTATTTATAGCACCATACATCAGCTGCGAATATACGTTACGATGTATAAAAGCAGTGAATTATTATGAAAATGTTAAAAACGCGCAAAGGCAAACGGCCTGTGAACCTCACGCGAAACAGCACTTTTGAATGTACACAATACGAATGGACGCCAAAAGTACATGAATTGACATACACGATACACGTACTATATTGAACACTTATTGGCTAAATCTATCACAAACAGTCCACTGAGGTAATTCACAGAATGAAACCATGCTAACATTAGAGCCTAAAGGGCTAGCCCCCGACACTGCTTATCTATGAGTAACAATTCTGCATTTGACGAACATAGCTTATTGAACAAAAAAAATAATATCTGGGACTAGATATCTGACTATGACGGATTTTGTTTGTGCGTCAACATTATAGACACAATTTTTAGTACTTTGCAGTGTATAATAATTGTATAAAATATTTGAACATTGATCACTCTATTTACATTTATTTGAGAATGCACTAGCAGGCATGCTAGTTCGAACAACACTTATTGTTCATATTGTGTTGTGTCGACCGATATCCGAGATGTAATTTAAATTTAACATGTTCTATGAGCTTACGATTATCGTGTTCAGAATTTGGCGTCAATTTGACCGTTGAGCAATTGTGATAAACACATATTTGGTAAAAAAAAATGGCTTAAGCATGTGTAAATAAATCTATGTACAATATGGCTTTATAACATCACTTATCTAATTGGTGTTACGATCGGAAAACATCACTACAACAATCTTAAACCATCCAAAATATTTTGTACGCATAAAAACTCCAAAAGTGTTACATACTATGTCGCGCAGACTTATTTTGAAATTTAAACGCGGTATTACATCCATTTGTATTTTGTCTTAGTAAAAGCGGTTTATGATAAAGCACATTTTAATACATAATTCATAGACTATTCAACACGTGGATCATAATTTTGTATCGTAACACAAATATTCCCGACGGTGTTAAAACTTGTACCCTTTGTTCAAGAAAGTTTTTGTTATCGATCTCTCACCTGATTCTCAGCATCTGTATTTTTGCGGTTAATTATGATTTATAATCGAGATGAATTAGAGTAATCTTGGGTGAGAGAATCAGATTTTACAAAACAAAACACAAATTACAAATTAAATAACATACTTCCCAAATTCAATTTAGACAAAACATTATTCAGTCTGAAGCTGTATTTTCGTAATAAATTGTCCGTATTCCATTAGCGGACTGCAAAAGATCATATTAATTTCTAATTATGTCCTCGATGAAGTCCACTATAAAACACGAGGTCACTTTGCTTAACATAGTTTCCAATGTTCTACGAGTTACACTTTTAAAACTGTCACTATTAAATCGTCAATGTTTCTCGAATACATTCGCCAATAAACTTAGCACACTGATCAGTCTCCACGGTTAACTGGTCTTCAAAATTTTGGTTCGTTTTTGTGATGAGTCGTTATTCCTTTAGAACTCAATCGCTTTAAGTTACGAATGCGAAATCGTCCGTGCTCCGTAAAACCATTTCGCTCGCACTTTTGGGACAATTCACTAATGTTTATTATCGGAAACACAACACATTTGTTTCCCAACTCGGCGACGGTGGTAAGCTTCCTTGAATCTGGAACAATAAGAAACAAAGTTTAGACGCGTATCTTAAAACTTAACTAAATATTTTTTTTTTATTTATAAAAGTAATGTCCTGATGCTAAAAGTCCAGTTATTTTTTTCTTAAGAATAGGAGAGACGACTTAAATTAAAAACCCACTAATATATTCTAAATTATGTATTTAAAATAAATGCCTACTTAACATTGGCATACGACTTAAAAACTGATCTGCCAAGACAACACAAATTAGACAATAAACGGTTTCCAATAACCATTTCGTATCACAGAAATCAACCTATGAATAAAACCTTTTGTACTATAGAAGCTAATTAGACGGTGCGCAATAAAACGTCTTGCAGACGGCATCATGGCAGGCTGTGCGTAATTTTCGCTCGCGACGGGATCTAGTATGTGGATTATCAGCGTTTCTCGTTCGCACAGAGTTTGTGCTGAGTTGGTGGAGTGTAAATCGTAACCTGCCCGACGGGGCGACGCCAAGTCTGCACCCCCGCCCCCCGCGCCTCGCAGGTGACGACTTCAACGGCACGAGAGTGTATCGATACTCTATCGCGTATAATTAATATCGATATGCCATATACTTGATTTTAAATGTGGTACTAGTTTTTAAGAATAGTTATTTGACTATTTTAACCTGTGAACGATGAAAATGTTTATAATAAGGCCTGTTTTCAGTTTGATCAGTGATTAGTGGCAAACACGTGTGGACACCGATTGATTAGTGCGAGTGTATATAGTAACCGGTGTATTGTAGTGATTAGAAACGTGTTCTATTTTTTTGCGAGTAGACTGCGAGTAGCCACGTCCCGCGCGCTCTCCTTTGCCCCTCACTCGCGGCGTGCCTGCTACTAAACACGCCTGGACAGCAGTGTTTAGCGTGTAGCGTCGGTCGCTTGCTTGTTGCAAAAAATGGCAAAATGCAATGCAAAAAATGAATTTACTAAACACAACTGTTAAACAGAATTGGACACTACTCGCACTACGCACTTGCACTAATCAGTCTCGATTACTAACCACCTGCACTCACACCAATCAAAGTGCTAGCAGGCCTTCTTTCATCATTGTTCATTTGTTTTGTCTGCATTGTTCTTAAATTTTTTTATGATGATTTATGGCTTCAATGTTTTAAGAATTGTTGATATTCGTAATTATTCATTTAATATAATTACAACAAATGAATATATAATAATTTAATATGTATTTATGTATCACAATGCTAACGTACGTAGTAGGATAAGAACAGAAAATGTTATTACAACTTGAAATAACATTAGAAGCAGTAATTTGTAATAACTTATTCGTAAACTTTTAATTAAAATTGACTACATATCGAGACTCGTACTACACGAGATTACTTCAATATATAGTATATTCCCTTCCCAAATATAAGCATCGATACATCGACAATTTGAGACGCGAAAACGGTCGCGTCACTAGAAAACCGCGATAAATCTGTCGCATATTCAGCGATGTAACGGACTTTCTTTGCGTGACTCATTGCTGAGAATAAAGTGCGTTCTTAATATGTGATCTAGATAATTGGCGTTCTTGTACCAAAATAGGGTCCATATAATACTGCCTCCCAAATAAAATCCACTATTAAATGGATATACAAGAATAAACTACCTGCTGGCAGAGATAAGACGTGAAATGGCCTTTTGTAAGATAGTCGGACGTAAATTGTATGATACAAATTAAGTGGCCGCCATCGAAAAGTAGCAGTTTGTTGCTCGGATTGGCGAGTGTGTTTATTTATTAATTATTCGGGCGTGTTGTCCTTTGAGGGAATGAAATAGGTAATTGTCTTTAATGAATGTCGTCTTGAAGTCTTTGGCTGTAACATTGACCCAGATATAAACAGAATTATCGATTTACCGAAATATCAACACAACTTTTCAACATAATACCAATACTTCTGTTTTTGGGTAGCGATAGTGCTTACTATACGATAATGGGTTACTTAAAAAATACTTCAGTAGAAAGGTGAATAGTTTTCACGAATATTTTCGACATAATGTCAATGAATGAAATTCTGCCAATTTAAAAAACAAGGGAACTGAATCAGAACGCGACCGAGATTATAAAGAACGAATGTAAAGTTTGAAAGTTTAAAATTCGGCAACTGCAAGCGGTGGCCGGCCGTTACCGCTGTGCGGGGAAACTTTCCCGATTTTTTCCGGCAAGACAGTGTGATAATAAATCGAGTTTCGGATGTCACGGGCTATAAAGCATAGGCGTCGTCGGTTATCGAGTGATTCCGGTTCGACAGTAGGGTTGCCAAATATAGATTCGGAAATTGCCATTATTATTGTTTTTAAAAAGCCTTTAGTTTTTCCTCTCAGCCTCAGATATATCTCACTGGTGGGTAAAGAGCTCTCCTTTCTTGTCACAATTTGATCGGTTCCTTGATATTTAGCTGCATCGTGTTCGTTCGTTCGTGTTTGAGAACATACAATATTAAATTAAGTAGATATTAAAAGCAGTTTATAACATTTTTGTCAGATTAAATCGACTCATTAAAAATAATCCTTAGGTTCCTCTCAGTCAATTAACTTTAATTTCTTAATCACTGTCACTTGATAGATAGTGTAATCTACATTTAGGCGATGAAAAATCTTAAGTTTTTTGGTCACCCTATCCGAGGCGGTTCGGAGTGTAAATTTATTCATGCAGGGGGACTGGCGACCTCTTAACTCTTATGTTATTTAGGGCACACTTCCTCCATGACGATTGCGATTTGGTATTTTTTAAATACCCTATTTTTATATTACGTAGGGATGGGTCTTTTCTTAATCTATTGGAGAGTGGTATTAAGGATAGATGCAATAAAAATCATTGGATTGCGAAATTGTCTTATTTATTTAGATGAAGTCTTTTTAAGCTATTTTTTTTTTCGAATAGGAGACCAACGAGTGACGTAGTCCCTTCGGAGTAAAGGATTACCGTCAACCAAGAAAATCCACGATACTTAACAAAACTTTTTATGAATCGAGTACATACCTACGGTAATTAAAAAATAATTTCTATCTAATTTTTTCGTTGACCAGCTTTATTAGAATTTTGAAATGCAGTTTATTTTGGAGTTTATATCTAAAAAAATGTCTTTCAGATCTTAAAACCGATTTTTTTAAATTTTATAATAACTTAAGGGTTTATAGTATCATGTATCATATTATATATTGTGTGATGCATATTATGGCTCTTTAGCATTGGATATTAACGTAGAATCATAAGTACGTTTAACTATTTCATAATGCATATACATTATTTATTGCATTACACAATTGTTAATTTCATGCCACAACTTATTGACAAAAAACGTAGTACAAATAATTCCATGACAAAGTCAGTATTGACATTCTTAATAGTTTTCTCTATACTTTTAAATTTTCTAATCGACTTCACGCTTTTAGGAGCCGTCAAGGAGCTAGCAGAATTGCAAATACTGCACCTAATATTTCACGAAAATTCTGCTTAATTTTTTATTTCTCGATTAAAAAACGGCAATTATTGCTAATACCCCACGTCTTAAAAATCGAGAGACCTCGTATTCCTGTGGATTAAGTTTTGATATTGTGTACCATTGCGTAACTTCTTAATGCAATTTACATCATTTTGCAATGAGACATTACATCTGATCATAATTGGAGTAGAGTCCAGGTAGTCTCGATTCTCGAGAGATGTTTTCTTTTCGCTAGTATACGGGTACGGCAACGTCACTCTACTGCATCTGATATTAAGTGGAGTGTGGTGCAGAGTCCAGATGATTATCTCCCGCCAGTCAAAATTGTGCCGGCCTGTTTTAACGAGATATACATAGGGAGATGGCGGCGTGCGACTCACTTACGTGGGCTACCATGGTGGGTATCCGAATCTTGATAGAAATTTAACAATCGCATATTGTGATTCGCTACTGACTTACAAATAAGTCATCGATAAATCCTACTAATATTATAAAGGCGAAAGTTTGTAAGTATGTATGGATGTGTGGATGTATGGATGTTTGTTACTCTTTCACGCAAAAACTACTGAACGGATTTCAATGAAATTTGGCACACGGGTAGATCATGTCCTGGATTAACACATAGGCTTACATTTTATCCCGGGAAAATAAAAAGCGGGACTTTTATCCCGGAAAAACTTTATAACGCGGGCCCAGCCGCGGGCAAAATCTAGTTTCCAATAAGAATCACTTCTTTTAGGTACATCATGCTTGGAAATTACTTTTACTACCATGTCCACATTGGCATTTAATAACAACATTCTTGTCCATCAATCTCACACTTAGGTATTTAAGTCAGGGGTAGAGCCTAGAGGAAAGTCTTGGAAGCCTGGAGCTAAGTATGGGCGGGAGACGTGCGGCGGACGCGCGGGCGTCGCAACCCGCACTTGTTGCTCGGAGGCGGGGCGGCACCGCCCAACGCCTACCGTACACGTGCCTGCTACTTCTAGAAGTAGTGCGCGAATAATAAAAGTATGTTGAGAAATTAAAAGGAGTTTCTGTTAGGCAAATCACACAAATACCTATTTTACTGAGAGTTTTATAAAAGGTTTGGTGGTTGCGTAAGGAATCCGTGTGCAAATTTTCAGCCTTTATAACTTAGAGTTTTAACAGTCAGTCTTTGTTGATCATTTTATTAAGTAGAATGTTACGTAACAAATAGACAAATTATTTTTTTATGAGATGATTGGTTTTGAATAGATCTGCGCAGTCCTATTTTCTGAGAAACGATATTTTTCGGCGCAGTAAATGGATTAGAATTATTATACAGACTAATAAAAATCGCTGCTGACAGTATTAAACAGTTATAACGTAGTTTATAAACTACTAGCCTTTGCCCGCGGCTTCGCCCACGTTAAAAAAATCTGGGATAAAAGTCTCTCTTCATGTTTTCCCGGATTAAAAAGTTAGTCTATATGTTAATTCAAGACATGATGTACCCGTGTATCAAATTTCATCGAAATCCGTTCAGTAGTTTTTGCGTCAACGAGTAACAAATATCCATACATACATCCTTTAAGCTTTCGCGTTTATAATTTTAGTAGGATAAGCTGTAATGGATATAATCACAAAACAGCAATTACTTCAAATATTATTCGTGAGGGAGCTATTTTATTTACTCATAATTTTAAATATTCCGAAGGTCACACTTTTATACCTCTATCGCCAATAGTTATTTACTTCCACCAAAACTATATTAAATCAACACTTAAAACTTTCAGAAGTGTAGTGATAAAACGATCTCGAAATTGCCTGTGTTGTAATCGCTAAACATTTTTGGGGATCCGCAATAAAATCATAAAACCGTTAGTGGAGGGGCGGGTTCAGTTGACACGTAATCTAATTTGTCGCGACCGACATCCGCGAAGAATGCTAAGTGAAGTTCGAAAATTACTTGCGCCCTTAAAAATCAGTACTTATTAATGTTATTTTGTGTATTGGTTCTCCAATGTGACTAAAGTAAGATACTGCCTCGGTGGCGTAGTTGTATGATACGACTGGAATGCTGAAGTTTTGGGTTCGATCTCCAGGTCGGACAAAGTAATATTGGGTTTCTCGACTAGTATCAGCTCGGAGTCTGGTAATGTGTGCCCGATGTCGCAGTTTGCTCGCCCTGTATCACATCATGGGACAGAATGTGCACGGCGAAAAGTGGGTGCACTAGTTGCACCTCTGGCTACCCCTTCGAGGATAAAAGGCGTGAGTGTGTACGTAGTGCATGTAAAGTTGGAGGTTGTAATTTTATAGTAAATACGAATTTGTTTCTTGATAATCACACTATAATATTAACAATTAATACTGAAAAAAAGAGGTTTAATTATTGTCTGTATGGTATTCCATATTTTTTTAAATAATTTACGAGATAACTTTATGAGTAAGTTTTCCTACGTATCGTTGGTAAGACAAAGTGATTTATAAGATTAAAGAATTTTCTAGGGCCCGTTTTTTATTTCAAAATATAATTAAATATTTACATTAAACAAATGAATTACTTTAATTTCTACAAAATAATTTCACATTTTTTTAATAAAGAAGGTATGCATGATAAATTTACGCAAATGCAAAATAATGCGTATATCTACCTACCAATTCTAAGACACAAATCCACATTAATGACACTCATTTATTATTCTAGTACGCAAAATAGCAACAGAATAAAGATTTATTAAGCTTCAAGCCATCAACTTTGATAAGATGCGATGGAAGTGATAAAAATTCTCCGACCGCAGTGGGTAAGGCAGGCACGTAAATCTTTCAAGAAAAATTGACGTCGCTAACTATGTTGGGGCGTTCATTTAAATAACTGATCAAACTCTCCAACAACCTGTCAAACAAAAGAATGTCTAACTTATTCTTTATGCCGCGCTCATCCGACCGACTTATATGGAACGCACAAATTGACACGCAACTTTTTCACTTGATGGCATTTGAATTTTGCCATGTAAATTAGAATATTACGTCCAAGTCTTCGTTATTGGTTTGCGAAATTGCATTAGGATAATAAGATGTTAAAATCGGATTATGCTATTGGATTTTGTATTCTGTTTTATATGATTTATGATCTCTATTTGTGAAAAATGTAAGGCGCGTTCAAAAATACGTTTCGGTTTTGTGATATTGAATCGCGATTATTTAAGTATTTGTATATAAATTATGCGATTATTAAATACGAGATGGATATTGGCATTGTAATTGATTTTATAAAAATATATTAACATTAATAATCGACGGGTGCAAAATAAATAAAGTCATCTACAAATTCACGATTTTCTTTTTATTTTGCAATTGTCGTTTTATTTCGCTTTATTTTAATAAGTACTTAAAGCTAATATTTAACTGTAATTTTTTCTTAGTCTTGCAAGATATAAGTAAACTAAGTAAGAAGGTATATAATGAATAAAATTTAATAATCTAGATAATAGTCTACTTAAATCGTCTATATTTATCCTATAGACTACGTTTTAATGACAGTCAACTACCGTATTTTAATAATATCATGATAATATTAATTTTCTTCCTATTGCTAATAAACTCACCTGACCTCTCCATAATAGATGCTGCATCTCCTTTTACGTACCAGAACCCTACGAGCGTTCAGGTGAAAATTAATAAGAAGCCGAAGTGCGGTTATTGAAAACAAAATAATGGAGCGTTGATTGGCGCGACGAGCATGCAGTTTAAAGTGTTGAAGATAATGAACGGAATTAAATTAAACGTAATAACCACTTATTAACTTAACGAAGCGTCGTATCTCATGTCACTTTATAGAAACAATGATCTTTAAAGAAGTCATAAAAATTCGTAAATAAGTATTCATAATTCATTACGAGAGGTTCGCAGATTTATAGTAAGTACGCATGTATAAGGCTTCGACAACAAAATGGAGCAAAGCTTTTTATTAAGTAAGGGGAGAATATAATGAATAAATTCCTTGTAAGGGCCCTTCGTAACGCAATTGAAAACTTTTAACAAGTGCCGAGAAATCGTGTGTAAAGGTGGGCTTCGTACCTAATTACGAACGCTAACCGAACGGAATACGGGATGAGTTCGGAAATTTAAGCGGTCTTCGCACCTCTGCAGGGCGGAGGGCGCGAGGCGACACGCTCTATGGAAATCAGCTCGTTAATAAAACCGTCCGCTGTTGTCCGATTGGAATTAGGCACATATTTGTAAAACGGTATATCAATTAAACGAAGCGTGAGTTTATTCCTCCGAAGCGTTCGGATGATTTGCCAGAATGGCGCATTACAAACACGTGCCAAACGAGAAGTTAAAATCGCATTTGCGTTACATTTTAAAACGCGCCATTTTATCCCCCATTAACGTTCGTCTAAGTGTTGAAAAAAATTAACAAGATTTTCGTACAGCTCACCGTCTGCCGAGGACGCATTCATTCTTTTGTAAACCTAAAAAACAAGTCATTACCCAAGCGGGTTAAATCTAGCGTCGTGTTCGCGGGATTTTTTTCAGATTCCATTATTCGGAGGCGATCGGCCGGGTCGACGCGACCGACGCCGTTTACGCTGAAATGATATGATTAATTACTAGCTCCCGGTCTCCCTCATTAGCGCACAAATAGGCTCATTCAATGGTGAAATTGAATCACGAGCGCCGGCGAACTACGCTCAATCGGCTTCTAATTATAATTATTATTCATACGATTAAATTGCTAGCATTAGTAGTTTGTGCTATAGATTTGCTATTTATTATCACAACGGTGTAGATGCAGTTTTCCGCGAAATACAGCACCTAACTTCTAATTATTATTTGTCGCCCTAGAGCGAGAATATTTTTAAATTATCCTTAAAACGACGATAGACGTAAAACATAGCACTAAAACTGCACAAAGCACATAAGGAAAGTAGCGTTTTTGGTGATAAAGTACCTATTCTTAATAAAACATACAATTAAAAAAATATTCCAAACAATTTCAACCGATAAAAATATATGACGTAATTAAACGCAATATTTTATGCAAAAATGTCATATGAGGGAATCGTAAAAAGAACATATAAATGAGAATGTTAGAAAAAATCATGGCGAATACGTAAGATCGTTTGCAGTCCCTACAAATTATTCATAGGGCAATATAATTTGCAAACAAATAGTATAGCCGTAGCCCGTACACCTAAGACTTTTCTTTAGGTTCTTACATAAATAAAGAGGGCATCACGTCTCATAATCCACGTACAAAGAAACGTAAACATGAATGACGTACTCGTCTTTTGTAATACCTAACATCGTAAAGATGAATGGGACGGGGAATCTCTTCTACGTATATTAGGCTCTGTCAAAATTATACACAGCCGAGATTTTTTACACGATATATGCACGAAGAATTCTGAAAATTTTTACTTATTTGATAGCGTAAAGCTAGATAAATTGGCAATGTTATCAGAGAGAAAATTATACGATGTATCTACGTGCCTACATGTATACTATATATTGATGGAAAAAAAAAATCATTCGAATAAATTATTATTAAGCACTTATTTATTGAATTTTCATGGTCATCATATTTTTTTTATATCACGCATAATTTTGTCATATAAATTAAATGACAGAAACATGAAACAAATTGGTATATAATTATTGTTAGTGGTACTTTTCCCTAAATATATTTAAAATAAATATAACAATGGTTTGTCAAAAATTTTCCACCCTTAATTCAACTATTTGGACCATTTTCTGTTGTTTTCACGAAACAATAGAGTTATGACGGTTTTGTTAGCAGTATAAAGATACCGTTATACTTTTCTAAGTGCTTGACTGCCAGGGTGCGTTAAGTTGCGAATTTCCGTATTTTATTTACAGAATATTTGTTTTATTTAAACGATATGCAGGTGAAGTCAGGGGAGGATTTCCCTATAGGCCGAGTAGGCCCGAGCCTAGGGCGGCAAAGTTTGGTCGTTTTTTTAAGTAGTTGCCCACGCGCCTACGTGTAAAAACTCAAAAATGTGTCCATAGCATAGCACAAATAGAAATGGTAAGAATCAGTATATACATACACTGATTGAGATAATTAAATCATTTACTACTGCGACTATCGTTTTTTTTTCATTTCAATTTAATTTCTGTAGTTTATTTACTTTTTCCTGGTTTACAGAACATAGTGGGCGGCATCTTTCGTAGGCCTATGGCAGCCAACGTATCAAATCCACCACTGGACGAAGTAGATACAATAGCTTATTCGCTTGTGTATTCATCGGTATTTCAAAACCATTATTATACTAACAGGAAAATATTTTTGTTAATGTTTTTTTTTCCTAATTTAGTAAACTAAAGTAATGCGACTGGTTTCATTGTAATTATTTATGTGCAGGTACATATGAGGGTAATATGTATGGTATTAACATCTGATATACCATCTAAGATGCGTCATATTATAATTAAACCGTGATGTGCAAATGATCCAACCCACAACTTGTCAAAATTTAAATCACTACATAGTATAAAACAAAGTCGCTTCCCGTCTGTCTGTCCCTATGTATGCTTAGCTCTTTAAAACTACGCAACGGATTTTGATGCTGCTTTTTTAATAGATAGAGTGATTCAAGAGGAAGGTTTGTATGTACTTTTATCCCGGAAAACTTATTAACGCGGGCGGAGCCGCGGGCAGGAGCTAGTTGATCTATATTATTACGTAACAACGACTTACTTGACTCTACGCAATTTATTGTTCTAACTCAATGGAATAAAATGTATTCTTGCCAGAATAAATCTCATTAACAGTGTAAATCTTAATTTAGATAAATTGGTAGGTTGGATTATATTTCACAATATTATCCAATTGCATTTCTATGATAAATTATGTATATGAATTAAGTGAGTATTTAGTGTAATGCATAACATTATGGAACATACCTAATTTATTATAAGGTGTGTCGCACCATATCGTCACACTATGTTAAGAATTGAAGCGATTATTTCTTATTTGCAACTCGGTCATATTCTGCTCGCGTAATGTTATATTCTTTATAAAATACACATCTCAGTATTATTACATAAAAAAATCCAGAACTATTTAGCAAATATTTCGCTGATTTGGCAACCCCGTGCACAAGTTGCCGGACACTCGAGCACCAAAGTTTGGTTGGGTTATCGTTGATATATCAGATTTATAGCGGCGTCGTATTGTTAAACGATCGCTAATATTTCTCCATTGGAAACTTGTCTTCCCCTTTTCCATTGCTAGAATTCCCTTTAGCTAAAAATGGAAGAAACGCGGTGAGAATAGTTTTAGTGTTTGACGGATTTATTTCACCAATTTTAAAGGGGACTTTAAGGTACAAGGATAGTATATTTGAAGTTATTAAAAATATTAACGTGCCAAATTAAAGTTATTAAAACGTCTCAACAAAAATTCAAATACAACGTTAGATTTTATTCCAAATAAAAGCTAAATATAGCAGTGGTTTGCGTAAGCAACCCTTTTACTGGTGATAGGACTTTAATATGTAAGAGTCCGTCTGGGTGGGTACCACCGCAATGTCTATTTCTACCGCTAAGCAGCAGTGTGCATGCACTGTTGCGTTTCTGTTTGAAGGACATTGTAGCCAGTGTAACTACAGGACATAATGAGACTTAACATCTTATGTCTCAGGATGACGAGCGCAGAGGAATGCCACACAGTACCTTGTAACTCGAGGTGCTGGATGGTGTTTCTACTGTACATGGGTGGTGTTATTGCTTACCATCAGGTAAACTAAAAAAAAATCTTTTTAACAAAATCTGTATTTATAATACCATATTAGATCAAGTAAGAGTATGAGATTATATTCGTAATGGTTATCACAATTCCTTGCCACCACTCGTCGGGTTTGGAACACTTAAATCACCACGTTGTAGATTTTGTTTCTAACTTTCCAAGAACTATCAGCAAAATCCATTAAGGATTTATTAAGTTTAAAACTGGTGTCCATCTAGAATACTTTTTAGATGTTTGATGGCGTTTATAGTTTGATCTGACATGTTTAGCGCTGAATTTTATTCTATTGAGAACGCACTTTTAGCTTGGAGCGGGGTTTGGCGTTATAGATTTTCTTTCTTTGCCTTTTAAGAATATTAAATAATTATAAATGAAATGGTCACAGATTATAATCAGTGTTGCCAATTTAACGGATTTCCCGTCATTTCTAACGGATTTGGATACGTTTGAAACGGGAAAAAATCCATCTAACGCCTGACGGGATATTCAAGGGGAGAAAAATCTTGTTGGCAACACTGATTATAATCTATATGTTAAATTACCTCTCCATTATCCGGACGTCGCCACAAAGCAGTAAACCCCATTCCCACCTGGGCCCACTCTCCATAACCCTATATCACATGCTTCCACCTAGTCTAACACTACATTAACACAATTGACACATCAACAACGTTGGTAACGGTCCGTTTACACTAAAATAAAACTCTAACATTAGTTAACATTTAAACAAAAATCTCTACTACGCTGTCCGTTAGGAAGTTTGTGAAGCATTGGCGTAACTTGGGATAAAACCAACTGAAGGTCTGACCTACAATGGCGCACTTGACCGTTACTGACTCGCACTTAGCTTGTTTTGTCACTACTAAACTGACTTCTACTGGACCATTTCATATCCTTTGGTCAGTTGCGGTGATACAAGTTACGTTACTGACTTGCACTTAGCTTGTTTTGTCAGTACTAAATTGATCACCAATTACTTCGAAAACCAAAAACTAGGTATTTGGTATCCATTGTTCAGTTGCGGTGATACTTGTTTTGTCAGTACTAAACTGATTACCAATTACTTCGAAGACCATTTGGTATCCTTTTGTCAGTAGCGGTGATACAAGTTACGTTACTGACTCGCACTTAGCTTGTTTTTGCACTAAACTGACTTCTACTTGACCATTTGGTATCCTTTGGTCAGTTGCGGTGATACCTTGACCATTTGGTATCCTTTGGTCAGTTGCGGTGATACCTTGACCATTTGGTATCCTTTGGTCAGTTGCGGTGATACCTTGACCATTTGGTATCCTTTGGCCAGTTGCGGTGATACCTTGACCACTTGGTATCCTTTGGTCAGTTGTCAGTTGCGGTGATACAAGTTACGCCAATGTAGCGACAGGCCGTGTGGTCAGTGGACCCAGGAGGGTGAAGCGGAGTACGGAGTGCGCGCGCCGCCGCCCGACAGCGTGCTCGGCACGGGCGGCGCCGGCGCGGCAAACTGGCTCTCCGCCTCCGCCGCCATCGCGCCGTGCTGCTGCGGGAAGTTGAAGTCCAACGTGCCGTCCATGCTTAGCTCATGCTTTATCACCTGCGAACGATGTCTTATATCAAACACTAGTAGTGCTCGTGGCTCCGCCCGCGTGAAAGATTTTCCGGGAGAAAAATATTTTCCCGGCATAAAAGGTGCCCTATTTATTTTATTTTATTTATTTATTGCACTTTATGTTAGGATATAGACTGCCTCGGTGGCGTAGTTGTATTACAGTACGACTGCAATGCTGAGGGCTCGATCCCCGGGTCGGGCAAAGTGAAATTGAGTTTTTCTATTCAGTATCAGCTCCGAGTCTCGAATTTGTGCCCGATGTGGCGGTAGGCTGGCCCCCTAGCACATGATGGGACGGAATAATATCGAAAAGTGGCATTAGTTGCGCCCCTGCCTACCCCTTCGGGGATAAGAGGCGTGAGTGTGTATATATGTATAGTAATACCAGCCTTGTATAATAGCCGCGTGAAATCGTTTTCCGGGATAACGATATTTTCCCGGGATAAAAAGTATATAGCACTCAGGAGTAGTGTAGCTTCTTATTAGTGAAAGGATTTTCAAAATCGGTCCAGTAGTTTTTGAGTTTATCCATTACAACCAATTTTTTTCTCTTTATAATATTAGTATAGACTACTCACTGCTGAGCATGGGCCTCCTCTATTACTGAGAAAGTTTAGTCTACCACGTTGGCATAGTATCGATTGGCAGACTTCGAACACCTTGGAAGTCTCATGGTGAATTTTCAGGTATATTGGTTTCCTCACAATATTTTCCTTGACCGTTAAAGCGAACGATAATTATTAAAGAAAAATATCCAGGTAACTTCGCAAGGTCAGAAGTTAAAAACATCAAAGACACACAATTGGCAAAATAAATTAGATTTGCCATTAAGCTTAGATATAGAGTTTAGGCTAATTAAGAAAACATTTAATTAGCATTATGAGTCTTTTCAACATACGCTATTAGTCAGCTGCTGAATGTCTTCGTCGTAGCTCTACCTCCGGCCCTACGTTCTACGCGACAAACTCTACAAAGTCTCTTCGTTTGCCAAATCAAGAGACTCACTGAAGAACTCAAGTACCGCTTCATAAAGTGTGGCAAATCGACTGCCCCTTTTCAGCTTCGTAATATTGCAACATATTACTTTACGTCATAAAAGGTAAAATCTTAAGTCCGCAACGAAATTATAATTATTTAATAATATTCATTATAATCAAACAAAAAGCTCGAGTGGAATTGAAATGATTAATAATCTATGGCCTTCATAAAAAGCAAAAGAAAAATAATGAATTACGAAGTTTAAAAACGCGATTAATGAACATAAGCAAGTACCTCATCAACGTTACAGTCGAATCCGTGCTCAAGCGTTTCGAAGTTAAGGTCCTCGCCAAGGCCAGAGTTGAGCGCGCCCATAATCTGCCCCATAACTGTGGTGGGGCCCAACGCGCCCGTTTGCAGCATCATGCCGCCGTTCATCAGCGCCGGGTCCGATGTCGTCACCAGTTGGGTTTGTCCGTTTTCTGTAATCGAAACGTTGGTTAGCATGGTGCTATTAATGAGAGTAAATTGATTAGAGAAATTATGAGGTAGGTTACATAAACTGGCTTCATGCCTATTCAAAAGTTATAAATATTTTTATATTAGGTATTGCGTACTTAATATAGTTAAAAGTTAGACAAAGACATTTTATTTTTAACTTTTTAGGAGACTTTTTGTGTCGAATGACGAGACGAGCATGCCGTTCGCCTGATGGTGGTAAGCGATTCGACAGCCCAGTAACAGTAGCAACACCATACAAGACTTTTAATAATAAAGTATTGCGTGGAGTGCCACTGCACTCGTCAATCTGAGACATTAAATGTTAAGTCTCATAATGTCCAGTTATTATGCTGGCTACAATACAATCCTTTAAACCGAAACACAACAGTGCATGCACACTGCTGCTCAGCGGTAAAAACACTCCGGTGGAACCTACACCAGTAACTCACACCTCTCCCAGCCACCCATTCATTGCTCTATATAAAGATAATTAAAAACACCAGTGTAGAACATATGTTACCAGTTTGCATAATATCAGCGGGGTCGGCGGGTGCTGGCGGCCTGACGAAGTGATCGAGCGCACCGTGCTGGTGGGGGTGTGTGGGGTGGGCGGGGTGCGCGGGGTGAGCGTACATGGATGCGCATGCGCAGCCACCGTGCGGGTGCCGCGGGCAAGCGCCGTACGACCCGTATCGGAAGCTGCCGCCCGACGTCGACGACGATGTTGTGGGAACATACCTGCGGATCCAACAATGTTCAGTACTGCTGTAGAAGAGCTGGTAATATGCAAACAACAAGTAGGATTGAATTATTTTAAGTCATATAATTTTATATTCTTTGTTTGTACACTTTTAGTGTCTTAAATCTTAATACACATCATAATTTCATCTAGAAAAGTCTAAATGAAGCAAAGCATCTATCGCTACTATCTATCAATGGGAAGCGTCTATCTCAATCCAGAACAGTCCCACGATCTGTTTTAGATGCAAAGCATACTACAAAACTCTTACGTGTTGAGGAATGGATCTGCTCCTTGCAGCTTCATGGAGACAGCGAGCGATCCCGCCAACTGTTCTTCTTGTGCGAAGTCTGTTTGGGAGAAGTCGCTGTTGGTCGCGTAGTCTCCCGAAGGCGTGTACTCCGACGCCCAATCTGGTTCAGAAGGGATCAAAGACGGGATCGGCGACAGGCGGCCACACGACGACGCGTTCGAAGACGCCCTCTGGCGGAAGTCCGGCGACAACTGAAAACTGCTGCTACGCGCAAGCGAACAAGCGTCAAATAAACATAACTGCCTTGACTGTTCGTGTAAATTGTGTGACGTAATCAAATATATAGGTCACAAAATTCACTCGTTCACAAACAAAAGGCAAATAATCGAAGAGCAGAAACAAATCTTAAAGCTACTTAATCTATTGGGTCATTCTATACTATTTCATACAAGTAATATGAGGGGGAACATGCAAATCTAATGGCTAAATCGCTTTCTAACATATAAATTTGTATGCTAAATGAAGCGATCACCACAATGAAGTTCAATGGTCAGCGCAGAAAATATCTTTATTATTACGAAGAGTGACAAAAATGTTCGATAAGATATGTGCCGCGTAGGCCGGTCTTTCCAGTATTTATCGAGTCGTTCGAAATATACGCCGATGACGCCAGTAATCCAGATAAAATAAATCGGCAATAAAAATGTTAAATATGAGTCCAAATGACGAGATTCAGCATTCAAATAACTCATCATCTAATGGTTCTGAATGATTTAAAACCTTTTATCATAAAGTAGCAGTGTTGCAATAACTCAATTTTATTAGTCTGGTCAACACAGCTTTATGTGGATGGTTTTATTATAGAGTGTGTAAGTATGATGCGTGCTTCACTTTGTTTCTAGCGCTCGTAAAATTTCAATATTCCCAAGGAGGCAACGTTATTTAGTAACGCTCGTATACTGCTGGATATTTGTGGTCTTGGCAGAACTCGCTGTTGCATTACCCGTATAGGTAAATTATTGTGCATTTAAAGTCAAATTAGTATTGTAAAATGCTGCGTTCGCGACCGAAGCCATTATTGGCTTGATGCCACAACTCTTTTTCGAGTCGTATTTTAAACCACCTTTAGATATTTAATGGAATGATAACACTATTCTAATATTCTATGGTAAGCTTGTAAGCCTTTTGAAGTTTACCTGTGCATTGGTGAATCAGGGAAAGTGTCAATGCTTTCCGATATAGAGCTACTGGGGCTTGGTGTGGCGTCTGCTGTCGCTCCATTTCGTAACGCTTCAGTCTAGAAGGTAATAACACGCCCTGTTAATATTACTGATAGGCAACTGTGCACTTCGCAGATCCATGAAGAACTGCTGAGACCTGTTTAATGAAAGCCGTTCAATATGATATGGCTGTAGGTGTAAAGCATTTGCTAGACATTGTGTACTGATGTTTTTCTTTTTATTAAATGAGGCATACTATCATGCAATTCAAAGATTGACTAACTGCATTATTGGAAAATAGAGCGTACAATAAACTTATTTATTATTATGTCAGTGAACGAATAAATTCCACTCTCTTTCGAATGATCAGCATAATAGCAAGATCGTTGACGTAACAATCACAGTGGCTGTGTATTTTATTAGCCTAATGTTCTTTCTATGCATCTTTTATGTATGAACCTGTTTATATGATTAAAGAACATTCTAAGCGTTTGGGCTTATTTAAAATTTCTATAACTAAACTTTTTAGTATATTTAACCCGTCGAACCCCGCTTATATATAAAGTTGTATGGGGAAACCCTATATACTCGGACGCCGGCGTCCGTAGCGGGGCTTGACGAGTCAAATATCAATTCAGTAAGTTTAAAGAATAGTGCAGGTCATTTTGTTTTATCTGGAAACATTAT
Organism: Lapara coniferarum; assembly: GCA_949316025.1. Lineage (NCBI taxonomy): Eukaryota > Metazoa > Arthropoda > Insecta > Lepidoptera > Sphingidae > Lapara > Lapara coniferarum. Next base: position 14,549,324 of record OX438925.1, on the reverse strand, counting down.
TCAATTAAATATAAATACAGTATATTAGTAACTAATATAAGATATAACTGATACATGTTTCTAATAAGTATAACGCTAAGAAATAAATCCAATCAAAGTCCAAAGACCTACTACTACCTACTGATCTACAATCCATCTACGAAGGATTACAGCGTCTTACCTTCTTTTTTAGCCTTCCTCTTCGTTTTTCAAACTTAGACGTCTCCATGGATGCCGCTCTTCTTCTGACTGACTTGCCGGGCTTCGCGTCCGGGTTGATCATCCACCACGACGACTTCCCCGTGCCTTCGTTCTGGACTCTCATGAACCGGTTGTGTAGTGACAAGTTGTGCCGGATCGAATTCTGCAACAAAAGATATTGTGTTTTTAAAGATTACTTTTAAATTTTCTAGAACTTCTTTAACTTCATCAATGTCATTAACGATGTAGTTTTGAACTGAAAATATCTTATATTTTTTATGCGTGCGTATAGTAAATTCTATATTATTCAATCAATGTAAACTAGTTTTTAACTTGGTGAAACATTGAATATTAAATGCGACTTTTACGGGTTCATTGGAAACTATTACAAAAGTTGGCGCTCCGCTAGCAAATCCATTACGCGTTACAGTCACATAAAAGTCAGTAAAAGTGTATTCAGCCGTTCTAAGTACTGTGTTCACATGAGCTCGCATGGAAATATGAATACTTTGTATAATCTTACTACGTACGTAATGATAAAATGAAACTGAGACCAAAACGTTCCTCGTGAACCAAGCGTCGCGTAATAACCGCCTGGTACTACTACTGACCACGAAATAAAAAAAAAAACATTTTTAATTCCAGCTACTGTTCAAAGTTAGTGCAATAACGTGTCCTATCTCACACCGGCAATAAAAGCTCACAACTTTTTCCCGTCGAAGGAATAAAAGCGACCGCAGCAACGAATGAAGTTTTGCTATAAAACAGTCCATAAATAATTTTCTGCGTGTCCCGTGAGAACTGCCACTTACACTATACTACGATACGGCGTCGCGTAAAGATGTGGCTTCTCGAACGATACTACGAATAAAAAACGCAAGGTCATTCAGTGTGGAATGAAAAATTTCGTCGCTATTTTCACGCGTAATTTAACAGAAAAGCCGTCATCTCGACGTTGGTATACGTAAATTCTCGGATACCTCCATCTACTAAATCACTCAAATTTTATAGCATCCGTAAGAAAAAGTTGAAACCTCTTGCGCATAGAAATTTAGATGACATGTTTTGGTACGACGAGCGTCGGTGGATAAAACGATGTCCCGTTTCACCATGTAAAATTGTAACAAACACCTATCAGAATTTTAAAACGCGCCATATGAATTTCATGGCGTACACAATGTTATTCCTTTAGACTTTTCGAGCGTCGATGACTGAACTGTGTTTTATTATTACGACATATAAATTAGATGCCATAAGCGTTACCATACTATATGAAATACATACATGGTAAATTAAACCGTAATGTGTTGATGAAAAGCAAATAATAGATCTGCATTAACTGTTTTGTTCTAATCTTTAGGTCAATAAATAATTCAACCACAATTAAATCCCAAGCCATCAATTGATATAGGCCAGTACATCAAGTTAATTGTACCTGATTTACATTGTATTTTGCAAACTCTATAAACGAAATACAAGTTAGCATAATCCACTATTATTATGACATTTAATAAATAGTGGCTACTTAAACTGTGTTACTTGATGGTTCATGGGTGTTTCTTCATATATGAGTGTTATGGCCTCATTCATCTGGCTATTTTTTTCACGATTATATTCTCAAGTCTAAACCATAAACTACTGGAAGGAAATCAGTTGATATGTGTTATTATTTAACATGACCTTAACGAAGTTATATTTTCATTTGGATATAATTGTAAAAAAAATTGATCGACATGAGTGAGTCAAAAATATTAATACTCAATTATGAAAAGTCGTTAATCCTCTGAAAGTAATACGCGACTCGCTGTATTAACACCCAATTATATTACCCTCCTAATTAAGTGTATTGTACAACAATTGGACATGAACATAAATCCAGTAAATGTGGACAAGTCTCGCGATTTATCAAGCGTGAAAACACACGCAACAAATGGCCTGTCGACGCTTTGATGGATTTGTCGCCAAAAGCCCTTACCATGAATAACGTCAGCTATAAAAGTGACAAGTTCGAGTTATCCTTCACGCGGTTGCGTCCACCTAGAAATCGGTCGCAAAAAGTTCAGTTCGAGTTTTAGAAATACGAGTCAAATGTGAAAATATATGGTATCGGTATACAAGATAAACTTGTCAGCTTCACTTGTCGAGTAGAGGATACTCTTTACAGACAAACGTTATGATGAAAAACCCTTTTTAAAAAATTGCTCCCGTGTATTTTTATGCTATAAATCAAACAAGTCAATATCTTCCTATGTTATACGACGGAACATTAATATACCCGATATAATAATCCGAGGAATATAATTTATGGGCAGTAAATTATATAGTTTGCTGACTGGCAGCTAAAGTTAATCGAATTTTCTGCTCCTGCGACATCACGAACGTGAGATGTGGGCTTTGTTGTGGTTTACCTGTTTTTTGGTGATTTTTTTGGTTATATATTATGGTTTATACGGTCGTATTTTAGCACGCTCCGGCGAAGATTGAACGGGTGGCGAATACGACACTCTGTACTGTAAAACACGCGATATAAAATGACACGAAATGCCACTGCATCGGTTACTTTGTTTCAGATGTATATTGTACTAGACTTTTGCCCGCGCCTCCGTCTGCGTGAATCAGTTTTTCCGGGATAAAAAGTAGCTTATGTTATTCGCTAGTAATGTAGCTTTATATTGGTGGTATAATTTTTAAAAAGGGTCTAGTAGTTTTTGGGTTTATTCGCTACAAACACACTAAAACTTTTCCTCTTTGTAATATTAAGTATAGAAAGGCACGCGATCAGTTATTTTAATATTCATTATGAAATTAACTACCTATTAAAGTAATTACTCTTGTGATTTAATATTTTTTGTGTATCTACGAAACCGGTTCTATAATCAGTAACACAGACTTAACTAAAAAATAAACAAAAATTTGAAAAATTTTACAACACTAAAATCGCCACGAAAATGACTTCAAAAATATACATAGATGTTTTTCAAACACTCAAATAATGAGTGACATTTCCAGTAAGCGCGAGGCACGCGGGTCGCACGCAGCTCTAGCGGCAAGACATCGTACTTAGAATTTTGTCTACGGCAGGATATCTGGCGCCAATGCGACCCTTATGGGGGTGTATTAACAGTCTACGCCGTCTACGGTCCCCTTTAATGCTCCACCGACTTAAATTTTGTCGAATTTCCACCACCATTATTCGGCGTTACGGAATCTTCGAACTGAATGGCTTATGATTTCCGTAGTTTATGGCCTGCTTTTGTTTTTTGCTACGTCGCGTCGTATAATAAGCTTGATTAGTAACTGCCTGTAATAGAGATGTCTTTTTTAGGCTTAAGAATTGTTGTAAGTAATTTAATTTGAAGATTCCGTGAGAAGATTTTTTATTTAAATATTTCTAGTCATAATGATTTAACAGATCGTACAATTTATAACCACTTGATAACAATTACTAATAATTTTCGAATTATATCTCATCTGATTGCATAATAATGCATGTTAGGTGTAAAAACATATCATACTTCCAAATTTTATCAAGTTTTTTCTGAAAAATTTCCTACAATAAAGAGATTAGAGTTATCTTTTGTTGATTTTCTTTAATATACACGATAAATCCGTCATTGAATTTATTACATAATAATTTTATTTTATTTTATTTTGTATAATTAAACCATAAATTATGTTTCTATATTTAAATTCACTTTACTGATTTCATTAAATTCTCCGATAATTCTGATATCATATGGCATTAAATATTTGCAAAGCTAGGCTTAGTTACGTCTTAAATAATATGCTCTTCAACTTTTAATCAGTGCTTAACTTTTTCTCACTCATAAACGTGGGTTACCTGCTGCTTCGTGAAGACGCACACAGATATCGAATATGCACGCTCGACACAGATTATAACCCTTTAATGCCTGAATTAATTGTCATTGTTTTGGAAATCGCGAAGTATATTATCGAAATCCATTTTTGATAAAAATTATAGTTCTCCGTCTTTACAGTAGTAGTTAACCTCAAAACAAACAAATTTACTCGATCAGCTGTAAGTCAAAATTCGCCACCTTGCCTCTTAAATAGGTTTAAACTAGGCCACGGCGATGTTTCATTTTGACAGCTATTTAAGCAATGCTTAACCACCTCTTAACGCCAAAACAAGTTTATAAGTAAAATTTTTGCTAATCGGTGGAAAAGATAAAAAAATAAGACGAGTTTATCTATAAGTAAGACTAGACATCCCTATTGATTCTATTTGCACTAAGATTTGCACCTAACACTTAGTACAATTTCAGAATGTAAGTTTCTAGTATATACGTAGAATATCATATCAGTGGAATAGCCGGAAAGGATTGATGAATAATTCAGTGCGATTATTCTGTTAGGGTGACATACTCAGCGCTCACATGGTAGAACTTACCAATGAATTTTAATGTCCCGCTATTACGCAGTATTAATACTGACTACAAATCTCAGTGGTAGTTTTGATAGTAAAGTATGGCAGATTAGTGTTGTGCTTTTCACTGAATAATTAAGTTCTGTCTAATCTTAATTGTTGAATTTTTAACATAGATTTTTAATTATCACTTAGAGGGGTTTAAAAGCATATACTTCGTAGATTTCTTTGATTGTATATTTTAAAACATTGTACAGTCACCAGCATAAGTAGATGAACAAATTTCAAAATGCCTACATACTTTTGCGTTCTTACTAATCTTTTTTTCTCTTCACAAAAATAAAATAAAAGAGATTTGCTTTACTTCATACGAAGAAAAAAAAATCAGTTTAACTTAACGCGTATATAGGCGATTTGAAATTTTGATTTTGTACAGATATTTATGCTCGTGACTGTACATATAGTACCTAAGTTTTAATTGTAAAGATGGGCGCAAATGCCCTTTTAAATAAAAACTACGACGTGCTATCTGAACACCTGCAAAGGTATTGAGGAAAATACTTTATTTCATTCAATACAACATATTTTTACACTACAAGGAATTTAAATACTTTTAAATTACCTATGTATGCTAAGGTAACTACTATTTTTATTTTATAGGAAATCATTTAAATAATATTCACTGTCATAAACGCATTTCGCCGATTTACGTAGTTTTTTCTTACATATTATGAAACCTCTAACAAATAAAATCCTTTCTATAAACAATTTTAAAAATAAAGAAAATATTATGCTTTTTCTTTTAAATCAGAATAAATTGTGTAATGTTTCTGCTACCGTGCATGTGTTGGGCGCCCTGTCTGTCCTCAGTCCAAACGACACATTCCAATGTATGCGCATATAAAAATTTAGTACTGTTATTAGATGAATGAAATTATGGAACACCTACGGAACCTCGAACGTGTTTTACGTAACGCTGTAACCTCGTATGTCTTTTGTTTATTTGGGTGAATACAATATAGTCCATTGCCATATAATAATATTTGATACTAGATTTTGTCCGTGGCTCCACCCGCATTAAAAAGTTTTTCCGGGATAAAAGTCCCGTTTTTTACTTTTCCGAGACAAAATGTAGCCTATGTGTTAATCCAAGACATGATCTACCCGTGTGCCAAAGATGTCTAAAGAGAAAGAAAGAAAAGAAAGAAAGAAAGAAAAATCATTTATTGTCGCAGCAGTGAGCATAGAATTAAAAAAACACAAAGTAATAATGCTAACGATACTATAAAAAGTAAGCACGACGTCAAACTCCATGTCCACGCCGCGACAATTAGGTGAATTTATTCTAAAATTCAAAGGTCTTATGTATTAACATGTAAAATGAAGCATTGATTCATTATTCGTATTTTAAATAAGAATGTCGCGTGTTCTAACGTCAATCAATTGCAAAAAGAACTCATTATTTATCATTATGATTTATGCGTAAAATTAAAACCTCTGCTTAAAACTCCGTGAAATCAAATTTATAATAAATAATTCAAATTAGAGAATAGCAATTTGACAATAGACCGGCGTCGGAGTGGCGCGGCAAGAGCGCGGGTGAAACGTGGCGACCCCGACAAATTTCCCAAGAAAATCCACTGACGTGACATCCGCCGGTGACAAATTTAATTATTCAACTTACCGAAACGTTAGAAAGATGACTTTTCCCCGATAAGTAAGTACGAATAAATTCACTTAGAGCCTGCCGAAGCAAAGTTTAACTTAATAAAACATTGGAATTTTCGTAATTCGATTGTTGTCGCGGTCGGAGCGGCGGAGGCTTGATTTGAATACGTCATTAGGAATCATTTCTGGTTTTCACCTGAAATTGGGAGTTAAGGCATCTCATTAGCTATCTTGTTTGTTACAATTTGATTTAACTAGGTGACCAAGTGAGCCTGAAATAATATAATTCAATTTCGCTAGATGTCATTGATAACACCTTACATTAAATGTCATTAATTTGACGCTACCAGTAGCGAATGAGCCTATTCTAGACTAGTCAGTTTATCGTAAATAACTTTACTCGAATCCTATAAGTACACTTGAAAATTTTGTATATTCAAATTAAATTGGTATTAATGAAATCTATTTAGGAGCCTTAATTATAATAGAAGTGTAATAAAATTCATTAGCGTATAAGAATTCCAGTCACGTAATTGCCAAGGCGTACATTTCATTGGTCCAAATAAATGAACTTGAAATAAGTCAGTAAAATTTTCAATAGGTGAAACAGGTATAATAGTTGTTAATTAACTTTGATTTGTTGATAAGGTTAAATTTGTTGTTAAAACTGGTTGCGTCTGGCTTAACATGCGATTACATCGCAGTGTATGAATTTAAAATGTATAACATTTTACCTTAGTGCTGCTATTACTTATATTAAAGATGGAAAGTTATAGATACATGATATCGTAATAATTAATACACTAGAATTGGGATACTATTATTTTAAATACAAAATCTGTTTAGTGTTTATGTATTTCGTCGGCTTATACGTTTATGTGACAAATAGTGTGTCAGCAATTGGTGAAAGCACAAAAGTTTCAGACGATAATTACTGTCTTATCCTTACAGCTTGTAAGACTATTTTTAACACGCATAATACCGAAACATAGTTGTACCATAAGTCACAATAAATATCAATAGATAAATAGTTTGTAAAAGTGGGCTAAGATAAAAGAAAGAGAAATTCGGCAGGCGTGCTCCATCGGGCGGGTCTTTGGATTTATATATGGACTCGGTATAAATCACGTTAATGTAGCAGCTAATGTCTCGAGGTGTAAGTTGTACAGAACGTAATTCAGACCGTGCCAACAAAACCTAATGATCGATAGACAAATCTAACATTTTATGAGTTTACATTGATAATGCGTAAAATTTTTACGTTCTTAATAAAATAGTTTACGCCATTATTTCGGTTTTCTAAGTTTCGTTATCTTAGATTATTCTTACGCTACGATAGAGCAATATGTTTGCTGAATTAAAAAATATATTTTTAAAAATGTACTAAATTATATGGTTTAGGATCTTTAAAAAAAGAGTGACCAAGAATAAAACGTAGCTAAATCATGCATCCACGTGTAAAATGAACGACTGCATTTGATGCCAAAAACATGTTGCATGGCATTGAATTAATATTTATAATTATTGTGTAGATCAGAGAAAATGCTATCCTACTGTAAGAATGTATGTATTTTTGTTACTCTTGCACGCAAAAATTGCGGAACGGATTGCGATGAAATTTAGCCTACGGGTAGATCATGTCCTGGATTAACACATGTAGGCTACTTTTTATACCGGGAAAACATAAAGCGGGACTTTTTCACAGAAAAACTTTTTAACTCGGGTGGAGCCGCGGGCAAAAGCTAGTATTGCCATAATCGAGTAAAATGTTTCCATACACGATTGTATGTTTATAAATATTGTTCTCTATATATCCAATAAAAGGTATATATTAATTAACGATATAATTCAACCAACTAACCGTATTATATTTATAAACGCGGATGTTTCGATAACCCGGCTGTCCTAGTCCTGCAGATCATGGACTGCACATACGGCTCATATTTAAGTGCACAGTGAACAAATAGAAGAACATTACAATATGGTACAAGCTGAATTTATGTACGGCAATATCATTCTTATGGACATGGCAGTGAAAACGGAAGGTTCTCTTATCTTCAGCCTTGCTTATACCACTTATCTTATAATTAGGTCCAGTGACTTCACGCCAATATCAAGATCCATTTTGTACAATAGAAATATCGACCTTCGGTACTACCTAATGAGTAAATTAAATCGGAATTATTAACACCAGCTTACAATGATTATTGTTATAAAACATTTTAAATGATTAATTTAATTAAAACATGTGACAAGGACATTGACATAACCATAATGCCTTTATAGGAAGCTTTGCCCCAAATCGGTAAAGTTAATAAAGTGCTACATTTACTTTTGTTTGACACAGCAATCGCAAAAACCGATCAATGTTAAATGAATACAGAATAAACGAGAAACAATCACGACCTCTACAACATTAAACTCAGTGGCCAGTGGCTGCTTATTCGTGAGTTATAAAATATAATTACCATTCTGACGCAATAGCATTTAATGTTGCATTAATACCGCGACGAATAGCTAATCGCATTTTAGCAATAAAAAAGGGTTTGAGATTTATGTTTCGCACCCGTCCCAAGCCGGAACAGTTGGCTTGCACCCAGATCTAAATTCGGCCAATACGCTCTTGACCCCACCTCTGTAGCATCAATGAGTGACATTTGTAGAAAATTAAATAGACACGATTGCCAAGTTATGTGTAATAAATGCTAATACCGAATCCTTATTTAAAGCAAATATCACTGCGGTCGTTAAATTTATGTAAATTGTTGCAACCGAATACGCAAGTTGTGAAATTTTCGCACACGTTTTTATTGAATGCAGCCTCAGTAATATTGCTATGTAAATGCAGTATCCACAAAAGGCTTCGAACATAATGTTTCAAATGAACGAACAAGGAATGACTGTATAAAATTCGCTCACCGCTTCATTGTTAGCGAATGACGATGGAAGATTAAAACATTTTTCTTGAACAATCACTATCGAAGCCTAAGTGATCTTGAAGATTTAAAAACCGAGGGGAGACCCATTTTGCCGCAGACGAACGCAAACACCTTTTCAATCCTTCAATAGGTCTAACGATGACGAAGGCAAGAGCCGCGAAGTACCAACTAGATGCGGCAGTTAATGGTTTTGTAAGACAGAAAAAATACCGGGATCCCGGTACAATGGTGCAAAGAAAGATTAATCGTCCGCTGGTAACGCGAACTCGAGACCGTACTATCCGGTACTTCCACAAAAATTAATCATTTTAACACGTCATTGTCGTTCGGTCTCCTCCCACGCGTGAAAACTTCCTTGCTAATTAAATTAGAATTAGGGAGCGATTTGACAGATTGCGTTCGAATTTTTTCACTTGAACGTTTGCGTCTCGTTTGTATAGCGGACGTTGAATCCGTCTTCTTGATTAATAGACGAATGAGAATATCCGCAGCTCACGGCGATAGATAACGAAAGAAGAATTACATAAAGCTTTCAGAAAGTGTGATGTAATCTCGACGGTAGTTTCCATAAACTTAATGGCGAAGTATCACAGAACTTACATATCGCTGTTATAACAACCCAAGTTGGCATATTTGTTACCCCCTCAGTCAGCATATTCGCGTGGAATGACCGCCAATTTATGTGAAAACTTCCACCGGTTTGAGCACGACCTATCTATGTGAATAAAACTTTTCACTCGTCAAGCTATCGTTATGTTTCGAAAGATCCTAAGTAAATGTGCCAGGTTAAAGTTTTCTCGCCAAGTTTCCGCTAAGAGAGAGGCGATGTGTCAATTCCTGGATTGAAATATTGCATCGGTGTTCGTGCATGGTTGCAAGTCGCAGCGACCACCGCGCCGCCTGGTGCCACCGACCGACACGGTTTACCTATCCAGTGACGTATCTCGCACTGCTTGCATTCAAATTTTTACGGAACTCAAGTTTCAACCGCTAGAAGATACGGTGACTTCGATTTTGTTCGAACTAAGTTGGATAAACTAAGATTTTTGAATTTCTTTTTATTCAGTTTTAGCTTTTACCGTTACATCTACGTAAATGATATAAAATTTTTAAATTGGAATAAATCTTATCAATATCACAACAAAAAACCCGAACAATTTTAATAAAATTCACATCTCAAGTATCCCATAACCTTCCCGTTGCGCCGTTTTCTTTGAAATAGGACGCTGAAACAATCAGGGCACAGTCCAAATACATTATTTATATTCATCAAGGTGCGCTGAGTAATGTATGCAATACATTTCAATACGTAAGCTAAGCTGATCGTGCCCGCCTGTACGTTGAGGGGATAACTCTATACAGAATACAGATACACTTAGTGAATTACCGTGTAAAGTGCCACAATTACCATACTTCGGCAACTAGAACTCTATTTGTCTATCTATACGGGCGAAATTGTCATGTCAAATCAAAGTCATGGGCATTATTTAAACCTTATATTAATTACCCTACTTAATATAAATACTCAGAAGTAATCCAAATGTGAATAGAATCGAAATTTCTTTAACGACTACTTTGTTCCGCGCCATATGAAACAGTGCATTTAGATTTTGATATTTGATGATTTTTTGGCGGGTATAAGGTTTGTTTTTATTTATTTTTTCTGCTATATTTGTTTGCAGTAATAATTAATCTACTGCACAAGGCTTACACTTCTGGGTTTTCCATATTGCATTATTAATAATTCTGATTTGAGTTATTTTAGTCCTATTAATAATTGTATCATGTGAAATGTCTTACGTTCAAAGGATGCTCATGAATTCCATTTCTGAGTATAATGGCGAAGTTTATATTCTTCGCTATGATTCTTCGTATCTTACCTTTGCACAGTTGTCAAAAATGTATTAGGAAAACTATACACGAGGAAAAAAAGTGACGAGTTTGCTTAAAGATTTGACTAAAATGTGCGTAGTTAGAATAAAACCTTTTTAACAAAACATAAACCGACTTCAAAACCACTACAAACCAAAAAATTATTTAAATTTATATTCGCTTAGTATCAAGAAGATTATATTGCTTAGTATGTACGTATATTTGGAGTCGGTGCCTAATTTAAATTGAACAGTGTTTTCGTATACTTGTTCGTGTATTTCCTTAGCTTAGTTGGCAATTTACATACATACATATTACATAGGTACGGATCGAATACAGAACCTCCTTTTTTGAAGTCGGTTAAAAAGCTAGCGTAATTTGTCTCAATTACACGATTCTTTTTTCTGATATTCCTGCTTGACGTATACATACTATAGCAAGGGCAGAAGGGAAAACAATCCGGGTCGTAGAGGCAGTGCGTCCTGTCTTTGCCGAATGGCTGGACAGGCGCCACGGAGCGGCAACATACCGCCTGACGCAGGTGCTCACCGGGCATGGCTGCTTCGGTGAGTTCCTGTTTCGGGTGGTAGGTATAGAGGAGTCGGCCGTGTGTCACTATTGTGACAACTGCCCAATGGACACGGCCCAACATACGTTGGAGTGTTGTCCAGCCTGGGATGAGGAGCGCAGCGCTCTCAAAACAGTCGTCGGAGAAGACCTCTCGCTGCCGGCCGTGGTCGCTTCCATGGCACGCTGCCTCGGACACAAAAAGGCGGACACGGTACGGTGTTTCGGGGGCTTCTGAGCCCCCGCAACAGGAAAAGGACCGCAAAAAGCGGTACGCGCAGGGGCGGTTGCGGACGACAACTTAGACGTGAGTCGGAGGAAGCCCGCAGCCGCCCCTAATGAGCCGAAGATGGCCATTTTAAAAAAAAAAAGAAAAAAAAAGAAGGGAAAACAATGTTATAATAGTTCGCTGCCCTTAATGATGTATTTATTACTTAGGGTTGTTACTTTTAAATATTGTTTTGGGCTATGTGAGTATCCGCTATAGTTACGAGAATAACACTCCAACAATATTTAATTAATAAAAACGAACGGCATTCATTAAACATTCAATATATCGATACATTGAAACGGATTATATTTATAGCTACATACAATTAAAATATACAGTTAAATCTACACAAATAGTTAAATCTACTATTTTCGTTCTATTACTAACAAAAACACAATATAACCCGAAACGTTGGTCGGCGCGGCGTAGCCTAATAAACATCTACAGGGCTACAACATTCTACGCCGTAGTAGCTCCGTCATTAACCGGATATCGAAGCTGGTCTATTCATTGAGTCGGTACATACGACCAATAACTGCACGGAAAATGTTCTCGGGAATATATCCGCTATGAGGTCTCTTAGTATGGTATCGTAGTTTTTTTTAGTCAAGGTTGTATAAAAGATTGTCGTGTATAAGTAATTGCATATTCATATTCTAAATGTTTAATCGCAACATGAATAATTTATGAAATAAATTATGTAGTTTTATTTTATTAGTAACAAATGGAGGGCACGAAAAAAATTAAAAGCGGAAATAATAATTTTATAAATCAATCTCATGAAAAAACACTACATATTCGTTGAAAATGAAACATGCGTCACATAAAACAATTGATTCAGCAGGGGATACATCGATTACATTTTACGCAATATTCGCGTTTGGAACATGTTGGAAACGTATCTGTGTCGTTAGGTAGGCGTCCGCGCGTCGCGTCGACAGGTACGTGGATGGCGCCACATGGGCTTCTGCCAGATTAATGGATCATTGCCCCCCCTGTGGCGCCCCCGCCCGCTCGCAGATACGAAACTACTGTTCGACGACGTCGCTCCTTCCTCCGCTAGATATATGGCCTCAGCTCCTCCATTAACACTATTGGGTAAGCCTTTGGAATTGTTACATTCATGTGGTTGAGAGCGTAAAAAGAATGTGGAAAACGGCACGATTTTTCCATGAATGAAAATTTATTAATACCATCGATAGTGACGTTTCAACGCATACAATCAGCCTAGTTTTGGCGTTTATAGTACGGTCAGGACATAAGGAACGCATCTAGAACTGTATAAAAGTGACCCACTGTCGCTCAGATCATAACCCTCAACGACCTTCAATCTACGAAGTGGAGAAGTTACATTTATGCTCGATAAAACACTTCCAAACGGCTACTCGTAAATCATGAAGACATCGAAAGTTAGCCGCCAAGCACTCAAAGTTTAACAGATAATAATAACTAGCATAAAAAAGCGGCCTCCGTTCGCGAGTAGAATAAAAAGTAATGTGGCAATAGTGACGTTCTGAAAGGGCTAAGTTGTTGAGTGGGCAAGTTTTGAGGAATGCTGTAATGAGGCGCGCGGGACAATCGATAAATTTGAATGTTCGTCGGCGCCGCCCACCGACTTGCAACTTTTTTTGGCAGCGGGGGGAACGAGCGCCACGGCGACGCCACTCGCTCGCGCTTCGCCTCCATTAAACGAGTAGTGCTATGCCACGCTTCATGGAGGTGTCATATAGAGAATAACTACTGAGATCATTAGTATTAAAAAAAACACAAACTTATACGAGACAGTATAAAATAGAAAAAATGGGTATTGTATTTGAAAACTATGTGGGTTAATGAATCACAGTCTAATTCACTACTTTTACTAACTTAAAATTATACTACATTAATGGCTTTCTTAACATTTCATTTCCAACTCAAGGTTTACAGGAAAATTGTAAGTTAGCGATTGCGTGAGGAAAATATCTAATATATTTTATAATAATCCGCATCGATAAATATAGATTCGCAACTTGGTGGACCGACGTCCTTTACAGGCCACAGGGCTGTACGGCGCGAGATGTTATAATTTATGTAATAATAACTTAAGTTAATTGTGACTGTTTCTCAGTGACATTCATTAAATAATCATTATTGTTGGTTGTAAGTTATGTTTTAAATATTCAATATTGATTTAAAGTTCATAACGTTTTGCTTTGCTTTAAAGTGAGAATGTACGCACTATTTTGTATAAAAAATAAGATTATTTATATATTACAACCATCTGTAGTTGTAAAAATAATTATAAAATACAATTTTGTTGTTAACAAAAATATATCTATGCATGCAGCGTAACTCCACTTCTAATTATTGAATGTGTACAAATTAGAAAACTATTTATAATTTTAAACAATACGAGTAATCATATTCGGTAATACGACATTAAAACGCTATTTTTTATCCATAATAATTAGTTGACACCGGTATGCTTTTTCGATTGCCAATTACCAACGCCAAAATTGACTATGTTAATGAAATTTAAATTCACTTTAATTAAATCACCTTATACGTAATCGTTTAAATACATAAATTATGTACTTATTTAACAGGTTTATTACACCTGTTCCATTTTGACATTACTTAAAATTAATATAATAATAAAAAAATAATATAAAAAACTGCGTCGCAACCCTAAAATAAGCAGGTAAGATAGGCGAACGCGGAAGTGATAACCTTAAAAGTTAGATTGACATAGTTGTCGTATAACTGTAGCGAAGTTACAATGTCACAGGAATATGTATATGTCTGATTTATTGGGCCTGGCACTCTTTCAACTGGTAATTGGGACGAAATACGTAAAATGGTGGGATGGGCGAAAAACTTTTTACGGAGAAATGTTATACTTGTGAGAATACCTTTGTACTGATTACGCCAACTTGGTTTGTGTAAAATTGGATTAGTTATATGGTTCAATTTATCGACGGCTCCGTAGAACAAAGTCGTATATGCAAAATGTTAGCTTTTCAGTAGAGCGCTTTGAAAGTCGTTAGTTTGTATTCATGTGCGAAGTAGTGCTACTTTCACACATTAAGTTCAAAGTTGTTACTGAACCCTATAGAATATAATGTTTTGTTCACTATAACTTGTGATTTTCACAATTAACTTAGTCTTTCAAAGCGGTCTACTGAAAAGCTTCATTTTGCATATACGACTTTGTTCTACGGAGCCGTCGTTATGGTTATTCGTATGTAATATGTGGGGAGAATGCAAGCTGAATACCGCACGGAAAGAACCTTGTATAGGACCAATTTATATTCTGAATGTAATTATTATTTGGTAGGTAACTTTTTGACCACACCCCATTAAGCGTACTTGTAAAAAAACATGTTCTGATTTTTAAAAGTCGCTTTATTTACAGTCAGCGGCATAAATATCTGTACAGACTAAAAATTTCAAATCGCCTATACTATACGCGTTAAGTTAAACTGAAAAAAAAAATGTTCGTATGAAGTAAAACAAATCTCTTTTATTTTATTTTTGTGAAGAGAAAAAAAAATCAGTAAGAACAGAAAAGTATGTAAGCAATTTGAAATTTTGAATTTGTTCAGTTTCTTATCCGGGTGACTGTACTTAAAAGAAAAAACACACTCACACCGGAGAAGAAAGAACTAATCATCATTGCTCTACTCTCTGTATATTGAAATTGTTTTAACCCTGGACAGCTCTACTTTGCCAACTAGAGCAATAAAAGTTATTTTTTTATTAGTGTCTTATATTTTTTATGGAATAAACTTTTAGTTGATGTTACGTGTAGAAGACAATGCACAGAAAAAAATTAACTTAGAGTGCCTTTTTAGTAACATCCAATAAAAATACTACGAAGGTAAAATGAACTTGAAGCAACGTCTAAAACACACATATACACAGACGCACATTCACGCCTTTTATCCCTGAAGAGGTAGGCAGAGGTCCAAATAATGCACCCGCTTTTCGTCGTGCGTATTCCGTCCCTCGATGTAATAGCCCATCACCATATCGGGCACAAATTCTAGACTCCGACCTGATACTGAATCGAAAAATCCAATATCAAATTGCCCGACCGAGACTCGAACCTGAGACCTCAGCATAGCAGTCATACTGTAATACAACTATGCCGCCGAGCTAGTCTAAAACACAGTTCGATGAAATATATATATGTAAGGGAATTATATTGAGTAAAACCTATTATATTGAGTAAAACCTCATTATGACATTGATGACTGTTATAGGCTGGTTTGTCGAGAATTGAGTTGTCAATGTGAAACGTCATGTCTTTCTGTCAGTAGAACGCTTGATCGAGTGAAATGTTGATATTCTCTTTGTGATCGAGGAATAAATAGTTTCTCAAAGAGCGTTATAATCTTACGAAAACTTTCTCTCGAGACGGCGGCTGCGCCGGGTGTGCGCACTGATTGAAAATTACTATTATGGCGGATCTCAACGAAGATGAGATTCTAAATCCGTCTGAATCTGCGACAGCAGCGGTGGGATCGTTTCCACAAGAATCCTGCGAGTCTACCGCAATGCCTGCTACTCAGAATCAAGGATATTTTACGCCGTCATATAAACCTACAGAAAATATGGAAACAAGACAATCATTGTCAAAAGACGACCGACCTGTTGCACCTTCACAAGAAACATGGGCGACATTTTTTCAAAATATGATGACGGGTCTCCAAAACACTAACCAGAGGCCCTCAACAAGTGTTGTGGAACCGAGAAAACTTAAGGCAAGTGAGATTTATTTACCACCATTTGATCCGGATGATTGTCAGTTCACTGCGGCTCAATGGTGTGAGGAAATTGACCATCATAGACAAAACAATTCGTGGACAGATTATGAGACCAGGAATGCTGTGTTCATTAATTTGAAAGGACGTGCAAAAAAGTGGGCAGCGCGGTCGTATCCTTTATGCCAGACTTGGCAGGAGTTAAAGGAACGACTTACTCGACAGTTTGCTGCAACAAAAAGGTTCCACGATCTGTTTCGTGACATGGTAGAGTACAAAAGCGATCAGGCAGTAACATACATCGAGTATTCAACCAACAAGTTGGCGCTCATAGATCGTCTGGATACCAGTTGGAGCGAATCAAACAAAATTGAGGTAGTAATTACCGGTATTGTGGATGCTCAGGTACGTACCGAATTACTTAAAAATACCCCGACAAATTGTGTGGCACTTGATAGACATTTGAATACCTATCCTAACATTAAGAGTCTTAAGAGACATTTTGATAAGACTCGTAGTGACCCTGACACTTCGTATTTAAAAAGATCTAAAATGAACGACAAGCCTATAGATCGGCGATGTCATTATTGCAATAAAATAGGGCACTTGAAACGTCATTGCTTATTACTACGCAATAATAATCACATTAAAAATGAGAGTACCGTCCATCCCAGGGCATCTACCGATACATCAAACGATAAGCCAGTACAATGTGCATATTGCCACAAACCTGGACATTCTGAGCCTACTTGTTTCACAAAGCAAAGAGATGAAAAGTTAAAGACTATTAAGGACTCCAAATTGAAAACAAAATCGGTCAATATCTGTTCATCCTCCAATGACTATTTGATTGAAATCTGTATTGGGGGCTATAAGCTACAAGCGTTGATTGATAGTGGTTCAGAGTGCTCACTTATCAAAAAGGAAATTGCAGATAGTTTACCGGATAAAAAGGAAATTTCGTTTACCCGCCTCACGGGTATTGGCTGTGTACCATTCTTTTCATTTCGAAAAATGACGACTTATGCTGAATTCGACGGTTTTCATACCGAGATAACGTTCATTATTGTAGATTCACATTTGGTGCCACATGACGTAATCCTAGGTAGAGAGATATTTAAAACTCCCGGTTTGGTGTTCACCCTTAATAGTGACGGTGTTAAGATAGAACGAGACATTAGTGTAAATGTGTGCCTTACTCAAAATGCTAACTCTGAGTTAGATAACATTAGCACAGACTTAGTCGAGCAGTGTGATATTGACAGGTTGAGGACCATACTGGAAAAACATAAGAATAATTTTGCTAGCGGAAATTCTAGATCAACTGTCAATACAGGTGAAATGCAAATTAAGCTTAAAAACCCAGATAAAATTGTGCAGCGACATCCATATCGGTTAGCTCCATCTGAACGAATTGTGATGCGCCAAATAATAGCTGACTTAGAGAGCAAAGGCATTATACGTGAGAGTTCTTCCCCATTTTCAAGCCCTGCCTTGCTCGTAAAGAAAAAGGACGGTTCAGACCGCCTTTGCGTCGATTATAGGGAGCTTAATTCTAATACCGTGCGTGATAGTTATCCTTTGCCATTAATATCGGAACAAATTGATACCCTCGGGCAGGCTTCTTATTTTTCGAGCTTAGACATGGCATCTGGATTTCATCAAATTTTGATGGCGTCTCAGAACGACATCGAAAAAACTGCGTTTATAACCCCGGACGGTGTGTGGGAATATTTAAAAATGCCCTTTGGACTTTGTAACGCCCCTTCGGTATACCAAAGAGCCATCAATAAGGCACTAAAAGGATTAAAAGACAAAATAGCGCTCGTCTATATGGACGATGTTCTTGTATTTTCGAAAACAAAAGAGGAGGCTTTCCAAAATCTAGAACAAGTCTTATTAGCTTTATCAGAAGCTGGCTTCACTTTTAATTGGAAGAAATGCGCCTTCCTGAAGTTCTCAGTTGAATATTTGGGCTATGTTATAAGTGAGAATTGTATCAAACCCAATCCTGGAAAAATAAAAGCTTTAGCCAACGCCCCTTTACCAACTTGCGTCAAAGAACTACGGCAATTCAATGGTCTTGCTGGCTATTTTAGGAAGTTTGTGCCTAACTTTTCTACTATCATGGCCCCTCTATACGGACTCACTAAAAAAGACGCCAAATGGATTTGGACTGATGAACATTCAAAAGCACATACCACTGTGATGGGGTATCTGACTTCCACACCCGTATTGACGATTTTTGACCCTAACAAACCAATTGAACTCCATACTGATGCAAGTTCGATTGGATATGGTGCGATTTTATTCCAGAAAGATGACATTCAACTTAAAGTCATTGCTTACTTCAGCCAGAGAACGACGGATGTGGAAAGCAGATACCACAGCTACGAGCTGGAGACTCTAGCGGTGTTTAAAGCGTTAAAACATTTTAGGCACTACATACTTGGCAGGGAATTCAAGGTCGTTACAGATTGTAACGCATTAAAGGCATCACGTCATAAACGTGAACTTTTGCCTCGCGTACACAGGTGGTGGGCATACATGCAAACCTTTGATTTCGAAATAGAGTATCGAAAAGGTGAAAGAATTCCACACGTGGATTACCTTAGTCGAAATCCAATTAATTGCAAAGAAGTGAACGTTTCGCGTGTTAACGACGAATGGTTACAGGCTGAACAAAAAATGGATTCCGATATCAACCGCATTATAGAATCCATTGAAAATGACACAATTGACGCTAATCTTAGGTCATCATACACCTACAAAGATAACTTACTTCATAAAAATTTCCAAGTCAATGGCAAAACTTTAAGTAGAATAATAATTCCCAAAAACTTTCGTTGGCAAATAATTCAAAAATTCCACGATGAATTAAAACATCTAGGCTGGGATAAAACTTTATCCAAAATAAGAGAACATTTTTGGTTCCCTAATATGACTTCGTCTGTTAGAGCGTATGTCGATCATTGTTTACCGTGTAAAATAAACAAGAATCCTTCTGGAAAAAGGCAGTCCGCTTTACACCCCATAGAGAAAATTGCAGAGCCATTTCACACTATTCATATTGATACAAGCGGCAAATTAACTGGTGGGAGGCTATCTAAAGAATATGTGATCGTTATCGTAGACGCTTTCACAAAATTTTGTTATTTAACCGCTGTTAAAGACTTAGCATCGCGATCTGCTTGCGAAGCTCTTCGAAACTTCGTTCACATATTCGGAACACCCAGGCGAATTATCTCTGATCAAGGTACTGCTTTCACGGGACAAGAGTTCCAGAGTCTATGTAGAGAGTGGTCTATTGAGTTCCATGAAATAGCTAGCGGCGTTTGCCGAGGTAACGGACAGGTAGAACGGATAATGTCCGTACTCACCAATTGTTTTACTGTGGCCGAAAATCATGAAAAGAGATCTTGGAAATCTGTTTTGGGTGAAGTTCAACTAGCTTTGAATTGCACTATATCTAAAAACACAGGAAAGAGTCCATTTCAGTTGCTAATGGGTTGTAACAAATGTCCACCTAAGTTAAACTATCTCGGTATTAATTTGAATGTTCATAATGAACAAGACCTGATGGAAATAAGACAGGAAGCTAAAGGTAGGATGGACGAGCAAGCGACGAAGGATAAGATACGTTATGATGCTAACAAAGCCAAGATTCGTCCTTTCGTTATAGGCGATTTAGTTTTAGTCCAGAGAAATCCACGAATAATTAATAAATTAAGTGAAAAATTTAGTGGACCCTGTAAAGTAACTAAAATTTGTCCAAATGAACGTTATATGGTCGAGCCAATATCTGGAGGACGTGGTCAGTACGTTTGTCATGAACGATTACGCAGATATCCAGCTTGCCTACCAGCACTGTCTGAATATCTGGATTCTGTAGAATCTCAAGAAATAGATGATTAGTTTTATTACATCGAATCATGGTAGCAATCTTTGTAAACGTTGATGTGTCGATTAGTAAGGCACATTTAACTCCAAAATAATTGTTCCATGATTTATAGAAATAGTGAATAGTTTCATTTTGGGTTTGGTTTCGATGAAATGTTTATTTGTTACTTTATTTGATTATAAAGTCCAGTTAATAAATGGCATGTAATTGTTACTGTTTGTTTGAATGGTTGTTTTTTTCATTCTGTTGGAGGACTGAACCCTTTAGCGTGATGAAACACTGAAAGCTTTAACGCTTTGCTGTTGGATTATGCTGAAAGCTTTAACCCTTTGCTGTTGGATTATGCTGAAAGCTTTAACGCTTTGATGTCAAGTTATGCTGAAAGCTTCAACGCTTTGCTGTCTAGTTATGCTGAAAGCTTCAACGCTTTGCTTTTCGGTTATGCTGAAAGCTTTAACGCTTTGCTGATAAGATTATGCTGAAAGCTTTAACGCTTTACTATCAGGTTATGCTGAAAGCTTTAACGCTTTGCTGTTTGGCTATGCTGAAAGTTTTAACGCTTTTCTGGTTAGATTATTCTGAAAGCTTTAACGCTTTGCTGTAAGGATTATGCTGAAAGCTTAAACGCTTTGCTGGTTACATTGTGCTGAAAGCTTTAACGCTTTGCCGTTCGGATTATGCTGAAAGCTTTAACGCTTTGCTAAGAGGTCATGTTGAAGGTTTCAACGTTTTGCTGTGAAGTTTTGGCCTTGTGAAAATAATGCGTTACCAATGCTGAAAATCCAAACACTTTGTGTTACGTTGGTACTTACGACTAATGAACCTTTCAACGCGAGAGCGCGTTGGTTGCCAGAATGGCCGTGTAAGGGAATTATATTGAGTAAAACCTATTATATTGAGTAAAACCTCATTATGACATTGATGACTGTTATAGGCTGGTTTGTCGAGAATTGAGTTGTCAATGTGAAACGTCATGTCTTTCTGTCAGTAGAACGCTTGATCGAGTGAAATGTTGATATTCTCTTTGTGATCGAGGAATAAATAGTTTCTCAAAGAGCGTTATAATCTTACGAAAACTTTCTCTCGAGACGGCGGCTGCGCCGGGTGTGCGCACTGATTGAAAATTACTATTATGGCGGATCTCAACGAAGATGAGATTCTAAATCCGTCTGAATCTGCGACATATATATAGCATCTCATCTTTTATTTTATAACCTTAATATTTTAATGCACACTAATAAAAAGAAAATCCGTTTTCGTTTCACATAAAACGATTACTCTAGCGTAGGTGAAGCAGGGAGCAAAGTTCTGTATATGTACGAAGCAAACTTAGCACTCACAATAAATTAGAAGTTCCCTTCAAACAGAGAATGGATTAAAACTAGTTTGTAAAGTGCTGGCCCTCGGAGCGTGGAAACTTTCAATTTTTATGACAAACTCAATTAGGACGAGATTTATAACTGTATTCGACAATTTGCTTTTTATTAGAGCAAGCAGAAAGGGCTAGCTGCCTTTGTAAAGTTTTCTCTGTAATCTGTAAATGCTCTTCGAATTAGTAGAACAGTTTTTGATTTATTTACATAATTTCGACATTTCCTGTAAGAAATTATTATAGCATTAAATTGTACGACTATTTCATGATGATTTTTACTTCAAACTTACAGAACAACAGAGACATCTAGCGATATCTAGACACGCGGTAGCGTGTCAAGCCAAGTTCAAGCAAAGGAACTGGCTAGCCAGCGCCGAGTGTAATATTACACGAACCACTTGGTGCCACTTTTCACCATTCTATAACTCAAAACCTATTTAACGTAAACACATAAAACTTCGTGTGTTTAATTATATCCATAAGGACATTTCGAAGCCCAAATTTCATGAAGCTAGCTCAAACGATTATAGAGATATGACGGTCGAAAAGTTGTAAATATTAAGACTGACTGACTGACATATACCTGACCTGACATATACTGACCTAACCTACTTCCAGATGACCTAGAAGGATGAAATTTGGAATCCAGCTCGGTAATTATGTGTAACCGTAGGAAAAATCTAAAAATAAAAAAAAAAAAAAATAGGGGGGGTCCCTATACAAAAAAAAGTATATTTTTCATGGTAGCGTTGTAACCGTTACAAGCAAATATTTGAAACTATCCCAATATATGTATTATTATATTTGCTATATAAAAATAAAGTTAAGTGAAAAAAATGTGGTGACCCCATACAAAATACTTGAAATACGCGCTAAACAACCGACCAACTGTGTGTCGTCAGCGGCGCGCGACAACACATAACTTAATACCTGCCTAGTTTTCTTTACAAAAAGTAATGATATCCCACCAAAAACATAAATGTAAAAAGGGGAGCCAAGTTCAATACAAAAATTATACTTTGCTGTGGGCTTCGCCGCAAAAAGAATGGAGATCTAAATGAGTGCCAAGTTTAATGCAAAATCCAAATATTTATTTATAGGAACAAAATAACATTATGAACAAGTATGAAACTATATTTCTTTGCTTTATTGGATACCTATAACAGTTGCTGTTATTTAAGAATGATAGGTATTAAAGTAGGTTAGATTTGACTTGGCCAGTTTTTATCAGAATTAAATATATAATATATATGTAGAATAACTTTATAAAATTACTGATGTACACACACCTCTGACTTTTCGAAGTTATGTGTGTATTATTTATCAATTATCGTTCGCTTTAACGGTGAAGGAAAACATCGTGAGGAAACCTGCATACCTAACAAGTTCCTTATAAGAATTTCGAGGGTATGTGAAGTCTACCAACCCGCACTAGGCTAGCGCGGTAGACTTATGCCCTAAACCCCTCTCAGTAGTAGAGGTGGCCCGTGCTCGGCAGTGGGCAGCATATAATACAGGGCTGGTATTATAACTACCAGCTAACTCCATCGAGCGCGAATTGTGTTACAAACTATGCAACATATTCTATCTATCCAACATACCCACACATTGTAGCGATTCGCAACTTAGCTTACATTTTAAAATCAAGAACTACAGACCGATAACGTCACGACACCAAATCCCATTTGAGATAGAAATCTCGCGACATCGGTGGACAATAAAATTGTTCCATCATATCTGAAAGTTTGCCCCATAATGAAGCGTATGGGGCGAATGGTTTACGACAGTCGTCGGCGAATCTTTATTGGTACCGGACCAATTTAGATAAAAGGAAAGAGCTTCGCCCTGGAACACCAGAGATAGCAGTTAACTATCGCCAAGTTAGCGGTAGTTAATCCGCTCGGTCGCAGATAGCTCAACAGTCGAAAGCGATAAATCCAGGGCGGTAATACGTGAAAACTATTAGGTCTAGGTAATTTATATGGGACAAAAAATGAAGGCCGCGCCGGCTTACTTTTCACTGTTCAACTGGGTCAGGCTGGAAACTTCGGGCATTACCTAATACGCCCAATGAATCAGGTTATGTGAAGCGAAACAGTCTACAACTCTTTTGTAAGCTATTAAACCCCTATTCATATTCGCTATGTTTTGAAAATTGTAGTCCAGTGTTATAGGTAATATCATCACAATAATCGGTACTTTTAATAATTATAACAGATATAATAAATGATATACCTTCTCTGACAAATATACATTTGAATAACAAAAATCCGATCCAAATCGTATCAGTAATTTTTGAGAAAATCGGATCACACATACGGATCGAATATAGAATCTACTTTTTGTTGAAGTCGGTTATTAATCTTTCACTTGAACTCTCTTTAGCAATCCATTAGCTAATTATGTGTTCTTACCAACCCACATTCCTGTCAAAATATGACATTTTAATAACCGTGACCTCAAATAATTTAATTATTAAAATATTATTAGATAAAAGTTCCTTTGCCATAAATTACAAAGAAGTAAAACAGTTCATTATCACTCGCTCAAATCGCTAGATTCTACATTAAAGCAATTAGTGAGAGTGTTAAAAGATTATGAACGTAATAAATGTATGAACATAAAATCAGTATGGCGTACTTTTACTGGTGCGGCTCGTGTCCGCTCAGCAAGACATCTTAATTCACTTAATTGATTCGTCTGATTGCGGTAAAAGGGTCTAATCATAATGGATACCGTTGGCTATCCCAGAGCATAACCACGGGTTTAAAACTCACGAAATGCCAAAAGAAAAGCTAACGAAAGAGTATTTTATAATCGAAAACAAGCACTCGACGGCGTAAAAGTGAGTTTTGTGATCGTAGTATGTTCAAAGCTGAACCCATTCATTCCGCTGTCGGCGGCCGACGCAGACTGTCGTCTGGGGGAAGTTTATGCTGGAATTTTCGAGAAAATTTCGAGAATGTCTGTGACCTACAACATTTTAGATGTTAAACTTTTATACGCAAAATATCTGCTATGAGCAAACACTTACTACAAGACCTACCTGCTTATTTACAAACTAAAAGCAAAAGATTAATAATGTGTTCTCAAAAAAAAATTTTATATTTCATTATAACAGTATTTATATATTATTAAATTATCACTTCAAATGAATTTCTTTAACAACGTCCGTTAATTTAGTTGTCATATACCTTAAAAACACAAACAAATTAGGTGCTATCATAGAATACAAAATTTTATAAACTTAAATAACTAGACATTCACTTTCATCGATCGTAATCCGACGAGATCTTAAAGTGGACTTAGCCAAATCGGCGTCTCCCTTTCTTAGCTTGTTATCTCGTATCCTAAAAGTTTAAAACGTAGGAGCTATCGAAACGGGAACTTATTAACTCGATGTGATCGCCCCTGTGGAAACTCCACGTTAAAATGTTACAGGAAGAAAAACTTTCGAAAACTTCAAAAGAAACTGAGTAGTTTAGAAAGAACGCTAAATAGGATTCGTATTTAGTGCAAAGCTTTGGCCACGCATTCTTGACATTAAATTACTTTGAAAATAATCGTTTTACAATTCAGAGACAATAGTACTGTTATACTTAAGAAGCCGAAAAATACACACACACACACACTCACGATTTTTATCCTCGAAGGGGTAGGCAGAGGCGCAACTAATGCACCCACTTTTCCCCGTGCGTATACCGTCCCATGATGTGATAGGGGGCAAGCCTATCGCCATATCGGGCACAAATTCCACACTCCCTATGATACTGAATAGAAAACTCCAATATCACTTTGCCTGATCCGGGGATCGAACCCGGGACCTCAGCATTGCAATCGTACCGCAATACAACTACGGCACCGAGGCAGTATGCCGAAAAATAAATTTATTAATAAACTTATGAAATACCTAGCCTGTACAACAATGCCCTTCGCATTTGGCAAAATTAATAAATTCTATTAAATACATTACTCGGAGAGAAACACTGCGGGTATAAATTTAGATTTTTCCTTAACTAAATGTGATATTGGTACTATTTATACATCAATTCAATACCATTCTTGTACTGTGTATACAAATATTGTCTCTATGTAGAACTCGTATATGTAGAGCAGACATCTTCTACTATTTTTAACCGACTTAAAAAGGAGGTTCTGTATTCGATCCGTATGTATGTATGTATGTTTGTATGTATGTAAATTTGTATGGCCGCGAGTTTCTCAAAAACTACTGATCCGATTTGGATGTAGTTTTCGATACATAAACATCGCATTTATTAGTTTATTCAACATGAATTGGAATATTAATATCGGACACTATTTGTACAATCGCTCGATAAACATCTATTGGTGTCTTTCCACCTACATTGAAAGTTGTAACTCAAAATATGCTAACTCTTTATTGTAGATAAAGGGGAAATACGTGTACGATTTTTATTCCTCTCCACGTATTTTATGCTATCAGTTTTTATTCCAGTCATCTACTCATATAAAAGTTAAAACTGTACGATCAAACTTAAATTGGACAAATTTATGGTTGACAGTAAATTCGATGAGAAAAATAACATTCGTGTTACACGGTTATTTTATATTTTTCGTCATTTTTAAACTTGTTTTATTATGGTGTTTAACTAACGAAGTTTCTTTGCGAATTTTTACTAGTTTTTATATTGTTTGAATTTGGAATACCGATTCGAAAACGCATCTGATTTTTCTTTTTCATGTCCGGGTTGGAGTATACAAACGTACCCGGCATTTCGATGCTCAAGAAGGATGTTTATGTTAACAAAATTAGTTTTATTTCATGCAAGCAGTAAAAGATTTTTTCGAGATCCGGGCTTATATCCTATACGTTAATAGTTTAGGAGCACTTAAAGATTTCCGCGGTACTGGAGCCACCAGATCATTTGCATACATTGCGATCGGCCGTCTAACGTGATGGTCGTTCGTCGAGATATAAATAGGTGTGAGCTCTCGCGGATGCGGCATGCGATATGCGTAAAATCTGCACTACCTATTATTTAAATGTGTATTGTTTTTATTTATAAATATCAGTTGCTATTTACTTACAAACATTTGTATTACTAGATAGAATTTTGAATGTTTGATCCATTCCATACCAGCCCTGTATATACTGCCCACTGCTGAGCACGGGCCTCCTATACAACTGAGAGGGTTAAGGCCTTAATCCACCACGCTGGCCTAATGCGGGTTGGCGGACTTCACATTACCTTCGATATTCCGAAAACTTCTCAGATATGCAGGTTTCCTCACGATATTTTCATTTACCGTTAAAGCAAGCGATAATTCATAAACAATACACACATAACTTTTTAGAAAAGTCAGAGGTGTGTGCCCTTGGGTTTTGAACCTGCGGACATTCGTCTCGGCAGTCCGTTCTACTCCCAACTAGAATATCGCCACTCATACTAGGCTGTCGCCGCTCATGTTGTTGTCATAATTTTTGATACACTGGCCATTTTTTGTTTAAGGCCAATAATAATAATTATGATTAGACTCTTCATAATCTAAAGTCTAAACCACTTTAAACCCCATTTTTTTTTTGTATGGCCATCTTCGGCTCATTAGGGACGGCTGCGGGCTTCCTCCGACTCACGTCTAAGTTGTCGTCCGCAACCGCCCCTGCGCGTACCGCTGTTGCGGTCCTTCTCCTGTTGTTGCGGGGGCTCAGAAGCCCCCGTACACCGAAGGACGCCCTTGGCGTCCGAGGCAGCGTGAGACACGCTGCCGTCCATCACGGGGGCTTTAAACCCCATGCATTTTGTGATTTTTAATCCAATTTTCATTATTTCATTCTTTCTATTCCATTTGAATGTCTTTACTGGTATTGCAAAAAACCGGCGAATATAAAATGTTAAAATAAAATATATTACATATTAATCAATAATTTTACGAGACCGTGAACTTCTAACGTCAAAAATTTGTTATCAAGACCAAATTACCGGTTAAAATTTTATTAAATTTATGTAAAAATCAATGTCGTCTATATTGAAGGTTACATAAATTATAAATAAATTGTTACAATATAGATAGAATAGAGATCTAATAGACCGTGGGCCAGTGCAAAATTTCGTCAGTCATTTTCTCCCGAACGATAATTGGTGAGACGCATCAGAGACGTGTATCATAAAGTCTCGTGAACGTCAGCTTCGGCTCCGTGGGTGCCATGAGCGGTGGTAGCCTCCCAAACATGTTGAAAAAAAAAATATTTTCAGTCATTTTCTCCCAACTCATTTTTATTTTAAATTGTAGTTAACCCAATACCTTGATGAAAAAAAATAATCAGCTGACTGTAGCTCGGGGCATTATGCGTCAGCTGGTCGATCAAACATGAAATTTTTTTTTCTAATTTCAGTGATTTCCTCTCAGCTAAAAATTTACCTGATGATAGTTTATACGCACATATGAATAAATATATATGTCAGCTGGCTGTATGCCGGGGCAAAACTCGTCAGCCGATGCCTTGAAAATTATAACGCAGGTGTTAGGCGAGTGCTTCTATAAAATAAAATAAAATACTTTATTCATCACGTAGGCGAACATAGTTGCACTTATGATAAGTCGAGACATATTTAATAATAATTATTAGTCACTTATATAACTACAGACATTTTTATTAGGAGTAAAATAAATGATGAAAAATAAAAAGTAAAAAGTAAGAAGCCAGCTCGGGCTGGCAAGAAAAGCAATATGAGACAAGAGATAATTAACAAAAAAAAATATATAATAATAGTAATAATAATGGGAGGAACGCGTCGCGATCCTCACCGGTGAGGACACTACAGGCCCTAGCCTAGCTAACCTACCAGCCTTTCACTAGCTACCTAAGCGATGACTACCCGAAGAAGAAAGGCAGAAAGAAACTCCGGGCTTACTTTTTTGTCATCATTTTTCCATCATTCTATTACATATTTAAATGCATTAGCTGACAATGTTACCCTCGAATTACTGATAGCAGATTATTTTTATTAATTACAGCATTATATTAACAATCAGCTTATACATTTTCATCTGACAGAAAATGATGTATCCTGTTTTTTTCGGCATAACGCTCCGATATGAATATCCCGATGAAATTAATATTTCATATAATTTCTTCCTAACCGATTTCGTCCACGGCGGTCATCTCAACGGAGATAAGCCAGGTACGCAGGAGATATTATAGTGCACAAGTGTGTGCGCAATACACAGGTGCACTCACTATTCCTTTACTCTCATAGTCCAGTGAGACGGCAATCCGACACGACTGGAGAGAGATCAGGCGCAAGACCAATGACTTTACGTACCTTCAGAGGCATAGGGGTGTCACCGCCAACTTCCTAGCTCCGAGGTGCGACTGAGTATTTTTTAAGATAGAAAAACCCAGTCAAAATCTTTTGGCTCGACCGAGGTTCCAACCCAGGCCCTCAGCGCCTTGATTATATTGTATTAATTATGCACAATAATATATATATTTATTTTATGTTGTACAATGAATGATGATGATAAAAATATTATAGCAGACAGCTCTGACAGCGACTCTCACAGTGAATCAGAAAGAGATGAGAGTGACACAAGCCAAAGCGAGAACGAAAATAATTAAATTACATTGTTATTTTTAATTACTTTTTTTATAACTAATATCATTTATAGAGTAGACAATAATAAAATATAAATTGATTAATTTACTTATTTTAAATTTTATTCAGTTATTTAATTATATACCAATTAGTTGTAAAGTATTTACACAGAGTTACGGAATTTCACTGCCTCTGTGGCGTAACCGTTACAAGTACAATTAAAGCGCGCTGAGGGCCTGGGTTGGAACCTCGGTCGAGCCAAAAGATTTTGACTGGGTTTTTCTATCTTAAAAAATACTCAGTCGCACCTCGGAGCCAGGAAGTTGGCGGTGACACCCCTATGCCTCTGAAGGTACGTAAAGTCATTGGTCTTGCGCCTGATCTCTCTCCAGTCGTGTCGGATTGCCGTCTCACTGGACTATGAGAGTGAAGGAATAGTGAGTGCACCTGTGTATTGCGCACACACTTGTGCACTATAATATCTCCTGCGTACCTGGCTGATCTCCGTTGAGATGACCGCCGTGGACGAAATCGGTTAGGAAGAAATTATATGAAATATTAATTTCATCGGGAAAATACCATATCGGAGCGTTATGCCGAAAAAAACAGGATACATCATTTTCTGTCAGATGAAAATGTATAAGCTGATTGTTAATATAATGCTGTAATTAATAAAAATAATCTGCTATCAGTAAGTCGAGGGTAACATTGTCAGCTAATGCATTTAAATATGTAATAGAAGCACTCGCCTAACACCTGCGTTATAATTTTCAAGGCATCGGCTGACGAGTTTTGCCCCGGCATACAGCCAGCTGACATATATATTTATTCATATGTGCGTATAAACTATCATCAGGTAAATTTTTAGCTGAGAGGAAATCACTGAAATTAGAAAAAAAAATTTCATGTTTGATCGACCAGCTGACGCATAATGCCCCGAGCTACAGTCAGCTGATTATTTTTTTTCATCAAGGTATTGGGTTAACTACAATTTAAAATAAAAATGAGTTGGGAGAAAATGACTGAAAATATTTTTTTTTTCAACATGTTTGGGAGGCTACCACCGCTCATGGCACCCACGGAGCCGAAGCTGACGTTCACGAGACTTTATGATACACGTCTCTGATGCGTCTCACCAATTATCGCTTGAGAGAAACTTGGTCATCGAAATCTGTCACTGGCCCACGGACCATAAAGTTAGTTTTTACTTATTAAAAATTCACAAAATGTTGAAGCATTAATTTTAATATGAGCTAAAAACAAGATATATTTATTAAAACACTATTTGGCGTTTAGAGGGATGTAATAAAACTTATAATCGATACTAATATTATGAAGAGGAAGGATTTGATTGCTTGTTTGTTTGAATTGAATAGGCTTCGAAACTGCTGGACCGATTTGCAAAATTCTTTCACCAATATAAAGCTACATTATCAGCAAGTCACATATTACTTTTTATCCCGCTGAACTATAAAGCGAGACTTTTATCCCGGAAAAACTCATTCACGTGGGCGGTGCCGTGAGTAAAAACGTAGTTATTTTTTTAGTTCTTCGACTTAGTTTTGATTGGCTTCCGATCTATATCCAATGACTTATCCATGACACACCGTTATGACATTTACGTTCAATGCAAATAGGGGCTGGTAGCGGCGTGCATGTTGCATGATCATGCATTCGTAACCATGTCTTCATGTTAATTGTGGACATTATCCACATTCGCCGGTCGATTCAACAAAACTAGCTCGACCTTAATGACAATTATTTAAAGTAAATTCGATTCCAAATTCAAATTCTTAAATGTCTAATGGTGAACTTTAGTGATGCGCACTGTATTAATATGAATAAAAAACTTTGAACTTTAAATAATAATTCTTAGACTTTATAAATACTTAGACTTTATGCTGTGTTACTGATTTTAGCAAGTCCAATTGAAAGCCATGCATTCATATTTAAGCACTAAATAAAAAATCACGGCATATTGCATAAAATATTCTTTATCAAACTCTAAAGGATTCGTACAATATGCAGGTAGTAATAAAAACGTCAAGTCCCTATCAATTTATCATTTTAAATACCCATACGATATTATTATATGCCATTTGGTTTAATAGATACTTGATTGAACGAGCTGGATTGTAATAAAAACGCTGTTTAGTTGCATATTAATGGTTTTGAGTTAAAATACAGTAGCAGTACGTAACCGGATTAAGAGCTCCTACACACGGTTAATACAAAAAAATGAAGGTAATTTATTTTAATTTTCAAGGTTAGTAACACCATGATCGCTTCTATCATTATGTTTGTTTAAATTAACGTCTTCAATAAGACTGTAAGTATTGATAACATTTCATGGGAATAGTTACGACAAGTTTTATCGAAATATGTGGAGTAAAATTAAATTTATAATTTCAATACTTTTTGTCATGCTGCAACCATCATAGAACCATCAATACTTTTGTTTCTTACATATGTCCTTAGATGGTAAAGGATGTAATAGCACACACACCTCTGCCTTAGACTAACACCTCTGCCTACCCCTAAGAGAAGATTCATGCTATGTATGTAATATTTTTGTTATATGGTAACTGCATATATCACATTTAAAAATTTTAAGCTGCACCATGTGCAATCGTCTTAAAAACTGAACGACCTTGACTCCGCCGCACAAGACCGCAAAAAATCTGCACCGCGTTCCCAACTCATTATCATATTTATAATCAGTTTGGAAGGTAAATTATGCGCCATTATCACCCGTACAACTGTAATCAAACTCGCTTCACTTTATTGTAAATCTTGTTTTTTGGGATATAAGGACGTTATGAGGTTTAACCATTCATTTATGATTCCAGATATTTTAAATAAAGAACGATTTTTAAATTCATTTATCGCTCTATTAAATAAGAAAAAAAATTATGTAATAATTTAAATTAACGATAAATGGAACATCTACATCACTAGATATAAAATAAAATAAAGTTATCAATACAGTACCTAACAGAACTCATATAATGCAATGCAATCAGCCCTGTATACTGCCCACTGCTGAGCACGGGCCTCCTCTACTACTGAGAAAGGTTAGGCCGTAGTCCACCACGTTGGCCTAGTGCGGGTTGGCAGGCTTCACATACCCTCGAAATGCTTATGGCGAATTCTCAGGTATGTAGGTTTCCTCGCGATGTTTTCCTCCACCGTTAGAGCGAACGATAATTCATATCAATATATAGCTTCGAAAAGTCAGACGTGTGTGCTTTGGATTTTGAACCTCCGGTCATGGTCTCGGCAGACCGTTCCATTCCGAACTAGGCTAACGTCTACTAATTAATAAAAATTATTGAACTCATAAATGTATGTTCTATTATAAGCATAATATTCCAGTAAAATCCGATTCAAACATCTTCACTAAATGGATTCTTATATTCCAGGTAATTCCTGGTGCCTTTATCAAAACTGAATAAAAAGCGGTTTATTATAATATGTCCGATTGTGTGTAAATGATCATGCACCTCCCACACTAGGAATTCAACTCACAAGAAACTATGACAAGTCGACATAGTTCTAAATGTCACCGATTTAATTGATTGTGGGCCGATCCGCTGTCATGTTCGCGATTAGATATAAAAAATATGAACTATACATAATCTTCTATGAAGATGTGTATTGGTTCAACACACACACACACACTCACGCTTTTTATTCCAGAAGAGGTAGGTAGAGGCGCAACTAGTGCACCTACTTTTCGCCGTGCGTATTCCGTCCCGTGATGTGATAGGGGGCGAGCCTATCGTCATATCGGGCACAAATACCAGACTACGGGCGGATACTGAATTTAAAACCTAATATCACTTTGTCCGACTCAGTAATCCAATTCGAGGCCTCAGCATTGCCGTCATACCGTAATACACCTACGCCACCAAGGCAGTAAAAAATTATATAATTATGTTATAAAATATTTATTTATTTTATTATTTTCTGCATCATAGTATCCAAAGACATAAGCCGTTGTTCTACAGAATAAAACGTATCATACCTAGGGCATCTTCTATCGGTCTAATTAAATTTAGTAATACTTTTTATAGTCCTATTTTCTTTAACAAACTAGTTCACTACATGTCACGTAAATTATTATAATTATTTCATTGTCACGAAGACTGGACACTTGCAGTTCAGTTATAACACTTTTGATCTAAGAGTATAACATAATTCTACAGAAAGAGGTAGGTAACTCTAAAAGCCGTCAACAATGGTTCTGAATAAGACCGCACGACTAACCACATGTACCAATTTGGCGAGGAAAAGCTACATTAAAACATACCTTCTTTTGATATAATGCTTTTGTTTAGTTAACATTTACACCACATACAATAGAAATATACCGGGTGGAAGGGAAACGCTCTCGGAAACGAATACAGGTGATAGTATTGGTGATTCCTGACGTGATGGAACTAAAAAAATCGCGATCGCATTGTTACAATTTTAGTAGGATTTTCTAAAATTTCTGTACAGCTTCACGTATGGATAGATAAATCAAACTATTATTCTGAAAAACATAGTAAAAAAGGTCAATACTTCAAAAAAATCGTAATGAAACACGTACATCAGCTGACGGGTTAACGGCCGCGGGCCGGTCCCGACGCAGCGCGACGGCCGCCCAGTTCTTTGTACGTTTTACATTGCGCGCGTATGAATTACGGAAATACTAAAATCGTAAGTATTATCGCTTAGCTTTGCAAATGAATATAGTTTTTCGTTAATGTTATGGTTCTTCTCTCTTACCGTTCCGGTATAGAGAGCGTTTCCCTTCCACCCGGTAATACTTATTTTCTATAAATATTTTCACTTTTATGTATTTCTTTCCTTGATGGCCTTAATATAACAGCAATATTGCATTACTAGGTGATTCTCGCGGCTCCGCCGGCGTGAAAAGTTTTTGCGGGATAAAAATATTTCCTCGGGATAAAACGTCGCCTATAGCACTTAGGTTAGGAGTAATGTAGCTTCCTATTAGTGAAAGAATATTCAAAATCGATTCTGTAGTTTCTGAGATTAGCGCGTTAAACCAAACAAAGTCTTTAACTTATATTAGTATGGATTTACAAATAAAACTGAATTCGTATGTCTAATAAGTCGAAAATAAATCAATTTATTATTATTTTAAGAGTATTTCCGTGAGAAAATTAGATGTATATTCCGTTGAAACATGTTTCAATACGTAGCCTTGTATTAGATGACCTTCTCCGCGCTCTAAAGGTCTCACCTTTGATTGAGACTGCATCAATATTACAATGAGAAACATTCATTATGTACAGATGACTCTACGTGGAATTCCTTTTACCACCTTTTATTAACTCAGAGCTGAGATGATTCTGGACTAACATTTAGGAATCTAGGCAGATTTAAATAATATACTAAGTAATATACATACTTACGGCCTGTATCCCCGAAGGGGTAGGCAGAGGCGCAAATAGTGTACCCACTTTTCACCCTGCGCATTACGTCCCATGATGTGATAGGGGGTGAGGTTTTCCAGACTGCGGGCTGATACTGAGTAGAAAAACCAAATATCACTTTGGACCGACCCAGGGATCGAATCCGAGCCCTCAGCATTGCAGTCGTACCGTAATACAAATACGCCACCGAGGCATGATGTGTTGGGGCGAGCCTATCGTCACATCAGGCACAAATTCCAGACTCTAGGCTGATAGGTACTGATTAAAAAAACCCAATATCATTCTGCCCGACCCGGGGATCGAACCTGAGACCTCAGCATTGCAGTCGTACCATAATACAACTACGCCACCGAGGCGGTCAAATTGATTCATATTATTAACCATTTTAGAGGCGTTTCAATATGCATTTAACTTATACTTTATAGTACATAATTTATAAAAATGTCGGTCATTGACATGAAGATTAACGTAAAGAGCCAAGGTTGAGGTGACATTGCAAAGTGCGCGGGCGACGTCGAACCGATGAACACACACTTGTACAAAATCACACAGCCATGCTCTGATATAGTGTACACACAGTAAATCACAAGGAACAATTTCAGTCAGCCAAAACTAAATCTAGTGTTTTATTAATAAACATACTATTGTGGGCATGTATTAGTAGATAATCCAAAACACACATTTTTACTAAACCATATTTAGACTGCTTAATTAAACGCAATTCATTTAAAGAACTAACTAATTAAACATCTACGCCATATTTTTTTACTTTAATTGACTAAGATAACACACGGATGATATTCATGTTTGACATTTGTAGAAAAAACGTGTTCCGTTGACCTTAATCTTGGCAACGCTTTGCACAGATGCTACTAAATAATTAATCCAATCGTTAAAGCGTAATACTCGTGTAATACACTCGACCTTCATTGTTTACGATGCTACCTACAACGTTGCCAAAATTACACCTAAAATGAATAAAAATAACTATTCGGAATGGACCAATATTAAAGTAAAAATATATCTGGAAATTTAGAATATATCCACCGAAACAGCTAATTCATATTATAATTCGTAATACCTACTGATGGTTATGCATTTGTACGGAGAAATATATAAAAATATTTCTAGAATAACCGGTACCTAGTGAGCAACTCTGCATCCGCATCCATGAATTTGCCAGGATCCTTCGGGACCTACCCACATGAGCTGAAAGGCCATTATGAAGTTTGTAACTGATATAGGAAATTAGGAATAAGTCATCGTCATTACCAGCCACATGAAGTCTAAAAAATTCCATACGGCCCTCGAAAAGCGGCCTGCATCCAACGCGTTGCTATGACCTTTTACAAAGTCATCAAGAATCAGTCGCTCTGGTACAAAGTGGGTCAGATTGATGTAAAAATCTGTCATAACCAAGACATTTCAAAAACTTGATAGCAGGAAGGAGTTTAACGTGTAAAGCGTGTCACTATACATTCAATTCGTTTAAACTTCCGAAATTATTTATATAAAAACGGATCGTTATCTAAAGTCAAGGACGTTTATATTATTATTTCGTTCGTCACGACATTGAGACAACAACCTGCATTTGTAATTATCTTCAAGGTTACATTCGATCATGGAGGTAGGTGAACCGTGTCGTTGTCAGCTCTGTCACTTGAAGATGGACCGCTGAGCTATTGTTTCTTATGTCATCTTAATGGGCTTGAAATTCGACAGTTCCAACAGAGGTCCAAACACCCGACCTCCCCTATCTTGATCCCTATTTTTAAGGTTGGTAGCACGTTTTTCTTCTAGTGTTGCTCATAGGCGGTAGAGTTTACTTAGCACTAGCTTTTGTTCGCGGCTTAGCCCGCACGACACAAATTTTCGTGGATAAAAGGCCCGCTATAAATTTTCCCGGGATAAAAAGTAGCCTTCCTAGGGTTTCGAATTATCTCCATAACAAATTTCATCTATATGTTCGGTAGATTTTGAGTTCATCGCGTACAAACTTCGCCACTGCTTTTTACCTCATTAGGGCTTGAATTTTGCAAATTCACGTCTTAGTGAGCACCTACGTCCTGAAAGGAACCCCTTGCAGAATTTGAGACTCCTAGCAATAGTAGTTTTTGAGATTTCGTGATGAGTGAGTGAGTGACCTTTCACGTTTTATATACATAGATTAGGGGACTAGTTTCCTCGTTTGCTTGTCTACCGAAAGCCTATCAACAATTTTAGTGACGGCCATGTGACATTATCAAGCAAAACCTTTAAAAATTACAGGGATTAAAACGGCAAATGGATGCAAATCATTGCTCATGAGC
This sequence comes from Lapara coniferarum, assembly GCA_949316025.1. Lineage (NCBI taxonomy): Eukaryota > Metazoa > Arthropoda > Insecta > Lepidoptera > Sphingidae > Lapara > Lapara coniferarum. The sequence goes on along the minus strand of OX438925.1, from coordinate 14,512,086 downwards.
TCCACTACTAAGAGTTCAACAATGTTCTTAGTCATCCGTAAAGCTTCATTTGTTGCTACGTCCACATAAAAGATTACTAATTCCAGATTTACAACATCAATTAATAGATTATACAATATGTACGGAATTGAATATATAATAAACCACTTGTTTAATTTCTCGAGGAACGTTTTACAAATAAACATGACACTCAGCTGAGAATTATTTATTTTCTAATGTACCTAGTCGTAATCGTTACTCTTAAAATATTTTGTTCACGGGCAACAGTACAAAGATGTACTATCATAATTAAGGAAAATAAATTTTTGTTTTCGTATGGCAGCAAATTGTGCAGTTTTTTAAAGTTTTCGAATAAATGTTTTCACATATCTATTTATCCCTTACCATCTAGTGGAAGTCCTTGTTATTCGTATAAAGGGTCATCAATGCATATATATTATATTTTATTCAATAAAAAATAGCTCCAATTATGCATTGCTAATAGACTTTCTTAAGGGCACTTCTAAGTCGTCGAATGAAATTACTCGTATGATTCAGGTCTATTCGGACTGTTCCATAAAATGATGAACCCTAAACCAAGATATATTGAAATCGGACCACTTGGCGACCTTTATTTACCTAACAAAGAAGGAATCAAGGAAATACGCTCACAATTTTCAGAGTAATCATTGTACATAAATATAAAAAAAAATACAAACACACGAATTGAGAAACTCCTCCTTTTTTGAAAGTCGGTTAAAAAAACATTTTAACACGGGCAAAGCCGTGGGCAAAAGCTAGTTTCTTTATATATTCTTTATGTAACTGTCCTTGTGACGTAGCTGTATTACGCTACGATTGCAATGCTAAGATCTCGGGTTCGATCCCCGGGTCGAGCAATGTGATATTGGATTTTTCTATTCAGTATCAGCCCGGAGTCTAGAATTTGTGCCCAATACGGTGATAGGCTCGCCCCCTATCACATTATGGGACGGAATACGCACGGCGAAAAATACGTGCATTAGTTGCACCTCTGCCTACCCCTTCGGGGATAAAAGGCGTAAGTGTGTGTGTGTCTTTATGTAACTCCGAATTTTTAATTTATTCTTCAATCTTTAAAGACTTACTTTTTAGCAGCAGAGCTCAGATGCCTTAGTTAATAATTAGCTTTAGAGTTACCATCAAGTGCCGGATGATTGACATGAAGTTTTCTTTACCGTTCTGTAATAGTTCTCACGTAAACCTCGTTACGCCTTAATGATAAGGAACTTAGGAGCTGAAATTACAGATATCCCAGTTAATGATTAACATTAGTATTGCTGTCATCAGCATCCTTCCACGAAGCATTACCGTAATAGTACGTCTTGTAAAGATCAAATTGAAAACGGTATTCCTAAGTATACATTTCGAAGCTTGTTTTCCCCATTCCCTTCTTCCAATAAAATCTAAATCACATTTTTCGCAGTCGGTTAAACATTTGCCATTAAAACATATTAGGTAATTTTACGGTTAACATTACCATAAAATAACGCGCAATAAAAGTTAAACAGGAAATATCCTGATTACATTCACAGTACAGCATCTAAAAATGGCTGAGACGTATATGTAAATAGAAATTTTATTACAAATTATTATGTAAATGTGCGTTTTATTACACTACATTTATGTTTTAGCTTTACGCCTATCGAAAGCCAAGGTTTATACCTTTGCTTTCGATAGGAATAGATACATGTAAATAGGAGAAAGAGTGGGAAATCATCATAAATTGTCGAGGGATAGTGTGACGCGTCATAAACGGGCTGTAGTGATCAAGGAGCGCTTGGAGACGCAGTTTTGAATCCTGGGCGCTGTAGTCGTGATCCTGGGACATCAAAGGCTTTGTTTTATAGCCTCCACCGCATAATGTTGGTGCTAATGTATACGGATGCGAGGCGAAGTGCGTCTCAAACCACATTTCACTTAATGGCGAATTCTATAATAATAGATCGACTTTATACAACGTATCTGTGAAGTACATTACACGCGAAAGAAATTGCCAGAAATTTCATGAAACTGATAGAATTGATCGAAACAAACTTATCAGCATTTGACATCGTTTAAGATATTATCGTCAATCAAAACGCGATTACATAATTTTTGTTCCTATAAACGTTTATCAATTCATAAACCACAATTTGCCAAACATATTTATTTATTTATTTATTGATTAAGGATTGCTTACGAAGTTTACAACAATTCTTTAAAAGTGCACACTATCTATTTATAGATTTTTTCACTTACGTAATTGTAACTCTTATTATAAGCAATCACAGCATGAGCCACACTCTTTAAAAAATAGATAAAGCCTAAGTACTTAGTCTATCAATTGTACACTAACAGATAGCACTATTTCAGTATTTAAAAAAAAACTATTAGATGTAACATGTATGATGTAATATGTGTTTAATACATATTAATATTCATCGATCGCGTTATACAAAAAAGAGACCTTTGTCAATTATCAAGCACAAATTTAACTATAGTTAATTATAATAAGAACTAGACAGTCCTTAGTCGGTTAACCTTCGCCCTCAGATCACAAGGACAGACGCGACGTGACAATTCGTTATAAAAATGACGTATAACTATTAATAGGTACCGCAGGCCCTCTATAGGTTACGAGATAACGGTTTATCGTGCAATTGTTGACGATTTAACCATTGACCTTAGTAATCTCTGCTCGAACAAACATAAAACTCTCAATCGACGACTTTATCTACATTTATATAAGGCACTTTGTATATCTATAAATAAGAGTTTATTATGGTCACTATCAAATCGACATGCGTGGTTTAATGGAAAATTTGTAAATCGGATTGTTAATAGTGTACGTGCACTGTTGTGTTTCGATTTGAAGGACATGGTCAGTGTAATTATTGGACATTATGAGACTTAATATCTAGTGTCCTAGGGTGACGGGTGCAGTGGAATGCCACGTAGTACTATATAATTAAAAGGTCTGTATGGTATTGCTTTTTATGGGCGGTCGTATCGCTTATCATCAGGTGAGCGGCATGCGACTAATAGGGTATGCACACAACAGTGTATGCACACTTCTGCTTGGCGGTAGAAATAGACATTGCGGTGGTACCTACCCAGACGGACTCTTACATATGAGAGTCCTACCACCAGTAAATCTCTTCATTTCATCTCTTCATTTAGTAAGAATATATTTTTTATACGCCGCTAAGGTATTTAAAATAGTAACTTCATGTACCAATCTATCTAAATTTATGTATGTACCGTAATTATGTATGATTGTTATTATTGTCAATGAGCCAACCCTCTCAGTAATAGAGGAGGCCCATGCTCAGCAGTGGGCAGTATACATACATATAATACAGGGCTGGTAGTAGTAACAATGAGCCATCTCAATTACTGCACTGTTTTTATAACAAATTTCTGAAGGTTGCCTTAAATGTGACAAAAAATAAATTGTCCTACTAAAACCTTCTCAGGAAGTATGCATTTGAATAACGAAAACCCCATCCAAATCGGATGAGTAGTTTTTGAGAAAATTGCGGCCATACACACTTACAAATATACATACACATATATACATACATATATACGGGTCGAATGCGGAACCTCCTTTTTTGAAGTCGCTTAATAAGTAAATACTTTAGTATTATAAATTGAAAGAGCTTGAATACAAACTTACGACAGCCAGTTGAATTAAAAAATATCAAAATAATATAAATAGGGAGTTTATAGGACAACACTCGCTTTCGCGAGACGACTATTGCGCCGTTTGTTTACACCAGGCGATAGATTATCGCATAGCAAGAAACTGCCGGTCGTATGCGAAAAACTCTCCTTCTATAACTTCGACTTTAATCCAGGTTAGTAATATCAGCCTTGTATTATTTACTGCCCACTGTTTAGTACGAACCTCCTCTACTACCGAGAGAACATCAGCCTTATAATTCAGGTTATTGTTATAAAATGTGGGTGGTAGAATAACTATTATTAACACACTTATCGATTTAATATATAAAGTACGATTCTAAAAAATTTACAGTATATATTGCATGATCGTATTATATTATTAACGCCCGAATACTCAAACGCTACTCAAATATTTGGGATGGCCTTACGGATTTAAGCATTCGTTATTGGTGAAATTGGTATACTGAAACGTCACTTATCTCTTAACCTTAATTTTAAGGCGACTCAGTTTAAGGTCCGCTTATTGATTGAAATGGTATTCACAAACACTGCTTAAAGTAAGACGGCTATGTTAGGCCTCCAAATATGGCTATTAATCGAGATCAATTTGAGAGTGCTTCAGACTAGTCTCAAATATTTACCTTCAAATCTTTAATAATTTTATTGCGTAATAACTACTTATTATATTCTCTTTGGATTTAATAAATCGTTTTTTTCTTCATTATCATCATTGTCTGAAGAGGAGTGTGGTGTCAAAGGAAGAAATCGAGAGAAATTAAACGCTTTCGAAGAATACAAAAATGATAATTTATTGTTAATGTTTGACAAATAAACATATCATCTCTTATCTTAACTCATCGTAAAAGAAGATTCCAACTCAGCAAGGAAACAGTTCTTCATTTATGTTCTTTAAAATCGAGATTATATCCAGCCGAACACAAAAAGAAACCAAACAATCCAACCGATAGCCCAAGGTCATCGGGGTTATTTTTCACGGGAAACAACCAACGGTAGTACATCGTATTATGCGTAGGTAGTATGGCAGTTGAGTTAGCATAATTTGTAAATGTTTGTAAATATGCCTACTTCTGATGATAAAACTGAAATAAGAATTATAAATATTATTGTTGTTGACTTGTTTATCTTTTTTTCTAAAGCGGCTAATGTCAACCCTGACATACTGCCAAGTGGCATTATAATGCCAATATAAGCTCATCACATCAATGTTAAGAATATAATAATTAATAAACTATTTCTAATAATGAATATGCCATTCCTACATATTAAAAACCTAGGATGGTTTTTAAACGTACTTACCATTTTTACTATGTAGCATCTGCACATAGTACATAAAATACACACGAAAATTAAATATAATAGACATATTATAACATTGTAAATCATTTTCAAACTGCGCATTGTGTTATTCGATTTATTTATATTTAACATCTTAAAAATTATACTGCGTGAAACGACACATAAATATCAAATTTATTAAAATTGAAATCGAAAACAAACTTTTTATAATCTGTAGCAAAATGACTGCTCCTCGGCTGAGTTTTCCATCAAATCTTTTAAAGTGCGTTTGAGAATGCCATTTAAAATAAGAAGCCGGTTAAAATTAAGTAGGCCTCAGATAACTTGGTTGGTTGAGTAGCGTTTGAGTATTCGGGCGTAAACGTATTAGATTGAGGGTTTGTTTAACAGCTTTCAAGTAGATTTTGTTCGACACTAATCGTATTAAACCTTATAGAATTTAACCACATTTAACAGCTCATGGACTATAGTAGGAACCGATCTTATTAGCATTTATTTGGGAGCATTGCTTAAAGTGATTTTCGTATTTGGTCGGCTTTTACATTTATGTGAAGAGTAGCATACTCAAAAGTTGTGTAGGTAAACTAACAAGCCCTTAAAATTAAGCATCATTAACAAAAACCATACAAGGAAAAAGATTTTTTAGGTATTAATCGAATTGCCGCTTCCTGATTCGCTATGAAACCTATAGGTGAGTTTATAATGTCGTCATTCATTTAGCTCAACCGGTTTATCAGCCCTTTGAATGTCCACCGAAACCTTGGAATTTTTTAACGTAATCGACTACCGCGGTGCTTCCGCATGTTACGTGAGCATTGTTGGCAAATCTGTAAAAAATGTAGTGTTTTTATTAATGTAGATAGATATAATTTCTATCATAAATTATTTTTACCAAACATGCACAATAATTCTCAAAAACGTTATCCCGTTAGAACATTTATGTCTTTTGACAGGTATTCAAAAAACGAATAGCAATTATTGAGTATGATTATTTCTAGCAATAAATGATCTGTCTCAATTAGGCTTTATATGAGGTATTTAACAATTGGTCCAAATATTTGAAGCTACGATGCAAGTATCCAATAATCTCATATGGTTAGGCTGCAATCACGATATAATTAGGCATAGGTACTCATTCTCGTTAAAATTTAAACTCAACCCACACACTAAGGACTTAAGTGAATTCCTATAAGGCGAGTGATTTAATCCGATTTTGTAAATTTTCCGCGGCCCCATTATTCTCGGACCGGATCTTCCGGAAAATTGGATATAATTTTACCGGCCAATCTCTTTTTTTCTCTCGGTTGCAGAACACTGAAGGCAAATTGAATTTTTCGCCACGCCTCAGTGGACTAATTCGACTAATGCGTTTAGTACATGCACGTAGTCGCTTCGCGTATTTCTTGTTGCTTTTTTTGCAGACGTTTTAACTGAAGTCATGTTAAATTGGTATTTCTGGCTAGATAAAAAATTGTCTAACACGGTAATTAGAACAAAACAAAAAGTGAATTCATCACTACATAGTATAAAACAAAGTTGCTTTCCGCTGTCTGTCCCTTTGTATGCTTAGATCTTTAAAACTACACAACGGATTTTGATGCGGTTTTTTTAAATAGAGTGATTCAACGGGAAGGATTTTATGTATTTTTAGCCCGGAAAAACTTATTAACGCGGGCGAAGCCTCGGGCAAATGCAATTTTTTATAAATCCACAGGATTCGAATACCTTTTTATTTGTTTGAAATCGAAATTCATTAACCTTTATCGATATATGAGGTAATAATTTGACGGCTTAAAGACTTTGAGTTTGTTAAATGCTCTAAGCTTAAAGAGGGTAACTTTAAAAGTGGTATTTGCAAGAAGTTTGTATGGTTCAGCAAAAACGTGATAATAAATTAATTTGCGTCTTTATACTCCAACTCCATGACGGCATGACTGTTCCATTAATTAAACATCCTGAAGCTAAATAATGTACGTAATTATCAACCTTAGCAAAATTAATAGAGATAATAAATATTTGGTGATTGTATTAGCTAGTCATGCAGCATGATGACTATAAAATCACAATCCAAATATCAAACCTACTATATCCTACTTTATGTAATCCTACTAATTACATAACTAAAATACATGTCTACCGTTATTTATAGCTTAAATGTGTTTAATTATGAATAAAACCAACAAACAAAAGGAAAGACGATACAAAATGTGCCACTATTGTACAGGACAATTTGGTATAACATTTATTGCACAACTAATTTTTAGACACACTAAATTTTTTACTCGAAATGTGTTCCACGAAACACTTGAGCCACAAAAATAAGTTGAATATTTTATTGATAATTTATCAATTATTATAATACTGAATGCTATATCAGAATATATGTAAATAAACGCAGATATTTGTCACATTTCGTTATATTTAGCATAATTTGGTAATTATCTCAACACAAATTCCGACTATCCCCACTTGTAATTCAGAAAATCTTTAATTCGATCGGAAAATAACCAAGCCACAATCATCATCTTCATTCAATGTAAATTAAATACGGTGACTAATATGATCATGGAATGTAGGAAGAGATATATGTATATAATACTAATTACATAGTGATTTCATCGCGGTAATTTTTATTAGACCGTGGGTTAGGGCCAGTGCACACGACGTTGATAAGCTGACTAGCTTAAAACGCACGTTTGCGTCGCGTTTCAAAGGCACTCGCAATTTGAAAAAAGAATATCGCAAACTGTGCTATGATCCTACGTAGTTTTCCAGAAAAATTACCTTCATTTTTGTAACTGGTGGCCAGATTCCTGTTGTCGTATTGAAAAAGATACTAAAGCTTACTTTAGATAGATCAATTAATTATAATTGCTAACAACAATCGTTCGCAATTATTACACCTCGTCTGCTCAGACGAGGCGAGGCGTAATGGTCGGCCTGCATTGAATGAATTTTTGATAGATATTTGATAGATGATTGATATAAAAGACTATTATTATCATCAACAATTACTTACAATAATTGCTAGCAATGATTGATCAGTCTAAATTAAGCTTAAGCCTTTAGACTCGCTCGTGATATATTGTACCTTGATGGTAGTGTGTAGTCGGTATTTTGAACTGGCTAGGTAACCATCGTATACGTGGCTAAAAAGCTAGAGTAACGGTTCGTTACAACGTTTTGTGTTCCAGGGTCAACCAGTTTACATGATACTATACTAAAGCTTTATTTTATTCCATGCAAAACAATTATTTTTACAATTAATAGGATATTATTATGCTATGCATGTTTGCATGGACCCCCTCGGGTAAAAGCCTCCTCCAAAGATTTCCACCTTTCTTTGTCATTTGCAGTCTCCATCCATCCTCAAATGCTCGTGAACTAGTTTACATGAAGCAAAGCAGCATTCTGGCGACCATTGAGAGATTCATTTATTGCATTCCCTGTGTGACATAATATCGAACTGCCTATACTTACAAGAAAGTAAGGTACCTTACTTACAGTTAGATACTGCAGCATCTCTCACATATGGATAGAAAAGGGACGTTTCATGGAAGTTTATTACGTGAATTAATATTTCTCAAAGTACGTAAGTGTACGGAGTAAAATAGTTTATACGAAAAATTATTATGACTTTTCTGTCTTATTTGTCTTTTATTTTTGTTTTTCTTAATTGATTAAGGCCTAATTTCACCATGTTGTTAGTTACTTTAACAGCCTGTTAACCCTCTTAACAGGCAGGAGCGACTTAGTCGTAACAGACGACAAAGCTCCTTAAAATAAGATATAAAAAAAAACCCTCTTAACAGACTGTTAAGATTTTTTGAGTGTCCCACCATGCCTTAACAGGTGATTATCTTCCTTAGCTAGCCGATCTTTCATAGGACACCCGATAATTTCACATTGGTGTTAATTTTAATGCCCGATTAACTAAGGCCTGTTAAATAAGACATTCGTCAAATTGGACCTAAAACAAACAAACTTACCGTATTAAGACAAAAAAGATATGTGACAGAAAAAAACGTAATAATATTTCCTATAAACCACAGAGGTTTAAACTATTTCGCTACGTACACTTATTTTGAGACATACGTATAGCATTAAAAAAACCTGTACTGGGGCGCTACTTTTTCTTTTTCATTTGCAAGTTAATGTTTTCAATACCAGAAATAAGTTCCATATTCCACAACATGGCGAAGATTTTTTCCTACAATTTTTTTTCCTGATCATGCTACACGTGCAACATGCCAAAAAATACGATAATTGTTTCTAGTCTATAGATTTTATAGTGTCAAAATTTTCCTAGCTACCCAATATAAGACAGCATTACTATGAGTCAAGACTATGTGTGTGGTAAGTTTATTTACTACATATCCTAGAAAATTAGAAATGGTAACGTTGGAACACAAAACTAGCTAATAGTAGAATGATTGAACGTTTTCATAACCTTAGACCATGAACCGTTACACATGAAGCATGCGCACGTTTACATATTATATTAGCGATAACTTAACCTCTGACATCTAATCTACGATGAAAATTGTACTGAATATTTCCTTCTACGTAATAATTTACACGTGATTAAGATACGTAGTGAACATATAAGGGGAGCTTTAATAATACAAATGCTGTAATAACAGCCCTATCTTTGTTATCGGCTGTACGATTCCATTATAACCGAGCGACCACCTGTTCGGTTCCACGATGTGTCCGCAACGTCCTGCTGAACAGTACGGCGTTTGAAATACAAATAAAACTAAACTGGTTGAAAATGCCTCTGGTAATAAAAACATAAGTCTTTATTTACTCTATAAAGTTTATAAAGTATAAAGAATTAAGCAAATTGCAAAATAACTACAAAATACTGAGATTTAAGAGCTTCAAAATACAAAATATATCTTGATACGGAGATTACTCGGCCAAATTATAATGTATTTCTTTTTTAATATACTTCTGAGTATGTGAAGTAAGAATTTAGAATACTGATGTAAACGAGCGCGTCTCGCCATCAAACTTAAAAGTTTGGCGAGTATATTTATATTATAAGCATATGTTGTATTCTTTTAAATTAAATAAAAAAAAAACACAAATGTAATTTATTAACAATCTTCAAATACGTGATTCTAATTCACTTGATGATACCTGATACTAATAGTAATGCAAACAAATGCAATTCACCCAATCGATATTGCTCAGTGTCTTCTGTCGATATAGTCGATAAAAACGACGAGTCATTATACTTGAAGGGCGTGACTTGAATGAATATTACACCTACCAGTCTACATGCGACGCTTACATGATACAATTGGTCTTAACTTTTTGTCTTTTTTTTTGTTGTCAGGGGAAATATTTTTTTTTTATAGATAAGCGATAAATTGAAATAAACTTTAGTTAAAAAATCATTCATAATAACCCGCATTCAAGAAGGCACGGCAAAAACTTTTGCAGAGGTGTCCGGGGAAAAACCCATATTTCGCCCAAATGTCCGGGATTTTTGCCGTGTAAATCCGGCGTCGGCAATTTAAGTGATGGCAGCCCTACCTGTATGTATACTACGTTATTTCTTGGTTACTATACTACTGAAGGAGCGGCTTTTTGGCTTTGCCTCAACTTTTTAACGTGTCGACTAAAATTGACCTGTTGCTATAAGCAGCACAAAAAGACGTTTAAATTTTAAATAGCCCGCTTGATTCAACCGCCTAATCCTTGCATAGAGTGCTTTAGTAAAATAATATTAACCACATAATGTAGACGAATCATAATTTAATTGATTTGATGTATATAAAGATAATTACATACCTACATCATGTGTTAAATATAGCTAACCTTTACGTAAGTGGATTATATTAAATGGAATACTTTTGCCAAAAATCGACATACTGATCTCCGTGTACAAAGTAGACATGTCGAGAAACGTATTAAGGTTCACAATAACATGCTTACCGACATATTTTTCCATTCCTTCCCATCAAATTTACAATTAATGTCCATTGATGGAATTACATACCTGTAACAAAAAATATACAAAAAAGTATGTCAAAAGCGAATATAATATTGAAAACGACCGACAAATCTTTAGTTCGGATATAACTTAGAGAATTGATAACATTTTGTTTCGGGAAAGCAATATTAAATCCTACATATCATGCACGTGGTGTATCTTCACATTCGTAAGCATATTTCAATCCTACGTCTTAGAAGTTAGCGTCTGGGATGTCTATAAAGTGTGATCATCCAATCACGGTATACGTTGGCCGGAAGCCAGACAAACGCAGACGTTTTGACTAGTTTTGCATAAAATTTAAAAATGTATCTGATAAAACCTGCAGCGGGGAACTTTTTCATATCTTACTGTAATTTACGGCTGCAATTTGTATTTACAAAATGAAAACTGTCTGCCAAGTTAGCAAGTCATTTATCACACAATCTTTGATTTTTTTATAACCATGTCGTTCGTCACACGTGAGAAATATTGTAATTCAGTTGCGCTAAACAATTTAATAAAAAAAAACATTTACTCCATAATGCAGTGTGTAAAGGAAATCTTAAACTACAACTACTAATTCCTATATACCACAGGTTCAAAGACAAGTCCCTGCGGGTTCACAAATATCTCTTATAGTGGTTGAAGCACTGCAAGGTTTTCGGAATTCCGCTAACCACGACTAGTCGTATATGGAAACAGAAATAATTTTGTCATTCATCATGACAAGAGAATTTTTCATGACCTTTCTTTTGCAAAACTTCTACCACATTTTTTCCTTATCGGTCAACTAGTCTGCAGTCACACTAGTGATAACGGACTGCATCAGGGAATAAAAATATCGTCTTATCTGTTGTAGACATTTCATCATAAGTCTACACGAATTATGGCAGCCAATAAAGGAAGTAGAGTCGTGTCTATTTCCTTATGCATCACATTTTCTAATTTGTATGTGTCTATTTAAACTATACTATTAATTATTAATTATCTATACTACCATTATAAATCTGAAGAGTTTGAACCGATTTTGAAAATTACCTAATTAATTGGCTACTTTTTATCCCGGAAAAACTTTTTCACGCGAGATGAGCTGCGAGCAATATTAGTCATAATATAAAAGGAAATGTGTATTTTATTATTCGAGCATGTCATTTTCGTGATGGTAAGTTTAATTGATTAAACACAAATAATGACTCCGTATAAAACAAATTTGTAAAATACATAATATGGCACATTTTTTTAATCTATACTAATATTATAAAGAAAGAAAGAAAAACGATTTATTTGTCACAACTCACAACACAACAAAACAATTAACATGAAATAACACAACAAAGAATAATAAAAAAACATCTCAAAACTAAAAAGTACCAAGAAAATAAATAACGGAATAAAACTAATAATAAATATAATACATATTAAATGTATCCCCAGTCGTGGCTGTGACAGGTAGGTGACACCCAAAACACAACGCTGGTTTTCAGTGGTCACCCTATAAAGCTGAAGAGTTTGTTTGTTTGTTTGTTTGAACGCGCTAATTTTTGAAAATTCTTTCACTAATAGGAAGCTACATAACTCCTGAGTGCTATAGGCTTCTTTTTATCCCGGGAAAATATAATTGTCTCGGAAAAAGATTTTCACGCGGGCGGAGCCGCGAGCACTACTAGTATAAAACTAAAGTGACTGTTTGAGCGCGAATCTCTGGAATTTTCTGACACTGAAAATTCAATTCACTAATTGAAGTTATGTTATCCCTAACTGCAATTAATTTTATCCGAATTTACACCGATCTGCGAGCAGTTTATAAAATAATCTAAATTTTCCAATAAGACTCTATTTTGTAGTACAGAATTAGACATCCTAAAACCGCACATGGAACTCATAATTCTCAATATACGTTCAGGATTTTGCATATACGGTTACCAATACACGTGTAAACATTAAACAATTTCAACGGTTGTAATATGTAACGCCAGTTTTTGCGACCACTTCTTTGAATTAAGTTTCGGTTTGAATGCCGATGCCAACAACCTCTTTTAACACTCGATCGGGAATAGGGTTGTCATGCTTATTGGCAGTGTAAAATTTGGAACCAGATTATTAGTCTGCAATTTAGATCCTGAGTTGTGTATTTACGACATTAATGTATTTTTGTTTGTCTGTTAATCCAAATTATACGATAGCTACTTTACAGTTACATATCCATGTACAAGAAGAAAATTAAGAAAGCATTAAATTGTAAAAACTAGTTCTCTAAACCATACTACCTTGTTTGTTTGTATTTATAATTTTTATTAAATTGGGGCTTAAATGGGTAATTTTGTCCATGCTTTTAATTACTTTATAGTTGAAATTGCTCTATTAGTTTTAAAACTTAACAACCCTAATCACTGCTCACTTCTACGCATGTTTGAGGCGATTGCTCTCTTATACCGATATTAAACTTTACCCAAGTAAAAAAATAGCTGTGTTCAACATAGATGATACAAAAAAAGGCTTAAGGAAAATTAAAACTGAACCCGAGTGGATTGGTTTAGATGTCCATATCTGTTAATAGATATCTCAGGGCAGATAAAGAAATATAGGAAACAATTACGTAAGTAGCGTATTAACCGCAATCTAGATACATAATTCCATACAAACACTTAAATATAACAAACTTTTATGTCACTTCAGGTTGCGTTGTAAGTTTCAATAAGTATTCCTTGTTTTAAGGTTTTAAATCCAATGAAGTGACATGATTAAAAAGGCCATACCATCCCTCATAAAGCAATTATTAGTTCGACTGAACGTTTGACCTTGGGACCTTGAACCTTTTACGGCGCGATACGGTCCGACCGCTATGTGCATGTCGCTGAATCGATTTTGAATGGTTTTAGGACGATGGTAGGGCCTCTGTACAGCAATTCATAGTTTACCTTAGTAGTTCATGTCAGAATTCTGTGAGTTATTATCACCACTTACGTCCAGTCGGATCATTAGCGCTGTTGACAAAATTTCCTTTAGGGCGGGTTTCCCACTTACAAATGTCATAAAAGCCCTGTATGTAAGCCCTGTATGTATGTAAGCCCTGTATGTATGTACCAAGGAATAACATAGTAATGTTATTCCTTGGTTACTCTACTACTGAAGGAGCGGCGTAGGTGTATCGTTATTATGAGGTTCTTGTTCATACAATCTAAATCTAGGTTACTAGAGTACACGCTGACTATTCTAATTTCTATTGGGAATAAAATTTAAAACGTGATTTACTTCACCATTGACATGACACGCAAACCTTTTATCCCCGAAGGGTTAGGCAGAGGCCGCAGAGGCGCCACAGATGCACCCACTTTTCCCAATGATGTGACGGGGGCGAGCCTATCGCCATATTGAACACAAATTCCAGACTCTGAGTTGATACTGAATAGAAAAATCTAATATCAATGTTACCATTGAATGTATTGTTTTATTACTTTGAAGTGTGTGATCAAGAATATTTCGATTCTACGAACTATCGATTAATTTCTACAACCCACACGATTTAGAATCGATTTTCATAGTTGTAATGGAATGTCGCCAGCGGTGTAGATACGTTTTATTATGTATATCGGATTCCACGCGGAAGTCATAAACCAAATTAGCGTCGGTGACCTTCCTTTAGTGCTGCGGGCGGGAGTGCGTTACAACGCCCTTTTTACCTCTTATAACGTTAACCTATAACGGACGAGTTTTGTGTTTTCAAAGGCACTGCATTTACCTTTCAATTAATTGCGACATTATTCCACTTATTGGCATATTATAAAGCTACGCCTCTACAAAAAAGTCGTAGATAAGGTTGTTTATGAAAACTCAAGTAAAAGTAAATATTTCAGCACAGCTTTGTTGACGGAAAAACAAACGCGAAAAGGTAGCGCCTCTCACGAGTGCCGCGATCGACCGGTCCACATACATTTCATATCGGTAATTCAAATGCGGCCTTCGTCGTGAATGCGATGAAATGCAAAGAAAACAACAGCCATTGCTTTGAGTATATAGAAACGTCTTCGATATCGCATATTACATAAAGCGGACATTTCGGCGTAAGTGATTAGATGTTGCTATCTAAAAAAAGGCGCGAAGCTTCCATCGCAGTGGCAAGGCCGTCGAGCACGTGTTGAGGCGCCTGTTGCTAGCGGCCCCCGCCCCGCCGCGCCCCCCACGCGCTGCGGTGCGACGTTGCCGCTCCGTGCAATATGCCGGATCGGCATGTGAATTTGGCTGTAATGTCAAGTTGATTCGACGGCCAATCACCGGCCAAGTAGAAGATAACTGGAATCGAAATGTGTGGTTTTGAAATTGGAACGTCTTAAATAAATCAATTTAGTTAAGGATTGCCATTAAAGACAGTAAGAGAATGGCCTAAAACTAAAATAAATTACGAGTTAGAGATCCTCTCTTGGACTTTATGTTGCATATAAGCAGACAAACTCAAATAGTACAAAGTATAAGCAAAGTCCATTTAATTTACATAGCATTTAAAAATCGCGACATGCTTGGAAAATTCTATTTTATGAACGCATGTAGAACCGGTCCATACAAGCAAGGCTGCAATATCATTTTATGTAGACCAGCTTAATTAAATTAATCCTGAATTACTTTAGGTAGTTTAATGGACAAGAGGTTAATAAAATTTATCTTAAGTACTTATAATATTGATTTCTTTACCTAACCCACTACGGCGCTATGGCATCATTTTGATACTTATTATCCGTTTGTGTTTGACACTTTTCTCAGAAACCTTTGAAATTATTATACAGTTATTAGTAGTCTAAGTATACAGTGGTGTCTATATCCTTTATGGCTATGAAACGTATTTTTAAAGTTATCACCATAGTAACAATGGCTTTCATACCGCAATTTTAACTAACTGACATATGATCACATTAATATAACCGATGGCACAACTAGTGTTACCAACTGCCAAAAATATTGACATTTAACGCCAAGTTAAAAAACTTAAAATCGCCAAATTCGCTTGGGACACCCTTAAAAATATTCTTCTCGATCTCTCTTTTCAAACATATGTTTAGGTATGCAAGAATAAGAAATTCAAATTTATTGAATCTAATGTCACAGATATTTAAATATTACGAAAGATATAATCAAGACCCAAAGAATTTTCAGTTAATAATCTTAGCATAGACAAAGTAAATAGGAACCACAGTGTAGTTGACTTGATTTAAATTTATAAAGTCCTACGTTTTAAGTAAAACTGGTAACACTTGTTTTTATTGTATCTACCTAAAGACAGATATTTTATACCAATGTGCCTACTTGTGATAATATTATTATGTAATTCAACATATGATATAGTTTTCTTCGCAAACTAATTAACTTCATTCTCCTTCAAATCTGTTACACACAAGTTTTACATAGTTATGAAAATATTCTTGTACATAACTCTGATTCTAAATTGTATGCATCATTAGAACGATAAAATTGCATACTTGCTAACGTTTACCTTTATATAGGGCTGCCATCCGTCCGGATTTCCCCGGATTTGTCCTAGTTTAAAGGGCGTCCGGGGGCCGTCCGGCCGGGGTTTTAAAAATTGTCCGGGCAAAACCCGGACACTTTTGTTGTCAGGGGAAACCCATTTTTTATAGATGAGCGACAAATTGAAATAAATCTTAGTTAAAACTTCATGCATTTCCCCGCATTCAAAAAGGAACGGCAAAATATTTTTCAGAGGTGTCCGGGGAAATACCCATATTTTGCCCAAATGTCCGGGATTTTTGCCGTGTTTATCCGGCGTCGGCAATTTAGATGATGGCAGCCCTACCTTTATATTAAGTTTTTTGGTGTCAATGACCTGACATTGCACAGACGGACAACAATATCAATATGTAATGTTGCTGCTTACATAACAAAACTATTTCATTCTTGTATACCTAACGGAATGTACAGGACCATAATTTATATTATTGATCATGTAGGCAATTATATAGATCATGACAAGTCAGTATCAAAAATTAAAAAAAATATTTCAACCACTGACGTGCATTGCATCTTTAACACACTAGTAGTTTACTGTTACGATTTATAGTTTAGTTTGTTGTACAAATTTTAAAATGAAGTACACATAGGTATAAAGTTACATTAACTTTTCCAAGGAAATTCACAAGTGTAATTAATATTAAGTAAGAAGTTATTATGGACTATGGGAGTTTTACTTCATTTTCGTGATAGGTAGATAGCGGTATAAGTCAGTGAAATACCTGACACCCTGCCGTGCTTGAATAAAAAATGACATATCAGTCAGTCAGTATAACCAACTTTTAGCAATCCCGTAATTATTAAGCATTATCAAGAAATTCTGATAGACTTTTTTCCGAGCCGACTCATCAAAAAAATACAATACGGCTTTATCATTTTCAACTACATTAAAAGTAGTGTTTCTTTGCAGGCTGCAGCTCGTTGTGTAAATCCGGTTCCTGAAGTCTCTCTTTGTACATACTTTTTCGAGATAAAAGACGAGTTAAGAGAGGTCTACATGACAGTCAAAAACTTTGTGTCAATTTTCATCCAAATTTATACAGTGATTTATTCTTTTACTTCTTATATCAAAATTTCTTAACAAACCACGTTTACAATATTAGTAGGTTTCGAATTTCGCTCGATATTTCTAAGTTTAGCTAGAATCATAATAGGTGTGAATTTGTAATGAACTGACGCAATCCATTTGGGCATACCTTTCAAATGCCATTTCTCCTCAGCAATGCTCAACCATTCACGATTGCGTAATATAATAACTTTGACGATAGGAAAGTTCCACTATAGTTTTCCATTCGACTAATCGTATCCCGAATCGGAAATATCCTTGTAGGAATACTAAATCTAAAGGAATTCTCACATAAATTAATACAAACATAATAGGTAGCAGTTAAAATGATAGACACAAAATTAGATTAACAAGATCATCAATGGTTAACCCCTGGAATGCCGGGCTCAGTTTGCGTAAAAAACGCTTGCGTGCCGCCCATACATTTGAAAAAATCGGATTTTAGGTGTAAAGGATGTTCCAATTTATATACACCATAAAATTCATTTAGTACGAATTTTGAAATTATTTATTTACTTATTTGTTATGGATCAATGGTCACTAAAATATTTAGAAACATTGTGAGATTTGGCATAGACGGCCGCCATTTTGAATTTCTTTGTTTTAAGGCCAATTGACTTCAAAATCGATATCTGGGCAGGCCTTTAGGTACAGAAGACGGATCCAATGTTAGAATTGAAAAAAATGGCCGCCATTTTGAATTTCTTTGTTTTAAGGCTAATCGACCTCAAAATCGATATCTGGGCAAGCCTTTAGGTACAGAAGACGGATCCAATGTTAGAATTGAAAAAAGTGGCCGCCATTTTGAATTTCTTTGTTTTAAGGCCAATCGACCTCAAAATCGATATCTGGGCAAGCCTTTAGGTACAGAAGACGGATCCAATGTTAGAATTGAAAAAAGTGGCCGCCATTTTGAATTTCTTTGTTTTAAGGCCAATCGACCTCAAAATCGATATCTGAGCAAGCCTTTAGGTACAGAAGACGGATCCAATGTTAGAATTGAAAAAAGTGGCCGCGATTTTGAATTTCGTTGTTTTAAGGCCAATCGACCTCAAAATCGATATCTGGGCAAGCCTTTAGGTACAGAAGATGGATCCAATGATAGAATTGAAAAAAGTGGCCGCCATTTTGAATTTCTTTGTTTTAAGGCCAATCGATCTCAAAATCGATATCTGGGCAAGCCTTTAAGTACAGAAGACGGATCCAGTATGAGAATTGAAAAAAGTGGCCGCCATTTTGAATTTCTTTGTTTTAAGGCCAATCGACCTCAAAATCGATATCTGGGCAAGCCTTTAGTTACAGAAGACGGATCTAATGTTAGAATTGAAAAAAGTGGTCGCCATTTTGAATTTCTTTGTTTTAAGGTCAATTTACCTCAAAATCGATATCTGGGCAAGCCTTTAGGTACAGAAGACGGATCTAATGTTAGAATTGAAAAAAGTGGTCGCCATTTTGAATTTCTTTGTTTTAAGGTCAATTTACCTCAAAATCGATATCTGGGCAAGCCTTTAGGTACAGAAGATGGTTCCAATGTTAGAATTGACAAAAGTGGCCGCCATTTTGAATTTCTTTGTTTTAAGGCCAATCGACCTCAAAATCGATATCTGGGCAGGCCTTTAGGTACAGAAGACGGATCCAATGTTAGAATTGAAAATAATGGCCGCCATTTTGAATTTATTAGTTTTAAGGCCAATCGACCTCAAAATCGATATCTGGGCAAGCCTTTAGATACAGAAGACGGATCCAATGTTAGAATTGAAAAAAATGGCCGCCATTTTGAATTTCTTTGTTTTAAGGCCAATCAACCTCAAAATCGATATCTGGGCAAGGCTGTATGTACAAAAGACGCATTCAATGTTAGGATTGAAAAAAGTGGCCGCCATTTTGAATTTCTTTGTTTTAAGGCCAATCGACCTCAAAATCGATATCTGAGCAGGCCTTTAGGTACAGAAGACGGATCGAATGTTAGAATTGAAAAAGTGGCCGCCATTTTGAATTTCTTTGTTTTAAGACCAATCGACCTCAAAATCGATACTTGGGCATGCCATCGTTTTGTTTTAACACTAATGGGATTTAAGATAGATATTTGGGCTTGTCTTTAGCCAAACAGAATAAATCGAGGTTGTAATTTTACTAATTTAACAATTTAAATACGCAATCACATCAAAATTAGACACTTTTAAAAATGAATAAGGTAATCAACCTGAGTAGTCTTTTAAGTCTGGTGATGGGGGGTAAATAAATAAAAAGATACAGTAATTTAATGGCCACCCAACAGGGCATAACGATGTGGGGGAAGAAAAATATAATAAGATAATTTCTACTACGCGGCTAATTATTCTTATAGCAATCATTGAATTGTTAACGACTCCCTGATTTTTAACCGATTTTGATGCTTTCACAAAAGAATTTACTTTATTTGCTGTTTGCTGCCACGGGACACTTTTTTCTTCTTCAATTCTTTATTTTGCGACATAACAAAGCTGCGTTATTGAAGAGAATTGAATAAGCATTGATGGTGGCCATAATATTTAAAAAATCTATATTTAAAACGTACTATAGTTTGTGGCCATGTCCAGCGGGTTTTGATTTTAAAACCAATAGCCCTTAAAACAAGAACATTTAATATGGAATGCAGTTCTTAAAATTCCAACCTCGAGTTATTCTACTTGGCGAAAGACAAGCCCAAATATCTATATTTCCTCTCGCGGAAGGAGAGTGCCGAGAGGGATCGCCAGCGCAGTGGTGATCCCTCCCGCCGCCAGACGAGACGTAGGAGGCGTCGGGTGGACGACTGACCGACATCTCCCGCCCTGTGGATTGGGGGCGTTGGAGAATTCTACCACGGTATCCCCTGCCTGTCGTAAAAGGCGACTAATAGGGGCCTCCGGGGGTCACGGGTGGGAGGGAGGGGTCGTCCACCTATTAGTCTAGCTAACTTCTGTGACCCCCGTGATGGACGGCAGCGTGCCTCACGCTGCCTCGGACGCCAAGGGCGTCCTTCGGTGTACAGGAGACGGACCGCAACAGCGGTACGCGCAGGGGCGGTTGCGGACGACAACTTAGACGTAAGTCGGAGGAAGCCCGCAGCCGTCCCTAATGCGCCGAAGATGGCCACCGCGGAAAAAAAAAATCTATCTTAAATACAATCAGTCTTAAAACAAAGAAGTTCAAAATGGCGACCACTTTTCTTAAGTCTAACATTAAATAATTATGACTTTTACTATCAATGCCACACCCAGTATCGATTTTGAGGTCAATTGGCCTTAAAACAAAGAAATTCAAAATGGCGACCACTTTTTTCAATTCTAACATTGGATCCGTCTTCTGTGTCTAAAGGCTTGCCCAGATATCGATTTTGAGGTCGATTGGCCTTAAAACAAAGAAATTCAAAATGGCGGCCACTTTTTCCATTCTAACATTGGATCCGTCTTCTGTACCTAAAGGCCTGCTCAGATATCGATTTTGAGGTCGATTGGCCTTAAAACAAAGAAATTCAAAATGGCGGCCACTTTTTCCATTCTAACATTGGATCCGTCTTCTGTACCTAAAGGCCTGCTCAGATATCGATTTTGAGGTCGATTGGCCTTAAAACAAATAAATTCAAAATGGCGGCCACTTTTTTCAATTCTAACATTGGATCCATCTTTGGTACATACAGCCTTGCCCACATATCGATTTTGAGGTCGATTGGCCTTAAAATTAAGAAATTCAAAATGGCGGCCACTTTTTTCAATTCTAACATTGGATCCGTCTTCTGTACCTAAAGGCTTGCCCAGATATCGATTTTGAGGTCGATTGGCCTTAAAACAAAGAAATTCAAAATGGCGGCCCCTTTTTGCAATTCTAACATTGGATCCGTCTTCTGTACCTAAAGGCCTGCCCAGATATCGATTTTGAGGTCGATTGGCCTTAAAACAAAGAAATTCAAAATGGCGGCCACTTTTTTCAATTCTAACATTGGAACCATCTTCTGTACCTAAAGGCTTGCCCAGATATCGATTTTGAGGTCAATTGACCTTAAAACAAAGAAATTCAAAATGGCGGCCACTTTTTTCAATTCTAACATTAGATCCGTCTTTTGTACATACAGCCTTGCCCAGATATCGATTTTGAGGACGATTGGCCTTAAAACAAAGAAATTCAAAATGGCGGCCACTTTTTTCCATTCGAACATTGGATCCGTCTTCTGTACCTAAAGGCCTGCTCAGATATCGATTTTGAGGTCGATTGGCCTTAAAACAAAGAAATTCAAAATGGCGGCCACTTTTTTCAATTCTGACATTGGATCCGTCTTTTGTACATACAGCCTTGCCCAGATATCGATTTTGAGGTCGATTGGCTTTAAAACAAAGAAATTCAAAATGGCGGCCATTTTTTTCAATTCTAACATTGGATCCGTCTTCTGTATCTAAAGGCTTGCCCAGATATCGATTTTGAGGTCGATTGGCCTTAAAACAAAGAAATTCAAAATGGCGGCCATTATTTTCAATTCTAACATTGGATCCGTCTTCTGTACCTGAAGGCCTGCCCAGATATCGATTTTGAGGTCGATTGGCCTTAAAACAAAGAAATTCAAAATGGCGGCCACTTTTTTCAATTCTAACATTGGAGCCGTCTTTTGTACTTAAAGCCATGTCCAGGCATCGATTTTGAGGTCAATCGGCCTCAAAACAAAGAAGTTCAAAATGGCGGCCACTTTTCTCAATTCTCATATATGATTAAGATTTGCATCCAATGGAAACAAAAAATAAGCTGAAAAGAAACCACCTGTAGATGTTCAGTTTTCATACATTTTGCAGAAATCGGCCCGAGCGTGGATCCACGCTCCCGGCAGAGTTTGAACACTTTTTTTGAGCGTGGATCCACGCTCCCGGCACGCGAGGGCTTAATAGTGGTGTTTAATTCAAACATTTAATTTTAAAACATTAGCTTTTTTAATTCAGATTAAATTCTAAGTTTTATTCTCATTGCTCTTATTTAATAAATCAGGTAAGTAGTTTTATTTCAAACTCGACTATTCGCGTAAACATAAGAAATCACACATTTTTCGGGTAAATGATTTTCACTTTATAGTACAAAATAAAAAGCAATTATAACTACAAATTGGAATTAAAACACGAAATCAGCAAGTGATTTATTGTATTTATACACAAAAAAGAAACTTGAAACTTTGATTACTACAGCTAATAAGATGTCAACGTTCTTCGGTGATAGTAGCTCGGAGGCTCGAATGGAATAATCCATGGAGTCAGTAAGTTGCGTAAATGAGGGCGACCTTCTCTTTTGTCCGGTTTTATTAACTCAGTGTGAAAACGTCATTTGACATATTGGTTATATTATTTTTCACGCTAATTTTCTTTTTTATAATATGGGGGGGCAAACTAGCATACGGTTTAACTGATGGTAAGTGATCACAGCTGCCCAAAAACATCTGCAATATCAGGGAGCATAGAGATACGTTTCCGGCCTTTTAGGTGGGAATACGCTCTTTTTTTTTTAAATACGCAATGTGTTAGCGTGGACATGACTCCATATATTTTATATAAAAAATACTTACATGTTATTATAATATCACCTCTATATATCGATTTTAGTCAAGTATAGCGATACAGTTGGTAATCTCTACCCACTTTTGCAAATGAAGAAAGACTATAATGAAAACGTCAACAGAAACCTAACCGTGGCTAACCATCATTCACATGTATTTTTAGGTTAGAATCGCACAAACACGTCATATGGTTATTTACCTTTATTATTTGCGAATGTTAATGGTATTTTTTTTCGATAGGCCGATACCGCAAGACCTGTATGTTTATGCGAATTCGCTGGGCTTTGACCTCAGATATCTTAGTACTTAAGTCCTAAATGACCTTAATTTTTGTTTATTTAAACTATTATAAGCTTCAAATACACGTGGAGGCCGGAATTTTCGTATTTGGAGACTAGTTAAGCCTTTAGAAACTTTAGTTTATCAAAAACTACATGGTGCTCATGGCTTGACCCTCTTGAAAAACGTTTCCGCAAGAAAAATCTCAATTCACTGTAGCCATCTATAACGTCAACTGAATGACGCCAACGCCATACAATTCAAGATTCAGATTAAACAATGAAATATTTTTCATAGGAGGAAATTACCGGGATTTTGTTTTTTTTTTTCGCGGAGAAAGTGACTTATTACTACCACCCTGGGTTCAAGGGGAACGACTGAGCGGTTATGTTGGGTTCACCGAAATTACCGGGATAAAAAGTAGACTATACCGGGTGGAAGGGAAACGCTCTCTATACCGGAACGGTAAGAGAGAAGAACCATAACATTAACGAGAAACTATATTCATTTGCAAAGCTAAGCGATAATACTTACGATTTTAGTATTTCCGTAATTCATGCGCGCGCAAAGTAACGCGTACAAAGAACTGGGCGACCGTCGCGCTGCGCCGGGACCGGCCCGCGGTCGTTAACCCGTCAGCTGATGTACGTGTTTCATTACGATTTTTTTTAAATATTGACCTTTTTTACTATGTTTTTCAGAATAATAGTTTCATTTATCTATCCATACGTGAAGCTGTACAGAAATTTGAGAAAATCCTACTAAAATTGTAACAATGCGATCGCGATTTTTTTAGTGCCATCATGTCAGGAATCACCAATACTATCACCTGTATTCGTTTCCGAGAACGTTTCCCTTCCACCCGGTATACTGTCCAGGACATGGTCTATCCGTGTACGAAATTTTATTCAAATCCGTTGAGCGGTTTCTGCGTTGTTTCTAATCAGCATCAAATAATTTTCACAAACTTGCATTTATTATGTTCATAGGAAAGATAAGATTATATTAGACATATTTATTTCGTTTACGATAGTTACTAATTTGAGTATAACAAAGAAAATAATATAAGTAGGAAGCATTTACAATAATATTGATATAACTTTTGTTTTAATAAAATATAAGGGCTTTTACGTTAATAAAAATTGTTTTCTATTAATTAAAAGAGTTTACGTTGCCTTTCTGAACATTGTGGGTGGCAACATCGCTTCTCAGAAATAGACACATCATTTTACTCCGAAGAGTGTCAAGTTCATATTGACCGCAAGATATTGTGCTTTTAAAACAATCCCTTATTGTTCATGTTATGAAATCCATAAAAATAAAGGAAAATTTTTCGAATTCGTTACAGCAAAAAAAGTAAAAGAAAATACATATTTATGTAGGTACTTTAAAAACGCTTACTCAAGCCTATTATCGCCGGAGGTATAGGCAGAGGCGCAACTAGCGCACCCACTTTTCGCCGTGGGTATTCCGTCCCATGATGTGATAGGAGGCGAGCCTATCGCCATATCGGGCACAAATTCTAACCTCCGAGCTGATACTGATTAGAAAAATCCAATATTACTTTGCCCGACCCAGGGATCGAACCCGAAACCTCAGCATTGCAGTCGTACGGTAATACATCTACGCCACCGAGTCAGTCATTATTTAAAAAAATACAATGTAATTAATTATACATTTAAGCAACTGGTGGAAATTTTAATTTACTTTTTGTATGACATCATTCTTCTATTTGCGGAAAATTATACACCTGTTTTTTCAATTGTTTTTTTTTTATTGAAGAATTCGGCACATGACCGTGTAGGTCACGGAATGTACTGTCTGCCAGCTTTAAAGTAAATTAATGGGGACTGCCTCGGTGGCGTAGTTGTACTACGATACGACTGCAATGCTGAGTTCTCGGGTTCGATTCCCGTGTCGGGTAAAGTGATATTGATTTTTTCTACTCAATATCAGCCTGGAGTCTGGAATTTGTGCCCGTATAGGTTCGCCCCCTATCACATCATGGGACGGAATACGCACGATGAAAAGTGGGTACACTAGTTGCGCATCTGCCTACCCCTTCGGCGATAAAAGGCGTGAGTGTGTATGTATGTAATAGGGATGTGGTAAGGAATATGTTTTTGGTCTCGGAAAATTTCAGTCGATCTACGAAACGGAATATTGAGCTGTTACTTCACATTGGTTTTCTACGGGTGGGCCCCGGTCGAGCCGACTCATTCTCTACCACTAAGACCTAACATAACAAAATTTGACGTATGAATCCACATAATCTATCATTATTTCTATTTCAAGGCATTGCAAAGAACACGACCGCCGCGGTTTTGTGGCAGTATGACGTCAAATACGAGGAAATTGCAATTCAACATCATTTGTTTAACCATCAAAATCCATGCAAGGAATTCGAAACTCAAATCAAATTTAGGCCCCCTTTTCAACTGTAGTTATATTTTTGTTAGGGTTTTATTAAGCTGGACGCGCCCGCAGTACCTCACGTGTCACGCGTCACGCCTCACACCTCACGCGCCGCGCCGCGCCGGAGCACTCGAAGCTTTGCGAGCGTGTCCAGCTTAATAACACCGATGATTACCCTTACAGTTGAAAAAACCCAGTCTTAAACGTCAACATCAATCGCCAGCGGGGTTGCGATGTGGCGCTGCAATATCTATCGATAACTCATAGTCAACTATCACGCGATACCTACATCACTATTGATGCGCGTTGGGTGATAAAAACAAGTAATTAAAGGGTAGGAAAATAAATGACAGTAGTACATGATCAGTGCGTATGCACTCATTTGTTATTAGAATACGTTCTATTGATTACAGTGGGTCATGTAATGTGTAAGTCTTGCCACTACTTACTACTCAGCCATAAAATAGACCTATTTCGCTTAAATATGTATATACGTTTCTACTACTATTACTACCAACCCTGTATTATATACTGCCCACTGCTGAGCACCGGCCTCCTCTACTACTGAGAGGCTTAAGGCCTTAGTGGTCCCACGCTGGTCTAGTGCAGGTTGGCAGACTTAACCTACTTTCCAAATTTTTATAGAGAATAGTGATGATACATTTTATATCAACTCGAACACTTACATAAAAAATGCTTAAAGTTATGTAAAGTGCTATTATCGGGGTTTCTTAAAAATCTGGTCTAAAATTAGAAGATTAGTTATAAATAAACAAAAAAAAAATATTGCATTCTAAAGTTACGTTTTATATGTATAGAGCGTAGAGAATCATTTAATACATTAAATAAATCCTACTGTGAAAAAGTAAGGGGCCCGACTAAAATGCATTTAAAATTGATCAATAATTATCCAATACTCCATTCCATTACGTATTACTCGTGAGTGCAAGTCAAGTTTGTTTGCACTTAAAATACACTTATCTATGTTTGCTTCATAACATCTTGAATAGATTATTTCTATTTCCTCTCATTATACACTCATGTCTCTCATCTCTAAATGACCTTTCGCCGCGTGCATTCCGTCCCATGATGTGATAAGAGGCGAACACATCGCCATATCGGGAACAAAGTCCGGCTTCTGAGCTGATACTGAGTAGAAAAATCTAATATCACCTTGCCCGACCCAAGGATCGAACCCGAGACATCAGCACTGTAGTCGTACCGGAAATACATCTACGCCACCGAGGCAGTCTTCTCACCATGAATATGTTATCATAAGAGACAAGTTTCAGACAATTTCTACAAAAGCATTATTTTAATACCAAAACTACCTACGTAATACATTAAACATGTTAAAAAAACACATTACAGACAAAAAATAATAAATAATATTTCGCTAATATCGCTGAGCTGTTAAAAATCTAATTGCCTGTATTATTTGGAATACCGTAAAACTCCAGAACTCTATATCATGTATAATAGAATAATTAATACAATTTAGATGTAACTTCGTAGTATCTTGAATAATTGACATACTGACTGCTTCAATCAATATAACCATTAGTCACCATATCGAAAACGGATAAACGATTATCTAATTTGTAGCACACAAAGTTTAAAATACAGACGAACGCGGAATTATGAAGATAACCGTTCGCCTTTTGGTTTGAAGCGAAACCTACCATTTTATAAGACACCTATGGGGCGATAAGATAGTACAGAAGTTGGTCATACCTGTATAAAGTAAAGGTCATCAACAATTTGATGCAGATAATAGTCACGGTCAACGTTGACTACAAATTTTTAACTTCATCTACGTATCTAAGTATCTTTAATAGAAAGACAGTTTACGCATTAAATGTGGCGTAATTGAATGACTGTTAAGTCATTTATCAAATACATTAATTGTTGTCAAATATTTAATTCTACGTGCCAAGGATCCACATCACACGGCATATCACATGCATTATCATTGATCGAAATATTCCATTGGGATGAAACACCTTTCTAACTGTACGACGCGACGTCGAAATAAGGCTTTCCAAAGTGCTCCAAATAAGTTTGGTGTACCGTGATTCTGTTGCCATGACAACGAGTCGCACCCGACGCCCATTGATTGACTCCGTATCGTCTACTTACTGTATAAAGAAATGTAAAACAAAGATTTATTAGGAGACGTTTCGGAGCGTTCGCGCGGCACGTTTAAATTGATCGGAAGACATTGATTTAAAGATTGGTCGGGGCTAAACATAGTACGGTGTAAGGAATTTTAAACAGCATTAGACGTTGGTAAGTGTTGCTGAGCCGTTAGTTTTATTGTAGGTATCTACTATACCTTCTTTAAATCAATGTTATTTGAAATTGAATTAGAAATATAAATCAAAAAGTCTTTTACTTCTAAAGAAATAAAGACTAAAATGTAGTACAGCGCGATTATCGATACATTTCCTATGATTTTGCGAATGATAAAGATTACACACGCTTCGCGTTCAATCGCTATCAATTCACTTGAGGCGATCCGAGCTTCAATTCAAGCAGTTTACGCATCGTTGCGTTACTAGGGAGTAGGACCGATTCAGTTATTTTATCGATAGATAATATCGAATACTCACTGTTAGAAAAAAATTACAATGATAAGCCGGCATAGATATAGTGGATTGTAGTATGAAGAACTTTAGTTTTCTCTACTCTTTAAAGTAGAGTTGCTTGTCAAAATGGCATAAAGGTTATGTATGGTAATTTTGTTTCACCATGATATATTTAAAATAGTCGTTAAGATATGAAAAAGAATTCGATTATAATTACAATTACTCACAATAGGAATTTTGGAAACCGGTTTTGAAAATATTTTCACTAATAGGAAGCTACTTTACTCCTGAGGGCTATAGGCTACTTTTTATCCCGGAAAAACTTTTTCACGCGGGCGGATCCGCGAGCACTACTAGTTGTTGATATGACTGATCATCATCTCTTTGTTTTGATACATGATATAATGACAGTATAATAAAATTAAACATGTGTATACTTTCAACGTTAGTATGGTTCCACGTGTATTTTTCTGTTTGTCGTGAAGGTAAGATTATCTAATACAAATATTTTTCTAATAAAATAAGACCATCAGCGTTAAGCCACTTTAGAAGACGTTATGTAGGGAAACAAGTACGTTCCTTACAAAAAATCTCAAACTCATTTTTTGTTATTATATTTGTTTTTTGGATTAGTTTGTTTTATTTTAATTCCTTCGTGATTGTTTTTTAGGTCTGCAGAGCCCATAATATATTGACTTAGTTTTTACAACTTATAAAAACTGCGAAGGGCATTGTATTTCGCTATACTGTAAATTTAAATGAGGGGTAATGAATCCTAAACAAAACTGTAGAATCCGTACCATACAGTTTAAATGTACACATTGCATCATTAATATAATTAAAACAAGTTCACGCAGTCTGCTGTGGCTATAATTAAGTGGACGTTGGCGGTAAGATATCAACAAACGGCAAGATGACAGACTAAACACGATGCCACTCCACTACATTCTTTATTCGAACCGTACAAAATCGGAATTCGATTGACATCCATAAAAATTATATTCGACGTTA
This sequence comes from Lapara coniferarum, assembly GCA_949316025.1. NCBI lineage: Eukaryota > Metazoa > Arthropoda > Insecta > Lepidoptera > Sphingidae > Lapara > Lapara coniferarum. Next base: position 14,482,669 of record OX438925.1, on the reverse strand, counting down.
TTACGGTTATACAAAGAACTAATCTAAAAATCTTTATAGAGAATCCGTAGTGGAAAAGTACGGCGCGATTCGGTTTCCGTATACAGACGCGACACGGACGGGCGCGGGTCGGCTCACGCATGCGCACATTCGCCACTTGTTGCATCCACGTGGCGCTGGGGGGAATCGCCACCCGCCGTGGGAAAAGAGGCGCATCCGTCACCTGACGCGTGAACTTACCAAACTGAAAGTAACCTTGTTTTATAAGCGTCTAACGTTAAATTCTATCATTATTAAATAACAATTCATTAAAAAACGTGCAACAAATTGAGTCTGTCACGCTCGAGTACATGTACAAGAATAAAACATCCAAAAACCGTATTTTTTTCAGCGCGTTCCAGCAAGAAAAACGCCGCCCGGCATCATCGTCCAAGGTTGCGATTGTCACAGTGCGGCGCCCGCGCACCGATCTCGCTGTATCTGTACAGTTCAACGACCTTTCCTTGCGAATGCGTCAGCTAGCTCTTTATAAAGAGCAAAAGCGAGAAAATAAACGCGATAACCGCATCTGTACTACAACTCCTCACAATGTAAGTACGGTGAACGAACCACGTCAAGTAGGTCGTAAACCGGTCATGTAAGTATTGCATCGCAAGGGTACCGTGACACTGGGGATAATTGAAGGTTGACGTGACTAATCAATCTTAAAACGCGAGGAAATTGCATAGACATTGATAAACTTTCGAAGAGCCATTCGGCAGCTTCAATAAAATATGTTCGGAATACTCGCACAAGGCGCGCTTATATATATGGATAGCCGTCGATAATGCTATTATTTTATTAACTTGCACACGTGACACGCTCTATGAGGTTCGTACAGACTACAAATGTCAAGCGAGCAATAGACGCGCAATGTCACTAAAATGTCACAATTTACGATTGAATGCTCTTGCGTTTGAGTTCATGGACATGTGCATACATACGCCGAGTGGGTTGGTTATTGCAGGAGCAAGTTCTAAAATGACGCTAAACGAGTACCGTGTAATGCCTAATATAAAACGTATTAACAGACACCCGGAGAATTCTGGCATTGCTTTTGCACTTACATAGAAATGGATATTAATGAGATGCTGATTTGAAACGTCAGAATTATCGCTTTCAACGTCTAAATGCCTGGTTCCTAGAATTATATGATGCCTAATATCTGAGTAAATAGCGTCTGCCATTGAACCTTGTGTAGGATTGTGAGCGTTTCCTCATATTAATTAAGGAAATTGTTGTTTATGCGACAAACCCTGGGATACTAGCCGTGCTAAATGTAACCTACTAATGCCAAACGCTCAGCCGCGTTAAGTATTTCAAACACGCCGAGTAAGGTCAAATGTAATATTATCACAACTCAGTGCAATGGACGTATGCGTATTCATGCATTTATATTATTAGAGAGGCAAAGTAGATGATAAATGTTAATCGATTATAAAAACGGCAAAGTTCGAGTTATATACGATTGTAACACGTTCCGTTAGAAAAAAAAACACGTTTTTGTACATCATAAATTATTTTAAAGACATTAACAGGAAGTAACACGTAGCCGGTTTTATATCTTAAAATCTACGATATGAAATTTATCCAGCACCGATTTTAGTCAAGTAAAGTTTACCTCCACTAAACTAAAACTTATATTAACGTGTATTCCAGCTTCACAAAATTAGATATTATGCTCAAGTTCACAATTATATCACCTTGACCGAAACCATTTCCGCTTAAACCTTATATAGTAAACTGGAGATCTGAATTTTAAATTAGGATTAAACCTTCGAGGCTTTTCTGAGTTGGCTTAAATCTGGAACAATTGTAACAACTTATCTTTCATTCATCAAGGCTGCAATTACTTTGGTGTGAGAATTTTGGAAAGGCAAACTTGTCAATTATGTTGTTTTTATCTGTCGGTATTAAGCACGTATTTATAGTGTCATTATTTAGTTCAGGCCTCAGGGTGCAAGCCAGTCTAGACCCTAAGTTCTTTATTTTATGGGTTTCGTATGAAAGTTCATAAAGCTCAAAGCCGGTTAAGGAATGATTTATGGTTCTTACATTTTCATTTCGGCCTTTATTAAGTTTATGTATGACCAATTTGGTTTACTTGGCATACTGGTTTCAGTTTAGGTATCATTTAGTATTTTTTTTTCTATAATGCTTCCTGAATCATATAACTACGTATGTAGAGAGTTCTATGTATGTACGTGCATTGATGCTACTAAGATAGATATTCGTAATATGAATACCTTCGAGCTCTCATGCATCTAATCAAACTTGACCAATATATTAATGTCCATCAGCAATGCAAATTTCAACCTCATCACCTATTAGTGAATCTATCAAAACCCGTTTATTCCACAGATGACCAATTAAACTAAAATCCTATAACCTCGTGATTGAGTAGCAGACTCCATGACCTTCGACATCAATAATTTCAGATACGCTCCGAAGATCGTGTTGACGTCATACAAATTATAATAAGACAGACACCATTTTGTTACACTGCAACTCTATACTCGTTGACAAAAAGTGGACACAAAAACTAGACAATTACTAGAGTATGTTTGATGTCGTTCGTTGAATTGTGAATCGCAATGTTAAGTGTGGTTAGTGATGCGTTATAAATATTGTGTAGCCAGGAGTAAATTGCATTTAAATCGTGTATTAAAGTCTTTCTAGTCTAGTAAACAAGTTCAAAAACGTGAAAAATAGAGATAAAGGGCCTAAAAATATGAGCGATGGCTCATTCGATTCGTAATCACCTCTAGAAAAATGTTTTTGAAGGATTTTGGTGCAGGTTAAAAATTGCAATTGTTATTAACAAAATAAGATGAAAAACTCGCCTGCCTCGGTGGCGTAGTTGTATTACAGTATGACTGCAAAGCTGGGGTCTCGGGTTCGATTCCCGGGTCGGGCAAAGTGATATTGAGTTTTTCTATTCAGTATCAGCTCGGAGTCTGGAATTTGTGCCCGATATGGCGATAGGCTCACCCCCTATCACATCATGGGACGGAATAACAGCGAAAAGTGGGTGCACTAGTTGCGCCTCTGCCTACCCCTTCGGGGATTACAGGCGTGAGTGTGTATGTGTATATGTAAGATGAAAAAAAATGATATTTCGTTTTTTGTTAATAACTCGAAAAATATTAACATTTAAGCAATTTTGAAAAAAGCTCGGTAAAGAGGAGGAAATTTCCAATAAAAAAGTCCTAACTCCCGGAATTCTATCTCCATTATTTATAATTTTAATTAGACGTTGAAAATAGGGCTCCGCGCCGCAGTTACGGCATGCGCGCGCTGCCGCTAAAGAGAGTTCAGCAATAAAAATAATTTATTTATAACATAAAATGTGATTTTAAAAATTTGAAAAAATTTTAGTATCTTCTTAACACTTGAAAGAATCGAGCCCTGAAGAAAAAAAGTTTAATCACCATTTTTCAAAAAGTTATTCAATTGTTAACTAACCAATTTTTTCCTAATCTCCATTGGCATAAACAATGTGATGAAAGGTATATATAATTGGCCTATAAATTTTAAACTTCGTGGAGCCCTTTTGATATATGTACTTTATAAGATCCTGCGGTAATCTTTTTATAACTACTTAATTTTATAAATTTTTAAATAGTTATAAAAATTCATAATTAACAAATTAATAAACTTTAATGAAAATTACTTTTAAACCGAATTTGTCAGACCAAATTTTTATAGCTGCCAGGTCCAAATTCACTATCTTAATAGCTGCGGGCACAGAATCGACACCCGCCTGTGCATAAAGTTGCAAGTCATCAGCATACAAATGATACGCACATTGAAGATTTGGAGTAATGAGGTTAATAAATATCGAAAACAACAAAGGAGAAATAATACCGCCTTGAGGGACACCAGAACTGACATCGCGCCATTTCGACGAAAGCTCATCTAGGTGTACCGACTGCTGGCGCCCTCGAAGATGAGTTGAACTAATCCAGCGCATTAGGAGAGATCGGTAGATGAGAAAGGATGGCTAAGAGGATGTCGTGACTGACGGTATTAAAGGCGTTAGAGAAATCAACCAAAGTCATCACAGTAATGTCGTGCGGTGTTCCACAGGGATCGGTATTTGGGACGCTCCTGTGGAACATTGGATACAACTGCGTGCTCCGTGGTACCAACCTCCGGGGTGTCTCTGTTATTTGCTATGCAGACGACACGCTTGTGACATCGCTGTTACTGCAGTCGCCTGCAGCGACTTTCTAGGAAGCCACCCTGCTCGCCTCGTTCGGTACCGAACACGTAGTGGGCAGGATACGGCGCCAGGGCCTCTCTGTGGCTTTAAATAAAACTGAGGCCCTTTATTTTCATGGGCCTGGGATGAAGCCACCTAGGAAGGCCCACATAACAGTGGAGGGCATGCGGATTCCTATCGGCTCCAAGATGAAATACCTTGGTCTGATTCTAGACAGCCGGTGGAACTTCCGCGCGCATTTCGAGACGTTGTAACCAAAATCAGTGCGAACCTGGAAAGTCCCGGCATCCCTTGCCGAAGGAGGAGGCGCCGGCCTGAAGATTGACCTGCGTCCCCCGCCTTGTGGAATGGGGGCATTTAAAGAATTCCGTCATGGTACTCCCTGCCTGTCGTAAGAGGCGACTAAAAGGGGGCTATTGGGAATTGCGGCTGCGCAGCGGGGAATACGCAGTCTCAAGTCCACGGCAGCACGGAATCATCGTGCTGCCATTACAGAAGGGGACCTCTGAGCCCAAAGAGATGAGCTGCGATGCGGTATTGCGCGGAGACGGGGCCGGCGAATTCGGATGCATTCACGATCCCCCGGAACCGTCCCACATGTGCAGAAGCAGGCCACTGCGGGTTTTAGTCGGTATACCGGCATGATTTTAGGGACCCGTTCCAGAGTCACTTAGGTGGCATCTGGTTCGGAAGGCCGGTGAGTCCGACATAACTATTCTTCCCCTCCCCAGGCTTAGAATAAGTATCCATAAGAAGGATTTTTCCTGTGGGATAAAAAAAATTCACAATGATAAGGCAATAAGATTGTCTCAAGTAGATGATAGATCATATATGAGGAATAATGTCAAAGCAAAAACTTAACGTATTTTTCTTTTTCACTTTCTATAAAGATAAAAGTATAAGATAAGGTAGAAATGAAAAATGATCAAGCCATTTAATGAGATTGATGGGAACTAGCAATCATATTTGTTGTAACGCTGAAATCAATTTAGATAATTGATGGAATAGACATTTCATATAAAAACAGCGTGGAGCAAATTAACTTTCATTACATTAAATTAGTAGAATTGATTAATTACCTATTACATATATTAGACTTCACTGATAAAAATAAGGTTTTAATAAGAACAAAGTGAGTTTTAATTGACGACAACGATGACCTTGTAAAGGTTGCAGAAACCCGCTGGATGCAGGCCGCTTCTAACGGGTTCGTCTAGAAATCCGAGGGAGGTCTATGTTCAGCAGTGGGCTTCCAAAGGCAGAAGAACAAGAACAGCTTCAATTAATCACTACATAGTATAAAACAAAGTCGCTTCCCGCTGTCTGTCCCTATGTATGCTTAGATCTTTAAAACTACGCAACGGATTTTGATGGGTTTTTTTAATAGATAGAGTGATTCAAGAGGAAGGTTTATATGTATAATTTGTCCCGGGGAAATATAAAGCGGGAATTTATCCCGGAAAAACTCATTCACACGGGCGAAGCCACAAGCAGAAGTCTAGTTAATGTATAAATGAGTAAAAATATCAATTAAATTGCAAAAAAATACAGGATAACGTCTATGACTGTCGTGTGAATGTCTATAGAGCAACCTTGTATTATGTAATCTGCGCTGGGAGTTACAACATATTGGTTGGCCTTGAATGACTGATTTTACCATAATAGGCGAGCGTAATAATGTCGAGTTTAAGAGAAAGCAGTGTTAGCAGGAACGTAAGTACCTTCATTAATTATGAGGTAAACACAATACATATAAGGTGCAATTAATTAAATTTCGGGTTCAAGGCATTCGATATCTAATAAAGCGAAAGTTATGTAATAAAGCTTATTATAAGATTTCAGAATACAGAGCGGATAAAAAGGCTTGGGATTAAAAATTATCATGTGATTTTTTTGGAATCATGTCTTTCGTTTCAATAAAGTTTCTTTTGCTTCTAATATGTGAGCTGCTTTGGTATGACATACTCCTTAACTATCTGTGCCTGCGGCGGCGTCGTATGCCGGGTCGGCCACTTCCCTATGATATGCTTGAGAAGGTCCATGGCTTGCACATGCATCATACTCGTGAACAGGTGCTGCTTGTGTGGATTGGTCTGCCCCTTTCGCTTATTTCATCTAAGTATTAGAGGTATATGTTGAACGTGAATTACTAACATCTTGAAGAAATTCAGATCAAATTATTACACGATTCCTGAGAGGGTTATACACTCGTATTGAAATTTTAAATTTATTACCTACCTATTTTGCGAGTATATAAATGAACTGCTCTAAACAAAATAAACAAGTACTGAATTGTATTTTACACCAATAGTATAAGATATATAGTTTATAGTGGTATTTTTCTCTTTAGAAATAAGCACTGAGTTTACTAACATTCAGCATTCGTTTTGGACTTATATTCTAGAAAATTTCACCACGTAAACAATTCAATTTTGTACGATTTTATATTGAAAATAAAGAAATTGTCGCGTTCATCCTTTAGGCGACTTTTGTACCAATAAACGGTAATTTTTGTTAGTTAGTTTCGAGCACGATTTTGATTGAAAATAACAAGTTTGAGTCTCCGTACAACAAAATTTCTGAAAGAGACGTTGGAACTTGGTGGATAGATTGAAATTAAAGAAAGATATGCAAAAACTGGCTCGTTTATTCCATGAATGTTGAAATAGCCTTTTCGATAAATTAATTCATCAATGGTTCGAATAAATTTATTTCATTTCATTTATAAGTGACACTCGATGTGTGCGTTACCCTAAGACACCCCTTTTACTTAATATCACGGTGTCGCTTTCAGAAGACTGATATTTATGCTGATAATAATAACCACTCACGAATAGGGTCCAATCTTGATTAAATCTTTTTTTATTTATATTTGAAATAAGCGTTTTATGAAATAAAGAATTCAATTCTACTCATTAAATTCAGTAAGGCAACATAACACGTGTAGAGTTGCAGCATTTGATTTCTGATGTAACATGAGATGAGACATCAACCGCTTACCATGCATATGCAGATTAAATTGAATAGGAAATTTACTATGAGCCCACTCACAAGCTAATTTCTGGGCGATTCGATTCGTTACATTCAAAGTTCGGCAGCTTGTTTGACATTCACAATTCGTATGTTGAATTTGTTGGTTCCACGAAGAAAAGAAGAAGAGGTTGGTTCTCATTGATACTTCGTATCTATTCGTTAGTTAAATATTTCCTGATAAGTGTACTGATTAACTCTGTTATGTAACCTCGACATTTTTTTTATTGTGATTCAAGTAATTAATTACAATTTTTAATAAAAACATTTTTGCGGTATACAGTTCGAATAATTTGGTGCAGAATATTCTCGAATAAATATAATTCTGTACTAAGGGGCACCATAAAGCAATTCGATGATACAATTTAATTTACACATAAAATAAACATAAACTTTCCTGTCTATTGGTAAACTATATTTCCGTGATGGTTTTCCTGTCATCCGAAATAAGTGTTTTGTTAAATATTATACATTTACAACATGTAGCTATGAATAGTGCTTACAGTTTAATACATATCGATTCGATCGTGGGAAGTCAAGCAGCTCAAACTTCCATGTATTAACTTCCCAAATTTTATAACAAAACATATTATGCTCCCTCTTTTGTTATTAGGTCTTACATTTTCCATTATTTATTTGATGAATTGCTCACACTTACTTCTCTATCTATTACGAGGAGCTATCGCTATGGGATATAAATTTCAATCCGGAGACCTACTGACACATTACTGACAGCGCTAGGCCTTCTTTGCTGAGAATCAAGGCGTCAGTCCACTAAAATAAAACACGTTTGCTCCGTTTGAAAATAAATTACGAGGGAGCCGTTTATTACTTAGTGTGATATTAAAAAATGCAATTCAAGTTTTTGACAATTATTTGACACTAGCAACATCCAAAACGCTAGCATGTTGACGAAATTCACACGAATAAATACTACTTTTTAACTCGTAAAACGTTTGTCATCACAAAAGTGCGTACTCAAAATTCCGTACATTTCCATCCGGCGTGAATAATTCGGCTATTTCTATACAAAGCGTGTGTGAAGTTATATAATAAGGGGACATTGACTGAAATAGCAAACACAATTCTCAAGATTAAATATAGATTTTATTTAAAGGCATTGTTGTATCTCGTAGAAACTTACTCAGAACATATAATTACGTAATTGTAATTCAGTAGATAGCTTTAGAGCTATTAACCTTGTCCTTGAAGAAGACTTAACACAATGAAGGTAGGTACTCAATTAGTTACTTTAATCTAATAGATATTCACGTTTAGTATTATTAAATGAGATTTTATAATCAGTCGGCGATGTTACACGTAGTATAGAATATGAGTAATGTACGGGACCGCTTTATCCTGTCTCGAGGTATGCATATATAAAGTTGCCATGTAAATATTCTATTTATTTGATCGTTATTTTAAAGCGACATACAAAAGAGTTTGCAAGCAATGGTGACCAAAAATAACTTATCGGCATTGATGTTTTTAATACATCAACGCTTATCGGTCACACAGTAACGGATCATTTTGGATTTTCGCAATTTAAATAGCGTTATCGAAGCAGACAATAAAGTATGTACATCGACATCCTTATTGACACATATACTGTATTTGCCAAATTTGCAGTGGGATGAATCCTGAAATCAATTATGACCATACTAACCTGACATATATCTACTTAAAGATATCAACGAGATACCTCTTTTTACATCTTATGACGCATCAGAATTAGCTGTACAAAAAATAGTGGACATACCTAATTGCGGCAAAGAAATAAAAAAAAGAAACACATGAGCATGCCTTCAAATAAAAACTGGTACAAAAAATAATATGCAGACGTCATATTCTTCATCTGTAAAGCGTTTAGGCCTTTATTTCTTGGCTTTTCCCTCCTATCGTCCTGAAAGCTGAGACTTCTAGGACCTTCAGAACTGGGGTTCTGTAGAATTAGCTTTATATTAACGCAGTCCCGAACTTGCTTCTGAAGTGATTAGGATTTCTTGGGAGTTACATTGTGTCTCTTCACGCAGAGGGAACATTCAGCTTATTTGCTTATATACAATTGTGGTTTGAATAATGAGGGCATGCCGTTCACCTGATGGTAAGCGATACGACCACCTATAAACAGTAGCAACACCATCCATCACCTTGTGTAACTTTGTTATGTGTGGCTTTCCACTGCGCTTGTCATACAAGACATAAGATGTTAAGTCTCATTATCTCCAGTAGTTAAACTGGCTACAATGACCTTCAAACCGAAACGCAACATTGCACACTACTGCTTGGCGGTGAAAATCGACATTGCGGTGGTACTCACCTAGACGGACACTTACATATGAGAGAGCTACCACCTGTAACAAGCGGTATTTGTTTGGTGCGCTTACGTAATAATACTCTGAACATTTTTTCCATACATCGCACCTTTAGGATGAAAACGACACAATTCAAAAAGATAGAAAATTGGGTTATCGTCATAAAATTACTTAAAACGAAGTACTCAATACAACAATAGTTCAAACACAGCCACATTTAAGTAGGAAAAGGAAGAAGCTGTTATATCAGACCCTTTTTTATCACATTTTTATCAATAAGGGACTAGTATTTAGTCATTTAAAAATGACAACTCAATTTTAAATTTTTTTAATTGTGTCGTTTTCGTTCTAAAGGTGCGACATTTTAGTTCATACTTAAACCTTTTGCTATGCGGCCGCATAGATAATCTCATAACTTTTATAACTCCAAACTCGGACTAGTTGTATAAATATTATGAGATATCAAAACAGTAGTGTCATAACATCTCGACGCACAACCGCGCACCATTACAATGCATATGATTTTATGGTTTGTCACGTTGTTATTACAACTATTTCATGCGATATACACAAATCTGTATAAATTAGTACCTCGGTATGTATCGTATGTTAGCGCTAATTTTATATGCTGCTGTATCGTGTAGTACTGCGATTTGCGTCGTATTTCTATTCTACACAGCACCTAACATACAGCAGCGTAACTTCTTATAAATGTATCTATAAAAAAATATATATAATAAGCGTCACAATTACGGTTATTCAACGCTATTAATTTAGCCATGAACTTCCTTATAATTTACCGATGGTCAGTTCTTGGTGGAATGAATATGTGTAATAAGGAAGAGAATAAAAAATCAAACATCACGACCGTTAACAGTGCGGGTGACGGACGCAACGTCTATAAACGGTAAACATTGATAAAAAGTTATGAGAATACGATCATGTTGTGTGTGCATGGCTCTACTAACGTCATTAGTTCAAGTCTTAATTATTAATTACATTTATAACATCCAGTTTTCCTTTCGCATGACACATCTTTGCGTAGAAATTTTCTAATTGCGCATAAGAAATTTCATGACGTAAGAGATTATTATAAACGCGAAAGTTTGTAAGAATGTATGTATGTTTGTTACTCTTTAACACAAGAACTACTCAACGGATTTCGATGAAATTTGGCAAACGGCGAGATTATGTCTTGGATTAACACATAGGCTATTTTATCCTGGGAAAATATAAAACGGGACTTTTATCCCGGAAAACTTTTTAACTCGGGCGGAGCCGCAGGTAAAAGCTAGTAACAAATATGCTAGGATTTTTAAATTTGATACCCACGCAGTTTCAAATAAAATCCCGTGCTGTACCGTATAAAAACCGGTTGCGGCCAGCTGGCCATAAAAACCAGCTGTAGACATTTTATTTTGTGGTGCCACACATTATCGCTCAATTAAATTACCAAAGCGGATCTATTGGCGCCATAGAATCATTACTGTAGATTATTTTCGATCCATCATTAAAAAATTTATTCGTACGAATGTAATTCATAAATTTACTGAAGACTAGATTAATACCTATAGTAGATGAGAGGTTAACTAAATTTCAGAACTGGTCAATTTCATTCATATCAAGTTCGGGGGCAGTGGCTAATTTAGTGACACCTAGTAGTTCGCGATTTTGGCTAGTGTTGCATTACGTATGGTCATTTCACTGAGAACAAGGATGACGAGCGCAGTGGGATGCCACATAGTACTTTGTGGCTCAAGGTACTAGATGGTGTTGCTACTGTTTATGGGTGGACGTATCGCGTACCATCAGGCGAACGGCATGCTCGTCTCGTCATTCAATGCCAAAAAAAAGAATTAATTCCATCGTATTTTTTGAAAACTTAACAATTCTAGGAAGCAAATTCCACCAACACATTCAAAATACGCGCATTTACTGTTCGTACACATGTCAAGATGAACTATTCTCCACGAGTATAAACACTGATTTAAATTAAGGGCATGACAGGTTGTTAAAGACAAGTTATAAATTGACTGTATATACAATGATACACATTGTCATCAATATAATACGACACACGGCGCCTCACAAGGCCGGCCGCCTTTCGACTCGCGGCTACATATTTTACATAATATAACAAATTATAAATATATAGAAACGAACTATATTGGAATGTCGTGCTGACGTTTTCCTCCTTGTCAAACTAGATTGTGCAGTCTAGAACTTAAAATTAAAGTTCCAGGAAGTAAGTATGGGTCTTGCAAGCGTGTGTCAATGGAAGGACATCTTAATAAAGGTCATCTTAATATCACGTAATATAAGAGCAAAAACTTCTTCGTACTCCTTGAGATTGTCGTAAATCCAAATACTAAAGTTTTATCGCTTTCCTTGTGGGCAGCGTAACCATGATTTCAATACTATATATTGTGTCTCATTTCATTTGCCAGTTTGTCTTCTGCTATACAAGCAACTAAAATAATCTAAGAAATTAAGGAAGACTTTTGCCCAGCTGCATTGGGGGGTTTATAGGATACTAATATAAATAAGGTCCGCTCAGCAGCATGCTCCTTGCATTTCAGTCGACAGATGTGGTTTACCAGTAGCCAGTCTAGTGGAATAATGTTCAAGCCACCCATACCGTTTTTAGGTTGACTTAATCACTTGAAATTTGAAGACCCGTACTGTAACTACTCTTACATTAAGTAGCTCGAGAGATTTAAAAAACTAGGTGTGATAAATAACGCAGGACTGATACGAGACTGTGTAAAGAAACATGCAAATTGAATTGCAGGCATTTTAAACACTTCAAGCAAGGCAAGGCATATTTTAAACACTTTTGCTTAAAATGTCTCAAAAATACATGTAACTTTTCCACACACTGATAGAAAGTGTGATGTAGCCAAGTACCATAAATAGTTGGATGCAGTCATCGTGAATAACAATAAATTGAATATAAATGCAATCACATTTAGAGGTGTCTTAAAGACAAAATAATACGTTACACTTTATATTTTTTTAGTTTAATATCACAGCTGAAAATTAAAAAATAAAATTTCTTTCGCCTACAGAAACTATACATATATACGTAATATAGAACATGATATGGTTTACAAAGCTAAAATACAATAGAGTAACATATAACACAGAAACCGAAAACTGACATAGCGGTAGAATAATGCAGGAAGTTCTAAAATAAATTCGAGATAAAAAATTACAAAGTCAAATAATTAGAATATTAACAATTCGGTAGGGTCGCGATAAAAATAAATATCTGTTGAAGGCCGCGCGATGACCACGACCAAAGTTGCCCGACCTTGCGTAGGAATGAGACGTGAATGATTGATAGCACACTAAAATTAGGAATTTAGGAACCATCCTCTCAGCACCAAACTGTATGTACAGTGAGAGGCAGGTACAATATTATGTAATCTTACTAATATTATAAATGCGAAAGTTTGGGAAAATATTTGAATGTTTGGATATTCGTTAGAAGTAAACCCAGAAACAGTCGAACGGATCAGGATGAAATTTGGCACACGTAGAGACTATATACTGGATTAACAAATAGGTTACTATTTATCCGAGAAATTTGGTATCATGGGAAATAATAGGACTTTTCTTTGGTTTTCTTTAATAAATGGCGCTGGCGTGGAAGCCGTGGCGCTATAAATCGCTAAAATGTTTAGGGACTTTTGTAGTTACAGTACGACTGCAATAGTGAGGTCTCGGGTTCGATCCCCGGGTCGGGCAGTGATATTATATTGTTCTATTTAGTATCAACCTAGAATTTATGCCTGGTTTGGCGATAGGCTCGCCCTCTATTACACACACACAGCGAAAAGCGGATGCACTAGTTGCGCCTCTGCCTACCCTTTCAGGGATAAAAGGCGTGAGTGTGTGTGTATGTAATTAAGTACCTATATTATAAATACGAACTAAGGGTTAATATAACAAAAAACACTGTATTTCTAGTATCAGCTACAAAACCGGGACTTAAGAGAACGAAGTAAGACCCACCTGAGAGTCACTTGAGGTCTCATGTCTCTCAGATTAAAAACCAATGCCGACTTTAAGCGTATGCTCAACAGCATTAAATTCCAAGGTTTTTATAAACGTCAATGTTGATATAGATATGATAAAGCAAGTCACAAAGTGAAAATAGATTGTCTTTTAAGCAAACTCGTTTAATAAAAATAAGAGCTCAATGACGTTACTTGTATATTCACGGATGTTCTATAAATGTCGATTTATAGCATTTTTTTATCATAATAATATTGTGTATTAAACATACATACGTATATCTAACTTTATATGGCAATTTGAAACGTATATTAAAGTATGAAGACTAACGAGAATAACATTTAATCGTTCTCCAGAACGATTAAATGTTATTCTCGTGTCCTCGACATTTGTCGCTGAAGTTTTGCCATAGCTAAACATGTTTTATGTATTCCTCTGTCTCTTATCACTTAAGTAAAAAGGCAAAAATACTTTTCAAACCATATGAAATTGAATACGCAAGATTGAAGGGCGTAATCCTTGCTTGATGCCATTATTGTCGCTTATTTCTGCTTGCTTTCGTTTATTGCTTTAGATTTGCATTTTAGTAATATATCTACCAACTCCTATCAATTGGCGTAGGAAAAAGTAAATCGACTTTGAAGATTAATATAAAACGTAATTCGTTCGCAGTTCTTACGCATATTCATTACCAATCGAATATGAACCAAACAAACAAGACTTTAAGTCTAAATTCCACATTTAGGTGTTAAACACACATAGTAATATTAATAGAATGTAGGTAATGATAAGGAAACGAGTCATAATGAAAAATCGTATCAATTATTGCTTCCCTCGCTATCGGTAAATGAACCACGTCCGTCTGGCCGATATAAAATAGATCAGTTTTAACGATTATTCAATTAAAAATTCTTAGAACATTACGACGAAGTACTTTAAAAAAACTTACTCGTTAAATAAATAAGATCTTTGTGATTCTATGAAATGTTACTATCTGTGTTAAAATAGTAGATTGATTTTTCTAATGTATCGACAGAAGAGATTTTGTTTACATTTGTAACTTATGCGAACGACGTAACAATGGAAAAATTGCTGGTATTTCATCCTATGCGAAGTGACCAAATTTTTGTCAGTTAAAATTTAACTCCAGAACGAGCTTTCGGTAAAAGCTTAAACTAAATGTCTATTTATAAAAATAGAATTTAGGGATAAACCTACATTTAACAAACTGTTTGAACTAGTGTCTATTATGTACTCTAAATATTATGTTACGAAAAACATATACGTTTACATATTTTTACACTATATTTCTAATTATGACATCTTAATTTTTATCTTATTCCATGAATTTTCGAATTAAACAAGACACATACTTTTGAAATTGATTGTTCTTGTAACAGAACCCGTAGCGTTATCGACCTAGTCTTGTTAAATATCATGTCCGTTAACGTTTTGAGTTATGCATGTATTGTTTGTTGGTGAACGTGTTAACTGTAACCATTTACGTTTTGAAATATAACCAATGTCATTATTTATAGTATAAGCATGACTATTGTCATTTGTAGTCATAAAGAAAATTTCCATTCCGAGAAATATAATACTGTAATTAAATCTATTTACTGGAGAAATGATGAAGGGAAACATCGTGAGGAAACCTACATACCTGAGTATTCGCCAAAGGAATAGTTTACTGGGAATAGCGTAGTGGGTTACAATTTTATTATAACTAGTTACCCAAATATTTTGCTAAATTTATATGTTTTATTTTGTAACTGTTTGCTATTCCAATAAAAATAATATGAAAAAAAGCCACACTAGGCCAGCGTGGTGGACTAAGGCCTAACCCCTCTCAGTAGTAGAAGGAAGCCCGTGCTCAGCAGTGGGCAATATACAGGGCTCATTGCATTGCATACTGGAGAAACTTCTTGAATTATTGTTAGGGTGGCGTGTAAGTCCTTTTTGAATTAATCATTAATCTTGTTAAACATTAATCTTGTTGTTGCTCTCATATTCTAAATAATCAGCAATAGTATAAGTCAAATATCTCAGAACATTGTTATGCTTTTGATCATAATTATAATAAATATTTATGCATAGAAATTGCATCTTATATTGTGAATAATAATTTTTCAACAGAATCTTACAATTAACATTTAATTACTATCTTCTCTTCTTCTACAGTCTATATATCCACCCAATGCTGAGTGTAGGCCTCTTCTAATGCACGCCAATTTGTTATGTTTTGGGCAGACCTCATCCAACTTCTTCCCGCCACGTGGAACAGATCGTCGGTCCACCTCATCAAAGGACTTACAGACATTAGCACAATTATAGCTCGACGGAAGTGGAAGTGGGCGGGCCACATAAGCCGCAGAAATGATGGCAGATGGTGTCAGGCAATACTTGAATGGAGACCAAGAACTGGTTATAGAAACCGGGGCAGACCTTTAATTACTATATACAGTCAAAACTCAATAGGAGCTTCAACTTCATCTATCTCAAATTCATAAAAAGCTTTCGCTTCAATCTGTGAATCACGTACTGGCTCAATTAGAAATTCAAACACTCGTCCAAACAGCAATACGCATTAAGTGTCTTTATTGGACGATGATCTAAAACATAAGTCACCTTGTCAGTAAATTATTTAATCAATTACATTTCGTGAATATTAATAAAGATGACAATGGAAAACATTATGGCCCATGTACCAGTTGGCCACATGACACCATAATTGGTCTTCGCTATACACGAGTATTGCATTATACCTAGCTGTTTCGTTCTTCGCATACAAGCTTAATATAGTTGACCAATAAATTAGCGTAAGTTTTTATTAAGAACATCTGTAATAAAAATCACCTATGTATTCTTTAAGTCTAAAAGTTATATCACTAATATCTAAAAAATGTTTAACCGAAAACTTCAATAGCGAATACGTACAAATTATAACTGACTTGGTAAATGCTTTTATAAGAATCTAAATTATCCGATAATCTATTGTGTTGTAATAAGCACTAAACGAAATTAAAAGAGAGCATATCTTTCCAGAAACATCACAGACGTTGTGAGGTATGAGTAAGATTCGATCAAATACGTCTGGAGCAAATGGCGACATAAAATACAAACTTCGCATTTATACAATTTGCAATTAAAAAGACGCAATAGAACAGGATTGGGCGGCGACAGGGCGCGGCGCGCGGAGGCGGTGACGCGTGCCGTGACGTGCGATGACGCCTGCACCACGTTATGTCAGTCGAGTAAACAATTTACTGTTTGTAAACACCCGCCGCAGTCCGCCACCAAACGTAAACATGACCACGTTGCTTAGAAATGTCAATGGCGAACGATTCTTAGAATCGACGCTCGTTTCGCGATTAACGACTGCCGTCGCTGACGCCGTCACGAACCAACTACGACAGTGGTATTGGTAAGCTACGGCTGTGCAATAGCAATTCGCCGATATTTTGATAATAACACCTCATTTTCATTCAGATATGTAAGTGGCCTCAGCCGTTTGCGGTTAATTTAATGAGCACGCTTCGACTAAATGTGCTCACGCTAGTTTTTTACACAATTTAATGAATTCAGTTACATAATTGTCGATGTAAATCGTAAAGAACTGTAGGTAAGTAAGGTTTATAAGAATAAGGCTGCCGTGTTTGGTATGGCATGTATAATCAACCATACTGCGTAGTAAAACGTAATCACAAATCGGTATCGTTATTATGTTCCTTCACTTAACTTACTATATTTGGTCGCGTAATATGTTCTTTTGCCATCTATTATCCCGGTGTAAACTTTTTAGAAATACTAAAACAGCATCGAACCAGTTGAGCCCCATTCAAAATGTTGTCATAAAAACTATATGTAACTTCTGACTATGAATTAATAATTCATTTCAGTTGCATATCAGAAACACCTCCTTGTCATACTTTGCAGTTTACAATCACTTTGACTAGAATGGTCTTGCCAGATTAATTAGTAACTAAAATAGATCACAAAGCATCATGTTTATAATTTTATCAACGAAAATCATTGGACATGCGTATTAAGTATGTTATTACGAGCAAAATAAATACTATGGTTACGTAAAAACGATAACACCGCGCAAATATATAATGAATAAATATATCTGAATAATACATTTAAACATGGAACACTCGCGAGATTTCCTTTGCGAGTTTTTTATAGAATCCTTGAACGCGTATTTTTAGCAAAGCGAAAATGAAAGAGCAAAATTTTAAATGACTTTTTTTCGTTGCAAATGGCTTGTTTTAACCATTTTTTGACACAATTTGTAGTGTAGGTGACACGAAATGTTAATCTAAATTAGATATGTCTAAGATGTAGAAGGGAATTACCCGAATATTCGTGGCGTATATTATAGCAGCATCCATCTAGCATAATATGTGACATCTATTTTTTGCTTCGGACATATGCTCAGCACTGCACTGTTTTTTTTACGTTTTACATAATGTTTCTTTGCAAGACGCAATTGTTATTGTCAGTATCACGTACGATGTTCTACAATATTATATTTAATAGAAAGAGTACAATGTATTACTGCTCGATAGGCTTAAAAAGTTGCTAATGCTTCGCGTAAATACAGATAAAATTAGCATCTCTAAGCGATAGTAAATGACTCAATCACGAAAATCGCGTGTAAAAGGTACTTACGTTTATAAAATTAAATGACAGTTTGCACGGCACGGAGCTGATACCAGAGTCCATTCGTCAGTTTTAGCATTCAATTCACATAAATAAAGTTATATCGTAAAATCTTCACGCTAATAATAATTATTCTAATTTGAAACCTGTCATTAGGTCCGCCCACGACATTCTTCAGTTTTCGTACGCTGCGAAAATGAAATTCGTCAATATTTCGCGATTATTATAAGTGGTAGGAATTATCCGTTATGGAAAAATCCAAACGAAATCACCAATTGGTTACCATTGGTTAATAATAACTCGATTATCATTCGCTTTTGATAAACCCTCCTTAGTATTGGTAAATCATTCGAGTTTTATAACCAAAAATTGTAGCGCGCACCCGTGGTAACGTGTTATTAATATATATTATGATGCATCGATCAACTTTCACTTGACGAGAATTAAATGGCAAAATACTACCGGAATGATGCGACCTCGAAACATATTAAAACTAATACTCATATTAAAATATTCCGTTATAAATCATATTAAATTGACTTCAGGTATTTAATACTTGAGGCATTTTAGTTTTGAGAACTGTAATGACTTCAACAATAATTGTGGCAATAAATCATTGGCCATTACGAATGTAAGAAAAGTTCAATAAACTCGTTATTCGAAGTATTTTTAGTACTGTATGTAGTTATCTGTATATTTATCTTAGTGCCTATATAAAAGTTACAACTGAATCTAATCAGAAAGTATTCAGTGATATAATAATGATACTCAAAATGATATACTGACAACCTACTTATGTGATAATGGCCAGTACTGCCGCATTTCAGATAAAAAGTATGAAGGGATCTAAAACAACTCCATGTGAATAATTTTTTACCAGTTTTTACCAGAATCAAGTCAATGTTTCTGAAGAAATCAAATAATGTGACTACCTCAGTCTATACGCCAAATCTGAATGTTAAATTGCTACAACATTACTTATCTCCAGTGGTAATTCAGCCCAGCCCGTTTAAAAAAAAGTGCGTATTAATGGATATTAAACTCTAGATACTCGTAATACCACTGCTTTTGTATTTATTAAAACGCGTGTCCTTTGATAGATCTTTACTGATCTTCCTCGAGACTCGGCGGTGGCCTCGGTCAGTTTAATAAATTAGATATTTTACTTACAATATGTTCTTTATGCTGACACAATTACCATAATCATCCGTTGGTATGACCAGTTATGCTAATTGGGTTTCAACCCAACTAACGTGGGTACAATCGGACGAAGAAGTTATACTTTTAGAAATTAAATTATTTTAGATTTATGAGGCAATGAATTGTCGAAAAATAGATTATACTAATTTAAAAATTTACTGATATCACATGATTAGAGATCTAAATTTTTTAAAACGATTCTTGAAGACTTAAGATATAAAATTAAATAAAGATATAAAATAAATGAATAAATTTTTAAGTAAAAAAAATTATATTCTTTTTAGTAGGTACTTTTATAAGGATCATTTCAGATACGTATGCGCAACAGTAAATTGTATTTAATAATCTCAATAAAAATGTGAAATAGAGTGTATTCACGGTGTTTTGTAAATTTTCGCGTATATCGCAGTGAAGCGCTTTAAAGACGCACCAGTACTATCGTTTCGAAAGGTCGTCGAGTGGGCAGACTGAAGACGTGTCGCGCTCGGAAATCGACAATCTTCATATTCTTAATTTCATAATTACCGTGATTACTAAGACTCTTGTTTAATTGAGGTCGTGGCCCCACAATTACCAGTATTAGATTAATACAAGATCGTTATAGTCTATTATATTACGGTATAACAGATCATTGACAACTTGTTCATAAGGAAACGTTTCATTGCTGTCATTATGGAACATATCGTGGTAATTACCAACTGCCACAGGCTATGTACGAAAACGTATTTCAGTTATGTAATTAATTTTGCTTTTAAGTGAGCGGTAACTAACGCAATCTAAAGTGGCACAAATCTAATCACAAAATTAGGATTTTATATCCCACTTTGATTGCAATAGGTGTATGACCACACCTATGCAATAGGAGTAACGTTTCGTTGATTACATTTTATCTAACATTTTGTGATTTTATTATACTTGTCCAATGTCCATATTAATATGTATCTCATTTTTTAAGTTTCTTTTGTATAATTATTAATTAAATTTCCATAAATAGTAGGTTATTGCAGCACATTAATATATTTGAGATAAAATTTTACAGTATGTTATCTTACATCGTCAAATACCATTACTAAATTTGCTGTAATTAATAAATCGTTTTGTTTACGAAAACGGTTTCTTTATTATTAGACAAAAGCCACATATCCTGATGGCTCACAGCTGGATTTGCGCAGTTTTCTGTATTACAACATGGCACAGCGAGCCAAGTTTACATTGATACATGACGGATGGAGTCAAAGTTCCCGGCAATTTCAACTTGCAATTCGGCGTAGTATTCCACTTAATGTTCAGTCAAGTTCATGGAACCAAGATCGTGTCGGCAACGTGCCGCCAAGGCTTCACATGAGTAAAATTATGTAGTTTAAATTTTTTAAACCGGTTCTACTAGATACGATGGGTCGTAGTGGAATTTTTTCGCTTGAAGGTTTCTTCTCGCCATGCGCGTATGTTTCTCGTGTCAGCGTTAAAAAAAATAATAACTGCACGGTTCGGTGGTTAATAGAAAGGGGTAATGTTACGTTGGACGATGTTAAAATATTTACATTTTAATCAAAAATCGGGTTTTATTTTGTGATAAAAATATGAAAGTCTTTAATAATTGTAATTTATATACCATAATATCATAACCTGTCCAGTATTATACATATAGGTACTGCCCACTGCTGAGCACGTGCCTCTTCTACAGCTGAGAGGGTTTTAGGCCTTAGTCCACCACGCTAGCCTAGTGCGGGTTGGGAGACTTCACATACCTTCGAAATTCTTATTATAGAGAACTTCTCAGATATGCAGGTTTCATCACGATGTTCTCCGTCACCGTTAAAGCGAGCGATAATTCACTAAGAGTACACACATAACTTTTTTTATGGCATCTAATGACGAGACGAGTATGCCGATCGCCTGGTGGTAAGCGATACGACCACCCATAAACAGTAGAAACACCATCCAGCACCTTGAGTTACAAAGTACTGTGTGGCATTTCACTGCGCTCGTCATCCTGAGACATAAGATGTTAAGTCACATTATGTCCTGTAGTTACAGAAAAGTCAGAAGTGCGTGCCCTTGGGTTTTGAACCTGCGGACATTCGTCTTGGCAGTCCGTTCCACTCCCAACTAGGCTGTCGCCGCTTGTATTGTATTGTAATTAATACTAAGTTGTAATTGCTATTACAACAATGAGGTATTTATCGTAGACAAGGATTTTAACAGTTACCATTGATAATGCGAACATTCAAAAGCGAATTACGAATGTCGCACAGAACATGAAGGCAGATGAAACAGTCGTGAAAAATCTTCGAACTCGCTATTAGCAATTCGTAACTCGCAAATTGCAACGAACAGTATGCGCATATTTGCGTTTTGTGCAAATGTCGCGACACCCGAACAGTATTTATCGTTTAGTTGCTAGCATGGTGTGACCTTTGCATATGGCGACATAAGTCTGAGTATTGTGTGCATAGACATGTAGGGATCAAAATTTGAATATATTTTATTAACATGTGTCATAGCTGAAGCCATTCTTTGCAATTTCCAACAACAACGCTATATTACGTTCTTGCACAAGAACTATTATATTATTCCTCAGAAGTAGACATACAATTGAGCTTTTCCAAATTCAAACTATATTCTCGAAATGTAACTTTCTGTTGGCTATTATTTGGAATTTTTAGAATATAGGCAGCCACGGAATAGCTGCGGGATCGCGTGTAGTAGGCAAATGCGGATAGTGCGATCCGAGTAAAGCCAGTAATCCGAAACATTTTATATCCGCGATAGGCCGTCGGGGCGGCAGCGCCGTAAACGTTCGCCGATCGCGCGACTCATTTCACTAAATCCAATACATTTTTTATTCATGAAACGATTGACGTTTGTATGTTAATTCACAGCGTAGGTCCCCGGCCGAAGGATGAAATATTGAATTATTGCCCAAAGTCGGGGATATATCGCTGGGGTCTGTTCGATATTAATCCGTTGGCTGGCCGGGTTCTGGCAGGAATTCAAATAAATCGACTCTGTGACAAACAAGACGTATAAATCAATCAAGGCAAGGTGGCGTGCAAGCTCTATTGCATTCGCCCCTTCAAATCCCGGGCAAATCAAATGTTAAACTAATTTGTATCGACAAATTTATTGCTAAGGTTAAAACCGTTATGAGTTTCAGAAGCGACGTTTTATTTACGTTCGCCTTTTGATTTATACATTTTTCTTAAAACCGGCACGGCTGAGTTATTAGAAAAATGTTCGCAGTACAAACTTATATTAAGCGTTTTTGCTATTTCTCATTTACCGAGAGTGGACCTTCTATTGCTAATAAAATGAAAAGGAATAGTTTGCTATACGTCTATTACAATTTATTTACGATAGATTTATAAAAAGTTGGTAATATTTACCTTTTTACTATGTTCATAAGTGTCAATTATATTAATCTAAAACATATACATATTTAATATATCGCTCAAGATTTTTTCAAGTTCTGTCAATTTAGAGGCTGGTATCGTTTAAATAAGAGGTATCAAGGCCAGTCGCTCCAGCAAACGGTCGCACCCTCTACCATAAGCATAATCTATTTATGAAATACGCGAGCAATAGCGCCCGACGGCATACATCACCGAGTATGTACCATTTGGAATAACGTTTGGCCGTTCGATGCGGTAATGTAGATAACATAAGGAATAATGTGTGAAGTGATAACACAAATCACTGTGGAACTATTATCGGCCCGCGTCACTCGTTGCTAAGACCATGATAAGATACGAAGGCGTATTTATTTCGACTTAGTTGAAAGGTTGAAATTGTATATGCGTACGCTTTGGTGGTCTCCTACATACCTATAACTACATATATTAATAGATACATTATGTTGTACTACGTGTTATACATATTTATGTAAAACGGTCATAACAAATAATTTACAAAGAATACATTCATTTATTTATTTAACTTTATATACAAACATGTAAATAGGCGGACTTAATGCCTTAGGCATTATCTACCGAAGAGGAGACAGGCTGCTTTAAGCGGCACCGCGCAGGGGCGGTTGCAGACAACTTAGGCCGGTATTAATAAATGAATCTCAAGTTTGAGTTACATCTCAAGTAGACATAATGTATGAAGAGTTCAATACATTATGTCTACTTGAGATGTAACTCAAACTTGAGATTCATTTATTAATACCGGCCTTAGACACTTCAGTCAGAGGAAGCCCGCAGCCGTCCCTAATGCGCCGAAGATGAAAAAAAAGGCATTATCTACCAGTTTAACTTTGGGTGATGTAGAATCGAGATGAAACAGGTGTATATAAAATACGTAGATTGCAATAAAAAAAATATTATTATATTAATAAGCACGTATATTATAACAGGTAACAAAAAGAACTGATTATTATATAAGACAAAATGAAATCCTCCTAGCCAGTTTCGGTCACGGCGGCCAATCTCAACGGAGATCAGCCAGGTACGCAGGAGATATTATAGTGCACGAGTGTGTGCGCAATACACAGGTGCACTCGCTATTCCTTCACTCTCATAGTCCGGTGAGACGGCAATCCGACATGACCGGAGAGAGATCAGGCGCAGGACCAACGGCTTTACGTGCTTTCCGAGGCACGGGGGTATCACACCGCCAACTTCCTGACTCCGAGCTGCGACTGAGTTAATTTTAAGATGGAAAAACCCAGTCACAATTTTTTTTGGCTCGACCCATGATTCGAACCCAGGACCTCAGCGCGCAAATTGTACTAGTAATGCGTACGCAATACCACTACGCCACCGAGGCAGTCAAGACAAAATATTGTATACATAAAAAAATCTATAATGTAAATTATATACAAACAATTGTAACATAATATATAATACTGAAATGTATATGCAATAATATTAATATATAAATTCACATAAATATGTAATTTATTCTTCGTAAGAGAAACAAGATAATACTATAGAAAGTAATACCACAATTTACGACCATAATTATTAATGACACTAGGGATTTTCCGTAGGTATATGTGATCCGTGGAAATTCCGAAATAATAATGTAGCCGCTTCCAGACGCTACGTATCGGGAATCCCAAATAAATAGGAATTAATTCGTTAAAATAAAGGAGCAAACGAAATAACATCATCAGCCATAAGTAACAACTCAAAACATATCGCAATTATGAATTTCGATAAATAAAAAACAAGATAGGTCTTAAAATTTCTGACATAATATTGTACAAAAATAAATTGTCGAATATATTCAAACTGCAATATTATAAACACCCTAAATAATTATAACAGACAACATCATTCTACAACTTCTCATATCATGTTAAATAAACCATTATCTAACACAAATAACCGTTACCGCCAACTTTTATAAGAAAAGCGCCATCATAGGCAATATGATATGTTGTTGGATCGAGTTCGTAGAACGCTGGTACAACTTCTACTACGTTACACGTGTTGTTTTATTCATTGCGTTATCCATTCATATATCAAGTAACCGTGTTTGTTTCTAACGTAAGCGGTAAATGCGTTTTTTTTTAACACACTTTTATTATACATATAACTAACGTTGACTTAATAAACCAGATATGCGGGAACGACGCAGTTTTATTTCTACTAGATATTTAGTAATCAGTTTAGTAGTGTCAATTATTCTAGTGCTTACAATAGCATGAAGTAGACTATCATAAGACACAAGGATGGGAATGGACTACTATATGTGCACTGTAATGGCAAGCAACCACTTTTCATTGCGCAAGCGCATCCAAATCGCCTAACTCCTCAAACAGAGTTCTAAGTGCACTAGATCAATAAAGTAGGTGATCTACTTAAACAAGTACACCACTATAATTAAGAAGAAGGCTAGTTTCCGACTATCTGGGTCTTGGCCTACGAGGTCAGAAGGAATTGAGTTACGCTCCATTTAATATACCTACCCAAAGACCCGAGGGGTGTTCGAATGACATTATCATTGACATTATTGATATGATAACGCTGAATGACACTGACACATTTTTGCAATGTATCTCGACTCGATACTGTACAATTATTATATTGTTTCATTTAACGCTTTGTTTCATAAGGTTGCAACTGATACAAACTGATATCGCTTGAATGTTAAACTTTGCCAGTATTGTAACTCTCCTGTTAACAATTAGAATCAAGCAAACCGCACACTTATTCTGATAAAAGAAAAAACACCCATTCAAATTTTACTGGTGGTAGGTCTCTCATATGTATCAGTTCGTCTGGGTGGGTACCACCGCAATGTCTATATAAGGAGCAGTGTGCACGCATTGTTGTGTTACGGTTTGTAGGAAGCCAGTGTAACTATGGGACATAATGGAACTTAACACTTATGTCTCAGGATAACGAACGCAGTGGAATGTCACACAGTACTTTGTAACTCAAGGTTCTGGATGGTGTTTCTACTGTTTATGGGTGGTCGTATCGCTTACCATCGGCGAATGGCAAGCTCGTCTCGTCATTCAATGCCATAATCAAGTATAACAGTTTACCGGATATATTGTAACCTGACACATTGTGATTTTTCATGCTAACACACACCTGTGTTACATCTTATTGAACAACTAGCTTTTCCCCACGTCTTCGCCCGCGTTAATAAGTTTTTCCGGGCTAAAAGTACATAAAAACCTTCCCGTGGAATCACTCTATCCAACACATTTATTTGGATAAAGATTAATATTATGACGTTGATATAACAACTCTTAACAAATAACGCATTAATTTCGACCAAATTTGATTACCATAAAAACGGTTCTAGTGAGTTAATCTTAAAAGATAAACATAACATATTCTGTCGCGGACATTTTTTTTGATCATTTCAAGAGGAATAATTCTTTCATACATATATTTTTGGTATCTTGAACCGTTTTCGCAGCGCACGCAATGGAAGCCCTCAAGGATGAATAACTTTCCTCGTTTTTTTCACATTTTCCATTATTTCTTCGCTCCTAATAGTTGCATCGTTATGTTATATAGCCTAAAGCCTTCCTCGATAAATGGTCTATTCAACACAAAAAGAATTTTTCAATTCGAACCAGTAGTTCCTGAGATTAGCGCGTTCAAACAAACAAACAAACAAACAAACTCTTCAGCTTTATAATATTAGTATAGATATTCGGGGCAATGGCGACCTATGATCCATATTTGGCCCAGCATCGTTATTCGTGGATATACCTTACCCGATGAAGGGAGTAAGTCTTTGCTAAGAGTAAGATATTAAGTCTAAAGGGCGCGTGGATGAAATAGACTAACATTAACACGGAACCAATAAATATCTACATAACTAAAACAAAAAAGTATTTATTTGTTGCTTTTTGCTGCAAGCAAAAAATAAAACATATAAAATACATTATGCGTCCACATGAAATTGAAGGATGGATCCCGTCATCAGATCCTGACTTGGTGCCAATAATACCACCTGGCAAGTATAACCTTTTAAACAAAAAATAATTTCTCGAATGGGTCATCGAGTAATCGGGGACTGCCTCGGTAGCGTTGTTGTATTACAGTATGACTGAAAAGCTGAGGTCTCGGGTTCGATCCCCTGGTCGGGCAAAGTGATATTGAGTTTTTTTATTCAGTATCAGCCCAGAGTCTGAAATTTGTGCACGACATGGCGATAGGCTCGCCCCCTATCACATCATGGGACGGAATAACGGCGAAAAGTGGGTGCACTAGTTGCGCCTCTCCCTATCTCTTCGGGGATAACAGGAGTGAGTGTGCGTGTGGGGAAATACCAAAAAAAAAAAAATTCCGACGAATTGAGAGACTTGTCTTTTTCGAAGTCCGTTAAATGGAAAAGAACCAAACTAAAGCACTACGCATAACCTACGAGATTTGCACATGTACTCATGCTTGCACACGTGAGTCTCAAGTCTCAACTACAAAACAAGCTTGTAAGTACACAATAGAATACAGTCGTTAATACTTATGCATATGCATCGCATATATTTATTCATATTACTTGGCGCATGTAATTGACGTCTATCATAGTTTTATGCATGCTTCGCAAAACGATAAGAAACTTTTGTTGTTGTTTTTTTGTAACACAATAGTGTTAAAGGATTTTTAATTTCTCATTATGGCATTAATTTTTAATTAATTCGTGGAAATCGTAGGTTATGTTTATAAAGCACGTTAAAAACAAACTCAGTGACATAATGGTATTATTACACGAATTGTATAAATGTTTAATAACATGTTTTCCTTTCAATTATTTATATATTAATTGTAACGGTTGCGTACGTCTGTAACAAAAAACATGATAACGTGGTAGGGATGCCGAATTCAACCATTAACATGAATCTTCGTAGAATACATTGTTATCAATTAAAACGAATTAAGCTTTAAAAACAATACTCGTATTTCCTTTATTTGAATAAATATAATTGAGGTTTTTGTAACATACTCGAGTTGTGAATCTTTCTTTTGTTTTCTATCAAGAAATTATCAACGAAATTATGATCTGACTTGTATAAATATATTAATGTTTGATAAATTTTGCGGTTGTAAGAATGATGTAGCATAATATTAATTTTAGTGTCGTTTTATAAATTTATCGAAATCGAAGAGGAATATAAGCTGATATAGAATTTTAAAAACGAAAGCATTTTAAACAAGATACTTTACATCATAAGTAAAAACATTACCGGCTCACCAATCACTACGTACTTGATTCTAATACTAAAAGGTAAAGTCGATTATATGAAGTTTTATAACACATTTATGTTATAAATCTCTTTAAATTTTCTCAATGCTGTCCAATGTAAGTTCAAAATATAGTATGAGAAATACGCACTTTAAGTTTCAACGTAGTTTAATATTAATTTTAAATGAAAGTTATAAGGAATATGATTATAGAAATTAAATAAAATAGAAATACAATTTAGATGCCGAGATCTGTTGCATTGCCGAGATCAAACCTTTAGAAACTTAAAATATTCCTTAAGATAGGACACATAATATGGATTATATGGATAGATTAAATGTTTAAGACAAGGTCGTTATTACTTCTTTGGTAAATAATGACTTTCCACTGTTACTTCTGAATATGTAATGTATGAATGAGCGTCATATGGTTTTGTTATCGGTCTTTCATATACTGCTGTGCAAATATAACATTCAACGTTATCTACATTCGCAAGATGGCGACCGTGTAAATCAATGTAACCTCAATTACTTATTAAGAAAGGTCTCGGTTGGAATTTTCCAGTGATTAGACACTGAGATGCAGCCATAAAACCATGCGTAATTATATTATTTAGCGTATTGTCTAATGCGAACGTTTCTGTACGTTTATTGTCGTTTGAACTAGAGATTGTTATGCGTATGAGTTCTACAATGCATTCCGTTGTGCGAATACGTGAACATCATAATTATATGAACAGTTTGTGCGGATGGTATGCGTATTTTTGACGATTTATCAGTTTGTTAAATGACAAGCAATTTATGATGCCCTAACCAAATGTATTCTAGAATATTCTTTTTTCAATAAAATTCTAATGAAAGTACCTAACGCATATATTTTAAGAGCAATTTCGTTCATAAAAATAGTTATTTTCGGTTTACATAGAACTAACTTTTGCCCGCGGATCCGCCCGCGTTAAAAAAAATTTCGGGATAAAATTCCCGCTTTATATTTTCCCGGAATAAAAAGTAGCCTGTGTTAATACAGGACATCATCTCCTCGTGTGCCAAATTTTTCTCTTGTCGCAAGCATATAAAACATTCACATAAAATAATATTAAATAAATAAATAAATAAAAAAAAATAAAACTTACATATTTCCATACAGATTCATCCCCTATTCCCCATTGTTATTTTACACCCTTGAGGGTAAAACTTTTACAAACTTTGAATGTCATATTTATTTATATTGAATCAACAGATATAAAAAAAATAAGTTTCAAGCTTCTAGCTCTAAAATTACGATACTTCCATACAACTTTTCATCCCCCATATCAAACTCTTACAACCCTTTTTTCGCATTATAAAATAGCCTATGTCTTTTCTCAGGCTATAGACCATTTGTGTACCAAATTTCATTTAAATCGGTTCAGTAGTTTTGGCGTGAAAGCGCGACAGACAGACAGAGCTACTTTCGCATTTATATTATAACTAGCTTTTGCCCGCGGCTCCGCCCGCATTAAAAAGTTTTTCCGGGATAAAAGTCCCGGTTTACATTTTCCCGGGATAAAAAGTAGCCTATGTGTTAATCCAGGACATGATCTACCCGTGTGCCAAATTTCATCGAAATCCGTTCAGTAGTTTTGGCGTGAAAGAGGAACAAACATCCTTACATCCATACATCTAAACATCCAAACATCCAAACATCCATACATTCTTACAAACTTTCGCCTTTATAATATTAGTAGGAAGTAGGATATTAGTAAGGATTTAATTTATCCTTATAAATTATTGATTTTCGCTAAGCATAATGTTGTGTAAACCGCTAATTTTCGTTTAACTTTTACACTGATACGATTTTCAAAATGTAAAAAATAAAAACCATAGATAAAAAAAACAAGTTCACTATCAAGGACTGGAGATATTTTGCGGAGGTGCGCTAACGGTCCCATATAACGGTCGCGATCATTTGCTATTCAGCTGGACCCGTCGCGACATCGATACTGCGAATACGAATTTTTGTTCCAAAACCCACATAGATTCGCATATCCGGTATCTGTTCAATATAGGGCTGCTTTTTTTCTATTAACCCTTCAAGCCCCGATTATATGTATATATATAGATGTATGGGAAAACCCTATATATATGGACACCGGTGTCCGTCGCGGGGCTTGACGAGTCAAACATTACATAGTACACAAAAGTTAAAAAAAAATGTTTTTGTAATAAAATTACTTAAAATTAAAAAAAAATGATTATGTAAATTATACAGACAATTTGCAAATATTACTATTATTGACTAAAGCCTTAAAAAATATTTTAAAGTAGTCGTAAAAATTTATATATTAATGTCATTTAACTGCTATTCCTGACAACCCTAATAGACCACGTGAAATACCAAGGAGTGCTCGTAGTCACGTTACCCGATGATCTAACTACGCGAGGGTTTACATACAAAAATGCTTAATCTGGTTAAATGTTTGTATTGTGCTAACGTAATTACCTACCTACATTACCCACAAATTGAGGTCTTGTAAACGTACCGTAGTGTGTAGGTACATAAAAAATAAAAAATATAAAAGTAAATTGTTCGCAGGGATATGTCTAAAAACCGAGAAAAATCAAGTGAATAATTATAATTATACAAATTTTGTAACTGGTTCATACTTTAAAAACAAATTTTACCTGATATTAAAAACACTTCAATATTGCGTTGGAAACCAAACTCAAAACCATTGCGTAACACAACGTCTAAGGGTGATTTTAATAAATCAATCTCAAGTTTGAGTTACATCTCAAGTAGACACAATGTATTGAATTAAGATGTGACTCAAAATTGAGATTTATTTATTAATACCGCCCTTAAACCCAAAGAAAACTGACGCAACACCAATCAAAACATTGAACTAATACGATTAGAATTGCAGATTTATAGATACATTTTCCTGCAAGAAAAACGTGTTTTCAATGAGTATTATTACTCGAGGAGATTTCACTACGCACTTCAAGGAAATAAATATCTTATCATGTGCCGTACTTAGTAGACAGTATAATTGAACACTATGATACGCCACTGCTGTTAAATTAAAATAATTTGATAAACTGTTTTGATTATTAGGGAATTATAATGTAAAGTTTTGCTTTCAAAACAAAAATAAAGATTGGGTGACCGGTAATTGTATTGACGTAATTTTATGTCATTTTGTATTAGTCTAAGTTTGTTTCTTAATTTAATTAATACATACATATACACTCACGCCTGTTATCCCCGAAGGGGTAGGCAGAGGCGCAACTAGTGTACCCACTTTTCGCCATTATTCCGTCCCATGATGTGATAGGGGGCGAGCCTATCGCCATATCGGGCACAAATTCCAGACTCCGAGCTGATACTGAATAGAAAAACTCAATATCACTTTGCCCGACCCGGGGATCGAACCCGAGACCTCAGCTTTGCAGTCGTACTGTAATACAACTACGCCACCGAGGCAGTAATTTAATTAAATATGTGTTAAAAGGCTGCTTAACATTTCTATAATGACTACTAATATATTTTCTGATTTGAAGTATACCGACCTACAAAGCTACGACTTCTTTGTTGTATTTTATATGTACATACAATTATGGTTTTTATCCCCGAAGGAGTAGGCAGAGGCGCAGCAAATGCACCCATATTTCATCATGTGTATTCCATCCCATGACGTGATAGGAGGCGAGCCACATCTGGCATTTATATATGAGATAAATAATATCATCAATGAAATAAGCGATAACCGTCTTTATTCGCGGGAAAGTTCCGTTTGCCTTACCGTTGACAGTTCATTTCAACAGCACATTATGCCATCCTATAAAAAATAAACTCCGAATGAAACAACCCTTACATTATAAAAATACTTCAGGTTAATAAGTGAGGGGGCTACGGAAAATTTTGTTCGAATACTTACATAATAATAGTTTTCACTTTATTTCTTTACTTTTTAGTATGCAGACATGGTAAATGTTATTCTGACTAAACTTAATGGCTACATTCAGCCAGTATCAATTTAAGAACTGCCTAGATTAGGGTTGCCATATTTTTTCTAAAGCCTAACCGGATCATTTTAAGGCTTCGATGTCTAATGAGCCGTGGAAAAATCCGGGAGCTTTATTTTAGTGCACTGGTGAAAAATTCATAACGTACTTTATCTACTATGAGTAAACCGGGCCGCGAGGCGACCCTAATGAAGCCCTACAACCTTCTCGACTTTGATGATTACTTAATAAATAATTACAAATCAGCGAAAGTGAAATACACGAAGATTAGTTGACGTGACGCGCATGGCGAATTGCCGATGCAGTTTGAATTTACAAGAGCATTGGGCGCGACCACCCCAAACTGCTGTGATGTATGGAAATTAACTGCAGAGCTGTCCATATACGTGTAGATTACATACAGTCAAGATCCAAAACTAGCTTTTGTAGCTCATTCTATGTATTGACATTTATAAACAAGAATTAAAGTTTTGTTCGATGTAAATCATCTTGAAAATATTGGCATAAAAGTCAGAATGTTTTAAGGGTGAAATCTCTTGGACGACATTTTTTCACATTTTCCCCCTACATAGGTTGAGTTAGGATCACGAGGTGAGACCGTTGGTAGAAAATTACTGCTATCAATCTATCGTATTCACCGCATAAGTGTTAAGTGAATATACTAAGTAATTAGATTTTATACTCTCAAAGTCTTGCTATAAGCATGAATAGTTTTAGCCAATATATTAATTGCGCAATTATTCAACTCAGCGATTAGGTATTTAACGAATGAAATCAACTTTATTTTATAATACGCATTTCCTATATCAAGCGTACATTCAACATTATTATAAAAGAGATTAGATCTTGAACCTACTGCGTGTAATTTGACGCGTATCTGAAACACACCCTTTAAAATATTAAAATATCTATGCGTTATCAAATCCGATATAATGACGATACTTTACCTACTTGCTAGTATGACATGTTACACAAAAATAAACATAAAAGTTCGATCATAAAACTATGTATTTTGATAACTAAAAAATGTAACGGAGAGCCAAATATTAAGATACGTTATTTATTATCATACATATAGACTTACGCCTTTTATCCCCGTAGGGGTAGGCAGAGGCACAACTAGTGCGCCCACTTTTCGCCATTATTCCGTCCCATGATGTGATAGGAGGCGAGCCTATCGCCATATTCGGCACAAATTCCAGACTCCGAGCTGATACTGAATAGAAAAACTCAATATCACTTTGCCCGACCCGGGGATCGAACCCGAGACCTCAGTATTGCAGTCGTACCATAATACAGCCACGCCACCGAGGCAGTTTTTAGATTATCTTTTTGTATTATCGTTATTGGTATAATAATAAATATAACAAGTTTTATGACTTTCATTGATTTCTTTAGTGATGAACGTCTTTCTTCGGCTTAATAGCTCTATAGCTCTCATTTTGTTTTTATTGAACGCGATGTAATATTGTAAACTGGTCTATTAACTAGCAAGTGCGATCGGCAAAAATAATTATGGCAGCTGAGATCCAGTCATTGCGATATTACGTCATCATCATCATCATCATCAGCCCGTTGTAGTCCACTGCTGGACATAGGCCTCTCCCAAGATACGCCACAGAGCCCGGTCTGCTGCTTTATGCATCCAGTTGCTGCCGGCCCTCTTGTGCAAGTCATCCCGATATTACGTACTCAATATATATTGTGAGCTCGAAGCGCACCTCAGTTGCGCAGCTGGAAAGTTATTTTTGTTGAAGTGTAAAAGTATACTGGAATGCAAACCTCGAAAACCGCTTTCAAATTGCAAGTTGAGTTAAATGTTTTACAGGAATTGAAAATTTATTGTAATTTACCAGAGCCCATCTGAAGATTCACTCTGGCAGCGAAACTATTAATTGAATGCTTAAATCAGATTTTTTTAAGATACCCACCAAAATTCGTGGACGCATGTCAGCAATTTAGAATTCATTCACCTTATGAGGTGTCACATCGTTCATCTCGTTCGCGTACCTTCCGCGGTGTAATGTAAGAATGTGAAGCATAACTTCAACAGTTTGCTAATTAACAGAGCACACAATGACATTAATGTGCACGCTCAATTTTCGACTGTATGTAGTTATATTTAATTGTCATAATTGTGACTACACGTGTAAAGTCTGAATGGGCATTGTATGCGCAAACATTAATCAATGCCACGGCTATGGTTGTGAAGGTCACTGAGTTCGTGGTGCTTCGCGGCAATCCTCAATAAACTAGATAGACAACATCAATTGGTTGAATATTAGAAACGAATAACTTACACTGCGACGAAATATTCAACGCGTTCGTAGAAGCCAAAGTCATGTGACCACGTGATTTATACATTCGAGAATGTCAAACGATATTGTCTACATCGCTTCCTCGCTTCGTAAGTTCGCTCGACCGGACGTTGCATATAAGCAATGGACTAGTTTGAAGAGATTATTTTCGTTTCTGAAGTGTGTGTAATAGTTTTTATTATCATTTATATCGGTCGTGTCACAGCCGATTGAGATAACACACTGCCACTGCGCAGTACAGCCAAAAATGCGTAGTGTTTTTTAGAAAGACGTGGTTTAGCCTATAGATATACTTTGAGTGCATTATTATCGAAACGTGAGTACGCTAAATATTTAAATTTCCTCATTCGCGTGTTTTTAATAATGTTTGTTTATGTGACGATAATTACACAACGATACAACGTCTACGCATTACACATTACAAATACCTACGTTAAGTTATATTATGTACCGTTAAAATAACAACATTTTCGTGCCCCCAGTCTTATCCGAAAACCCAATAACATAGCGTTGTTTGTCAACATAGTGGCAATCATTGACAAAATATTTTTATTTTAACTTACAAGGAGTCAAAATCGTTTCACGATATTTATGTCTCATTCTTAAACCATCTAATTAATTTCAATACATTATGACCGTGTCGAGAACCCGGAAAACGTGGATGGCGTGCGCTCAAACTGTTTAGCGTACGCCGGCCAACGCCTTTGAAAATGCTAATTGTAGATACTACGAACCATAATATGTATGAATTATGTATTTCAAATGCTGTAAACCGTAATAACGGAATGAGATGACTTAAATAAATATATTATTAAATATAGAGATTGTAGAGTAGTCCCTGTTCAAAAATAGGGTTTCTAATCCATCGTAAGAAGCGTATGGTAACATTAGGGTACCTAAGGACCAACTAAATACTAAAAATTTTAGGACATTATCATAAAATTGTCCATCAATCTTATTCACAAGTGTGGTTAAAGAATAGGCACGATAGGCTCGCCCCCTATTGTGGATAATGGGACGGAATATGCACGGCGAAAATGGGTGCACTAGTTGCGCCTCTGCCTACCCCTTCGGGTATAAAAGGCGCGTGGGTGTCTCTGTGTGTGCATCGCATACAAATAATAAATCGTGAAATCATTTACATTAACAGTAGAATAAAAATAATTAATCCCATATCTATCAAAATATAACTGTTTAAAAGGAAGAAAAGAAGTAGTTATATTCATCATAGCCTAATGGCTATAATGGCTATAATGATAATTCATAGCAGAGAATTTTCATGTAATTACGGACGCAGGAAAATATTATCTAAACATGCGTGTAACACAATATAGGCAATTATAAAACAGACCACATTCAATACTCCAATACTAATACGTATATCGGGATGTTTTGGCTTAATTGTGTGTTAACTAAGGTATACGAAACTATGAAAATAGTAAATAATTATCATGATCTTTATAATAAGTAACATAAAATAAGCTAGTATTATACTTATTTTAGGATATAATATGTATTATTATTATTTTTTCAATGCACACCATTATTGTTAATATCACAATATTTAGAATTGGTGACAGGATAAAGTTCGCAAAACCGTTGTTGTTAGCTACCTCCAGAATCTGGGAAGTGGATAAACCAGCAACGACATATAAGTACACTAGCTTTTGCCCACGGCTTCGCCCGTGTTAATAAGTTTTCCCGGGCTAAAAGTACATACATAAAAACCTTCCCGTTGAATCACTCTATCCAACACATTTATTTGGATAAAGATTAATATTATGACGTTGATACAACTCTTGACAAATAATGCATTAATTTCGACCAAATTTGATTACCATAAAAACGGTTCTAGAGAGTTAATCTTAAAAGATAGACACATACTGTCGCGGACTTTTTTTTAGATAATTTCAAGAGGAATAATTCCTTCATACATATATTTTTAGTATCTTGAACCATTTTCGCAGCGCACGCAATGGAAGCCCTCAAGGATGAATAATTTTCCCCGCTTGTTTCACATTTTCCATTATTTCTTCGCTCCTAATAGTTGCATCGTGATGTTATATAGCCTATAGCCTTCCTCGATAAATGGTCTATTCAACACAAAAATAATTTTTCAATTCGAACCAGTAGTTCCTGAGATTAGCGCGTTCAAACAAACAAACAAACAAACAAACAAACAAACAAACAAACAAACAAACAAACAAACTCTTCAGCTTTATAATATTAGTATAGATAAATTATATTTATATTATAGAATGAATAATGTGCTTAGTTATATTGCTCAAAATATAAAATTGTTCTTCATCGAAAGTCAAATGTAAATTAAGATGATATTAAAAATGTCTAAGTAACACCTGTAGGTTTTCTAGCTTCTACGACTGTATATGGTACTTTTTTATATGCAAGGTGCGCTATGCGTTTTACTATATCAAAATAAATTACAAATAAATGCTAGGTAGCGGATGGTTAACACGACATCCAACTTATCAATATACAAAAACATACATTTATATATAACATAGAAGTTAAACAGGTATTGTGCCATTCAGAAAGATTACACCATGCATATTGTATTTTAATAAGTAAGCATTCTTTATATTCCATAATTTACAATCGCACCTTTAAATTTGTATGTAGGCGTCTTCAAGCATTTTTAACCCCCGACAAAAAAGAGGGGTGTTATAAGTTTAGGGTGTGTATCTGTGTATCTGTATGTCTGTCTGTGGCATCGTAGCTCTCAAACGAATGGACCGATTTGGACGCGGTTTTTTTTGTTTGAAAGCTGATGTGACTGCGATGGTTCTTAGCTATAATTTATGAAGATCTGTTCAGGCGTTTGAACATTATCAGCTCATTTCCAACTTAAAAAATCCAATTGACTTTAAATTTGGTGTACTGTCACTTTCAATACATTTGTAAACATGAGCTGATGCTGCGGCATCAAGTAGTCTGCGGGATACCCAACTCCTTAGCAACTTATAGCAGACTAGCTTTTGCCCACGGCTTCGCCCGCGTTATTAAGTTTTTCCGGGCTAAAAGTACATAAAAACCTTCCCGTTGAATCACTCTATGACTATGACGTTGATACAACTCTTAACAAATAATGCATTAATTTCGACCAAATTTGATTACCATAAAAACGGTTCTAGTGAGTTAATCTTAAAAGATGGACATATACTGTCGCGGACATTTTTTTAGTTCATTTCATGAGGAATAATTCTTTCCTACATATATTTTTGGTATCTTGAACCGTTTTCGCAGTGCACGCAATGGAAGCCCTCAAGGATGAATAATTTTCCCCGTTTTCTTTCACATTTTCCATTATTTTTTCGCTCCTAATAGTTGCATCGTGATGTTATATAGCCTATAGCCTTCCTCGATAAATGGGCTATTCAACACAAAAAGAATTTTTCAATTCGAACCAGTAGTTCCTGAGATTAGCGCGTTCAAACAAACAAACAAACAAACAAACAAACAAACTCTTCAGCTTTATAATATTAGTATAGATATAGTGTGTTGGGGCTCATAAGGATGGGCTCAACGAGTAGGTGATAGATAGTTGATTATCAAGGCCCCATGATGGAGAATAAAGTAATTTAAAAAGTTTGAAATAAAAATTAAATTAAAATTTAAATAACCCCCGACACAAAATATCTCTAAAAAGTAAAATAATAATAGTGTCTTTGTCGTTTTAGTACCTAGTAATATTTTGACCCAAGCTTCCTCACGTCGGGGGACCGAACTCCGGACCAGGGAGATGAAAATACTTCTTTAGCGGTCCCCTGACGTGACGACGGTTGGGTCAAAATATTACTAGGTACTTAAACGACAAAGACACTATTATTATTTTACTTTTTAGAGATATTTTGTGTCGGGGGTTATTTAAATTTTAATTTAATTTTTTGTACTAAAGAGCTGCGGAATAAGAAAACCTAAAACGTTATATAGAACTACTAATATAGCTATAGTTTATCTATTAGCGTATGTAATAGAGTTCCCATTTAGGCCGGTATGCACATATCGATTTATAACGTTTGACCTGGTCGTCCCAGTGAATTTACATTATACAATTTCCCGCAACTCAATCATACAACTCTAGTCATACAAAGTTTACAAGTCCCAATTTGGCTTCACGAAAGTATGGCAACACTAATCTATGAGGAGCTAAGGATGAATATAAGCAATTAGCTCAGTGTTGTCACTGAAGTGATATTTTCAAAATTGTCTGTACTTCCAATATTTACGTTTGCTTTTCGTTTGAAAACCTAACGAAGTTTGCAACATGGCATGATGCCACTGCTTCGTATATTGATGGACATACGCCAAATGATTCATATTGAGGAATGCCCTTAAAAATATTTTTCGAATCGTTTTCGATCATTTCGAAGAAAATAAGTAGAAAGTAAACATGCGCGTGGTTTAGTCTACTGTTGATGTGTTTACAAACATGCTAGACGTTTTTACAGTATTTCTAGAAGAAAATAGATAACATAAACTGAACTTTAAATTAACTACAGTCGTTGATGGTAACATAGTCATATTCATTTTAAAAAGAGACGCAACGTTAATCTTCATACCGAGAACCAGTTTCGCTTGAGACAAAAAAATTGTATGGCACTTTTGAACTCTACAACACTGACGTAGCGTCTACAGATAACGTTAATTATTTTAGATTTTTTAATAACAAGTTTATTAATATATCTTACCTTCCATCCAGCTGAGGAGTTGCTATCGCCTTTGTCTTTAAAATATGGCACATTCTGGACCATCCACTCGTATATTTGCGACAACGTGAGCCGGTTGTCCTGTGCAGAGGTGATGGCTTGTGTGATGAGATCAGCGTACGAGAGATTTCCCCACGCGTTACGCCGGGATGAGTTTTTCTTACCGCCCACAGAGGGCAGTGGAGGTGCTCCTGAAATTCATTATTAATCAGTATACTAGGAAATGTTTTTGATTTGAAAAATAATGAGGTGCTTCATCGTGGATGGCATTGTTGAATCTTTACAAAATGAGAGGATACTACACTTTATACAATGAGAGAACTCTACACTTTATACAATGAGAGAACTCTACACTTTATAAAATGAGAGAACTCTACACTTTATGAAGTGAGAGATTCCTTATTAATAGAGAATCTAACAATCTGTAATAAAATGAATTTGTCCGCAGACTATTTTAATAACATTTTAGCTTTATAGTTTATAACACATAACTTAGGTATTTAAATCTATAGGTACTATAATAAAGAGGAAAGTTTGTACGTTTATAGGTTTGTAGGAACTTATGTGAAACTACCGATACGATTTTGAAAATTCTTTCACCTATAGGAAGCTACATTACTCCTGAGCGTTTTAGGCAACTTTTTATCTCACGAAAGTATAAAACGGTACTTTTATCCCAGAAAATCTTTTTCACGCGTGCGTAACCGCGGCCAAACGCTAGTCTCACAATACAAGAAAAACCTTTGAAGCGGAGCAGTGGGGCTAGCACGTGAAAAAAAAAACACGATGCGTCTCCGCTTCGTTTTATTGTGATTGGTTGCGAGACTGACGTGTCGGTCTCTCGATCAATCACAAACATCAAAATACCGATACGTCAGTCACTCAACCAATCAAAATAAAACGAAGCGGAGACGCATTGTGTTTTTTATTCACGTCCTAGCCCCACTGGTCTGTTGCATTTTTGGTACCAGGTTTCAGGTACCTCGGTTTAAAAAATATATATAAAAATGTCGCGAAAAGAACGTGGGACGTGAAAAAAAAAATACATATATTTTTTGGCTTTTTGCAAAATACTTGTGTTCTACGCAGAATGTCTATTGTAAAATGACTTACTTAGTACATAATTTTCTTCTGTCTTTCTAGGGTTTTGACACCGCGTATTTATAAAAAATGAATGCAAGCAACGCTGAATGTATGTTAATTATCTGTCATTTGAATAAGTCTTTAATTTACGTAAAAGATGCACAGATAACATTAGTCCCCGCGTAATATTACAATTAAAAATAAATTTTAAAAGAATTATATTATTATTCTTTACACGCATACTCCAACCCCGAGTCAAAAATTTCATGTCGCATCAAGAAATACGGTTTCTGGTGCCACCACATCCAGATCAAATATTTTCTGAATATACAAACACTGCCCTGGTGTAGGTTTCCTAATATTTCTTTCCAGGACGTCACAATATTGGCGGCGACGGTCGCCGGCCATATAGTGAGCCGAATCAGGCGGTTAGGTTTGACGGTGGCCCTAGGGCCACCATCAAAACATGAAAACATATGGCCTGGGT
Source organism: Lapara coniferarum (assembly GCA_949316025.1). Taxonomy (NCBI): domain Eukaryota; kingdom Metazoa; phylum Arthropoda; class Insecta; order Lepidoptera; family Sphingidae; genus Lapara; species Lapara coniferarum. Next base: position 14,441,919 of record OX438925.1, on the reverse strand, counting down.
TTTCTCTAGAGAAAGAGAGGGCGGGCCTCGGAGAGGGCCACCGGCCGGCGTCCACATCGTCGTGGATAGGGTGCGAATTCCCATTGGCAAGGGTATGAAATATTTGGGATTGGTTTCAGACAGCTGATGGGGATTTCGCGCATTTTGAGGTTTCGAGGACAAAATTGTCCCGGGCAGCGGGTGCTCTCTCTATCCTGCTGCCCAACCTGGAAGGTCCTGGCATCCCTTGCCGAAGACTATCAGGAGTCGTGCAGTCCATGGCCCTCTACGGCAGTGCCATTTGGGCCAACTCCCTGAACAAACGCTGTATCGCTCTCCTGCGCAACCCGCACCGAGTAGTGGCGCACCGGGCAATCAGGGCATACCAGACGGTCTCTTTCGAGGCAGCTTGCTTGTTGGTCACATTCCTGCCTTGGGATCTGGATGTCAAATCCCTGTCCGATGCTTTTCATTGGTGAAGGAAAACATCGTGAGGAAACGTACGTACCTAAAAATTTTCTATAAGAATTTCGAGGGTATGTGAAGTCTGCCAACCCGCACTAGGCCAGCGTGGTGGACTAAGGCCTAACCCCTCTCAGTAGCAGAGGAGGCCCGTGCTCAGCGGTGGGCAGTGTATATAATACAGGGCTGATTGCATTGCATTGCAGACACAAAATCACATTAAAAATTAGTTAGTAAACTAATCAATTTCATAAAAATTTGAAAATACTGCACCACTCACCAGAAACACGATACACGTCAGTCAAGGAAACAAAGTGCAACGACCTCATGAGGTAACTATGTGTACAATTACATACTAGTATTACTTCGTTATTATTGTAGTGCTAGTGTGTTTACGGTGATTCTTATAAGCTGTGATCTACATTACGTAAATAGATTGAATATTTGAATCCTACTTCTGGCAATGTAATTCAAACACGAAGTACGTTACAGAATTTTTCATTTTTTTTTATTAGTACGTGGTAGAGGCACACTGTAGTCAGTTGTATATACAGAACCAGTACAGTAGAACCTCTTCAACCATAGCGATAATACAATCATTTATTAAGCAAGTAGGCTTATAAAAAGCCGAAAGCACTTATGACATGACAAGGTACAAATGACACATACATTGGGCACGGGAACAGGTCTAGGGAAGGAAAAGTGGAAGCTGATATAAAAGAAAGGAAAGCAGTATCATAATATTACGAAGAAAGGAAACGCCACGGTCCTCGCCGGCGAGGATAATAAAAATCCTAGCCTAGCTGACGTACCAGCCTTTCACTAGCTACCTAAGCGATAACGACCCGAAGAAGAAAGACAGAAACAAACTCCGAACTTAATTTTATCGTCATCAATTGTTATGATTCTTTTCCATTATTTTAATATATTATAAATTTTGTTCGTTACAAAGGTTAATAAATAATAATGCATGTGTGGTCGTAGCCCTAAGATATGTATAAAATATTATAAGAAAGCAACAACAAAAAAATTGCGTTTATGATGTATTACACTATACGCCTACATTATATCTTTAGTAATTGATAATAATAGATCGGTCATCACTACAACTGATTAACGTAAAATGGCTAAAAGGAAAAAAAAATAATAAGCGATACCTCTGTCTCTTAGGAAACCAAGGTGAAATAATAGATTTGTTGTTGCGTGCAAATAGTTAATTGTAAAGACAAATTTAAAGTGAGGAATTCGCTGCCACTTCAGGTTATTTTGCTTCCATTAATATTTTATAGAGTTCGGAATCTTAGTATTCTAGAAAACATTTGTAGAGGTGTAGCAACGTACTTTAACTAAGAAATCGATTCAATCTCTCTCCAAGTCTAGTAACTAAAATTTTTATGACAAAACATTATTAATATGAATTTTAATTACATATAAAGCATGTATAAATATGTATACACTGTTTTGACTGGCTTGCTGCATAATATTATCACACTATGGGTTGATTGGAACTTCGGCGAACCGTGGATGCACTCTAATAGCATATACGCAGGACATCTTTGTGTATGCTTGTGTTATTATGTTGTCTATAGAAATATTTGACCCCTTCCAACTTTATTATTAGAACCAAAGTTAAAATTTCCTTTTTAACGTCATTAATTCCTTAATCCAAAATTATGATCGCTGTCAATTTAGAACGTAATGAAATAATATATAAAATCAACAGGTCATAATTAGATAAATTCGAGTTTACATTAGAATAGTAATCAATAGAAGTCAAATTGAATGAATTAACGGTTTTTTCCAAGCTAATATAGTTAGTTGCATTTTTCCGAAACTTTTTGTTTGTTCATCCGGATTAATAACCGAAATGGATATATAGATTTCGAATTGATTTTTTTACGTGCAGGTACAATATCTTGGCACTGAATACAGGCAGCAGTCAGCACGCAGGCTACGTCGATGGTTATTAAAAGCATGCGACCTTGCGCATAAGTTTTACGTCCGTAGGTGTCTAGCATGAAAGGATTTTGAAAAATTCGTTCCTTAAAGGAGTTGATTGGCCTAAATTCCTTCAAGTACTCGGCTACGTACTCTCTTTAGTCAATAAGTCGTGGAGCTATATTTCTTTAAGATTTACATGAAATGAGCTGTTTTATTTCCAAAGTAGTTGTAATCAGTTATACAATAGTATGCTCAGTTATATGATGCCAATCGGTAATCAATCGGTAAGTTGATATTTTGGCATGTGTAACATGATTTAGCGTGGTTATAAATGGAACAGGTAGTTAAAAATTTTATATATATAAAATGTTACGTTCCATATATATTTAAAGAATCGAGTTTCCATTTAATATTCTAAACTTAACATTTAAATATCCAGTTTCACAATTTTATTAGTATAAATGAGAGAATTATCAAGATTTATAGCAATGATTAACTGAATTTTCAGTTTATTCGATTCCTTAGTGTCAACGATATATTTTTGACTCTTTTTGGTAGTATCATAATATACTAATATTCAATATTTAGCGTTTTTTGCATTAACAAAAATAACGAACAGAATTATATAGCTCTATAGAAGCTGATTGTTCTTTGCCATGTCTGATATTTAACTTCTTCGGGGATGATACTGTAACACTTTCTGTTTTATTCACCCTAATCAGTAAACGACTTTTTTTTATTTCGCCTAGTCTTCCTCATCTTTTTGTTGGTTGATCTTCTCAATCTTCATTATGATATATTTGAATAATATTTTAATACTCTTATTGTCACATCACCTCCTTTTATTACGTCAAAATGAGCCAGTGTCAACTTTCTCAATTATTGAAGCCACTTCCAATGTTGCTACAACCTACACACATTAGAATATAATATGGGGTGCATGAAAAATTCTTCCATCCTTTCTGCTAACATCCCTTCATCCTAACGCCTGCTTTATGGCTGGCAATTCGTCGTATACCAGTGACACTTCCTCGTATAACATTTTTTTGCGAATATAGTTCTGTCATTTCTTTTCCTTCACTTGGAACTTCATCTGCTTCTTCTATTTTTCCATTTCTCATTTACCATCTATCAAGTAATCTTTATCAACACTTCCACTTACCCTGTAGCTCTGCTTATCATCTTTCCAATATTTAATATCATATACGCATTCTAACTTCTGCCTTTCACGTCTTACGTTCTCCCAGCTAGCATAGAAGGAAAGTAGAATGACTGGTTGAATAATCAGGCACCGGGACCTGCCCCCTGTATATGAATTACATCATGGGCGATAGCTCCACTATACAACTTAACATATTTACTAATAATGGCACCTTAATGAGTAACCATTTTTTATCTCATGCTCAACGCTAACTATGCTTGAGAAAATTATTATGAGTGGTTTCACTGCTACCATGCCGGTGGCCCATGGACCTTGGTGGTATTAATAAGTAGGGTTTCCGCCTTTGACAGTCCACTCAAGATCATCTTTTAGGGATAAGATGGTATTGACATGCGTCTTAAATTGCTACTGTGTGTCCATAAATTTTTAAAGGAACGTGCAAGGAACACGTGGACCAATCGTTCATACAAAATTCAATGCAACAGGATACAAAACTTTTCACGTGATTACGTTAATGATCTTTGATAGTCCAATTATTGGCTCAGGCGTTAAATCGCAGCAATCGTGTATGGCGATTTACCTATTTTTTATCTGGTTCCGTTGATGGATGACATAGTTTTATTTTAAAAGCAATTTAAAATCGACGAAATGTTCGATTAAACTGGATTCAGGCTTTTAGACAAGAACTAAATCTTGTAATAATTCTGGCGATGATGCTCATTCCATTGATGTTCATCTTTAAGATAGAGCAACGAGTTACCAATTTTAAATCGTTATGTAGAAATAATTTTAGTAAAATCTCCCCACATATGCAGATATATTGTCTGTCATCCTCTTTAGTTATTATTCTGAGGTCATCCTTCCAACTTAACCGACAAACTCAACAGGAATAATTATAATATTATTTAATGTACAGGAATAATAAATTGTGGGAACTAGCTCTTGCCTAACGCAGGCTCGATACATATGTTTGGAGTTTTCCTTCTTTTAAATGTACAATGCCAATTAAGATTGAAACGCTGTGGTGGCCGGTAACAAAAAATATTTTTATCGTCTTCTAAGAGATCTCAATGCGAATGAAGAAGGTTCTATACTGTCGGTTCCACTGCGACTTATAAGGGTTTGTATTCTACGACTATAGGCTTTACCCAAAAACCATGCTACAGGAAGGATATAGATTATTTTTTACGACGAGCCGCTTACCTGACGTCAATCCCCTCTCAAATATATCTGATTGTGTGTATATCTTGTGAGTTTTTATATAATATACAACAGATACGGTTATTATAGGTTAGGAAATATGACCTTAAAAATCAAGTGTGTTTATAGTGTTGCATTAAAAATAATAACATGATCCCTATGCTCATAAGTTATTCTCCTTTAAACTGAACGTGGTAATGCGTTTATCACGATTCTAAACACACTGACAACAAATGTTTACATTGCCAGAATAGTTGCCCATGTTTGCGCGATGATGTTTTTAAGTATTGCTGCTTTGACTGTAATTGATACCTATTTGTGCTTTACGATAGCGCAAAAAATTTAGAATTGTTGCTACTAATAACAAGGCTATTGATTAGTTTCTGTAAGCTAATCTTTTCATGTGTTTAAATTCCATTTCACCAGTCAGGATATTTATTTACTTGGGTGTCACATAGAAAAAAAATCTTACAAGCATGTATTATACAGGACCAAAAGAAGTTTACTATGGAAATTTATTTTATATTGCGTCCCATGTTATTTCTTTTACAGCAATTCTAATGTAATCGAATCTTTCATGCCGGCTACCAACTCTGCAATGCAAATGTGCCTACTAACAACAAAAAGACGTAAATGTGTATAGGGTCAATCTTTTACGCAGCGCGGTTGGTTCTTATCATTTGAATAGTTTTTTTAGTAGCGTTGACGTCCACATTCCATAACAGGATCGGTATAAGATTGTCAAAGATTGGCCTAAATAAATCATGATCGGATCAAGCAAACCTAGCGCGACGTTTTAGTTGTTATAGTGATTGAGATATTTACCAGCCAAGTTCTGGTTGGAGTTCTTCTTGGAGCCGGTGTCGTCCGCGGGGTCGACATAATTGTCGGGCCTAGGCAGCGGCCACGTGTTGGACCGGGCTCGCGTCTGCGGCTCGAAGCCCACCTCAGTGAGCTCGCCCAGTGGCTCCAGCTCCCCCATGGTGCCCTCCAGCTCCGAGAGCCCGGTCTGCGATGACCACGGGCTCTGGTAACCGCCACCCCCTTGTATAGACATATCGGTCACTATTTCAAGTAGTGGAATTTTTCTGTAGGTGTGCCAGTTCGAGCGCTCACCGGCGCGTGCCGATGCCACCCGTTAGCATCTCAGAACGTTCTCCTTTCCGATTTTTAACAGATTTCCAGAATGGTCGAAGCCGGGCCGCGATCCGCAGAGGTTATCTGTCTTCTCCTTATCGGCTCTGTTATTCGAAGCTAATAACATGTGGCGTCTCACTAACGTTCATAAACAGCGATGTGCGCGGAGAGTGTCAGCCGTCGGACCGCTCCCGAGAGGCGATTTTCGCTAAATATAAGCGCGGGCAAGGCGGGGGCGGGGCGCGCACCACGTGAGCGACTACGCGCCGATTTTCCAATTCATCACTGGCGGGCTAGAGGCGCGATAACCTTGTAACGTGGCTCGAATCGGCCCGAAACACCGAGTATCGTATCGCCCACGATCGTCACGAGCGTCGAAGGTCCCGAAGACTTGCCGCTGCGCAAATTCCGTCGTCCTTCCGACTTGGATACGCACTTTACAACTTTTCCACACTGATAAGAGTTATCACTAGAGTCTGCGGGGGCTCGATCGCGCGTTGCTCACCGTACCACCTCGCGCAAAAGGCAGGGGAACACGCGAAGTTGGTTCGCGGGAGTCCACGCGGTCGGCAACAATTGTTACTGCGTAATAAGCGATGTGATACGCGTCGCGCGGCAATGCGTCCTCGGCCGCAAACGGTCGCACGTACACTGAACCGCGTCGCGAGGCGCGCCGCTCGTGCAAATTCCGCTCAGCGGGCGCCGCGCTGGCCGCGGGAGGCGGAGGGCGGCGGCGGCGGTGGTGGGCGCTGATAGAGAGAAGTGGCGTCGTGTGACCGCGCTCGGTCGACATCTCGGCCACACTCGTTCATAATCGGCTCGCGTTCGCTAATTTTTAATAATCCCAAAATTCTTTAGCTGATTGCGTGTTGTATATCATGAAGCGAGTTATGTGCTTACGGTTTGCTTAAGGCGACCTTGGTGGTGACACGCTACTCGCGAGCTGCACCGGCTCGGTGGTGTGGAGCGGCGCGGCGTCGGCTTCCAAGCGTGGGTGCCGCCGCGTCGCATCGCATCGCATCACGCGTGCCGCGTGCCATTCTTTGTTTACTAAATTATTTAAATGTACACACTGTTATGATATCTAGTTTTTATATTACAAGCATACTTTTTGCTAACTTACTTTAATATTTTATATTTTCATGGCATTAAGAATTCAGGTTTGGTTTATTTACCTGCATTCTGCCGCGAAAAATAATAGGAAGGGTCAATTTTTTGCATGTAGCCTGTAGCACAGAATACTAAATAGTATGCTCGTAGGATTATTGTTCTTCGAAAGACGATTGATACTTAGTGGGTTTTGAGTAATGTCCATCCAAATTACAAGGTCAGTTGAAGCACGTTCAGTAAGACTGGCCAGCATAATTCTGGCAATCGTCGGGACTCAGAGATATTGTGTCCCTGATTAGTTGTCGATATTATATTCGGATCACACTGTGATGGTGTTATGCAAGGGTTAAGGATTAAAAACAATTATTGAGTTTTTCACTGTTTGTTACTGTCTACTCTCTACACAAAACTTATTTGACAGCCTGCGTGGCACAGGAAGTGAAGAGCTGTGCGTTCGGTACTCGCACAATTTATTGTGTAAGATAAACTTTGCAATATGGAATATGTATGTTATGACTAAGACTAAGAAACCTGCAGTTCGGGATATACAATGACACAGAATGGTCCTACTGGATACTGTGTTGTTAGGACTATATGTCTAACTATAGGGTATTATTTTTTACCAATTCTAAAGGAGTAATTCGTGGTACATTTTTTATGTGTGTTCAATGACATTTTTTTAACTCCGTGGTCCAATTTAAATGATTCTTTTGGCATTCGATTTCGTATAGCTTCGTGAAATTGAAATGGGACCATTTTAATTTCATTGGTATTACTGGACCTTGTACTTCGCAGATGCAGAAAGGGACTATTCAAAATCAAATGGGATTTTGATTATTCTTTTTGTGTTGGGTTTAATATAGTTTTATGATACTAACATTTTAATATTATCGTTGTTTGACCTTGAACTTCAAAGATGCAGCATGGGACTCCTGAAAATAAAGTATTACGTTTATTTATTTACTTATTTATAGGATTATTTTTTGTATTAGATTCGCTTAACAACTACACCAAAAAGCCTTAAAAATTAGTATTTACACTCCAAAAAGTAATTGACCTTTAATAGGACCTTTAATAAGTAGGTACTAATTTAATTTTGCAATGGTTTTCGGAGTCGTTTTTTATCATATATTTTCATAGCATGGAGCATCACGCCTTTTTACCTGAAAAGGTGTGAAAATAGTCGCACCTCCTTTTCACCAGATGATTCCCATATTAATAACTTTACTGACTCGGGGATCGAACCCGAGACTTCAGCATTGTAGGTGTACTGTAATACAACTACGTCACCGAGACAGTCGATTAAGTGGTTCCCGAGGGGGCTTATTTTGACTTCCGTACCTATATCTTATTTATATCCTCGTAAGACCGAAGATTATTCGAAATTGTATCGTAATAATGACCGAAGGTAGGTACTTTGGAAAGGTTCAATTTTTTATCGTCAGAAAGACCGAGCACGTCAGCTCAACATTTTTTTACCGTTAGAGACGTCAAATCGATATGAAATTGAGCGGAGGCATTTTAAGGGTGGTTGAACTTATTAATAAAAAGAAGTAAAAATATTAGTTCCTTTAAAAGTAGGTACTTCCGGTTTAAACCAGCCAGTGTTACTACAGGACATAATGAATGGTGTTGCTACTGTTTATGTCATTCTATACTCTCGACGTTTCGAAGACTTTGCAGCCTTCAAGCCTTGTCCGCACCGTGACGGCTGCAAAGTCTTCAAACCGTCGAGAGCATTTTTTTTACTTGTTTATAAAAGACATAACACAGAATTCTATCAAACACAAATAATACATAGAAATTATACTAAGTACAATCTAGATTACATAGAAATTATACTAATTACAATCTAGATTGACTTCCAAAATTATAGGCCCTAATTAATATACATATACATATATACATATACACTCACACCTGTTATCCCCGAAGGGGTAGGCAGAGGCGCAACTAGTGCACCCACTTTTCGCCATTATTCCGTCCCATGATGTGATAGGGGGCGAGCCTATCGCCATATCGGGCACAAATTCCAGACTCCGAGCTGATACTGAATAGAAAAACTCAATATCACTTTGCCCGACCCGGGGATCGAACCCGAGACCTCAGCTTTGCAGTCGTACTGAAATACAACTACGCCACCGAGGCAGTCTAATAATTAATTCAACAAATAATCCCGAAAATCTGAAATTTGTTTTATTTCAGTCCTTTCCAGTTTGAAGTTCTTATAGAAGTGTCTTTTTCAGTGGACTTGTAGCCTAGTTGGGATAGAACAGTCTGCCGAGACAATGTCCGGCGGTTCAAGCCCAAGGCACACCTCTGACTTTCCAAAGTTACGTGTGTATTGTTTATCAATTATAGTTCGCTTTAACGGTGAAGGAAAACATCGTGAGGAAACCTATATACCTAAGAATTTTCTATAAGAATTTGAGGGTATGTGAAGTTTGCCAACCCGCTCTAGGCCAGCGTGGTGGATTAAGGCCTGAACCCTCTCAGTAGTAGAGGAGTCCTCGTGCTCAGCCGTGGGCAATATATAATACAGGGCTGATTGCATTGCATTGCAGTTTGAAGTCGGATAAATCATCAGTCCCCCACACATTCTTTCGTCCTTTATGCCTGAAACAAAGCAAAAGACCCGCAATAGTTATGATACTTTTATTAATAAAAACTGATTGTGGGTAATTTTATTCCGGGACCACATACACGCACACACACATACTCTCACGCCTTTTATCCCCGAAAGGATAGGCAGAAGCGCATCTAGTACACCCACTTTTCGCCGTTATTCCGTCCCATGATGTGATAGGGGCGAGCCTATCGCCATATTGGGTACAAATTCCAGACTCCGGGTTGATAATGAGTAGAGAAACCCATTATCACTTTACCCGACACAGGCATGAACCCGAAGCATTTTACTGGTGGTAGGTCTCTCCTCTGTAAGAGTCCGTCTGGGTGGGTGGGCATTGTAGCCAGTGTAACTACTGGACATACTGGATAATGAGACTTAACATCTTATATCTCAGGATGACGAGCGCGGTGTAATGCCACACAGTACTTTGTAACTCAAGATGCTGGATGGTGTTGCTACTGTTTATTGGTGGTCGTATTGCTTACCATCAGGCAAACGGCATGCTCGTCTCGTCATTCAATGCCATAGAAAAAAAAAAAAGAAAAAGAAGCCTCAGATTTGGAGTCGTACCATAATACAACTACGTCACCACGGCAGTCAAAATCCCGTCCGGGATGAAGTACCTACTCGAACATAGAGAATGACAGCGTCAGCAAATCTTATACGTAAAGACGTTATCAGTCAATGCTTAAATGCTATGTAATTTGGTAGGATTTTGTAAAATTTTTGGTAGGATAAATATTTTGATGACTTCAGCATATTGATGACGCTCCTATACGCCAAGTTGTTGATTTTCCCCATATTTAAAACAAATTTGTTTTTGACGGCAATTGCATTGTTGGTGATATTAAATAATAGTAAACTGTAAAAGTGACGTAATTTTTTGTTTTCGCTAATTTACTTACATAAACAATTGGGAACTGAAAACCTTACTCAACATAACGCAAAAAAGGAACGTGATTTCATTTTGTTTGTTACAATATGCTTATTTTTAAAGAAATTTCTACCATACAATTCAGAATAATATAAATGTACATAATACTAGATTTTGCCCGCGGCTCCGCCTGCGTTAAAAAGTTTTTCCGGGATAAAAGTCTCGCTTTTTAATTTCCCGGGACAAAATGGCATATGTGTTAATCCAGGACATAATTTACCCGTGTGCCAAATTTCATTGAAATCCATTCAGTAGTTTTTGCGTGAAATAGTAACAAACATCCATACATACTTACAAACTTTCGCGTTTATAATATTACTAGGAAGTAGGATATTGACTGCCTCGGTGTTGTAGTTGCATTACGGTACGACTGCAATGTCTTGGGGTCGATTCCTGGATCCGGCAGTGATATTGGGTTTTCCTGTTCAGTATGAGCTATAAGTCTGGAATTTGGGCCCTATATGGCGATAGGTTCGCCTCCACAACATGCGACGGAATACGCACGTTGAAAAAAAAAAGTGAGCGCACTAGTTACGCCTCTGCCTAACACTTCGGGGATGGCGTCAGTGTGTATAATATATGTATGCATATATATAAATTATGTGTTATTTATTCCTATGTATATATTTGGCATACTTAACTGTCAGGAGGTGGAGGCCAAGAGGGCCGCCTTACGGCGAGCCGCCGTGGAGGAGTGGCGTCTCAGGCTGGAGGCCCCGTCGTGGGGGCACCGGGTCGTAGAGGCAGTGCGTCCTGTCTTTGCCGAATGGCTGGACAGGCGCCACGGAGCGGCAACATACCGCCTGACGCAGGTGCTCACCGGGCATGGCTGCTTCGGTGAGTTCCAACTGCCCAATGGACACGGCCCAACATACGTTGGAGTGTTGTCCAGCCTGGGATGAGGAGCGCAGCGCTCTCAGAACAGTCGTCGGAGAAGACCTCTCGCTGCCGGCCGTGGTCGCTTCCATGGTCGGCGGCCGAGAGGCCTGGCAGGCGGTGGCCCACTTCTGCGAGGCGGTCCTCTCGCGGAAGGAGAGTGCCGAGAGGGATCGCCAGCGCAGTGGTGATCCCTCCCGCCGCCAGACGAGACGTAGGAGGCGTCGGGTGGACGACTGACCGACGTCTCCCGCCCTGTGGATTGGGGGCGTTTGGAGAATTCCACCACGGTATCCCCTGCCTGTCGTAAAAGGCGACTAATAGGGGCCTCCGGGGGTCACGGGTGGGCGGGACGTGCCGCCCACCCATTAGTCTAGCCAACTTCTGTGACCCCCGTGATGGACATGTCCGAAGCAGCGTGTCTCACGCTGCCTCGGACACTAAAAGGCGGACACGGTACGGTGTTTCGGGGGCTTCTGAGCCCCCGCAACAGGAAAAGGACCGCAACAGCGGTACGTGCAGGGGCGGTTGCGGACGACAACTTAGACGTGAGTCGGAGGAAGCCCGCAGCCGTCCCTAATGCGCCGAAGATGGCCTTTAAAAAAAAAAAAAAATACTTAACTGTCATGTACAGTGTTATACCTCAAGTTCCCTTTCTTTTTCTTCCCTGCCTCTATGGTTTTCTGTAAAAAAAAACCTCGAGGAATAAGACCGTCAATAGCACTCTATTTATATGTGAAAATACTATATCTTTTTCGTACATGTGTACATTATTTAATGCGTTATAAATAAATAAGCAAACTGAAACGAATCAAATTTTTGCTAAATTTAGTAAATGGTAAAACTTAACTTGTCTATCCTGCTGTCTGTCTGCATAGATATGCTTGTATGTTTCTGCGAACAGACTGCAGTACTCCGAACATTTGCATGTCATCTTGTTCTTTATAAACTTATCTAACATAATGGCTAATCAGCGCAGTATAATTAACAAGTGCTTTTGAGTATGCTCCTTTTTATTGGTAGTTAATCAGTTCGTAGAACTGACGACAGATGGGACAAAAAACTTCTCGAGTTAGTCCACGTACCGGCAAGTTCAGCGTTGGACCTCCACCTGCAAGGAGGACAGACGACGTGACAACGGTCGCAGGATCACACTAGATGCAGTGCCGGATTAACCCATAAGCAAATTAAGCAATTGCTTAGGGCATCACCTCTTGGAGGGGCATCAGAAACAGCATAAAAAAAACATTTTGCTAATATAAAATGAAAAATGAACAATGATGCTACAGGAAAGGGTCGATGCTTTACCAATGGTGTAATATGCATGTAGCTTACAATATGTACCTATGCTTATAACGTTGAACTTAAAGACTATTTTCCGCAAATTTAATGCCTGTAAAAGTTGTAATTCGCATTGTAATAAGTAAAAAAGTGTTTGGTTTTTATTGCTTGATAATAAATAACTAAAAATATATATTATAAAGACCAATACTAGTTTACTCATAGATGGGGCACAGGCGTGAATTGCTTAGGGCATCAAGTAGTCTTAATCCGGCACTGACTAGATGCAAGTTGCTTTTGGCAGGTTTCTATGAAAATCTTTAGGCCTATATTCAGCAGCGGACTTTAGCTAATGATGAGGATGATCAGTTTACTACATACTTATATGCATACATAGCATCACCTATTCTAAGTAAAGGCCTCTGCCTAAAATACCTCCATTTTGCCAGCTAGATTAGTTCACTGTAATAAAGTGTGAGGCTGTTGCCATTTACTGGACACAATTCCAGACTCCGAACTGATAATGAGTAGAAAAACCCGATCGGGTATCCAACCCAAGACCTCAGTGCGATAGTCGTAACCTCTTCGCAATAGACTTACGCCACTGAGGAAGTCTATAAATAATGGACAGCATGATGCTTAATGTTCATTAGATTTATGACTTGGATTTGGTGCAGAGTGCAGATTGGGTTTAAAAAATAAAACACGCATCACGGCTTTATCAAAAGTTGGTTATGCAGAGGTGTACCACCTCTCTCCATGTATATTCCATTCTATGATGTGATAGTGGGCGAGGCTTTTGCCATATCGGTAACAAATGCCAGACTCCATGGTGATACTGAACAGAAAAACCCAATAACACAGCTAACCCGGGATTCGAACCCGGGTCATCAGAACGGTGTCATACCGCGCACATATTACAACTACGCCACCGAGGCAATCAGGTGGGTAACTCCTGAAACTGATTCGATTGTTCGATTGTTCCTGTATTCGAACTTGATTTGATCTTCGATTCGAACTTGAAATGCGCACTCCCGACGTAAATCGACTAGCTGATCAAAAACGGCCGTTATAAAACGTCGATCGAGTATTTGTTATACAGATTATAAGCATCGTCAGCTGTATCCTGTACATTACGTCATATTTACGTGGTTATGTTCTATGGAGAATTTAATTATAATTATTTTATTTTATTTATTTTACATATAAAATGATGCCCCATTTGTTGTTACATAAATTTTCACATAAATATAAGAAATTATTACGTTGTTTATTGTAATTATTTAGCAACCAAAGCTAAGTTGAGTTGCCCAAATCTATTTAGTCTATGCTATGAACTATCAAAATATCTGACATTGTCAATGTCCCGTCACAATAATATATGTCGTAGCGGGAGACTCAAAATATGATTTGTGAATTAGCATTATGATAATGGTTACAAGGGCGGATCCAGCTTTGGCGCCAGGGGGGGGTCACATAGTCGTGGTCAAGTCACAAGAAGTTATAATTTAATTTTGAAAAGTAAAAAGTAGGTATTCTATTAATAAATGTAATTACTGTAGGTACTTAAAAATACCTACCTATATTTAAATAACAATTTTTTTTAAGTCTTCTCCCGAAACGCGTTACCTAATGTTTCCGTATTATTATAATGCTCTTTGTTTTAATGCGTTCGTTCTTTTAAACGTTCCATTAGAGGTTAGTTCTAGTTAGACATTACGCGTTAGTCGAAAAAAAGCGCGCACAAGTGTCACACGAAATTTGACTTCTATACTAATATTATAAAGCTGAAGAGTTTGTTTGTTTGTTTGTTTGAACGCGCTAATCTCAGGAACTACTGGTGCGAATTGAAAAATTCTTTTTGTGTTGAATAGACCATTTATCGAGGAAGGCTATAGGCTATATAACATCACGATGCAACTATTAGGAGCGAAGAAATAATGGAAAATGTGAAAAATGCGGGGAAAATTATTCATCCTTGAGGGCTTCCATTGCGTGCGCTGCGAAAACGGTTCAAGATACCAAAAATATATGTATGAAAGAATTATTCCTCTTGAAATGATCTAAAAAAAAGTCCGCGACAGTATATGTCTATCTTTTAAAATAAGCTCTCTAGAACCGTTTTTATGGTAATCAAATTTGGTCGAAATTAATGCATTATTTGTTAAGAGTTGTATCAACGTCATAATATTAATCTTTATACAAATAAATGTGTTGGATAGAGTGATTCAACGGGAAGGTTTTTATGTATGTACTTTTAGCCCGGAAAAACTTATTAACGCGGGCGAAGCCGTGGGCAAAAGCTAGTACGTAATATGAATGGTAGCAGCCGTGGCGGTGGCGCGACAAAATTCTTTTCGATGCGTTCGTTCCCGAATAATACGTTTGCCATCAAAGTATTATATTAAACTAGCTTTTGGTCGCAGCACCGCCCGCGTGAAAAAGATTTTCCGGTATAAAAGTCCCGCTTTATATTTTCAGGGAATAAAAAACAGCCTATGTATTAATCCAGGACATGATCTACCCACGTGCCAAATTTTATTGAAATGCGTTCAGTAATTTAGGAGATGTGCAGTAAGAAAAAAACAGAAAAACACACAGACAAACAGAAAAGAATTACAATAATCACTGATTTGTGTTCCATTACTCTTCTGTAGTCACTGCCTTTCTTTTTTATCACATTTCTTTAAATGTACGAACACACTGATTCTACAGCTTTATTAAATACACTTAGTATAGTACTATACAATTTTAGCTGGCTGGTATGACAATTCAAATGTTTCGCGACGCGAAAGCTTTGTGAGAACGTCTAACCAAAAATTCTAAAGTCGGCTACATAATTACAAATATTTATCATGTTTTCTATACATTATAAGAAATAGTATCTTACTTATTTAACATATTTGATTTAAAATTGTATAAATATACTGAAATAAAGAATAACATCTTGACTCTTATATCAACGCTTTTACAGTGTTGTATTTTTCAGTTTATGAGCGTAATGTTCCGAAAGTTTTAAATCGCTTGGTAACAAAACGTAAACGATTACTTTAAAAAATCTAAATTTTGGATGCAAATAAAACACAGCTGTATATTTAAAAATTATGTTGTAAGTATGTTTTACAAACATATTTGAACAATGAGTTAGATATTTAAATTTAGATATAGAAGACTGAAAATGAAGATCTCCAAAGTAAATAATTTACCGTACCACTAAATTTGTGATTTAAGTTTCAGTACACACATTATTTCTTTGTAATGTCCAATAACGAATATAAATGTTATGAAAGGATAATCGTGAAATTCTATCGATAAATCAAAATGAACGACTAACAAAAACTATTATAATAAAAAAACCTCTTGATTGTAATGTGTAAGATTTGATAATTATCTAACTCTATTTACATTCGATAACAAAATCCTTGAATATAAAATCAATTGCGTTCAAAAATCGATTATTTGTTGCAACCGATTTTTTGTTCTCTTCCCTACACACTATCCGACCTATGAGGAGTATTGATATCTTACTGATACTTCGAAGCAAATCAATGCCAAAATAACTTTCTACGCCTTTTTAAGTCTAATCAACAAGTTCAAAAACGTGAAAAATAGAGATAAAGGGCCTAAAAATATGAGCGATGGCTCATTCGATTTGTAATCACCTCTAGAAAAATGTTTTTGAAGAATTTTGGTGCAGGTTAAAAATTGCAATTGTTATTAACAAAATAAGATGAAAAAAAAAGATATTTCGTTTTTTGGTAATAACTCGAAAAATATTAACATTTAAGCAATTTTGAAAAAAGCTCGTTAAAGAGGAGGAAATTTCCAATAAAAAAATCCTAACTCCTGGAATTCTATCTCCATTATTTATAATTTTAATTAGACGTTGAAAATAGGGCTACTTAATTTTATAAATTTTGTAATTTTTCAATAGTGATAAAAAATCATAATTAATAAATTAATAAACTTTAATGAAAATTTACCGCAAGATCTTATAAAGTATATATATCAAAAGGGCTCCATCACATTGTTTATGCCAATGGAGATTGGGAAAAAAATGGTTAGTTAACAATAGAATAACTTTTAGAAAAATGGTGATTAAACTTTTTTTTCTTCAAGGCGCGGTTCTTTCAAGTGTTAAGAAGATACTACAATCTTTTAAAAATTTTAAAATCACATTTTATGTTATAAATAAATTATTTTTATTGCTGAACTCTCTTTAGCGGCAGCGCGCGCATGCCGTAACTGCCGCGCGGAGCCCTATTTTCAACGTCTTATTAAAATTATAAATAATGGAGATAAAATTCCGGGAGTTAGGACTTTTTTATTGGAAAATTTCCTCCTCTTTAACGAGCTTTTTTCAAAATTGCTTAAATGTTAATATTTTTCGAGTCATTAACAAAAAACGAAATATCATTTTTTTTTCATCTTATTTTGTTAATAACAATTGCAATTTTTAACCTGCACCAAAATCCTTCAAAATCATTTTTCTAGAGGTGATTACAAATCGAATGAGCCATCGCTCATATTTTTAGGTCCTTTATCTCTATTTTTCACGTTTTTGAATTTATTGATTAGACTATTTAACCCCATTAGGGAAGGAATTTCAATAAAATACGGAACATGTCTTCCATCAATTGTGTTAAAAAAGTTTACGCTAAATTTGAATTAGATTGGACCAAGGAATCGCGTTGCCCCATACAAACTTTGCCCCCCTTTTTCATCTCCTTAGGGGTAGAATTTCGGAAAATCCTTTCTTATCGGAAGCCTACGTCATACAAGGAACACATCCTCCAATTTTCAGGTCTCTACGATCAGCGGTTTAGGCTGTGCGTTGATCCGTCAGTCAGTCAGGACTAAGCCTTTTATATGAATAGATTAATTAAATATTTAAAGTACTTAAATAAAATCTATATTGTGACAAAAAATATATAAAAACATTATGTTTAATAATTTTAATTAGTGGTCCACCTAGGTTCTGGCCTCCGTCCAGGAGGGGGTCATGACCCCCATGACCCCCCCCCCTGGATCCGCCCTTGAATGGTTATGATATTTTATTTATTTATTTTGAAACACCATTAGGTAATACACAGCACATACATTTGTTTAAATTACAGGTACAAACTATAGACGATTCTGTTTACCTCTTAAAGGTATTTACAACTAACTCGAGAAAGACAAAATGCTTAGGTATTTAATTGGATAATACAGGCTTATGATAGCTACAATTTAAGGTTCTAAAATATTATTATTTTTACAATCCATATTAATTATTTTTATATGAAAATAATAAGTACTAGACTTCACCCAGTGGTCGAGATTGGACTGCAATTCATAAAAATATGTAAGGGCTTAATGAGATAAAAGAAAAAAGCAGATTTTTGTCTTAACATCTATAATATTATTTTATAACAACAAAATAAAAGAAAATTAAACAATAAGTCGACTTTCGAACCTACCTACTCCTATACAAACTTTAAACAATACGTTGCCGTGCATTTTGTATACGTCGTAGCTCATCATTGCGAGATTATGATGAGGCATTTATGATCTTGTCTGCGATGCCTGTCTCCATGTCTCCATCAATAATAATAGGAGATGGGCAGTTATGCAAACTTAGAAACTCATCACAATCCATATTAATTGCCCGGTTACTAAAACGGCCCATACTAAACAAATTTCTTCTTCTTCAATTGTCAATACGGATAGTTTCTTCAAGAACATTAAAAAAAGTATTGTAGTCTAGCCATACTTGCATAGATATTCGTAAAATTTCTCGCTACAACACAAAACAATTTCACTTGAACCGTACACGGCACCTATTTTGCAATCGTAGAATTTGACAGATAAAGTCGATTTGACTACTCGATTCACGATCGTACGAAAGAGTGGAGAAGTAAGCATTTCTCGATCCTAACGAATTTTTTCGATCCCAGTAAGTTCTAATTTGAGGCGCGGCTCGCTCGTGCGCTAGTGTAGATTTCGGGAGTATCAAAACGCTTGAAACCGAATCGAACTCGATTTGATTTAGGATTCGAACGTGTCAGGAGTTACCCAGCAGTTTCCTCAGTCAGTGGTTCTCAGAGTAATATATTATCACTAAAGGGACAGGTGAAAATGTTCTCCTTAATAAATTCGGAAGCAGAGGGTGAACAATTAAATGTTCCGATAGACGCTACTGGCGATTTATTGACTGCAGCTGTTCATTTCCTTCGCGAAAGCTGCCTTTAGCGTCTTTGCAATTGACCACCATTTCCATTTTTATAGGTATTTTATTTGCTATTTAAAATACCTTAGTATTTAAAATACGTTAACTTTATACCTCAATTTATTAATTTAAGTTTAGAGAATTTATTGACTCATAATAATGTCCAATTATAATGAGTATTAGTAAATTGAATTTAAAACTATCGTTAGCTAAATCAATCTAAAAAAAGAAAATATAAGAACAGGTAATAATAATCCTATCCTACTCATATTACAAAGGCAAAAGTTTGTAAGAATGTATGGATGTTCCTCTTTCACGCAAAAACTACAGAACGGATTTCGATGAAATTTGGCACACAGGTAGATCATGTCCTGGTTTAAAACAAAGGCTACTTTTTATCCCGGGAAAACATAAAGTGGGACTTTTATCCCGGAAAAACTTTTTAAAGCGGGCGGAGCCGCGGGCAAAAGCTAGTTTAAAATATTTCTTGGCTCATACATTTTCTTAGTCTTGTTTTAAATACCTCTATTGATTCACATTCCTTTATTTCATTTGGTAGATTTTTGTATAATTATGCACCCTCAAACATTATGTTGTTGTTAATTTGGTCTCATAGCTAGTGGAATTATTACTGAAAGTGGATTACTTTTATATTCCTGCCTCGGTGGCGTAGTTGTATTACGGTACGACTGCAATATTGAGGTCTTGCATTCGATCTAATAATCGAGCAAAGTGATATTGGGTTTTCTAATCAGTATCAGTCTGGAGCCTGGAATTTGTGCTCGATATGGCGATAGGTTCGCCCCCTATCACATCATGAGACGGAATACGCACGGCGAAAAGCTGGAGCATCAGGCAGTTTCATTTGACGTGCTCATGCCGGAAGTTTCGACGCTTTTATTATCATTATTTACAACGTTGCAGAAAGCGCATCATGACATTTAAGATCTTATTGTCTCAAGGTGACGATCTCAGTGGAGTGCTACGCAGTACTTTGTAATTTTAAATTCTGTACGGTGTTGCTATTATTTATGGGCGGCCGAATCGCTTTTAAGAGTCGGCAAACAACTTGAGCATTCTACCGTTTGATGTTTTAGACGTTAGTGTTGCCACTTATTATACTATCAGGTGTGCGGCATGCATGTCTCATCATTCAATTGTAATCTCTACAAATATTATAAAGAAAGACATACAAAACTTTCAGATTTGTACTTTGTATATTGTCTAAAAATTTCTGGACCGATTTAAAAAAATCTGTCGCCATTAGAATGCTACATTAGCCCTGAATAACATAACCTACTTTTTATCCCGGGAAAAATGTAAAGCGGAACTTTTATCCGGAAAAAAAATCATACGGGCGAAGCTGCGAGTTAAAGTGTGTAATAAAAGTAAAAGCGCAATGCTCGATACTGAAGCTCAAAACAATTAAATAAAACAAATAAACAATATAATTAACTAATCACTTGTTTATTATTTATGAGTATACTGACAAAATAAATTATTAGTAAGTGTTTACAGTACGTAAATTGTAATGTATGCAATGAAACACGGTCTATCGCGAACTGATCGTTTATTGAAAGGCTCATCATAATATACAGTTATGTGGGTACTTATAAATAGTTTAATATTTGTGTACCGCATTATATAGGTACATATCATTTTCCCCCTCTTAATCAGAAACGAATACCATAACATAAAATATATGAGTGAGCTTAATTAACAAATTTTAAATCTTAAGTAGGTACACCACTATTAACCTTACGTGGCCGCAATTTCATGGCATGAGGAGCATGACCGACACGACTGCGGTGTTTGTGAACCTGATCATGTAAAGGGTCCATATTTTTTATACCCGGTTGCTCACTATCACCCGAAGGTCCCGAACGTTCTACCGATGCGCATGCGTTCAGATCCGGTGACATAGTCGGTGGGGTGGACGATCTCTCTCCTCTCTCACCCGTTGGGTCTACAGTGTCCCCGGTATGATAACCAACGTTCTTCGGAGTTGTGCCCAGGTCAATTATCGATAGAGAATGACGTGTTCCACATGTTGGTTTAGTAACCAATTGGTCTATATGTCGCTTTTGTAAATGATTACTATCAAGCGGTTGGACGAGATATGACACAGGACCGGTCCGTTTAGTCACTACTCCCCTTGTCCACTTATTATCATTTCCTAATCTATAGTCGCGTATGTCAACTTGGTCCCCGACGTTCGCCTCACGCAGCTTACCACCGTATCGGGATTTTTGTATGTCCTGGGCCTCTTTTACTATGAGACTAGTGTCCGGCCGCACCAGATCTAAGCGTCCTCGTAATCTATGCCCTAACAGAGCTACCGCTGGTTCTTTCTGTGTAGTACAATGTTCTGAGTTCCGGTAAGAAAATAAAAATCTACAGAGAGCTCTTTCGAGATCATCATTGTCAGTAATAGCTTTTTTAAGCACTTGTTTGACAGTACGGACTGCGTTTTCCGCTGCACCGTTACTAGAGGGATGGTACGGAGAGACTAGGATTTGTTTAATACCATTTTTAGTAAGATATTCCCTATAATCTCTTGAAGAAAAAGGGGGTCCATTATCGCTTACAATACATTTTGGAAACCCAAACCGTGCAAATATTTTTCTGAAAAAGGCAATGACTACATTAGCCGATGTGCTCGATACGCTTTCGGCTTCTAACCACTTCGAATGCGCGTCAACTAGTACAATATAATATTTATTTCGAAATGGACCCAAAAAATCAACATTAAGCCGACCCCAAGGTTCCTCCGGCCAGGCCCATGCGTGTAGCGGCGCGTGCGGCGGGTTCTCCCTATGCGCGGCGCATGCGATGCACTCACGACACATCCGTTCGATGTCCGCGTCAATGCGCTCCCACCATACGTAATTACGCGCTAACTGTTTCATTTTAACAACGCCGATGTGACCACTGTGAATTTCGTCCAACATTTTAGCCCGTAAGGATTCCGGTATAACAACTCGATATCCCCATACTAAACATCCGTGTTCTAAAAACAGATTGTCTTTTTTAATAAAGAACGGCTTTTCATTATCGTTTCTATAATGTTGAGGCCAACCGAACTTAATATAACCTAATATTTTATTTAATAACGGATCTTTTTGTGTCTCAGATTTTATTTCTCGAAACGTTATTGGTAACTTATCTTCTATGTAATTAAAATAGCTTACTTGATGTTTTCGTGAATTATGTAATGACTTTGTCGGTAATCGTGACAGAAAGTCGGCGAAACAATTTCTAGTGGAAGGAACGAATTCAATGTCAAAATTATAGCCGGCAAGTTTAATCGCATAGCGCTGAATACGGCTAGCGGCAGTTTGCGGAATCCCTTTATTTTTATCGAATATATAACTTAATGCCCGGTGGTCACTTCGTAATAAAAATTTCCTCCCATATAAATACTGATGGTGCTTAGTTACCCCGAAAACAATGGCGAGCGCTTCTTTATCTAATTGAGAATAATTTAGTTCTGCATTATTCAAAGTTCGCGAGGCGCTGCTGATCAGCCGCTCCGTTCCGTCCGGATAGCGGTGTGACAGCACCGCACCGAGTCCGTACGCGCTGCTGTCCACCGACAATATCACCGGCAAAGTCGGATTATAGTGTGCTAGTACCGGGGCGCGCGTTAATTTATCTTTAACATTTTTAAAAGCCGCGTCACACTCCTCGCTCCAGTGCCATTTGACATTCTTTTTAAGCAAATTATACAACGGTTTTAAAATTTCAGAAACATTAACACAGAACTTTGCATAAAAATTTACTAGTCCTAAAAAACTTTTTAACTGTGTTACATCTCTTGGAGTGGGGGCCGCAACAATTGCCTCCACTTTCTTATCATCAGTATGCAAACCGTCTTTATCAAGACGGTAACCTAGATATGTTACACTATTTTTAAAAAATTCACATTTTGACCACTTTACTCGTAGTCCTACATTTTTAAGTCGTGATAATACTAATTTCAAATTTTTCAAATGTGTGGCTTTATCCTTTCCAGTGACACAGATATCATCAATCCAAACAACCGTTGACGGCAATCCACTAAGTGTTTCTTCGATTAATTTTTGAAAATTTTCGGGGATACATTTTATACCGAAAGGGACACGTTTGTAAACAAATGTACCGACGTGGGTCGTGATTGCTGTCATCGGCTGTGAATCATCCGTTAATAAGAGCTGCTGGTAGGCGTGAGACAAATCAAGCTTAGAAAATTGTTGACCCCCTGATAACGTTGCAAATATATCCTCAATACGCGGTAAAGGGTAATGAAAATCTTTAATATATGGATTAATAGTGATTTTATAATCACCACATATACGGATTTCACCATTTTTTTTTATTACTGGGACTATCGGAGTTCCATAGTCGGACCTATCTACTTTATAAATGACGTCATCGCGCTGCAATCTTTGTAACTCGCGCTCGACTGGCTCGCGTAACGCAAGCGGCAATGGACGCGCTTTAACATATATGGGGGTTGAGTCCGCGAAATGTAAACGTAATGGAGTTTTAAAAGTCCCAAGCCCATCAGCAAACACTTCCGGGAATTCCTCTCTTAAAGCGGCCACCTCATTATTGTGCGCTTTAGCTATAATATTATGACAATTTGCAACATCTAACTGTAAACAACGTATCCACGTTCGACCCATTAAAGGAGGGCCTCCTTTTTCAACTATATATAATTCAAGGAGCTCGGCTATAGATTTATACACCACTTTCACAGCAATATAACCAAGAGGTTCTATAATAGTCCCCGTATACGACTTTAAACGTAAACATTTATTTCTTATAGGTATATGAGAAAACAATTTATTATAGAAACTCTTAGAAATAACGGATATTTTACTGCCGGTATCCAATTCAAAAGTAACATACCGACCCTCCACTTTTAACTGTATGTAATATGGTGCATCACCGTCACCACACACAATATTATAAAAGTTTAAATCACTTTCACTAGAATCATCCAGAAAAAACTGGCTTCTGGAACTTTTCTTAGTGCCGCACGCCTCACCGGCGCCGGCGCTTCCTTCGTTGCAAACCACTTTGAGGTGTCCTTTTTTACCGCACCGGTCGCACGAGTAGTTCTTGAATCGGCACCTGGCTGCAGCGTGACCCTCCTTCCCGCACCGCGGGCAACAGCGCCGCGGCCCTAGACCGTCGCTGGAGTCCCGAAGCGTGACCCGCGTCTCCGGCCGAGGCGCGGGTGGACGGCGCGAGCTGCGCGCCGGCCCCACGCGGTGAAGCGGCTCGGGCGCGGCCGCTGTGGTGTCTCCGCCCCCGCCGCCGCCGCTGACGCACGCCGCTAAGCTCGCATGCCTGGCTGCCGCCTCCAGCGCGAGCGCCAGCTCCACCGCTCGGTTGAAATCCAAATTCTTTTCAGCAAACAGCCGTGATCGCATGTCCTCGTTGTGAAGACCGGAGACGAATTGATCTCTCAGGTTAACCTCTAAAGGGTTAGAGGTCACACTGGCGAAATTGCACGTCTTGGCCAGATGTTTTAGACTTTGCAAATATTCGCTTATAGTCTCCCCCTGCGTCTGCTTCCTCTGCCGAAATATATGCCGTTCCGCGATCTCCGATCGTTGAGGTTCGAGATGTACTTTGACGATTTGTTCCAATTGATCGAACGTTTTCTTCTCCGGTAGGTCGGGCGCGCAAAGGTCACACATAAGGTCGTAACATCTTTCACCCACATGTGTCACCAAAGTAGCCACGTGTAAATCGTCTGGTATTTTATTAAGCGCAATAAACTGTTTAACCCGGCGACAATAAGCAGTCCAGTTATGCGAACCAATGTCAAACGTTTCGATCTTTCCGATAGACATTATTTTAAACTGTTATAGCGAACAAATCACCAAACTTGCACAAATACCGACTGCGCCAATGTAATGTATGCAATGAAACACGGTCTATCGCGAACTGATCGTTTATTGAAAGGCTCATCATAATATACAGTTATGTGGGTACTTATAAATAGTTTAATATTTGTGTACCGCATTATATAGGTACATATCATAAATGACCTAACTATTACGTAATTGGGCTTTCGTAATAGTCGTAGTACAAATAATTAAACCCAGCCATACGTCATTTTACACAATATTCACTGTTTATTTTACACTATATTTACCTTTAAAGTTCGTGAAATGTATTAATCATTGCAGTAAGTATTAGGACAACGGACCTATATATTTATTAAAAAAAATTGTGCGTGTACTTATGTACTAGAGGTGATCATTAAACGTTATAACTGTTAATTTAACTCATTGTAAAAAAATAGCTGTTAATTCTATTAACTACTATTGAAATATTCATTAAACGTTTAAACTAATGAACGGACTGCGGAGGCAGTTAATGCCATCTGTTAATTTATCATTCAACTAAACTTGATAACTGTTAATCATAGAAAAATGCTAATAACGCCTCTATAGGTTATTAAATGAAATTTAATACTACCAATAAGTACAAAAATGATATTTTTTCTTTAGCTAAGACTTAAATTATGCCTTGTCGTGATTTGTGAACAATAAAATCGCCACTTGCAATGATTGCGAAAATAATTTTATTTAGGTAACGTCAGAATTGATGAAAGTGGCCGCCATTTTGAATTTCTTTGTTTTAAGGTCAATTGACCTCAAAATCGGTAAGTGGGTATAACTTTAATTACCAAAGACTGATCCAATGTCAGAATTGAAAAAAGTGGCCGCCATTTTGAAATTCTTTGTTTTAAGGCCAATTGACCTCAAAATCGGTATCTGGATATAACTTTAGTTACCAAAGACTGATTCAATGTCGGAATCGAAAAAAGTGGCCGCCATTTTGAATTTCTTTGTTTTAAGGCCAATTGACCTCGAAATCGGTATCTGGATATAACTTTAATTACCAAAGACTGATCGAATGTCGGAATCGAAAACAGTGGCCGCCATTTTGAATTTCTTTGTTTTGAGGCCAATTGACCTCAAAATCGGTATCTGTGTTTAACTCTAGTTACCAAAGAGTGATCCAATGTCGGAATTGAAAAAGTGGCCGCCATTTTGAATTTCTTTGTTTTAAGGCCAATCCACCTCAAAATCGATATCTGGGCAGGCCTGTAGGTACAAAAGACGGATCCAATGTTAGAATTGAAAAAAGTGGCCGCCATTTCGAATTTCTTTATTTTGAGGCCAATCCACCTCAAAATCGATATTTGGTCATGGCTTTAGGTACAAAAGACGGATCCAATGTTAGAATTGAAAAAAGTGGCCGCCATTTTGAATTTCTTTGTTTTAAGGCCAATCCACCTCAAAATCGATATCTGGGCAGGCCTGTAGGTACAAAAGACGGATCCAATGTAAGAATTGAAAAAAGTGGCCGCCATTCTGAATTTCTTTGTTTTAAGGCCAATCCACCTCAAAATCGATATCTGGGCAGGCCTGTAGATACAAAAGACGGATCCAATGTAAGAATTGAAAAAAGTGGCCGCTATTTTGAATTTCTTTGTTTTAAGGCCAATCGATCTCAAAATCGATATCTGGGCTGGCCTGTAGGTACAAAAGACGGATCCAATGTTAGAATTGAAAAAAGTGGCCGCCATTTTGAATTTCTTTGTTTTAAGGCCAATCCACCTCAAAATCGATATCTGGGCTAGCCTGTAGGTACAAAAGACGGATCCATCGTTAGAATTGAAAAAAGTGGCCGTCGTTTTGAATTTTTTGTTTTACGGCCAATCGACCTCAAAATCGATATCTGGGCATGGCTTTAGGTACAAAAGACGGATACAGTGTTAGAATTGAAAAAGTGGCCGCCATTTTGAATTCCTTTGTTTAAGGCCAATTGACCTCAAAATCGATACTGGGCATGACATTCATAACAAAAGTCATATTTAATGTTAGACTTAAGAAAAGTGGTCACCATTTTGAACTTCTTTGCTTTAAGAATGATTGGATTTAAGATAGATATTTGGGCTTGCCTTTAGACAAATAGAATAAATCGAGGTTGAAATTTCAAGAACTGCATTCCATGTTAAATGTTCTTGTTTTAAGGGCTATTGGTTTTAAAATCAAACTCCGCTGGACATGGCCACAAACTATAGTAGGTTATAGAACTTTTAAATAATATGGCCACCATCAATGCTTATTCAGTTCTCTTCAATAACGATATCGCAGGTTTGTTATGTCGCAAAATAAAGAATTGAAGAACAAAGAAGTGGCCCGTGGCAGCAAACAGCAAATAAAGTAAATTCTTCTGTGAAAGCATCAAAATCGGTTAAAAATCAGGGAGTCGCTAACAATTCAACTATTGCTATAAGAATAATTAGCCGCGTAGTAGAAATTATCTTACTATATTTTTCTTCCCCCACATCGTTATGCCCTGTTGGTTGACCATTAAATTAATGTATCTTTTTCTTATTTACCCCCCTTCACCAGACTTAAAAGGCTACTCACGTTGATTACCTTATTGATTTTTTAAAGTATTTAATTTTGATGTGACTACGTAATTAAATTGTTAAATTAGTAAAATTACAACCTCGATTTATTCTATTTGGCTAAAGACAAGCCCAAATATCTATCTTAAATCCAATCAGTCTTAAAACATAGAAGTTCAAAATGGTGACCACTTTTCTTGAGTCTACCATTAGATCCGTTTTTTTTACTAACGATGGCATGCCCAAGTATCCATTTTGACGTCAATTGTTCTTAAAACAAATAAATTCGAAATGGTGGCCACTTTTTTCAATTCTAATATTGGATCCGTCTTTTGTACCTAAAGCCATGACCAAATATCGATTTTGAGGTCGATTGGCCTTAAAACAAAGAAATTCAAAATGGCGGCCACTTTTTTCAATTCTAACATTGGATCCGTCTTTGGTACCTACAGGCCTGCCCAGATATCGATTTTGAGGTCGATAGGCCTTAAAACAAAGAAATTCAAAATGGTGGCCACTTTTTTCCATTCCGACATTGGAATGTTCTTTGGTAACTAAAGTTATACTCAAATGTCGAATTTGAGGTCAATTGGCCTTAAAACAAAGAAATTCAAAATGGCGGCCACTTTTTCAATTCTAACATTGGATGCGCCTTTTGTACCTACAGGCCTGCCCAGATATCGATTTTGAGGTCGATAGGCCTTAAAACAAAAAAAATCAAAATGGCGGCCACTTTTTTCAATTCTAACATTGGATCCGTCTTTTGTACCTACAGGCCTGCCCAGATATCGATTTTGAGGTCAATTGGCCTTAAAACAAGGGAATTCAAAATGGCGGCCACTTTTTTCAATTCTAACATTGGATCCGTCTTTTGTACCTAAACGCCTGCCCAGATATCAATTTTGAAGTCGATTGGACTTAAAACAAAGAAATTCAAAATGGCGGCCACTTTTTCAATTTTAACATTGGATCCGTCTTTTGTACCTACAGGCCTGCCCAGATATCGATTTTGAGGTCGATAGGCCTTAAAACAAAGAAATTCAAAATGGCGGCCACTTTTTTCAATTCCGACATTGGATCAGTTTTTAGTAATTAAAGTTATACCCAGATACCGATTTTGAAGTCAATTGACCTTAAAACATAGAAATTCAAAATGGCGGCCGTGTATACCAATTCTAATATTGGTTCTGAATACTATAGTGCTAATTTCCATAATAAATAAGTAATATAAAGATACATACTAACATAATTTTAAGGTGTAAAAAATTGAACAGTCATTACACCTCAAAGCAGATTTTTTCAATTGTATGAACGGCACGCAAGCGTCATTTACACAAATGTTCATGAATACGTAATAATTAGAAAATGTTTATTTCGATGTGACTGTTATTGTGAAAAAAAATTAACCTGTTGGTTATTGGTTCAATGTTAAAAAATTTAACATAATTAAAATAAACTACGCAAGACACGTGTTGAACATGTTATCGCTAATGCTTTTCACGTAACTCCTTACTTCTTGACCGTTATAACTTAACTATTAATTTAACACGTTATTTTTTTTTAATGTTTAACTATTAACCATTAATAATTTTTAACCATTAATCACATCACTATTATGTACGCGCGTGAGCAGTTATACTTCTTTGGCATCATTAACCTTTATAGTTTGAGAAAATTGCAGTCTTGGCTTTTGAATTTTGAAAAAGTCTTTAGATGTGGTAAAACAACAACTTTCACATTTCACTTAGACAATATTATTAAAAGAGCATCTAGGATGCTATGGTTTGTCATTAGCAATTGCAGAATGTTTAATAACCATGTAAAAATAACACTCTATAATTGTCACTCTAAATACGTTGCCCACCATTGCAGAACCTTTTCCACCTCCATGTTCCCTCTAGAATTCCAAGACACCTAATCACACCACTCTGTCCGCCTCAGAGAAGAACTGTTCTAGGCGCAAATTCTCCTTGTGCTAGATTGTGTGATGTGATCAACAGTTGCAGCGATCAAATGGACTTACACTTCGACTCCCTTGCCAAATTTTCCAAGTCAATTTATGATGTACTGGATAACATGGCCATTTAATTGATTTTCTCCAACAAGTACCTACCCTCTCTTTTTGTGTCATTTTACACGTTTTTTTATGTATCATGTTTTTTTATGTTTATTGTATGGCGTTTGGATTACTATTGAATTGTAAGCTTGAAATATATTAGTAGTAATAAAATTAAATTTATAGTTTATTAACCGTTTGTTATGTATATGTGTTGTTTACCTGTAAGTAATTGTTGCACTCAGTTCAGAATTTTCTTATTGTAAGTATATGTTTGATAGCTGTACGATGTATAAGTGTAAACAAATGTTGGTAAATCTTTATAAATAAAATAAAACAGACTAGGCTGCATGGCTAAGCGCCTTTACCATCTCCTTTTACTAAAAAATTCAATAATATATTATTATTTAAAATAAAATTTAGAGAATAATAAATATAGGGTATATGACATAATTTGTACTAAATATTATAAGATTCTTAATTTAAAATATTTATTATTGATCATTTAATATTTTAAAAGTAAATAAATAAATTTAATAATTAATTCAAAAATTGAATTTAAGTTTATTCATTTTTTTAAATATTTATTATTTCCTTAATTTAATATTCACTTTTAATTTTTATCAAAAAGTTTTCATTAAACAGCTTCAACCTTTTTCGTTTTTTTTTCTTCAACTTCTCCCGTGACAATATTGTGTCACTTATGCGTGCGCATCGTAAAATTTCACTCTCATCCTCAGAATAAAGACTTGCTTTAGTCTTTATTCTATGCTCTCATATTTTTTTCATAACGCGCCTAAAGAAATATAACTTCAAAAACATAAAACAAATCTTATTTTTTTATACACAAAGTATGAAGTTTTGTCGGTAAAGTAAATCTGATATAAAAGACGCAACTTACTGAAGTTATTTATCTTTAAAATCAATTTATCACTAGAAAGACATTTTTTGACTAGTTCAGGATTTTTTAGGATTTCGATTTTCAGTGAAATTTTCTGGGACATGCCCATCGTGCATTCATCAACAAAATACACACACATTTGCGCCTTTTAACCCCAAAGGGGTAGACAGAGGCGCAACAAATACCCCCACTTTTCGTCGAGTGTATTCAGTTCCATGATGTGATAAGGGACGAGCCCTCGCCATATCGGCACAAATTTCAAACTCCGGGCTGATACTGTAGAAAAACCCAATATTAGTTCGCGACCCGGGATATGAATCCGAGACCTCCGAGTCGTAGGCGTACCGAACATGCAATACAACTACGCTAACGAGGCAGTCTGCCATAAACGAATATGCCGCAGAAAAATAAGCATGCGGCTAGGGGGGACATGTTAACGTTTTGAGGGATTCTTTTACTAATTATTGCTAAGTTGATATTACGGAACTAATCGTCAAAATCAGTTCAGAGTTCAGACTTTTGTTCTAGATTTGTTGGGACAGAGATAAGCAGAACGTAGGATAAAAAGCCTCCGTATCTTCAACGTACCTAATTATCAATTACAAAAAGTATTATTTTAAAAGAAGTATATTTTGTTATTTTATCCTTCTTTATGCATGGCATAACTCATCATACTTTATCATTTATCCGGTAAAACATAATTTGAGACGATATCCGAAATATCTTTTAGTCCGACGCTCATGACCGTTATGTGTCATGGGGTTCCGTTCAGGAACCGATATGGCCGTCGGAAATGCGTTATTTCCTCTATATCATATGATTATTGTATTACGGATGATTTCTTTGATATCCCGGGAGGTTCTCTTGGCCAGTTTATGTTTTCTTCTGGGACACTTCGAGCGTCGGAATTGTTTGAATTTAGTGGATATATAATACTAGCTTTTGCCAGCGGCTCCGCCCGCGTGAAAGAGCTTTTCCAGGATAAAAGTCCCGTTTTATATTTCACGGGGATAAAAAGTAGTCTACGTCCTTTTTCATGCTCTAATGTATCAGTGTACTAAATTTCATTTAAATCGGTTCTGTAGTATTGGCGTGAAAGCGCGACAGACAGAGTTATTAATTTCGACCAAATTTGATTACTATAAAAACGGTTCTAGTGAGTTAATCTTAAAAGATAGACATATACTGTCGCAGACATTTTTTTAGATCATTTCAAGAGGAATAATTCTTTCATACATATATTTTTGGTATCTTGAACCGTTTTCGCAGCGCACGCAATGGAAGCCCTCAAGGATGAATAATTTTCCCCGTTTTTTTTACATTTTCAATTATTTCTTCGCTCCTAATAGTTGCATCGTGATGTTATATAGCCTAAAGCCTTCCTCGATAAATGGTATATTCAACACAAAAAGGATTTTTCAATTCGAATCAGTAGTTCCTGAGATTAGCGCGTTCAAACAAACAAACAAACTCTTCAGCTTTATAATATTAGTATATATATAGATTGACACTGTGTTTTAATATTATTTATCTGTGTTTTATTTTTTATATGAGCGGCAAAATTGGAAAATTGGGGTTGGAACTTCGGGTGAAAAACTTCATTCACGTAATGGAATGGAATGTGCCAATGGAATAGACCTCTGATCTCAATCCCATTCCTGTAACATATGATTGCACATTAATTATAATTATTATCGCTATTTATAGCAATGATACTGAAAAATTCACCATACCATTCTTTTGACACACATTAAACCAATGTGGTGGTGACTCTCATCTTCATAACACTTCTTATTTTATTTAATAAGGAGACGCGCAATAGACAGCGATTGAGTTTTGGGCTTATTTAAGTTTCATACCATTTCGTATAGCGGGCAGAACCTGTAAGTAATTAGGAATCTTGTATAAACCCTACTGGGTTCCCAACTCCAAATTTCAAAAACTCGGATTAGAACTAGAACAGTCCAAGACAATTCAGTTTTAAAACAGGACTGGTGGTAGGACTTTCGTATGTAAGAGTTCGCCTGGGTCGGTACCACCGCAATGTCTATTTCTACCGCCAATCAGCAGTGTGCATGCACTGTTGTGTTTCGGTTTGAAGGGCATTGTAGCCAATGTAACTACAGGACATAATGAGACTTAACATCTTATGTCTCAGGATGACGAGCGCAGTGGAATTCCACACAGTACTTTGTAAGTCAAGGTGCTGGATGGTGTTTCTACTGTTTATGGGTGGTCGTATAGCTTACCATCAGGCGAATGGCATGCTCGTCTCGTCATTCAATGCCATAAAAAAAATAGTTAAAATAACACGTACCAAGTAAAAAAACCGGCCAAGTGCGAGTCGGACTCGCGCACCGAGGGTTCCGTAAAATTTACGGTTTCCGCAATTTTTCCTTTATCTGTGCTATAAGACGTTGCTTCGTAACAAATTTCAAGATTCTGAGTTCACGGGAAGTACCCTGTAGGTTTCGATTCCCTTGCGAGTTCCGAACGTTTGCGGATATTTGCGACATAAACGGCTGTATTTTTTGACTGCATCCGCTTAGAAGTTTGATTTTTTTACAGCTCCAAGGGACAGTAGACTTGAGTATTTGATATAAATTTCAGCTTAATACCTCCACGCGTTCTTGAGAAAAAGGGTCTTGTCAGACGGACGGACTGACCACAAAGTGATCCTATAAGGGTTCCGTTTTTTCCTTGCGAGGTACGGAACCCTAAAAATTGGTTAAATGAAGTTAAATTTAAAATACATGACCTTATCAGGACACTTTGAAAAACCCATGATGCTGCAAAACTATCCAAGTCACTATACAAGGCATGTCGTGGGAAACAGGTCGGGGGACAACTCTACCTTTGTTGTGAATTTTCGAAATTCCTGTTTTTGCGCTCACCTAATTTATAATACTAGTACTTAAGTATATAGTTTGTTTTGTTTTCCAAAGGATTTATTTTTTATAGCATTGAATGACGAGACGAGCATGCCGTTCGCCTCATGGTAACCGATACGACCACCCATAAACAGTAGAAAAAACATCCAGAACCTTGATTTACAAAGTACTGCACACAGTATTGCCACAGCATTTCACTGCGCTCGTCATCCTGAGACATAAGATGTTAAGTCTCATTATGTCCTGTAGTTGTTAGTACGAACAAATAATGAAATCGTGTGAAACATTTCATGCTTCTGGAGTCACTATCTCTCTTAGTGTGTCAGTACCTATCATATTATATTAAGAATTTTATTAATTAGAAAATAAGTATTATGTGGGCCACTTAATGGTAAGAAATTACCTCAGCTCGCCAGCATCCATGATGCCAGAAGAATCGTGTATATATTAAGAACTTCTAGAAGAATGGGCAATGGAAGGTGTAACAGAAGTTTGGGATTAAATTTTAATCCCATTTAATGATTTAATACATTAATAATGTATCTCAGTAACTCCAAAAGCAAAACTGATTGTTTTCTGTTCAGACCAATAAGGCGTCAATTACTGAAACAATTTTTGCTTCTATAAGTTTTTTTGGTTTCATAGCTTACTTAGTGTAGATTTTGCGCAATAAATTGATACCGTCTGCGTGGCTCTGAATAACTCAAGTTATTTTTTTGAAGTTTTCGGTGGTCTCCAACATACGAAATTCAGTTCAAACAAAGACAATTTATTAATTCTAGTTTGCAGTTCTTTATATTTATAGAGTACTAGCTGACCCGGCAAACGTTGTTTTGCCATATAAATAATTTCCTAGCAATTTCTAGCTATTAAAAAATAAGGGTTGATCGTAGAGGGGTGAAAATTTAGGGTTGTAGGTATTTTTGTATGCTGTATCATAAAAAAATTAAAACAAAAAATTTTGTCTGAAAAATAAAAAAAAAAAAATTTAGGGGTGGTCCACCCTTAACATTTGGGGGGATGAAAAATAGATGTTGGCCGATTCTCATAGATACCGGATAAGCACAAAAAAATTCATCAAAATCGGTCAAGCCGTTTCGGAGGAGTATGGCAACGAAAACTGTGACACGAGAATTTTATATATATAGAAGATTTTGAGAGAGGTTAGTAAACGTTACCTACATAATTAATTAAATTATCTATGTGCAAAACAGGCTCCAACAGCAATCATAATTCATTATCTAGGTAGGTAATAACTATATTGTAAATTAAGTAAACCAGGATGTAGATCTAATCTATAAACATACCACATTTTATAGCACTTGTAAATAGTTTTAGAAATGTCATAAACGTTATTTATAAAATGTTCATCTCTTGATCAATGTGCGTACTAAATTGCATTCTAAGCAGAACACGTTTGCCCGCTGAACGTAGCTACAAAAAACTCGCATAGATGGCTCTAGTAGTATCAGTACAAATTAGTTACATCAAAATCACCTAGATGGCGTTGGCTTTCATAAGTGTATCCTTAGGGTAGCATTAAGTTATGCTTAGATAGAAAATGTGAAATCGGGAAAAGCCATCCCGGATAAAATTCAGTCGGTTCGGAACCCTCACCGCGTTTACTACCTTATCACACCCTCAATTCACGCGGTATTTTCACCTTGTACTTTGTAGAGAATCGCTCTTTGGGCATTATAATAACAATCATCAGCTGAACTGGACTCTTGAGTGCATTTTTAATTTATCCCTTTTTGAGATATTTTGTTTGAATAAACTTTTGATCCTGATAATAAGAAGTGCGGAATTCCGAAGTCGCTAGCTGGCTATAATGATCGGTAAGTTTGACAACTATCTTACTATGTTACCGAAATTAGGTTTTCTTGGGTGGTTTTCATGACGTAGACCGTTAAATATTGTTCAAACTTTATATTTTAATTAATTTATAACAACTAAATTTAACTACTAATTTGAATGTCTAATTTTTATGAGAAGTTTAAAATCTCACAAGGAAAAATACTTAGGTACATAGTTATTTTTATTGTAGGTGAATAATAGTATTTAATTAATGTTTCTTTTTTATAAGGACATATTATGACTTGTTTTTGATAAATCTTAGTAACGTAAATAAAATAAATGCTAATGTCACTATCGTAAAATATATTTTTAGTTGTTCCGCTATTGCAAAATGGTCCTATGAAATTGTGATTTCTTATATCAAAATATATTTTCCATTTTAAGCATTTCGGTTCTTTAAAAGCTGAAGAGATTTTTCATAAATCTCCTTCATTAATAACCTGTTAACTCTCTTTCAACAAATATAACTTAAAAAATTCCATAGCCGTTTGAATTGCCGAATAAATAATATAACTTCATAGTGCCCTATTAGTTAATAATATTTATTACTTACTAGCTTTTGCCCGCGGCTCCGCCCGCGTGAGTGAGTTTTTCCGGGATAAAAGTCCCGCTTTATATTTTCATACACATAGAAAAGCCTGCCGCTGTGACTTGTTTTGGGGAGCGTAGCGTAGCGCAGCGTTCCAGGGTCAAATAAGAGGACGGAATAATTGTGGTGACCGTTATGGGAGGTGTCGCTCAGTCACAGCCTAACTAATCGAGGCTCTGGGCGGCAGATATTTGCGCGGCCTTTTTACCCGATTGCCGACGGAGGATAATAATTTTTTTTTCATTGTCCACTCGAAGGCCCCTGGAAGCCCAAAGCTACATTAATAACAAAGCTAACAAGACCTATTGTACAACAAAAAAGTAATGAACACTGAATAAATTTTCCACATTACGTGCACGTGACGGTAGCGAAACTGCCAAGCCATACTCATATTTGCACTAACGTGTAGAGTTTGTAAAGTTAAGGCTTATAGAGTTGGGCGTGTAGAGTAAGAAGCTTGGCTCTACGAGAGACCTGATAACATTTTGACAGTGCGAGCCACATTATGATCTCGTCTTGGCAACATTTTACGTAAAAATATTTTTGGTAGTCACACACACTTACGCCATTTATCCCCGAAAGGGTAGGCAGAGGCGCAAATAGTGCACCCACTTTTCGCCTTTTCTCCGAGCCGATACTGAATAGAAAAACTCAATATCACTTTGCCTGACCCGGGGATTGAACCCGAGACCTCAGCATTGCAGTCGTGTTTTTGGTAGGATTTAGAATATACTAGTTATATCACTAGGTTCGCTGCTATGCGCTGCCCACACTTTTGAAAATGAGATTTACCAATATCATTCTTTTGAATGCGATTCATAAAAAAAAAAATATTGTTCAACATACCTCTATTTGAACATAGTAGAACCTTTATGATGTAAGGGTTGCCTGTCATGCTCTTAGACAATATGGACTAAGATACCTTCTGAATTATTGAAATTTACGGGCCACTTGACGTCCCTAATGTTTCCTTACGTATCTGTTTTAACATTCATAGCCGATGACATCTGGGCATAATGTTCTTTTTGACCTTGGTGAAACTTGAGGTACAAAATCGAAGTATGAAACAAAGTATTTCAGCAATATTATTTAGGTATATGCCTACTTGAGATAAAACTTCCATTATGTTATACATTTAACTAGGTATTGTTGCTTTGTCTGTATCTTCTCTCAACAGTAAGTCCCATTACGTTCTTTTCCGGGATAAAGATAGTTCCTATTATAATATGTTATGTCAGATACATTATTTTTATGTAAAATAACAAATCCATTCGGAAGTTTTTGCGTTGGCGTCCAATAAACCTTCACAAACTTTTGTGTTTATATTTCTAATAGATTGGACATTTTAATTACTTGACTGCCTCGGTGGTATAGAGACTATCCCGCCCTCACACCCGACACTGCAACTCCTGTAAGCCAGGATCGGTAAAGGCACGCATTTTATGACACCGAGCAGTGAAGCTCGGCGAGTCTCAGGGAACACTAATCTGTCTTTAACCCGCAACGAAA
This sequence comes from Lapara coniferarum, assembly GCA_949316025.1. Classification (NCBI taxonomy): domain Eukaryota; kingdom Metazoa; phylum Arthropoda; class Insecta; order Lepidoptera; family Sphingidae; genus Lapara; species Lapara coniferarum. The sequence continues at coordinate 14,404,772 of OX438925.1, read as the reverse complement.
TTATATATGCCTCGGTAGTATAGTTGAATTAGGGGCGGTTGCGGACGACAACTTAGACGTGAGTCGGAGGAAGCCCGCAGCCGTCCCTAATGCGCCGAAGATGGCCACCGCGGAGTTTTAGTTGGTATGCCGTGCGGTGAATATAGGTTAGGGACTCGGCCCGGCGGTCGCCCGACGTTTTCCATCTCTCCGGGCGGCTCAACGTCGGGTCGTAAGGCACGGTGAACCCGACATAACCGTTCCCCTTGAACACTGGACGGTAGTAATAAGTCACTTTCTCCGCGTAAAAAAATAAAAATAAGGTATAGTTGAATTAAGGCACGACTGCAGTGCTAAGATGACGTGTTCAATGCTCAGGTCGGGCAGTCATATTGAGTTCCATTCGGTATCACCCCGGATCCTAGAATTTATACCCGTAGCCCGATATAGCGATAAGGTCGCCTCTATTACCCACTCGGCGAAAAGTGGGTGCACTGGTTGCGCCTCTACCTATCCTAGTATCCCTTCAGTGATAAAGGCGATATTGTGTATGCGTATAATATGTATTTTAATTATACTGTGCATCGTCATGTTAAACTAACATCTTCATCACTATTATTACAAAAATACTAACTACTAACGCGTCAAGGGTCAGGTTCACGAATAAGTCGTGAGATGTTAAATGGATTTTTCGTGAGATAACTATCACGAGGATTTTGATATAAATCATGTATAGGTCGAACCTTAATATTATGTTCTCATCGATACAAAATACTTTACACGTGTTAACGAGTTCCGTGATAATAAATAAAGTTATTTAAGTTAAAAAATAAGTTATTTACTTATACGTATGACTAAAAGTATTATATTGTTAAATGGTGGATGAATATTTTTATCCCAAAGTGATTTAAATTTCAACTTTATTCTTCGAAATTATACATAATCAAGGAGAACCGCAAGCAAGCTATACATAGTTTTTTAGTGTTATTGCTTCAGTGGCGTATTTGTATTACGGTACGACTGCAATGCTGAGGACTCGGGTTCGATCCCCGGTTCAGGCAAAGTGATATTGGATTTTTCTATTCAGTATCAGCCCGGACACGAGCTTTGTGCTCGATATAACCTAAGGCTCGCCGCGTATGGCGCTCGGCATGGGACCGAATACTAATGGCGAAAAGTGGAACTTGTTGCGCACCTGCCTACCCCTTCGGGGACAAAAGGCGTGAGTGTATGTGTGTGGTGTTTAGTATTATTATTTTTCTGTTTGTTAGCGCACGTCTCAGAATCTTCTGAAAGGATTTTCACGTAGTTTTCATACGTGAACAGACTATAATTGAAAGTAGAATAAAGCCTTGTTTCATTAAAATTTAATATCGGAAAAGTTATCGCAGAAGAAACTGTGAGCATATATATAGTATAGTATACGCTATCTATCATAGGATTTTGCGGTCACGTCATTTTAATTCTTAAGACGAGTAGAAGCAATTACAGAATAAGATTTTCGTTCGTGACATATGTCTTTGGGAACGACAAGTGGCTGCGCAGAAAGGTAATTTAGTGGCCGAAAGGCATACAAAGCGGACAAGTACGGGACGTTCAGAATACGTATTCTTTGTGTTCAACTCGACTGAATAAGAATGTCTTTATGTAACAAAGGCGCAGTCTAGGATGAAATAAACCCTGAAATTCCAGAAACTAAGCTATAATTTCTATTAGAGTTCCGTACCTCAAAATGAAAAAGGAACTCTTATAGGATCACTTTCGCCCGTCTGTCTGTCAAGTTTTCTTTTCTCAGAAACGCGTAGAGGTATCAAGTTGAAATTAATGTCAAATACTCAAATCCACGGTTTCTTAAAACTGTGAAAAAAAAACAACTCACACACTCACGCTGTTTATGAAGGGGTAGGCAGAGGCGCAACTAGTGCACCCACTTTTCGCCATAATTCCGTCCCATGATGTGATAGGGGGCGAGCCTATCGCCATATCCGGCACAAATTCCAGACTCCGAGCTGATACTGAATAGAAAAACTCAATACCACTTTGCCCGACCCGGGGATCGAACCCGAGACCTCAGCCTTGCAGTCGTACTGTAATACAACTACGCCACCGAGGGAGTCATTTACAGATAATGTTTTAAAAACTATATTTGCAGCATATTCAGGGAAAACCTGATGGCATAGTAATTGTAGCAATTCGAGGAGACTTGTAATTCCAATACTGATAATAACATCTTAATTTAGGTATAGAGAAATGAAGATTAAAAACTGTTCGAAAACATTAATTGTTCGTTAGAAATAAAGTCTTGCACAAGTTAAATCAACTAAATACGGGTAAACTGATGCGCCCGGAGCTTTCCAAGCATATAGAGCGTTTATGTAAAGCAGGAGAAAAATAGACATTTACTGTTAAACACTCAATTGTCGCCTAGAGTGCTATTACTGACGCCCGTAAACGCGTTTACATTGTATTACAAGATTTAGCGGGACGCTGGATTTGAATTTCTTTTTATTTGCTCTATACTAAGATGTTTAAATATCTTAAAGACGCAAATTCTTGTTAGACGCGTTTTAATTTTATTTATTTGCAATAAAATTTACAGAATATCTAAAAGCAAAAATGTTAGTAATTAATAATTGAAACTAAACAGTAATGTCAAATGAAAGCATCTATATTAATAAAATATCCTACTAATATTATAAAGGCGAAAGTTTGTAAGAATGTATGGATGTATGGATGTGTGGATGTTTGTTCCTCTTTCACGCAAAAACTACTGAACGGATTTCGTTGAAATTTGGCACACGGGTAAATCATGTCCTGGATTAACACATAGGCTACTTTTTATCCCGGGAAAATATAAACCGGGACTTTTATCCCGGAAAAACTTTTTAATGCGGGCGGAGCCGCGGGCTAAAGCTAGTTTTATTTATTTGTAATAAAATTTACAGAATATCTAAAAGTAAAAATGTTAGTAATTAATAATTGAAACTAAACAGTAATGTCAAATGAAAGCATCTATATTAATAAAATATCCTACTAATATTATAAAGGCGAAAGTTTGTAAGAATGTATGGATGTATGGATGTGTGGATGTTTGTTCCCCTTTCACGCAAAAACTACCAAACGGATTTTGATGAAATTTAGCACACGGGTAGATCATGTCCTGGATTAACACATAGGCTACATTTTATCCCGGGAAAATATTAACCGGGACTTTTATCCCGGAAAAACATTTTTATGCGGGCGGACCCGCGGGCAAAAGCTAGTATAAAATATTATTATGGATACAATTAAAATTATTGTTATATCTGAGACAAATTTAACGCAAATACCAATTAATATTTCGGCGAAATGCTAATCCGATTTGACTTCAGTTAGAATTTATTAGGTGAAACTTTGCAAGCGATAAATCCTTAGCGTTATCTTGAAGCGGCGAAAGACGCCATCAAGCTATCTCATGAACACTTGTTATCACTTCGCAGAGTCAAAGATATGACTACGACAACAGGATATTTTTTTTCATCATCATCATCATCAGCCTTTATCAGTCCACTGCTGGACATAGGCCTCCCCTAATGAGCGCCATAGCGCCCATCTAAGTACAGCTAAGTATGTGCGTTTGTTTTTTTTTACAAATTGAGGTTCTATTATCCATCTTGAGTAATTTAAACCTTTAAGTGCCTTAAGCATTTTTAATCAGTGATTAACCTAGATTCTTGCCTCTTTGGATCCCAATTTTTTGTCAGTAACGTGACTAAAGGTGCAATTCTTATATTTCTTTTATCTCGTTATTTATATAATACCAATCATATCCGCGAAGGCGTAGGCAGAGGCGACACTAGTGCTCCCACTTTTCACCGTATATAATTTAAAATTGATTTTGAAAATGTACTCTGTGTCTGGCGCTTAGTTAAATTAGCCACTTCAAAACTTAAACTCTAGTGAGGACAGGTAAAACCTTGAAACATTTCCTTTGAAAAGAAAATCTCGCTGCGAAACCCTTTAGGAGATTTTTATGAGTTCCGTAAAAGTGGATAGCCGCCTGTAAAACAAGTCGTTGATCCCTTAGAAAATAGTCTTTTTATGAATCTTTTATAAGGATTTTTTGTCCAGTAAGAAGATAATCTTTAGGTTAGACGCTATGGAAATAAATAAGGCATATTTGAATAAGTAATATAGGCAGTTTATTCCTTGTTTGGTCATCGCCGTGTTGTGTTTTCATTTATAACTTAAGTACTTGTAAGCTCGAAGATTATGAACTGATGTTAGTTTTTAACTTCTATATTTGACCAACTTTGCCTCACAGTTCCGTCCGTATCAAAGTGTTTATCCGGCATAGAATTCCCATTTCTTTTTACGATAAAAAATAGCACGCATCTTAATTATCTTATTGAAGTATAGTCATTAAAGAAATATAGTACTTTTAAAATTCATTTTAATTTTTAAACTGATATCTGGAATTCGTTTACATTGAAGTGTGATTTATTAAGGAACTCTTGAAAAGCGACTTTCCTCACACTCTCCCGGTTGTTTCCTGTAAGGGTAAGCTTATTAAATAAAATACGTTCTAAATCCCTCGAGGCAATTCGCACTTCCTCGGAATTATATTTTTCGAACATGGTTTCCTCGTGATAAATTTTCTTTCAGCGCAAAATGTCGCGATATTAATTGTTTCAGGATATTACATTCATTTTTTTATTCATTTATTATAGGACTACAATAAATTGGAAGAAGCTTAAAACTATAGGTCAACTTAACCTATACTACTATTATAGAGAGAAATATTAGATTTTTTGTTTGTTTGCATTGTATAGGTTCCGAAACTGCTGGACCGATTTAAAAAATTCTTTCACCAATATAAAGCAACATTATCAGCGACTAATATAGGCTACTTTTATCCCGGGGAAATGTAAAGCGGGACTTTTGTCCCGGAAAAGCTCATTCATTATCCTACTTAATCTATACTAATATTATAAAGCTGAAGAGTATGTTTGTTTGAACGCGCTAATCTCAGGTACTACTGAACCGATTTTGAAAATTCTTTCACTAATAGGAAGCTACTTTACTCCTGAGTGCTATAGGCTACTTTTTATCCCGGTAAAATATTTTTATCCCGGGGAAAAACTTCTTCACGCGGGCGGAGCCGCGAGCACTACTAGTAATCTATACTTAATATTATAAAGCTGAAGAGTTTGTTTGTTTGAACGCGCTAATCTGAGGAACTACTGGTTCGAATTGAAAAAATCTTTTTGTGTTAAATAGACCATTTATCGAGGAAGGCTATAGGTTATATAACATCACGATGCAACTATTAGGAGCGAAGAAATAATGGAAAATGTGAAAAAAACGGGGAAAATTATTCATCCTTAAGGGCTTCCATTGCGTGCGTTGCGAAAACGGTTCAAGATACCAAAAATATATGTATGAAAGAATTATTCCTCTTGAAATGATCTAAAAAAATGTCCGAGACAGTATATGTCTATATTTTAAGCTTAACTCACAAGAACGGTTTTTATGGTAATGAAATTTGGTCGAAATTAATGCATTATTTGTTAAGAGTTGTATCAACGTCATAATATTAATCTTTATCCAAATAAATGTGTTGGATAGAGTGATTCAACGGGAAGGTTTTTATATACTTTTAGCCCGGAAAAACTTATTAACCCGGGCGAAGCCGTGGGCAAAAGCTAGTAATATTATAAAGCCGAAAGTTTGTAAGAATGTATGGATGTATGAATGTCTGGATGTTTGTTCCTCTTTGACGCAAAAACTACTGAACGGATTTCGATGAAATTTGGCACACGGATAGATCACGTTCTGGATTAACACATAGGCTACTTATTATCCCGGGGAAATATAAACCCGGACTTTTATCCCGGAAAAACTTTTAAACGCGGGTGGAGCCGCAGGCAAAAGCTAGTTAAAAAATAAATTTCCCCACAAAAACATTTCTTTCGGCAGTTTTGGTATAACCTTTAGTAGTGATATTTAAAACCAAACAATAATGATAATCGTAACTAAAAGTTGTTGAAAACTGTTATTCGCATATCTAACAAAGTCGCATAGTTTCTTAGGTGTGAAGTTCTTAACAAACCTGTTAGGTAGTAATGGGTGTTGTTTCGGCTGTCAGAACAGTTTGTTGCAGCTAGTTTTAGTTCAGTTTCCACCAGTTATTATATATCCGCCCCGATAGCGACCACCCGATGAAATCCTCCTAGCCAGTTTCGGCCACGGCGGCCAATCTCAACGGAGATCAGCCAGGTACGCAGGAGATATTATAGTGCACAAGTGTGTGCGCAATACACAGGTGCACTCGCTATTCCTTCACTCTCATAGTCCGGTGAGACGGCAATCTGACATGACCGGAGAGAGATCAGGCGCAGGACCAACGGCTTTAGGTGCTTTCCGAGGCACGGGGGTATCACACCGCCAACTTCCTGACTCCGAGCTGCGACTGAGTAAATTTTAAGATGGAAAAACCCAGTCACAATTTTTTTGGCTCGACCCGGGATTCGAACCCAGGACCTCAGCGCGCAAATCGTACTCGTAATGCGTACGCAGTAGCACTACGCCACCGAGGCAGTCAAACCAATACACCACCCGATACAAGGTGTTAAAACCCGTAGTTTAGTAGTAGGTCTCTCATTGTAAGAGTCCGTCTGGGTGGGTACCACTGCAATGTCTATTTCTACCGCCAAGTAGCAGTGTGGATGCACTGTTGTGTTTCAGTAGAAGGATATTGTAGCCAGTGTAACTACTGGGCATAATGAGACTTAACATCCTATGTCTCAGGACGACGTGCGCAGTGGAATGCCCCACACAGTACCTTGTAACTCAACGTGCTGGATGGTGTTGCTACTGTTTATGGGTGCTCGTATCGCTTACCATCAGGCGAATGGCAAGCTCGTCTCGTCATTCAATCCAAGAAAAAAGTCACGTAAATGTGTCGCGTTCCCGAACCAGCTTGTGTATATCCGGTTTAAACAGGCCGCCATACCTAATTGTGTCTGACAAGTGGTATTCATCTCTCGTCAGACACTATCTGGTGCATGGCCGTATACAAGAGGGGTGGGGGGGGGGGGGCAGAGGGACTGGACCCCCTCTAGCTTACAATAAACTACACTACGCTACTGACCGCCGACATTTTGGAGATACGGACCCCCTTAGCTTCTAAAATACGGTTTCATGCAAGGCACGAACCCACATCACTAAAATTTTTATATCGTTAGTTAGGACCCCTCTTCATGTGACAGCTGTAGCTACGTCCATGATCTGGTGTATCGGGTACCTCATTCCGCTTACCAGCAAGTGCCATGGAGTCACTTTACCGTACCCAGATAAAAAAAGTCACAAATTATACACATCAACTGTCGACTCAGAAACAGACAAAGTTAAAGCTGTGATTCCGCAGACGTAGACGGCAGACGGCAACGACAGACGGCAACAGCATGTGCCGCGACGGCAGACGGCAGGTCGTCACTTGCTGCGCGTCAATTGCCGTTGTGTGAGGAATCGGTCTCATACAATTCAATACTGCATAGTAGTACCGCCTGCCGTCGTGGCACGTGCCGTTTGCCGTTTGCTTTCTGCCGCGTCCTGCGGAATCACAGCTTAAGAATAAATCTTTATAATTCAAAATTATAGACCGACATCTTGCTGTATCGTGTTACAAGTTTTAAAGGCCTTAATCAGGAACTTCAATGACACCCAGATCTGAATATTTCAAGCCGGTTACTACTTATGTCCTTTAGCAAACCTTTCGATTAATACGACGTAGAAACTACTCAATATAATTAATGATTAAACGAACTTACCTGTACGTGAAGTTCTATCATAATTATACGAAGGCTTCGTCCGAGGAGATTAGCATGAAGAGAAGTTGTAGAACACATGTAGTACGTGTACTTAGTACGCCTTTGCACTTTATTTGAGACTTATTTTTTTTTTTATACTTTGGTCACACCCAACCTGTCAAGAGAGATTCATTTAGTTTAGAGAGAGAGTTCCATATACCAATATTTCACAACTTACTAGGGTTAACGCAAGTCACGGGAGGGAGGGATGCTAATCTCCTCGGACGAAGCCTTCGTATAATTATGATAGAACTTCACGTACAGGTAAGTTCGTTTAATCATTAATTATACTTCGGCTTCGTCCTCGAGATTAGCATGCAGAGTAATATAGAACACATGTAGACTTTTAGAGAATAAGTAGTGAAATATTTGTATAATTTCAATTGCAGTAGTAATTACAATTAGCTAATCAAAAAACTTTATAAGGTTGTACTTAGCAATAAGCTTTTTGATAGGATATCAATATAAAATTTCTAATTGGTTATCATTGAATTAACAAAAAAATTCGTCATTCCCAACTAGATCCTTAAGGTCTCATTACCGAATCTCCAGGATAAGTCAAAATTAATAATTTATTATCCAAACTGCAGTTTGGTAGATCGAATGCAGTTTAATGCCATAAGTACCTATAGGTAAGCGGTGGAGCCCGTGGCAACGTGCCTCGTGCTGTGAGCACTAGACATCTAATAGAGTTATATCTATTCCACATTCGCTAAAAAGATATGGAATGTGACCATACTGTTATATGGGGCTTTCTGGCAACATAAATAAAGAAACTTAATTTTTATGAATTCATTTTGTCATAACAGATATTATATTATCAATACTATATTAGCGATTATTTGAGCAAATTCCGAGTAAACTATAAAAAATATTATATTATGCCTTCAGTAATAAGATCTGGTTCTAAGAAAATTCTAATTTCCTTCAACAAATGGTTATTTTGGATGGTGGCAATATATAGCCGCTATAGTATAGGCACTTAAAAATAATTAAACAATAGCCTTGGCATAAGGGAAATGTTCCCTGTTGTATGATCTAATATCATCTAGGTATATCATATTTCGATAGCATCGATTGAATATACTTCCCTTAAAAATCCTTTTATTGGTTTGTCTTGACCAGCATGGCAGCATGTGATTGCAGTAACTAACTTGGAGGTGGTCTACACTTCTTTCAAAGTCTTACGCTTCTTCTTCGTAATATTTGTGTCAAAAATCATATTAACTGGAAAAACAAACTTAATTAACGGTAATAATGCGATGCAATCAGCCCTGTATTATATATCACCCACAGCCGAGCACGGTCCTCCCCTTGAACTGAGAGGGTCCAGGTCCCAGTCCACCACACTCGCCTACCGTGAGTTGGCAGACTCCGCATATTCGCGAGACCCTCATGGAGAATTCTAAAGCATGTAGGCCTCCTCTCCGTGTTTTCCTTCACGGTAACATTATTAATTACAATCAACAAGAAAGATATTTTCTCAAAACAGACATCTTAGATCTGTCATCAAATTATATTATTTATCAATATTAGAATATTAAAACTTGAAATGGAATTGGAGTATCATCTGAATAGATGATACCTACTCTGCCACAAACATACCAAGTTGAAGATTAACTCCTAGGCAAATTTTTATATTAGGAAATAGACATTTCAACCTTTATATAAAGACCACATTTTGATGTGTGGAACTCGTAGCGAATGCTACTTATTGGAGTAGTTGGATCAAAAAATTGAGCAATGTGTCATTTTATATAACCGACCCAACAAAATTCTTTCCGTGACAAAGAAATTGACACTTGCCGACTGCGAGAATATGACAGAATTATTGTTACTGTTAGTGAACGTTTCCAAGAAGGAAAACACCACGGAAGCTTAGATCTCAAGAGTAAAACCGGAGTACTTTATAACGCTTTATTAAAAATAGTTAAAGCGTTAAATATTATAAAATATCATCATAGCGACGGTCAACCTTCTGACTGCGTTAGTTACGCCTATACATAGAGTAGGTTTTGTAGAATTCGTAAAATAAATACATACATAGACTCAGAGATTTTATCCCTAAAGGGGAACAGAGGCGCAACCAGTGTACTCGTCCCTCACGGTAGCTAATAACTATAAATAATATTATGCGCTGCTTTCTTCATACTTTTACTCTCCACTAGCTGCGAGTCACCTGCATGCAGCCCCCCCCCCCCCCCCTTTGTTCAGGCATCTGAACAAATTTTGAGGCGCTACCGATGATCGATAGCATCGTCTCAATTTTAATTTTCAATTATTTGCCACAATTATTGGTTACAAAAAAATACAAACACGAATTGAGAACCTCCTCCTTTTTTGAAAGTCGGTTAAAAATGTGTTACATTTTAACAATATAGTCAGGTACATAATGTCCCTGTCGGGCACGGCAAAATTTGAAAGAGAGGGAGAAGCTATAATATAAATGTAAGTACTATATTATTATTATATTTTATCTTAGAATCAATTGTAGGTATATGTTAATAAATATTGAGTTGACGACTAATTAATGATATTTGAAAATTATCACAAGACTGTATGTTACAAACAAGAATACGTCACTAAAATAATAACGAGAAAAGATTTGTTCTTTTCATATTTGTTTGTAATAAATAAACTCAAAAATTAAGTAACCTATTTTGAAAAAACAGGTAGTTAAAATATCTTTGAGTGCTACTGGCTGTTCTTTATCCCAGGAAGGAATGTCAACGCGGGCGCAATCATGAGCAAAAGCTATTAACAATAATAATGGTGTATATGTAAACATAATATTATCACGCCCTTTCCTATTTAAGGTGTAGGCACAAGTGTTAATATATTTACACCACAATTCGCCAGCTATGTTAGAGTCATTGTAAGCGAGTGTATTGATATTTAGCAGGCAAATTAATTTTGCCAGGAAGAAATTAGACTTATAACATCCGGTCAAAAAACAGTTTCCAAATCAACCAATCACACGCAGTTGTGGCGAGCCCCGAGCTCGCCAGCGCCACGCGTTCGCCAGTTGGGAGCGGCGGGAACTTCCGCCGTCGCCATGCGCGCGCCATTACTCGCCCGGTCCATTACCGCTAACACCATTGTCGATTATTTTTAATGTAAAATACCAATGTTTTCACATATTAAAAGGTGTTTCTTTTCGGTAACTGTGCATGTGAAAGACTTAATAAATATTCTGAGTCTAAAAAATTGTAACGAGTCCCTTAAGGCAATCAAACAATATAGACAGATCATAATATTTCTGAGGGAAACTCTTTTTCCGCTTCTGAGACATGATGGTAGATAAATAACGATTTACATGATCATTTTGAGTCAATTTGAATAAAAGCCTCTTTGATTTGATTTAAATTATAATAAAATTCTATGTTCTTTATAGACAACCCACAGATCAAAGTAAGTATACAATGAAACAATTAAATACAAAGAGTAAAATGCGGAATGCCTAAGTTCCGGTTGGACTAAATTATAGTCACGTTTCTGGGATCTGTGTCATTTTATTTTAAAATATTCTAATCTATTCGCCTAATTTATCCATGTTGGTTTAGGCAGGTTACTTTATGGAGGCTTAACTTTCTAATAAGTACAGCATGTTTTGCAGCTACCTCACTTCGGCGACGCGCCGTGACGGTTACTATTTAATTCTTGCATTTTGAAACAGTGATTTTATACCATCAAAATAGTGACATATTCGTTCATACCCAAGACACAAGACATAAGGTCAAAAAACCTTAGTATATAATTCTGTGATCATTTATGATTGCGAGCGACTACGATTTTTTAACTCAGATCACTTACCTGCAACTTATCCTGTTCCGTGCCGTTCTCGGTGAATTCAAATGGCAGTACCTCGTTACTGCTGGATTTTCCGTTCTTAGATCGACTCCTTATCATTTAACACATACTGTGCTGTTGTAGGTCATTAAGCATTTAAGACGTTGCTAAATCATGACCAGACATAATTGTCTTTTATGCTATTAAATTGATATTTCGTAATATCCAGCACATGGCGACGTGGTGCAGTGGTGCATCGCGACACGTTGTCAGGAGTCGTCAATCCACTGCGCCGCTTGCGCTGATATTTTTCAAGCGGTGCTCGTTATCTACTGGTAGATAATAGCGGCCCTAAATATTGTAAGGCTCTGGCCGGCAGATGTTAGCAAGGCCTTTTTTCCCGATTGCCGAAGGAGGGTATTTTCCACTCCCTAAGGCCGCCACTGGTGGTACTAACATACTGTTACATAACATTATACATAAGAACCAGTCGTACAATACTGATCGCAAGCATCAATTGCGGGTAGTGACAACCGCCATGTGTAGCACGCAGACCCGGGTAACAGAATTTAGCATAACGACGGTAGATTGAAAAAATGTGTAATTAGGGCAATGCCCCTCAGAAACTTTAGCCTTCTGATAAATTTAAATTGTACCATGGTAAGAAGGAAACAGTCGTAATTATTACACCGACATAGCAAAATAAATTGCTCAGGGACCATATTAATATTATCGATGTAAATAGGAAACAGACGCAAAGTAACTGTCCTCAACATTATTCTGGCCCGGTACACAATAATGTTTTGGTACTAACCGTTTTACCTGTGTGGTATTTTTCATTATGTCGGTAGTCTCGGAGAACGGGAACAATGTTGATCACTTAGGTAATCTTCTATTTTCTGTACCAAATAGAAGTAATTTCCATGTTCTTCTATTCTATTACACTTAAAATCCATGATGAGCAATAGATTAAGAATAACTTTAATTTAACGTGCAATACGGCGACGCACTAAAACGCGAATGAATCTCTCTTGACAGGTTGGGTGTGACCAAAGTATAAAAAAAAATAAGTCTCAAATAAAGTGCAAAGGCGTACTAAGTACACGTACTACATGTGTTCTATATTACTCTGCATGCTAATCTCGAGGACGAAGCCGAAGTATAATTAAATGGAGTATTACTTAATTCTAAAGTAGTTTGTATAAAAGAAGTTCGAACCCTTTATTGATGGTTCCAATTCCCAAGTTACGTTACCTTTCGAGTCACAAACTGACGTAAGTAGATATGTATACCCGAATTAAAACTTTCTTTATTGGCAAGTTGATGTATGTACTGTACGGTCAGTTTATTTTGTACGGAATCTTAGTGTATCATGAGTTTACGAGTACCCTCGGTCATGGTTATACATTGATATTTTGTAACATTTCTCAATTCAAGGAAAGTTATTTTGCGTTCTTCAAATTCAAATCATAACATAAAATGTTTGATGTCATTAAGTTGTTTTTAAAAATGTGCATTTTTAATCTTATTATCTTACTAATATAAGTGCGAAAGTTTCTAAAAATGTTTGTATGCTTGTTAGAAGGAAACTCAGAAACAACTAAACGGATTTGGATGAAATTTGGCACACGGGTAGATTGTGTTTTGGATTAGCATATAGGCTACTTTTTATCCATATCAAATAATGAATGAATTTTTGATAACAAACCAACTTCCAATACAAATCTGTCTAGACCTTTCCATCTACGTACCGTACTTAATTTTAGTACAGTAAATCTCAATCTCCGAGCTTGGTTCTAATTGTTTTGGCCGCTTCACCTTCAAGTTCAAATGGCGGGTATTACTGGGATTATGATGGCCACTGCGACATTGTTATACAAATGTATCGTGCAAGATTTAGTACACTTAAATAATGTTTTGTTCTGGGACACTGGCTTCATTGTGGGTTTTACTTGTACAGTCACTTAAGTAGCTGAGCCAATTCAAAACTTCAAATCGCCTCTACACTTTTGTGTTCTTACCAATTTTCGTTTTCTCTTCACAAAAATAAAATTAAAGGGATTTACTTTACTTTACACAAAGCAAAAATAATGTTTTAATTGAAGTGAACGCGTATAGGCGATATGAAATTTTGAAGTTGTTCAGTTTCTTATGTGGCTGACTGTACTACAGTTTACGGCGGTTTTCCGCTTTTAAAAGAATAGAGAAGAATGGTGTTTGTGTTCGGTCGTTATGGCCCCATAAAACAGAGTGATCTTTGTTTCTTCATAATATTATTGCAAATAGATAATTATATTAACAGTCAATCAATCAATAATTAGCCCTCTATCGTGAAATTTTGTCTGTTTTCGTTTTTCAGAGAATATCTCTAAGTTCAGTGTGCCTTTTCGCAAAGCCTTCCTCTAACAATTCCCACTGCGTTCTATCTCTGGCAGCCCTTGTCCAATAGGGGCCGGCTGTAAGCTTCAACTCGCAGTAATAAACTGTATAATATTCTATCTAAAGATGATTCCTCCAATAAGATTTTGTGAGTATATTTCGCAACATCAAATGTGAGATAGATAGCAAATTGTTATGTTTATCTGTTTTATGAGCGAAACAATAGACGTAAGAGCTGACGCAATTAATTGTAATTTCTATACTGTATTTAATTTCGTCTTGAGAAAGGCGATTACCGTGTCACCATTATGCAAGTATGGAAATACTGACCTAGTAGACTTATGTTTTTCATATTTTATGAATCTAATAAAGAAACCGTACTAATATTATAAACGCGAAAGTATGGATATTTGTTACTTTTTCACGCAAATATTGAAATGAAATTTGGCACATAGGTAGATAATGTTCTGGTTTAACACATAGGCTATTTTATTTTATCCCGGGTAAATATAGAGCGGAACTTTTATCCCGGAATTTTTTTTAATGTGGACGGAGGTGCGGACAAAAGCTAGTATTGTATAAACATTAACAATATCGTTTGATTTTGGAATATACATATTTGTTATTTTCAATTCATTTATTTTACTTTCATCGCAGTCATACAACACTAATATAACCACACGTTAGAAAGCCAACTAAAAATAAGGCCACAATATCAGCGGCCAGAAAAGTAATCTAATCTATACTAATATTATAAAGCTGAAGAGTTTGTTTGTTTGAACGCGCTAATCTCAGGAACTACTGGTTCGAATTGAAAAATTCTTTTTGTGTTGAATAGACCATTTATCGAGGAAGGCTTTAGGCTATATAACATCACGATGCAATTATTAGGAGCGAAGAAATAATGGAGAATGTGAAAAAACGGGGAAAATTATTCATCCTTGAGGGCTTCCATTGCGTGCGCTGCGAAAACGGTTCAAGATACCAAAAATATATGTATGAAAGAATTATTCCTCTTGAAATGATCTAAAAAAATGTCTGCGACAGTATCTGTCTATCTTTTAAGATTAACTCACTAGAATCGTTTTTATGGTAATCAAATTTGGTCGAAATTAATGCATTATTTGTTAAGAGTTGTATCAACGTCATAATATTAATCTTTATCCAAATGTGTTGGATAGAGTGATTCAACGGGAAGGTTTTTATGTACTTTTAGCCCGGAAAAACTTATTAACGCGGGCGAAGCTGTGGGCAAAAGCTAGTAGATGATAAAATGTTAAGCGCGGTGCTCTAGGAAGTGATACTGAGCGTAGCTGTAGGAGGCATCGCTAAATAATCAGCTTACGTCGACGGCTGAGGGTTCCAGCTAAATTAAATTTCGGAGCGCTACAGCTCGCTACTTATTGGAAAATATATTGATGGTCTTTGATTTTATAAGTTTTACTGTGTATCATCTGTTCATTAGCTTGGAGAATTAAATACTGATTCACAAATGAATAGGGTACAACATTTTGGTACTATGCTGAATTATTAATTATATCAAGTGATATAATGGGATATGGAATTTATATACATTCAGATTTTTTATATTTTACTTGTTGAGCATTGATATTATTCAAACACAACTCAGCACAAATCAGCTGTTCTAGACAAAATGAATTAGCAATAACAATCAGGCTATAAATTAAAGAGGCCTAAGCGTTGGTCGGGGCTAACAATAGGGATAATTCCCGCAAACTGATGGGTTGCCGTACACCGCACCGTTTATTATTTAGCCGGCGAGTGGTCACGGATCCCAAAATCTACGAAGTTATTGTATTGTACATAGGTTGAAGTCAAAGTTCATTTGCGGTAAGTAAGTACGTTCGACTTTATGAAAAATATGTCCATTGTCAATATATTTTTAGACCAGGTGACGCTCCGTGCGCGAGAAAAAGGTTTCCCGAGTTAAAATATTTTCCCAGGATATAAAGTACTTACTCAGGAGTAATGTAGCTTTCAAAATGGAATCAAAAAGAATTTTCAAAATCGGTCAAGTAGTTCCTGAGATTAGCGCGTTCAACCAAACACACAATCAAACAAGGAAACTATTCAGCTTAATAATATTAGTTATAAGACAACGAGATCAACACTATTTTGTCACTCGTTGAATCAAGTATTATAACTGGGTTTTGAGATTTCACTAACATTATAACTTCCAACTTATTCGTAATGACCGTGTCGGCTCTGGGGGTGGTGGTGTTGCTATTTACCTCCGTTCTTATATTCCCTTCTCCATCGTGAGTATGTCACCGCAACCACCCCCCGACAACATGGCCGAGTATCTCTTGCTGGAAATTAGGCTCTTACACACCAAAGTTTTACTCGGAGTACATTATTGTCCCTCTCGACGCATTAATTTCTTTTCTGCCTTTGAAACACTTCTTGAAGATCTAACTCCTTTATATGAACACGTGATTATAATGGGAGACTTTAACACTTGTTTACTTAAACAAGATTCACGCTCATCTACTTTTACGTCTATTGTCGAAGCCAACAATCTGTCTATTCTTCCACTTAATGCTACACACAATTTTCCAAATTCTGTGCCTTCCCTTCTCGATTTAATTCTTGTTTCTTCACTCTTCCACGTAGCTAAACACGGCCAGTGTGCTGCAGACGCCTTCTCCTATCACGATTTAATATACGTGTCCTACAAAATACGTCCACCCAAATACAAAGCCAAAACTCTTCAGCGGCGTAACTTTAGTGGCATTAATCTAGAAAATTTGAAAAACGATGCTCGTGATGCGGACTGGTCTAGTATTTTTAATGCAAATACTGTGGACGAGAAAGTTAATATATTTAACTCCATTATAACTACACTGTACGACACTCATGCTCCATTACGACCGGTTAAATTAAAAAATGTTCCTGCACCTTGGCTTACTGCTGATATCAAGGCTATCAGAAACAGGAAACTCTCCGCCAAGGCAAGATATAAATGCAAACCCACTGAGCACAACAAACGTAAATATTTGGAAATTCGTAATCTATGCAACAAGGTGTGTAGGGATTCACAACGCCGATACATCCATACTACAATAGAATCTGAGGAACCCTCTAAAATTTGGAAATTCTTAAGGTCACTTGGGGTTGGGAAGGCAAGCCGAGATAATGTCCCACAAGATTTAAATATCGATAGCTTAAATGCACATTTCTCCTCTTCTGCCAATTTTGATGGCTCAGCTAAAGCTGCTACATTACAGTATCTTTCTTCGCTTCCCAGACCCGACTATCCACCATTAGTATTCGAACAATTTACTGCTTGTGATGTTAGGAAGAGCGTAGAAGCGATAATATCAAACGCAGTCGGCAGTGATTGTATTAGCCGTAAAATGATAATCTTTATTCTTGACGAGATCTTACCTGTTGTCCAACACATGCTTAATTATTCTATTACTTCCGGTGTGTTTCCTTCCCTTTGGAAGGAAGCACAAATTATTCCCCTTCCTAAAAAAACAAATCCTTTTCTCCTATCTGATTTTCGCCCTATA
Source organism: Lapara coniferarum (assembly GCA_949316025.1). NCBI lineage: Eukaryota > Metazoa > Arthropoda > Insecta > Lepidoptera > Sphingidae > Lapara > Lapara coniferarum. Next base: position 14,387,239 of record OX438925.1, on the reverse strand, counting down.
TCAATCCTTCCTTTTCTTTCAAAACTTCTTGAACGCCTCATCCATAGACAATTCACTTCTTTTCTAATACGTAATAATTTGATGAACCCTCTACAATCCGGCTTTCGACCAGGATATAGTACTGTGACAGCACTTGTCAAAATCACTGACGATGTCAGACATGGCATGGATAATGGTATGCTTACGGTACTGTCACTGCTCGACTTCAGCAATGCGTTCAATAGCGTAGACTTTGATATTTTGATGGCGGTTCTGCGTTCCCTTAACATATCTCCAACAGTAGTTAGTTGGTTTCATAGTTACCTGCAGGGACGCCGTCAGCGAGTTCACGTCGATGATAATTTCTCATCGTGGTGTAACACGACTGCTGGTGTACCTCAGGGCGGCGTTTTATCTCCTCTTCTCTTCTCCATATTTATTAATACTATATCCCATCAACTATCTTCGTCCTACCACCTTTACGCTGATGATCTACAGATCTACACTCAGGCTTCCTACAATTGTCTGCCGAAGGCTATAGCTACAATCAACAGCGATTTACGTTATATTGCTCAGTGGAGTAAAGCTTACGGAATCAAAGTTAATCCGATTAAAACCCAAACTATTGTCATCGGTAGCGCAAGAATGGTCTCCAAGATTGATTGGTTTCATCTCCCACAAGTAATGTTTGACGGCACCTGTATCAAAATTAGTGACACCGTCAAGAATCTTGGAGTCATTTTTGGTAGAAATTTGTCATGGGTTCCACAAATCACGGAGGTTAGCCGCAAGTTGTTTTTTTTTTTTTTTTTTTAAAATGCCATCTTCGGCGCATTAGGGACGGCTGCGGGCTTCCTCCGACTCACGTCTAAGTTGTCGTCCGCAACCGCCCCTGCACGTACCGCTATTGCGGTCCTTTTCCTGTTGCGGGGGCTCAGAAGCCCCCGAAACACCGTACCGTGTCCGCCTTTTGGTGTACGAGGCAGCGTGAGACACGCTGCCTCGGACATGTCCATCACGGGGGTCACAAGAGTTGGCTAGACTAATGGGTGGGCGGCACGTCCCGCCCACCCGTGACCCCCGGAGGCCCCTATTAGTCGCCTTTTAAGCCGCAAGTTGTTTGCTTCAGCCTTTTCCCTCAGAAGACTTCGAAATTTTCTGCCTGTCCCTACTAAAATTTTGCTTGCACAGTCCCTACTTCTTCCTATCTTAGACTATGCTGACGCCTCATATCTTGATTTAACCGAAGACCAGCTTAATAAGCTCGAACGTCTACAAAATTTTTGCATAAGGTTTGTATTTGGCCTACGCAAGTATGACCATATTTCTGAATTTCGCGAGAAGCTAAAATGGTTACCCATCCGTTTTCGCCGGAATATGCACATTCTTACTGTGTTGTACAATATCTTGTTTAGCCCTATCTCCCCTAAATATCTAAATGAGCGTTTCGAATTCTTGCATCTCTCTCACTCTCGATCTCTACGTTCCTCACACACACTTCTTCTTAAAACTCCTACTCATTCCTCTAACTTCTATGACCGATCTTTCACTGTACAAGCTGTCCGACTTTGGAATGCCTTGCCGCTAGAGATAAGACAAGCTAAATCTATAGCTATATTTAAAAAATTAGTAAAAAATCATTATCTTTGTATGACATAGTGCAAAATACTAACGTATTTATTAGTTATTAATCATAATATATATTAGTATATGTATTCATTATATATGTATTAGGATTTATTTAATATGTTATTTCTGAAAAAATTTTTTTTTCCTCTTGATGTACTCCGCTGTCTAAGTATGATTATAGTTTCTTTCCATACAAAGGTTGCCTGGAAGAGATCGCTTGTAGCGATAAGGCCGCCCATTGTACACCATAGACTTAAGAAAATTGTATCAACCTGATATTTTGTTATATTTTTGCTTAAAAATGGTTACAATAAAGAGTATTTGTATTGTATTGTATTGTAACATCTGTTACCAGGATCCAGTAACAGAAAGAGTAAATCAAGTTTCCACATATGAAAATTCAGCAAACGTGCCGTTTCGCAATTGTCCAGCCTAAAATAAACAGGGGGCTTAGAATGTGAAAAATAAAAAGATGCGTCTCCGCTTCGTTTTATTGTGATTGGTTGAGAGACTGACGTATCGGTATTTTGATGTTTGTGATTGTTCGAGAGACCGATACGTCAGTTTCTCAACCAATCACAATAAAACGAAGCGGAGACGCATCGTGTTTTTGTTTCACGTTCTAACCCCACAGCTTTGTATCAAAACCGAATGTAATCAGTATAGCAGGTGAGGATGCTAACTAATGTGTGGGAAGGGCTGGGAAGACCGCAATATGTTTATTATTCAAGCACACCCTTTGACCGTGGTTACCATAATCGACAGGCCCATTATTCAAGAGGGTTGTTTGGTGAATCTTTGATTTAAAAAGTTATCGAGTATTGTATATTGGCAGGTTTTGTGTGATCTTCCCTTATGTTTTTAACCCCTGACAAAAAGAGGGGTGTTATAAATTTAGGGTATGTATCTGTGTATTTGTATGTCTGTCTGTGGCATCGTAGCTCTCAAACGAATGGACCGATTTCAACGCGTTTTTTGTGTTTGAAAGCTGATGTAATCGAGATCCGAGATGGTTCTTGGCTATAATTTATGAAGATCTGTTCAGGCGTTTGAAGATTATCAGCTAATTTCCAACTTAAAAGACCGATTGATTTTAAATTTGGTGTACCGGGACTTCGGCAATATTTTTAAACATGAGCTGATGCTGCAGCATCAAGTAGTCTGCGGGATACCTAACTCCCTAGGAACTTGCATACTCACGCCTTTTATCACCGGAAGGGTAAGCAGAGGCGCAACTAGTGCACCCAATTTTCACCGTGCGTATTCCGTCCCATGATGTGATAGGGGGCGAGCCTATCGCCATATCGGCCACAAATTCCAGACTCCGAGCTGATACTGATTAGAAAAATCCAACATCACTTTGCCCGACCCCCGGGCCGGATCGAACCCGAGACCTCAGCATTGCAGTCTTACCGTAATACAATCACGCCACCGAGGCAGTTTCTTAGGAGCTTAAAGCAGATATAGCATGTCAAGGATGGTCTCAACGAGTAGGTGTTAGATAGTTGATTATCAAGGCCCCATGATGGAGAATAAAGTAATTTCACAAAGATACTTTAATAATTTTATTTTTAGAGATTTTTTGTGTCGGGGGGTTATTTAAATTTAATTTTTATTTTTGTTAAATACGTAAAAATTTACAAAGCCATAAAAACTTGTGTAAAAATATGACGAAATAAGTAGTCTCTTCCTTTTTTGTAACAATTTGTTTTATTATTGTACGAATTAATTTTACATACCTAAAATTACATTAAATAAAATACCTAAAATTATATTCTAAGCATCGATCTAACAACATTTTCTAAATATTGAAGCCTTAGTAATTCACAAATAAAAATTACTGACCCTTAGTTTTAATCCAAGACCTTTTCAACTCAAAACATCCACGTTTACTTTAGCGTTCGAGTTGCTTAGTTGATGACGTCAGAGTCCCGTAGCGGTTGGGAAAACGCGATACCAGACTCGGGAACAATAAAATGTTTCCGAACAAAACAGATAAACCGCAGTTCTGCGCCAAACTTGCCAGTATTCAAAGGTAAATTTGTTTTTATATCCAATAGTGCATCTAGAATGTTCTAGCAATAGTGCTTAGCAATTAAGAAGTGCGTTATTGTTTAATTAAATTTGTTGATTGTTGTATATCGTTTAATGAAAGATATAACAGTTAGGTGTTACAATGTTTTTGTTTGTCTTGATGCGTCGTCACCGGGTCGCTGCCTGAAGTAGAAGGAGGAACGTTGTCGGGGGCTCGCGCGGCGGCTCGGGCTCCAGAGACGCGCTGACGCTCCGCTCGATTGGTTCCTCGCCGCTCCGCCAATGACGCGTGCACGTCGGCGCGCCGACGACCGCGAGGCGGCGAGGATTGGTTGATTTGAATTGCCGCGCTGACACCAAGGTTATTGGCGCAGCGCGGCACTCGCTGATTGCGGCGCAGCCCAGTGACGTTGTCTCGCGGCGCGGCCCGATGAATCGGGGGCCGCGCCGCGCTTTATTTGAATTACGGCGCCAACATGCCCCCCGCCTTGGAAGCACCCTCTTCCAATGGTGAATCTTGCAGAGGACATATCTTGGAGAATGCGCGCCGTACGATGCCTGATGCGGTCTGAATGACCGCTACTCTGCTCACGCCATCTTTTCCTGGAACAGTAGAAACGATCCGACCCAAACTCCACTTGAGAGGCGGAACGTTATCATGTTTTAACACGACAAGAGTATTAGGTTTCAAGTCGGGTTTATTCTCCATCCATTTTGCTCTAGTCTGCATTTCAGAGATGTATTCACGAGCCCATCGCGTCCAGAAATGCTGTCGAATTTTCTCTACGCGTTGATAACGGTTGAGTGCCAATGTAGGAGTGTCTACATAGTCTGCACTAGCTGGTGCAGTGACTGGTCTTCCTATCAAGAAATGGCCAGGGCTCAGCGGCTCAAAGTCTATTGGATCTGAGGACATTGGACTCAAAGGACGAGAATTAAGGATTGCCTCAATTTGTGATAATAATGTACTTAACTCTTCGAAAGTTAAGTGTGAATTGCCAAGTGATCGCAGCAGGTGGTGTTTGCATGACTTCACACCAGCCTCCCAGAGGCCACCAAAATGGAGCGAATAGGGTGGTATAAATTTAAAATTAATATTTTGACTAGTTGCGTATTCAACAATATCAGCTGAGCAAGTTGATATGAATTTAGTAAACTCTGTCATAAGACCTACAAAGTTTCTACCATTGTCTGAATGTATATCAGAGGGCTTTCCTCTACGTGAAATGAAACGTTTTAAAGCTAATAAATACGCATCTGTGGAAAGGTCACTGACCAGCTCCAGATGAACAGCACGAGTTACAAAGCACACAAATAGACATATATAACCCTTAACAAGTTTAGAACCCCTACCTTTGTGATTTAAAATCAGAATTGGCCCGGCATAATCAACGCCACATCGCAAAAATGGAAAACTAGGTGTAATTCTATCCTTTGGCAGATTGCCCATTATAGGAGTAAGTGTTTTACCTCTAAATCTACGACAGGTGACACATTCATGTACAACTTTCCTAGCTAGATTTCTGCCTGCTACCGGCCAGTATGATTCTCGCACGTTGTACAGAAGTGCCTGCGGCCCTGCATGCTTCAACCGTTGATGCTCATAACGAAACAAAAGAACTGTAAACCAATGTTTAGATGAGATTAAAATAGGATGTTTCTTGTCATACATAAATTCAAGCGAGTTGGCCAAACGTCCACCTACTCGTACTACATTATGTTCGTCTACAAATAAATTTAAATTTGATAAATTGTGTTTGCCTTTGGTCACATTATTAGAATTATAACTTGAGCTAAATTCAGAACCAAATGATTCTAATTGTGATAATCTAGCTAGCATTAAATCAGTTTCTTACTTCGGCGACAGAGATGGCGCCACTGAGACGGTTGTTCTTATGGCGTGTATTAAATATGAAACGAAGTACGTAAACAGCCGCACGCCTCATACGATTATATTGAGAAAATCTAGAAAAAGGAAATAAACACTGTGGTGATTTTACCTTAGCATTTAATGAGATTGTTGCCTTTGATTTAATGTCTGGTAAAGTTTCAGTCTGAATTTCTTTGAAATTAGGTTCTAAAATACTATCCATGTTAGGTTCACTTAGAAACGGTGGACCATGTAACCAATGACTGGAAGTAAAATTCTCAATTCGAATTCCGCGAGAAACCATGTCAGCAGGATTGTCCATAGTGCGAACATGACGCCATGGATGTTGCTTTGTGATTTCATGAATTTCCGCCACTCTGTTCTGAACAAATGTCTTTAATAAATTAGGGGTCATGCGCAACCAACCTAACACTATTGTAGAATCGCACCAAAAAACTACATTTCGAAATTCTGTGTATAGTGACTCGTGTACCTTGTCAAAAAGTCTAGCCCCAAGTAAGGCTCCACACAATTCTAACCTAGGTATGCTCACTGGTTTCAACGGAGCAACCTTGCTTTTAGAACAGAGTAAGTTGCACGACACACTTGAGTCTGTGTTAACGGTACGTACATAGATGCACGCGCCGTATGCCGCTTCTGAAGCGTCTGTAAATATATGTAATTCAATGTAACTGGGATTAGAACCTACTACATGTCTTGGTATCTTTATAGTGTTTAATATGGGCAGAGAACTAGCAAACCTATGCCACATATGAGTAATGTCATTGGGTAACTCATCATCCCAATCTAACTTCAGTAGCCATAATTTTTGAAGCATTATCTTTGCAGAAATAATCACCGGACTGAGTAGACCCAGTGGATCAAAAATTTGCGATATTACAGACATAATGTAACGTTTTGTGATCTTCTGTTCAGTGTTAATGTACTGTGAATTAAAATAGAATTCATCGCTTGTATTGTCCCAACCTATACCTAAGGTTTTAGCATTAACATTCTCGCCTAATGTTAATGATTTCAAATGATTTGATAATTTTGAATCAACTGTAGTTATATTGCAATCAAAATTATACATCCACTTGCGTAGTGGAAAACAACCAGACTTTAATAGCTCGGATATTGCCAAACAATTTTTTAATAAACATTCTTTGTTATCATGCCCCGTGATCATGTCATCTACATAAAAATCCTGATTTATGACGCGCTTAATTTCAGAATCTTTACTTTCATATGCTAGTTGCTTTAGACATCTACAACTAAGGAAAGGCGCGGACGCAGTTCCGTAAGTGACTGTATTTAATCGATAAATACTTAAAGGCTCTGATGGATGATTTCGCCATAAAATGAGTTGCAGATCGCGTTGATCGTTATCAACTAAACACTGCCGATACATTTTCTCAACATCTGCACAAGCAACGTACTTGTGCTGTCGAAAACGTAATAAAATAGAAATTAAATCACCCTGAATGGGTGGTCCTACCATTTGCAAATCGTTTAGTGAGACGCCAGTGCTGGAAGAACAACTGGCATCAAATACCACACGTAGCTTAGTGGTAGTACTATGCTCGCGCAATACACCGTGATGCGGCACGAAATAATGAGTGTTCCCGTATTTTTCTACAAGAGTCATGTGCCCTAGACTGATATATTCGTTCATAAATTCTGTATATAATTTTTTGTAATTAGTGTCATGCTCTAAACGTTTTTCTAATGACAAAAAACGATTTTTTGCTGTACGAAATGACTCACCTAACTTGTCAGTTGATAGTTTAAAAGGAATGCGTACGGAGAACCTTCCATCATCACCACGCGTTGTAGTTTTGACGTAAAGTTCCTCGCACGCACGTTCCTCTGGAGTAAGCTTATCAATCGCTAACCTGGGAATTTCTTCCAGTTCCCAAAACTGTCGCAGCTGTGTTTCAATGGACTGTGAAAGGTTACAATTAATTTGATGGTTATTCTGTAAATTAAATTTTACTGGACCCGATATAATCCAGCCTAAATGTGTGTCTTGTAGCATAGGACCACTGGACAGCCTTATCCTATCAGTCTTCAATAAGTCCCAGAATAGGTCTGCCCCCAGCAACATATCAATCTTATGACATTTGTCAAAGTCTGGATTGGCTAACTGAATATTGTTGGGTATGTCAATGGCCCGTGCACATGTAATTGATGGTAGTGTTGATGTTATGTTAGGCAAAACAAAACATTGTACTTGTGTGGAAAATTTGTTATTGTGAGATTTGAATTTTACTTGACAAGTTTGTGTAGAGTGTGTCACCGAGTTGCCAACACCTCTAATTTCTTGAGTGGACTGTACTAGTGGAATATTAAGTTTGTTGCATAAAGATTGTGTAATGAAGGAACGCTGACTGCCACTATCCAATAAGGCATGCGTTTTGTGGTAACTGTTCTGTGAATCAGCTACACTTATTTCTGCTATTGACAGCAAGACAGGTTGATTGTTACATGAATATGTTGTGTGTTTATATTCTATGTGTGCCTTGTTGGCTTGTATTGATTGTATAGAATTGCCCGTGTCAGAATTGAATGTGCCCTCAACTTGTGCAAGTGTTGAAGCAGGTTGCGTTGAATAACTGGAGACAGATGGTGTAGTCTTATCACTGTGGCTGTGGACTAATGTGTTATGTTTTTTATTGCATAGCCTGCATGACCCGAGTTTACAGTTGTTAATAGTGTGCCCAGAGCGCAGACAGTTAATACATAAATTGTTTTTCTTGATTAAAGACAACTTTGATTCTAAATTAAGTTCACGAAACTTAGGACAAGAATAGATAGGATGATAAGAGTTGCATACTAAACAAGGTTTCTTATTATCATTACCAATGTGATGATGCTGCGGCTTGATATTTGTAACATGGGTATGAATTTTATTATTATTGTGCATATTAACTTTATAATTGCTTTGTTTACCATGAGAAAGCTGTAATGATTCTAACATGTCTACTCTGCCTTTTAAAAAATTTAATAAATCTTGAATGTTTAATTTTGAATCACTTGCACTAGACAACAAATAACCTTTTCTTTGCTCCCACTCACGCTCGGTGGTTGGGTCAAGCTTAGACACAATTAAATGAATTAATAAGGTGTCCCATTGTTCTGTCGGCTCACCTAAAGTGCTTAAGGCACGCAAGTTTTTTAGAACATTGTCAATGAGTGTTTTAATTAAGACGGGTGACTCTTTGTTTAATACATGAATATTGAATAATGATTTTACATGACTCTGTGTGAGTAACCTACTATTGTTGTACCTGTTCAATAGCAACTCCCAGGCAATGTTATAGTTATCACTAGAAACTTGCACTGAATTAATGACTAATGCTGCACTGCCCTTTAATGATGATTGAAGATAATGGAACTTTTGAATGTTACTAGTCTCATTCGAATTGTGAACTAGAGAAACAAATGTATCGCGGTACTCGAGCCAGTCCTCATATGAACCATCAAAGGTAGGTAAGTGAATTGTAGGCATTTTGATGTGAGACTTACATTTTGTATTACACTCGTCATGACTAATTGTGTGTTCATCTTTTAATTTATACGCACATTCGGCTTGAGCTAAAGTTGTGTAATAAATGTCTTCGAACGACTCCCTAAGAGAAAGCTGTTCGTCTATGTCTGATTCAGGCACACATTCCTCTATTCTTGACTGAACGGTATTGAATTCGATAAATAGGTTCGCGACACCTTGAATACGCAACTTTAAGTCTTCGCGTTTTTGGTCGGGCAATATTACATTGGATTCTAACGAATTTACGAATTTAGTGAATTTAGTTAACCTGCCCCGCAATACACCGCGCTTTTTGACGAGTTCGCGGAGTATGGCGTCACAAGAATCATTGGATTTTTGCGGTGATTCATCTGATAAGCCCATTGTGGCGGCCTACGTAAGAAAAGTGTGAAGTACTTACAATAGTTGAGTACGTAATAATTGTAGTTTTCGTCTCGCGATGCGCACGCGTAGTTCTGCAAACACACCTGCTGCAAGACTCGAGCTGCTGCTGCGACCACTCGGCAACCCGAAGCCCGAACCAACCTTCTCTGAAATCAGTTTAATTGAGGCGATTAGTATGACGCTTAAACTGATCCGGAATGGGATGGATGGGAACTGGGATGTATAGCCGGCCGTATGGCTGTCTTCGTAGTCGGGCGGCTCTCGTTCCGCAGGGGCTTCTTACACTTGGCAGTCTTAATGTCCGGTTCGACGATGGCTTTGAAGTTATTCGGTACGTAGGACCAGAATGTTGGTTGTTCGGCTCGAAGGTCCAGTATGTTGGTTGTTGTATATCGTTTAATGAAAGATATAACAGTTAGGTGTTACAATGTTTTTGTTTGTCTTGATGCGTCGTCACCGGGTCGCTGCCTGAAGTAGAAGGAGGAACGTTGTCGGGGGCTCGCGCGGCGGCTCGGGCTCCAGAGACGCGCTGACGCTCCGCTCGATTGGTTCCTCGCCGCTCCGCCAATGACGCGTGCACGTCGGCGCGCCGACGACCGCGAGGCGGCGAGGATTGGTTGATTTGAATTGCCGCGCTGACACCAAGGTTATTGGCGCAGCGCGGCACTCGCTGATTGCGGCGCAGCCCAGTGACGTTGTCTCGCGGCGCGGCCCGATGAATCGGGGGCCGCGCCGCGCTTTATTTGAATTACGGCGCCAACAAAATTAATTAACTGCCTCGGTGGCGTAGTTGTATTACAGTCCGATTGCAATGCTTAGGTCTCGGGTTCTATCCCCGGATCAGATAAAGTGATATTGGATTTTTCTATTCAGTATCAGCTCAGAGTATGGAATTTGTACCCGATATGGCGATGGGCGTTGGACTAAGGCCTAACCCCTCTCAGTAGTAGAGGAGGCCCGTGCTCAGCAGTAGGCAGTTTATAATACAGGGCTGATTCCATTGCATGCATTTCATTGCATGGTGATGGGCTCGCCCGCTATCACATCATGGGACGGAATACGCACGGCCAAAAGTGGGTGCACTAGTTGCGCCTCTGCCTACACCTTCGGTGATAAAAGGTGTGAGAGAGGGTGTGTGTTATTGTTTAATGGTTTCAGCAAAACAATTTTCAATGGGACCAGTAGTCGCGTTCAAATAACGTTTTAGTCTTATAATACAGATTGTAGATTAAGAGCAAGTAATCTAAAAGATATTTGGTTAAAAGACGTTAATTTCAAATCACAAATCAACACAATGTTTTGTCTCTGAATTTCAATTGTGAAACAAAAACAAGCGCATAAAGACGAAAGTGACATTTCAGTGATAAACTACATCTATATTTAGGTCAAATAAGTTTTACACAATAAATAACATTCGCAACATACACGAAACTAAAATAACAACGCAACAGTATTTCTCGGATGTTAAAGAACATCGTACAAGGTTAAGTGTCTGCTAGAGCAGTGTCGCGATAAGATAGGGCTGATCGATGCTCGCACTTTGCCGACAACCATTTACCCCTAATGGAGCTGAAAATGCTCGCGGTAAAATGCAACATGATTTTGTTCAGAGTTACGTGCTCAGATTTGGGTACGGTGAAATATGTATTCTAAAATATGTTGATACAATTGTATTATATAACTAGCTTTTGCCCACGGCTTCGCCCGCGTTAATAAGTTTTTCCGGGCTAAAAGTACATAAAAGCCTTCCCGTTGAATCACTCTATCCAACACATTTATTTGGATAAAGATTAATATTATGACGTTGATACAACTCTCAACAAATAATGCAATAATTTCGACCAAATTTGATTACCATAAAAACGGTTCTAGTGAGTTAATCTTAAAAGATAGACAGATACCGTCGCGGACATTTTTTTAGATCATTTCAAGAGGAATAATTGTTTCATACATATATTTTTGGTGTCTTGAACCGTTTTCGCAGCGCACGCAATGGAAGCCCTCAAGGATGAATAATTTTCCCCGTTTTTTTTCACATTTCCCATTATTTCTTCGCTCCTAATAGTTACATCGTGATATTCCTGTCGAGCCCGGAGCGCTGGCCACACTGGCGCAAGCGCAATTTTCGCGTGTCTGTCAACACGCGAAAATCGACCTACACGCACACACATAAGGCGCGTCAACACGCACACATATCGAGTTTGACAGCTGTCAGACCGGCCCGATGGGGCCGGTCGACGCTCGACAGGTATAGCCTAAAGCCGTCCTCGATAAATGGTCTATTCAACACAAAAATAATTTTTCAATTCGAACCAGTAGTTCCTGAGATTAGCGCGTTCAAACAAACAAACAAACAAACAAACTCTTCAGCTTTATAATATTAGTATAGATTGTACGATATAGATTCGAATAGACTCAGAGATTTGTCTATTTTACAGAACACATGAAACCTGATTTAGCTATTTTGTGTTTATATTAAGATTTTCCAAATTTTATCAACTGTGTTTTAAATGCCAAGAAATGTCCTAAGAATATGCTAAAAAGCGTAGCAATCGTCATATAGTACGTAATTTGGTACTTCTCATTGTAAATTATTTTGAAAAACAAAGACTTACAGAAGCAATAGCAAATAGCAGCGCCCATTATATTCGTTACTATGAGAATAATTATTCAAACGGTAAGCAAACAAACTAACAAGATTTAAAAAGTAGTACCTAGAACTTTGTAACATTGAGTACTTTTGTAAGAAAGTATTTTATTGAAATGACGCGGCTATGTCAAGTGAAAAGGAGATATCCCCTTTTTGTGTGGGTGCTGGGCCTCAGAATGAACTTTATGGAAATTAAATGGGTATCTTGCATCCATTAAAAACATTTTTAGACACCTCCATTTATAATTAACTTTTCAAAAACGTTAATTTTAAGTGTAGCTTTAAGCCAAATAAAATTACTCAAATCCAAATATGTATAAAGTATTATCTTGGTTAGAATTTAATGCTCGTTTTGGATATGTCTTTTGTTGTTAGTACGGTAAAGCTAACTTCCCACCGTCCGTGATATCGCGGACGGACGCGGACGCGGATACCGGCGCACCGCCACAGACGCGTTCTGCGCTACCACGGACGAGATCCTTCCCACGGTGTGTCGTGCGAGCTGGTCCGCGTCCATCCGCGATATCACGGACTGTGGGAAGCTAGCTTTATACGTATAGCGGACTTTTACTATTACCTTTTTATATAAGACTAGCTGTTGCCTGCGGCTCCGCCCGCGTTAAAAAGTTTTTCCGGGGAAAAGTCCCGCTTTATACTTTTCCGGAATAAAACGTAGCCTAAGTTACTCCTTATTACATCAGCTACCTCCCAATAAAAGTCCCGTCAAAATCGGTCCAGCCATTTCAGATTTTAGCCGGAAAAGACAGACAAAAATTAAAAAAAAAAAAAAAATTTGGTGTATGTACCGTATAAATATTCATTGGATAAAGATTAATATAATTCCGTTGATACAACTCTTAACAAATAATGCATTAATTTCGACCAAATTTGATTACCATAAAAACGGTTCTAGTGAGTTAATCTTAAAAGATAGACATATACTGTCGCGGACTTTTTTTTAGATCATTTCAAAAGGAATAATTATTTCACACATATATTTTTGGTATCTTGAACCGTTTTCGCAGCGCACACAATGGAAGCCCTCAAGGATGAATAATTTTCCCCGCTTTTTTCACATTTTCCATTATTTCTTCCCTCCTAATAGTTGCATCGTGATGTTATATAGCCTAAAGCCTTCCTCGATAAATGGTCTATTCAACACAAAAAGAATTTTTCAATTCGAACCAGTAGTTCCTGAGATTAGCGCGTTCAAACAAACAAACAAACAAACTCTTCAGCTTTATAATATTATTAGTAAATTAGTAATTAGTATTAGTATATTAGTATTAGTATAGATATTAAATATGCACCGCGTTTCAATATATAACGCGTGAAATTTTTATTTTACTAGCTATTCTATACAGCAAGCATTAGTATAAAGGTTGAAAGCTTGTTGCGGAATCGCAGCATATAAACATTCGCATAAAATTTTATTTCTGGCTATTCTAATATAGAAAAAGTATTTTTAACTTATGTTAGGGTAAATAACGGTCTACAATTAATCGCGTGTTTATGTATTTAGAACCCATTAGTGTCATTTATTATTATAAACAAAGTGCCAGATTTTCATTCTGCGTTTATTGCATTTTATTTCTTGTGTTTTGTAGCCAATCTGTTTGCTAGCGTTCTGTCATACCTATAATCTTCATCAAAATCTGTTAAGACGTTTCAGACTAACTGAATTTATAAGATAACAATACCAAATATTCGACATGTGACTTGCACATATCACACTGGCTGCAAATGTTTCCATGCATTCTAAATTTGAATTGGATTTCATGTAAGCGTCTCATATGGGTAAACAAAGTAATACGAACTAAATAAGCATTGCACAAGTCAACACAACGGTGTAATAGCAAAGCAATCAGATTACAAGCGTGCGATGTCGTGCATTTGACATTCCATAATGCATATTGAACGACAGAACTAGTATATCGCACCTTTGGGATGAAAACGACACAATTCAAAAAAACAGAAAATTGAGTTATCGTCATAAAATTACTTGAAACGAAGTTCTCAATACAATAATAGTTCAAACACAGCCATATTCAAGCAGGAAAAGGACAAAGCTGTTATATCGGTCCCTTTTTTATTATATTTTTATAAATAAGGGACTAGTTTTTAGTCATTTAAAAATGACAACTCAATTTACTATTTTTTGAATTGTGTCGTTTTCGTTCTAAAGGTGCGATATTATGCTTGTAGATACTTATTCTCAAATTTGATTTCAGCTCTCACTCTCATGAATCCACTATGTTAAAGCGTGTAAATAGAATATGAGTATCAGTTGGAACGGTGTAATGTAAAGTTTAATTAAACGAATATAAATCTTCTTAATAGAACTACTGAAACTTTTTTTGATCGGTATTTGTAATTGAATAGTGATCTGTGATATTTCTGCGCATTTGGTACCTTATACTACTTTTGTGGAATGGAAGATTAAGTATACTGTACTCCTAAATGCGTTAGTCAAATATATCCAATATCATCTTGACGTTTTTCAATACATTATAATTTAAACTATCTTCAAAAAGATTAATCAAAAGCCAACTCAAAAGCTACAAGTCAATCATAGAGAGAATAAATGGCTATTTCAAAATTCGATACCAAAATGTTGGCATCCAAAATAGAATAGAACTGGATCTATCTATCAAAGCATACGCACAGGGGATCAGCGTCAGGAGAGGATTAGATAGAGCAGTCTCTGTGGAAGCGATCGATGCGTTCGTAACTAGAGCCCGCGGGAGTATTTACTCATCTATCGAAATTCTACGCTTTGTGATGAATTTGTATATGCTACCAATTAACTTTGTGAATTGATGTTTAAAGTGAACAGAGCTTTATCAATATATTTTCATAAAATTTTTGAGAGTTAACACAATAAAAAGACTTTATTTTCATTTCTAATTAATTATCTCTTTGCAACATGAAGGCAGCACAATTTTCTCACGCATGTAACTTTTGCATAGATACTATTCTGTTATGACTAGCTATCTACCGAAAATCCCCCGTGAGGGATACGCAACTATTAATGGTATTATTATAATAGTTCCCTGATTAATATTGCTCAGTGTGTCTCAATCTTATTATCTAATCCCGGAAAATTTACTAATCGAAAAAGTTACACAATAGGACCGTCGTTTTGATATCAATGTACAGCTCCACGATTTACAGCAAAAGTTTGTTGTAGAGGAATGAATGCATTGATATTTACGATTTAGTTGACGAAAAAAAATGTAAATAAATAAATAAAATATTAATTAAGCAGCAAACTTGTATTCCAGTCAAAGCAATAGACAAAAGACATTATACAATTACACTTTAATGCATATGAAAAATCAGGTTATCGTTTACATTTCAAAGCATAATTCAAGCTGAAAAATTCAAAGCGGCCTGCATCTGTTGCGGTTAGGAGTTTTACCAGGTGATTTCGCAGGCATATGCCTGTTGCCATCCACTCTAAATTGCTTTGATCGTTTTTCCGGAAGGCTAATGAATTTCTCGGTCCAATAATCACAGCGAGGTCTATGTAACTAATACTTACTCCTCAATTAAACCTATACGTATGTATAAGTATTATTTGGAACCCTTCCAAAGCGAGTAATTTGGCAAAGTTTACCCTTTTCGGGAGCTTTGTAACATCGGTTCCAGATAAGATTTGCACCCATAACTTTGAAGACTGGTGAAACAAGCTTCGTTAGTTTGTTTAGTAGTTGGTGTGATGGGTAGTTGTGTATACTGTAGACCATTTTAGTGTTCAGCGTCTAGAATAGATCGTGTAGATTTTAATTACATAGAGGGTAATAATTTAACCCCTTAGTGGTTTAGATTTTAGACAATAAGCAACAAAACACATTGATTTATTATAACTAGCCACTGAGCACATGCCATGCATCATAATATAATTTAAGTAACACAAGTTATAGATTTTAAATATTATGTGTTTAAGATATGAATAGCATAAATAACTTACCAAACCTCCTATTGCAGCAGAAATTAGTGCCAAGCCATTGATGTACAACAAATCATAGATGAATCCTTTCATGATTTACTAAGCAACTGTAAATAATTTAGTAGGGGTAAATATGTTCTAATCATTATATATTACATCAAATTAATGTAGTCTTTGAGTTTCGTTGTACATTAATGGTCTATACTGCACTAGGGAATGAACTCCAAGCACAACCCTCACCTGAGCACGTTTCTGCAGGTATCTGGCACAACCACGAGAACACCTTGGCGCTCACGCGGGTAGGACGGAGTCGATAGTACTACGGTGCGCCGCGTCCGCGCCGGCACCCCAGTCCACACCGTCCAGCCACCATGGTGCGCGACAAGAAGCCTCAAAAGACCGACTCGCAGAAATGTAAGTACATAGCTGTGTATATCACGGGATTGTTGGTATTGTGGGCAGTATTACTCAGATAAAGCACTCCAATCAGACTCCAGCGCAGAATTTCGCGAGTATGATGTATTTTGATTTATTTATACGACTATAGCTCCTAAATGTAGGAAGTAAGAACGCTACTGTTTCCGTAGAAGAAAGTACCATTCGAAATAAAAATGAGAATGGATTAGTTTCAAACCACGAGTCGTCGCCGTGGAAGGTTGTGTGAGTTCGGCGGATTGACGACGGATTGATTTACGATAAGGCAGCGGTTTCGAAAGCACTTCGTTAACATTTTAAGTTAAAGCGCTTTTACAAGTGTAAGAAAGATGTTTCATGATAATCTTATTAATACTCTTTCATTTTTCAACACTCTTTTTATAAGGTTTTTACCAACGGTAATGTTGTAATTTTTGTTAACGGCTCTCGAACACTCTTGAAATAAAGATGCAATACTTGTTCTGATTTACTGACTTTATTCTTCAAATCTAGGTACAAAGATCTCTGTGCCGACCTCTCGTAAAAACTCTCTTCATTCGAATGAACGCCCGTCCGTTGGCCGTTATTAGCTGTCATAATGTTGCCAGCTTACTATTCTTATTTTGCCTGTTTATTATTTTTAACTTAGGTACAATAATTTCTCGATAAAATAAATATTCCGAATTATTTGTAAAATGTAAAAACGCCAACAGTTTGAAGTAAAATAATAGTTCTTGCTCACTCATAATGTCCAAGACATTACTCATTTAGCTATGTGCTAATATTATCTATAAAATATTTATTATAACCCATCATAAAGTCTAATATTTATTGTCAAAAATTTAAACTTTTACATACCGTACTATAAGTACGTTTATAAAATTTTATAACGTGTTTGTAATAAAACGTAAACAAGACGAAACTTGCTATAAAATTCATAAAACCTTTCACGATACAAATAACAAAGTAGAATGCTGAGAGACAATGTCCAAGAATGACGGTGCTTCAAGTTTTATTCCCGTCCTAAATCTTTCCCTTTTTATGATCACGGGAACAAGACGAAGGCTCTGGAATATAAACAATTATATAACAACTCGTTAGCCTAAGAGGCTTAAAAAAGTCAACGTTCGGGATTTTTTACTGAAACTCAGCGGAAATGTTGTTAGCTGGTGTGTTTACTTTTTTTTTTAAATAATCTGGTTGCGGTAAAGGCTGGTAACGTCGTTAAGGTGGTAGAATATATAGATGACAATTATTATGAGTTCGAACTGTCTACAAATCTATCTTTAAATCCACCATATCTTAATGATCAATCAAATTAAAAAAAAAATCAAGAATCTATATCCTACTAGACATGGGCGCCGCGCCGGCGTTACGCCGCCGAGCAGGACCCGCGCGCCGCCGCCGCCGCCGCCTTATTTAAACGGCGTGGATTTTGTGAATACTTTTAATTTTTATGGTCAAATTTTATTAATGATTGTGTCGCAAATGTCCTATATAGTTCGAAGTAGACATGGGCGCCGCGCCGGAGTGAATTTGGAAAAAAAATCATTTTTCTTGTAAAATTTTTATCATAGTTTTTGGTCGACTTGGATTTTTTAACCCATCAAAGCCCGCTTATATATAATAATATGGGGAAACCTTATATACTCGGACGCCGGCGTCCGTAGCGGGGCTTGACGACTCAAAGTTAATAACAGAAAAACGACTATTTGCATAAACGATTGTAAAAGGCATTTTAGCTACGGCCTCTGTACCCACGCGCCCATACGCGGCTGCGCTCTTCCAAGCTTGCTGTCTAACCTAGAAGGTCCTGGCATCACTAACCAGACTGTATGCAACGGAGTTATGTGGTCCATGATCTTTTACAGCAGTCTCTTTTCGGCCGAAACCTTGGACCTCCGAATCCCTCTGCAATGCTCTTCAGCAGAATCCGCAGCAGACGATAAGGGCGTACGACATGGTCTTGTACGTGACTTACGCGTTGATTAGATACTGGCCTAGGATCTGGACCCCAAAATCCTACGGCCACTTTCCACTGGCTCGAAGAAGCTTCCACACACGAGCAGCGTCCGGCTCCTAAATAGAGGCCAAGCGGGCTCCTTTCGGCGGAGTTGCCATGGAGGATGTAGTCTCAGACTAGAGACCTCGTCCTCAGGGCTCAGACGCGAAGGCGCGAAGCAACGATGGTTCAAATATCAACTGACAATTGTGCTCATCGGAGAACATTGTTTCGGAGAGTATCTGTGGCAGATCGTAGGTCATGTCTTTTCTTTGTGATAGCTGCCCAACGGCGGTGTCTTACGGTCAGGTGCATGTGATCGTGTTTTACTGGTCCATGGTCGACAGGCGGAGGCTTTAGATTACAGTGGCTAACTTTTTCGGAGTAGTCCTCCATCAGAAAGATAGTGCTAGGAGAGATCGATAATAGGCCAATCCCTCTGCCATCAGAGACGTTAGAGACTCCTGGTGGTCAATTGACCAGTGTCTACTGACCTGTGAATTGGGAGCGTTTAGGGCAGTCCACTACAGCATCCTCAGTCTGTCGTAAAAGCGGACTAATAGGGGCTATTAGGATAACGGGATAGTGGCACCAAAAAGCGTTAATGGTCATTTCACGTTCTCCGCGAAACTACATAAAGACTCGCAAGTGCCATGGAGCATAGGTCTTTTTTTTATTATTTTTTATCACGGAGAAAGTGACTTCTTATTACCGCCCAGCCTTCAAGCAAGGCGACTGAGCTGTTCACCGTGCCATACGATCCGAACTTGAGCCGCCCGGAGAAATGGAATCATCGGGTGACCGTTCAACGTATGTACAACGCACGGCATACAAACAAAAACACCGTGGAGGCCATCTTCGGCGCATTACGGGCGGCTGCGGGTTTCCTCTCACGGAAATGTCTAAGTTGTCGTCCGCAACAGCCCCTGCACGGTGCCACCTAGTGCGGCCCGTCTCCTGTTGTGTTGGGCTCAGAAGCTCCCGCGCACCGAAGGACGCCCTCTACGTCAACGGCAGCGTGAGACCTATCTGCCACGCTGCCGTCCATCAAAGGGATCGCAACAACGTGCTAAAAAACACAAAACTAAAGATGGACAGCCCCCTGCCGTCCGCCTGCGATCCCCGTTGGCCCCTATTAATCGCCTATTACGAGAGGCAGGGGATACCGTGGTGGAATTCTCCAAACGCCGCCAATCCACAGGGCGGATGGAAGGGATTTTTGTACCGATAGGTTCATTGGCAAGTACTTCTAACTACCTACGAACATGTAACTGAGGAATTTATATGTGGCCTAAAGGTATATTCAATTTTCATAAAAAATTCCACGCCGCCGGCGCTACGCCGCCGCCGACCAAAACTTACCAGCACGCCGCCGCCGGCTTTTTCCTAGGCGGCGCCCATGTCTATATCCTACTAATATTATTAAGGCGAAAGTTTGTAAGAATGTATGGATGTTTGGATGTTTGGATGTATGGATGTAAGGATGTTTGTCCCTCTTTCACGCAAAAACTACTGAACGGATTTCGATGAAATTTGGCACGCGGGTAGATCATGTCCTGGATTAACACATAGGCTACTTTTTATCCCGGGAAAATATAAACCGTGACTTTTATCCCGGAAAAACTTTTTAATGCGGGTGGAGCCGCGGGCAAAAGCTAGTTAAAAATATGTGTAACCAAAAATATACCCGAGTAAAATTTTCAACTTACGATAAAAAAATACACCATAAATCTGCAGTATACGATAAGCAGTACCTTCGTTATTATCTCCAAAAAATAAAAATAAGTAGGTGTTTATAACACTTTAACATTAAACGAAAGTTACGACACCCCAAGTATTAATAACGTTGGCAAATTTCATTCTTAAAGCCTATTTTATTGAGCTATATTAATAAAAACAAAATAAATAGTATGACGGAAACAATAGAGTGTGGGACGGGCTGAGCGTAAAATTTTACGATCATATAGCCGTTGTTGGCTGAATTAGGGGACATAATTTACGTTGCGCCGAGGGAAAATCAAAATTAATTTTATTTATTGGACATTTAATAACAAGATCTTAATACTTTCTAAAATGTGTTACAGTAAAGTTTTGTTTTGAGGCCCCAGTGTATAACAGAATGCAATAGCATAACATTGAGATACAATAACATCTTTTAAAACAATATTAACATTCGACGTTAGCACTATTACGAGGACATTCGTTTTCTAGATAATTCTAGTATTGTTATAATATGATATCGTTGTCGTATGTAGTATAACAAATATAGTTCGAGATAAGCTATGAAATTTTCATGCGTATAGAAGAATATAATGCGAGATAAGCCCTGAAATTAAAATAAATTCAGTGGAAAACTGTCCTCGCGAGGTCTGTGCGAGAATCTCAACTGTTTATAGACGTAATGAAGAGATAGGCAGCCTTTAAACATAGGCTTATCTGCAAATTCTATTACTCCCGTGAGGGAATTATAATAAATGCTTTAAACGTGAAGATATTACGGTTTAAATTTAAATGTAACAGATGCTATCTCATATGGAAATAATGCATAGTATGATAATAATACCAGCCCTGTATTATATACTGCTCACTGCTGAGCACGGGCCTCCTCTGCTACTGAGAGGGGTTAGGCCTTAGTCCACCACGCTGGCCTAGTGTGGCTTGGCAGACTTCACACACCCTAGAAATTCTTATGGACAATGCTCAGGTATGTAGGTTTCCTCACTATGTTCTCCTTCACCGTTAAAGTGAACGATAATTGATAAACAATACACACGTAACTTTGAAAAGTCAGAGGTGTGTGCCTTGGGTTTCGAACCTCCGGACATTGTCTCGGCAGACAACGGTCTGCCGGAAATGGAACGCCATTCCCAACTAGACTATCGTCCACTAATAATAATAATCCATAGTGTGTGATGAAATTAAAATTGAAATGGCAACTTGTTATGGTATCACGATTTCGTGATGACTTGCTCTAGCAGAGCTCATCAAGCAAAAAACACTTTAGTTACTTACACGTTAAAACAGAAAATGATTCCTCGTATCGTGAAAAAGCATTTGAGAGGCTTGTGGAAGGCGTGTGGCAGTCGTCCTTGCCTAAGGTTATTGATTACCAGGATACAGACTCTGTCCTGTATATTTTCGCGTTATTTCGTTGTCGCTACTATTTAATTTATTATAGTCATTTTTGAAATATAACTCAAATAACCATACAATGCAGCTAAGGTTGCCAGATCGTCGAACCTAATAGCCGGACAGACCAGCCCGTTTGGCCGGACATTTGGGTAAAAATGACGGGCGTGGTACCCTAAATTATTAAGGATTTTGTGTCTTAGTGTAAATACGATTTTTTATCTCCCAAGTGTATTTCCATGACCTTTTAATTTTACACGTTTTGCAGCCTCCGTAAAAGTCACTGGTGAGGTGAAATATTAAAAAGCCTAACAAAAGCCGGACAAGCCGTAGTTTGGCCGGACGCGCATTCAAAAAGCCTATGTCCGGCTTGATCCGGACGACTGGCAACCCTAAATGCAGCTAAATCTTAATACCAGATATTATTACAACAGTTCTTAGTACACAGGGCCTTGATAGTCTGGCCTTTCATGAGATCCAAGCTGTCAGTACACTATAATGCAAGCAAAAGTGACCAATCACGTGTGATCTTTCTCAAATTCATACTACATTTACGCAATACATGTCCCGTAAGCTCAAGAAGTTAACCCTTTAGAAGGCCTTAATACTCTCAGTTATAAAGGAAGCCTGTGCTCAGCAGTGGGTAGTATATAAAACAGCGCTGGTGAAGTATGGTAAGCTCAAGATTAAGTGTTTATATTTAACAGCTAAGAAGGAAGCCACATCTCAAAAGCGTTTGAAACCTTGTGCTACTTTACAGCTTATTGCCCTTCATCTGTGGCTCTCAAAGCGTTGCAAACTTCACATCATCTTAGTAATATTACTAACTAGCTTTTGCCCGCGCCTCCGCCCCCGTTACAAAGTTTTTCCGGGATAAAAGTCCCGCTTTATGTTTTCCCGGAATAAAAAGTAGCCTATGTGTTAATCCAGGACATGATGTACCCGTATGCCAAATTTCATCGAAATCCGTTCAGTAGTTTTTGCGTGAAAGAGGAACAAACATCCATACATCCAAACATCCATAAATTTTTACAAACTTTCGCCTTTATAATATTAATAGGATATTATAAATAAGGAAAGTTTGTGAAAATGTGAGTAATAACCTGAAACTGTAGATGAACTGTACTGATGTCTCGGGTTCGACCCCGGGTCGGGCAAAGTGATATTGGGTTTTTCTACTCAGTATCAGCCCGGAGTCTGGAATGTGTGCCCGATATGGCGATAGGCTCGCCCCCTATCACATGAGACGGAATACACACGGCGAAAAGTGGACGTATTAGTTGCGCCTCTGCCTACCCCTTCGGATAAAGGGCGTGAGGGTATGTATGAATGAGTTTCTTAATATGTGATTCATATGTACGGTATTTGAACGGTCTTAGCCTTAGCCCTTACGCCACGTGTGTTCTAATTTAGTTACAAGCTTTATAGTTCTATTCATTAGATAGTTAAATGCAGCTGCATTAAAATGATGTAGGTACTTACTTATAAATTATGTAATAATATGTTTTTAACGAAAAAAAAATATTTGACTAAATATTTAGTATTATAAATGAAACTGGTAAAAAACTGGCAAATAAATATAAAATCCGTGTTTAATGAATAGAAATTGTTTTAGTAACAAATTTAAATATTCAAATATATCAAAGTAAAGAAAAGTAGAATAGTTTCAATCATATTTTTAAATAAAAAATAAGCGATATTACTATACTATACTTTACCTATCCCAAAAGTACGATGAAATAGAAGCTACATGTTCAATATAATTTATCTGGCCTGAAATCTACTCTAAAAATTCATACGAATATTTTGCGTTCTTATATAAACACATTTTTGGTGTACTGGATATTTTTCGCACGAGTATCACCAATTGATTCAAATATATTTCATTAAATTGAATAAAATTCCTATTAACGTAGATCTTACGTTTATTTTAAATTTTTACCAACATCAAATATCTGTTGCAGATTTTTTATAAATTTGATTAGACACTTTGCATCGCAGATCACACAAATTTTAGCAGTAAAATAAATATATCTATCAATATTTTCGAGGTCATTTACGTTAACAATGTCGAAACTCCAAATATATACATTGGAATAAGTGTACTGTTAAAATTCTTACCTTTAGAACCAATAAAAGTTACTGATTTAGGAAAACTTTAAAGTTAGTTATAAGATAACACTTTATACTATGTTCCTTTACCTGTAACCATTTTAATAATCTTAAAACCGTGACAGTGGAAATTGATTACATAACCTTATGTATAATAAGCATCAATGTTACTTGAAACAATTAGAAGTAAGTAATTCAAATAAATTTTGTAATAAAAAAAAGTTCTTTAATTAATATTTTGATAACTAGTATTTGCTCGCGGCTACACCCGTGTGAGAAAGATTTTCCGGGATAAAAAGAAGGCTACAGCACTCAGGAGTACGTAATATAGCTTTTTATCAGTGAAAGAATTTTCAAAATCGGTTCAGTAGTTCCTGAGATTAGCGCGTTCAACCAAACAATCTCTTCAGCTTTATAATCTATTATATAAAAATGAATCCCATTTTCCTTGGTCACGGCATCACGCGTGAACGGCTGGACTGATTTCGTTATTTCTTTTTTTGATGTGTTATTATTGTCAGGAGAAGGTTCTTATGAAAGAAAAAATTAAGAAAATTGCGCGGAAAAACGGCTGGACCGATTTTAATGATTTTTTTGTGTGTCTCCAAGAGGATTCCAGAATGGTTTAGATTACAATTCTATCCGGTAGGTAGCGCTGTACTCGGGTTCTACTCGGGCAGGACAACGTCTGTCGGGGCTGCTAGTACTAGTATAGATTTAGATCTACTAAGAAACATTTTTTTTTATAAAAGCAAAGTTAACACATTTACCCAACGAAAATAAAACATGTGCTCGGAAATCGGGATGATATTGCGGTCACAATTACGTTCTCGATGGTGTAATTACTCTCCGAGTAACGTAATAAAGAACACCGAAGACACGAGAATTACTTTTAATTTGTTTTATGTCAATTAGGAAAAAGCTTCACATTGATTACGTTTCTCGTGTATTACGAATTGTGTTTACAACATACGCAGTGTTGTTTTCGCAAGTAAAAGAACGTTCAAAGCTTTGTTACAGTATAAATAACTTTATTTATTTATTTATTATTCATAGGAACATCAACCGTTTACACATAACAAACATTGCTATAGTTTTCTTTTTATATAGGCACTACTCTTATGTGCTCATCAAATTTCACAATTATACTTTTATGAACAAACAGCTAGGGTAGACTTGATAATGTTTTGTATCTGCTATCTACGACTTAAATTAGTATAAATTAACACAGGAAAAAACAAAGAATTTGCGTCAAATTTACAAGATTTTTGTCATTACTACCAATGTACTACCAATGTTTCATTAATTCTTACCCTACGAAAGTAAAAGGGAATAGAAAACGATAATGAACGTCGTAAACATTGATCATTGGTGAGTGATTAAGGAAAAAACGCAGCTCTTACAGTATTCTCGTGTTTTTCGTTTTTAGGGTTCCGTACCTCAAAAGAAAAATGAACCCTTATAGGATCTCTTTGTTGCCTGTCTATGTTTCTGTCTGTCTGTCAAGACCCTTATCTTAGGTACGCTTAAAGAAATTAAGTTGAAATATATCGGATAGATCGGGTTTATGGTCTCTTTTGGCTGTGAAAAACTCAAATTTTTAAGTCAAAGCGATAAAAAGATATGACCGTTTATGTCGAATATTTTCGCATGTTTTGCGATTTCCCAAAAGAATCAAAACCTATAGGGTATTTCTCGTTAACCTAGAATCAAGAAATTTGGCAAGAAGCAAAATCTTACTGCCCATCTAAAGGGAAAAATCTGAAAACCGTAAATATGTATGTACTATAATAACAAAAAAGCGAATTAACAAACTTAAAATTTGATACATTTATTAATTAATTTTGGCGAACTATTGAACTAATATATTTAGATACTTTACCTACAAGGTTGTATGGAACCCCAGGTACGCGACTGCAACTAGCACTTGTCCGGTTTTTTAAAACAATTTCCTATGCTACAAACGTCAGTTTGTAAAACTAGAATCAAAGCATTTTTATCGCTGTCTCATTCGTATTCAGCCACTCTCAACTGAATTTCAACTATACATTATTTACGAGTGGATACGAGAATAATCTAGACTGACTTTTCTGCAGGCGGCAAGTGGAAATATTGAATACCTAAATCTAAAATAAAATATCTCATTGTTTCATTTCAAAAGAGTATTTCACAATGACAGTCGACTATTAGAGACATATTGAAGACTAACCCTCGTTCGTTTTGGCAAGGCTCTGGCTGTCAGTCCTTTGAGAGTTACACAGTTCGTTCGAGGAAAAATTGTCTGTCACTCGGCTCAATAACACTTAGATTCAAATTAAGAGTTCAGAATTCAAACTTCAAAGTAAAGTTAATTAACTTTTATTCGTGAAAGTTCTTACTGCATTATACTAAGAATTTGAATAACATAGTTACGTTCCAAAATATATGTCTTACGTTATTTTTCGAATGAATTAGTTTCGACTTTCTTTATGCGGAAAATATAATCGGAAAACAACAATTAAAAAAACTGTGATGAATTAGTCCTTACAATTTTCCAGTTCACTACTTTTTTATCAATATTATAACTTGCCTGGCATTGATATATAAAAATATTTTTATGTATCAATACCGCCTGGTAACCGTTTTATAAATCGAAATATTATTTCTCACTTAACATTTATCCTTAACGTAAAATACTTTATAATAGCATTGAATACCAAGTGAGCTGTAAACCCTATCTCTAAATTGAATTATAATGGGCGCCAAATACCTCTTTAAGTTCAGTTTTGCGTATATAATTAAATAGCACTAAATTATTTATAGTTGAAATACATTATTAATTTGTAACAGTAACGGGAACTTCTCAGTTAACCTTAATTATAACAGTATTGTTCTTGTATACTGTGCCACTGTTAAGAAAATGCCTTCTTTACGTACATATATACATACATACATACACACGACATTGCGAAATTTTTGCAATTTAAATTAAAGGCTATTTTCCTCACATTTCTTCATGAAATGATTTTTTATGTAGATTTTAAAAATTAAGTGGGACATCAATGGTTCTGTTACCCTATAAGTTTACTAAGCTTAATTTTTGCACGCCACCTGGCAGAATCTATCGGAACTTTTGAATTTTATTACCATCCTATGTTTGTACCTACATTCAATGCAAATAAAATATTCTGATTCTGTTTCACACTCACGCCCTTTATCCCCGAAGGGGTAGGCAGAGGTGCAACTAGTGCTTCTTTTCGCTGTGTGTTTTCCGTCTCATGATGTGATAGGGGGCCAGCATATCGCCATTTTGGGCACAAATTCCAGACTCCGGGTCGATTAGAAAAACCCAACATCACTTAGCCCGATTTGGGGATCGAACCCGAGACCTCAGCGTCGCAGTCACACAACAATACAACTACGCCACTGAGGCAGTGTAGCACTAAGTAATTCATGGTTCTAGTGTTGCTTCTATCCAGTTCATTGTATTGTAGAAATCGCACCTTTAGGATGAAAACGACACAATTCAAAAAGATAGAAAATTGAGTTATCGTCACAAAATTACTTAAAACGAATTTCTCAATACAATTATAGTTCAAACACAGCCATATTACATACATATACATATACACTCACGCCTGTTATCCCCGAAGGGGTAGGCAGAGGCGCAACTAGTGCACCCACTTTTCGCCGACATTCCGTCCCATGATGTGATAGGGGGCGAGCCTATCGCCATATCGGGCACAAATTCCAGACTCCGGACTGATACTGAATAGAAAAACTCAATATCACTTTGCCCGACCCGGGGATTGAACCTGAGACCTCAGCTTTGCAGTCGTACTGTAATACAACTACGCCACCGAGGCAGTCATATTCAAGCAGGAAAAGGACTAAACTATTATATCGGTCCCTTTTTATTATATTTTTATAAACAAGGGGCTAGTTTTTAGTCATTTAATAATAACAACTCCATTTTCTATTTTTTGAATTGTGTCGTTTTCGTTCTAAAGGTGCGAAATATACCTACCTGTGTCGCATATTCGGTTCTTTGGAATAACGGCTTATACTTATAATTATTATTTGTTGTTTACAACTACTTATATATTGCCGTTTGCAATTAATTACACTTGGACTTCGTTAAAATGAAATTAAATATAGTTCTATTAGGACTCTATTGTTATGTTAGCATTCTACGCGGTTTCTTTATGTTGCTTAAATTTAAATAAATGAAACATTTCTTAAATGTTTCTTAAATTTTAAAGACAGTTAAAAACGTTCTCCCAGCAATTTAGTTAAAACGTGAAATTAAAATCTGATATAGTACGGCTAATATAATAACGATTCGGATAATTTAAAGATTAATCTCAGATGATCCTGAGTCTTTTACAGGGCTGCCTCTGAAATAGGCCGACTGTTTTTGATTTAGGGCCGTCGATCAAACCTTTTGTGTCAGCGTACCTTTCCTTCATTAGGCCTTTTCGACTAATCTCGTAATTAACATTTACACCGACTCGACAAATTACAGTTTTTCAGGCACACAATCTCTTTGATTGGCACCAGAACGTAAGTAATTAAAATTACATTGACAATCTTAACATACACTCATTTGCAAAAAAAACGGGCGGTTTGGATTTTAATTCTTTTTTAAAAAAATACGGTACCAAAATGATTTCAATCATTTGTACATGTTACTACCGGTTTTAAAAATGACGTGGTGTTTAAAACAGTACGTTCTAAATTAAAATTTTCGTTTGATGCTCGTTTTTACAGAAAACCACTTTTTATCCTACATTTTTGGTGCGAAGTTCCAAAAGATAATATCGGTTTTCATAACTTTTAGTAAATTTTTATGAATTTATTTCATATTCTTAATTGTCAAAGCTTCATTTATTGCTGTTTAGCTGTCTCAATAATGTTAGAGAAAGTGGTAAAAGCTACCAAAATTATTGCGCTGCTCGAAGCGGGCTGCAGCCAATGCTTCGTGGCTCAGAGGCTAAGTGTGAGTCGCTCGACGGTTCAAAGGACCTAGCAGCGGTATCAAGACACCGGTTCCGTCGAGAGAAGGCCTGGTTCTGGAAGAAAACCATGTACCCAACCACGGGATGATCGTTTTCTTGTGAGTCGCGCATTGAGAAATCGCAAGTCTTCGTATGTGGACCTTAAGAACAACCTCGAAGAAGTAAGAAATGTGCATATTAGTCTATGGACGGTCAGGAGGAGGCTGCTCGCGGCCAATATACGCAGTCATCGCCCGGCCCGCGGCCCTAAGTTACTCCGTGAGCACAGAGTTGCCAGGCTTAGGTTTGCTCGAAATTGTGAGTCATGGACTCAAGAAGACTGGAATAGGGTATTGTTCTCCGATGAAGCCAGGATATCTCTGTTCGGTGAAGATCGACGTCGGCGAGTGCTACGAAGACGAGGAGAACGCTTTGCAGAGGCTTGTTTTGAAGAAATCACACCTTATGGTGGGGGCTCTATTATGTTTTGGGCAGGAATAAATTCAATGGATCGTACAGAGTTAGTCTTCATTGAAAACGGCTCACTGACTGGACATCGATACATAACGGAAGTTCTTATTCCTCATGCACAACCCGCATTGGCCGCTTTAGGCGAAGACTCAATTTTTATGGACGACAACGCTCACGCCCACCGGTCTGGCGATGTGGAAGCGTATGTGCAAGAGGTCGGCATTCGTCGTTTGGATTGGCCAGCTCGAAGTCCCGACCTCAATTCTATAGAGCATGTCTGGGACGTTCTGAAACGACGCGTGAGATCAGTACAACCGGCTCCGCAAACCATCAGAGAGCTGAAGAATGTGATTACCGCGGAGTGGGAACGTATTCCGCAAGCAAGTATCCGGGATATCCTCGCTAGCATACCCAGACGAATTCAAGCTGTGATTTCAGCTAGAGGGGGTCACACTCGATACTAAACATTTATCTGCTTTTACTTTATTAAAGAAAAAGCAAACAAAAATCTTTGTTAACTTTTACTTCACGAGCATATGCACTACTAGCGAGCATACACTACTAGTGAACTTTAGCATTAAAACCCATAAATTTTATCAAAATTTTATGATAATACTGACGAAAACGATTATTTGCTTATTAATTTACAAAATTGTGAAAGTAAAACTACCTATAATTATCAAACAAACCAATAGTAACATTTGAAATGCTTCATTGCTTAGGTGCCCGTTTTTTTTGCAAATGAGTTTAGTATAAAATAAAGTCGCTTCGCGCTGTCTGTCCCTATGTATGCTTAGATCTTTAAAACTACGCAACGGATGTTGTTGCGGTTTTTTTAATAGATAGAGTGATTCAAGAGGAAGGTTTATACATACATACATACATATACACTCACGCCTTTTATCCCCGAAGGGGTAGGCAGAGGCGCAACTAGTGCACCCACTTTTCGCCGTTATTCCGTCCCATGATGTGATAGGGGGCGAGCCTATCGTAGGAAGGTTTATATGTATAATTTATCCCGGGGAAATATAAAGCGAGACTTTTATCCCGGAAAAACTCATTCACGCGGGCGAAGCTGTGAGCAGAAGTCTAGTAATTTATAATTTGCATATATCTGACAGTTTCTAGAATTGTATAATAAGGAATCCACAACTGCGTCGGTAGCGTAGTTATATTATGGTACAACTGCAGTGCTGAGGTCTCAGGTTCGATCCTAGGGTCGCGCAAAGTGTTATTAGGTTTTCTACGCAGTATCAGTCCAGGGTCTGGAATTTGTGCCCGATATGGCGATAGGCTCGCCCCCTATCACTTTATAGGACGTAATACGCACGGCGAAAAGTGGATGCACTAGTACCCTGTGCCTACGTCTTCGGGGATAAAAGGTGTGTATTTGTGTGAATCCTTGACTTTCTAGAATTACATAAATAAAGTTCGTAATACGTAATGCTTTAGTATTGAATGGCATAATTATACTTCTTACGTAGTCGTCGAGGACGAAATCTACACGTTTGTTTCGATAACTAACATCTTGAGAACTTTAAATTAGATTGTGGGCATGAATATGACGTCTTCATCGTATTGGCACCAGACATTGCCCACGTATCGCGTAATACGACGTATGACTGAGGGAACACTAAATTATATTCCAGTCGATAGCGTTGTAAATATCGTTTTGGCTAGTGTTGTCGGTTGATTTTGAGTGTTTCTAAGTTGCGAGTATTATTAATAAAACTACCATAGTTTTAAAGATAATAATGTTGATAATAACTTTTTTATAGCAGTTGACTAAAATTAATTGTTTTCTAAAAGCTTACTTAGGTCATGAATGTTTCAATCTAGGCCTAATATTTTTAAAAAATCTTTTCATCTTGTCAATTTAAAATCAACTATGCATTTAATTTGCTTTTAATAAAAAAAGATTTTTGCACAAAAACATTCCAACAGCAAGTAGGAACATAGGTTATAGCATTAATAATTATAATAATTTATATAAGTGAAACTACCTACTTATTTTAATACAAAACAAAAATTAGCAGGGCGGCTCAAACTAGGCAGTTTTAAACCGTTTCCATCATTTCAATATCAACCACATCATATAACTGTATTTATTTAACATTAAAAGAGTATTTAAGTTTGTAGTCACCATCTATATTTAGAAACCTTGTTTAAAATTCTTGACTACATTAGAAATATGATTACGGGACAGGCCGGAGGTGTCTGCGCATTAATCAGACGTCGCTGCATTAAGGGCCCTATATACGGTGCGACCCGTCGTTACGATGGATCTGAAGAAAACTGTGACGATCCATCGCGCCGCATTGACGCTCAACACAAAACGATTGGTCGTTGCGATCGGCGATCATTCATATTGGAGCTCGCCGGCAGACTGAGACTGAGGCAAAAATCGAATCGTCGAGCACAAACAGCCGTACACCTTCGAAGTTCAATATATCGTTATGGTATTCATGATTGTATTGGTTTCTGTTGCGATCACGTATTCTTCTTCGATAAAGCAAATCGTTTACGATTTGGACATCACCAACGATTCGTCGTTGCGATCGGTCTGGAACGACGGATCGTACCGTATATGGGGCCTTTTAGATCCCCTATACCGTGGTTATAAAACACTCTCTTATCCTTGGGAAAGTGACTGTCTGATTTTTATATAGAAGAGAATAGAGTGTTTAAGTATGCAAGAATGGCTGGATGGAATTAATGTAAGTAGTAATAATTTTAAAGTTATCTATTTTGATCCTAGACTCTCACGGCAAACTTAATATATATGCCGATGGTCATTACTAAGCTTAAAAGCATATTAATTACAAAATGTTCGAGTGGCCTTTTAACCAACTTAAACTGAGAGAAGCTAATCCAAAATGTTTTCACTAGTAATCGTGGGTGTTGCTAGTCCTAATTAATCATTAAAATGGCTCATATTAGCTACTAGCTTTTGATTTCGGCTTCGGTCAAGTGTACGTGGCTTCTGGGATAAAAGTCACGCTATATATTTTCTCGGGATAAAATGCCCATGTCCTTCCCAGGGTGTCAAACTCCATTCAGAATTTCATCGAATTCGGTTCAGTGGTTCAGCTGTGAAAGCGAAACAGACAGACAGGCAGACGGATAGACAGACGGACGGATTGACAGATATACAGACAGAGTTACTATCGCATTTATCAGTATGGATATAATTCAATAAATTCTTACTTAATATTTTATTACATTTCCGAGTTTCACCTCTTTCATCGTCTATTGGCACCATGTGTTTTGACGTTTCTCAAAAGTTTCTGGAGCATGAATTACCCCAGGGGAGCCGAATAAGCATAAGTAGGAAAATAACACCCCGGAATGTAAAAGTAAGATTTCTTGACAGCCCTTTCGCCCGACACCGGATTTAACTTACATATAGACGTACGAGAGAATTACGTAATTATTTTTTTTCTGGTACAAGGTATTTATTTACAAACCACACGCGTGTGTTTCATGTGTTTGTGGTAACTATAGTATAAAAATCTTTAATATTTGAAATTTAGACACAAATATAGGTAATTATAGAATAATAAATATAGTTTTTAATAGGAAGTAAGTAGTATGGTATAGAAGTAGTAGTGAAGGAATTTTTGAAATCCTTTGATCTCTATGTCCATGATTAAATATAACTTTAATAAATATTAGTTCAATACCGATAACAATATTCATTTAATCAATGAATTTTTCAAATCGTATAATATTTCCGAAAATATTCTACAAACAAAATTAGCCCTTTGAACGCAACTCCCCGAAATAGTACACACCGAATTAACACCCCACGGTCTCAGAATTCGTCATTCATTTAGCAAATACAAACAATGTTAACGTATAAATTTGCGTAATTTAGTTTAATTTGTCACGTAAATAGTTACATTACATTCCCTTTTGAAATTCCAGTTGAACGTAACCCAAACTAAGTTCAAATTCGATTACTAAACCCGATTAACGTAACGGTAACAAGGGTTCTGCTAAGGTATTAATATGGCCACAATAATATTAATTTATGTAATTAATTTTCTTCCTGGCATGCTAGTTGACATTTACATTTTGTTGGTTTAGTTTGATAAGGGAAATACTGTTGTGCTCACTAGATGGCGCATAGAGTAGAATGCGAGGACCATAGAATGTTATCTGAGATTTCATTCGAGTAGATGTCGGTTTTATTCAAAATATAGGTAGCTATAGGCTAAAAAAACGAGCGAGTTACAATTTACCCACTCTATCGTGACCCGAGTGATAACAAAAAACGTGGCTCTAGTTATAGACAACGTATCAACTTTAAAGCCATATTAAAGTACTACACACACACACACACTTACGCCTATTATCCCCGAAGGGGTAGGCAGAGGCGCAACTAGTGCACCCACTTTTCGCCATTGTTCCGTCCCATGATGTGATAGGGGGCGAGCCTATCGCCATATCGGGCACAAATTCCAGACTCCGAGCTGATATTGAATAGAAAGACCAATAACACTTTTCCCGACCCGGGAATCGAACCCTAGACCTCAGCATTGCAGTCGTACCATAATATAACTACGCCACCTAGGCAGTCTAAAGTACTACTTAATGCAAAATATAATTTAACAAAATTGCATTAATGTGGATTACTGACAAAAATCCTTATAAATTACACTAAAATAGACATTAAGGTCAGATTTTCGACAATAAATTACTACCTTACCCATCACCCTTGATTATTATTTTACTTCCTCTGAACTTTATACTTTAACTTGAAAGTTGGTTTGTAAATTCGGCTATTAATAATATTACGAGATTTATTAGTTTTAACCAAGTTAAAGCTATGCCATATAATCACGCGAGGACACACAGCCAAAAAATATCAACAAGAAGTACAACAAGTTCATATTACATAAAAACTTCTTTTTATTGACAATTTGTCTCTGAGCTACATAATTTAATTAAAACAGTGATTTATGTGTTTTTAATTTGCACAACGAATTATAAAACACATAAAAGGGTTGATTGAATAATATTTTGACCTAACGACTAAAGCGTCAATCTACTGCCAAGCGATACCGCGTTTAACCAAACTGCCCCAGTGATTGATTGATGGATTTTTAAACAATTTTGTTTTAATACCAGATTAAAACTGCACGATCACTGTCGGCTATAGAACATCGGGACTGGACGCGTTTTACGGGTTAACATGTGAATTATCTTTTAACTTCAATAAAATTATATTTGATGAATAATTCCATATAATTATATACACACACACGTCTTTTATTCCCGAATGGCTAAGTAGAGGTGCAACTAATGCATCTACTTTTCACCGTGCGTATTCTGTCCCATGATGTGATAGGGAGCTTATCGCCATATCGGCCACAAATTCCAGACTCCGGGTTAATACTGAATAGAAAAATCCAATATCACTTTGCCTGATCCGTTCATCGAACCCGAGCCCTCAGCATTGTAGTCGTACCGTAATACAACTACGCCGCCGAGGCAGTATGTATATATCTATTTCATTATGTTTGATAATTATTACTTATATACCCTAAATGAAATATAATTAATTTTGACTTCTGTAATTTCAAACGTGGCAATTTTTTTTTGTTTATAGCTTTATTTTATAAGCAGAGTTAATTAATTATGTCCTCTAGTCGCTACCTATACAAAATCTTTTAGGTATACTTATTTTTTATATAATAACAAAGTAAATCTATGAAAGTGCCGATACTATGCGTACGGGCGTATTATACTCCATAGTATTGTTTATGAATGTGGGTGTAAGGGCCTAGTTCAAAAAACAACATAGAGTTCTATTTTAAGTCGGATACTAACCGGATAAAACACAATGCAAGATTATTAATTTGTAATTAAAATGGAAAATAATTTTATTTGAAGTAAGTAATAACTGCTTTGTTCGCCCGACAAGGAAAATAAATTAGAAGGGAGTTTTCCCTTTCTCTACATTACGTGTACACTGCACCGCGCCGTGGAGAAATTTTAATTACAAAACGGTTGGTTAAAGGGTAAGTCTGAGCGATTTATTACTTCATATTTTACATTTTTTTATTAGACTAATCATAATTAAGCTTGATAGAGTACTAAAAAAATCCACATTAATTTTATCATTTATGCAGATATTACGTAGTAGTATTTAATATAGTGAAATAGTGTATTTAAATTTCTTATACAATATTTGGTATGTTTAATGTAGTCCAGTATTTTCGTATTCTGTATTTTCACGTAGGTGGATTCTATGAAACTTATATTTCCAATTTTTAGTTCAAAGCTGTCCATTTCTTACTATCTGTACCGAGTTGTGTCTAAAAAATAAAAAAGCCGCCGAATGTGAATATTCGCTGTTTTTCAGTAAAGTGCACAATCTGTAGGTTGCGTATCTGAACAAAATCAAATTTCAAATCGCCTATATACGCGTTCAGTTAAACTGACACATATTTTTCTGCGTTTGAAGTAATGTAAACCTCGTTAATTTTATTTTTGTGAAGAGAAAAAAAAGAATAGTAAGGGACACAAACGTTTGTAGGTAATTTTAAATTCGTTCATCTACTTATGCTGCTGATTGTACAAGCAGTAAATAAAAAAAACTATTATTTAGAGTACGGTAGTTCATACGCGTATTATTAAATGAAGTTGGAAGAGTTAGAAGAAGTTAGAAGTTATTGGTATCTATTCGAAAACCTTACGATCTTCACCTCGCACTGTTCGATTGTTTCATAAAGGGGATTACACGGTCATTAATCATGCACTTTCTGCAATAAACTGGGACGTTTGTTTTGAAAATATGAATATCGAGTTTTCTGTTTCTACTTTTTATGATATTTTGAATAAAATAATCGCTGATCATGTTCCTACGAGACTTTTACGCACGGACTCTAACTACCCTATTTGGTACACTTCTTCTTTAATTAAAGTTGTCAGAGAAAAACTTAAGTATCACAAAAAATGGAAATGTTATAGGCGTGAAGCTGATTATCGTAGTTTCTCTGTTCTTCGAGAAAGACAAAAAAATCTAGAGGTTGGTTGCTACAATGCTTTTATTGAAAATACTGAAGATAACATTTTTAAGTGTAGCAAACATTTCTGGAAGTTTGTGAAATCTAAAAAAAAAGCTGGAGATTTGCCTGAGCACTTATTTTTAAACGATGTTTGTTCTTCTGATGGAAATACGGTCTGTGATCTCTTTAATGAACACTTCAAATCTTCATTCCAGAGCAGTAAAACTATAACGGTACATGAATCAGATTTAAGTACAAGCAGCAATTCTTGTGCTGACATTTCGTCTCTTTATATTGGCGAAGATGCAGTGGCGAAATATCTCAAATCTCTGGATGTTAGTAAGGGAGTTGGACCTGATGGT
Source organism: Lapara coniferarum (assembly GCA_949316025.1). Lineage (NCBI taxonomy): Eukaryota > Metazoa > Arthropoda > Insecta > Lepidoptera > Sphingidae > Lapara > Lapara coniferarum. The sequence continues at coordinate 14,350,709 of OX438925.1, read as the reverse complement.
ATTCCACCGTTCTTTTTGCGTCAGTGTTGTAAAAGTTTAAGCCATCCACTGTTTTTACTTTTCAACTTATCATTAAGTTCTGGAATAATGCCTAAAGCATGGAAGAAGTCCTTTGTTGTACCGGTTTTTAAAAATGGCGATAAGCACAATGTAGCGAACTATCGTCCCATATCTAAACTTAGCACTATTCCTAAAATGTTTGAACGTATGATTTTCGATAGCATTTTTCCTTTGGTTAGACCATTTGTAATTCAGGAACAACACGGCTTCCTTAACAAAAGGTCTACGGACTCTAATCTTTTAGAGTTTGTTGATTATATCACTGACGCTATGGAGGAGGGATACCAAGTGGACGCGGTTTATACCGATTATTCTAAGGCATTTGATAGGATCAACCATGATATTTTAATTAAAAAACTTTTGAATTTTGGCATTCATGGTGATCTACTCAGATGGTTGGAGTCGTATCTTAGAGATCGTAGCCAGGCAATCACAGTTAAGGGTTTTTGCTCCAATTTTGTTCCTATTCCATCTGGTGTGCCGCAGGGATCTCACCTGGGGCCGATGCTTTTTAATATTTTTGTCAATGATGTATCTTGCATTTTTAAGTATTCCAAATTTCTGTTATATGCCGATGATAAAAAAATATTTAAAGTTATTAGATCTGTGCAAGACTGTATTGAACTTCAGGAAGATATCACAAGACTATCAACCTATTGTCATAATAATCTACTCTCTCTCAATATAAAAAAATGTAATGTCATTACTTTTTCGCGTAAAAAGACAAATATTTTATTTAACTACAATATACATAATGAAATCTTAGAAAGGGTCACATTAATTAGAGATTTAGGTATCTATCTTGACTCAAAACTTATGTTTAATAATCATATAGAAAAAACTGCCGCTAAAGCTTCCCGTATGTTGGGCTTCATATTTAGATTAGGTAAAGATTTTAAAAGAGTATCTACCCTACAGCTTTTGTATAATTCTTTTGTGCTTTCAACCTTAGAATATGGCTCTGTAGTATGGAATCCACATTATACAAGTCACATAAATCAACTGGAGAGAATTCAAAACAGATACATCAAGCATTTAGAATTTGTTTTTCATGGCTCAAATTCGTTTCGCCCTATTAAATTAAAATCTCTTGTTGATCGCAGAAAACTTAAAGACCAAATTCTTTTGTATAAAATAATTCATTCTCATGTAGATTCGCCTTACCTCCTAAATAATATTTCTTTTAAATGTCCCCGTATATCCGCGCGAAATAAGCACACATTCCAACCAAATACCACTCGTACTAATTATGCTTCTAATAAATTTATTTTTAGATCGTCACATAATTATAATGTTTTTTTCTCCGATATTGACATCTTCTCAGAATCACTTCCTCGATTTAAGAAGGCAATTGTGTCTAGGGATTGCAATGACAGTTGATTTATTGTTTAATTTATTTAAATTTTTCTTTATATAATTTAGTTTTCCAAATTCTTTTAATGTAATGTGTTTTTGGCTAAATCAATATTGTTTTGTATAATTGTATAATCGTGATCATTTGAGTTCTATTTTTAATAATTTTTATTATCTTGTATTCCTTTTTAATCGTTTCCGTTCACTTTCTTCTTGTATGTATTAGCTTTTGGTGGAAACTTTGCTGGATTTTGTTTTATATTTATGTATGTGTATTCAGTTGTAATTGTTCTGTGTGTTTCCCAAATATTAAATAAATAAATAAATAAATAAATAAGAGTTATTGAGAATTTGACTTTGAAATTAAAACTTTGGAAAAGTAATGAATATACTATATTTGTTTTAAAATTATAAACATCTGCGCTTCATTATTAATTCCAATATCGGGCCCGTTTACTAAAACAGTATCACACACTTATTTTGTCTTCAAGTCGCGGTTAATACTGACAACTATCATTAAGGTGAAAAGGACATGTCATATTTTTCGAACTAATCGTCTCTCCATAGCCAAGTTTTATCGCAAATTGTATAAAGCTGTTAATTTTTCTTGTCTCTGAGACATGATTTAATAAACGAGGCGCTGTTCTGGAACATTTTATTGCGTATTCTAATTAACTTACTTATCTAATTAAGACCCCTAGATTTAAATTAATTTTATACGCCATGTTAAGTTGCAGTTTCTTAAGTTTTAAGAAGAGACCCCTCCTAAATTGTCCACAACAATTATGGTGTTGCTCTGTTTATGGGCTGTCGTATCGCTTACCATCAGGCGAACGGTAGGATCGTCTCGTCATTCAAAGCCATAAAAAATGACTTTTTCATAAGCACATCCCTTATTTAATGTTTATGGGCTGTCGTATCGCTTACCATCTGGTGAACGGTAGGCTCGTCACGTCATTCAAAACCATAAAAAAATGACTTTTTCATACGCACATCCCTTATTTAATGTTTATGGGCTGTCGTATCGCTTACCATCAGGCGAACGGTAGGCTTGTCACGTCATTCAAATCTATAAAAAAATGACTTTTTCATACGCACATCCCTTATTTAATACCAAAATGATAAATGCAATTACGTTTGTTGGACATCGATATTTGTGTTTCGACGTTAGTTAATGCAATTACAATAGTCGGGGATTCAATTGACGTTAACATTGCGGAAATTTAATTATACAAATGTTTGGGGCCTATACACAGTGCCTACTCGTGTTAATTAAACGAAACTATGTGGAAATGTAGTCCGAACTTTTCATTTATGTTTAACCGGCTTTTGCACGTGGATCTGTTTGTGTAGCGATCATATTACTTGTTTCTGTACTGAAGGTTCAAACTTCCTTCTTCTATCTGACTGTCTTTGGAATCGGCTCAACAATGTTTTTTAAAACGTTGATTAAAACGATTAATTTTCAAAATTATTTAACATTGATTTAGCGACTCAACAAAAAATAGCATGCAGAATTCTGTATTATTTTTATAAGAACTAGATTTATGTTTAATCGTCTACTTCAATCGCAGAATATGAGAGCTACATAATAGCTTGAGATAAAGATAGATTGTAACCAGTTATCACAAATGAAACGTTACCAGTTATAAATCAATGATTGATTTAATTAACGGCAACTCTAAATTTCGTTTCACGATAGACTGAGGAAATAATCTTACCTGTTACTTACTTTAAACTTTAAAAAACTTTTACTGGATACTACATGAACAAGTGGTAAACAAAGACCCAAAAAAGATTAAAACAAAAGGTCTTAAATAAACAAAAATAGTCGTGGATCATTCGTAAAAATATAAAGTAAAACGCGAATTCGTCACTTTATAACTTGACGTTGAGTATACATTTTTCGCCGACTCGTAAACGGCGTCAGATGTTCATTGTTAAAGTTTACTACCTTCAAAGGACGCTGACAAGGCTAGAGCTGACGTCTTTATATCATTACAGGCGTTAAACATTAATGAGAGAGTGTTAAAGTTTAGCTGCCCGGTGAAGGTTAGGGTAAGTCGCCTTGAATATTTAATATATTTCTGTATATTTCAGCTGATCGAGCGCTACACGATGTCTAGGATCATCATTTATACAACAAATCGGATTATTGTTACGTAGCAGTATTTACTGCCTCGGTGGCGTAGTTGTATTACAGTACGACTGCAAAGCTGAGGTCTCGGGTTCGATCCCCGGGTCGGGCAAAATGATATTGAGTTTTTCTATTCAGTATCAGCCCGGAGTCTGGAATTTGTGCCCGAAATGGCGATAGGCTCGCCCCCTATCCACATCATGGGACGGAATGACGGCGAAAAGTGGGTGCACTAGTTGCGCCTCTGTCTACCCCTTCGGGGATAACAGGCGTGAGTGTATATGTATGTATATATGTAGTATTTAGTAATTTTCGACTATTACCAAATTCCCTATCAATATTATTATAGCAGAATTGTCGAACCAAAACTTTTTTGTACATTCAGTCACATAAGTAGCTGAATACACTCAAAATTTCAAATCCCATTTAAGCGTAAAGGCCTATTGATTTTTTTTTGTCTAAGAGAAGTAAATTGAATCCCCTTATTTGTATTTTTGTGAAGAGAAAATAAAAATTGGAAAGAACACCAAAGTGTATAGGCGTTTCGAAGAACTACACTTATCAATGAAAAAATCTGAAAGTTTGACGTGAAGACAACTGTATTGTCTAGAGTCCAGTGCCCATAAATCTTAGAAGTACTCTAAGGCTTCCACCACTAGACCTTGAAGAAAATCACCCATAAAAGAACGCTTAAATAATTCCCAACCGGAGGCAAAGATTTTTATTCGTAGCGTTCAGTGCTTTATACCATTTAAATAAACTACATAATAATATATTTTATTCTGATTATCATCAACTTACTTTAAAATTTATTTCGACACAATAAATTTTATTCTATAGTAAAGTTCGGAGGTAATAAAACACTACGAGTACAAACAATATAAATATTGTTATAATTTACAGTATAATTTACAAGTTATTATGGCAATTATGTGGAACGTTTCACTTTATTTGATTGAACACTTGTTGCCTACAGTTATTCTGGCTTCGAGCCAAATAGACATTGCATTATAACAGTGTTATTGGTTCCGTATAATATAAATCACTATTCGTAGATAAAACAAATATATAAGTAATATTATGAAACTAAAAAATATATGACAAACACTATGTTAGCAATAGAGAGCTGAATTAAAATTTCTAACATTACCTACATCATGTATTGACAAAATGCAACCCGATTCTAAACCTATTTGACAAAATTACTTAATATTATTATTCTTTGCGTAACCATCTAGCTTGTAATCTACACAAATTACAAAATAAGTTTAAATAAATTATCGTCCATGTTTTTATAATTTGTCTCATTAAACATCTATACAGATGCTACACAGATCGCAAACTAAAGTTAATTATCTGTACATAAAAACAGGTTTAACAACATTCATACTTTATCTTACAACTAATTAATAGAACAAAAAATCTTGGTACCGGCGAATCATTATCGCTTAAGTCTCGGCCAACAGAACACAGCCATACTTAAACAAAAACTTCTTCTCTACGTAGAAACGTTATTTAATTGTTCGTAAAAACTCCTAGCTGCTTTCAAGGCATCGTTTACGAACTTATCTTCGCAGGGGTTGTCGTCGAAGAAAAGGGCACCGCAGTTGAGTGATTCTGAACACCTGGGATTCATTATTTTGTCTCGGCAGCAGCCCAAGATTGCGCGTGCGCATGGAGAGAGCACTTTAGGCTGACTTTGCGGTTGACCGCTCCTTACTTGAATTAGGTAGTTTAGCTCTTCTATTGTCATGTTGACTGGTGATTTTATTGTGCTAACCCCACTTTGAGGGGCGCTCATTGCTTGCGCGAGCACCATTGTGATTACTAATACAGTTGTGATCATCTGCGGACAATACATATGTAGAGTCAATAACAATGTTTAACATAGTAAAGTTTATACATATTATATTAATAGCTTTTGCTGCTACTTCATCTACATGAAAGAGTTGTCGGGATAAAAATGCCGTTATATATTTTTCCTGGGGGAAAAAGCCTTTGTCCTTCCCTGGGCCTCAAACATTCCATATCAAATATAATAGAAATCCGTTTAGTAGTTTTTGAGTTAATCGCGTTTAAAAAGTAGTGACTTTGCTTTATACATTACTAGCTTTTGCACGCGGCTCCGCACGCGTTAAAAAGTTTTTCCGGGATAAAAGTCCCGGTTTATATTTCCCCGGAATAAAAAGTAGCCTATGTGTTAATCCCGGACATGATTTACCTGTGTGCCAAATTTCATCGAAATCCATTCAGTAGTTTTTGCGTGAAAGAAGAACAAACATCCATACATTCTTACAAATTTTCGCCTTTATAATATTAGTAGGATATGTTCTGATTTAAAGATTGTTTTAGTGTACTCAAAATTGGAAAAAGAATTTCCAGTCAATTTGACTTTCTACACCATACTAATGTTTATCGGAACTCATGTGAGCTAAGATCGATAGTGGGAAGTGAAAATTACATTGAGAACCAAAGGTCGACCAATCGTGGCCTGAGGGTAGAGACATGTCAAGATGATTTGTAATGCAAGTTTGATCTCTGTGGCGTTAACAGGATTCGGAAAGTTGGAAATTAAAATTTTATTGTAAAATGGGTGATAGTAACATAGAACGATGTAACAAGCCTCAGATGATAGATCTGAAAACATTTCATATTGAACAAATAAGATTTTAAGGCAGTGAATAATGTTAAAGATTTTTATTGAATTTTACTCAAAATGTTATTATGTTCTACTTTAGCCAGTAGAACTTTATTATTATCGACCTTAATATTCCTAGACCATGTAACGTAATGATGAATATTTTTATGTTTGCATCAGCCGGAAAACGTTCACTATAATTGTATAGCCTTCCTCCATAAATGAAGATTATATTGTACCATGAATGACGCCTTACTATACATAGATACGTTTAATATATTAATTATAATTCTGTTATAACTTATGCGTATGGTATTAAAGGTTAGAGTCCGTATTGTGATAAAAAGAAGCCCATAAGACACAGAAATAACGTTTGCTATCCTTTAGAAAGAAAATCAGAGTGAGATCGATGTTTTTAGTATTAATACTTTATAATTTGAAAATGAAAATAGAAAAAAAATGAAAAATGTTTATTTCGTTGCACGATACGCAAAAAACATTAGGGTAAGGTTGAGGCCTACTAGTGGGCATAAAAATGCCTGCATCAGAAGATCCTGCTCTCTCATAGCAAACGTGTTCATTAATAAATTTATACTTATATATACTTTAATTTAAACTTATAGATTACTGATGTTTGTAATCGGAGCTTAGCAAGTTTAGGCAGTTTCGGAAAATAATATCTACAAAACTCAAGTCTAAACGTATCATTACCATTTGATACAAACTGTATTATGAATGCAAGTAATAATAGTGAACTCAAACCAAGCTGTTTGAAACACCTTAATTATGCTGCGGTTTCTAGCACAATTTTCAATTACACAACGTTTTAATTTTTGGTTTTGTAGTTCAGCTGTTATGTATTTATTTTGCTGTAAGATCTTCCGCATTAATATCTATGCCTAAAAAAAAATTAACTGCACGTTGTTATGAGGCACTTAATTTCTGTGAGTAAATATGATCGTAGAGTAAGCATGAAACTTAAGACAATCTAGACCTGAAACTGATTAACAATGAATACTCTTATTCATCATTCAACGTATTTAGACTGTATTTATAAGGTTGCCTCAGGTTTAGGCATCGATTTCCAGCTTTGACAATAACGAGCATAAGCAACAAGTGAGATATTCTATATAAAAATAAACATTTAAGTCCGAAATTCGATTTGTGACTAATCGATTCAATATCGCGATAGTTTCACCCCATATCACATGTAACGGATATTGTGATTGATATTGAAATTTTGGGATCATAGTAGCATCTCTGTCTACCCTATGAAACCAAAAGTCGTAAATATATGTGTGGAATTATAACCACATATGGTAACGGTAACAGCTGCTGAATCCCAAGTGCTTGATACGTTTGTAATCTGATCGCAATTAACATATCATTGTTTGATATTGGAGGACAACGTCCATTTACGTGAGGTTACACTAACTCAGCAGTTATCTGATAAACCTTGAAATATTACACTACATGTTTTTTATATTATGGATGTTAATGTTTTTTATTTTATAATGTTTACGAATTTAAAATCGTTGTATGTCGCATCAGATAATCTAATTTTTTGTTACTTCTAAATGACGAACTGCCTCGGTGGCGTAGTTGTATTACGGTACGACTGCAATACTGAGGTCTCGTGTTCGATTCCCGGGTCGGGCAAAGTGATATTGAGTTTTTCTATTCAGTATCAGCTCGAAGTCTGGAATTTGTGCCCGATATGGCGATAGGCCCGCCCCCTATCACATCATGGGACGGAATAATGGGGAAAATGGGTGCAGTAGTTGCGCCTCTGCCTACCCCTTCGAGGATAAAAGGCGTGAGTGTATATGTATATGTATGTATGTAAATGACGAAACGAGTCTGCCGCTCGCGTCACTGCGCTCGTATTCGCATTAGAAATCGTATAACATATGAGCATCTATAATTTCTAAAAATATAACTTATAAAAATCTGAATGTTGCGCCTGTTCTCATTTACAAATGAAACAAGTAACAAAACTACATGAGCCACTCACACCATAATATTTACGACGTCAATTATTTTACTAATCAAATAAGATCTTCATCGGGAGCATACATACACACTTACACTTTTTGTCGCAGAGGAGTTAAGCACAGTTACGAGTAGTTCATCCACTTCTTGCTTTGTTTATTCCATCCCATACTGCCTCGGTGGCGTAGTTGTATTATGGTACGACTGCAATGCTGAGGTCTCGGGTTCGATCCCCGGGTTGGGCAAAGTGATATTGAGTTTTTCTATTCAGTATCAGCTCGGAGTCTGGAATTTGTGCCCGATATGGCGATAGGCTCGCCCCCTATCACATCATGGGACGGAAAAATGGCGAAAAGTGGGTGCACTAGTTGCGCCTCTGCCTACCCCTTCGGGGATAAAAGGCGTGAGTGTGTATATGTATTATTCCATCCCACGATATGATAGGGGACTAGTCTAACGCCATATCGGACACAAATAAACTCCGAACTGACACTGAGTTGAAAAACCCAATATCACTTCACCCAAGGGATCGAACCTGGCACTTCAGCTAGGCAATCGTATCGCAATACAAATAAACCACCAGTCTTTATCAATCATCACAACATAGTATAAAACTAGACCCTTCCCTCTGTCTGTCGGTCTCTATGTCCCTATGTATGCTTAAATCTTCAAAAGTTCGCAACGGATTTTGATGCGGTTTTTTTAATAGATAAAGTGATTCAAGAAGAAGGTTTAATATGCATAGCGTAGTAGAGAAACACTGATAATTTTAGAGGTTTCTAATGTGATGTAAACACATTTTTTGCGCTTACATTGTAAACGCTGGCTAAACCCTACGAAATAGATGGAAAAAAATGTACAGTATTGTACATCTTAAAAAAGTCTACTTACAAAAGATTCCGTGATAGTTCATATATGTCTGTTTCTCAGGAATAACCCACTATAACCATTTTTATCCTTCACTTTTTACGAGAAATAATGGCTTATTCACGAAGCGATATGAAACAATACAGAATTAACCCTTATTCAATTAAGTGCCATAAATACAATGTACATTTAATATAGATCAATATGGCCCTGTACAACATGTAATTTAAATAAATATTTTCGTAGATATTACAGATTTAAAATGCAGGGACATAGCGGTTGCGGCGGTACCGGCCGGGGGAGCCGGCGGCGCGTGCCTATAAATAGCGCGTCCAAAGCCTCGCTTCTCCCTACAAAATTTTAATTTATGTTATTGTGTGTATTCAGGTGGATTAAAAAATGGTTCAGATGTACAATTCGGTTCGGTAAATTCACGAGAACTCTTCAATGCGGGCAAAAGCTATTATTATAATATAAAACGAGACATCTTTGAGCTTAGCATCCACTGTCTTATGAGGCGATTTTTTTTTTAGATGTCAAGCTCCTAAAAAGTAAAATCCAAGTTTGGATCGCAACCCTTGTCCCGACTCTCGAGGAGTGCCCAGCCTGGGATCTACAACGCAGCGCTCTTAGAGAAGTCGTCGGAGGAGATCTCTCGCTGTCGGCCGTGGTGTCTGCCATGGTCGGCGGCTGGAGGTCTAGGCGTGCGATGGTCTCCTTCTGCGAGTGCGTCATCTCGCGGAAGGAGAGCGCCGGGCGGGATCGTGAGCAGAACGATCCCGCCCGCAGCCAGAGGAGACGTAGGAGGCGCCGGGTGGACGACTGACCGGCGCCTCGTGCCCTGTGGTCCGGGGGCATATAGAGAGTTCCACCACGGCATCCCCTGCCTGTCGTAAGAGGCGACTAAAGGAGGCTTCTAGAGAGTCGCCGGGCGAGCAGCGGGGGGCTGCTCAGTCCAATTTAAGCGACTCCGAGGTGATTGACAATGCGGGTGGTCGGTCTCCCGCTGTCGTAGACGCCAAAGGCGTCCTTTAGAGTCTGGGGGCATCTTAGCCCCCTTGTATAGAGAGGGGCCGTAACGGCATTGCGCAGGGACGGTCTCGTGCAGCTATCTTAGTGCAACAAGATACCCCGGGGCCGTCTCGTATGCGCCGAAGAAGGCCACCGCGGGTTTTGGTTGGTATGCCGGTGTAGGGTATACATAGTGTTAGGTACTCGGTCCAATGCTCGCTCGGATGATGCCATACTCCCGAGTGTCGACATTGGGCGTAAGACTATGCGAAACCAACATAACCATTCCACTCAACCCCCCCCCCCTCCCCCAGTGGTGGTAGCGATAATGCGTTTTTTCCCCGCGAAAAAAAACCCTTGTCCCGTGGCCGCCATCTTAGAAAATTGTGTGCACATGGTTTTTCCGCAACATCTAAAAAATAAAATTGCTTTCTCTGATAAATGCAACACCAAATGTATATTTTCAATGGACTATATCAACAAAACACTGCTGGGAACACAATCAGCCTCTATTACGCGGTTGGTTTTTCCATAAAATGTCACTGTATAACGCATTATCACAAATACCTAAGCATTTATACATAAATCAAATCACTAATGTTAGCTGTGACTTTTTTATAGCAAAATGACTCCTACATATGGTTATAATAGAGTGGTTTTTAGATTATCCATCGTTGGTCAACACAATAACAGCTTCGTAACCGGATGTACGCAAGTTGATCCCGGAAATCTGTACCCTAACGTGAGCCACAATAGATAACACGCTATGTACAGTCAGTCACATGAGTAGCTGAACAAATTCAAAATTTCAAATCAATTCCACGTGTTAAGTTTAATTCTTTCTTTGTGAGAAGTAATGTTAATCGCCTTTATTTTATTTTTGTGAAGAAAAAACATATATTGGTAAGAACACGAAAATGTAGACGCGATTTGAAGTTTTGAATTTGTTCAGCTATTTATGTGGCGGACTGTACGATAGGCACTATCCGGGTGGATTAAAATATGTAGTATATTTACTGTCAATATGTTTGTAATAGTATTGTTTTCTATCATAATATGTCTCGCAGAAAGCTCTCATCTATGCTTAATATTATAAAGAAAAATAATTAGATTTTTTGAGTGTTTGTATGTTTGTAACTAATAAACTCAAAAACCATTCGAGCTATTTTAATATATTTTATCTATAAACATAGCATAATATACCATTTATAATAGAGTTCATCGAACCACGAATCAACTAAACAAACAAAAAGTTAACACAGTCCCGCAGAAATCCAATAATTCACACCTAAATTAGCTCAAATATCTTTGAATTATGTTAGAAATACAACATAATATACAGTGTATTATTAAATATATACATTATTAGGCATTGAATTATTTAATTGAAACATCTGCTTGACCTTGACAGTCAACCAAGACGATAACCTGTTGACTCGTGTTTGTAAATTGCAAATAATCCTGGTATTGTTTAATCAATTATTTTAACTTAGGTATATCTACTATCTACAATTTACGCACTAGTTTTTAAGTAGGCGGACTTTATTTCGTGAATTTTGAGGTTATGTAGAGACGACATTAAAAATTAGTCGTACACATATTAGATTTTAACTTTACTATCTACAATTTATAATTGAGTTTTTAACTAGCCGAACTTTATTTTGTGAATATTATTAAGGTTTTGTAGAGACGCAATCGCGACCCAAAAATTACTGCCATACATTATCGATTATCATATTATTCAATATGCTTACGTCATGGAATAATGTTTCTTCTCCATAGTTATGCACTGTAGAAATAACGACACATAGATTTAATAGACACAGAGCTCTATTTATCCTTATTAGGGATTTTGTTGCTGTCACGTAAATGTGTTTACTTAAACCAAAATAAACTCACCTTTATTTACTCCGTGTTAAGAATTATTCACGATTACAACACGTCCGTTTCGGTGATAAGTCCGGTAACATCTGAGCTGCGCTGCGTTTATACTTAATAGTGTCACATTTCATCATGTTGATATAAATGCTCTTTTCCTTTTATAAGCCTTTTGGGAAACGGGAGTTTTTGCGCGTTGCGATATTTCTTTAGAAAGAGTTCAAGTATTTCTTGTTAATTCTTATTATCAAGAGTGTTGTTTATTTTGACCTTAGATAAATGCGGTTGAAGACATATCTACTTACAAGCAGTTTTTGGCAAATGTTTTGCCATTTTTTTAGTATATTCTAATTTACCGGTGACCATATTACACCTCGGTGACGCGGGTGGTGTAGTTGTATTGCGTGATGCGTTCGCGGTAAGATATCGCTCTGAGGTCCTGGGTTCGAATTCCGGGTTGGGCCAAGTAATATGGGTTTTTTCCAATTAATATCAGCTCCGGGTCTGAAAATTGTCCCAATATAGCGATAGGCTCACCCCCTATCACATCATGGGATGGAACATGGTGTAAAGTAGGTACCCTGTTTGCGCCTCTGCCTATCCATTTTGGTATAAAGGCGTGATGTGTGTTAGTTTTATACACTTTGAGTCAGTAATCTTGTTCGGGCAATATGCTTAGATGTAGTGATAACTGACACCATACCTTTGAGGATAAATTGTTCAGAAGTGTTATGTTCAAGGTTGAAGTTAAATTTGTGAGCAATGTCCGACACGATAAATCTATTATTTCTGCTTGCGATTGTTCTCTCGTATGTACACTGGCGCGGCTTTTTATAGCAGCTATAAGTAAACAATGAAATTTGAAGACTAAAATACATTTTGTTCATTGCTTGCACTATTTATTTTCATATAAATGAGTAACAGGATCTTCTAGAAATCTTTGTTTTTTCCTGTATCTACTTAATACCTAGAATATGGATAGAAATTTCTCCCTTTAAAAAACTACCTAGTTTTTATCCCATGAAAGTTATTTTTATAGCATTGTTTGGCATATGAGTGACTATATAGATAGGAATTCAGGAATTCTGTGTGCTAAATTTAATTGAAATTAATTAAGCAGTTCATTGAGTTCCTTCTAATATAATATTACGAATATCTCTGCAAACTATAAACAAATATGTTTCTATGATATTTAAATAATCATACACAGTAATAAAAAAACGTTTAAAAAAGAGGAAGAAAATGATAAAATCTTATCAAGTGTGATTTAAAAGTCCAAATTTGTTTCACTTTTACTGATTAAAAGTTTTTACTGGTAAGCCCATTTTTTCATTTTATTGTGGTATACTGCAAGTTGCAACCCGCATTGAGCTACGCGATGTGTATGACGAAAGAATACGAAAACGAGTTATTACTTATGTTAAATATATTAGTTACTGGTTTTTCCTAAATATAGACTCGATATTGTGACGTAGATTGCTCGATAAGTTACCATGTGATCATTGATGTATTTTTAATACATCAATGCATGTGATACAAACGAGTTAATTTAAATTGTTTTTTTTTATTTGTCATGTAGTACCGGTTTTCAACATTAAATATATTTGTTGAAGGTATGGTTTGATTAGTTAGACTTCAACCTTTTCTGTTTTATTATTTGAATAGCATTCAGGATTGTAAAATTATTCAACATACTTATATTATCGACTGCCTCGGTGGCGTAGTTGTATTACGATATGCCTGCAATGCTGAGGTCTTGGGTTCGATTCCTGGGGCAGGCAAAGTGATATTGGGTTTTAAATTCAGTAACAGCCCGGAGTCAGGATTTGTGCCCGATATGGCGTTAGGCTCGCCCCCTATCATATCATGGGACGGAATACGCACGGCGAAATGTGGGTGCACCAGGTGCTCCTCTGCCTACCGCTTCGGGGATACAGTTCTGAATACCTGATGAAAATAGAATCAATAGAATTGAATTCCCATAATATAATTATTTTCAATACTACAATACAGAACATTAGACAAGAAATAAATATGTTTTATACATATAAATTCTCGTACAGAGGGCGTTGTTCGTTGGTTTCTTGGAATTTTCATCTCAGAACACTGTCTGTGATGCAAGATCAATACTAGCCTTTGCATATCGATTTGTAGAAAAAATGTACTTTCATAAAAGACTATAATACCATGAATTAAATCTTATCTTACTTAATATTGTAAATGCGAAACTTTGTGTAAATTGTTGGATGTTTGTTAGAAGTAAACGCCGAAACAACTAAACGGATTTGGATGAAATTTGGCACACGGGTAGATAATGTCCCGGAGTAACACATAGACTACTTTTATCCCGGTAATTTCCCGCCAAATGATGGGTTTTTAATCTGATTCTTTACGTAGATGGGGCTGGCTTCACGGTGTGTTTTAGAGACTTTTGTATCGGGGAAGGCTTTGCACGCGGGAGAAACCGCAAGAAACACCTAGTTTAAAATATGTTTAAATATTTTTGTTGTGTTTGTTTAATTGAAACATATTTGTATCTTCGTTTCTATTATTTGAAACTCTTATTTATATATTTTAACTAGCTGGCCCGGCGAACTTCGTATCGCTTCAGAATCAATGAACGGTATGTTAACTTATTCGTTTTTTATTAAGATTGAATGAATTATCAAAATGAACAATTAATGCACAAAAATCAAAATTAAGATGTAAGCTATCCTATCTTTCAAGTTGGATCAAACTGCACACGGTGTGCAAATTTGATTAAAATCGGTTATGTAGTTTAGGAGTTCATCGCGGACAATCAGCGTGACACGTAATTTATATATATTAAGATTACTTGTCAGGTGAGATTTTTGTATCATTGTAGCCCACGTTGTAGCCAGTGTAACTACTGGACATTATGAGACTTAACATCTTATGTCTCAGGATGACGAGCGCAGTGGAATGAAATTCAATACATAGAAATGTTATTCTATTTATTTTATAAAATTAGGAACATTATTTTTATTTGTTTGAACTAATCAGTTCACATTATTCCAGAATTTTACAATGATAATGATGTAATTTTAATTATTTACAGATGTAATAAAATATTAAAGGGGCGATAGCCTAGTTGGGAGTGGAACGGAGAACGGACTGCCGAGACGAATGTCCGCAGGTTAAAAATCACCCAAGGGCACGCACGTCTGACTTTTCTAAAGTTGTATTGTGTGTATTCTTTGTAAATTGTAGCTTGCTTTAACGGTGAAGTAAATCATCGTGAGGAATCCTGCATACCTGAGAAATCCTCTATCAGAATTCCGAAGGTATTTGAAGTCTGCCAACGCGCTCTAGGCCAGCCTGGTGGACTAAGGCCTAAGGTCTCTAAGTTGTAGAGGAGCCCCGTGCTCAGCAGTTGGTAGTACATAATGTAGTAGGAGTACTAATAAAACATACTCATTAACATAAAAATTCTCATAAACTTTTGAGTTTGGTCGGCTTATACATTGAGTGACAAATAGCGTTTATCAGCAAGCGATTAAATCGACTCTAAATACATTTTCAGAGTTAGTGTCGGGTATGTATTTTTAAACGAACTTTACAAGTTTGTTTTATATACTTCGTAAATTAATAAATATACTTAATTTTACTTATAATCTCAAAGCACTTTGTCAATGCATTTCATATTTAATTTTTTACACCATAAAACCGTTGAAACTTGTCAATCACTTTCAAGATGACGTCAGGATCGCAAGGGTTGCCGTAGGAGGTCGGTTCAGAGCATCCTTGGACAGCGAAACAGTCATACGTCACTGCAAGTTGGTGACAGCAACTAAGGACAGCTCCGTCACAAGTGCTCGGAGCTACAGGCGGAGCTGCTTGTGCAAAACTTCCAATACTGAATCCAGGTCTCGCGATACTTCGACTAGTTGTAGTCGTCACAGGAGCTTGGGAGTTACTCTGTACCGTACCATGTTCTACGGACGGTGCTGGCTTCATCATAGTTCTATTCACTCGAATAGGATCAAAGGATATCGGTCTACTACCATCTCCTTCATCATAATCATTATCATCTGCAGTTTCGTTTACCACCAATCCCCAGTTTTGTCTAACATCGTCCATGTCGGGAAATCTGTTGAAAACATCTGGATTTTTTTGGTCTGTGTTTGCTGGTGGGTTTTGTGGTGGTTTGGTCGAAGTTACGGGGAAGCATTGGCATCCTGCCTGCGGTATGAATATTAGTGGGAAGAATATCGGTATATGAGGTGGTGGTGGTTGTACCGGCTGTCTCACCACATCGGCTATTTCTTGTAATCTTCTATGAATGTGAACGAATGGATCCTCGTATCCATATGAACCGGTGTTGCCTGGAGAGTCTCTTCTATCGTAATTGGGATATATAAGGGGATTTACAGGTGGAAATCCATATCCATAGAAATTGTGGTATCTTTTTTGTCGCACTCCTTGAATTGCGTCGTCACCTTTGGTCTCTTCTTCTGGCAATATTTCTGAGTTGACGCCTGCTTGTTCTACATTCGCGATATCTTCTAGCTTGCTCACGTCGCTCGGTGCGCCGTGCACGTAAATTTGCAAGACGAGCAAGCAGAGAACTACACGATGTACACTCGCCATCTGAAATGAAATCGTCAAGTAATTATACAACCCGCCATATTATTTTAACTTAAGGCCGAGGCATATTAGGCAAATAGTTTGTAACTGACTGTTTAAGATGGAGTGGTCATACAAATGGTTCGGCACACAGTTCAGGGCTTTTGCTTGTCGACTGATTTAGATAATCAGCAGCTGATTTGCGAAAATACTATTTGCTTAGTATTAACTCACAGCTGCAAAGTATTTGCTTTATGGATCCTCAGCCCAAAGCGTAATCTTGTACAAAAAAATTGTTCCATCACGGTTGAAAATTGTGCTTAATTATTAGTTACGGATAAAGTAATTATTTTTTTGCACGTATTCCTGGGTAACTCTACCAATCATTTATAATAGCATGACATAAACGGTATACCTATACGTATTTTGCAAACACGTAGTATACGTATCTTAAATATTATTATATTTTTGGCAATTTCATTGAACCTTAGATTAAAAACGAAAATATTTTGTAATATTTTCTTTAAGGAATATCAAAGTGTTCATCTCCTTTCATTAAAGTATAGTATTGATTAATAGGAAAAAGTGAAGAGATATGAAAGTCTTGTGAATAGTTATCACTGATGAGAAACCAGTGATCTTTGATAGATCATTATGCACAGTTTATTTTCTCTTAGCGCTGTTCTAGCGTTAAATATAATCTTACGGATGATTGAAAGACCTTTTTTATGTTAAAAATGAAGCAGACACTATACCTGGTGTTTCTTTTTTGTTACTGACTAAGCTCCTCGTCTGATGGTAAGAGTCTCGACTGCCCATAGACTGGCATAGACATGAAAGAATTTTCATACTAAGTCATTGATCGCAATTGGCAATCGACCTGAGTATAGCTTCATCAGAAATCCTGTCAATGACATTAAAATTCCTGTATATTTTTGTCAGTTTACAAACCTATGTAACTGATTTAAATTAAACAAATAGTATGCAAAATGTACGAGTAGTTAGTACTAAATATCTACTCGAATTATTTTAATATTACATTTGTCACCAGAGCGGCACTACGACCTGGTACATTGATACTTTACATACTTTTTTGGTCTGTCTTGCCTTTATTACGAATAATGCTGACGCAATCACCGATGATATCAGTCTATAATCACTCAATGCTACATCTGGTGAGCTTAAAATAATTTGCCCTCATTCTCTCTATCTTTAATTACATCTTAAGCGCTATCCTGTATATGTAACTTGCATACAGTTCGAATAGAAACGAAAACATGCAAGCTGCAAGTTTTATGCGTGTAGTTTTGAGATAACAAGTGTGACGTCATACTTGCAAGTACTTGCACGTAGAAAAAGCTGCTTTTACAAAATTCTCGTGACTTTCAAGTTTTTCCTTCAGCATTGTGAGATACACAATCGGCCCCCATCTTGTGCTCATTACTACCGAATGTAACCGGGCTATTGGCACCTCTGACTTCATGCCCATTATGCCAAAGTCGGTCAAGTAAATGTGACACGTGGTAACCCGCGCGACCTGAACGTAAACAATAATGTTTACGTTGCTTGCTTGAAAGGTGCTCTTAATTGACTCTCATGTTTGTGCACGTACAAAACATATATATAGGAATAGTAGGTATATTTTATCGACAAGGACTAAATATTTTTAGCTTGATATTCAGTGCTGAGAAAATTCATTGCAATTTCTTTGAACTGTTAATCAACAATATACCTAATAGAAATCGGAGAAGTCTGTCTAATAAAACTTTTGTATGGAACAGGCTTTTTATTAAATACAATATATACTATTTCAGAAGGAAGGTATCCTATTTAGGGCACGTTTCATAGCTTTCAAGTAAAATTTGTCAGTTATCGTACTAAACTGCTAATGTAGATAGTGCAAATTTTATTAACCGACTTCCAAAAAAGGAGGAGGTTCTCAATTCGTGTGTTTGTATTTGTTTTTGTATGTATGTACACTCATTTCTCTAAAACTGGGAGCGTATTTCTTTGATTCCTTCTTTATTTAGTAATTTTCATTTATTTGGAAGCAGATTAGAGTACCTTCTTCATTTGGTCGGTTTATACATTTATGTAACGAGTTGCATTTATTAGCAAATGGTGAAATCTGCTCTTAACATTATACGTGTGCTGTTACAGAACTTCTAGGTAATGGCAATAATACACTATAAGTAAGCACGTAGTTGTGATACGAGCTTAGGTACTCTAACGAAATCCTTGGTGATAAGAAACTATAGTTAATGGTTTATGAGATATCTTTTGTTCCCGCAACATAGATTAGCACAGTTTCTACATCAGCATGATTTAAAACAATAAGATATTATGAATTTTCGCAAGGTTTATGATTTAGTGTCTTTGTGTGAAAATCTAGTTTTTTTGGTAATTGTTAGACAAATTTAGAAATTCATTATTGACCTAAGACTTAGTGAATGTAAGAAAAAATGTGTATGCATATTGCGACCGTAACAGTGATTCATATACTGAATTTGTGATAGAATAACCCACACCAACGTGTTGCTCGACCTGGCAATCGAACCTTAGATCTCCTAGTCCACAGCTCATATGGACGTCGGGTAACATTTCCAAAATGAACGGCAAGTCTAGTTCATCTACTTTAATGTACCAGAAACCTCGGTTGCATAGTGGCATAGTTGTATTACGGTACGATTGCAATGCTGAGGTCTTTGGTTCGATCCCCTGGTCGGGCAAAGTGATATTGGATTTTTCTATTCTGTATCGACCCGAAGTCTGGAATCTGTGCCCGATATGGCGATAGGCTCGCCCCCTATCACATCATGGGACGGAATATAAACGGCGAAAAGTGGATACAACTAGTTGCACCTCTGCCTACCCCTTCGAGGATACAAGGCGTGTGTGTGTGTGTGTGTGTGTGTGTGTGTGTGTGTAATGTACCAGAAAACGTAGAACGTTGAAGACCGAGTTTCGTATGAAACCAATTTCCGGCTATTGCTAAGAAAGTTTACACAATTTCTGCCACATGTCTGCAACAGAAATGATTTCCCAGCGGTTCAAAATCCTTTGACTCCATCAGAAAACTAAAATAGTTGTACCTCACTATTTAAACGATTTTTATTAATAATAGTTATTAACACGTAATTATAAAAATGCTAAGACCAATTACTTTGATACTGCTTACATTAAATAATTTGACTAGAAAGGGACCAAATGATGTATAAATTAGTCACTAAAGTCAGTCAATTAAAAATGTAAGTAAGTCTTTTAAAGCATACTTATAATCCAACCAGTAAATAAAAAATATAAAAACATTATTTAAATGATAATAAACAGTTCAGTGATGCTCATCATGTTGTATGTTTTATGTTTTACGCAATATTTATTCCCTGCTAGATATAGGCCTCCTACTGCCTCTGATGATTGCAAATGATTGGAATATTATTCCTCACGCTAAACCCACTGTGGGTTGTCAGAGCTTCATCTGTCAACCAGCAGTTTGCACGTACTGATGAGGTACGAATGACTCTCAGATGCCGAGAAGTCCCCATATCGTGCAGTAATAGTTTTTTTATGCCTTGATGTAAAACGAAGATTTTAAATGAAATTAATATAGATATAGATTAGAGATATAGATGTGCCGAGATCTATAAAGCTAACTTGTAGTATTTTCAATTTTGACTTAAACTTTTCTAAGTTAGCTAAGCTTAATCTTTGATTTGGTATTTATATATTTTTATTGTTTCGATTTAGGGGAATATAAATTGATTTTTCGTTTTACACATACGATTTTTTATTTTTCTTTGACCATTAGTTCGGCTTAAAGTTTTAATTATCAATTTGGTGGACTGAAGTATTTGCTAAGCTCTTACTCAAAGAATTCAAGTAGGTATACTGACTGACATCATTTGGAAATAATCTCTGAGCAACACATAATTTGCCTTTATTAGTAGCATTAGTATTCTTTACCCATACACTGCAGTTGATTCTGCAAACGATACTCAAATTGCATACAACTTTCAAAACTAGAATTCATCCCACATAATAATGTTATCAAAATTATCTATCTCTTATGAGAAAACGTTGATCTAGTTACGCAGTACGTGATCTTACTGAGAATAACTATGCCACGTTCTTTTTTCGTTTTTTTTATGGCAATTGTCTGATCATTTTGCCAATTTCAAGTTAGGTTATGCCACGTTTCTGCAAAAGTTTCTGCATTATCTGATTGCTTAAAATTCGAATACGTTGAATTGCTATATTCCGAACATCGGTTGATCGGGTATGCCTAAGTCTATTTATTTCCAGTATATGTTATTCTGAGTGATCATAATCCAAATCCAGAGTTACTGATCAGCTTTGAGATAACCTCTAATTCCAAACAACCTTTGCCTCTTTAGAAAACAAGTATTACATTTAAAAACCTATGAAAGACATTTAATTCTTAACATATTTTTTTTCTTTATCTAGGATCAAAGACGAAAACGCTAAATCACTCCTTACTAGTTACAAGTTCTTAATTTTTTTAGTAAGCGGATCTTATATTGAAATGAATAAGCGCGCCAAAATCCTTGATTCCGAATGCGGTTGAACTGTGCGTCACTGAGCAAATGATTGGAATCGACGCCTTTTGCATTATTTATATTGCAGGCACTTTAAATGATTGGTAGATAGGATCGATGACAAATTGATAAAGCGACGATAAGTGACGTCATGCTGCTTATAAACAATAGTTTATGTATTATGCGTAATTTTTACACCAGGCTCGGATAAAAAGTTATATTTTTAAAAGTGCCTGATGGTAGAATCTTTTATAAAGGACCTTACTTTCTTACATATTATATTGTGAAGCTTGGCATAGATATCTACGTAGTGTGTATATGTAAGTACATCTCGATACTAGAAGTAAGTAACCTTAAAAGAAAGAGGATCTGTATTAATATATTGTCTTCAAGTTTCAACCCTTTTAAGACTAGTCTTGATATCTAGGTATCATCTGCGCGGTGCCTTGATGTTAATCCTAAGGTCGTCTACCCAT
The DNA here is from genome assembly GCA_949316025.1 of Lapara coniferarum. Lineage (NCBI taxonomy): Eukaryota > Metazoa > Arthropoda > Insecta > Lepidoptera > Sphingidae > Lapara > Lapara coniferarum. Next base: position 14,329,154 of record OX438925.1, on the reverse strand, counting down.
ATGAACCAACAATAGTTGATTACCTAACCGATACGCTTATATTCTATTCACTGGCAAAGTTGTCATTACAGTTACTGTTCGGTCATGTAACGATACTTTGCCAACGGTATTTCCTTCTAATGGTGTGAGAAAAGCCGTGTTGCGGTTGCTTTTACGAACAGCATTATCTGAGAATAATTGTCACGGTTCTAGATGTTGGATTGAGAATCCTTGCAGCTCTAAATACCTGCGGTACAAGTGAATGTGGGGTTACGATTGTGTTAGTGACAGTTAGTTGGTGATAATTTAGTAGCAAAATTATGACTATTAAAAGACTATTAAAAAAACCTTTTTGTGGGAAGAAGCTATTTCAGAACTTATAAGGTTAGACTAATGGTGTAATGGTTTTATGGCTTCATCTATACTTATATATTCATATTATAAGTGAGAATGTTTGGAGGTTTTTTACTCAATGACGCCAGAACGGCTGAACGTATCCGAATGAAATTTGGCACAAAGATAGATTATAGTCCTGAATAGTAAATTCGTTACTTTTTTTTCCAGACAAATGTGTAGCGGGACTTTTATCCTGGAAAAACTTGACAAGCGGGTGGAGCTGCGATTAAAAGTTAAAAATTCATTTATCATCTCAATGGAATACAATTGTACCGAATTAAACACGCTAAAACAACGTCAATTTACTATGAATATTACTTGAACAGGTAATTTCAAATTGCTTTTATGTTAATTCAAATCGAACAACATCTTTATACGAAAAACTACGTCGTTAATACATTTATACTATATCAACATTAAACTAGATCTGAATAGAATCTAAACTGGTTTGTCTAACAAGATAATATCAAAAGTACGTGACCTTAATTTAAGTGTAAAATCAAACTTAAATTGGTACTTGCATTCGTTTTATGCGGTAATAACATGAATACAAAAAAGAGGAAATCCCCGCGTGTATAACGATAATGATAAACTTTAATATATACTAGCTACGCTCACAAATTTGTCTGCGTGTACTTAGATCTATATTATGATGATGAGGGTATAACAGGCTAATGCCTGTTATACCCTCTTGAATCCTGATAGGTTACTAGGTACATACTACATATCTCCGTAACAAAGGAAACGCGCGGCGCGGCACCATGGTGCTACGAGTTTTCTAACTTGACATGATGATTGATGACTTCTAATAAAAACTATCTTGTATTCCGTGGTTAGATTTTGATGAAATAAAAACTATATTTTACACGAAATAAAGCTTCATATTTTTCAGTTATTAAAATTTTTATCCAATAAGCATTGGCTTGATACGATAACGAACCTTTCGCATAATAAATCAAAGACCTAATCCAAAATCGTTGATTTTTGGGAATCGTCACAAAAACGAACTGTATACGACATTTTATTTTGAGTTCGGCGGGGAACGAGAGTAAATTAAAACCATTTTGACCCTGTTCCCAATGTTGAAAAGACGCATTTTTTTCTTATTCGATGCAGCTTGCCCTGTAGGCTTCATACTTTGCTAAAACTCATCCAGCCAAAATTTTAGATTAGGTCATTGTTTTATTAAGAATGCGAATTTTGACGAACCCGATGGACAAACAGACAAAAATTATAGGTATATCTCTATTACTTATTTATCAAGTCTCCCAGGTTTTATTGCAAAAAATAATTAATATACAGACATGACAAATCTGCGATTTTTTGATACAATTTCGTGTGTATACATAGTAATCGTTGGAGAATATGAAAGGTAGCACACTCGATTCTCGTAAGTTAAATGATTTTCCTATTTGATAACATTCAGAATAGCAAAATTGGTTACGAAGGGACTCAATAGATCAGTTGCTCCGAAGATTCGATGTTACCTCAATCTGCTCTCATTTCAAGCCCTTCACTTTTCAAGGAAAATGTAGGCAAATAGAAAAAATATTTCAACTGTCTACTGCAGAACTATATTTATACTAAAGCTGAGACCTGAAGGTCGACTTACAGACGGGTAATTATGCATGCAAAGTGGATTGCTGGCGCAGTCCGCATTCATAGCCAATACTTCATAGATATAGTTAGAAGGAGTCATATTAGTTTTAACATAGAACAAACTCACGCCTTTATTCCCGACCTTGGAACCAAACCTAGAATTTCACAGTTCTTAGTCTCAATACGTTGCTTATACAAATAAAAGGGAGGAATCTAACTTTTCGTATCAACTACGGCCTCTTGTATCCTGTTTAAGGTTTTTCAATCTTCTACACAAATACGCACTCTAAAGATCACGTCCAAGGACTAAAATCAAGATCAACGCACTATAACAATGACGTTATAAACCAGTTCGTTATACATGGGCATGTGTAGGCGCACTAACACATCTCGTTTGAACAAGGTCCAAAACACGTGCGCCGAGGCTTTTATGACCTTTAAAGTCTAAATGTGTATCGTAAAAACTGGACGGACACGCAAACGTCATCTAAAACATTTTTAGTAGAAATCGTATCGTGATAGGTGGATTTTGTTTAAGCTGTGATTCCGTAGGACGCGGCAGACGGCAACGGCATGTGTCGCGACGGTAGACGGCACTACTATGCAGTATTAAATTGTATGAGACCAATTCCGCACACGACGGCAAATGACGCCCGGCAGGACGACCTATAAAGTTATTTAGCGCAATTACAAAAAAAAAGTTATTGTGCTTCTTCCATTTCTCCAACTTCGCTCTTATACAAAATTTCTGGTTCTTAAACCAGACAATCTTTCATAATATTAAATTTAATAAGGAATAACTGAATTATCAACAACAAGTACATACATAAAAAATCCTTGATCAACGTTATTATAACTTTAACTACTTATGAAGTACTATAACACTAGCACACGAATTTCCAATAATTTGAAGCTAACCTGTTGAAAATATTCTTAACATTCGAACTGATCAAGGATAGAAGCTACAAATTCTTCACTATATTGAGATAGTTCTTGAACATTCTGTTGCAAAATAGTTTTAAAATTTAAATATATGCGCATTCAAAACCCTCTAATTATGCTAATTTTGGAACCAATAATATCCCTGTTATCTGATCTGCCGTTATCTTTAACAACACCAGTATCTCCTTTTTGTACTTGATGGCGGCCATCTTAGTCTTCAGCAAGTTTCGAATTCGAGGGCATTGACACTTTTACATTGGTAGATGATGTCAATTCAATTTTGGTCAACCTATAATGCTGTACTGCATGTTAAGGACTGGCTACGTTCCTTAATTTGTGAACTGAATGTAACTGATTTTATTATATAACATACAATGAAATTCTCGGGTACGATTCCCGGGGTTTTTTTTTTTTTTGAATGGCCATCTTCGGCTCATTAGGGACGGCTGCGGGCTTCCTCTGACTCACGTCTAAGTTGTCATCCGCAACCGCCCCTGCGCGTACCGCTGTTGCGGTCCTTTTCCCTGTTGCGGGGGCTCAGAAGCCCCCGAAACATCGTACCGTGTCCACCTTTTGGTGTCCGAGGCAGCGTGAGACACGCTGCCTCGGACATGTCCATCACGGGGGTCACAGAAGTTGGCTAGACTAATGGGTGGGCGGCACGTCCCGCCCACCCGTGACCCCCGGAGGCCCCTATTAGTCGCCTTTTACGACAGGCAGGGGATACCGTGGTGGAATTCTCCAAACGCCCCCAATCCACAGGGCGGGAGACGTCGGTCAGTCGTCCACCCGACGCCTCCTACGTCTCGTCTGGCGGCGGGAGGGATCACCACTGCGCTGGCGATCCCTCTCGGCACTCTCCTTCCGCGAGAGGACCGCCTCGCAGAAGTGGGCCACCGCCTGCCAGGCCTCCCGGCCGCCGACCATGGAAGCGACCACGGCCGGCAGCGAGAGGTCTTCTCCGACGACTGTTCTAAGAGCGCTGCGCTCCACATCCCAGGCTGGACAACACTCCAACGTATGTTGGGCCGTGTCCATTGGGCAGTTGTCACAATAGTGACACACGGCCGACTCCTCTATCCGTACCACCCGAAACAGGAACTCACCGAAGCAGCCATGCCCGGTGAGCACCTGCGTCAGGCGGTATGTTGCCGCTCCGTGGCGCCTGTCCAGCCATTCGGCAAAGACAGGACGCACTGCCTCTACGACCCGGTGCCCCCAACGATTCCCGGGTTGGCCAGTGATATTGAGTTTTTTCTCAGTATCAGCCCGAAGTCTGGAAATATGCCCGGTAAATGGCAATAGGCCCATCCCCTATTACATGGGACCTAACATAGCTGGTTTTTTTTTTTTTTTTTTTAATATGGCCATCTTCGGCTCATTAGGGACGGCTGCGGGCTTCCTCCGACTCACGTCTAAGTTGTCGTCCGCAACCGCCCCTGCGCGTACCGCGTTTTTGCGGTCCTTTTTCCTGTTGCGGGGGCTCAGAAGCCCCCGAAACACCGTACCGTGTCCGCCTTTTGGTGTCCGAGGCAGCGTGAGACACGCTGCCTCGGACATGTCCATCACGGGGGTCACAGAAGTTGGCTAGACTAATGGGTGGGCGGCACGTCCCGCCCACCCGTGACCCCCGGAGGCCCCTATTAGTCGCCTTTTACGACAGGCAGGGGATACCGTGGTGGAATTCTCCAAACGCCCCCAATCCACAGGGCGGGAGACGTCGGTCAGTCGTCCACCCGACGCCTCCTACGTCTCGTCTGGCGGCGGGAGGGATCACCACTGCGCTGGCGATCCCTCTCGGCACTCTCCTTCCGCGAGAGGACCGCCTCGCAGAAGTGGGCCACCGCCTGCCAGGCCTCTCGGCCGCCGACCATGGAAGCGACCACGGCCGGCAGCGAGAGGTCTTCTCCGACGACTGTTCTGAGAGCGCTGCGCTCCTCATCCCAGGCTGGACAACACTCCAACGTATGTTGGGCCGTGTCCATTGGGCAGTTGTCACAATAGTGACACACGGCCGACTCCTCTATACCTACCACCCGAAACAGGAACTCACCGAAGCAGCCATGCCCGGTGAGCACCTGCGTCAGGCGGTATGTTGCCGCTCCGTGGCGCCTGTCCAGCCATTCGGCAAAGACAGGACGCACTGCCTCTACGACCCGGTGCCCCCACGACGGGGCCTCCAGCCTGAGACGCCACTCCTCCACGGCGGCTCGCCGTAAGGCGGCCCTCTTGGCCTCCACCTCCTTCAGGGCCGGACGCTCCCCGCGACTGAACGCCTCCTCCCGCCAATGGAATACATCGGCAAGGGATTTGGCGTCCAGGTCCCAGGGCAGAAATCCGGCCAATAGGCAAGCCGCCTCGAAAGAGACCGTGCGGTACGCCCTGACCGCCCGCTGCGCTAAAGCTCTCTGCGGGGCGCGCAGAAGGGCGACGCAGGGGCGGCCCAGGGAGTCAGCCCAAACGGGGCTGCCATAAAGGGCTATGGACCGCACGACTCCGTGATACAGCCTCCGGCAAGGGAAGCCAGGACCTTCCAGGTTGGGCAGCAGGCGGGAAAGAGCGCCCGCTGCCCGGGACAATTTCGTCCTCAACTCCTTAAAGTGGGTGCGGAATCGCCATCGGCTATCCAGGACTAAACCTAGATACCTCATGCTAGAGCCGATGGGGATCCGCACCCCCCCAACGACGATGCCGGCACCGGCCGGTGGCCCTCTCCGAGGTCCGTGAAAACACACGGCCTCGGTTTTCTCGAGGGCCACCTTCAAACCTAAACGTTGAATTCTTCCAACTACTTGGCCGGTGCCCGCCGCCGCCAGAGTTGCGGCGTCCCGGAAGGTCCCAGCGGTCGCTGTGACTAACGTATCGTCGGCGTAACATGTCACGCCGACGCCCCGGAGATTGGAACCACGGAGCACCCAGTCGTACCCGATGTTCCACAGGAGAGGGCCCAAAACCGAGCCCTGTGGAACACCGCACGACATCGCTCTTCGGTGCCACCCATCGGCGCCCGGATACACCACGTGCCTGTCAGACAGGTACGCGTGCACCAGACGCCGGAGATAGGGCGGCACCACGTGGTACCGCAGTGCCTCGTGGATGCAGGGCCAGGGCAGCGAGTTGAAAGCATTGGATATATCCAATGATACCGCAATCACTACACTGCCTCTGGCCACTGCATCCTCCGCCTGTGCCTTCACCCGCAGAATCGCGTGGACAGTGGAACGTCCCCTCCTAAATCCAAACTGCTCGTCGGCCAGATTTGGTCCGACCCTTTCAAGGTGCTCGACGAGGCGGGTATGAATGATGCGCTCGAAGAGCTTTGCCACCTCGTCGAGCAACACGATGGGCCGGTAGGCCGACGGCGACTCTGCGGGTCGTCCTCCCTTCTTCAGCAGGACGAGCTTCCCGGTTTTCCAACGCACCGGGAAGACGCCCTGCTCCAGGCAGGCGGTGAATAAGCCGCGGAGCCTCGGGCCCAGGTACTCGAGGGCTAGCACCCAGGCTTTCCCGGGGATGCCATCGAGCCCTGGGGCCGTGTTTTTGCTCCGCAGCCGAAGCACTGCCGCCCGCATATCAGCGGGCGAAACCTGCGGGATATCCCTTGCCGGATTCTCACTCGACGATGACGCCACATCCGGTGGCGCCATCGGTGGAGGAGTGAACTCCTCGGTGGCCGGGAACAAGGCCGCGACTACGTTGGCCAGTAATTCTGGCCGGAGACTCTGCGACAGCGGGGGCGCCGCTGGGCGAAGCTTCTTCATCACCACACGGTAAGGGCGCCCCCACGGGTCCCTGTCGAGAGTCCCCACGAACGCCTTACGTGCCGCGACCTTGGCCCCATGAATGGCCACCCGCAGCGCTCTCTTTGCCTCTTTGTAGAGGCCATAGAGCTGCCGCTCCTGGTCTGCGTGATTCTCGTCTCTTAGCCGGCGCCGACGATGCCTGGCGTATCGGCGGCGCGCAGCCACGCACGACGCGCGCAACTGCGCTAGCTCCGCCGACCACCAGTACACCTGTCGCACCGGCGAACGGCGGAGAGCTCGGGGCATGCCGGCGTCGCAGACATCCGACATTGCCACCCCGAACCACTCCGCCTCCTGCTCAACCCGTACCGGCCCGTCCGGCACGGGGAGCCACGACATGACCAGAGCGGCCAGCACTAGGGCCTCCCCATCGAGGCGACGAAGCGCCCACCGCGGGCCGTCCTGATTTGGGGCACTCGGTACACCACCGGACTGGACACTCGGGGACGCGGAGACGCCGAACCTGATGTAACGATGGTCCGACAACGTCTCCACGCCCACGAGGACTCTCCAGTCCCGGACACGGCGTGCGACGGCGGCACTCGCAAACGACAGGTCTATAATTGACCCGCCGTTGTGCCGCACGCACGTGTCCACCGACCCCCTGTTCAGGACGACCAGGCCGACAGAGATCGCCCATTCCTCCAGGACCCGACCACGACCGCTCGTCGCCGGCGAACCCCAAGCCACGGACTTGGCGTTAAAGTCGCCGGCGACGACCGCCGGGTGAGGTTGGCCTTGTTCCACCAAGGCCCCCAGCCGAACGAGGAAAGACTCAAATTCGGCGAGGGGTCTGTTGGGAGAAAAGTACACTCCTACTATCCAAATGTCTCCCAACAGAACCGCCACGCATCCCCTGTCCTTCGCTACTTTTTCGAAGGGTGGGGAGCCAGCGGCGCCCCGGCTGATGATGGCCACCAAGCCGTCAAGGTCCCCCGCCCAGTTATCCCGGGGGGGGACAAAATACGGCTCAGCGACCACGGCCACTTGCACCGACCACTGCGCCAGGCTTTGGGACAACAGGTCCTGGGCACTGGCACAGTGGTTGATGTTCGCCTGGAGGAAATTTAGATCCATTATTGGGCGATCTCTACAACGTCCATCGCGGCCTCTTGCGGTGGGCTCGCTGACTGCGGCTGGGTCGAGGCCCCAGCGGCAGCAGCACTTCGTACCCCGTCGCGACGCCTGTCGCGACGGGAGGGGGCGGGACACGCCTTCCCGCCCACCGGGTGTTTGGCGGGCCTCCCTGCGGCCGCGCAGACTGCGCAGTTCGGCGCGGCCTCGCATCCTCGGGCTTTGTGGCCCGGTTTGCCGCAGCGATAACATAGATCGCTGCGGTCCGGTCCTCCGGTGCAGGTGCTCTGCGTGTGACCGTGCTCAAGGCAACGGAAACAGCGCATCGGGCGCGCCCCGAGCACGGTCACCCGGGCCACTGTCCACCCCACCATCAGGCGGCCCGCCTTTATTTTTTGGGCCACTTTTGTCGGCACCTTGGCCCAAACTGCGCCCAGGCCGGAGCGGTCAGGCCGGATCTGTCCGACCTTGACGGCGTCGACTGCGCACTCGCCAGCAACGCTGAGTGCCGCTGCGACCGTCTCGGAAGTGGCTGCCGGATCCAACTCCGACAGCCGCAGCTCCGTGCACTTGGTGGGCCGGGAGATTTTGACATCCTCCGACTCACCAAAGCATTCCCTCAGCCTTGCGGCGAGGGAGTCCGCCTTCCGCTCCGACTCAGCCCCGGGCACCTCATATAACATGGCACCCGTGGCTGCCACCTTGGGCCTCAGCCTGTCAATACCGAGGCCGGCGAGGTCGACGCGGTGCTGAGCGTCCGTCAGCACCTTGGCGTACGTTAGGCCCTTGGCCACCGCCGCCGGCGTCAGCGACAGCACTATGGCCGCCGAGCGTGGCTGACGCAGCTTGGGCTCCTTGCGCCTTTGCCTCCTCTGCTGCGGCTTCGCCGCAGGCGCCGCAGCGGGGCTGGGCTTCCCCCGCTTCTTCTTCCCTACTACCACCGTCCATTCAGCGTCCATGGACGCTGGGGCCGGCGGCAGTGGGCGGGGCTCCCTAGGAGCGGACTTCGCGACGGGGGGAGCAGGAGGACCACCTTTCCCCCTCCCCTTCTGGGGCACCCCAGACGGTCCAGCGACCGCCACGGCAGCAGAGGTGGAGGGCCCGGCCACGATGGCAGGAGCCTTGAAAGGAGCAGGCTGCACTGCTCCTTTCCCCTTCCCCCTCCCCTTCCCCTTAGAGGAAGGCTGGGGAGCTCCCCCAACGAAACCACCCTGGACGGGGAGTGGTATGTCCCCGGGGGTGGACCTTCTTTCGTGGGCCAGTGGAGGCCTCTGGGCCGGCCCTGCGAGCACCGACTCCATCCTCGCCTGCCACTTGGCCTCCACTGCTGCCAGCTCCTCCAGACGGCGAAGGAGAGAAGCGTTTTCACGCTTCAGCTCCTTCACCGCCTCCTCCAATTTGGCGCACTTATCTCGCCACTTTTTGGCCTCGCCTTTAGGGCGAGCGCTCGGTGCCGGTTCCGCCGCCGCTGCGACAGCCACCTCCTCGGCGGGCACCTTTGGGTTGGCGGAGCGAAGGACCATGCCTTCCCCGCTCTCCACCCTTCTCGCCCTTTGGCGGGCCTCTCTGCGCTTTACGATGTCGCGCACCCTCTCCCTTGACTTTGGTTCGACGAATCCGTCGACCGAAGCTGGGCCTCCCCTGCCACGTCCAGCAGTCGTCTGCGACTTCGGAGTTGGCTCCTCCGTGTCGCTTGCCAGGGACGACCTGCTGCCCTTGTCCAACTCGGAACGTTTCCTCCAGAGCCTGTGGCTCCGAACGGAGGAAACGCTCCCACTCGACTCCGAGTCGACGCCTGTGGACATCTTGTCCGCGCCGACTCTTCGTCCGCCATCAACGGGCTTTCGCCCACCAATCTCCGCCTCTCCAGCCGAAACTGGAGTAGGCAACCTCGTCAACATAATTTTGGGTGTTAGATTATCCATATTTGATCCCACGAGTATGGGGGAAATAAGAGTCCACCCAGGCAGTGCCCCCTGTACCTGGGTAAGCCTAGCGTAACCCGCCAAGAGGGTCGGCCGGTACTCTGGCGGGGGTCGCACTAGTGACCGAACTACCCATCGGCCATGCATCCCCTCGCGGTGCGCCGCCGCTTGGGATTCGGGGTAACTTTTTATAGAGGTATTCTCCCTCGTGGTCCGGGCGATTAAGCCAAGACCCTCGGTCCAGCAGGAGCGCGAGACATGTCCACGGACCTCCATACTAGATTACGATCTGCAACGGTGACAGCGGAGAGGAAGGTTCCCCCCCGCTGCCTGCTCGGGGCGGTGTTAGCGCACACCGAGCCCGTCGACACCCCCGGATGAACCAGGAGCCGCCCGAATAAACGGGCCCATCATCTAGAAATGCGGCAGCCACCGCAAAAAGCGGCGACGACCGCCAAGACCACTGTTGTCAGGATATTGGCCGTTGCGCCGATCAACTCGACCGACGCTCCGTTGCCCAGGGTGCACCACGTGGAGGTTTCCTGACTTTGCACCCCTAACATAGCTGGTGAAATTTTGGTGTGATACATCTCTATTTGCTCCTGAAAAGGAAAAAAAGTTGTCATCTATGTATGTATTTGATTTCGTGAAGATGAACGAGTATCCACTTTCAAAAAGTATCCACGCTCAAAAAGTTGAATTAATATCAAAGAAAAACAAATGAAAATAAAAAATACTGTATAAATAAAATAAATAAATAATTATAATTACATAAGTTGATAAAAAATGCTATGCAATAGCTTTACCGCGGCAGTTTCCGAGTGCCACACGTCTTTTTTTTCTATACTTGCCCTGTGGAACCAGCCAGTAACAATAAAGAACTGGCCGTAAAAGTGACATTCGAAATTTAAATAAAATATCACAGCTGTGCCGGTCGGAGTGGGGAGTGTTAGGTTATTTTCGTTACGGAATTTCTGTATTCGGTCTCCACGCTCAAGACCCGCGATAGAAGCTATGCAATAGCTTAAAAATACAATAATTCTGATAGTCTCTGTCATCTACAATTGTTTAAAAACTTATAATTATTTAGACTGTCCTAGTTATATAGACTTCAATTATCAAATTCTCACAAGAAACATCTTGTTTCCCATGACACGATTTCTGATTGTGAAGCGAAGAAACAAATTACTTTTACAAGAATGTTTTCATCGTGTCCATTACAAATGTATGTGAACATTTATGATTTGTCTTGTTTACATGCATATTACAATTGCAAAGTTAATGTTGGGTTTTCTGTGCCTCTCTAAGTGCTTACGCATTGTGAGGCGCTTGAAGAAATACTAGTAATTTGTTAACGTTGCGACAATTCAGCTATAATCGATAAAACGGCTAAATAATAAAGCAATATTATATCTGATATATTATAGACATCGAGGGTCTATTAAATCGCAATTTATATTTCTAATATTATTTAAATATGAAATTACAGCAATTATGATGATGAGCACATAATATGCAATATTATTTTCAAGATCGTTATTTTTCTGTTTCGACATCTAACATCTATTGACCTAGGTGTAATGAACAAAATTTAATGTAGGTACACATAAGTTTGTTAATTGTATACAGTATGACTTATACGTAGCTTTACCAATGCAATGTCAAATAAAAAAAAAAAGACGTGTGGCACTCGGAGACTGCCGCGGTAAAGCTATTGCATAGCATTGTTTATCAACTTATGTAATTATAATTATTTTTTTATTTTATTTTTTTTCTATTATCCAAATTTCACTCGTGCCCTAATGCCGAAACTCTAAGCATGCAATTCTAATATTTATAACATCTTTGAACAGATATAAAATAAAAACTTTTTAAAAATTCAAACTTAGAATCACGTCATCCCTCCACGGGGACATTCTCATCAACTGCGCGCGTTTGACATTTGGATACGTTTCACTGACTGGAACAATTTTTAAATACACAGTAATTTCGAGCTTTTATTGTTTAACATTCAGCTCATATCCTCTTATATATTGTATTCTTACAAGACTGCGATATTAAATTTACTTATGGAATTTTACACTCTACATGGTTGTGATAGAGTTGAAAATAAAATATCACCGCTGTGCCGGTCGGAGTGAGGGGTGTTAGGTTATTTTTTCTCTTCTTCTTGTGTCTCCACGCTCAAGGCCCGCGATAGAAGCTATGCAATAGCTTAAAAAACAGTGTAAATGAGAATCGTGACACAATAAGTTTTAACACAATATAAAAGATTAATAACAAATACCAAATCTTTATTGTAAACCATTTTACTGACTTCTTGTTAAGCGCACACCATTAAGATCAAAGAGCAACGATAGTATCTCATATTTTTACCAGAAGAGACAAAATAAGTGGCCCATTCCTTATTCTTAATGGGGGTAGTCAGTGAAGTGTAAAATTAGACGTGAACATTATAAAAGATTTGCTCGAACAAATTTCGTGAAAGAAATTTTGTAATTACATTAACCAAGTTAAGCACTAATTTAAAATGGGACAGCTTTTAATTTCTGTTCAACCCTAAAGGCTGAGAGAAACAAAATACTGTCTTTGATATTTATCGAGTTTTAGTTTATTTTCTAGTAATTCTTTATAACCTCCTTGATAATTTCGATGTGAAGGGAAGCGTGGTTACATTTTATAAGTTTCTGTTCATAAAATCATGCACTACATCAAAATAGCTGATCCTTGATTTCAATTAGATTCATATGAACGTTATTTGATTTAAACTATCACGCCATCTTAGTTTCGATCTGCCTCGTAACCTTTACCCAAGTGTTGTGTTATTGACATTATGAAACAGAATATTATAAATAATAATAATTGTATTAATGGTTGTAGCATCATTATTCTATAGATTATAAACGGATCTAATTCTCAATTAACTAACGTCATGACCTTAATTTAGTTACTCATTATGACTCATTAGATGCATTTTAGATTGTTTATTGATATGTTATAAATGAGTTTTGTTGTGACCACATTTCCGACTCTGTGATACGTCATTAACTTTATCTCTTGCTCTTCACGAGAATCATATTAGTAAAGTTCATTGTATTAGTAAAGAATTGGCCCGCGGCTCCGCCCGCGTTTATAACTTTTTCCGCGATAAAAGTACATATAAACCTACCTCTTGAATCACTCTATCTATTAAAAAAACACATCAAAATCCGTTGCGTAGTTTTAAAGATCTAAGCATACATAGGGACATAGGGACAGACAGCGGGAAGCGACTTTGTTTTATACTATGTAGTGATGGTATTCATACCCGTTTCGCATTCGCATACTATTAATTTCTTCATTATGCTTTGTTTTCTAAGCATTATTTCCTACGTCCAATTTTAGTTATAGGTTCAGAACATTTCACAACTCAATTAATATGTACCTGAGGCATTTTTAAGAGTCCCAGAATCCTATCAGTCGTTTCGTAATGTCTGGATATTAACTACTAGCTTTTGCCCACGGCTTCGCCCGCGTTAATAAGTTTTTCCGGGCTAAAAGTACATAAAAACCTTCCCGTTGAATCACTCTATGACTTATGACGTTGATACAACTCTTAACAAATAATGCATTAATTTCGACCAAATTTGATTACCATAAAAACGGTTCTAGTGAGTTAATCTTAAAAGATAGACATATACTGTCGCGGACATTTTTTTAGATAATTTCAAGAGGAATAATTCTTTCATACATATATTTTTGATATCTTGAACCGTTTTCGCAGCGCACGCAATGGAAGCCCTCAAGGATGAATAATTTTCCCCGCTTTTTTCACATTTTCCATTATTTCTTCGCTCCTAATAGTTGCATCGTGATGTTATATAGCCTAAAGCCTTCCTCGATAAATGGTCTATTCAACACAAAAAGAATTTTTCAATTCGAACCAGTGGTTCCTGAGATTAGCGCGTTCAAAAAAACAAACAAACAAACAAACAAACAAACAAACTCTTCAGCTTTATAATATTAGTATAGATATATTAGGATGTTTTTAAGCTAATTGCAATATTGAGACAGAAAAACAAAAAAATCAGCGACGGATGTTTTAGATTTTGTGGTCTAAATCACATCAAATCTTGTGCTAAAAAATACAATGTCCGGTATGTGTAATGGATGAACAAAACAATTGCCCCACGCCCATATCCTGTGCGCAAAATTACGATATAAAGCCAAAATTCACAGTATAATGGTGCTAACACGTACGTCGTACTCAGATCCATATTCTCATACCTTTAGCCCAACAGATATTCTTACAGTTATCTCCTTGTATTACAATTTTATAATATTTCTACTTAAATGCCGAATAATAATAAAAAAAATATTATAACGGGAGAAATTGCAGTATAATTCAGTTTAAATGGCTTATTTGAGGAATTAATCAATTCGTATCTTTTTTCTTTACGTGAGTTTCTATACTCTGTATGGCTTTTGTTTGTTTGGCGTTACTTTTAGTTAATGTCATACGATATTTCAAAACTGTCGTCACATTGGTGCTAATGATTTTCCGTATTCTCATCAAGGTTACGATAATTTATGTTTTATATAAGATAATCACCTGCTAACGTCATAACAAATCCTTTTGGTGGCTTTTGAATAATTATTACCTAAATGATTTTTAATGTTACATTGACAGGCACTGAAAGTGCTAATTGCCTGAAACTTTACAATACAAAAAAAACTTGTTTTTTTTTCTACTAAATGACGAATAAATGAATAGAACACGAACGCATGACAAGTAGCATAATTATCTCTTACTCTAGTGGCAAGCAAGATTGAAACTACTATAATAACACTATGCCTGTCATCCTGTATCAGTAAATGATAATTTGAAAAACTTATGATCAACAAAAAACACATATGACGCGTTGCGCGTGAGAAAGTTATGCTCGCGGTTTGTGTAAAATAAAGTGGGAAAAAGTATTAACCACACTACAATGGCTTAAAATTACATAGAACTATTTGAAATATGTGAAAATAAATTATAAAATTAGGTACTTATAAAGTAAATTTCATCTAATGCATTAAGTAGGAGTTCGTAAAATTTAAAACATCAAAATATGTACAGATTAAAATGGATTTTACATTAATCATCGTCAGAAATAAATCCGTGAAGAAGTTACAATTACGTTATACACGATAACTGATAATATCCTTATTTGTTCACGTATGCATTTTATACATATCATTTTGATTTATTCGATATTTTAAATCAATTTACAAACAATTTATATTTACTTTCTATAATATACTAACGTACGTGATCGCAATCTCCACGGAGGGGAGAATACAAAGCAAACTGCGCGGCCGACGCACTCACCGTAACACAAAATACAAAAGTGCGGTCCACAAGATCGTCGACCCTGTGCCACATGATAAATTATACCACTAAGGTTTCGTCGATAAATTTAATCAATAAACCTCCTTTTAATGACGAGTTGTAATTAACTGTTGTAAAACGAGATACGCTCATCAAAGATCTTTGTAATCGGACGTAGGTTTGCAAAAAGGGTCTAAGCTACATTTTTTTTGCATTAAGTATTTGGTATTTTAAAACTTTTTTCACTTGTCAGTTGCTATGAAATGGGTAGGGTTTAAAAAAGTAACAACGGAGCTACCTTGGACACATGTCTGTATGAAAACAATTGTCTATTAAATGTTTTTTTTCATCAATTACTCAATTTTAAATTGGTGGTTAGTAGACTAGTTCCTTTTTGCAAAACTACATCCAATTTCGGCGGCCTGTTTAATTGCATCTTCACATTTCGCTTGAAGCGTCCAATATTGTTGGAAGCAAATTTGAGGCCAGACTGTTCCAAAACTTTATGGTGCTACAGTTACAAACTACTTTTTGGCACCTTTCCACAAACTAAGCTATACTTCAAAGGGTTCTTGGTAGTATACGATATACTCCCTTTTACAATAAACGATTCCAATCGCTTTTTTTTACTCATCGCAACAATGGACCACCAAATCATATAAGACCTATATTATATATCTACTGCCCACTGCTAAGCACAGGCCTCCTCTACTACTGAGAGGGTTTAGGCATTAGTCCACCACGCTGGCCTAGTGCGGGTGGGCAGACTTCGCATACCTTTGTATTTTTAATTCTTATGTATGCAGGTTTCCCACGATGTTTTCCTTCACCGTTAATGCGAACGATAATTGATAAACAATACACAGCTAACTTCGAAAAACCAGAGGTGTGTGCCTTGGGTTTTGAGCCTACGGACATCCGTCTCTTCGAACCGTTCTATTCTCAAATAGACTATCGTCCACCCAACAATGGATTAATCAGAGCAAAATATTTTTAACATGCTTACAAATGACTTATTTTGATTAGTTTTTTTCGTGGGCACATCGAAAATTGGGATCGTTTATTAAAAACAGCAGATTGTTGACCATATTCAGTATCCTAGGTCCTTTCATTGGAAATGCAATTTAGGTTATAGCGTTGGACTCGCCAATCCCGTCACTGGACAGAAATAAACTCAGTGAGCTATAAACACTGCAACATGCCGGAAATTTAGATCAATAAATTATATTCGACATTTGAACCCAATTAAAAATGTATAATCAGTCTATTCAAGACATACATAAGTATTTCATTAGTGACATAAATTAAAATAACAAGCATCACGCCTTTGTCGATTTCAGAGTTAGGCAGAAACAAAACACATGTCGCCAACTCTTTTAGGTGCCATGGCATAGAAGCCAAGCTAATAAAAAAAAATCCATATAATTTCTTTAAAAATCTTCCATAATATATGCATTAAATAATGCAGTTCTTTATCTATAAATTGCATTCATTATAATGTAATTTGAATATTTTTGACAGCTTAAAAGGTTTACAAATCATTCTGTCAGGAAAACTATTTGTTGATGTTACTTCTAAATTGAAAAATAACTGACACTAGATAACATAGGCTAGGGCTGTAGTGTCCTCACCGGTGAGGATCGCGACGCGTTCCTCCTATTATTATTACTATTATTATTATTATTTTTTTGTTAATAAAATTACCTCTTGTTTTATATTGCTTTTCTTGCCAGCCCGAGCTGGCTTCTTACTTTTTATTTTTCATCATTTATTTTACTCCTAATAAAAATGTCTGTAGTTATATAAGTGTCTAATAATAACTAATTAAATGTGTCTCGACTTATCATAAGTGCAACTATGTTCGCCTACGTGATGAATAAAGTATTTTATTTTATTTAACAAATGATCTAATCCTACCTACTATATTTAATATTATAAGTACTATTTTATAAGTACTTCAGTTAGTGTGAGTAACGTAATTTTTTTATCATGGCTTCGTTACAACATTCTCATCTCATTAGAGCTACGTAGCTGTTGAGGACAAATCAATAAAAAAATATGGTATTTTTTTAATTACAAAAATATGAAGTAACTTGGCCAGATTTGAATTTATGCTCAGTAAGGTGTTTAGTCTCATTCCTATATCACACAACGAATACACCTGCCGATACCCTCGGTGCTAGAGGCGAAAGATGCCTCCTAAAATATTTACTTCAACATACTGACGTCATATCAGGTCCTTTTCCATCTAGGTTGTACTACAATTAATTTCACAGTACTTTTAGACACTCGTCAAAACAATCATGACATTTCATGCGTCAAATTGCATAAAATAAACTATTATAAAGTGATTTCAGCTGGTGGTCTGTCTGTTCACACCGTTCAAGTACAGCGATCTAATAAATTGTTTAGTGTTATTCAGATAATGATCCTAAATAATTAGTACCTCACCTTCAATTCACATCAGGAAATGACAATTGCTCCATAATGAGATTAGTATTTACATATTATGCACATTAGCTTAATGAATGTGATTTAAAAGGGTAATTTTTTATAGATATGTACTTAAATTCTAGTAGTAATTTATACAGATTCAACACCATATATGTGACTGAAGCTTTAAATACAGTAAGTAGTCTACATCGGCAGAATCATCGATTATGCAGGGACGCATTAATAAAAAACAAATAATTAGATAATAATGTATTATGTACTATTTGGTGTTATTTTTTAAAGTAAATTGATGAAAAACGAACTTAATTTTTTTATAACCATATTTTTATATGATCAATGTGACCTATATGTCCTACAACATAGATTAATTGATCGTACTGTCTTATAAAAAAGACCTTGAAACTCATGTAGTCAGGTGCATCATATGTAGCTGAACAATTTTAAAATTATAAACCGTCTAGTCTTTAAGCTTTTGTGCCCTTACCGACATTTTTTTTAGTAAAATAAACTTCAAATGGTTTATTTTATTTTAGACTAGCTATTTGCCCGCGGCTCCGCCCGCGTTAAAAAGTTTTTCCGGGATAAAAAGTAGCCTATGTGTTAATCCAGGACATGATCTACCCGTGTGCCAAATTTCATCGAAATGCGTTCAGTAGTTTTTGCGTGAAAGAGGAACAAACATCCATACATCCATCATCGCCATCATCCAAACTTTCGCCTTTATAATATTATATAGTAGGATAAATAAAATAAAATTTCGTTTGAAGTTAATATGTAACAGCATTTTGAAGTTTGGAAATTGCTTAGCTAGTTCGAATAATCTATGTCTACTTTGTTACAATAAAAATATATGCGCACGAGACCAGCCATTTTAGTGAGATTATTTTAAAAGGACTTTGTTTTTTTTTTATTTGAAATTGGAACCAAAATACATTTTACCCAAAACAATCTCAACAGTCTAGTTAAATTAGACATACAAGCAATTTCTAGAAAAAAAGTGTTTTTATGGATTATAATTGCACACGTAGGGTCGAAGCGGTCTTTTCACATTTTATTTTTCGGCTTATATATTTTCCTAATAGTTTGAATGTTAGATACGCACGTGGTTTTGGTAAGTACGAAGGTTCAAATAGGGTTTGTGAATAATTTATTTATCAAGGACTGTGCCAGCTATCACACTAAAGACCACATAGTTCTAGCGTCAGATTTATGTATGTTAAGTGCATTACAACATATTTATGTTAAGGTTTACCTTCGGTATAATTACTCGAATATACGTAAAGGTATATTTTATTGTCAGATACAAAATCCTCAGAGATTCCTCTCAAATCAAAAGGTTGCGAACGTGTTCAAAACATTAAGTGTTAAGTGTAGATAATACAACACGAACTATCTGAGAAATGCTATTTTAGTACGTTGTTTACTTTGTGTAACACTAGTCACTTGAATAAAACGTTTAAGTTGCGTTATCCTATGAACTTGATTTTTAAAATGCTAAAATATATTATTAATATATATGTTATTGGTATTTTTTTTATCCAAACAACGATAGTTTTAACAAATATAATATGCAATATTTTGTCATAGTATGATGACTTAAATATCAATATAATTAATAACAACAAAAAAAAACATGCGTTTGGCTTGTGAAAACAATATATAACGCACATTTAGGATGAAAACGACACAATTCAATAAGATAGAAATTTGAGTTATCGTCATAAAATTACTTAAAACGTAGTTCATTATACAATAATAGTTCAAACACAGCCATATTCAAGCAGGAAAAGGACTAAACTGTTATATCGGTCCATTTTTTATTATATTTTTACAAATAAGGGATTACTTTTTAGTCATTTAAAAATGACAACTTAATTATCTCTTTTTTTAATTGTGTCGTTTTCCTTCTAAAGGTGTGATAACTACTGTATTGTTTTTGATGAATATAATTATAACTTTATGTTGTACACCATACGTATTTTGAATGCGTGTATCATAAACGATAAATTTTTCATTCCAAACACAAATAATACAATTTCACAATTCCCACGCAATATTTGCACACTTCACACAATTTTTGTATTCCACTATTCCTCACCTTAAACACTTTCACGTTTGTTCAGGTATTGGAAATGTTCATTGTTAGACGGCAGGGTCGTTGGCTGACGAATTAGTGACTGGCGGCGGGCAGACGGAGTTGTTTATACGATGCCTCTGCGATGGGTACCACCACCGCACTGCAACACTGGCTTCGGAAACCGTTAGTACCACCACCGCTCTACGATTTACTGGTTTTTCTAGTACGTGAACATGATTATTTTATTCCAATTATAATTGCTAGGGTTGCTGTTTTGCTATTGCGTCAATGTCGTGTCCTTCAGAACGAGAAACAGCAATTTCGTTTCCCGTACTAGGACAGTTTGTGTGATCTGCAAAGATTTGTGTCGAGTCGGGATTTGTAAGACCGACAATAACAATATTGTTGATTAATAGTGGTATGGGACTTTGATGTGTGAGGTGGTTTAAGTGTATTTCTTTTATTTACTTCAAGAGTTAAATTTAGGTAGATTACATCGCTTATATTATTTAAAAAAATATAATACATTGTATTTTTTACGTAAATGTAAAAATAATTGCGTAAAACGCCTGTTAAACATATTAATATCAAATGTAATCTCCGAGACGTTAGCCGTTAGTTAAAGTCTAAGATCTTAATTACACTTCGATATTTGTAAACACAAGAGTTGTACGATTTTTAAATTCACCTTTCACAAAACGAAAGCAGGTTTTACTTTCTTGTCAAATGAGTCACATTAACGGTTTTTTGGCGAAGAAAAAGTAAAATTAGCCTGGAGTCCTCATTTTGTTAATTTACTATTAACATAAAGACATGCGTAAAGACCTGATGAAATATGAGTATATCCCAGTATCCTGATTTCGTGGTAGTCGTAAATATTTAATGTTCACTCGAATTACTTCTAGCCAATTTCGGCCATGGCAGCCAATCTCAGCGGTGATGGGGGAAGGGGATATTGGTAGAGTCGCGGGGCGAGCAGCGGGGGGCTACTCAGTCCAATTTAAGTGACTCGGAGGGGGACGACAATGGGGTGGTCGGTCTCCCGTTGTCGTAGACGCCAAAGGCGTCCTTTAGAGTTCAGGGCATCTTTGCCCCCTTTTATAGAGAAGGGCCGCAACGGCATTGCGCAGGGACGGTCCCGTGCAGCTATCTTAGTGCAACAAGATACCCCGGGATCGTCTCGTATGCGCCGAAGAAGGCCACCGCGGGTTTTGGTTGGTATGCCGGTGTGGGGTGTACATAATGTTAGGGACTCGGTCCAATGCTCGCTCGGATGATGCTATACTCCCGAATGTCGACATTGGGCCGTAAGACTGTGTGAAACCAACATAAACGATCCACTTACCCCCCAGTGGTGGTAGCGATAACGCGTTTTTCCCAGCGAAAAAAAGAAAAAAAAGGGGGATTAAGGAAAAAGAAAAAATTGGTGTGCTCTCTCGCTCACTCGCTCTTCCTTCACTCTCATAGTCCGGTGAGACGGCAATCCGATATGACCCAAGAGAGATCAGGCGCAGGACCAACGGCTTTACGTGCTTTCCGAGGCACGGGGATATCACACCGCCAACTTCCTGATTCCGAGCTGTGACTGAGCAATTTTTAAAAAGACACAGTCAAAATGTTTTTTGGCTTAACCCGGGATTCGAACCCAGGACCTCAGCGCGCAAATCGTACTCGTAACGCGTACGCAATACAACTACGCCACCGAGGCAAGTTGACCCAAATATTTACATACATTGTGCCAGTTTTTTCACCATGTGTACCTAGTGCCTATTACCTGCTATATTACTTTCACAAGGTGGCAAAATAAATCATATAAAAAACATAATACCTTTATTTTTTTACGGCCGGTGTCATTAACTTACTAACATTGAACTGTAGTTTGATATCTACCTCGACAGCAAAAGTTACGCTGTTACTGCTGTTTCAATACCAATTCACATCTATTTCAGTTTTTACAAACACAGATAACCACCAAAATTAAGCATTTTAACTGTTTGTTATCTGTTACTAAGTTATTGATTCACTTATCGTACTTCAAAGATGAGATGGCTCGGTACTGAGTCAAAAGATCAGGAACCGTAGGTAGATGTGAATCGTGAATACTTTAGACATGACAATATCGTGATTTCATAGTGGGTTGTCTCATTTTATTAGAATAATTAATATTTGAATCATAGATCCATAAAACATTTGTGACGTAAGCTGTTCAGGGAATGAATGAATCCTTTTGATTAGGTAGATATCCATGTTACAGTCACGACTTCGTGTATCAATTAAACCACAGACAATACCTTAGTTAAACATTACACGGAAAAGATGTTAGCCTCCTCGGTGGCGTAGTTGTATTACGGTACGGCTGCAGTGCTGACATCTCGAGTTTGATTCCGGGGTCGGACAAAGTGATACTGGGTTTTTCTACTCAGTACCAGCCCGGTGTCTAGATATGTGTCAATGGCAATAGCCTCGCCGCTACCTGGAACCTAACATAGCTGGCGAGGTGTGGATGTGACACACCTCTGCCTACCCCAGAAAAGGGAAAAAGGCATGATGCTATGTATGTATGAACTAAGCAAAGAACGTACTTAATCACTATTAAGAACCACTGGTCTATTCACTCCAAATATTATTTGACTTAAAAAAGAAAGTGAGAAAATAGGGACGAGTAGGTATTAATTTTGGTCATGATGAAAAATAATAGTTTACATAAAAATAATAGTTGGACGTCTCTTCATTCAATTAAAGGCAATGCAGTGCATTGAAGGTGCTCGTGCGCTCGTTTTGAGCCTTTGTACTGCAATTTAGAGACAATCCCGCCCACTCTTATATCTTTACAGCCAGTTGAATGCGAAGTAACCAGAATTTTTTGATATAACATATCTACATATTTTTTTCTAATCAAAGTAATTTCCTTCAAGACTCGACATTGAGGTTTAATTTCAAATACCGCCATGAAATTGAATAAGGAATTGTTAAGTGAAGGCTACACGAGTTTTTTTACCTCTTCGAATAAACTCAAACGTAGAAAACCGACGAAAACGTCTTTTGTTACGGAAATCACTTTTTGGCACGATAACACGTCACCCAACAGAAGTGGCTAGTACCTACCCATTAAACGCACTATAAGATACAATGTTTCCTATATCTTGTAGATTTCCTAAACATAATGATATAAGAGATTTTTGTTATGTGCCGACACTGCTTTTTTCAAAATGCCCGTTCATATCATTAATTTGAATCGTTATAAATACCAAACTGGTATCTTCTTTCTTCTTCTTCTTCTTTCTATTGGACTTACTTTCTTATTTAACTTTTAGCGATTGTGTATTTTTGTTTATATAATACATTAATTGTCAGGTGAGATTTTTGTATGAATGTAGCCAGTGTAACTACTGGACATAATGAGACTTAACAACTTATGTGTCAGGATGACGAGCGCAGTGGAATACCACACAGTACTTTGTAACTCAAGGTGCTGGATGGTGTTTCTACTGTTTATGGGCGGTCGTATCGCTTACCATCAGGCGAACGGCATGCTCGTCTCATCATTCTGTGCCATAAACAAAAGAGATACAAATTGTTAATCTGCTACGTGTAAATATTAAACATAGTGAGTGATATTTTCGTGCTCAAATCGTAACTGGCCATTGGTCTTAACGAAGTACATTTAAAGTATAAAAACACGGTTTTGAATGCCATTCATCGTGTAAAAAGGACAATGTTGCTTATTAATATTATTATCGGTTGTATGAACGAATATCATCGTTATATGACGATTGTTTTTCTTTTAGTCTTTTGCGTCTATTTTTAACAGCCATGTTTCGGCTTCAAGTATTAGGCCCTCAGCAGCTTCTCATAGATTATCACTTAGTACCTAGTTAAAACAAATTAACAGTATCGTTTTCAAACTCGTAAGTTCAATTCAATCAGATACAAACGTACGTACAAATAGATTGTTATTAGAATAGTATACACGCTGATCCGCTAGATCGCATTGAGAGGGTGCACCGAGTCAATACGGCAGGTCGATACACTTTTTTTTTTTTTTTTTTGTTGACGCGGAGAAAGTGACTTATTACTACCGCCCAGTGTTCAAGGGGAACGACTGAGCGGTTATGTTGGGTTCACCGTGCCTTACGACGCGACGTTGAGCCGCCCGGAGAGATGGAAAACGTCGGGCGACCGCCGGGCCGAGTCCCTAACCTATGTACACCGCACGGCATACCAACTAAAACTCCGCGGTGGCCATCTTCGGAGGTCGATACACTTGCCCTCGGTCACCTATCCCATAGAAGCGAGCCGTTCGTTAAACAAGTATGGCTTGATTCATACTATAGAATGAAGAGTAAGGGATTATAAAGCTGTAGATCATGAACTATGGGGTCGTTTGTTTCGTCTTTTTTATAGTCTAGTTATCTTAAGTGTTCATATACTAGCTGTTGCCCGCGGATCAGCTAGCGTCAAAAAGTTTTTCCGGGATAAAAGTCCCGCTTTATATTTTCCCGGGATAAAACGTAGCCTAAGTTACTCCTTATTACATCAGCTACCTGCCAATAAAGGTCACGTCAAAATCGGTTCAGCCATTTCAGAGATTAGCCGGAACAAACTGACAGACAGAAGACACTCCAATTTTTTGTTTCTTGTTTATTATGTATAGATTTATCGGTGAAAAAAAATTGCATCCCTTTATAAGCATATTGTGCGCACAGAGGCGTGTGTGAGGTATAATTAAAGTTCGTATAGAGAAGGAGTGCAGAAAAATAAAAATATGTATATCATACTAATATTATAAACGCGAAAGTTTGTGAGTATGTATGGATGTATGGATGTCTGGATGTATGGATGTTTGTTACTCTTTCACGCATAAACTACTGAACGGATTTCGATGAAATTTGGCACACGGGTAGATCATGTCCTGGATTAACACATAGGCAACATTTTATCCCGGGAATATAAAAAGCGGGATTTTTATACCGGATAAACTTTTTAACGCTGGCGGAGCCGCGAGCAAAAGCTAGTATGTAATATGTATTACAAACATATACGCATATTAAGGACATGTCCAAAAACGGGCTTAAAATTTTAACCAAGATACTTTTGTATATATTTGGATAGTACTCCCATAAACTAGCCCTTAGCAATAAATCGTATAATTTTAAAGTCCTACAATTTAAGATTTATGTAATTTTATTTTGCTTAAATACTATACTAAAATTATAGTTTAAAATTAAAAATCTAAAGAGGTACGATATATAAACGTGTGTATTTTGTGCGTGTGCTTAGTATTTAATATAACTAGTGGTCGAAATTCGTTCATCAAAGGAGCTGTCCACTTTTTGAATGGGCGCTGGACCTCAAAAACTAACCAGGCTCAAACTGTATTGATATTAAAATGCCAAAAATCTTGGGTCCATAAAAAATATTTTTGACCCCTTTATTTATGACTATCTTTTCAATAAGGTTCATATTATCTGAGTAATGAGATACCTACAAGCTATTTGATCATACTAAAGGTGAAATGTCAGCTTCTCAACTACTTACTCATCCTCCGACTATGAATCCTTTGTGTGGGCTTTGAAATACAAAGATGACTTAAAATTTAATTTTTGCATGACATTTTATCATGTATTTGGGGTGTGAGTGGGACAAATTGGCGTTTATTAAGGCTTTCTCAACTCACCACACAACAAATGAAGAAGCAGTAGCATTTCTCCTATCCATATTGAGCAAGGAATACGGTTGAAATTTTAGGGAGACTAGGGAATTCAAAGAGAGAATTTAATCGTAGTTATCATGAGAACCTCGATGGTGTTGGTGTGATAGCTTAGTAATTATAATTATGTACACAGAACATCGATTAATTACCATTAATATCGATATTTTGCATCGTGAATTGGAGAAAATACAAACACACGAATTGAGAACCTCTTTTTTGGAAAATCGGTTAAAAGGTAAAGTAGATAGGTATACTTTTAGAGCTAGATCAAACCGGTCTTCTTTTAATCTATACTAATATTATAAAGCTGAAGAGTTTGTTTGTTTGTTTGTTTGTTTGTTTGTTTGTTTGTTTGAACGCGCTAATCTCAGGAACTACTGGTTCGAATTGAAAAATTCTTTTTGTGTTGAATAGACCATTTATCGAGGAAGGCTTCAGGCTATATAACATCACGATGCAACTATTAGGAGCGAAGAAATAATGGAAAATGTGAAAAAAAAAACGGGGAAAATTATTCATCCCTGAGGGCTTCCATTGCGTGCGCTGCGAAAACGGTCCAAGATACCAAAAATATATGTATCAAAGAATTATTCCTCTTGAAATGCTCTAAAAAAATGTCCGTGACAGTATATGTCTATCTTTTAAGATTAACTCTCTAGAACCGTTTTACGGTAATCAAATTTGGTCGAAATTAATGCATTATTTGTTAAGAGTTGTATCAACGTCATAATATTAATCTTTATCGAAATAAATGTGTTGGATAGAGTGATTCAACGGCAAGGTTTTTATGTATGTACTTTTAGCCCGGAAAAACTTATTAACGCGGGCGAAGCCGTGGGCAGAAGCTAGTATCATTATAAAGAAGGTAATGAAAGTTATGACCATTAAAAAGGATGACCCTCCGGGATAACAATTAGTGATCAAGGCAAAAAGGCATAAAAAAGGAGCATGAGTGGACTACTACGTGTTAAGTACGTCATATTTATTAAACATAAAGTACGTATTTTGTCACAAGTTCCAAAACGTGCCTACGCGTCGCCTATGAATAATATAAGGTTATCTATAAGGCAACGTTGTAAGTAGGTGTTAATACGCGTTATCTTCATTGTTTTGGGATTGCAAATGAATCATCATCCGCCGATGTTTTGTGAACCTGTCGTATGGCGCCTGTATGGAAGGGCTTAGCAAATAATTATGTGACCTATATTGACGACTAAGACTTGGATTGCTATTTATAAGGAGAGCAGATTTCACTGAATTTAATGAGCAAGTACAGTTTTATGATCGTTCAGAACTGATTACAAGTTTTCTGAACAATGAATTCGCGTAATGACTCATTCATAAGTCTATATCAGACATAATTCTCATAATTATAGCGGATAATATGGCCTCTCAGAGAAAATTGACTTGTGCATTAATGCAAAACAACTCTTGATTACTTAAGTTGTTATTTGACTACATTTGCTAGTTTAACCTTGTGTGTTCGTGCGAATTTTATACGCGTCTGATAAATCATAAGAGGGTAATAACTAATAACAATTAAAGGGAGTTTATTGGAATACTCGATAGCACTAAAATTTAAAAAAAATATCACAAAATGCTGTTTTTCGAAATATTTCGGTGGAAAACGTGTCACATGTACGAGTGCGGATGTATTGTACCAATTTTATGCCGATGTACGTAGTATTCAGTAAAACATGCCGGCATAATTCATTTCTAGTTTACAACTTTTATATTTGGACTGCTCTATATACTGAGTTAGTATTTCCTCTCTACCTAAAGACAAATATTAGTCACTAAAAGTTTGCGTGCAAACAAAACACATTCTTATGCCTCTACATATTTACGAAGTTTATGTTGACATGCGTAAAGTTATTGCAAAATCTATGAATATGGATAGAAGCGTGAAACACGACATTCAAATGTACCGGGAATATAATAGTAGATTCAATGTCATTTGACAATGGAATGTCAAGTACCAAAATACTGTTGAGCAAACGTAATAATGTTTGTGGTCAAAACTGCCGCTATATGAGCGTGACATCGTTTTCTTCTGAATAAACACTGTTCACTTTGTAAACGTATCCTTACGTGTATAGAAATAGAGTAGCATATACATTTTCTGGTGTTTTCCAAACCTAAAGTAATCTTAAGCATCATAAAACTCTAACCTTGAAATCGCCATGTTTATTATATTACAGAATGACTAGAAGAAGCTAATATGCTGTTGTGTCTCGAATGACCAGTTAGATTGTCATAGATACAGCAATAACTCCCTCTTTTAAAGGTCGACAGAGCACCCATAACCGCTGGCAACAGGTGTTCTTAGTCGGAGAGAACACGCCATTAAGCGGCCCATTCGCTTCCCTTCCTTCACTTATTACCTATATAAGTTATCATTATCTTCCAATTTTTCAAGTATTTCTCGTCTCAACAACTATTTTATTAAACTGACTGCCTCGGTGGCGCAGTTGTATTGCGTACGCATTACGAGTACAAATTGCGCGCTGAGGTCCTGGGTTCGATTCCCGGGTCGAGCCAAAAACTGTGACTGGGATTTTCCATCTTAAAATTTACTCAGTCGCAGCTCGGAGTCAGGAAGTTGGCAGTGTGATACCCCCGTGCCTCGGAAAGCACGTAAAGCCGTTGGTCCTGCGCCTGATCTCTCTCCGGTCATGTCGGATTGCCGTCTCACCGGACTATGAGAGTGAAGGTGAAAAAGTTTTTCTGGGTGAAAAAGTTTTTCCGGGATAAAAATCCCACTTTACATTTTCCGGTGCGTAAAAGCCTTTGTTATTTCCAAGGTCTCTAACTACCTCCATACCAAATTCCATCGCAATCCGCTCAGCAGTTGCAACAAACAAACACAAAAACAGTCAGAAAATAATTTAAAAAATCGCTTTTTTTTCATTACTCTTCATTAGACACCCCCTTTTTTATCACATTTTATTCAATGTACAGACACACCGGGATCTACTGCTTTATTATAGTAGTTATAGACAGATGAATGCCATTTTTTACGTGTGTCGGTATTATCAGATTATTGGCACATTAAGCTCGTTCGCAATCTGGATTTTCGATTACTTTTTATACGATTACTGGAAATGTGGTTGAATTTCGAAGAGGTTCTATTACCACGGTAACATGTGTGTAGAAAATATAAAGGAGCCTACATTTAGAGCCTACGAAGTTAATATTGTGCGGGATAAGCCATTTTCGTATTAGCTTCTTTTTAGAAATTTACGCGCCATTTTGCTATGCGTTTGGAAGATTTGACTTGATGTGCTCAAAATAGAAAAATAAAGCTGTGATTCCGCAGGACGCGGCAGACGGCAGACGGCGGCGGTGTGTGCCTTGGGTTTTGAACCTGCTGACATTGTCTCGGCAGACCGTTCCATACCTAATTAGGCTATCGTCCATTTATTACTTGTAGCAGCCAGCATATCATTTACTACGCGCGTTGCTTCAAAGATTATGAAATCCTATATAATGTGATACTTCCTTTACTTAACAGTTACATGTCATGGGTAATTAGAAAACCTTTATTAATAACTACATTAATTACAATGTAAAATCCACAAACAAGCGGCTATATTTAGAGTAACAGAAAACCCAAAGCCGATAAGTGTTATTTAAGACCCGTCTGGTTAGTTTCTACTTTGCGATTATGATATTGAAAGTGAAGAGAATGAAGGCAAGTCAAGGCGTCAAGCAACAGTGTACACTGTAAAAGCACTATTGGCTCCAGAAAATGGCGGCCGTAGTCAACGCGAGTGCTCGGGAGCCAAAAAACGGTCCCCGATTTCAACAATTTCTAGATAAGATCTTTGAGCTGCATTAGAGCGGATGGTGGCATACTAAAAAAAGTCCTCAGTGGAACATTGCGCGAGGTACTTCGTCTTAGCGCTAGGTCCTTAGCCAACGCGAGTGGTCGGCACTCGGGAGCAAAAAGACGGTCCCCAAATTCAACAATTTCCAGATAAGATCTTTGAGATGCGTTAAATGGCCGGATAGTGGCCTACTAAAAAAAGTCCTCTGTTGAACATTGCGCGAGGTCCTTTGTCTTAGCGCTAGGTCCCAGGAGGTTGACCACCAGCCCCCATCTCCTAAAGGCCATTATTGGATTCATATTTCAGGTTCGAAAAATGTAGTAATTTGTATTTAGTGTTAATACTGGCCATTATGAAACTATGAGCCGATATATCAAATTTCATACAATCGAATCCAATAAATTATTAACTGACCAAAAGAGAAAGGTCAACAATTAAGCTGTTTTGTCCACTCTAAAGTGTAAATGCAATCTTTTATTTGGTTTTGTTTTATTTGATGGTTATATGTTACAAGCCTTTTTAAAACAATTGCCACTTCAATTTAGATCACATCCTGATATTTGCTTATATGCATAAAAAATATAACGATCGAATAGTCTTGTTTACTGTAATAATCCTGTTAATGAGTATTGCGCATGCATGGAAGGCCGTTTAACTCCTATTATTATCGCTTTTGACTCACAACCTATCATAAGGTGCTAACATAACAATTTAATGTTAAAAATCATGCAAATGTTGTTAAATGTTGTAAACAGTTCCGTGTCACGCTTTATAAAAAACCATAATCTTTGAATTAAATAATATTGATATAAAGTGTGATAATATAGTAGTATGGCTTAATTTCATCACTAAGGAAGTTATCAACATATCAGTCAATTAATAAAACATCCAAGTGGAATTTGGAGTGATAAGGAGGGTTCGAGACGATTCCATTCTTTCATTCCAATTAGCTTCTTAATGAAGTCGGTTAATAAATGTCACACTGTTGGTTGGTACTGATTGCAGGCGAATATGCCACCCAGCCTTGTAATCAACGAGGAATTCCTGGGTTAACCCAGTTTTCTGATTCAGAACTAGCTTATAAATAGAATTCCCACTTCAATCGGTACTGAAAACAACAGAACAATATACTTCATATATCTGGCACGGTTTATTTACTACTAGCTTTCACGCGGGCGGACCCGCGAGAAATAGTTTTTTCCGGGATAAATGACCCGCTTTATATTTTCCCAGGATAAAAGTTAGCCTATGTGTTAATCCAGGACATGGTCTACCCGTGTGCCAAATTTCACAGAAATCTGTTCAGTAGTTTTGAAGATGTGCAGTAACAGACAGAAAAAAATATAAAATCGCTGATTTGTTTTCCATTACTCTTTTTAGTCGCCCCCTTTTTTTTCATCACATTTCTTTAAATGTACAGACACACTGGTTCTGCTGCTTTATTGTATGAATAGATAAAGCACGTGATAGTACAATGCATTCCAAATATGTTGACGACGTAGACGTTGTTTACATTTCTTGTCGCCCTCCAGTACAGTGCAAACCTGCTTTACTGGATTTACATCGGCTAACCCTGAACCAAGTCTTTTCGGAATGTCTTTCTGTGATCATCTACTGCAGCCGTTGTCTTATTGGATGTTAATTGAACCATTGTCTTATTGGATGTTAATTGAACCACAAATATTGAACATGGTCCATGCTTTACGAAATTTACTAGATTTTAGTTAAATATTTGTATGTTTTTATAACTCGGATATCCAATAAGTTGGATTTATATAAGGTTAAAATTATTTATTACACGTCATGTATATCTAAAATTGCATATTTTTTTAAAGAAGTAATGTAGAGTCATGCTTTAATACTTTGCCAAATTGTATTTAGGCTATCAAGAACACAGCCTATACAGGAATCTATGAACATTTTATGCTAGGATCATCTATGGTCCTATTGCGAACGATTGGGTAGAATTGAAGGGATCTTAGTCTTTATAAGGATTATGGGTTTAAATGGGGTGATTACTAGACAGAAAGGATTGCAGTGCCTCGCGGTTTTTATAAGTCTAAATTCTTAATGGTATTGCTACTTCATATGGGCGGTCGTGTCGCTTATCATCAGATACGCAGCTTGGTCGTCTTATGATTCAGTTCTTGCAGGAAGAATGTATAAACATTTAATTGATCATAATTTGATTCGGAAATTAACTAATTTGTCTCATTGAGTCTGATAACTCGTCGCGTGGGTCTTTAACCATCCGCTACATGAATTTATTGTGAATTGTTCTATAGAACGGCTTTCCCTACATGTATTATGTTGTTTCGTTGGGGAATCACAAATGCGTGCAGTAGTTATAAAAATATTTGGATTTATATTGAAATTTCAGATTTAATTTTATCTGTAAGTAACATTGTATCATTTAATAATGCAAACACACACACACACACACACACACACACACACACACACACACACACACACATACTCACTCACACTCACACACACACATACTAATGCACACATTGTACTAAATAGTTTAAGATTGTAATCGTGTATGGAACTGCCTAGATCTTATTTAATAATATACAATGGATATGGAAGAGCTGTGTCTCCTAATACAAGTGTCCCTATACTTAAAAGGAGACGCCAAAACCTGTAACTGTAATACCGGGTGGAAGGGAAACGCTCTCTATACCGGAACGGTAAGAGAGAAGAACCATAACATTAACGAAAAACTATATTCATTTGCAAAGCTAAGCGATAATACTTACGATTTTAGTATTTCCGTAATTCATGCGCGCGCAATGTAAAGCGTACAAAGAACTGGGCGGCCGTCGCGCTGCGCCGGCACCGGCCCGCGGTCGTTAACCCGTCAGCTGATGTACGTGTTACATTACGATTTTTTTGAAATATTGACCTTTTTTACTATGTTTTTCAGAATGATAGTTTGATTTATCTATCTATACGTGAAGCTGTACAGAAATTTGAGAAAATCCTACTAAAATTGTAACAATGCGATCGCGATTTTTTTAGTGCCATCACGTCAGGAATCACCAATACTATCACCTGTATTCGTTTCCGAGAGCGTTTCCCTTCCACCCGGTAGATTTAGTTGGTGCTAAATAAATTATTATTATTATTATACATCAAGCCCGAATAGTTTGACAGCTGTCATTGTCAATTTTTTGGTAGTACGTATGTGGGTGCGTATAAGGTCGATTTTCGCTTGTTGACAGATGACGTACCGGGCCAATGTAACCGAGCGGGCCTGAAGCGTATAATGTAGAGATTAGAACACTCTCGAATAATTGGTTGGGAGTTGGGATTAACTCTAGTTGGGAGTGGAACGGACTGTCGAGACGAATGTCCGCAGGTTCAAAACCCGAGGGCACGCACATCTGACTTTTCTAGAAAATTATGTGAATAATTATTGTGAATTATCGCTCGCTTTAACGGTGAAGGAAAACATCGTGAGGAAACTTGCATACCTGAGGTCTCGGGTTCGATCCTCGGGTCCGGCAAAGTGATGTTGAATTTCTATTCAGTATCAGCTCGGAGTCTAAATTTATGGCCGATATGGCGATAGGATGGCCCGCTATCACATCATGAGACGGAATAACGACGAAAAGTGGGCGCACTAGTTGCGCCCCTGCCTACCCCTTCGGGGATAAAAGGCGTGAGTGTGTGTGTATGTGTGCGTGTGATTAAAATACGCATTATTATAGCACCTCATTTATACGACAAACCTATTACAAGTTTGCAGATTTATGACTGAAAATCTTACTGTTATATCCTAGCTTACAGACGAGAGTAAATTTGAGATATATCCGTCACTTATATGGCAATATCCGCATAATTAGATATCCGCGGGCGGTCGCTAGTCGCAACCAAGTTAATGACGTAAATTTCCACTAAATAAACTTGCGGTTGTGATCCTACATGCATACGATCCTCATCTTTGATGGTTTTGCATATATGTATAAATAAAGGGTAAAAAATACCTGTTAGAAAGCTTGCCTTAGTTAATAATCCCATGGTTTTAATTGTAGCCAGTTTGTTATTAATAGTTTTTAAATACTGATCTTTCAGTCAAACTATTTATGTAGTTTTGAAGGACATATGTAGATTTTGTAAGTTTAAATTTTTTTTGTAAAGTTTAATAAAAAAAAAAAAATACTTGCACGTATTCGAAATTATCTTTTGGACGTTATATTGGACTGAAAATCCCGAAAAAAGACTATAAAAGACTGTAAGACATTTTTGTATTACATTTTTAAATTTAAATTTGATCTTATATTACGTTGAGATAAGATGAAAAAAGGATGGTGACTACATTTTTTTATGTTATTTTACCGATTTCCAAAAAAGGAGGTAGTTCTCAATTTGTGTTTTTTTTTTTATGTATGTACACTGATTTTTATACTAATTTTTTTTAGATTTACCATTAAAAATAATTTATACAAATTAAATCCAAAACCCAGTAAAAATAATCTAAAATTACCCAATTACGCACTGTACCAATTTGTTTTCCTAGTAGTAGTTCCGTTCATATCGCTTGCCAAATATGCAATGCGACCGAATTTTAATAGCCTACGTCATACGAATAGCAAATCTATGGGCTAATACTTTTATAGCTCATTTTCCTTCTGAGTCACGATGGAAAGGGTTTAGAGAACAGATTTACTATTTCCTTATAATATAAAAATACCCAACTAACATACTCGCCGCAAATGACGTCATGGTTAATGTTGAATGAATTTTTACAACCGTTGTTATTACTTGAATGAGTGAGGCTTTCCTGATTTTTTATGAATCAGTTAGGCCCACGGAAGTGACCAAAGCAAACAATAAAAAAATATTTAATTTTGTGGCCAGTGATTATTTGAAATAGTTTTGTATTTTTTTTTTGTTTACGCGGAGAAAGTGAATAATTACTACCGCCCAGTGTTCAAGGGGAACGACTGAGCGGTTATGTTGGGTTCACCGTGCTTTACGACCCGACGTTGAGCCGCCCGGAGAGATGGAAAGCGTCGGGCGACCGCCGGGCCGAGTCCCTAACCTATGTACACCGCATGGCATACCAACTAAAACTCCGCGGTGGCCATCTTCGGCGCATTAGGGACGGCTGCGGGCTTCATCCGACTCACGTCTAAGTTGTCGTCCGCAACCGCCCCTGCGCATACCGCTATTGCGTTCCATCTCCTGTTGGGGGGCTCAGAAGCCCCCGCACACCGAAGGACGCCCTCGGCGACAAGGGCAGCGTAAGGGCTAACCGCCACGCTGCCGTCCATCACGGGGGTCACAAAAGTTGGCTAGACTAATGGGTGGACGGCCCCTTCCGCCCACCCGTGACCCCCAGAGGCCCCTATTAGTCGCCTTTTACGACAGGCAAGTGATACTGTAGTGGAATTCTCCAAACGCCCCCAATCCACAGGGCGGGAAATAGTTTTGTATGCTGTTCCAAATTCAATGAACTATATAAAAAGGTTTTTATTTGTTACAAGCTCACCCCGCGACTATGTATCGGTTCAGGATCAATGAATGTTGTGTTAACTTATTAGATTTTTATGAACACTAAATGAATTACCAAAACCAATTAAGCTCGTATATTGTCATATATGGTGTAACTAAAACAACTTGCTTTTATGTATATAGATTAATAAACTCATTGTTATAAACTTGAATTACTCAATAGGGCTAGTCAAATGTTACTCATAGTAAAAGTGGTTAAAAGAAAAAAAATAACATGTAA
Source organism: Lapara coniferarum (assembly GCA_949316025.1). Lineage (NCBI taxonomy): Eukaryota > Metazoa > Arthropoda > Insecta > Lepidoptera > Sphingidae > Lapara > Lapara coniferarum. The sequence continues at coordinate 14,294,263 of OX438925.1, read as the reverse complement.
TCATTAAAAGTTAAGGCAATACACATGTTTTTAATAGTAATTCGTCAACGCGTAAAACGTAGTAGGTACATTTTTTTCATAGATGTTAATTGCTTAATTATAGCGAGCAACAAGGGAACTATTATTATTTCAAGGCCAATTTGTTTGTTATCAGGAAGTATTAGATCATAGACTGTTTAGTTTCCGATTTATAAGCAAAGAATTAATTTTACAAATCTTTTGTAACTTAAAGGCATGGAAAATAGATTTATTTTAGTAGACTCCGCCCGCGTTAAGACGTTTTTCCGGGATGAAAATATTTTCCCGGGATAGTATCTTGTAGCACCTAGGAGTAATGTACCTTCCTATTAGTAAGAAACAATTTTTAAAATTGGTCCAGCAGTTTGAGTTTATCCATTGAAAAAAAATTAAATCCTCCTAGCCAGTTTCGGCCACGGCGGCCAATCTCAACGGAGATCAGCCAGGTACGCAGGAGATATTATAGTGCACAAGTGTGTGCGCAATACACAGGTGCACTCGCTATTCCTTCACTCTCATAGTCCGGTGAGACGGCAATCCGACATGACCGGAGAGAGATCAGGCGCAGGACCAACGGTTTTACGTGCTTTCCGAGGCACGGGGGTATCACACCGCCAACTTCCTGACTCCGAGCTGCGACTGAGTAAATTTTAAGATGGAAAAACCCAGTCACAATATTTTTTGGCTCGACCCGGGATTCGAACCCAGGACCTCAGCGCGCAAATCGTACTCGTAATGCGTACGCAATACCACTACGCCACCGAGGCAGTCAAACATTGACTCATGGAGTTTATCCATTACAAACAAATCGTTCCACTTTATGATATTATTAAAGTAGAGATTGATCGAAGAGAAATATAGGTTATGTAATATCACAGTTCCCAGTTCCGTGCGTAAAGTCCTGTAAAATCCTGTGTGTCTATTCTTGGAATTAACATTCTATAGAGAGCTTATAGTTTTTTAGGACATAACTAACTTGTCACTTTCCGGTTAATACTTATCATCTCTATGAAAAAAAAACACATTGTTTATACGCTTCTTGGTGAATAACTAAAAACCTATACTTTCATAATAATATGCCTATAGAATATACAACATATGCACAGCGCATATCTCCAAAAATATATTTTAGAGAAACATCTGTTTTAGCAACAATAGTAACAAATATCGAATGATAGGTTGAAACTAAGGTACAGCTTCCCACAGATAAAAACATTTCACACGAACTGACTTTTTCTCCAGACTAACTTAACATTCTTCGATTGTCAAACGAATATAATAATGTTTCATAATAAGTAGAAATTAACACACAATACAAACCGCAATAATGCTATTAACATTTGTATGGATGCATTTGTATGGAATTTGAAATTTGAATGATGGCAGTTGCCACTGTAATTACTCTTCTCCCTTTTTTGTGTTACTGTCCCTACTGCCAGTAGCCTGACGCAACCCGGCTTTCCTGGCCACACCGGTCTTTAAGGTGAACGCTTAAGGCGCTCGCAACCCTTTAAATTAAGTGACCATGCTGAGGGCAGCCCACTAACTGGTTACGTTGGTGTAGTGGTATTGCGTACGCATTACGAGTACGATTTGCGCGCTGAGGTCCTGGGTTCAATCCCGGGTCGAGCCAAAAAAAAATGTGACTGGGTTTTTCCATCTTAAAATTTACTCAGTCGCAGCTCGGAGTCAGGAAGTTGGCGGTGTGATACCCCCGTGCCTCGGAAAGCACGTAAAGCCGTTGGTCCTGCGTCTGACCTCTCTCCGGTCATGTCGGATTGCCGTCTCACCGGACTATGAGAGTGAAGGAATAGCGAGTGCACCTGTGTATTGCGCACACACTTGTGCACTATAATATCTCCTGCGTACCTGGCTGATCTCCGTTGAGATTGGCCGCCGTGGCCGAAACTGGCTAGGAGGATTTCAACTGGTTACGGACCTCGGCTCAGGACGGTCACTGAGAGAAGATGAGACATCAATGATTAGGTAAAGACGATTAGGCGTTTTAAGCCTAATCCTATCAATTTATTTTGTCATCGGCACGCGGGCCGGAACTGTTAGCGGGTGGAGGGGGGGGGGGGGGGCGACGGCGGATGTGGCGAGGACGGAACTGCGGTCGTGTGGAGTATATGAGTTTTTGATACTCGATCTTATTGCGAATGGCCAGAGTGATTTCGTCCTCTGGATCGGCCAGTACGGAACGCGCCGTCTCCATTTGGCGCGGTCGAATGGAACTTCTAAGGCCCCGTTTTTTCAACCGTGGTAACTTTTATCCGGGTCTTATTAAGCAACCCCTAATTCTATTCGACACACATTATTTTCAGCGCTCGTAACAAGCGCGTGACGTAACTCATCGCGTTTATCACTATGGAAATTGGCATACAAAATAACGTTTAACGCTAATTATACGAAGTTAACACGGCCGCGTTACGTGTTAACACTGTCACCTTACAGAGAGTAAGGGAGCTGGACGCGTTCTCAGCTCCTGAGGCACTCGGAGCTCTACGAGCACGTCTAGTTCAATAACACCGAGAATGACCTAACCACGGTTGAAAAAACCCGACTTAGGGTCTGTTTCTGACATTTCAAGTAAATTTAATTTGACAGTTGCATTAACCAGCTAATTTAGATTGTACTCATTTTATTACTATTTATTAGGGAGCATAGATGAGAGTGTGAGTTATGTAATTGTTTGGCTTATACATTTACGGGACGGGTAGCACTTACTAAAAGTTGTGACGCAGTCACTTTAAATGTTTTTGTGTAACGGCTTTGATGGTAGAACATTTTTCTTTTGCAAACATTGATGTATTAAAGGTTTTTTAATACATCAATGTTTGCAATTTGCAAGTTATGGGAAATCATTCAACCAATCATTCATCATCAAATCTTAAATCATTTTCGTTACATTTAATATATCGTGATTTAATACATACATTCGTACAAACTTTCGCGTTTATAATATTAGTAGGATAAACAAATTCATGCTTTCATAAAGTTACGCCCGTGTCCTGATTGGATAAGCTCAGATGCAGCTACGAGATCAGATACACATTTAGATCAATGATCTTATTTCCGTCTCATAATTTGATTGATAAATTACGACCCTATCGCCATATCGAGCACAAGTTCTTGCTCCTTACAAGTAGGTAAGTGATGTATTTCGTAAAATACAATTAGATAAGATTTTGATTTTAAACGAAATAAGAACTTTCCTAGTTCCAGACACTAATGGTTGAATGAAGCGTTCTTTAGAATGCAATTTAAAAACGATTTGGCGGCATAATTTTTTATGTATGTAGAAATACAGTTCGTACGTCAGTTGTATAATTACAAAGACATGAATTTCGTAAAATATTGAATGTTTGAATGTAATACAACCTACTTTCAGACTCTTGGTATATTCTTACGTCATTTGTGGTAAAGGCTGTGGCTCATAATAGCAAATACATAATGAGGCCAAATAATTTTGAGCTCACCAGATGTTACACGGTGAAAAGTAGGTTAACCATAGATGATTTTAAATATGTGATTCACTAGTTGTTACCATTATCTATCTATATTATAATACATACACATACATATACACTCACGCCTGTTATCCCCGAAGGGGTAGGCAGAGGCGCAACTAGTGCACCCACTTTTCGCCATTATTCCGTCCCATGCTGTGATAGGGGGCGAGCCTATCGACATATCGGGCACAAATTCCAGGCTCCGAGCTGATACTGAATGGAAAAACTCAACATCACTTTGCCCGACCCGGGGATCGAACCCGAGACCTCAGCTTTGCAGTCGTACTGTAATACAACTACGCCACCGAGGCAGTCGGTGGCGTAGTTGGCGGCACTATATTATAATAAAGCGGTAAATACCGGTATATCTATACATTGAAAGAAATGTGATAAAAAATAAAAAGACTAAAAAAGAGTAATCTAAAACAAATCAGCAATTTTTATAATTCTTTTCTGTCTCTGTCTGTCTGTTTTTCTGTTTGTTTGTTACTGCACATCTCCGAAACTACTGAACGGATTTCTATGAAATTATAGTATGGACATAGTTTGAGACCCTAGAAAGTACACGGGCTACTTTTAATCCCGGGAAAATATAAAGCGGGACTTTCAATAATTCTAAGGTAGCTTTTCAAATAACAATAATTTAGGGGTTTAAATAAAAAGGTCGCCGGAGAAAGGGGGCACAAAAAAATCGGTACAGGGCGCCACAGTACCTAAGGCCGGCCCTGCTCATTATTATTGTTACGAATCAAAAGTGCAATAGGTTCTATGGAAGTTTAAAATTTTTAAGACCTTCAACTTAATAATTTATCCGGGTTCTTTGGCACAATGTTTTAAAAAACTGTTTCTGAATTGAAAGGATCGTGGAGCAAATAAGTATTGCACTTTCAAATTTAAGTAACAAAATGAAACAAACTTGTTATAGTACGTCAATACAGACATTGGAAATCCCTATAATTACTCATTAATTGCAGTTAGTTAATGGAAAGAAGTCGTAAAAACTTGAAACAGTTATTCTGTTTAATAGCACAAGGCAAAAAACAATTTTAATCTAGGAAAATATATCACTTAAAGTTAAGTAGGTATTTTCTTAAATTGTAACTTTACTTAATATTTAACAAAGGACCAATAAAACGTCATATAAAGAACAAATCAAAATAATAAAAACCTACAGTAAAAATTAAATTAAAATTCAAATAATCCCCGACACAAAATTCTCTAAAAAGTAAAAGTATCTTTGTTAGTCGTTTAAGTACCTAGTACCCAATATTTTGACTCAAGCGTCGTCGCGTCGGGGGACCGCTAAAGAAGTATTTTCATCTCCCTGGTCCGGAGTTCGAGACAAAAAAAACTGCATCAAAATCCGTTCATTCGTTTAAGAGCTACGATGCCATAGACAGACAGGATTTATTTATTATATACAGATACACAGACGCACAGATACACACCTTAAACTTATAACACCCTCTTTTTATGACGGCGGTTAAAAATGTCATTCAATTCGAAATTCAAAAGCGCACATAAATTAACATGACATTGAAAAGTTGTAAACGATATCAAAGATATACACAGTAATCCTCTATCACTACTCACGCCTTTTCAAAATCAATAATTAAACATTTAACTAGCTCACAGTACCTTGATCTTTGCAAACGTATTCCAGCCTGATTGTATCTAAAGGGTACTAGTAAACATCTTGTACCCTTCTCCTTTGAAAGGTTATTGCTCTTCAGACCGTGTAAGCACTATACAGTATGATGTTTATAGTTTTCTCATCGTCTTCCTGTACAGTCAACAGTATAAGTATCTGTACAAAATGAAATTTCAAATCGCCTATATACGCGTTAACTTAAACGGAAATTTTCTTCGTCTGAAGTAAAGTAAATATATTTTATTTTATTTTTGTGAAGATAAGAAAAATATTAGTAAGAACACAAAAGTATGCAGGCAATTTGAAATTTTGAGTTTGTTCAATTACTTATGACCTGTAAACGACGTCAATGTATTTTGATATTTTGAGTGATAATTTATCGGTCTAAAATATTTTTGGTTAGAAGCACTGAAGTTTCTTAATACCAGAAGTAACTAAGTAAATAAAGACAATATTGGGTTCGGACATTAAAAAAGAAAAGAAAAACGACACTATTTTTATATTATCTAACTTGTTGCCTATTGTTGTTTCTTTTCTGAGTATTTGAAAACCTCTGGAAATAAAAGCAATGCCTTGAACTATATTTTTGTGAAGCCAATCACGTTAAAACAAAAGCACTGAACCAATGAAAACGACGTTTCACGTTTTCGATTACGTGTAAAAATGGAATCCGAACGAAAAAGTCTCACAAAAACTTTACACAATGGGACAATCAGTAAGTTTAACAAAGTACTAACTCTTCATCCTTAAGTAATAAAAAACGTAGGTGAATAAGAACTTTTTACGTTATTCAATTACTTATTTAGTTCGACAACTTGGCTGTTTTACCCAGTTGATATCCGTGTCAATAAAGAGGACGGAATCTGAAGAACCAACCTACTAAGGCAATTTAAAGATTGGCATTCGGCATAGTCACAGTTTATAGAGTATCACAATCATCACATCATCAACACAACTATCATAATAATATAACTATCATCATCTCAATAGTCTGATCTCGGAACAAGATACACTTACGTGGGCCACCATGTCATGTTTTACACGTTATGTTCGGTGGTGCGTCCGGGCAAATACAAATGTTCTACCATCAACTCTAAATGAAGCTTTATTAACACCAGCCTTTACTTCCGAGTGTCCAGTGCCAAACAATTACTGCATGCTTATTCGGGGATTTTACCACACATCAAAGAATAACCTTGAAGAACAATAGTTCTCTTTTGTTTAGATTTGCTCATGTTAGTCAAAAAATCGTAAAACAAATCGATTTATTCTTCAAGTAGATAAAACTTTTAACTGTCCTTAATAGATTTTGCTACTGTAGGTCAATCTCCTTTCAAGTCAGTCTCTTTTTATTATAAATATCAGTGCACTCATTAAATCCAACAAATGTCATGGTCTGCACATCAATCATAATAAACTTTTATTCTTTGATTGGCAACATCACCCGATAGCTATTTCAGAATTTTGTGTGTTTGAGGATAAAAGTGTTGAAAAATTAGATAGTGTTCTAAAATGTTGTTATAGTCTATTACTAAGTAAATAAAGACAATAATGCTATTGCATTAGATGGTAGATCTATAGATGAGGTAAATGGGTGTGTAAGCTTTTTTAGTAATAATACACACACACCCACACTCACGCCTATTATCCCCGAAGGGGTAGGCAGAGGCGCAACTAGTGCACCCACTTTTCGCCGTTATTCCGTCCCATGATGTGATAGGGGGCGAGCCTATCGCCATGTCGGGCACAAATTCCAGACTCCGAGCTGAAATTGAATAGAAAAACTCAATTTCACTTTGCCCGACCCGGGAATCGAACCCGAGACCTCAGCTTTGCAGTCGTACCATAATACAACTACGCCACCGAGGCAGTCATAATAATAAAAAAAATATTGGTAAAGTTAATTCAACTAATACCTGAATATTTTCTGGAAATTAAAACCTTATTTTTTCCTTCTATTAGTCAATATAATAATATTATTAACTTTCTTAGTTTATATTCCCATTTAATACAATTAAACGTCTTGTTTTGAAGAATATGCTTTTTCACAAATCAAGATAATTAAAACTTAGTTTCTTTGATTGTATCTTGAATGAAATAAAATAGTCGTTAATAAAGTCTATTACGAGTCAGAGGCTTCCTTTATTGTTGTTTCAATTAATGTTGATGGCGTTATGACAATTCTTTCAATTATCTGTGATTGTATATCGCACATTCTAAATTGTCCAATTGCGAGTATTTATGTTGATGACGAAATATTTGTAAATTATTACTCAATATAATAGATGGAATATTAAAGATGGTTGAATTGATAGCGGCGCCTTTTCAATTGCCAGATTTAATTAGCACGTCCAAATTATTTTTAATTATTTTCACTAAGTCCATAAAAATACCAGAATTTGTTTTATTTTGAACATATTCATGTTACACGGGTCAATCTTTCGTAATTTATGACTGTGCTAATGCAAACAAATATATTTACTTGAAATTACCTGCTTTAGCTTGCGGCTCTGCCCGCGTGATAACCAGGACATGATCTACTCGTGTGCCAAATTTCAACGAAAACCGTTCAGTGATTTCGGAGATGTGCAGAGTAACAAATAAACAGAAAGACAGACAGACAGATAAACAAAAAAGAATTATAAAAATCGCTGATTTGTTTTCCATTACTAGCGTTGAAAATTCTGAAAGAAACGAATTGTTTCTTTCACGAAAAAAACGGAAAAAGTATTTTTTTGGATGTTTTTCCGTTCTGAGCATTGAAGATTTCAAACCACGAGACTTGATGAAATTATTTTTCTTTGTTTGTTACTCATTGATAAGCTTTAGTGTTATCCATAAAAAATGGTATCAGTGATTATTTTTGTGTTGGGTTCAATATAGACTGCATTGGCAGCGTTGACTTATGTGAAAACATAAATATACACATAAATTTATATATTTACTAGCTTTTGCCCGCGGCTCCGCCCGCATTAAAAAGTTTTTCCGGGATAAAAGTCCCGGTTTATATTTTCCCGGGATAAAAAGTAGCCTATGTGTTAATCCAGGACATGATCTACCCGTGTGCCAAATTTCATCAAAATCCGTTCAGTAGTTTTTGCGTGAAAGAGGAACAAACATCCTTACATCCATACATCCATACATCCATACATCCAAACATCCATACATTCTTACAAACTTTCGCCTTTATAATATTAGTAGGAAGTAGGATGAAGATAAATTTCGAAAAAAACTTGGTTTACTTTTTCGTTTTTTCCGAAAATAACTCGTTTTTTTCCTATGAAACTTCTGTGAAATTTTCGAATGTTATACTGAAAACAAAAATGGATTTTGAAAGAAACGGGAATATTCCAAGTTTTTTTTTCAATGCCATCCATTACTCTTCTTTAGTCACCCCCTTTCTTTTTTATCACATTTTTTTAAATGTACAGACACACCGGTTCTACTGCTTTATTATATGTATAGATATTTAACAGCTGTAATAATAAATTACTAAATGATTAGTAATTTTATAGGAAACTCGGTAGTTTGACTTTAAGCGGTCTTATAGTCTTGTTCCGCTTGTGATAACTGAAAGTAGATATCTGATAACGGAACAGCTCAAGGAAATGTACTTAAAGGAACTAACCTAGTAAAATAGTGTGTCATAATTTTGAATCATTGGGTCATTGGTTGCTGATAAGTGATTATTTCAGTAAATCATTTTAGTGCGCCATGGAACTGAAGTTACTAACGAGATTGTATTTCGACTGTATTAGAATTAGACAGAGCTTCAAATTGATATTCAATCACTTTCATTTTTCTCATACTCACCGTAATAGTTTGATCCATAGGTGCAGACAGAAATAATGCCTCTCTTTTGCCTCTACAAAAACGAACTCTTCTCTCGCTTTCTGCAATTTAGTTGAATATTCAGTGGCGTACCTAAAAATACAGTGGCCGAATGAGATAACTCCAGGTGCTCCTAGCTAAAGGGTCCCTGAAGCGTCCCTGCAGATCTTGACTGGTGACCGATGTTAATTCATTCATGTGTCAGACTGCCAAGATAATAGGTGTTTGCCAGTTTCCATCCTCCGCTCCTGTCTCAGGTCTGAGAAGATAGCTGTTACTAAGATTACCATCACAAAAGAAAAGACTTTGTACGCCACTGCGAATATATTTGACCTCCTTAATTCTACGTAATTATCAAATTGTTCCATGTTTTGGCCCGTAGAAAACGTGTTAGGCAGTCATTTTGTTTTTGGTGAGGGAATCTTCTGACCCTAATCGTAAGCACAATGTAATCCAAATATACTGTCCACCAATGGAAGAATTTGGGTCCCTGGCCATCAAAAATATGTCTGGGTGTTATCTTAAAATTACGCATTCATTAAAGGATAACCTTGAATCAAAGTTATGCAAATTCTCCTACATACCTTTAAAGACCATTGCCTAAGGCGTCGATTCATAATGGACCTTAATCATATCTTCGCCCACTTGAGCGATTAGGCTGAACTGAATGTTGTTTGTCACACATTCATGTATGTTAGATATTATGTTGCCACAGGTACGGCTTTTTAAACACGAGGAACAAAAAATTGAGTCGTATTGAAGAATGATATCCTGTGATCATATAATATATCCTATAAGATGTAGACTACAGAGCGCATTTTATGCCTGGAGACGATGAAAGTATTTGACACACACGCACTGCTGGCATTTTCAGCTCATTTCAATCTAGTTTAAAGTACGTCTTTAACAAAATACACCGCATAAATATATTCTCATACATTTAAAAAACTAGTATTGCTCGCGGTTCCGCCCGCGTGAAAAAGTTTTCCGGGCACAAAAATGACTTAGGAGTAATATAGCTTCCTATTTGTGAGAGTTTACAAAATCGGTTCAGTAGTTCCCGAGATTAGCGCGTTAAACCAAACAAACTGTTAAACTTCATAATGTTAATATCGATTGGAGTTGTTAGGTTTTCTGGCACGAAGGAGCTATAAATATTTCTAAAATATAGTGCGTTCTGTAGCATCTTGCCAAAGCCCGGAGTTGGTTAGCAGAGTTAAAAACTGTCACAAGAATTTATAAAGACTATTTTTCAATTTCAATCCGAACTATTGAAATCGATGAGGCAATTTCGTTGATTGTGGCAAAACTAGACTGAACTTAAGTACCTAATAGGTATCTAACTAAACGTGGATTAGCTATGTCTTTTAACAATTAAATCTGCTTTAAAATAGCATAAAATGTATACCATACCATACCAGCCCTGTATTATATACTGCCCACTGCTGAGCACGGGCCTCCTCTACAACTGAGGGGGTTGAGTCCTTAGTCCACCACGTTGGCCTAGTGCGGGTTGGAAGACTTCACATATCTTTGAAATTCAGAGAACTTCTCAGGCATACAGGTTTCCTCACAATGCTTTCCTACACCGTTAAAGCGAGCGATAATATTACAAAGAATACAAACGTATTTTTTAAAAAAAAGTCAGAGGTGTGTGCCCTTGGGTTTTGAACTTGCGGACATTCGTCTCGGCAGTCCGTTCCGCTCCCAACTAGGCTATCGCTGCTCCAATGTATGTATTGTTATAATGTTTTGCTATACCTCAGAACAAATACATAATACAGCTTTGTATCTGTTGCCGCAAAAGGGTGCAACTAAGCATCGTCTTCATTTTCTACTATAATTCAAAATGGCGTATACAACAGGTTTGTCTGATGGCGATAATACAGTAGGTAAACATGGTAGCGTTATCTATATGGGGCATCGCAACCATTCCATTGTAAACGTGCAGTTTATGAAAATCCTTGAATATTTTTAGCTTTTACAAACTTGGAAAAAAACATGGAAGTACAGGCATATTTTATTATTAACATTTATAGACTAGACAGTAGACAGTTTAGATAACAGTTTCAAGCTGCTTTTAGCTTATTATAATGCTTATTTTAGAAATAAATGCTAGATATAATATAGATATAAATATATTTTTTTATCATCATATTAAACGTAAAATGAATACTTGCATATAACACGGCTTAATATTGCACGAATTTGTAAAGATATTTTAATTATACATAGATAGGTAGCAAATAATTATGAAATGTGCAGTTTCAGTAATATAAAAACAATATTAATGTTACTTACCCTAATTTATAAACAGTTAACACAGTTAAGTATAGCACATTTACAAGTTTCTATGTACTTCGGTAAATTTTAACTAAGTACATAAGAATTAGTAGGAATATGGCAACGTATTCTTAAATTAATAAAACTACCTTCTCTGTTACGTGCCTGTTAAAATATAATACTTCAAAACTAGAATATTTAAATATCGCTGCTTCAAGATGTATAAACAGAATTAAAAATACATATATACCGGTCCAACTAGATTTCTATAAACAATATGACGTGATAGCTTCTGCTATATATACTTCTATGTTCGCTGTAAAACATAGGTACTATAATATAAACCGAATATTGATTATGTACTAGCAGCCTCCTGTTTCAATCTCCTTTAATGTGGGAGAGGCATAATACCACAGATGACAGAATAGTACTACGTATAAAGACCGTTTCTTACGCAGCTAAGGCAAATAAATGGGCTTGTTTATAAACCGAACGATTGTCGTTAAGTCAATCTGGTGGTTTAAATCCCGAGCCTTTCAAAAACTTACCGACAAGGGATTTGAACCCAGAAACTCTTAATGACGAAGATCTTTGTATTTTATTAAACAACATTAATAGGCACAGGAAAGGTGGTTCCTTAATTAGAACATAAATTTGGCCAGCAAAGTATATATAAGTAATAAACGAATTATGAAATCATCTCTTGTAATATCATTTGAATACATTCGAAAAACGGATTAGGTCAAAACTTGTATTATTGTTTATCGTTTTGTACACTCATTATTTTATATTCTGTTTTTATCTCGAATAGAAAATACTTATAATATGAAAAATATGAATGCAGATAGACGCAGTATTTGAATATCTATGGCGCTAATATTATTCATAACTAGGCAAGCTCTAAAATCATTTAAACAATCTCTTATTTTAAATACCGATTCTATCAATACAACAGAAATGCTGATACAGCATTTCTGGTTTAAAGTAATGCACCCACTTCCAATACAGACATAACTTGTTCGGTGGATGATCTCTCAATAAAATACAACATAACAATACACAAACGATAAATAAGTATTCATACTTAATTAACCGGTGCATACGTTTTTTTGAAGTTTTCCAGTGCCTCCGTAATGGCATCGGAACTGCACGTTTTTCCATCGTATTTGATTGGGCAGCCTATATTTACGAAGCACTGCTTTTGAGACGCTTGGTCGGAGTTTCCACAGCAAGAAAGGACTGCGGCATAGCATATCATATCTGGTGTTCTGCCCTGGCCCAAAAATGGCGCTTGAGTCGTTACTGGAGTCTGGAAAGATACATGATAGTTTATGGAAAAGAAAATAACAGGTAATTTTATTGTTAGCGATTGAGCTAAATATTTGATTAAACATTAATGTTAAACATTGCTGTGGCTTGAGGAGAAATCTCTTCTACAATTAACTAAATTTAATAATTAATCCTACGTCCTAATATGCTAACTATTATCCCAATAAATAGTCTATGATATATTATAGAAAAAGTTTTAAATATCATGCCTCAGTGGCGTAGTTGCATTGTGTGCGCCGTTCGACTATCGTTCGGAAGTCCCGGGTGGGGCACAGTGATATTGGGTTTTTATGCACAATATCGTCCCAGTGTTTGGAATTCGTGTGCCAGTGCACAGTGTGATATGGCAATAAGCTCGCTCGCTATCACATCATAAGACGAAACACACACACTCCACTTCTCCTTCCCTAGCCCTATTCACGTCCCCAATGTCCGTGTCCTCTGTACCTATCAGCCCGTGCTGGTTGTTCGTTATTTAACTTTATTACTTCATTAGTTTATTATGTACCTTTGTTAATATGTCTACCTTCATGTCATGACCTGTCATGAGTGCTTTTTTATAAGCCTATTTGATCAATAAATGATTTTATTTTATTTTTATTTTACAGGGCGAAAAGTATCCACTTTTAGCCGCTTTGTGAGCAAATATACACCGATGGGTATAAAGGCGTGATGGTTTAAACATAATTTAAGTAAACAAAAGTAACCTGCACTTTAGTTGCATTAATACTTATTACGTTAGTGGTTTTTGAACAAAATAATATACACATTTTCCTTTTTGGACGTTTTCCCTTTTTAAGTGCATTTGTGCAAAATAAAATAGTAATATTATTAAAGATTTACAACTATATCCCTAGAATTTATTTTACTAATGCAAACATACGAAATAGCAGTTTAATCTCAAATAAAAATATCACAGAGCTATAAGCATAATCAGAAAGTGGAAACCACAGGCAGTAAAAGCGATGACGAATAACTTCGTTGAGTACTGCTCTTGATGAATTACTTCAAAACGTTTGTTGTCTCGCTAAAATAATGACCGACTTTGCGTATTCCAAATACGCCCTTGAATGATATTTAGGATATTTTGTCGGTTTTTATAATTCAGGTACTCCAAATTTTAGCCAAAATTGATATAGCCTGGTATGTATAAGTATTTGGCACATAAAAGTATTTTTTACAAGATATAATCTACTTTTCGACGTCTCATTACAAGGGCATCATTTCTTAAAAGTCGTGGGATAATAGCCAAAACATCATTCAAACAATATAACATTGTTTGTCAGGTGTAACTCAAAATACCAACGTCTCATCCAAGATCTACTTTTACCATCCAATAATTTAAAAATGAAAACTCCAATGGGACAACGTAGCGATCTGCGACAAGTAATATGTTTTTTTTTGTTATGTGTACCATGTGTATCGCGACAATAAACAATTATTTCTGTCTTCTTTCTAGTACGTTTAAAATTAAATAGAAACTGAACAGAGTAGTGCTCGTGGCGAGTAACATTACTTACTATGGATTGACTACTGCCGTGTTCCACTGACGGAGCTGGCCTTTTCACTACCTGTTTCGGCCTGATGGGCTCAAAGCTGATTGGTCTGGCTCCATCATTCTCATCGTAATCGTCGTTCGTATTCTCAGTGGATGCAACAAATCCCCAATTCTGGTTCGTGTCTTCCATTGCTGGGAACCTGCTTGTCACATTGGGAGATTTGACCGGAGTCTTACAGACAACTACTTTTGGTACAAAGTATGGCACTGGGTAAGGAATGTATATTGGCTGCGGAGGTGGCGGCGGCGGCTGAGTTTGCTGTCGTCTGATGTAAGTAGTGATTTCATCAAGCAGTTTAAAAATTTGTGGGATGAGATCTTGTTGGTCTCTGTAGTAATCCCTTCTGTCGTTTCGGTAGTCGTATCGCGGGGGTTGGTAGTCGTATCCTCCGTTCATTGGCCATCTCCTTCTTCGGTGTCGGTGACTTGTGTGGTCTTCCTGTCTCAGCCCTTCATGTTCTTCGTCATCAGTCCTTTCTGATTCGCTGCGGTCCCCGTAATGACGCGCATTCGCCACTACAAGGCACAACAACATGCCGAATAAGATCGTGAGTTTATTCATCTGAAAATAATGGAATCAAATAAGGAAATATCGTCACCTTCTACCCGATAGATGCAGAGGTTATATCAGGCTTGTAACGACGGACTAAAGTGTTTTTTTATGAGCTTGGTAAAGTTGTTAGTCCATATTATTGTGGAGACTACGGTTATTAAACTAATTCTATGAATTCCGAACTCGTTTCATGTAAATTCTTAAAGTAGATAATAATGAGTTCACGAAAATTTGTGGTTTCCGCCTTATACTAAGTATTATATCGCTAATTGTCAGGATTTCTTCAATTCATTTTTGGTAAATGATGAGGAATTGTCAATGTTAGAAAATGTACAAAAAATATACTATTATTCACTTTTGTTACAAATATTGATAAAGCTAACTAGCACTAGTTCTTAAGTTGCTTATTTACTCTGATACGACAAATTACTACACTCTATCTGAATTTAAGAACTTTGGAGGCAAAATAATATAATGTAGACGAACAAAATATGGCACTTCCATAAATATACCGGCCTGCCTACAGTATACTTGTTGACCCCTAAACCAGACTGTGTTTGACATTGAAAATGCGATCTTCTTTGAATTTTAACAAGGCAAACAAAACAATATTTAGCTAACGTACGTAGTAACCAGCTAGTAGCTAGCTAGAGGTCAATCACTCAAACGTATGTGGATGTATCATTGAATTTTATACAGACTTGATTTTATTAGCTACACAAATGTCAACACTGGTTTTAATATAATCGTATCCTAATTTACATACTTTTACTTTTATTTTAACTTTGGTTATTTACATAGCATACAGAACACAATGATTAATAATTGAGAGCAAAATGAATTGAGGATACATCAACTACGATGGTCCATAGTATTTTTTTTATTTACTAACAGAAATACTTCAGTCAGGTTGATGTAACACTTGTATTTTTATTGTTTAACTAGCCTACATGATGTACATCTTACTTCAGCCTTAGCAATACACACCTTGTATCACGTAATATTTCGAAAATAATATATCCAGTATCCTTTTCTCCAAACACAAACACAAAACTATTTGTTATAACTACCGTTATCACTGTTTTTATTTTACAATAGTGCGTGCAGTCGCCGCGGCGTTTTCTTAATGACTGAGAAACGTTATGTGAGTAGCGACCATGGCAATGAATGCGCTTGGGCAGCCACCGTGCCAATATTTATGTACAAGCGGTGTTTACTCTTGATCAGTATGAATTTATTGATAAGGGCTGACTAACATTTACGTACTTAGTATTCCATAGGCTAAGACGAGATAATGACGTCACTTGGCACACGAATTACTATTTCTTCATAACGTCTCAGTATTTTTGTCAAGATTTGCGGCTATTGACACGAGCGTTAAAAAAACCAGTAATGGATCAAAATGTAAACAGACTCAAAAAATACTTGGCATGTGTTTAATTATAAGATGAACGTTTGCAGGTATTTCTGGACGAGTGTCTGATGTAGAAAAAGTAAGCAAACATTTAGACCTGTTAAGAAACTAAAACTAGTCACAGAATATCAAGATTTGGGACAGATCAAAGTATTATTATCATTATCATCCACAGGATGTTCACTGCAGAAAATAGGCCTAACCTAAAACATCCAACTTTTCTAACAATTCTTAAGATTAAATTAATACATGTAGTATTATTGTGTCACCTCTTTTCGCATATATGGTAAAATCAATTGTGTCTTATGAATCGTTTGTAGTATTATTACGGTACTAATTGAAATATCACGCGCTATCGCTAACATATATATTTATCCCTATATAATTAATTATGACGCATTCAGACTTCTGGTATTAAAGTGCAATGACTTTATGAAGCGTACAATCTAACCTCAATTATTACTGCAACCATAACTGATAACTGCGTTTATGACGTTAGTGTGATTGAAATTTTTTGCGACAATCTCAAATCAAAATTCTTGATACTTTGTTCTTGATGGATTGGAAGAAAACTACGAAACTGAAAAAAAAAACAATGATAAGTAAACCAAATACTTTAATTTTGAAAATTTTAAACCGTAACTGTGGTATGTTCAAACAAAGAAATGGAATCAAATAGGATTGGTTAAAATTGCATCGAAGTATGATCAAGATGCAGAAGTATGAAACTGAAAAGCAATAAAATAAAATATTCTGTTATATACGAGAATTAACACCATAACCTAATAAAAGATGTAGGTTTTTCCTATGAAAAATAAAGCATCTGCACTTTAATGCTACAAACAAAAATATTGTCCGGCTTGATTTCTGATTTATAGCACTGTAGATGCAACTCAGGTTTACAGAATCGAAAAACCTTTGCTTTACCTTTGTTTAAAACGAATATCGGTCAGCATTCCCCCCTTTACCGCATGTGCTCTTCCTATAACGTCATGTCAAATAAGTACGACATCTTTTTTGGTTCACTTGCCTCTGCTAAAATTAGCATACTTAAAAATATTATTTAAACATTATTTAAATTAGTCTTAACACTTTTTATGTACCAGTTACTTGACACTTAATAGTCCTTATTAGATAGTCAATCATCTGTTTTACCTACCGTTTTTAAATCATGCATGTCGTGTTCACATCTAGAAGGTTGCAAATACTTGTAATAACAATATATAAGTAAGATTGTATTTTAGGATTTTCAATAATTTGTAACCAGTTTTGTGAACCTAATAAATAGAAAAAAAAAAAAAAAAAAAAAAACTCGGCGCATAGATATTTCACTGGCAACAGTCTGACGATTAATCTTAACAGCACTCGATACATCTTGCTGATACGACAATTATTCGGAGCCTAGAGTTCAGAAATAATTTAGGCAAGTTTTACTATTTTAGACATAGGAGTAAATTCATCATCAAATATTACATTAGTTTAAAATCATTATTGATACAGTAAATCTAAAGCTACTTTATTAATTACTAGCTTTAGCTCGCATTTCCGCCCGGGTGTAAAAGATTTTCCGGGATAAAAGTCCCGCTTTACATTTTACCAGGATAAAAAATAGTCTATATCATCTTTAAGGTCTTAAACTATCTCCATACCAAATTTCATCGCAATCTGTCCAGTAGATTCGGAGATATGCAGTAACAGACAAACAGAAAAACAGACAGACAGAAAATAATTATAAAAATCGCTGATTTGTTTTCCACTACTCTTTTTAGTCACTCCCTTTCTTTTTTATTTCTCTCAATGTGCAAACACGCCAGGATCTAATGCTTTATTATATTATATTGTAGGCATGAGATGCGAAGATTCATTATCAAGAGATCTTTTAAAATTTTCTTTTTATTTCTTGTTCCGTATAATGATCAAAGCTTATTTAGTTTAGATATTACATACGTACATACACTCACGCCTTTTATTCCCGAAGGGGTAGGCAGAGGCACAATTAGTGCACCCACTTTTCGCCATTATTCCGTCCCATGATGTGATAGGGGGCGAGCGTATCGCCATATCAGGCGCAAATTCCAGACTTCGAGCTGACACTGAATAGAAAAACTCAATATCACTTTGCCCGACTCGGGGATCGAACCCAAGACCTCAGTGTTGCAGTCGTACCATAATACAACTACGCCACAGAGGCAGTTTAGATATTGTAGGCATTTATTGATCGTATTAATATAATGAAACATATTACTAGATAATTGCTATATTTAAACTAATTTAGATTCTTCCATCGTTGCATAAACAGCAATTCTTAAAACGCTCCTCTAAAATACAAGCATTAAGATATTATTTCAATTACACGCTCATTTAGCTTGGCAGCTGTTGGGTTTCCGTCTGGTTTTTCCAGACCATCAATACGCAATTAAAAAACAACTGAATCATGTCGCGCCATTGGTACATGTGAGAGCGGTATATACTACACGCGTATGCGCCTAATTGTTGGAAATTCAGGAACATACCATAACAAAATCTTCTATATTCCTTGGTTTTCACACAGAGATATTATGAACTACGAATTCGTATTTCGAATGTTTAAATTTGTTCTTTGAATTTTTAAATTCCGAATTGATTAGAAGTCGCGTTAATTCGAAATACATATTAATATCTATAGCTATAGTGCTAGACAAACAACCACGTCTCTATATTTTTTTGTTCTATGCCGCTATGGGAAATCTAATTTTAGCTAGGATGGGGCACCATCGGGTTACTGTGTGCCACCGTTCATGTACTATAGGTATTTCGCGTGTAAGTAAGTGACGCATTGATACAGTTCCGTACTATATTCTTAGTAATAGAAATGCTAGTCGTGAACTACTTATTACGTCATACACAACTCAAGATAGTAGACGTAACGGCTTTACATTTTACTAAGTAATGACGGATTGATGTAAAAACACTAATTTGTCAGCAATAATGTCCTCAAAATTACATCACGGCATTTAGATATCGGATTTTTCAATTTACAATTATATACCCAATAAGAGAAGTATTTGACATCCATTGAAGGAATTTGACGTTTGCATATACGGGAATCAATTGTTATTTATTTATTTGTAAAAAAAAACTCATTTAAAAAATATGTAGCCAGTATAATTTAAATAATAATATGGTAACAAACTTTTGAGTACCTTTTCAAATTAACTTATAGATATGACTGCAACTGTAGACTTTATTTTTTTCCTCAATCGAACGAAGAACTAAATTTCATAAATTATACTAAAGGTACTAGGGTTTGGGTCCCGGGACGTATCGTGTCTCGAAGTCCCGGGACTTTTCGTAATTTTAGTTATCTCCAGTCCCGGGACTTTCGGGTCAAGACTCGAGACGAGGCGAGATTGTCGAAATTGTTACATAATAATGTTTATTTAGTATGGAATTAAGGGAACAAGCAACAAAAAACATATATAAGAAAATGTATACGAGATTCTATAAAAAAATTAGAGCAGCATTAAATAGGAGTTTCAGTTCTTTGAAACAACTGGAAAGCGTACAAAAAGTTTAGAACTACTGTATAAAGCATTAAACATAATTAAACCGACATCTGTTGAAAACGAGAGAGTGTTCTCCTTGACCGGTTGCATTAAATTACAAAAATCAGAAGCAGGATGTCAGACAAAGCAATTAAGAATGTTGTAATTATAACCAATGATTAGATGCTACAATTACTAGATAATAATAAAGTTATTACGAATTAATACAAACTTCAACTAAGTTCGTTTTACAACTATGAGATTTAACTGTTTAAAAATGAATCTGTGTGTGGTTAAATAAATAAACGAAGTAATTATTAAGACTGAAATTAACGTTAAAGTTATTAAGATTAAATTTATGTTTGACAAATGTTTATTTCTACAAAGAATTCCCTCTTGTTAATACGTTTTACCAGAAATTAAGTGACTTAAAATTCTTAAAAAAAAGGCTTATCCCTCTTAAAAATATAAAAAAGTCTAAACATAAAAGTCTCGAAGTCCAGGAAATTCTCGAGGCTTTGATTGTAGGTTACTCGTGTCCCGGGACTTTGAAGTTGTCGGAAATTCTCAAACTCTAACAGGTACTTATTAAAGTGGATTTATTACGATAATCCTTAACATTTTCAGGTACAGATACGAAATTTTCCTAAAATCTGTTTGCATATGTCCGCAATGTTATCAACAAGGCTTCCTGCCTATATCACGCATACATGAGTCAAGTACACAGTACACAAAAAAATTATCGCGAAAGTTCAAAGATAGTGTTTATCAATTTATACACACTCGAAGTAGTAAGTTTATTTTAGGGAGCGGTTTTCAGTAAAATAGATTATTTAGCATTCACCATATCACCATACTATACCAGCCCTGTATTATATACTGCCCAGTACTGAGCACGGGCCTCCGCTACAACTGAGAGGGTTTAGGCCTTACTCCACTACGCTGGCCTAGTGCGAGTTGGCAGACTTCACATACCTTCAAAAATCTTATAGAGAACTTCTCAGGTATGCAGGTTTCCTCACGATGTTTTCCTTCACCGCTAAAGCGAGAGATAATTCACAAAGAATACACATATAACTTTAGAAAAATCAGAGGCATGTTATGGGTTCTGAACCTGTGGACATTCGTCCCGGCAGTCTGTTCCATTCCAAACTAGGCTATCACTGGTTTTAGCATATTTAGCATCCAGTGGCAATTCATGACACGTAATTAAAAATTCGTCGCAGGTTCACAGGTTTTTTCTAAAGACAGATAATAGATTTTTTTTTCTTTCAACTGACTGATGGAACAAGGTCGTTCACCGGTCGAAATAGCACTTAGCAGTAAAGTGTTTGTCATTCTAAGACAATAGGTAGTCTAACCAAAGCTATCATAACATGGTCTTTAAGTCCTTCAAAGTAAATTAAAAATTGGATGGTATATTGTTATTTTGAACGAACAGATAATGCAGATACTTACTCAAACGCATTTTTAGTACGAGATACCAACCTTACTATCTAACATATTGTGTATTTATTAAGTCACAATAAATATGTACAGTCCAAGTATAATGCAATGCTGCTCTAACAAAAAACGATGACAAACTTTTTGTTTCATTTTAGTCGTAATTTATTCGTTTCTTATCTTGCTAAAATATAAGTACAAAAGGAAAAATCTGTATCATATATGATTAAGAGTGACGTAACGCGCACGTCATCGTTCAAAATCGAATGAACTTTATGAATGCGCTCACAGTTCGAGTCCAACCAAGAGTCCAACGTACAAATTATTTCGGTCCGTGACTCGGTTTTTGTATAAATCAATACGTGACTCACTATTTGAAATTAAATTGTCGACGTCATTGATCTCGCTGTGATGCAATATGTTTTAGGTTAGTTCAAGGTATTTTTACTTAGAATTTAGAAGGTGTGTCTCCAAACACGTGCTTAACGTACTAATTAGATTAGCTCATGCTCACTGCACCGTGGCATAATAGCGTTTACTCCGTAAAATATTAAGTGCGGTATGTCATAATATAATTAGGTATACATATACATATGTATAAGATCTTATTGGTCTAATGGCGTCCTGTATGCGTTGTAAGTTTGGGAAGTGTTAGCTTCGAATTACTTCAAGCAATGCTCTAAGTTTTTTCTTATTCATCTATAAAGATTGTCAATCCTCTAATTGTATATGATCTTTCATTGTGATCACTTAGAAATCTTACCATGAAGTGACCACCTGAAAAAAATTACTCTATGCACACATACGTACACACATGTGTTTCTACCGTCTATTATAAAAATAATGTTACAATACGTTTGAGAACTGGGATGAAGTTCCAGACTTGTTCAATACAAAGCAATCCATTAACCTCGCGCACATCCAATATAACACATTGAGAACAGTTTATAAATTGTTTCTATATCAAGAACAGCAATATGGTGTTCACATAAGTGTTATCGTGAACTTAATCTAAGGTTATTACAAGAACAAAAGGTGTTATGTTTTGAGGCATTCCTGGAAGCTGTGCCAGATATTTTGTGATACAATTGTATTTAGTATAAGTGGACGACAGCCTAGTTGGGAATGGAACGGTCTGCCGAGACAATGTCCGTAGGTTCAAACCCAAGGCACACACCTCTGACTTTTCGAAGTTATGTGTGTATTATTTATCAATTATCGTTCGCTTTAACGGTGAAGGAAAACATTGTGAGGAAACCTGCATACCTGAGAAGTTCTCTGAATTTCAAAGGTATGTGAAGTCTGCCGACCTGCACTGGGCCAGCGTGGTGGACTAAGGCCTAAAACCCTCTCATTAGTAGAGGAAGCCCGTGCTCAGCAGTGGGCAGTATATAATACAGGGCTGGCATTATATAAGAAACTAGGTGCTCGTGGCTACCCTTGCGTGATAAAGTTTTTTCCAGGACAAAAGTATTTTAATGTACGTTTATTACTCCTTACGAAATTTCTGAAGGCGTAAGAAACAAACTTACTTTTGCATTTATCACTAATATTAGTATGAATTAAGCTTTAAACTAGTAACTGGTAATGAAAACGCGCAGAGATCGTGTGTATCAAAAACGCACATCGTCGCGTCGGTGTGTATAAAATAGCTCGGGTGTCTAGGCCCCTATTAATCTAAAGCCTTCAGTAAAAATAATAAAACTCAAAAATAATATTTTTAAAGTACTTCCTCGTTTTATGTAAAGCACTGACTGGCTTTACTACTGGCTGGTTGTACTGGCTTTGTATGTAAAGCATACGTGTATAATTTATGTTAAATTAATACAACATAATTCATGACTGCCATACATATAAAATATTGTTTTATAATAAGACGTGTATGACTTCATCATGCTTTACAACAGTTTGTATGGATTAAGTGTTAGATCATATATTGTGATGTTCACAGAGTAATAAAGTGAATCGTTGGTTATCTTGGCGGAAAATGAAAAATGTCCCGTTATTAATTAGGTTTAGTCCCTCTTTAATAAAGGCTAGGTACTGAGAGTAGCGATGATTTATTTATTACTTGTCTACTGGTTAACGTAGTAAACATTAGATACTTATCCTATGTATAATTATAGGTAATTTTTTTTAAACATTCGCAAAATGCATAGATGCCTCAATTTACATATGAAAAGTACAGTGACGCCCGAAGTACAAGAAAGACAAAATTTTAAAACATGTTATTCTTTAATATCATTAAAAATAGAAATCGTACTGTTCAGTATTATCACAGCTAGCACAATAATTATTTTCATAATAAAATAAAATGAGAACACGTTATAAAAAAACAATATACACCCAACATATATAGAAACTCTAGACTCTACACTCAGAAGTAATCATTGCATTGCAACAGAAAGGGCAAACTTCAACCTTTGTACCTATACAAACCCAGATAAATCACTTCTTACTCTCAGTTTACTAAACTTCTAACTCTCAGTTAATTATGTACACGTCAACTTTGCCATACTTCAATCATCTACATTTGCCTCCACCTTTACTTTGTTTTGTCTGAAATAACCACAAATAGGACTGCAGTGTTTCTACTTGACATATTACAATTGTTTGAACATCGCAAGTTTGTACTTAAAGCTGATTAATGAATGGAGTTCCCAAAAACGAATTCAATATTAGTTACTTACTGTTACTAACTTTTCCTTTACGATATAAATACTAGCTTTCTGCGCGTAAAATTTTCCTGGAATTAAGTACTTAATTAAATCAAAATGAATTACAATCAACTGCCGCGGTAGGGTAGTTGTATTATGGTACGACTGCAATGCTGAGGTCTCGGGTTCGATTCCCGGGACGGGCAAAGTGATATTGAGTTTTTCTTATTCAGTACCAGCTCGGAGTCTGAAATTTGCGCCTGATATGGTGATAGGCTCGCACCCTATCACATCATGGGACGGAATAACGGCGGAAAGTGGATGCACTAGTAGTAGTAGTAGCGTCTCTGCGTACCCATGCCCCCTGCCTATGAATTACAATCAATATCAAAGACCGTCGTTCTTCAAAGACTTTTTTATAATAATTATCGGACCACACACTCGCGCCTTTTATATCCGAAAGACGTAAGCAGAGGCGCAACTAGTGCACCCATTTCTTCGTGCGTATTCCCTCCCATGATATGATAGGGGGCGAGCCTATCACCGTATCGGACACAAATTCGAGACTCCGGGCTAATACATATTAGAAAAACTCAATATCATTTATTATTTACAGACTAATAGATTTAGAAATTGAATCAAACTAACCAACATTACTTTTTATAATATTAGTAGGGAATAATAGACTCTCACAAAAGTGTTGAAATGACCATGCAAAACCATGAATCTATAAAATAATTGTAGATTTAAAATGGTGGCAATAACCTCTTAATTCGGGATGTAATCCTCCAATAGCTTTAGGGATTATCTTCATCTTTATGAAAAAGTTATTCACTGTTTAGGAATTACAATGCCACTTTCCTCTGGTTTAAACGGGTACGCCAAAGATAACCAATTGTGCCTGATAGTAAACTAAGTGGGGTTCAGACAGAATGACGACTAATGACAGATGATTTACCGTTGCCAGTCGACACAATTATGCCGGCTTGTTTTTTTTTCATCATCATCATCAGCCCGTTGCAGTCCACTGCTGGACATAGGCCTCTCCCAAGATACGCCACAGAGCCCAGACTGCTGCTTTATGCATCCAGTTGCGGCCGGCCCTCTTGTGCAAGTCATCCCGCCATCTGGCTAGGGCGTCCCACGCTACGTTTACCAAGACGCGGTCTCCACTCCAGAACACGCTTACTCCGGCGGTTATCTGTTCTGAGACATATGTGGCCAGCCCATTGCCACTTTAAGCCGGCTTGTTTGAACCCGCATATACATACGCATTTACTGGTGGTAGGACTCTCATATGTAAGAATCCGTCTGGCTGGGTACCACCGCAATGTCTATATCTACCGCCAAGCAGTGTGCATGCACTGTTGTGTTTTGGTTTGTTTGAAGGTCGTTGTAGCCAGTGTAACTACGGGACATAATGAGACTTAACATCTTGTGTCTCAGGATGACGAGCGCAGTGGAATGTCACACAGTACTTTGTAAGGTGCGGGATATTGTTTCTACTGTTTATGTGCCGTCGTATTGCTTACCATCAGCCGAACAGTATGCTCGTCTCGTCATTCATGCAATAAAAAAAACATAGGCGGATCCCAGAACGCAACCAACTTACGTAAGCTACTTTGGCGGGTGTAACACCTTGTGGTCGCTATCCGGATGCATAGAAATATCCTACCGCTACCAATTTCGTAGTTCCTTTAACTCGACGTCCTAGTATATCAGAATTAGGTGTATAATTTATTAACTATACATTCACCTGTACTAATTATAATTGTTAGTTCACTGTTCACCTTGTAAGTGACTGGCAAACGTCACGTCTAAATTATATTAGTTAGAATTTACATTATAATAGAAATACATTTTGTACTCTACATGAATCACCAGCAAGAACTCTATAACAATACAACACCTGTCGTAAAAGATATGTACCAAACAGAAATAGTTTTTGTGCTTTGTACCAACACACCTTTAAATGACTAATCGATAGCAGGAAAAGGTTGGCAATGAATTCTGTTAAACGCTGGCAACCGCAAACGTCCCAAAAATCGCAAATTAGCATTGGCAACCCTAACCGCAAACCGCCCGGGCGCTGCGGCCCTGAGAGTATTCCCTTGTATTTCGTACTTTTCACTACTTTGTATTTGTGTCACATTTTACTCTACAAAGTGCTATTATTACACCGAAGCGATTTATTCAGTTTTTTGATTTTGTGAGACATCCATTTGTGGTTTAAAATATTCTTAGGAACGTCCGCAATATTTAGTAATAATACAAATATAAACAATACTTGAAGACGTGTATTGCTTATCACTGTCTCGTAAAAGCATTTTTCTTTGTAGTTTATAGTTACAGTTGCATAATATCATTAAAATAATATTAAATTTTAGTTTTTATCATCAAACTCGTTGTATAATTGATCGTTGTGTTTTCTTACCGTGTCTCATATACAGGAAGAACCTTTGATAAGCTTGTTACCCACTCCTTTCAGTTTACTTATATAGACCGTTAGTCAATGTGTAAAAATGCTTACAAAAACATTGGAAATGTATAGAAATTGTCACACGCGATTACTTTACTTGTACTTACAATACAAGACACGGAAATGAGAATACTGAGGGTATTACCTATTAGGTACCGCTAATTTTCCTCAGGTCGATCATAAATATAGATTGCTAAACATATGTATGCTAATATAAGACATTTTATTCACAATGAGTTGTGAAGTGATGACATTAATACCATGTGTAGTTAAAAATACATTTAAGGATAACAAATGGTATATTCGAAACTAAAAAAAATAATAAATCCATTCATTCTATTTCTGTGATGCTACAAATAGGTAATGTGCGAATATTATTACATTTGCCTGTCTATTTTTCTTGAAAATTTAAGTTATTTCCATCTCATTGAAAAACTTAATTCCTTCATCGTACCAGCTTCCAACTGCACTAGGAGATAGGTTCGCAGAAAACAGAAATCATTAGAACGCTGAAAGTATAAATTGAAGGTAATAGAATCTTCTTCGTAAAGTTTGCGGTTAATGTTCCGGACTTCGTTTGTTAGTAAAAATATTGAATTTTGATATTAAAGGTTACAAGTGATGAAAAGTAACTGTTCTAATATCCTATAATGTATACATAAATATGGTAAATTATAAATATCAATGAAAAATACGATAAACGACAAATATCCTCAGAAAAAAATAATCCCGATACTCAGATTTTTGTACCTTTTCTCATTTAATTAAACAAATAATGTTCGATTCAAATCGTGCATCGCTGTTGCTCATAAAGCATACAGTATTGTCCACAACAAATAATTTCTAGGCAAAACGATATGCACGAACAAATACAGGTAATAAAGCCTGTTAATGTATTATCTAGTTACTGTTGTGTAATGAGGTCAACGTGTTTATTACACCACTATCTATCCACTCCATGGGTAAATAAACGGAGAAAACAATATTCATATGTGCACAGTTTATTCAACTATGAAGCTACATTCAGCAAACTTTATTCTCGCTATTTATTTATTTACACTTCATACATGAAGTAAAGGCAGACTTAATGCCATAGGCATTCTCTACCAGTCAACCTAAAGTTTATCTGGTGTCTCTGTGTATCACGCTGTTTCATTCTTGAATAAAACTATTGAAAACTACGAGGAATTTGATTGATGGTATCATATAACCTGGAGCTATCACAGTTTCATTGCAAGAATACATTCCGCGCTATACGGCTTCACGATACGGTTTACATGCAGCCGAAATTCTTTTAAAAACTACCCTAACCCGTCAAACCCCTTTATATATATAGATGTATGGGGAAAACCTATATACTCGGACGCGAGCGTTAGTAGCGGGGCTTAACGAGTCAATGCGTTTAGATTGTTTTTCTTTCAATTGTAAGGTTTAACTGGAATTGCGAAAAGGTGTGGCGAGCGAGAGGAGTGTGTCGCGGCAGCTGCCGAGCGCGTAAGGGTGGCTTCAGAATTTGTTGATGGTTAAGTGAAATAATTTAAATAGGAAAATATGTTTCGTCTGATTTAAGATGTATTTTAAGGATACGGTTACGAGGATAATAAAAGTATATTTATTTCCGTAGAATTACTAACCATTGCTCCATCGTCTTTAAAGTTCGTTTCCGGATAAAGTACATACATACATATTATCACGCCTATATCCCATAGGGGTAGGCAGAGACTATGGATCGCCACTTTGCTCGATTCTGACACACTACTTTCGCTTCCTCTACCTTCATCAATCTTTTCATGCACTCCCGCCGGTTCAGGGTACTTTTGACCTGGCCTCTACTTAGAATGTTAGATATCTGACATTCGAAGGTTCGGTGCGGTCGACCCCTGCCGGCCCTTCCATCCACACTCGCCTTATATATCCTCTTTGTCAGTCTCCTATCATCCATCCTTTCCAAATGCCCAAACCACCTTAGCATACCCTTCTCAATTTTGGTCACTACATCCTCTGTCACTCCACACATGTCCATCACCCTAGTAATCCGCACTCTATCACACACAGTCACTCCACACATGCTAGTAATCAGCAAAAAATTAAAAACAATTTTGAGAACTAGAGAAGTGATTATGGAAAATAGCCAATTTTCCAACTTCATTTATCCTTATAGCCTAAGATACTTTAAAGAACTATAAGAGAATTTTATGCTTATAAGTATATTGAATAACACATATTTCCTCAAAAGCTTCCTAGGACAGATGTAAAGTACTACGTATTCATAATTAACGTATCCATTTAATGGAATATATTTAAAACACTAATCAAATCATGCAATAAAGAGTTTGCGCTCACAGGATGTACGATAAATCCCGGGCTAAACGGAATCCTCCGGCTAAAAGATTTTCCATGTATTCTAAAGGTTTTTTCGGGTCGCTCGTCGGTCCTTTGAGCTCATTTCACCTTGCAGTTGTCCTGTTTGTTCTATTTATCCTTCTCGTTATTGCAGTTTAACGTGCTGTAAAATTGAGATGTATGGAATGAAGATTTTTTCGGTATTATATTTAATATCATGTAAATTACGTAGCAAATTGGTAGTTTATAATATTTAGACATAAAAGACATATATTTATACATTACTAGCTTTTGCCCACCGCTTCGCCCGCGTTAATAAGTTTTTCCGGGCTAAAAGTACATAAAAACCTTCCCGTTGAATCACTCTATGACTATGACGTTGATACAACTCTTAACAAATAGTGCATTAATTTCGACCAAATTTGATTACCATAAAAACGGTTCTAGTGAGTTAATCTTAAAAGATAGACATATACTGTCGCGGACATTTTTTTTATCATTTCAAGAGGAATAATTCTTTCATACATATATTTTTGGTATCTTGAACCGTTTTCGCAGCGCACGCAATGGAAGCCCTCAAGGAATTTGGATTTTCCCCGTTTTTTTCACATTTTCCATTATTTCTTCGCTCTTAATAGTTGAATCGTGATGTTATATAGTCTAAAGCCTTCCTCGATAAATGGTCTATTCAACACAAAAAGAATTTTTCAATTCGAACCACTACTTCCTGAGATTAGCGCGTTCAAACAAACAAACAAACTCTTCAGCTTTATAATATTAGTATAGATTGATATAATCTGCACAGATTAAATTATAAACATAGTTCATTCATAATTAATAATATATAAGTTTATATGCGTATAACAGTGACGTCACTCGATCATTAATTAAAAGACTACCTATTCCGTATTTAACAAAATAATTGAAACAAAGACATTGTAGAGTGAAACAATTACACCACTCATTACTCAAAACCAAAACGTAATTATAAACTGACGCCGTTGTAAATTTAACGCTTCAGGCCATTCCCGTAAACAGAATAAGATTAATTATTTTGTTTTCACGAGTTATGAAATACAGCATCTGGCTCGCATCTAGCCTCCTGAAAATGCTGAAGTATTTTAATGAAATAATAAACACACTGTACAGAATAATTGTGATATTATGTCGAAATAGGTGATGCTCGCGGCTCCGCCCGCGTGAAACAGTTTTTCCGGGACAAAAATATTTTTCTTGGATAACAAGTAGCCTATAGCGCTCAGGAGTAATGTAGCTTCCTATTAGTGGAATATTTTTTAAAATCGGTTCAGTAGTTCCTGAGATTAGCGCGTTCAAACAAACAAACAAACAAACTCTTCAGCTTTATAATATTAGTATAGATAATATTTTCCCATTGGGGTATATTACACAGTCAATAATATAACGCGATACTCGTATTATCACGATAATATTGATGCGTATTACAGTATCGTGATAATATCGCAGGTTATAGGCATAGCATTTGCGATCTTGTGATAATATCGCGATTCCAGGATCACGATATTATTGACTGTGTAATATACCCCATTAACCCAATGCAAATTTATGGTAGACGTGATTAGAAGTTATAGATTTTGTTTGAAAAAAAAAAAAACGTTATTGAACGTTGTTGGTCCGAACGTGTTAATGAATTATGCAAGCTTATGATGTAGGAACTGATTAAATGTATATTCACATTGTTTGTAAGTTCTCTACAGAAAGTAAAATATAATACAACTTTTCTCCTGTCTTGGCTCTTCAGATAAGAATTTAAGCTTATTATATTAATACTGATGCCTGCAAATAACTAACAAGGATCAGAAAGGAAGATACGGGCATCATTATCCCGAATCAAGTTGACACATCGCTCGCTGGTGACATCGAACCGACCTTATTGACTGCTGTTTAGGGCTCCATATCCAAAGAGAACCAACAGACACTAATATCAAGCTTGCGACGTCTGGCATATATCCTGTTTGTCCGGCGTTTAAATTACTATATTTTGAGCCGTGATATGGAATGAAATTGCTCACAAAATATATGCTTATTCCATGACAAATATAATATACCTACATAAGTAAACATTTTAAGTCCTATTACAAGAGTTGTTTATTAAAATACATTATGTTTTTGGGTACGAATCCCTCAATAAATAAGTTCAGCTTGTATTTGAACGTTATGTCATTTCAGGTCAATCATTGCTATTATATCGTTATATTCTGTAAATTATAACTGGTGTATATTGTTATGTGGAAGATATACGAATCCTGTGTCCATTAAAGTCAAATATTTAGGATACGGGGCATAGTACGATGCTTTGTGACTGTCGGAATGCGTAGAAATATTTCATAGTGAAACACAGTACTACTAAAACTTAATGTAAGTTATGTAACGTGTCTTGCTAACTTAAAGGAACTAGGAAGAATAATTTCTGTTTTAATTAACTACGTATTTCCGAGAAAGTAAGGCCATTTCAAAGTGCAAAGAGAAGTCATTTTAGTTCATGTTGATAATTGTATTACTATGTAAGCATACCTTTTTTGACACGTATAATTTACAGTTCTATTTCTTAGGGTGAGGAGCGTTGTTTAGAATCAGAAAAATGCAGAATATTATGATATTTATTACTCAAAGGAATAGGTAGAGTTTCAACTGTTTATGAGCACTCGAACTTTCATCTCATTCAACTGTACTTATAATGAAAATCAGCAACAAAACATTGAGGTTAAGTACGCAAGATTGGGAAGGTTCGTTGATTTTGAGAAAACACAAAATAAACTTGTTATTGTTCGAAACTGCCTTCGTCCTTTTAACAATAAAGTATAAAGTCGTTTGTTAAAATTAAAACTTTAAGGGCCGATTTCACCGCTTGACGATAAATGTTACTCGTCATATAAATGTATAAGCCGACCAAATACACAAGTCACATTCTAATTTATGCTCCCAAATAGTAATAAAATAAGTACTATCTGCATTAGCTTTATACCGTGTCAAATAAAAAATATTTGAAACCTTTGAAACAAGCACTTAAGAGCCTATGTGAAAAACATATGGAATCGTGATGGGCGTGACTTAGCGTATTTCAAATGCGAGGCGCCGCACGACCCCGCTGAGATAGATCGCGCGCCTCGGCCCTCGTCGCATCGCGTCGTTGCGACAGGTCGTTGCACTCAAGCCCGCGAAAAGATCGTCATTGCAAACGCATGTCTATGTTGTAAATATTATAGTTATTATAAATTATACTAAATTTATAACTTATAAAACATAGAATTTATTTTAATTCGTTTATAGAATCATTATTATGTCACTATTATCTACCTAATTACTTGAACATTATGTAAAATGACATTGTAAGTTATCTAAACTCATCGAAAGTATTATTCACTTATAGTTGACTTTTGTTGACAAGATAAAATTTGGTGTGGTGGTAGGTTCGAGTCTTACCCCTACGTAGGTCTGTATATAGGTAAAAAGCAAAGCAGTATGAAACTTCTATAATATGTTTTAAATTATATTTTGCTTTGTTTTGATTTATTCTTGTGGACTTTCCTAACTTTGGTGGACATAAAATAAATAATAATACAATAAATGGCGTCACTATTTTTCGGCCCGACTCGGGATTCGAACCCGGGACCTCAGCACAATAGGCGTATCGTGTGTGCAACTACGCCTTGGAGGCAGTCAAACATAGCATCACACCTTTTCTCCTCACATTTCGTTAGCTATTTTAGGTCTTATCAAATAGGAGACGAGCTTATTGCCACATACCGGGCCCAATTCAACAGACCGAGCTGATACTGGGCAGAAAAAAATAGTATTTGCCCGACGCGGGATTCGAACCCGAGACCTGAGCGTGGAGGCCGTACCGGGCACGTAATACAACTACGAGTTGCGACATCAAGGTAGTTTCGACAAGTCATTCACGATGAAACTTCTTCCCTGGAATGTCAGGTCTATTTTACGTAAATGATGCTTCACTCTAGTGCCACCATGCAATTTAAAAATAGAATTTTGTATGTAAAGGATGTTCGAAATTTATGCAATGCAATAAAATTACATACCTTGATATGAAGATTGATTACATTATTATGGTTGAATAGTCACTATATAGGATATAAATGTTACAAATGTTGAAGGCGGCCGCTACCTATCTAGATAATTTTTAATTTGAACTGTATGTAATGTGGGGTAAGAAAAATATAGCAAGGTCATTCTTACTACGCGGGTACTTATGCTTATAGAAAATTTTAAATGTTAATTACTTACAATTTTTTAAATATTTTTGATATTTTGTACAGAAGAATAGACTGATGTTTACTGCAACAGCTACTTCTTCAATTCTAAGGCATTTGTTTTTGTTTTGCAATATAACAAAGCTCCGATATCCTTATTGAACTGAATGAAAAATAATGATGGCCATATTTTAAAAGGAGACGGGAAAAACTTCATAGAACTTTGGGCTTAGTGTTACAGAGATAATTTATGCATTAGTTTATAGTTATATTAGAACTATTTCCAAATGAGAAAGAAAAATCTGTCTGTCCAATGGGAGTAAGGAAAGAACCGCTGTAGAGTAGAGCTTCTAAATCATTTTTCGGTGAATAACTTTTTTTTACCTGATGACATAAGATGTTCACAGTACCTAACCATTGGATTGCCCTATTGAATAGTGAACAGAGCTAGCTTAGACAATAACCAGAATTGAACATATCACATGGAATCGACGAGGACTGATATAAATATATAATGGCCCATTTACACTCTCGCGCGAGTGGTACGCCGAACACAATACGAGCCACGACGCGAGGTGTGAAGCTAGAGTGTTAGTGAGTCAATAATGTATTTCAATTTGACATTACGTCGGGAGCGCTGAACAAAGTTGCCAGTAAAATTAAATAATATCGACCAATATTAAATATCCCAAAAAGTGAAAATGTCTTTTTAGTTTAATTTCTAAAATACCTATAGTTTTTAATTCTTATTCTTTTTCAGCCTTTAAAAGGCTACTATTGCACATAGGTCTCCCCCAAAGAATTATTAATACTATTATGTCAATATTATTCTTGTTATACATGCTTGGTATTCTTTGAGTATGTAACCAACGCTCTAAGTTGGTGCCAGCGCCGTGTGTAATATTACACGAACCACTTGGTGCCACTTTTCACCTTTCTATAACTCAAAACCTATTTAAAGTAAACACATAAAACTGTGTGAGTTTAATTATATCTATAAGGACATCTAGAAGCCCAAATTTCATGAAGCTAGCTCAAACGGTTATAAAGATATGAAGGTCAAAATCGTAAATTTTTGTACTGACTGACAGACTTATAGTATCTAAACCTAACCTACTTCCAGATGACCTAGAAGGATGAAATTTGGAATCCAGCTCGGTAATTATGTGTAAGCGTAAGAAAAAATCTAAAAATAAAAAAAGTTAAAAATACAGGGGTCCACATAAAAAAATATATATTTTTGATGGTAGCGTTGGAACCGTTACAAGCAAATATTTGAAACAATCCCAATATATGTTTTATTATATTTGCTTTATAACAGAAATATAAAGATAAAGTTAAGCCAAAACATTTGTGGTGTCCCCATAAAAAAACACTTGTAATACGCGCTAAACAGCCGGCCGTCGTCGGCGGCGCGCGGCACCACACAACTCAATACCTACCTAGTTTTCTTTACAAAAAGTAATGATATCCCACCAAAAACATAAATGTAAAAGATCTCACATTTGTAAATACCAGCAACTATTATAGGTATTCAATAAAGCAAACAAATATAATTTAATACTTGTTCATAATGTTATTTTGTTCCTATAAATACATATTTAGATTTTGCATACAACTTGGCACACATTTAGATCTCCATTCTTTTTGCGGCGAAGCCCACAGCTAAGCATAATTTTGGTATTGAACTTGGCTATCCTTTTTTACATTTATATTTTTGGTGGGATATTTTTAAATGGAAGACATAAAAATAGAAGAATATTGATACATGCTTCAAAAGTGTAAGGTCAAGCCCAATTTAGGCCGTCTCCTTTATACCTATTAGAGTTTGTGGCCAGTCATGTCCAGCGGATTTTGATTTTAAAGCCAATAGTCTTTGAAGAAAAATAAATCTAAATGGCGGCCTTTATTTAAAATTCTAACATTACATCTGCCTTTTGTGCACAAAACAATGCCCAGATATCGATTTTGAGTTCGATTGGCCTTAATACAAAAAACTTCAAAATGGTGGCTACTTTTTTCAATTCTGACATTGGATCACTCTTTTGTTAATAATGTTACACCCAGATATCGATTTTGCGGTCGATTAACCTTATAACAAAGAAATTCAAAATGGCGGCCACTTTTTTCAGTTCTGACGGTGGATCTGCCTTTAGTAACTAAAGTGGTACTCAGATACCGATTTTGAGGTCAATTGGCCTTAAAATAAAGAAATTCAAAATGGCGGCCAATTTTTTCAGATCTGACATTGGATCCGTCTTTTGTACCTACAGGCCTGCCCAGATGTCGATTTTGAGATCGAATGGCCTTAAAACAAAGGAATTCAAAATGGCGGTCATTTTTTTCAATTCTAACATTGGATCCGTCTTTCGTACCTACAGGCTTGCCCAGATATAGATTTTGAGGTCGAATGGCCTTAAAACAAAGAAATTCAAAATGGCGGTCACTTTTTTAATTCTAACATTGGATCCGTCTTTTTTACCTACAGGCTTGCCAAGATATCGATTTTGAGTTCGATTGGCCTTAAAACAAAGAAATTCAAAATGGCGGCCACTTTTTTCAATTCTAAAATTGGATCCGTCTTTTGTACTTAAAGGCCTGCACAGATATCGATTTTGAGGTCGATTAGCCTTACAACAAGGAAATTCAAAATGGCGGCCACTTTTTTCAAGTCTAACATTGGATCCGTCTTTTATACCTAAAGGCCTCCCCAGATATAGATTTTGAGGTCGATTGGCCTTAAAACAAAGAAATTCAAAATGGCCGCCGTGTATATCAATTCTAATATTGGCTCTTAACATTTTAGTTATTATTGATTCATAATGTATAAATAAATGAGTACTACAAAAAATCATACTAAAATAATTTTATGGTGTAAAAATTTGAACAGCCTTTACATGCAAAATACGAATTTTTTAAATGTATGAGCGGCACGCAAGCGTCATTTACGCAAAATTGGGCCGGCATTCCAGGGCGTCCCTAGCTATGAATTACCCAATATAAATAATACATACATATACTCTCACGTCTTTTATCCCCGAAGGGGTAGGCAGAGGCGCAACTAGTGCACTCACTTTCCGTCGTGCGTATTCCGTCCTATGATGTGATAGGGGGCAAGCCTATCACCATTTCGGGCTCAAAATCCAGACTTCGGGCTGAAAAGAAAAAAATCCAATATCACTCTGCCCGACTCGGGGATCGAACCCGAGACCTCAGCATTGCAGTCATAACGTAATACAACTACACCACTGAGGCAGAATAAATAACAAAAAAAAAGCAGTGACTATTGTTTTTCAATCACGGATTCGAACCCGGCACCTCAGCGTACCGATCACTAAATATAACTAAAGCAGGTCTCCGACTAGAAACAATTTACAAAGGTGAAAGGATGTAATAATTACGCTTGCTGCCTATCTTATAGACCTAATAGAGCCTATAATTTTATATTGATACACGGACGTGAGCTGGATACACTATAAAACAGAATTTCCAGGGCACTTTCAAATTTGCCGCGCGGTAGCGCGGACCAATCCCTACACTAGACGGCCAATTCGAACTTTGAAGGCGTCCGAAAATTTCGAGCGCACGTCCGTCGTCAGTAAAGATTCCGGACGACTGAAGCCGGCACGGGCCACTCCCATAACAGCGATAGCGTATTTGGACGTCGCGGATGAGAGAAAGTGACGGGAGGCGCACGCGTATGCCGAAATGCAATGGCGTAAGCGCCAAAACAATTTTCTTTTAATTGTGATTATACTATTTAATTCGTTTTAATTGTGTATTGATAAAACTTTGAAAAAATTGTTGTATTGTATTTAAATAAAGTTACGAATGTACATATTCCACCATTTAGAGATAAAGCGTGTTTAAAGAAAATATCAGAGGTAACTTTGAATTTTTTTTCGATCGAGAAAATTTATAGCAATTGTGTTTTGGCTTTGACATATTATTGAGTTATACGTTCAATTTACACATATCCAAAAATCTAACTTCTGATCTTAGTAGTTTACGAGAAATTTGAATTTGAAAGTCCTTAAAGTTCCTGACATAGGCTCTTAATCAAAATCCGTTTACTATGCACAGACGACCGGATTTGGTACGGCCTAACCAATTCGCTGTGCGGTACGGTCTTTACGCCACATCACTGTACCGTAACACGTATTGGCCAGTTGTATCTGTTTCTGTGCTAGCAGCGCGTGAAGATCTCCCACAGTATGCCTTCTATTCTCGCGAAAAAGGCTACATTATAGATACCTATTGAAGAAAAACTAATATGTAGGGTTTTCATTAGAGCAAAGAGATAGATTATAGTCTGCAATAGCACATAGCGCACTTTTTATCGTGGAAAAATATATAGCGGGACTTTTATCACGGAAAAAACGTTACCACGTGGGCGCTTCGTAAGGTGAAGTAAAGCAAGTCTCTTTTATTTTGTTTTTGTAAAGAGAAAAAAAGATAAGTAAGAACACAATAGTATGTAGGCAATTTGAAATTTTGAATTTGTTCAGCTACTTATGCTGCTAACTGTACAGCGTAGGTACCGCCACACGATCGGATATGGTCCGGTGGCGTACCGGTTTCGTGGTACGGCCGTACGAAATCTGATCGTCTGTGAACGCTTATTCACATTTAGTTCGTAAATTCTGCCACAATGTTATAGTGAAATTTGCACCCGTTGGTACTGTGACTAAACATAGTGCGTTGTACAAAATAATTTTGAAGTGTCCGCTTGCATCGCTTGCTCATACAATTTGACACAAAATTACGTCATTCGTACTAAGGACTTTGCATCGAGACAGTTCTCAGGAACTTAGACATTACTCACAATGTGACCTATAACCCTTTGTCACGATCAGAAAAACCATGTTAGATCACATTATGTCGTGATTTCATACAGATTGTATCAATTTCATCGTAAACTTAATGATTGGTGGTGTGTCGTGACTTTGTTGACAATTGAACATGAGGTACCTATTGTCAGTATTGATTTTTATCAGTTTTATGGAACATTTCGATTTCCGTGTGTATATTTAAAACGTGTCTAGTTATATATTTTATTTGTTTAATAATAACGTACGCCTATAATTATAACCATATCTGATTTCAATATAAATGCACGTTGTTTTGCCAAAAAACGCTAAACTTAGATCGAGCTCTGAATTTCATCAATTGATATTCAATTTTACATACACACACACGCCTTTTATCTCCAAGAGGTAGGCAGAGGCGCAACTAATGCACCCACTTTTTGCCGTGCGTATTCCGTCCCGTGATGTGATAGGCGCGAGCCTATCGCCATATCGGGCACCAATTTCAGACTCGGGGCGGATACTGATTAGGAAAACCCAATATCACTTTGCCCGACCCGGGGATCGAACTCGAGACCTCAACATTGCAGTCTTACTGTAATGCAACTACGTCACTGCGGCATTCAATTTAGAGTTCGAAAATTCATTTGACACGCAGTTCGGGTTTGGATTGTAGCAAACGCATCGCCGGGCGCGAGTGCCTTTTAATTAAGCCTCGCGATTCAGGGAGAGTATAAAAACTAGTTCGACCGTTAATTATAATCAAGGGGAATATTAAAACGTCCAAGACATTCTTGAACTATTGTCCCTTACGGAGAAAGGGCTTTGTCGTTTGCTCCCTATTTTCGTTCGTCCCTTGTTAAAAAGAGTTTATATATAGAATTTATTCTACCGTGCATGATGTGGACGCATGGAATAAAATGAAGCTTGTCGGTAATTTAATTACCGATGAATGTGTTTTTGATCCATTTATTACCATAAATACTAAAAACGATTACATTTGCATCACATTTTTTTCTTTTCGGGGATAAACAGGTGTTATACCCACATTTCACCAGGTGCGTTAGACAATATAAATCAAAATAATCTATACTAATATTATAAAGCTGAAGAGTTTGTTTGTTTGTTTGTTTGTTTGAACGTGCTAATCTCAGGAACTACTGGTTCGAATTGAAAAATTCTTTTTGTGTTGAATAGACCATTTATCGAGGAAGGCTTTAGGCTATATAACATCACGATGCAACTATTAGGAGCGAAGAAATAATGGAATATGTGAAAAAAAAACGGGGAAAATTATTCATCCTTGAGGGCTTCCATTGCGTGCGCTGCGAAAACGGTTCAAGATACCAAAAATATATGTATGAAAGAATTATTCCTCTTGAAATGATCTAAAAAAATGTCCTGGACAGTATATGTCTATCTTTTAAGATTAACTCACTAGAACCGTTTTTATGGTAATCAAATTTGGTCGAAATGAATGCATTATTTGTTAAGAGTTGTATCAACGTCATAGTCATAGAGTGATTCATCGGGAAGGTTTTTATGTACTTTTAGCCCGGAAAAACTTATTAACGCGGGCGAAGCCGTGGGCAAAAGCTAGTTAACAAATATGTTATGACTGCCGCGGTGGCTTAGTTGTACTACGGTACGATTGCAATGCTGAGGTCTCCGATTCGATCAAAATGATATTGAATTTTTCTATGAAGTATCACCCCAGAGTTTGGAATTTATGCTCGATATGGCGATGACACTCACCTTATCACATCATGGGACCGAATACGCACGGCGAAAAGTAGATGCATTAGTTGCGCCTCTGTTTACCCCTTCAGGGATAAAACGCGCGCGCGTGTGTGTGTGTGTGTGCGTGTGCGTGTGCGTGTGCGTGTCTGAGTGTCTGATTGTGTGTGCGTGTGTGTGTGTTTTATTTTATTGTTAACACTTGTTCAATCTATACTAATCTATACTAATATTATAAAGCTGAAGAGTTTGTTGGTTTGAACGCGCTAATCTCAGGAACTACTGAACCGATTTTGAAAATTCTTTCACTAATAGGAAGCTACTTTACTCCTGAGTGCTATAGGTTACTTTTTATACCGGGAAAATATTTTTATCCCGGAAAAACTTTTTCACGCGGGCGGAGCCGCGAGCACTACTAGTGTATTATAATTTTAGCTGACACCAACAAAAGATAGCCGCAATTGCGCTTCCTACATAGCTTAGTAATGCGAATCACGTAGGGCCGTACTTAAAAGTTACCTCGTAAAAACCTTAACCCTTGTAATGGAATGTCACTCAAGGCCTCGTGTTAATGTGACCATAATCATTGCTTTTAACTATTACAAGATGCAGCTGATTATATCAAACTATATGGCTAAGTTAGGTTTACTGGTTTATATATCTTGTATCTGCCCGGCTAATCGTCTATTGTAAGTCGGCACACAATCTGCATGCCATTTCAAAAAAAACCTCAGCTCGTGTAAAAAAAGTCAATAATGGTATTCACGAGGTGTAATTTGTACATTAATCCACTTATAGGATACGTACATCTCGGAATTACAATTGAATCACTTGCGGTTTTCCTCGCCTTTTCCTTAACCGTCCTAGTTAAGTTTTTTTGATTACGTACCAAATTAATACGGCTTAAGGACTATTTATTCCTTAGCTAAAGCATACTTTGCAATTCAGAGTTTGCAGTGATTCTACCGTTTATGGGCGGTCGTAGACTTACCATCAGGTGATCGGTATGTTCGTCAAAAAAAATACAAGGAAAACTGATAGGCTACGGTACGCTATATTGACGCTCATTATGATCATTTATGACCTGTTGTCACAGTTATATATTTACTATTAATTATTGACTGCCTCGGCGGCGTAGTGGTATTGCGTACGCATTACGAGTACGATTTGCGCGCTGAGGTCCTGGGTTCGAATCCCGGGTCGAGCCAAAAAAATTGTGACTGGGTTTTTCCATCTTAAAATTTACTCAGTCGCAGCTCGGAGTCAGGAAGTTGGCGGTGTGATACCCCCGTGCCTCGGAAAGCACGTAAAGCCGTTGGTCCTGCGCCTGATCTCTCTCCGGTCATGTCGGATTGCCGTCTCACCGGACTATGAGAGTGAAGGAATAGCGAGTGCACCTGTGTATTGCGCACACACATGTGCACTATAATATCTCCTGCGTACCTGGCTGATCTCCGTTGAGATTGGCCGCCGTGGCCGAAACTGGCTAGGAGGATTTTCATTCATTTTCATTTTTTTCATTAATTATTAACGTCTTAGTTACTCTACTCTACTAAAATGTTGCCAAAATTAACTATAATCTAATGACACACGTAGGTACAAACTTCTTTTAAAATTTAAACGATAACTGCTACCAGTTTCGTATGTTTTATAACATTAACGTTTAAGTTCATGAATTAACGCTTCAATCTAGAGATTTATGTGATTGTGTGTGTAATATTTGATTATTTTCTTTTTCAATTTATGTATTAACCTACGGAAAATCATTGTTCTGTTGACAGTAAACTGAAGATAACGTTACGGGCTGTATATGTAAATGTGATTGTTATCCTAAAATAAGTAAATAATACGCATTTTAGCCAAAATAAAGAGGTTATTAAATTCGTTTCATAGAAATATAACTGATATGCTTGTGAAGCTAAATCTCTATGTATAATAAACAAAATCGGGAATAACAGCGAATACCGATCGCATCGGGTATTTGCGCGATTCAATTCGAATGATCGGTAATGTGGTCAGTGTAGACCGCGGTGTATTGATAAATATATCGATAAAACCGATATCCGTTACTGCGCGGTATTACGAGACACGGAGACTCTCTAGGCAGTATGGAGTATGGACGGTTACATAAGAATCATTCAAAAAAAATTACAATATGTGAATTTGTATGAACATCTCCGATATATTTATACAAGTAAAATATCTGAGAATGATCTGAAAAGAAAATATCCTGCTGTCCGGTTTCGAAGAGACCAAAATAATCGTGTCAATAATTTTTGTTTTTGGGCTTCTCTTCACTTACCATCACGGTCTGAGAGGCCAGATTACCATGCCACAGTCCACAGATACAAAACAAAGCTGGAGAATGAGGACGGATAAATAATACATCTATCTGTAAACCACTACACATACAATCAGTTGCAGTAGAATTACTACGCAACTTAAAAAATAACACGCCCCAGAACTACGTACCACATTATAGACGTATAACACAGCCATGTATCAAACGTAGGACAAATTGATGATACATATATGCACATATATGCAAGTAAAACAATGACTCACGTTTGCATTGTCAGACGAAACTCGGAACGATGAGAGATAATTAGACCTTATTACCAATTCATATTCGCTATCGTATAAACATACATAATAAGTAATAACCAATGAACCTTTTTGAATGATAAATAATGTTACCTACATGCAAGTGGTGAATAAGAAATGGTTATTTGTGTTGTAGTCGAGATAATGGAGAGTAGAATAAATGTGAATGTTATTTACTTTGACTGCTCGATAGCGTAGTTATATTACGGTGTGACTCTAATGCTGAGGTCTCGGGTTCGATCTCCGGGTCGGGCAAAGTGATATAGGATTTTTCTGATATGATACTGATTCAGTTGATATGGCGATAGGCTCGCCCTCTAACACATCATGGTACGGAATGTCCACGGTGAAAATTGGGTGCAATACTTGCGTCTCTGCCTACCTTTTCGGGGATAAACGGCGTGAGTGTGTATGTATGTATTTTACTTGAATATAATATAATGATTGATAGAGCGCATATTATTGTTATTATGTTACTACACAAAAAAATTGTACTCTTAAAAAAATCACATTGAGGAATCCAAAAAGAACATCTCATTTATAACCAATGAAGCCGGCAGCATAATAATTATTGATATTGGTTTTCAATCGTAATCAGATACTACAAAAACAAGCGATCCTGTTTCTTTGTAGCTACAAATTGTTTCAGTATTGCGTTCAGGATAAAGTTTCAAACGAGGTCTTCTGTCTTCATTGATTCTCTTGGGAAATCACTAGTTCTTTGTTATTCTCAAGTATATGATTATAATCAAAGCTCTTTTGCTTTTTTAAAAAATACTAACCACGTCTATTTGTTATAAATGATATTATGTTGTATGGATTTTATT
Organism: Lapara coniferarum; assembly: GCA_949316025.1. Lineage (NCBI taxonomy): Eukaryota > Metazoa > Arthropoda > Insecta > Lepidoptera > Sphingidae > Lapara > Lapara coniferarum. Next base: position 14,251,442 of record OX438925.1, on the reverse strand, counting down.
TATTGCAACTTCTATAGTGTGGACGTATATAGAAATCAACTTCCATTATATTCATAAATGCAGTTTATAACAATGGCGGTTTCACTGGTGGTAGATGTCTCATATATAAGAGCCCGCCTGGGTGGGTACCACAGCAATGTCTATTTCTACCGCCAAGCAGCAGTGTGCATGCACTGTTGTGTTTCGGTTTGAAGGACATTGTAGCCAGTGTAACTACTGGACATAATGAGACTTAACCTCTTATGACTCAGGATGACGAGCGCAATGAAATGCCACACAGTACTTTGGAAGTCAAAGTGCTGGATGGTGTTGCTACTGTTTACGGGTGGTCGTATCGCTTACCATCAGGCGAACGGCATGCTCGTCTCGTCATTCAATGCAATAAAAAAAATAGCGATAGGCTCGCCCCCAATCACATCATGAGACGAAGTATACACGGCGAAAAGTGGGTGCAACTAGTTGCGCCTCTGCCTACCCCTTCGGGAAGGCGTGAGTGAGTGAGTGAGTGAGTGTGTGTGCGTGTATGTGTGTGTGTGTGTGTGTGTGTGCATTTATAACAGAGCTACACTACTTATACCTACTTTCAAATTATTTAAACATCAATGAAGAATACAAAATGAAGTTTTATAAGTTAGGTAAGGAAATAAACGTAGGAAAATGCAACAACAATTAAATTTAAAGTAATAATAAATAGTTTATTTTGAAATTACTCAAAAGATTATACATAATAAAAAAAAAAGTTTCAGACTTCGCTGTTGTAGCTGGGAAGTTATCACGCGGGCGAAACCGCGAGCGATACCTGGTATGTTTTAATCTGAGCCAAGTGTTTAATTATGCCGTACCTAAGATATCAATAACAATTATGGTTTACTTAAATTAATTACATTGAAGAAGGTTGAGCGGCGTAATTAATTTTACATGCAAAACCTAAGTCAATATTGCGCATCAGCGGATTACGGACTTGAGCCCGGAACCCCGAGTTTATTTAAACATTTCCCTTGTAAAAGGCCGGATCATCATTTTGGTACGACCGCCCTTTTGTCGAACGATCTGGGAAAAGATAAAACTTATCGTACAATAAGTACATTAAACAGAGCGGATTCTCTTAAAATTTCGATTGGATGCTGACGTATAATTCATAATTATAGAATAACTAGCTTTTGCCTGTGGCGCCGCCCGAGTTAAAAAGTTTTTCCGGGGTAAAAGTCCCGCTTTGTATTTTCCCGGGATAAAGGGTAAAACAAAGGGTTTTACAAACTTTGAATGTCATATTAAATTTATGCATATCAAATCAATAAAAAAAAACCGGGCGTGTACTTATGTCCGCGCGTGAAAAGTTATACTTCGTTGGCATCATTAACCTTTATAGTTTAAGAAAATTGCACTCTTGGCTTCGGCCTTTGAATTTTGAAAAAGTCCTTGGGTGTGGTAAAACAACAGCAGACTAGGCTGCATGTGATGGACGGCAGCGTGGCGGTTAGGCCTCACGCTGCCGTTGACGCCGAGGGCGTCCTTCCGTGTACGGGGGCTTCTGAGCCCCCGTACACCGTGCATATTATAAGATTCTTAGTTTAATATATTTACTATTGATTATTTAATATTTTAAAAGTAAATAAATAAAATTAATAATTTATAAAAAAAAAGACAACTAATAACATCACTTAAGACAAGGCTGTATGGGCTTGAACCCTTTGCCTTCCCTATAAGGGGAAAATTATAAAAAAACAGCCGTGAGAATTTTTGTGTCACACATGCGCGTGCATCGTAAAATTTCACTCCCATCAATTTTTCATAACGCGTCTAAAGAAGTATAACTTCAACAAGTTTCAAGCTTTTAGCTCTAAAAATGACGATTCTTCGATACAACTTTTCATCCTCTATCCAACCCCATACAACCCCTTTTTCGCATTAAAAAGTAGCCTATGTCCTTTATCAGGCTCTAGACTATCTATGTGCCAAATTTCATTTAAATCGTTTCAGTAGTTTTGGTGTGAAAGCGCGACAGACAGACAGAGTTACTTTTGCATTTATAATATTAATCGGGATGTGAAAGCTTGCTTTTAAAATTCGAGGATATGTGAAGTTTGGCAACCCGCACGACGTCAGCGTGGTGGACTAAGGCCTAATCCCTCTCAGTAGTAGAGGAGGCCCGTGCTCAGTAGGGGGCAATATATAATACAAAGCTGGTTGCAGTACTTGCTTAGGTTCTGCACAATGCATATAGCTTATATTTATAGAATTTAATTTCATAGGTCCTTCCCGGTGAACATTTAAAAAAATAATTACTTTCAATAAATTAATACTAGGCCCGTAATTTACATATAATTACTATGCCACTGCTGGGAATTCTGGGAACAGATCTCGACACGCTGTAAACCATATAAATATGTATTATTAATGTTTAGTTAGTTTTTTTAAATTTAACATACATCGCTGACATATATATATATATATATACACTCACGCCTTTTATCCCCGAAGAGGTAGGCAGAGGCGCAATTAGTGCACCCACTTTTCGCCATTATTCCGTCCCATGATGTGATAAGGAGCGAGCCTATCGCCATATCGGGCACAAATTACAGACTCCGAGCTGATACTGAATAGAAAAACACAATATCACTTTGCACGACCCGGGGATCGAACCCGAGACCTCGGCATTGCAGTCGTACCATAATACAACTACGCCACCGAGGCAGTTTACTACGTCGCTGACCATGGAAATATTTTAAACCAATAAACTTTTTAACGATTACGAAAAATTATTCGCGATGTTTATAGATTTACCTTCACATAAAAGTCCGCATCGAATTATACTAGATATTAAACAAATAAATCCAATAGAAGCAGACAGTATGAACAAATATTTCATTACCTATCCTTGAACTTCTATCACGACTTCGTCCAAAGTATGGCGTCATTCGCCTACAATATTTTTTAGATCGTTAACAATTTTTTTTTTACTTCATTGTTCTGTATTTGCGTGACTGGCAGGATGCGGTACAACTATAGAATACTATCAGTCATAGAGGCAGGGGATTAACAATGGGGTGACATGACGGGTAAAAGGCCACAGGCCCCTGAACAGAGACTGTATCGGATTGTCGAATTCGTCTGACTACATGGTACTGCCTCTGTAGTCCGGTACTGTTAGAAAAGGAGTAGGTATAAAAAAAGTTAGATTATAATTGAGCATTGACGAAGACGTCTGTCTGTCTTGTAGAATTATAAGGGTCTCCAGATTAGCCTGGGGCCGGATTATCGCGGGTCTAATGTAATACATCTTAGTAAGTCAATAACCTGCCAGCAATGGTGAGGGGCCTCATTCGATGAATGTGCCACGGGCCTGAACGGTGTACTTACGGCACTAGATCAATGTTCCTTACTTTTTTTTTAACACGGGGAAATCCATTTGCGGATTTCTGCCGGACTGACCGGTTCAAACCCGCGTCCTACCGACTAAAACCCCGCCATTCTACTCTCTTTCTCCCTTATATCGAAGTTCGCGGATGCGCATGTACATGCAACCGTAACCTTCGCAGGAGTCGGCTCTTGTACAGAGCCTCTCGCCGTCCAAGGAATGAGGCCTCGGTTGGATCACGATGTGCGTGCATGAGAGCAAGACGCCAGACTCTTAGGCATTATTTGCCCGATAGCGGATCACCCACCCGCCACCTACAGATCCGCTTAGGGAGGTCGTAGGTCGTCCCTCCGGCGTCTGTTGCGAGAGGGAACTCCAATGGCCCGCTCCCTTTCTCTCTCCGCTGCCTCTTTGGCGGACATGACTTGTTCGCAAAAAGAGGCAACGGAGTTCCACACATCTTCACTCTTGACCATGGCTGCCACAACTGTTACAAGCGACAAGTTGTTGCCAACAGTCGTAAGTAAATTTTGGCGCAGTGAGTTCCATTCGGGACAAACGACCAAAGTGTGCATTGCCGAGTCTTCTGCGCACTCACAATGATGACACCCTGGTGTCAGCTGTCAACGAATCCGACACAAATACTTTCCGAAGCAGCCATGACGCGAAAGTATCTGTGTCATTCTAAAGGTCAGGGTGCCATGCCGCCTCCGAATCCAGTCCGCGAATATAGGCTGAATGGCGTTTACTGTCAACGCGCCAAAACTGGGACGTACTAGGCGTTGCTCCCATTCCGCCTCTAAATGTTGTTGAAGCCGTGTTTTTTCATCAGCAGCTTCTCGGGGCGCTGGTCGAAAGCTCCATGTTAGCGCCCCCTCATGCCACTGATAAAATGACGCCAAGGGTCTTCGCCTCTAAATCCCAGGGGGGAAATCCGGCCAGAAGGCAGGCCGCCGGTCATCGTACGATATCCTTTGATAGCCCTGACGCCTAACCTGTGGTCCACAGTATGTGTATGTGGTCCACCAACTTATCTATGGACATTTGAACGAATAAATAAATTCCACCAAGTCTCTTAATCGCTACGTTTACTTAGCACGGCGAGCGTGCGCCAACAAGCGGGATCTCTGCTCTTGTATACATATATCAAAAACAAAAACAGGACCAGATTACAATTGGAATCCGATATCAGATTATAAGTTAGTAATAACATCAACCCAAATATTACTAATTTAGTTGCAAAAAAAGCGGCACCATCCTTCACATTAATACACTATTTTTTTTATTTCTATAAAAAAATATTTTTTGTAGTACTTAAATAAATCTTCCTAAACTCATTCCTATATTTTTTATTAAAGGGGTCCTTGAAATTGTGCTTAATTTTCTAGGGGTCCGCGGACTGAAAAAGGTTAAAAAACGCTCCACTAGATAATGAATGAACAAGCCATATCCTCCCTCCTAAATTGAATACTCGAAAGATACAAAGCGACTGTGGGCTCAATACATGGCACATTTACTTAAAAAAATCATAGGTAAAAATCTGACTGAATAATGCAAGCAACGTTGATAAATGTTTCATACGAATTTTCCAGTTACTCTTGTATGAGAAATTACTATTACATAATTAATATATTAAATATAATTAAAAAAACATATTTAATTTACTTTACATTTTATTCTTTGATTTGCCTTATTGTTAAATTTAAAATTTCATATTCTGATGTATATGTATAAAGTTATACTGTCAAATATAGTTCAATCTCTAACATTTGTTTTTTTTTTAAGTCTGATCTTTAAAAGTCACTGAAAAATAGCGTGAGATCTAAATAATAACTTTAAATGTCACAATACTTAGTTTCAGAATCAATCATTTTAAAAGGCTAAGACTAGATTTATAAATTAACCTTTTATAAAGTCGACATCTAATATGTTAATCGGATTTATAATTTGGGGATCTGCATATTATTATACAATTTCATTAATGCGATGACTAAATTGGTATACTAGAAAACTAAATTACAACTATACTAGACAGTCTTAACATCAAATATCTATAGACACGTGCATTTTACCGGATTTTTTTGGTTCACGGTGTTTTTTTTTTTTTTTGTTGACGCGCAGAAAGTGACTTATTACTACCGCCCAGTGTTCAAGGGGAACGACTGAGCGGTTATGTTGGGTTCACCGTGCCTTACGACCCGACGTTGAGCCGCCCGGAGAGATGGTGTTCACGGTGTTGCGGTTCAAAATCACTATGCATTTTGCCATGTTTGTCCCGGTTGCAAAAGGTGACAAATACTGTGTGATCAAGAAGTTTCTTAATGATAAACTACTCATGTGTTGTACCCATCTGGTCAAACGATAAGTTATATTATTGAGCTCCGTTTCGTAACTTTTTCGCGACTAATATACATTTTCCGGTTATCAAAACAATGAGCGTTAAAATTGTTTTACTATTTACCGCTTAGATTTGTTAATGAATACTTCCAATAACGTCAGCAAGACAATAGTTAGTAGTCATTTTAGGAAAAAGGTTAAAGTAGTTCCCCCAACACGCTCTACACTACAGGGTAAATGTTCTCAATAAACCAACTGCATTCCAATACGTCTGTACAACCTCAATAGCCGAACCCGCGCAACAGGTCATCTGCTGAAACTTTCAACGCGCAGTTTTAACACGTTTTCAGGGACGGCAATCTCGTATTAATCCGGTAGGGCCGCGCAGGTTTCCGGGAATTGTCCTAGTTTTAAAAAAGTTTCCGGTTGTACCGAATATATTGTGTTAAACAAAATATAATTCGTATGAAAGAAGACATTTATTGATTACTAGCATTTGCCCGCGGCTCCACCCGCGTGTAAATTTTTTTCCACGATAAATATTTTACCAGGATAAAAGCTGTAGTACTCTGGAGTAATGTAGCTTCCTATTAGGGAAAGAATAAAAGCTACTATTAAAACTATAGAAGTTTCATACAAACTTTGCCACCCCTGTTTACGCCGTTAGAGGTTGAATTTCGCAAAATCCCGTCTTAGTGATCACCTACGTCTTAAAAACCGAACCCCAATAAAAAATTGAGACTCGTAGTAATAGTAGTTTCTAAGAATTCGTGATAAGTGAGTGACCTTTCCCTTTTATATGTATATATAAATTACTATGACATTGTGGCAAACTGTAAGACGAGACGTCCAACGTCCTATCTCCACACAGAGACAAATATTTGTGTATGCAAATGTAAGTGTCGAGTTTGAGTGGTGTGGACCTGTAAGACTGAAGCATTCTACTTTGGGGTGAGGATTTAGGGATTTAAACAGCAAATGGTGTCCCACTTGATCAAATATTGTATCCAAAGCTCATAAACAACCACAATTTCTGTGAGACATACGTAATGTCCAAGTCAATCCGGCCCACTATTAGTTGACAAATACTTCAAAAGTATACCTTGGTAAAGCTCTACTACTTTAAAACAAGATGGAGTTACTCACACACACACACACACACTGACGCCTGTTATCCCCGAAGGGATAGGCAGAGGCGCAACTATTGCACACACTTTTCGCCGTTATTCCGTCCCATGACGTGATAGGGGGCGAGCCTATCGCCATACACAAATATTTGGAGTTACTCGAATATGTAAAAAATCTAACAAACTCTTTTCTAGATCTATTCTACTTCCTACTAATGTTATAAAGGCGAAAGTTTGTAAGTATGTATGGATGTCTGGATGTATGGATGTTTGTTACTTTTTCACGCAAAAACTACTGAATGGATTTCGATGAAATTTGGCACACGGGTAGATCATGTTCTGGATTAACACATAGGCTACTTTTTACCCCGGGAAAATATAAAGCGGGACTTTTATCCCGGGAAAACTCATTGACGCGGGCGGAGCCGCGGGCAAAAGCTAGTATGAATATAATATAATTTAGCTTATTTAGAATCTTATTTCGGCGTCAGTAGTTCCATATACAATTTTATTACTCTAAAAGAATATAAATAAAAACTTTTTAACAAAAACTAAAACCGACTTCAATACCACTACAAACTAAAAAATATAGATTTTTGGTTTGTAGTAAACCACTAATAAAACCGACATTAAACTAAAGTGTTAGTGGTTTTGAAGTCGGTTTTATTTTTAGTTACTTTTTTTTTATTTATTGCATTTTTGGTAAAATCAATATGAACATATTATGGTGTAAACAATACATCATCGATATAAGTAAGCAGCATTCGCGGGTCATCTGCTGTTAGTTATTGAAGAGTTCTATTGTCTGTCTCCGAAGATCTTCATCAGATCCTAATCTATACTAATATTATAAAGCTGAAGAGTTTGTTTGAACGCGCTAATCTTAGGAACTACTGAACCGATTTTGAAAATTCTTTCACTAATAGGAAGCTACATAACTCCTGAGTGCTATAGGCTACTTTTATATCCCGGGAAAAAATATTTTTGTCCCGGAAAAACTTTTTCACGCGGGCAGAGCCGCGAGCACTACTAGTAAATTATACACTAAAACCTTCTCTGAATATACATTTTAGTAACGAAATCGGATCAGTAGTTTTTGAGAAACTCGCGGCCATACCAACTTTCATAATATACACACATACATGTGGATAGAATACATAACCTCTTTTTTTAAGTTGGTTAAAAAACACTACTGTAGGTGTTAAAAAATATGCATCAATTTATTGGAACTTTCGCGCTCTTGAGATGGCTCTTAGAAACTGAATATTCGTTTAATTTGGCTTACTTATAATTATTTAATTGTAAAGTGTGTTAGTTTCAAAATATTTTTAGGTACGAAGAAGCCTATTAACTCCTCATTTTTAAGTATGAATTATACTATTACTAGCTTTTGCCCGCGGCTCCGCCCGTGTTAAAAAGTTTTTCCGGGATAAAAGTCCCGCTTTATGTTTTCCCGGGATAAAAAGTAGCCTATGTGTTAATCCAGGATATGATGTACCCGTGTGCCAAATTTCATCGAAATCCGTTCAGTAGTTTTTGCGTGAAAGAGGAACAAACATCCATACATCTAAACATCCAAACATCCATACATTCTTACAAACTTTCGCCTTTATAATATTAGTAGGATGATAAACCTGGAAGAGTTTTGGTTTGTGCATTCACCGAGACTTTTTCCGAACAATACACGTTTCTTGCAACACGTAGGCGGTACCCCCCACAACCACACAAAAGTCTATTATTAAATTTACTGTGTCTGAACTCAGACCGCATAAAAATCTAGCACCAAATTTACCGTGTCTGAACTCAGTACTCAGACGTATTCGAAATAACACGCCTGTAAAACGGGTTATATCTGCACATTCTCAAAATACACACTTTAATTGTGTCAAGAGAGCAATAATGAGTAATGGTCGTAATTCTAATTGTACGCGGCTTTTACCGGTGCTAGCAACACTAATTCAGGCGCGCACGGGTTTTATGGCACCGTAAATACAATAGTGGAGTCAAACGTGAATTCCGAGAAACCCACTTGCTCTAAATATAGTAGTACAGAAAAATATATTTTGTAATCTATACAGTGTGTATTTTTGAGATGAATACAGTGTAGCTATAGCAGTTAAGGTAGCTTGCCTCGCTGCCCCATCTCAAAAATTCACCCTGAGTGTATAATCCACACATTATACTACTAGTAACAATGAAATAAACGCTCATTTCAACATTAACTTTCTTGTAATAGCAATTATTTTAGTGGAATTTTACGTTACCGGTTTTTGGTACACTAGAGACTTTCTTCTCGTAGTTTTGTATAATTCTTCAGTCAAGTAATAATTTGAAAGGACTATTCTCCACTGATTTATATGAAATAGTAGCCAGTACCATTACTGAGTATTACCAAATTTAACATTTAATTTCATAGGGAGATGTTCGTCGTACTGTGAACCTATATACTGTGTACAGATTATTGGAAGTCCGCTTACAATGAAGTAAACGACTCATGTGTATCGTACAAAAAAAACAGCGCCATGTGAGACTCTCCTAACTTTAGACTCGACTGCGAATGACGTCTTGAAAAATTCCTAGAAGTCGTATTCGAAATTGTGAGTGACATTTTAGTTGTCTCTTTACTAATATTCGGATATAAATTATTTTCAATTGCCATGACATGTCGCCTTGTAATGTTAAGATTTAGAGCACCGTCATCAACACTTGCCTATTGAAAGTGGCAAACCTCAGCTTCAGACATACATAAATTGTACAATAATATTTATAGTTTACCTTGATTATCTCTGCACCACTCTACGGTCAACTGAAAGAGAATCTGTATGACATTAAGTCCACCTATCGCACTGTTAATGATTTAATCCGAAAGTTTGGCTAGATGAGTTTTAGTAAAATACTGATCCAAAAAGGCTAGCTGCATCGACTAAACACAAATGAGTCTTTTCAGCATTGCAATTAAAGACAAAATATATTTTGAGTACATTGATGTGTTAAAAAAACCTTTGAGCCTCATGTTCGTTCCTCGCCCCGCGCAATCTATCTCACCCAAGCACAGTGGGGCTAGGTTGTGAAAAAAACACACGATGAGTCTCCGCTTCGTTTTATTGTGATTGGTTGAGAGACTTACGTATCGGTCTCTCGATCAATCACAAACATCAAAATACCGATACGTCAGTCACTCAACCAATGACAATAAAACGAAGTGGAGACGCATCGTGTCTATTTTTCACAACCTAGCCCCACAGATCTATTCAGTAAATTTTATAGCGTCTTAAAAAATTAAGCATACAGAAATTCGTTTTTTGAAGAGAGTCAACGATTTTGGAATAGATCATTATTTTATTAAGAGTACGCTATATACTTCTGTTTATTATATAAAGTTCATAAAATAAAATAAAATTTTCTTCAGAATGAACAGCCTGCTAAACAGGGATAGTACCAATGACTCACTCATAGGAATAATGGAATAATATGTGACAGCTAGCAGTCTTATTTCGTGTGGCAAATGAGATTTTAAGAGTTTGAAAGGCGGTTCTCATATGAGAGCTCTTATAATATGGGATATCCCATCGCCTAGTTTTAAAAAATGCCTTCTTTCTTCTTCCTGGTATTGTAGCTGTTTAGACTTCACGGTCAGTTTAACGCGTATAGTGAATAGATAAATGGGTTCCACAATGATTAGTTCTACGACCAAATTATAAGAATCTCTTTCATCTTTGTAGTAAGTCATGTAGCAGTGTAAATTACTACGTTAGTTGTGGTTGCTACTAGAGGAGCACGGAATTTAACTAAGGTTTTTTTTTGTTTTGATTTTGTAACTGCACCTCTTCTACTATCAATCCTAAAATAAAATAAATAAGATATTGAATAAGTCTCATTTGTTAACTTGTCGGGGATATTATAAAATACTAGCCTTTGTCTGCGTCTCCGCCCACATGCAAAGTTTTTTCAGGATAAAAGTCGCGCTTTATATTTTCCTTGGTAAAAAGAAGCCTATTGCACTCAGGAGTAATGTAGCTTACTATTAGTGAAAGAATTTCAAAATCGGTGCTGTAGTTTCAGAGATCAGTCCTTATAAATCTACAAACAAACTCTAAACTTTCCTCTTTACAACATTAGTATAGAATTCGTAGGTAACTGTTTCCTGAAGTAGAATTTCATCATAGATAATTCTATATTCCGCGGAGACAACAGAAGCGTTTATTTCATTATGTTTCATATAATTCGAGGCCACAAGGCTGTTCCCTTTAACAAAGGTTGTACGGGCGTGAAGCGAGAAGCGACATTTCATGCCCTTTGTTACATTTAGCTCACTGACACTTAAGCAATGTTACAGTTGGAAGAGCCACTTTCAGTAAACATAGTAGAGTATTAACAAACTACTTTTTTATTTGTATGTACGATAAATTTACACTTGAGCAGAGTATTAAAACAAACATAAATTTTATATGTCTGCAATCTCAGGAAAACTAACGCAGTTTTTTGTATTTGCTTTGACTGCAATGTTAGTTTGTCAATGTGTAATACATCCAGTCAACAATAATATATACTAATATTATAAAGCTGTAGACTTTGTTTTTTTGGTTGAACGCGATAATCTCAGGAACTACTGAACCGATTTTGAAAATTCTTTCACTAATAGGACATTACTCAAGAGTCCTATAAGCTACTGTTATCCCAGGAAAATATTTTAACCCCGGAAAACTTTTTCACACGGGCGGAGCCACGAGCATCACCTATGAATTTTAATCTTGAAAGATGAGCTTTAAACCCTACTTATTAAATTACCTCCATAAGTCCAAGTACGGTGAAAGAAAACATCGTGAGGAAACGTGCATACCTGAGAACTCTTTAAGCTATTGCATATATCTATCACGGGCCTTGAGCGTGGAGACCGAATCCAGAAATTCCGTAACGAAAAAATAACCTGACACCCCTCACTCTGACCGGTACAGCGGTGATATTTTATTTTCAACTCTATCACAACCATGTAAAGTGTAAAATTCCATAAGTAAATTTAATATCGCAGTCTTGTAAGAATGAAATATGTAAGAGGATATGAGCTGAATGTTAAACGATAAAAGGTCGAAATTATACCGTGTATTTAAAAATTGTTCCTGTCAGTGAAACGTATCGAAATCAAACGTGATTCTAAGTTTGAATTTCTAAAAAGTTTTTATTTTATATCTGTTCAAAGAGGTTATAAATATTAGAATTGCCTGCTTAGAGTTTCGGCGTTAGGGCACGAGTGAAATTTGAACAATAGAAAAGAAATAAAATAAATAAATAATTATAATTATATATAAGTGGACGATAGCCTAGTTGGGAATAGAACGGTCTGCCGAGACAATGTCCGGAGGTTCAAACCCAAGGCACACACCTCTGACTTTTTCGAAGTTATTTGTGTATTGTTTATCAATTATCGTTCTCTTTAACGGTGAAGGAAAACATCGTGAGGAAACCTACATGCCTGAGAATTCTCTATAAGGATTTCGAGGGTGTGTAAAGTCCGCCAACCCGCACTAGGCCAGCGTGGTGGACTAAGGCCTAACCCCTCTCAGTAATAGAGGAGGCCCGTGCTCAGCAGTGGGACAGTATATGATACAGGGCTGGTATTATTATTATTATTATAATTATAATTACATAAGTTGATAAAAAATGCTATGCAATAGCTTTACCGCGGCAGTCTCCGAGTGCCACACGTCTTTTTTTTTATAAGAATTTCGAAGGTATGTGAAGTCTACCAACGCGCACTAGGACAGCGTGGTGGACTAAGGCCTAAACCCTCTCAATAGTAGAAGAGGCCTGTGTCCAGCAGTGGGACAGTATATAAGTTCATTTTGACGTTAGTTGAGTAAATGAAATCACATAGTTACTGGTTTATAATACCTCTGCTAACATTGTTCAAAATCATCCAAGAGTAACGGATATTTTCATCATAAATCTCTGCTTAACTATTCTGTTTTTTTTTTTTTTATCATTTTGAAGTTTAGCGCGTGTGATGAGGCGTGTGTATGTCTAAACGACCCTGTATATTATTATTGTCCATGCTCTTTTTAACCGGCTTTCTTCTTTCTTAATAACTGGCACTGCTAATTATAAACAAATACTTCTAAGCTGTTAATTTTATTTTTAGTTTTATAAATAACCAGTAAAAATTACATTAAATATATTATTGTCATCGTCACTAGTAGCCTGATTCGAGCACTGAAGTCTCTTTATGAGAACTCTAGTGCTTGTGTCAGGATAAATGGAGCCTACGCTGACTGGTTTCGCATTAATAAGGGTGTGAGACAGGGATGTGTAGCGTCTCCATGGCTGTTCAACCTATTCATGGATGGCTGTCTAAAAGATATGAAAGAGAGTGCGTACGGGCTGGGAATGAATGGTTTGTCACTCAACTGTTTACTCTACGCTGATGATCAAGTAATTCTTGCGTCATCGGCGGAGGAGCTGCAGAAGTTAGTGACAATTATGGATGATGCTTTTGGGAGAAAAGGTATGAAGATAAATGTAAGTAAGACGAAAGTTATAGTGTTTGAAAGGGACGAAAGCATGACAGAGTGTAATATTTGTATAGGGAACGACAGGGTACAGCAAGTAAGTGATTTTATGTATTTGGGATGTGTCTTCACAAGTGATGGTAGGTATGACAGTGATATCGAGAGACGAGTGAGTGCAGGTAATCGAGTAAATGGAGCGTTGCACTCCTTTATGGGTAGCCGGAATGTGTCCAAAAAGGCACGACTGGCTGTCTATAGAGGAGTGTTATTACCAACTCTAATGTATGATAGTGAAAGTTGGGTATGGCAGCAAAAGCATGAAAGTAAGATTAAAGCAGTAGAAATGAGAGCGTTAAGAAGCATGTGTGGAGTGACTGTGAGTGATAGAGTGCGGAATACTAGGGTGATGGACATGTGTGGAGTGACAGAGGATGTAGTGACCAAAATTGAGAAGGGTATGCTAAGGTGGTTTGAGCATTTGGAAAGGATGGATGATAGGAGACTGACAAAGAGGATATATAAGGCGAGTGTGGATGGAAGGTCCAGCAGGGGTCGACCGCACCGAACCTTCGAATGTCAGATATCTGACATTCTAAGTAGAGGCCAGGTCAAAAGTACCCTGAACCGGCGGGAGTGCATGAAAAGATTGATGAAGGTAGAGGAAGCGAAAGTAGTGTGCCAGAATCGAGCAAAGTGGCGATCCATAGTCTCTACCTACCTATGGGATAGAGGCGTGATACTATGTATGTATGTATATTTTTATTCAAACCAAAAAATTAAATTGGCTATATTCAAATTGTTTATTAAAAAAACAGTCCAATTTAAAATTCGAAGTTTTAATACACTATAACGTATTCTCTCTTGCAATAAAAATATTACATGAATGAAGATTTTTTTATGTAAAGACTTCTTAATACTCCATTCATAGTTCATTGACAAATATCGAGCCAGTTTATCAGTAGCTCGTACACGTTGACGCAAAAAAGAAAGTATTTTAGCAAACTCGAGCTACATGACCTCATAAAAATAGATTATCGTTGTGTACACAACATCCCTGGCTTGTAGTGCACGGTTCCGTACTTCGCGCCCTTCCGAAATGATAGCTTTACGGGACCTAAGCGTAACAAATGTGTGGACTGCAGCCCTAAGCGTTTTCCAATACTGAGTTTAAGGTAGGTCGCTTTACGGGTTAACAAATTTTGTGCATGTATAATTATGTATATTAAGTCTTTACCTACCATAGGTAAAGATATATTATAAATATTTGAACATGGAGCGCCATATTTATTTCAAACAGCCAATGTTCTAGAAATAACTTTTCGCAAAATGGCGCAGTACGTTATTGACAATTTAGATGCCACGATCCTTATTTACCTAATTTTATTAGTTTATCATATAAATATTATAGTCACAACCTATACGTGTGATTTGATCATTATTCCATGAATGTTTTTTACAATTAGCCCTTTTTATAAAGAACTACGGCTAAGTTTCTTGGTGATAATTTCCAGAATCATAGACATTGCTTACGCACCAATTTAAAAATAGCCCACGGGCAAATACTTCTAATCGTTTTAAGTTTGTAATTGTTCATTTGTGACGATAATATTGTGTGGAGCTAATAACTGTAAATTTAAATTGAATAAAAGATAGAGTAAGTACCTATTACAAGAAATCTATGCATATTATGTTATTGAGAACGTCATGTGTTTATCAAATATGTATCTGCCTCATTTAATTCAGAATATTTAAATTTCATACAAAATCTTTCAATACGCATCATTACTAAAAATTTTTGAGTAGCGAATCCACAAAATGATTATCATGTTCGATGTAAAAGTTAGTTTCGTGTTGGGTAACTGAATTCAATGCGTCATTTTCCTTTGAAAATTATCGTCAAATAAACTAATTTAATAAAATACTCACATTCATACATATGCATTCAACAAGCATACAAGGACGTTCTTCTAATAAATAAATACATTATTCAACACCCTTCTATTCATTTACCCCATCATCGTGGTTTTATACGGAAGCGGTTAATCAATCAACTGAATTCATTAAAGTTGACAGCTATTACTACGAATAAAATTATCGTTGATTAAATTGATGATTTTATGGATGTCTTGCTCGTGGTCTAGTAGCTTTAGGCTATAGACCAGGAATTTGGGTCCCTGGGCCTGTAACCATGATGCATTTCTACAAGAGTTAATGCCAATAGTATAGAAAATAATGTAGGTGAATGCCACATTGACAAGTCTGACGCAAGGATACGTTATTTACTTAATTTTTTTCTATTCTATTGGCGTTAACGTTTGTAGAAACGCATCTTGTATACACACGCATGTTGAGCTGAATTTAGCAGCATATTATATGCATTTTTCTAATACGATTTGGTTTCCTCATCATGGTCGTCCCCTGGCATGCAATTGTAAGAACCAAGCCAAATCATGTCCGCATGATGTTGTTGTGGGGCTCCTTTTTCCGCACTTAGCCCGTAGAAAGTCGGGCCGTTGTGCGTAATGTCCGCATGATGCTTGAAAAAAGTTTGTTACGCTGATTCCTCCTCGCAGTGGGATAACGACATTTGGAAAAAATCTAAGCTACTTATTGATGTAAAAAAACCCTTTTACATCAATGAAGCTGCTACTTTATTTATGAAACAAAGTAGATCGCTGCCTAGGGTGTAGTGTCATGACTACGAATGCACGCTATTGATGCCAACTAAATAGTTTTGAATTACATTGTACTGCATGGACTTGTTCCAGTAGAATATATAATTATAGTGGTTTTATTGCATAACGACTGTTAATTGTACGTGTCTTTAACGTCTAAATAAATTTAACACTGCTAATTGACCATTAAAATAGGTATAATAGTGCTACCTACTCAAAGGCCTTTGAGTACAAAATCTTAGTAAATTCCCTCGTCTGCCGTAAAATAATACATTTTGTAACCATAGCTCTAGAGGTACCATACTTGAAGTCTAACGCTATATTATCTTAGGACTGTTCCACAATGTCTGAGTAAACGCTCATCATCGAATCTATTCTAATATTATAAAGCTGAAGAGTTTGTTTGATTGTTTGTTTGGTTTAACGTGCTAATCCCAGGAACTACTGAACTGATTTTGAAAATTCTTTCATTAATAGAAGGCTACATTCTTAGACTAAGCTACAGTATGACACATAAATCCTGAGTGCTATTGACTAATTTCCAAAAATTTTTGTATGAAAACTATATTGTGTGGCATATCATTAAATTGGATTTTATAGATACTTACCGTTGCTGTTATTTCTGACATCCGCACCCCTCAATTTTTCGAAATTTTCCAAATTTCCCGAAATTTCCGTTGTTTTGTTGATTGTCAAGAATTTTTGTACTATCCGTACCCTAGATTATTTTATATTCTGGTTGTACTCGCCGAGACGCATCTCCCGACGTATCGTGCGTCGCGCTCCGGCAAAATTTAATTTTTGACTTTAACTCAATATAAGGAAATCCACCTAAGTAACTTACATTGAAAACAAACATTGACTAATTTCCAAAAATTTTTGTATGAAAACTATATTGTGTGGCATATCATTAAATTAAGGCAAAAAAGCCCCCCCCCCCCCCATCCACCCTATTGTCGCTCGATAAGGTAGGCGGCGGCTATACCAACAAGAGAGCCTAAAACTGAGTATCAAAAATAGTCCAATTAGCTTAATAAAAAACTGAGCAGACGTGCCACACCACCTAAAAACCGGCGGAATACTTACCTGCGCTGATAATCCCGAACTGCCGCACCTGAAACAGAAGAGGAAATTAGAAACTATTATTGTATTTCTTAAAATTATAAATAAATATACTATATATAGATTATATACTAGAAATATTGACTTCATCAGATAAATATTAGATTTAAAAATTTTAGACGTATATATAAGCATTATATAAAATATATCATATTATAGAGATAAGATTGACTGGTACCTGGAGTACCGAATCTTGACCATCAGGAAGTGACTATTCGTGGACCCTCTACATCCACGAAGCATCCTTGACTTTTAAATATTGACGAGGACCCCCATCCACCAACATGCCCAGCTTCCACACTCCCGTCAAGAAGCCTCTTTCCCCATCTAAACGTGACGCCGACGCCGGAGCCCCTGTAGGAGCAGGCCCTTCACGGAGCCAGTCAGTGGCCCAGGCGAGGCGCAGCATCGAGTCACGGCTCGATGCAGCGCCCGAAACCAGGGCCACACCACTTGTCATTCTACCGAAAAGGACTACCGCGGCCCCGACGACCTCAACTGCTCCGTCGACCTCAACCGCTCCGATAACATCTGCAGCTCCAGCAGAGCGGAGAGGCACAGTCAATTCCCAGCCCATGCCGGAGACAGGTTCGGACAGGCGGGACTCCCCCAAAAAAGGGAGCCCTGCCTACCTGAGCAGGACGGCTGAGGCTAAGGCGTGCCTCTTGAAGGCCCGGCTGCAGATCAATAACAGCCGGAACCTTAAGACGGAGATAAAGCTTGAGGTGATCGATGCTGCGGAGCGACTTTACAGGCTGGTAAAGGACGCCGAGGAGGGCAAGCCCTACAGAGGGCGGACCGTAGAAGGAGGAAAGGGAAAGGTGTCGGAAAGGGAAGAGGCATCGAAGACGGTAGTGATTGACACGGAAGGCAAGGGACAAAGGAAAGACGAGAGAAATGAATTGGAACGGGAACTCCTGGAAAGGCTGCAGGAACATGCAATTATGCTGAAGGAAAGCAAGAAGGAAATGGAAAAGATGAGTGAGGAGGTACAGAAGCACAGGGAAGAGATGCAAAAGACCAGAACTTATGCGAGTGTAGCTGCCGGTTCACCCAAAGCCACACCAGAGGTGACTACGGCGCTACACTCCATAATTATAGCATC
Organism: Lapara coniferarum; assembly: GCA_949316025.1. Taxonomy (NCBI): domain Eukaryota; kingdom Metazoa; phylum Arthropoda; class Insecta; order Lepidoptera; family Sphingidae; genus Lapara; species Lapara coniferarum. The sequence goes on along the minus strand of OX438925.1, from coordinate 14,233,215 downwards.
ACAGAACGAAGAGGAAACAGGAGACCAAGTGGTGGAAAAAATAAGGACCGTTGTAAACGCAAAGGAAGAAGGGATTAAGATAGATAGAATTAGGAAGGCAAAGGAAAGAAAGGTCATAATGGGTTTCCGCGACCAGGAGGAGATGGTGAAGGTCAAAGAAAGGCTTCGCATGGGGGGAAAAAGCCTTACTGTAGCGGACATCAAAAATAAAGATCCTCTGGTACTAATTAAAGACTTGTTGTCCTGCCACACCAACGAGGAAATTCTGGGCGCGATCCGGGCCCAGAATAACCACCTTCTGGCCCAAGTCAGGAAGGAGGAAAGCAGGATGGAGGTCCGCTACAGGAGGAAGGCTAGGAACCCGTTGATGACCCATGTAGTCCTCCAGGTGTCGCCACAGATCTGGCGAACGTTCACGGAGGCCGGCGCGTTGCACATTGACATCCAAAGAGTCAAGGTTGAGGACCAGTCTCCCTTGGTCCAGTGCTCAAGGTGCTTGGGCTACGGCCATGGGAGGCGGTTCTGCCGGGGCTCTTTGGATGCCTGCAGCCACTGCGGTGGGCCGCACTTGAGGGCGGAGTGTCCCGATTGGATGGCAGCTGCAGCACCAACGTGCTGTAACTGCTTGAAGGCGAAGTTCGCCGAGACGGGGCACAACGCCTTTAGTGAGGACTGCCCAGTACGGAAGCGGTGGGACGCGCTGGCCACATCCGCCATAGCTTATTACTAAGGTGGTCCCCACCGTCCCGGGCCCGACAGCGACAGACGCGGACTCCGGCGCGCGGCCATACCTGGTGGCGCAGGCCAATCTCCAAAGAAGCGCAATGGCGACCAACGAATTTATGTTGATGGCATCAAAGAGGAGATTGGCCTTCGCACTGATCCAGGAGCCGTACGTCGGGGGTACCGGCCGGGTGAAGAGCTACGGGGCCGCCAGAATCTTCCAGTGCGCGGAACGGGAAGGGGGCCGGGTCAAGGCAGCCATAGCAGTCTACGACGTAGACTTGGATGCCTTGATCTGCCCCCAATTCGCCACGACAAATATTGTCGTGGTGAAAATCCGTACCAGTGCCTGGGAGATGGTGGCGGTCTCGTATTACTTCGAACCCGATAAACCGGTTGAGCCATACCTCGACCATCTGAGGGGCGTCTGCCGCAGCTTGGGCCCGAGGCGCCTGCTAATAGGAGGGGACGCCAACGCGAAAAGCCTATGGTGGAGCCGGGAGATCGATCGAAGAGGAGAGGAAGTGTCTGGCTGGCTGGACGAGGCCAGCCTCCACGTGTTGAACGAAGGCGATACGCCAACGTTCTTCACTGTGCGAGGAGACAAGGCCTACTCCAGCCAGGTGGATGTCACCGCCTGTTCGGTCGATCTCTTAGAACGGATCCAGAACTGGACCGTCGAGGAGGACCTGACGAGCTCCGACCACAACACCATAACTTTCGAATTGACGCTACAGAAAGGCCAAGGGATCGCAATTAAAAATACAACTAGGATATATAACACTAAAAAGGTAAACTGGACAGAATTTGGTAAAAAATTTAAAAATTACATTAGAGAAGAAAATATAAACAAAATTGAATTAGATAAATTAGGAAATATAGAAAGTTTAGAAAATGAAATAGAAAAGTACACAAAAATTGTAGTTAGAGCCAGTGATGAAACTATCCCAAAAAAGAAGCCTTATCAAAAATATGCGATCCCTTGGTGGTCAAAGGAGCTCGAAAGGTCCAGACGGGAAATGATGCGACGGAAACGCCGCATCAGATGGGCGGCACCTGTGAGGAAGGCGTGTGTGATCCGGGCCTATAAAGAGGCCAAGGAGGCCTACGAAACTATGACCACAGCTGCCCAGACTCGGAGCTGGAAGGAGTTTTGCGGAAAACAGACCAAGGAAGGACTGTGGGATGGGATATATCGAGTAATGGGCAGGTTGACCAAGCGGCACGAAGATGCGCCACTCGTGAGGGACGGGCAAATCCTGGGTCAGGAGGAATCGGCAAGATTCCTTGCCGAGACCTTCTACCCGGACGACCCTCACGAGGAGGATAATGAAGATCACCGGCGCACCAGAGAGCTCGCCTCGCACGTGAACGACTGGGTCCATGGTGAGGTACATGACCCACCGTTCACGCTGGGGGAGCTCACGGCGGCGCTGGTGACCTTCAATCCGAAGAAGGCGCCTGGATCGGATGGTCTGACCTCCGATATCTGTTCGCAGGCGATCACCCAAGATCCGGAGTCTTTCTTAGCACTGGCTAACAAGTGCCTGCAGATGGCCTATTTTCCAAGGATTTGGAAAGAGGCCACGGTCGTTGTGCTGAGGAAGCCGGGTAAGAAAGATTACTCGGTTCCCAAGGCACATCGGCCGATAGGACTGTTGCCAGTGCTGGGAAAGATTCTGGAGAAGATGCTGGTGGGTAGGCTAAAATGGCACATCCTTCCGAGGATGAGCCACCGCCAATACGGATTTATGCCACAGAGGGGCACCGAGGACTCCCTCTATGATCTAATGAGTCATATCAGGACTAAACTTCGAGAGAAGAAAGTCCTGATTATGATATCGTTGGACATAGAGGGAGCCTTCGATAGCGCCTGGTGGCCAGCTATAAAAGTCCGGTTGGCGGAAGAACGCTGCCCACCAAACATCAGACGGATGGTCGCCAGCTATCTGGATGATCGGATGGTCAGGGTCCGATACGCGGGCGCCGAGTCAGCTCGCAGGACCGTTAAAGGTTGTGTTCAAGGATCTATCGGAGGGCCGATCCTGTGGAACCTCCTCCTCGATCCCCTTTTGCAGGGGCTCGAGCGCCGGGGCGATTATTGTCAAGCTTTTGCTGACGATGTCGTCCTGGTGTTTGATGGTGGTTCCACAGGGGCAGCTCAGAAGCAGGCCAATGCCGCACTGGCCTATGTGCGGGATTGGGGTGTCCGAAACAAGTTGAAGTTTGCGCCACATAAGACCCAGGCGATGGTAATTACAAACAAACTTAAGTACGACACCCCAATCCTGCGCATGGGCGGGGTCGACATTGGTCTCTCAAACGAGATAAAGCTGCTTGGCCTAACGATAGACCGAAAACTGACCTTTAACGGTCACGTGACGCGGGCGTGCGCTAAGGCTATAAGCCTCTTCAAAGTGCTCGCGAGGTCGGCCAAGGTCCAGTGGGGGTTGGGACCCGAAGTGATCCGGACGATCTACACGGCTGCGGTGGAGCCCGTGATCTTGTATGCCGCAAGCGCATGGGCTCCAGCCAGCCGTAAGCTGGGTGTAAGGAAGCAGCTCGGAGCCATCCAGCGCAGCTTTGCGCAGAAGATGACGAAGGCCTACAGGACTGTCTCCCTCAACTCGGCCCTGCTGCTGGCCGGGGTGCTCCCCCTTGACATAAGGGTGCGGGAAACCGCACTCCTTTATGAAGTTAAGAGGGGGCACTCTTGCGAGGTAGTGGGAGACCGGGAGGTGGAGACTCCTGTGGCCTTCGTTAACTTGCCGCACCCGGCGGAACGGAGGAACGGGACGTTCCAATGCCTGGCGGACGGGGCAGAACTGGCTCGGCACGTCGGTGAGGGTCTTAGCATCTTCACCGACGGAAGCAAGATTGACGGGAAAGTCGGAGCGGCGCTGTCCATATGGAACGGCGCCGCCGAGACGAGTACCCGAAAGTTGCGGCTGGAGCCGTACTGCTCCGTTTACCAGGCGGAACTCCTCGCCCTCCGCGAAGCCGTGGAGGTAGCGCTCCGTAGCGGGCTTCCTGCGTGCGGCATCTTCAGCGATGCCAGGTCCGCCCTTGAAGTCGTCACCAGAGGTGATTCCCTCCATCCCCTAGCGTTTGAAATAAAGATAAAATTAAACATGGCCGAGAAACGCGCCCAGAAAATTGATATTTTCTGGGTGAAGGCACATGTGGGGTTGGAGGGAAACGAGAGGGCGGACACGCTCGCTAAGGATGCCGCACAGCACCTGAAGACCCGTGCGCATTATGACAAGTGTCCGGTTTCATTCGTCAAACGACAGATCCGACAGGACTCGATTGACGAATGGAACCGGAGATACGCGGACGGAGAGACGGCTTCGGTGACGAAGCTGTTCTTTCCGGACGCAGTCGATGCGCACAGGGTCGTAAGGCGGATCGTCCTGGATCCGATACTGACGCAGGTGTTCACGGGGCACGGCGGTTTCTCCGAGTACTTGCACCGATTCAAGTGCAAGGAGAGCCCGGCGTGCCAATGTGACCCTGACGTTCAGGAGACGGTCCCACACCTCCTACTCGAATGTCCCATCCACGCAGTGGATAGATTCGATCTGGAATGTAGAATTAATTGTAAATTAGAAATAGATAATATACATAGGATTGTTAAAAATAAGTCAATAGTAAATAAGTTTTTAGAATATTGTAAACTAATTGTAAGGAAAGTAAATTATAGAAATAAGTGAAAATAATAGATTACTAAGTATATAATTAAGTTTATATAGTATTAGTAATTAAGATTAGATGATAAGATTGAAAATATGGCAATAGATTAAGATAAACAGATTAGAGTGTAAACTAGGATAAGCTAATTGTTAGAGACATAGAAATAGGTAAATATAAATAAATAAAAAACAAGAAAAAATATACAAAAAGATAAAGAAAATCCCTTGTCCTGGATAGGGGGTACGAGGATGGGACGCAGAGTCCCACATTAAAAAAAAAAAAAAAAAAAAAAAAATCCTGAGTGCTATAGGCTAACAAACACCGCTTGATACCCTAACTGGCCGATAACATTTACCTGTGAAACAGGCCTTGTAATATCAAACGTAGCATACATTCATGCAATGTAACATTTCACTATTATAAACGTTTCACTTGGTATCGTAAATCAAATGTTGTGTTCGGTGTTTCCATTGCTACTGATGTACAATTATTTAGTGCGCACTAAAACCATCTCAAGGTAATCTTTAAGTACGTGTTTGAGCGCGTTTAACTATCTCACGTAGGAATTTCTTTGCAGTTCAACGGTTTTTACAAGCTTCATTGCAAATGTATGACGTGTTGGACCGCAAGAAAAAAGGATCCTGTTTCGTTAAGCGTGAAATAACTAGTTTAGTCACTTTATAGATGAAATGAATGAAATTATTGCCCTTTATGCAGCAAAAATTGCAAAGCTTTGAGGCACTCTGTCGGAATGCCAATCTAATGTCTATATCTACCGCCAAGCAGCAGTGTGCATGCACTGTTGTGTTTCGATTTGAAGGACATTATAGTCAGTGTAACTACTGGACATAATGAGACTTAACATCTTATGTCTCAGGATGACGATCGCAGTGGAATGCCAAACAGAACTTTGTAACTTAGGTGCTGATGGTGTTTGTTACTGTTTTTGGATGGTCGTATCGCTTACCATCAGTCGAACGGCATGCTCGTCTCGTCATTCAATGCAATAAAAAATTAAAAAAACATTCCAGCTCTATATGAACTTTTATTGTACCAAATCTCACAAAGCTTTTTCTTCACGTATTAATATTAGATAGGGCATTATACAAAAAATAGTTTATTTCCTAGAAGTTTGAATCTAGTTGATAATGACGTCATCTTAAATTATCACTTAAGAGGACAGCTTTAGATAACAATTACTGACGGTATAATTCTTCCAAGCCGTACAGATTTATAGAGATTGAAATTGAAAATTGAAAACAAAGTGTACGATCGTATATACATTTCAATTTTCAAAATACAATGTTTAATTTTTAATTGGCCAACGTCCTTACTAAGTAACAAATTAGTTTTGACCTAAAAAAATGACCCGATAAAATTATAAAAAAAAATAATACTTATAATTTTTCAATGAAAAAGGCATGACAAAAGAATATAATTATGTCACCAAAAGCAAAACAAATTAAGTTTTAAATATTAAGAGCGTTCTTAAAAATAATAAAGTAAATATAAAAAGCTTAAAAACTTTATTCGAATACAAAACCTGAACTCATTTAAATAGGAAATGAATATAATCTCAATTAAGAAAACAACGTTATTATTGTAATTGCTAACTGCAAGAACCTTGATAATTTTAAAACTATCGTCATAAAGACATGGAAGAGTTCGATTCACTGATTTTTTTTATTTTAACAACACTCCGTTTGTATTTTTTTTAGTACCTACCAACATTCAGACAAAATTTCAATGATACTAAATGTTCGTTTTAGTCAGAATCTTGAGCTTCTATTTTCAAATTTCATTTAGTAGTTCGAACACCAATTTCACATACAATCTCATTTGTACGAAGCATTACAAACAAGATTACAAACGATGCACTTCAGAAATGGAAATCAAAAACCACGTCAAAGCATTCTAGGTAAGTAAACACTATCGACTGTAACATGCAAAGTAATCAATTCGATTATTTATATTTTATACTTTACATCTCCTGTTTCCTAAATAATGATATCGTGCAATTATTTTCTATGATGATATTAATATGAATATGTCAAGATACTGAAGGATTGTGTTACATTATCTTACTAAATGTTTGGATGTTTTAGACGTAAACGCAGTAACCGCTAAACACATTCGGATAAAATTAGGTACACGAATAGGCCATCTTCTGAATTAGCATATAGGTTTTATCTCGGCAATTTGCTCTCGGAGTAAATACTAGAATATTTTATTCTATTTTCTAAGCAGATGGCACTGGCATCGTACGGGTAGCGCTATAGCGGATAGCTACAAATTATTTAAAGACCTCTGTAGCAGGAAAAGCTTTTCAAGCGGGTGAAGCTGCAGGAAAACCTAGGAATTCATAAACAATAGCAACATCACCCAGAATTACTTGTCACTTTTAATTATATATGTCAAAAACTTTTTTTGTAATACAAAATATATTCTTACTGCAATATATACGACACGATTCTACATAAACATATCGCTATAACTCTATGTAATATAACGTTACTACAAATATTCAACGGATACGACGAATAAATCTGGTAGTTTCGTCGGCGAGAAATTCGGAAAATCTCGCTTCTCCAAAAGGATTATGCAGATAAATAAAATATATCCAGAGATGGTGGCTCAAATTGAATGTTGCTAGGAACAAAAATATCCCGACCGATGTAGGAATTCAATAATATTGTCAATAAATAATGTTTCGGCTTCCAACATCTAAATAAATGCTAGGGAAATTTTTGTATTAAAATTCTTTGTTACATCTTTTTTAGGGCTTTGAAGGGTTGTTTTAGCATTTTACAATATTTGTTTACTGTTTATAATTAATTAAAACATATCACCTAATGCACCATTAAATAACGTTAAGTGTTATTTTATCTTGAAATTCCCAAACCGTAAACACTAATTGCTTTAAAGAATCTTGGCATTGCAGATAATTATGGGCCCATTTGTGTCACTTCTTCGTCTGCTAAGCCAAGAATTGCTTCATATTTACGCTAGGCGCCACTTACGCAATAGCGCTTATCAATAATCTCAACCCGTTGTAGCACATTTTTAACACTTCCATATCCGCTGCTATTTAGTTTCGAAACTATCAACAATTACTTCTAAATGTCAAATATAAAGTAGCCTAATATTACTCATGTTCATGAGATTAAAGCTATTAGCAGATCCATTAATTACATACAAGCAATACAAGATAAGATCTAAGTTAATCTCGAAATCACATTCACATTCAGCCCATACCTAAAATGAGGCCGGTGGTCGAAACAATCGTTAACCTCGACAACAATGCCAGAACGCGCAGCAAAAATTCTAAACACGCTAATGATGGACCATTGTTTCTTGTTTCCTTAGCCAAAAGTTTGTAAATGTAATTTGGTTAAGTCTCAGCTACTCCAAGTGCGACTAGATTAATTGTTAAGTTTTGGATTGTTGGCTAAGTTCAAATTAGAATGGAAACTTTACATTGTTACTTTTGTGATTGTCTCGTTTCATGGCAATATAGCCTCACATCTGTGTAAGTAGGTAGTGCTCTAAATTAGAACGAATTTATGTGCTCATTAATTTTCATAATCAGGGCCTTAATTGTATAACCAAATTTGTTTGATATCTTTCCATGCAAGTGTCTTGATGGGACCCAGAATACTCATGACATATTACCATGAGGATTCCGCAGGTAGGTACGTACGATGATATGCATATAAGTTTATTATTGATAGATGAATAGGATTGATATTAAAAGTGACTATAATAATTTCATTATGTTGTTGTTTTTAATAGTGTTACCAGCTTAGATAGACATTTATATGCAAAGTGTGTTTGAACTCAACCTACGTTTCACCATTAATGTCCCATAATAAACTTGTGTGACAATTTAAGGCGCCACTGCGTAGGAGGTAAACTGCATTCCGAAAAACAAAAACGTTAATAAAAAAATAAAGAAATGTATATAACTTAACAGGGTTTTTAGTTTGCTAATTTAAGCATTGCTATATCCATTTAATTAATTTGTGTAAAATATCGCAATTTCACTGTTGTAAGCCCATTACCTTTTAAGAGGTGTGCCTTCTACATTTCCTTCTTCCTCACTCTGTTCTTCCTTGATCTGCAATGCAAGTTGTTCCAAACTGTAGGTTACAAGCTACATCTGAAAAAATCAGATTTGACGAGATCCAAACCTTGTACCAAACATTAACAAAGTTCACCGGCATTGGTACGACACATGTAGTGCGAAATTGCTTCCTCAGACAACGTGAACCAAATAGGATCCTTTTGTTTACCCGGTGTACAAATGTATTGTTAGTGTAGCGTCACAGCCTGGACGAACACTAGTTTCCATTAAATTGGGAATCTTGGATGACAATTTACAGGATAATCGGATTATGTCGGACCAGTAATGAAACATCAATATTGCCATTAGTCGTTTCGATTTGATAGCAAACAAATATGTTTATTGTTGTATTCACTTTTAAAATAATAGAAGTGTAACTTCAAATTTTTTGTACCGTTGCCTAAAATAAAATAGATAGGGGGCATTTATGGGGCTTAACCGTAATAAACGTTATCGCAAAACTATAGTTTTACTGCGAATGTCTAAGACAGTGGTGCTACCTCGGTCGTGACGGTGCATTCATACTTCAGACAAAAAACGTGACTGTCACTCAAGAAATCAAATTCATTGTGATTGAGATTGGTTGAGAATTTATTTATTATAGCTTTTGCCCGCGGCTCCGCCCGCGTTAAAAAGTTTTTCCGGGATTAAAGTCCCGCTTTATGTTTTCCCGGGATAAAAAATAGCCTATGTGTTAATCCAGAACATGATCTACCCGTGTGCCAAATTTCATCGAAATCCGTTCAGTAGTTTTTGCGTGAAAGAGGAACAAACATCCATACATTCTTACAAACTTTCGCCTTTATAATATTAGTAGGATTACATCAGTCCACGGTGTTTAACCATCTATAATTAAGTTCAATACAAGATGTATCATGATGTATATAATAACCCTTTCATAAAGTTATCTTTCGAAACGTCTTCTTTCATAACAAAAAAATAACTTAATAGGAAACAGTTTCCTTCACAAAGTGTCTTCAATAAAAGAATGTCGATTTCGGGGCACAGATTATTCATACTTAGGTTATAGAAAATCCAAAAAAACGTTCCAAATAAAAGTCATTTCGGTATCCTACATAAACCGCAAATTTATATAAAAAAATTCAGTTTATACCATTTTTAGCAGGAACAAATAATATTCAACCAACCTGTGATACACGGCTTATATTTAAAGGTAAAAGGGATCACATATAATTTAACTAGCTTTCGCCCGCGGCTCCGCCCGCGTTAAAAAGTTTTTCCGGTATAAAAGTCCCGCTTTATATTTTCCCGAGACAAAAAGTAGCCTATGTGTTAATCCAGGATATGATCTACCCGTGTGCCAAATTTTATCGAAATCCGATCAGTAGTTTTTGCGTGAAAGTGGAACAAACATCCAGACATCCATACATCCATACATCCATACATTCTTACAAACTTTCGCCTTTATAATATTAGTAGGATTTAAAGCTTTTAATAACCTACGTTCTATGCTATATTTGAAATTAATTGATTTTATCAAAGGACATGTCCTACAACCGGCCTAAAATTCTAAATAAGACAGTTTATACATACACACTCACTCACGCCTATTATCCCCGAAGGGGTAGGCAGAGGCGCAACTAGTGCACCCACTTTTCGCCGTTATTCCGTCCCGTGATGTGATAGGCGGCCGATATTGAATAGAAAAACTCAATATCACTTTTCCCAACCCGGGAATCGAACCCGAGACCTCAGCATTGCAGTCGTACCGTAATACAACTACGCCACCGAGGCAGTCAGCAGCCTAAAAACTACCCGTTTACAATAAATCGTTTATTTTTAAAGAATTTAGATTTTGAAATTTATGTATTTTTTTTCATTTTGCTTACAAACTACAGTTAATATAAACGTCTTTTAGAAAAGTTAGTTAAAAATGGAGGGGTCTAAAAATATGTTTTTAATGGATCCAAAATCCATATTTTGCCCCTTTAATATCCCTAAAGTTAGAGCCTGGTCAGTTTTTGAGACCCAGGACTCATACAAAAAACGGTCACCTGTTTTAGAGGTTGATCCGCCGTTTACGTTCAAAACCTTGTTCTATGTTGAAACAACGCTATATTTATGCACTGTCACGAATTCATATTCGAACTAAAATGGCCCCCGACAAATGGATACGGTAAATCGTAGTTTAAAGCTTTATTGTGAAATCCATTTTATTGCCTTTATTGCAATCAGTCTACGATTTTAATTTTAAATTAATTCGATAAGGTAAAAAGAATTTCTAATTTATTCTATAACGGATTTTTATAGATAGACCGCGAATGTACGAGTGGTTTGCTGATTGTAAGTAATTTCCACTGCCCAGAACCTCCCACAATTCTAGAACATTTACTTTGATATGCCCCTTTTAGGTTGATAGATTATCATTAAACTAAAATGGGTAACCAGTAGTTGCAATGCCTCCAAACACTTCACGTTACTCGTAAAATAAAGCACTATCGGACCACCCATACTTTGAAAATACATTAGCAAATAATTAGCATGGGCCACCTGTAAAAATTAACAAACAATAAACATTCGGCTGTCGATTTTTCATGTTCGCTCAGAATCTAAATCGATATATGCGGTGTAACATTTAAAAATAGCTGTTCTGGTATCACAAAGCCCTCGAAACAAACGGCTTTTGAGCCAAGATCTCGAATTGTACGGGCGAGGCCGACTGTGAACTAGTCATCCTTACCATAATGGCTTATTGAATTGATACCGTCGGACGAAATTAAGATCGTTTGTTTATTATATCATATATGCACGTGATAGGTATATGAAATAGGCGAAAATATTATAGAAATATATAGCAACAAAATGTGCCCACTTGAGGTATTAGTAATTTTCAGTTTTTATGAAAAAATTCTAAAATGCTGATTCAATTTATAAATGTAAGAGTTATTGAAAATGTCAGATGAAATCGGTCAATACATAAAAATAAATCTATAGCAGAGTTTTTTAAAAAATGAATCCCTGAGACTAGTAAATTTTTTAACCGACTTCAAAAAGGAGATTATTATACTATATTCGATCCGTATGTATGTATGTTTGTATGGCCACGAGTTTCTCATAAACTACTGATCCGATTGGGATGTCGTTTTCGACGTTCAAATGTATATTTTTCAGGGAAGGTTTTAGTATATAATCTATGAAGATCTGATGAAGATCTTCAGAGATACACAATGGAACTCTTCAATAACTAACAGCAGATGAATCGCGAATCCTGCAATCGTATATCTATGATGTATTGTTTACACTATTCTATAATTAACTAACAAAAAAGCAATAAATAAAAACTTTTTAACAAAAAATAAACCGACTTCAATTAGGCTTCGACTCCAAATATACGTATATACCAAGCGAATATAAAGTTGAATTATTTTTTGGTTTGCAGTAGTTTTGAAGTCGGTTTATACATACATACATATACACTCACGCCTGATATCCCCGAAGGGGTAGGCAGAGGCGCAACTAGTGCACCCCACTTTTCGCCGTCATTCCGTCCCATGGTGTGATAGGGGCGAGCCTGTCGCCATATCGGGCACAAATTCCAGACTCCGGGCTGATACTGGATAGAAAAACTCAATATCACTTTGCCCGACCCGGGGATCGAACCCGAGACCTCAGCTTTGCAGTCGTACTGTAATACAACTACGCCACCGAGGCAGTCAGTCAGTCGGTATATTTTTTGATAAAAAGTTTTTTATTCTTACTAATTGCTCCATTAACTTTTGCGACTATCCCCAAGCACAGTGGAAGTTGTAACATAGCGCATTTTTTATTTATAAAAATGGTCGTGGGTTAACATTATCTCATTAAGACATATCAGTATTCGTTTCCTTAAAATTACAACAAGGCCCACACTCCCCTATTCCGAAACAAGACTTAAGTACACAGTTATATTATAAAAATATTTTTTTATATATTTAATGTATGTGGCTAATATGATGCAGTTAAAATTCACCTTCAGTGTTGCCCTTTTAAATTCCGCGAATATCTCAACAGAAACTTTATCACGACCAGCATTCAAATGTGCGCTTTTATTGTAATTGCAATGATTTATGCATGAATTGTATGTTAATAAAACACATTAACATGCATTTAACGTCATCTATATATTAATACACGAAGGAAAACCTCTATCCCCGTTTTTCAGCATATTGCGCGCACGACGGCATTCCTCCGTGAGATTTGGCATAATTAAAGTTGATATAGAGGACGGCAGATTTTTTTATTTGATAATGAATCCCAATGTATAGAACTGTAGGGCGACTAGCATGAATAATCTGATGCGCTCGTAGATTTTTTTGAGAAAAGTGGCAAAACCTGCCATAATAGACAATGTTTTTCTTATAGCATCTAATGACGAGACGAGCATGCCGTTCGCTTAATGGTAAGCGATACGACCACCCATAAACATTAAAAACACCATCCAGCATCTTGAGTTACAAAGTACTGTGTGGCATTCCACTGCGCTCGTCATCCTGAGACAAAGATGTTAAGTCTCACTATGTCCCGTAGTTACACTGGCTACAATGTCCTTCAAACCGAAACACAACAGTGCACACTGCTGTTTGGCGGTAGAAATAGGCCTTGCGTACCCACCCAGACGGATTCTTACATATGAGAGTCCTACCACCAGTAAAAGTAACATAAGTGCGTCGCGTTTCGGGATCACCCTGTGCATATCCCGTTTGTAACAGGCTGGCATGATTGTGTCTACTGGAGAAGAATAGTCGTATCTTATCAGCTAGACCAATTTACTGTGCACGTACGAAGAAAAACTAAATATGTTTTTCCACGTAGGCCAAGCAGGTGGCAAAGGATAGTGAGAATTAAATCGCATAAACAATAATCTACTTATCAGAACGATCAACAACGGGTGCACGCTATTGTAATAAATGTTAAAATAATTTATCAATATCAGTTCTGCTGTCGTGAAGTATAAAGGCTAATGACGAGATATAATCTTTTCAATCGAGCTATTTTTAGAGTAGACCTGCTGTTATTGTGCAAGTTCCAAGTTATTTTTTTATGGCGCCATCGCCTATCAAGTTTTCAAAATCCTGTTTCCGGGATAAAAAAAGCTTAAAGCTCACAGAGGTTCTTAATAATGATAGAATTTGCAGAATTAGTACAATACTTCTAAATAAAACGTTGAAACGAAATATTTATGTTATCAGTAACACAATCGCTTATTTTCAAACTTACAAAATCTTTAAAAGTACATTATATGCACTTCTAAACTTCAAAACAACAATCACTTTACGTGAACAAAGATTGCAACTTTGGATCAGACCTTATTGTTTTGTTGGAGTCATATTTTTTTGCCTCATGTATGCAATTTGCCTACACGCTGTCGTCATTTCTGATTCCGTCTGCAGCGTGACGTGACAATATTTAATCTAGATCAGCCAAACAATGTTTCCTATGAGTAACCGAATAATAGGGAAGTTAAACACTCTGAATTTAAATTTCAAAATATAATGCAGGTAACAAACATTATTGTTTTTAAAATATTAATTACTACGTGTTGCTCACAGCTTCGCTCGCGTAAAAACCTTTCCCTAAAACAAACAAAAAGTCCCTAAAACACAGTACGACGACAGCGCTACCTACTTAATGAATGAGATGCAAAAAAGGTCCACTATCTCCCATGGAAGGAAATTACCGGGATAAAAAGTATCCTATGTGGTAATCCAGGACAAGGTCTACGCGTGTGACATGTACGTCCTGTAATTTCATCCAAAACCGTTCAGCTGTCTCTGCGTTTACCTCTAACAAACATCCATTTAAAAAAATCGCATAATTATTAGTAAGATAAGAACTAAAATATTATCTAACAAATCTAGCTCAAGCATTAAGTTTACTTATTTAGTTTGAAGACGCGTCTATAATAAATTACAGAGTAATACAATTTTTTGCTAAAAGTCTAATATATCTTGAATTCTTAAGCTAGATTTTAATCTACATCATCTTGTATTTTCACATCTATGTAAAATTCATTCTAATAAATTTCTATTAAAGTATTTTCTCTATGTGGCTCTATTGCGTGTAAGTACACTTCTTTCTGTCCCATAAAGTTGTACTTGAGAACTTCACCGACGAAATATAATTTTTTTTATTGCCTTAGTAGGCAAACGAGCAAGCGGTCCGCCTGATGGTAAGCAGCATACGCCGCCCATGGACCAAGGCAATGCCAGAGGCACAATCAAGCCGTTGCCTATCACTTCATTCCAAATCACTCATTATTATAAACTAGCTTTTGCCCGCGGCTCCGCCCGCGTGAATGAGTTTTCCGGGATAAAAGTCCCGCTTTATATTTTCCTGGAACAAAAAGTAGCCTATGTGTTAATCCAGGACATGATCTACCCGTGTGCCAAATTTCATCGATTTCCGTTCAGTAGTTTTTGCGTGAAAGAGTAACAAACATCCATACATTCTTACAAACTTTCGCCTTTATAATATTAGTAGGATTCAAGCAGTGTAATAAGTAACTAAATGTATGTTCCAAATATTGATTTCCATGGTATTTTCGTAACCGAATTGAAGTTCGAATTCGCTGTATAGCAAACATGCATTATGCAAATGCTAGAGTAGGCGCGGTTGTCGAATAATTACGATTGTTACATTGAATAGAGATTACATTTGCGAACATCCGTCAATTAATGTATGCCAACTTAACTAACCTGATTTAAAATGTTACATTATGCATACAACGCATGATCTGCAAATAATGATGTCATTCAAAGTGGTTTTATTGAAATTATTTACAATTAAAGTCTTATGCGAAGTGTTTTGTTCATTGGAGTTCTTATATATAAGTACATCACACTAAATTCAATAAATAAGTATAACAAAATGAAATTCAATTAAATAAAAATAAGATCAAATGTTTATGCCGATTCGGCTTAATAATTGTATTTCGTTTCTAAAGGAACACTTCCACCACAAAGCTCTTTACAAGCTAATAAAATAACATTGTAACAAACATTCAAGTAAATTCCCTTGCTTCCACTCAGTGAAAATGCTTTTTAATCAGAAAGGATACTCTGGAGGAAATCGGAAAAGCTCAGTGACTAGCTTCCACGATATTGCATTCACTAAAACAAAATCATTGATTTTCTTTAATTTCAACAGGGAGTTTAGTGAAAAGGCCACAGACAACATTCCTATAACTTTTCGTTTTTAACGTATTTGCACAGATAAGTAATTGACATGGAATGATAAAGTAATGGAGAAGATGCTGTCAAACTATAAACTATAAAACTTATTAATATTTCTTAATACATCTTCGAGGTTCGAAGAAATTTCCTGTTTTTTTTTCATGAGTGATTGCGAAGATAGAAAGTTTACCTACCCGCATTTGACCTACAACAAAAGCACTAAGTTCTCTCAATTATTATAATCAATTGTTCTCCTCTCAATTAATAACAACATCTATGATTAATTGTAACAAATTATTATCCGTTTTACTAAATGAAAATAAAACTTGAGAGGTGTCAAGGGACACCCGGATGGAATGTAGTTGTTTTCGATTAATTAGTGAAGATATTGTAATAAAATTTTATTTCTTTTAAGTTATAATAATAATTGTATATTTCATTAAAACGTTACCACATCAATGAAAACATTTACTTCTACCTACACAATAGATATGTCATCGAATCACGATCATCACCTAAGCAAGCATTGACATTAAAATTAACATACAACTAACGAAAAAAAAACTACTCTAAAAAGTATTTAAATAAAAAAAGACAATTTAAATCTTAGAGTAAGTATAACTACGTATAGGTACATACTCTAAGATTTAAATTGTCTTTTTTTATTTAAATTTCGAACCAGTTCTTTATTGTTACTGGCTGGTTTCACAGGGCAAGTATAAAAGTGTCGTGACAATTTTTATAAAAGTGTCGTGACAACTTTTCGTAAGATTTTTTCCGTCTAGCCCCCTTTCACAACGCGCGATAAGGAACTTCGTTCCAAAAACCCAAAGGAAGAAATCTTTAGCAAAAATCAAAGATACGGTTCAACACAAAAGCTACATAAAAGGGAAATGGCAAGACAATCCGTGCCATCGTGTTTCTTGTTATTTTCGGCTCATTCCTATCATCCTTGTGTTTGGCCGCAATATTTTATCTTACAATGCTTATAAGAATTTTATGTGTCCCCCAGACGTAATAAGGAAACACAATATCTTTTCCGAAATAAATAAACGGGACTCTTTAAAGAAAAATGGTTGGCCTTTAATAAGGGAGGTTTTGTCACTCTGATGTTGAAATGTCAAATAATTTGATTTCCAAAGGCTCCTTATTGAAGACTAGCTTTTATTCGCAGTTCAGCATGCGTGAAATACTTATTCCGGAATAAAAGTTCCGCTTTATATTTTCCCGGGATATCAATCCTAACCTTCCCAGGATCTCAAACTGTCTCCATATCAAAGGAGATCTCCGTTTTTTGTATGGCCTATAAATCTAACCAGGCTCAAACTTTATGCATATTAACGGGGCAAAAATATGGATCATGGATCCGTTGAAAAAATGTTTTTAGACACCTTCATTTGTAACTAACTTTAAAAAAAACGGTCACATTAAGTGTAGTTTTTAGCGATGGACTTTAAAGTTATACAATTTATTGCAAAGGTCTAGTTTTTGGGAGTAATGTGCATAAAGTATCTTCGTTAGAATTTGAAGCCTGTTTTTGGACATGTCCTTTTATCGAAATCGTTTCAGTAGTTCCAAAATACTTCGTACAAAGAAACTCCAAAACCTCTTTATAAAATTAGTGTAGATGAATTATAATCATACGTAGATTGGATGACGGGGTAGGCACAGATGCAACTGCCTCTAGACTCTAGAGTATGCCATAATATAAAAAAAAACACACACACATACACAAATTATCTTCTCACGTACAAAACCCAATCATCGTACATGACTATCATTAAAATTATCCAGTTGTATTATCCGTTGAAGAAATCAAATCCAGGATCTCTGTGGTTTCAGAGCTTGGACGATGAGTTGCTATATTATCATTTAGAGTTATGCCTATTTCTGCAAAATCTAAATCTAGTATGCTGCAATAAACGCAGCTTATATATAGTATACCTATTAGGTTATTAGATATACCTATTTATATCGTTGTATATAAGCCAAACTAGATGCATGTTGGATGAGCACAGGGCACAGAAATACCGTCTTATTTGCCGCGTAATTGGTTTCGGAATCGACCTCTCGCAGTATTGACAGATGTGTCATGTCCACAGGAACTTCTGATTTATTTTCTACTTTTTTCCAAATTGCAATATTTCTTATGCGACTTAAATTACCTGTGTGTATGTTCGTTTGTGTTTATGTTGTAACCATCGATGTTATTACTCTGTTTTGAATGCAGTACTGTAATAATATATCACACTAGATTTTGCCCGCGGCTCCGCCCGCGTTAAAAAGCTTTTCCGGGATAAAACGTAGACTACGTGTTAATCCAGGACATGGTCTACCCGTCTGCCAAATTTCAATGAAATCCGTTCAGTAGTTTTTGCGTGAAAGAGTAACAAACATCCACATCCAGACATCCATACATACTCAGAAACTTTCGCGTTTATAATATTAGTAGGAAGTAGGATATAAATATGCAATGCAGTAATGTAATAGCGAATGTATTGTAATAGGCCTGCGTTTCTTATACACACACAGACTCACGCCTTTTTATCCCCAAAGGGGTAGGCAGAGGCGCAACTAATCCACCCACTTATCGCCATGCTTAATCCGTCCCATGATGTGATAGGGGGACGAACCTATCGACCGATCGAACACTCATTCCAGACTCCAGGCTGACTGAATAGAAAAATCCAATATGACTTTGCCCGATCCGGGAATGGCGCCCGAGACCTCAGCTTTGCAGTCGTACTTTAATACAACTACGCCGCCGAGGCAATCAAAAGGAGATGCTTTAATTATAATCTTTCATTTCTAACGTAAGAAGGGTAGCTACTTAAAACATAGTAATTATTTATCCTAAAGCTAGGATTCCGCAAAACGCGGCAAACGGCAGACGGCAACGGCAGACGGAATCGGTCTCATACAATTTAATAGTGCACAGTAGTGCCGTCTGCCGTCGCGGCACATGCCGCCTGCCGTGTCCTGCGGAATCGCGGCTTTAGAATATTCTAAAAATCAATATAACGCACCTTTAGGATGAAAACGACACAATTCAAAAAGATAGAAAATTGAGATTTCGTCATAAAATTACTTAAAACGAAGTACTCAATATAACAATAGTTCAAACACAGCCATATTCAAGCAGGAAAAGTACACAACTGTTATATCGGTCCCTTTATTATTCTATTTTAATAAATAAGGGACTACTTTTTAACCATTTAAAAATGACAACTTAATTTTCTATTTGAATTGTGTCGTTTTCGTTCTAAAGGTGCGATAATTAGCTGTCAGACTACGGTTAACAGCGTTCTTAGGATATTGGTGATTACAGTTAAAATCTAAGGCAACTTTTAATACAAGCGCTTTGAAACCAATACATAAAAAAGCATTATGGTCCGTGGGCCAGTGACAGATTTCGATGACCAAGTTTCTCTCAAACGATAATTGGTGAGACGCATCAGAGACGTGTATCATAAAGCCTCGTGAACGTCAGCTTCGGCTCCGTGGGTGCCATGAGCGGTGGTAGCCTCCCAAAGATGTAGAAAAAAATATATTATTCAGTCATTTCCTCCCAACTAAGAATCATTTTAAATTGTAGCTAACCCGATACCTTGAAGAAAAAAAATAATCAGCTGACTGTAACTTGGGGCATTATGCGTCAGCTGGTCAATGAAACATGTAAAAAAAATATATCATTTCAGTGATTTCCTCTCAACTACAAATTTACCTGATGATAGCTTATACGCAACTATGAATAAATATATATGTCAGCTGGCTGTATGCCGGGGCAAAAACCGTCAGCTGATGCCTTGAAAGTTATAACGCAGGTGTTAGGCGAGAGCTTCTATTACATAATTACATGCATCAGCTGACAATGTTTCCCTCGAATTAATGATAGTAGATTCTCTTTATTAATTACAGCATTGTATTATCAATCTATACATGTAAAATGCTTTGTCCTGAATGACTGACTGACAGTTAAACGCACAGCCCAAACCTCTGACCGTAGAGATCTGAAACTTGCAGGGTGTGTTCCTTGTATGACGCGATGTAGGCATGCAACACTTTTCTAACCCTTAGATTAGACACGTGTTGCAAAGGTGGTACCTGCAGTAGGTTGTGTTAATCTGAAAAGTCTTCTGCTGACCACTTTATCTTACTCCGGAGAGTACAATAAACTATAAATTCATAATCACTGTTCTTAATATTTCTTCAGTTATTTAATTATATACGTATTAGTCGTAAAGTATTTATACAATTCATCGGAAAACTCATATCTGAGCGTAAAGTCAAACATTTAAGATACATTATATCTTCCCAGATGAAAATTTATAAGCTGACTAGCTTTTGCCCGCAGCCGCGGTCGTACGAAAGAGTTTTTTTTTATAAAGGTCCCACTTATACATTTTCACGGGATAAGAAGTAGCCTAAAACTTTCCAGTTTCCCAGATGCTCGAATTATCTCCATACCAAATTTAATCAAAATCCGTTTGATAGTCTTTGAGTTTATCGCGTACAATCTTTTTACCCCATTAGGGGTTGAATTTCGCAAAATCCCGTCTTAGTAAGCTCCAACGTCCTAAAAGGAACCTCCACAAAATTTGAGACTCCTAGCACGTGTAGCTTCTCAGATTTCGTGATGAGTGAGTTAATGACCTTTCGTTTTTATACATATTATATATTACGGGATGAATTTCAATAAAACATGAAACACGTCTTCTATCAGTTCTGTTAAAAATAAGTTTAAGCAATATTTGAAGTAGGTTGGACCAAGGAATCACGTTGGCCCATACAAACTTTGCCCCCCTTTTTCACCCTCTTAGGGGTAGACTTTCGGAAAATTCAATCTCATTAGATGCCTATGGCATACAAAGAACACACCCTGCAAGTTTCAGGTCTCTACGGTCAGAGGTTTAGGCCGTGCGTCAGTCAGTCATTCAGGACAAAGCATTTTACATGTATAGATTGATAATACAATGCTGTAATTAATAAAGAGAATCTACTATCATTAATTCGAGGGAAACATTGTCAGCTGATGCATGTAATTATGTAATAGAAGCTCTCGCCTAACACCTGCGTTATAACTTTCAAGGCATCAGCTGACGGTTTTTGCCCCGGCATACAGCCAGCTGACATATATATTTATTCATAGTTGCGTATAAGCTATCATCAGGTAAATTTGTAGTTGAGAGGAAATCACTGAAATGATATATTTTTTTTACATGTTTCATTGACAAGCTGACGCATAATGCCCCAAGTTACAGTCAGCTGATTATTTTTTTTCTTCGAGGTATCGGGTTAGCTACAATTTAAAATGATTCTTAGTTGGGAGGAAATGACTGAATAATATATTTTTTTCTACATCTTTGGGAGGCTACCACCGCTCATGGCACCCACGGAGCCGAAGCTGACGTTCACGAGGCTTTATGATACACGTCTCTGATGCATCTCACCAATTATCGTTAGGGAGAAAATGACTGACGAAATTTTGCTACTGGCCCACGGTCTATTATATCTCAAATGTAAATTTACTTTCCTGGAACGTAGCGAAAAGCCATTTAATATTGATTCGGAAATATTAATGGCGAATGAGCAATTTTGTCACAAAATTAAAGTAATTGGTTTTATTTACATACATATACATATACACTCACGCCTGTTATCCCCGAAGGGGTAGGCAGAGGCGCAACTAGTGCACCCACTTTTCGCCGTTATTCCGTCCCATGATGTGATAGGTGGCGAGCCTATCGCCATATCGGGCACAAATTCCAGACTCCGGGCTGATACTGAATAGAAAAACTCAATATCACTTTGCCCGACCCGGGGATCGAACTCGAGACCTCAGCTTTGCAGTCGTACTGTAATACAACTAAGCCACCGAGGCAGTTTTATTTGTCAATAAAAATACTGGTTATGATTAGGTATATTTTAACGTGTCTTTATTGCATACTTCCACGAAGAGTATCTACATTTAAATTTTATGTTCAAACAAATCATTTTGCAGCGGAATGTATTAAACGAAGCTAATAAAATCTTGGTAATCTACTAAAAATCAGTTCTTGCTCCTGCCAAGGTAAATATTATGAAATGCTCCGTCGAAATTAGGAATTCAATTAACATTAATTTGCATAGCCGAGGACGGTACCGTAACCGACTTAGCCCAATCGCGATTTTTGCCCTTTGGCGAGATTCGAACAAAATTTGAATCACAAAATGCCGATATTACATCCAACTAACGGCCGAATATTAAAATGGAATTCACATTAAAGACAAGAGTAAAAAAATTGAAACATCAATTAGACCTACATAGTTTTAACATTTCTATAAAGAGTTAACAAATAATAATTAAAAAAAACCGCGATAAAATCCGTTCTATTAGTTTAATTTCAATGTCTAACATTCGCATAAACGTAAAGAACTAAATAATAATTATTAAACACATATTCTACCAACAAATATCAATGGGTTTTTTAATACATCAATGGCACTTAGGTATTGAAAATACATCAGACATTAGTGTTTGCAAATTGCGGACGCGCCGTGAAACTTTATAGGTAGTTAGGTCTTTATTAGCTCATCGCACAATATTGGACCGTTCCTCGCACCTGCGTTGGCACGTTTAAGCTGATGGCTATGAATATTATTTTATACTAATCTGTTGAGCCCTGTACCTCAGATCTGTAAGTTACCGTTAGCTATGAATGATGATCGCACGTCGAGAAATGATTTATACGTAGATCTTGATGACAGATTATTATGAAAATGGGGACATGGGATGCTGAAATGTATCAATATGGAATCACCGAACTTGAAACTTGATTTCGAGTAACATAAGGCTAACACTATCAATATTATATTTCAGTACGTGAAGATTAGATCGATTAACAGTACATAACGAAGTGGACGATAGCTTAGTTGTGAATGAAATGGTCTGACGAGACGGATGTCTACAGGCTCAAAACCCAAGGCACCTCTGATTTTTCGAAGTTAGGAGAGTATTGTTTATCAATTATCGTTCGCATTAACGTAACGTAACGACTAAGGCCTAACCCCTTTCAGTAGTAGAGAAGGCCTGTGCTCAGCAGTGGGCAGTATATAATACAGGACTAAATGCATTGCATTGCAAAACAAAAAATTAACACATTCGAAGTAATACAGACGGTAGAATACTAAACGGTGCATCTTCTCCCATGTAGCCGAAGGGTATATCTACCGTTTACCCGAATGATTTCGGTTCAATGGCACCTAATGTATATGCAGACTGGCTGCTATTTCAGTAGTTACTTAACCGTAGCACATGCAACGTGTTCCCAGAGGCCTTTCATACATTTCTTCGAGATATTCCACATTTATTTCTTTAATAACTTCTTGTCATAAAATGGTTATAAATCACACCATCACGTAGGCATAGTCATTAATCTCTGAGGCATTCGGAAGTGTTGTTCCTTTTATGGCATCTGTTATAATCAACATTATTGTAATGATCAATGTGATTTATGTACGAAATCAAAAATGAAGAAGTCGATACGACACGATTTATATGATAATATGGACATTATCATAAACAAACAATGAAACCAATTATGTATGGTATCAATTAACAAAGCATTGCTAATTTTGTTATCAGTAGCTCTACATGTCAATAAGAGACAGGCAAGAAAATATAAAGCTCAAAATTATTATGAGTATGTTTATCCAAGTTACTAAATATTGCAAAAAATGGATGAGTACAAGTTGTCCTATATCACGAATCTGGATATTCTGTTATTTAAGAATTATTATGGATATTGGATACATCCATTTAGTATGTCACAGAAAAACGTTGAATACACAAATATTGTTCCAGGTTTTATACATAAAAATGCCCAAGAACAGCAAGTTCGATATTTAAATTAGCATTTTGTGTCAAATATGAAATAAACATCAAGTTCTCAAGAATTTTGAAGAATGGAATACAAATAGCGTATTCGTTATCTAAATTCTGAGTGCATACTTTAGCAACAAAATTATCCTGTGCCACCATCGTTGAATGTATTCGCAATTCAGGTCGTGATCGCAAACAATTGTTAACCTTGTTTTTATCTATGCTTGTACATAACCATCAAAATTATAGTCTGTTACCAATGTAACGCTGTTGTATGAAAGAACGTGATGTATTTAAACATGTTATTCCTTTAAAACAAGTTCCAAATTTACGTCAACGCTCGCATTTCTGTAAGGTTAGGTAGGCACCATTGGGGCACCCACACTTCGCCGGTTTCATCTATCTCGTGAAGTGATTGCACCTATCGCTCTACCAGGAATAATTTCCACCCATCCAGCTCAGATGTATTTTTAGAGACGAAAACTTAATTGTTTAAATAAACTAATGCAAAATTTACTTAAATGGTATTATTTAAAAAAATATATATTTGGACTATTGATGTATTATGGACATAAAGAACTCATTTCGATATTGTGCGATGGCAGTAATATGCAAACGAGAATTCTGAGTGACCACTCGTCCAATAGGCGTAGTGCTTCACGCTTGGTTCGCCTCTGCGTTGTGGGTCGAGACCATAGACTTAATTTGTATGCCAGTTTGAGTTGATTCGTTATCGTGTATTTTCTTGGGGTCGTGGACTAAAAGATTTCTACTTAAGTTTGGCGTGCTATTTACTGGACAACTTATATTATGAAATTCATTTCTAACAGTTTATACTCAGTATCGCTCTGCCTTGATTTTTTTCTTTGATTTAATGTGAATATCCTCACAAACTCTCTCATTCATATACTAATAAAAAGTAAAATAGTTCAAGACTGGAACTAATAACAATGTTAGCAAACGAATAGCTACTGTCAAATAAAAATGAAATATTCAATAATCTCTTCCAAAATATCGCTCGCATAAAATGTTAGTACATAATGTCAGCAGAACGCCACCACAAGAGATTAGTGGGCGTTCCACACGTCTAACATTCTTGAGAACATACTCCTACATTCTAAAGCTGCAAGCAAAATTCTAAGAGCACACAGAGATTCCAAATGGAAAAGCGAGTATAAAGTATATTTTCAAAAGTGGGTGGAGCACATCGTTTTGTCTGATTCCTTTAAACTCAGACCTTAGAATTAGGAGTGTACTCTAATTTTGTTTTACTAAGATTATTTGTGTTATGGTGTAACAAATCTTTATATTTTGTTTTGCAATTTCGCTAGAACCTTATTCTCTAAATCTGCATTCATTTTGAGAGAAAAATCTTTTGATTTATGTATTATCACGATCGGTATTACCTACTTACAGTTCAAAACCCAAGGCACACACCTCTGACTTTTCGAAGTTATGTGTGTATTGTTTATCAATTATCGTTCGCTTTAACGGTGAAGGAAAACATCATGACCTACATACCTGAGAACTCTCCATAAGAATTCCAAGGAGATGTGAAGTCTGCTAACCCGCACTAGGCCAGCGTGGTGCACTAAGGCCTGAACCTTCTCAGTAGTAGAGGAGGCCCGACCTCAGCAGTGGGTAATATATATAATACAGGGCTGATTGCATTGCATTGCATGATGAAACTTCGTTAATCTGCACTATTGTTATAAAGAGGTAAAGTTTGTTAATTGATTGTAGAAAGATATCTCTAGAACTACGGAACCAATTTCGATGAAATTTGGTATGGAGAAAGTTTACGATCTTGTGACGAACATAGGATATTTTATCCCGGGAAAATTTAAGCTGGACTTTTATCCCGGAAAAACGTTTTCACGCGGGTGGAGCTGCGGACAAAACTTATTAAATAATAATGAATCGTTTAAAGAGTGCTAAAATAAATGCTTACAAATTAGCAAGAACAAACCTATGTAACGAATTTTTTTGGGAGCGAACTTGAAATGACAAAAGGAGCATTTCCCAACTTTTCCAACGTTGAACACAATTTCTATACGAGTGGTATCGCGAACAATAAAAGTCTGATAAAGAAAGCCGATTCATTGCCCATAAAACTCTTCTTTTTACGACTCTGAAAGTCTCACGTAAAGATTGTCTATTTTTAGAACCATTACAAAGTTGTACATTTGATTGACACAAAAATAGAACTATTGTTTCAAAGCTATCACATGAAATACTTTGGAAGTTCAAAAGATCTAAAATCTTTCCGAATGAAATAAAAAGGATAGTTTTATTCTGGTCAAAAACTATGTACTTTCGTTTCATAACATCCAATGGTTTTAAAACAAATATATTCGTTGCAAAACATTGGGGAATCTCGCGGTATTTCCAGTTTTTTTTAATCTATCAATATCTGGTATCAATTCCCCGGCGGCACATAAAACTTCATTTTTAACCCCCGACAGAGAAAACAGGGGTGTTATAAGTTTAGGGTGTGTATCTGTGTAACTATGTCTGTCTGTAACGATTTGAAGTTTTAAATTTGTTCAGCTATTTATGTCGCTGACTGTACACAACCATATACTAATACACATGTCAGAAACGTGTCTAACTAGTTTAGATTAGTACTACAGGTATATTTATAACATTTCTTCTAGTTTCCGCAATTCTCACAAAATTATTAATCCAACATCTCCCAAAAAGTTCGCGCGTAACTACTGTAATTCTGTCGGAAGAGATGATTGCTGTATTTGTTCAGAGATAGACCGTAATTACGCGTTTCTCACGGCACGGCGTGGTCACGACTCCACATAATCGATGTCCCAATGACGTGACTACGAAATTCGTGATCATCTGAAGTAAATTGTTCAGTTCATACAAAATGACAAAATAATTAATAGTTTATTTATCTAGAAATAGGTTTCGGAATCCCCGTGGAATTTATTGAAGTCTCGTAGTACTGATTTACAATATTATTTAGTTGCATGATTTTTTCTGGCAGTATCTAATATCTATAATATTTTTGGAGGCACATTTGAAAGGCAATTTTGTTATAATATGTAACAAAATTGCTACTTATAATAATACTTAATTTATTTCTTTACTAAAAAAAACAAGTGTATACTTGTTTAAAAATAGCAGACCAACCTTCAAAGACGGAACAACATAAGCATTTCATAAAAAAATCGGTACAAAAGTTTCTATTCTCTATCGAATAAGATCCGACACTGATTTAAGTGGCTTCGTATCAATCAAATTCATTATAAACACAAAACATTAAGATTAATTTAATTATCGTCCTCCTATGCTCGCTGCCACTTGCATCAAGGTTTTGCTTCACGAGAATTCATTAAGTTCTATCATTAAATAGATTATAGACCCAAGAGCCGCGTAATCTTGACCCCACAAGATATGTTTTGTGTCATGACTTCTAGGAAGGTTTAGAGAATTTCGGTTCTACATTCATATCATATTTTGGTGAATCAACAAACACTTCTCTCAGCGGTGTATAACCTTCGACCTTTCGTTTTAGTTAAATACAATTTAGGGGATACATTATATATTGCCTTTGTATTATAGAGTATCAAAAATTTTAAAGCTTCTTGAGATTTATTTTAAACTAGATATTGCTCGTGGCTTCGTCCGTGTGAGAAGCCTTTCCCGCTACAAAAGTTCATGTAACTGCAGCGCCATCTCTTTTAAAAAAAAAATGTCTATTATTTCCCATGGGAGCATATTACTGCCCTATGTTTTAATCTAGGACATGGTCTACCCGTGTGACAAATTTTATCCAAATCCGTTCAGCAGTTTCTGCATTTACATACATACATATACATATTATACACTCACGCCTGTTATCCCCGAAGGGTTAGGCAGAGGCGCAACTAGTGCACCCACTTTTCGCCATTATTCCGTCCCATGATGTGATAGGGGGCGAGCCTATCGCCATATCGGGCACCAATTCCAGACTCCGAGCTGATACTGAATAGAAAAACTCAATATCACTTTGCCCGACCCGGGGATCGAACCCGAGACCTCAGCTTTGCAGTCGTACTGTAATACAACTACGCCACCGAGGCATTTACTTCTAAAAAAATTACAAACATTTTCACTAACTTTCGCATTTATATTAGTAAAATTAGAAGTAAGATATAATAATGTACTCGTTCTAATGTTATTTACTCTTATATACCTTGATTAGCACGACATAATATTTTTAAGTATATTGAAGAATTATGACTGGCTCCATTACTGCCGAGTATTACCAATATATTATACTAATATTACTAACTAGATTTTGGCCGCAACTCCGCCCGCGTTAATAAGTTTTTCCGGGATAAAAGTCCCGGTTTTATTTTTTCCAGGATAAAATGTAGCCTATGTGTTAATCCAGGACATGATCTTCACGTGTACCAAATTTCATCGAAATCCGTTGAGTAGTTTTTGCGTGATCTTTCAACAATCTTGTAAAAAACATCCATACATTCAGACATCCATACCTATTTACAAACTTTCGTCTTTATAATATCAGTAGGATTAAGTAATGAAACTATACATATAGATTGTACAAATAAAAAAAAATAAAGTTAGATTATGAAATACGTAAACACGTTCCAAAAGAAACAACGGTTCATCACAATTCCTTTCCAATTTACGATACTGGATAGCCTTACAAATAAATGTTAAAAGCGGGACAAAGGACGTCGTTAATTTTACCTTTTTGTAAAGAAAAACGCAGATAAATCATAAAGAACAAGGAATAATGAATTAATGTTATAAATGTGACATTAAAATGATGAAGGTAAGGCAATAAACTGAGTATTTTGTACTTGATCTAATGTCAAGTAGCTTTAAGTTTATTTTGCAATGTGAAACCAATTAATTAGTTTATATTACTTATACAGACGTTTCAGTAAGTTCTGTCTTTGGATTTTCAATGCCTCCAGATCCGTAGGTATTCATTCACGTACATATAAAGATTCTATTAAGTTTAATGTACATTAATCTTAATAAACAAAAATGATCTTCATTACGATATATACCACCAATACTTAGCCCTTTCAAAAGAACAAAAAGTATTTTCATTTCTCTAATATAAACTTTGATGTATGAGAAAATTATATATCATAATCATTATTATAATGTATTGGTGCAATAAAAAAACTAAAACCCTTCTAAATAGTAGAGCAAAATGAACGTTCGGCAATATTTTTATGTCCGACAAATCTGTGCTTAGCAGTGAAACGGGGTATAATCGGGGCTTGATTTATTATAAATGCCCCTTAGAAATGCATATGGACATCGATGCAGGTCATAAAACTATTTTAGCATAAGTAACTACTAACACCACTGCGTGTTATTACTCATAAAAGATTTTATGCAAGCTGAGTCTCGTGACAAACTGCATCAAAATCACGTAATATAACTATATCCTTAAATACTTGAATAATATAATGTCCTTCACTGATCTTAGACTTTGCACACATGTCACACATCGTCCATCTTTGAAGTCAGTATTGTGTTTTGAAAAATATGATGTGATTCATACATGTTGAGTCACAAATATTCACGAGCATTCTTGATTCTTCATTCACATCGCCATAACGTTACTTAGGAGAGCTTACGCCCTCAAGTATGTCCTAAATCTGATGATTGCCGGTTTTTTCAATGACGTCCAACTACTTTCCTTATACAATAAATTGTTATAGTAGGTTAATTTGGTCTAAAAAATCAGATATGACTCTTGCACCGACTTTATTAGTCATAATAAGGTTACACTTTGTTTCAAGGATTTTGTAGATAAAGATAGTAAGTAAATTATTGAATGTTTCCTAATCTTTTGAAATAACCGGAATAACTGACTGCCCCGGTGGCGTAGTTGTATTACGGTACGACTGCAATGCTGAGGTCTTAAAAGCAATGCAATGCTGAGGCAGTGATATTGGGTTTTTCTGATCAGTACCAGCCCGGAGTCTGGAAATTGTGACTGATATGGCAATAGGCTCGCCACTATCACATCATGGGAATACGCACGGCGAAAAGTGGGTGCACTTGTTGCGCAGAGGCCTACCCCTTCGGGGATAAAAGGCGTGTGTGTATGTGCATAACTGAAAGAAAACTCATAATCAACTCAACAAACTAATAGACTACGGTCATTCAACTGCGATTTTCCACGAGTCCACGTTTCGGTAATACGATATATGGCCATTAACGCTCTCACTAATATATCTAATATTTTCGCGCTAACGAAGCTGTCTGCGATAATGTGGGCCCACCCACTCATATTACTCTTCGCAGACTACGGCTAATATCCTGTACCTAATGTATAGCTTTATATAGGCTTAAGTGCTTGTTTTCAGAACAATGGATTAAGGATTTTATATTTATCTTCTAAGGCTGTAAGTTCAGGGCTTTACCAAAAACATCGAGAAGTCGTATTTCGATAGATGTAAATTTCAAATTGAAAAAGACAAATCTAAACATTGTTTAGCATCAACAATTGATGTAGGTTCGTTGCAATACCTAAGCTAAAATTCTCTCAGAATTCTCGTATAAGCTTCAACGTTGCAAAATCTAAAACAGAATTTTCGTTTACGAACCTGTTGACTTGCGGATATTTCCCAAGTGCTCTAAAGTTGGTGCTAAGGCATGTTGATGGAGGCATTACCCAACTTTCTACATAGACATTTTTCATAGCAGAATCTACGATGAAAAGGGATGACAAAGATTTTAATAAGTAATGCAAAGTTATGGAAACAAGGGTATGTAACACACATGTTTTGGTAAGTAAGCCCTGAGTACCTTACCTATACCTTTATGATATGGAAAATTAATAATCCGTCTTGTCCGAGATGGTACTGTCATTTAAGTTATTCGTCTTGGTCGGACATTCTTAAAAGAGTGTTTGTTGTCTCGGTCGTGACAGAAGGCTGTAAATGTCGTCGGAATCGACAGATTGTGGGTCTGCTAAGACCTGCTTTTACATCTTTATCAATGAGTGGTGATGCTCGCTCACTGTATTATGAGGACTGTGTTGCAGTTTCAATGAACTCCGACAAATTTTAATTTTAAGTTATTATTCATTGGTCGTGGTTCTATCTGCGCGATTTTATGGTTATTTTGGTTGGCTTCAAATTCGTTTTTAAATATACTAAACAATTAATTAAGTTTATCCCATTTTGCACACATTGAAATTGACTGTATTACAATTTAATTAAAATAGGTACTTGAGTATCGCTTACGCAATGACGTCACATTTAACCTTTTCGAGACAATAGGAGCCCAGCGTAGTAAAATAATTCTATGGAGCCGAGTAAATACATAATTAAGGCCATTAATACACAATGACATAACGAGACATGGTTGAAAATATTTTAGCAATCACTACACTCGTTTCTGGTTGTAACGTTACTACATTCATAAATGTCATAAGTTAAGGCGAAGCGTCTATTGAAAATTACATACGACTTGTCATAGTATTATTGTATTATTAAAATGTTTAATACATTATTGAACTTTGTACATGGTAGTAATGTGTAAGTGAGTGAATGACTACCTGGAACCAACATTGAGCAATTTATTTTTAACCCCTGACAAAGAAGAGGGGAGTTATAAGTTTAGGGTGTGTATCTGTGTATCTGTATGTCTGTATATGGCATCGTAGCTCTCAAATGAATGGACCGATTTGGACGCGGTTTTTTTTGTTTGAAAGCTGATGTGATCGCGATAGTTCTTAGGTATAATTTATGAAGATCTGTTCAGGCGTTTGAAGATTATCAGCTCATTTCCAACTTAAGACGCCCGATGGATTTTAAATTTGGTGTAGTGTGACATCGGCCATATTTTTCAAGAAGAGATGATGCTGCAGCATCAAGTAGTCTGCGAGATACCCAACTCCTTAGCAACTTACAGCAGATATAGCGTGTTTGAGCTCATAAGTATGGTCTCGACGAGTAGGTGTTAGATAGTTGATTATCAAAGCCCCATGATAGAAAATTAATTAATTGAAAAAGTTTGAAACAAAAATAAAATTCAATAACCCCAGACACAAAAAACTCTGCCTACCCCTTCGGGGATAATAGGCGTGAGTGAGTGTGTGTACAAAAAATCTCTAAAAAGTAAAAAATTTAAAAGTGTCTTTGTCGTTTAAATATTACTAGGTAGGGTACTTAATATTAGATATTTTGTGTTATTTAAATTTAAATTTTATTTTTATTATTATAAATCTGTCACATTTCATCCGAAATCAAAATCCACACAGTTAAACTAACATATAGCAAGTTACAAGATTAGAATCATTTAAATATCTCTCAAAGTTTCCCTCTTATACTAGAAGAACGAGAAAGGATATTTGAAAAATCAACTACTTTTGTTTTCTTTAGCAAGGCGTGGTTTTTGCATTTGCCATCGTCAAAGTTTTTGGTTAGACATTATATAAAATAAATTGCAGTTTGTTGTTTCTTTTTATCCTCAGTACTGACTACTATGTCGAAGTAAAGCAGTCGCTACCTAACCAAGACTTTGTCGAGGAGTTTTGGCAACAACAAAAAACACTTAGCACAGTTATTTCAATTCATTTTATTACAGCCTTTTAATAGAATTATGTTGGATAATATACCACCATAATTATGCAATATAGCACTAAGTATCACCAAAATAATGAATTAAAACAAGAGCACCTCATGACACTTCCGATTTCCCGCCAAAACTCCCAATCAACTACATATATAACTACGAAAATCACAAAAACAACTTGTAGATCTAATACGACCGTAATCAAGGAGGCCTAGAACTAGTATATTTCCTTTGTATAATAAACAGTGGATAACATCCCATAAAGTCCAAAAAACAATACCTAGAACAGTAACAATAAAACTCAGTACTAAGCACCGAATCAAATGAAGTCCCTAATGGTTAGTTCATGTTACAATTTTTCGTATAACAAGGGTCGTGGGGTACTAACACTCGGTAGGCATACTTGTAGGTAGTAATAAATTTGAATAAAACAGACAGTGATAAAGGGCAATACGCTTTAACAGTTAACATTAATTATATTCTTAAATATTTTTGTTTAACTAACATCATCATCATCATCAGCCTTTATCAGTCCACTGCTGGACATAGGCCTCCCCTAATGAGCGCCATAGTGCCCTGTCTTCAGCTTGCCGCATCCAGCATCTGCCTGCAGTCTTTCGCAGATCGTCATCCCACCTGGCCGGAGGGCGTCCTACACTACGTTTGCCCAGTCGCGGTCTCCACTCAAGAACACGTTTACCCCAGCGGTTGTCGGTTCTTCGCGAGATATGGCCAGCCCACTGCCACTTCAGCTTGCTAATTCTTTGAGCTATGTCGATAACTTTGGTTCTCTGTCGGATGTATTCGTTGCGAATCCTATCCTTCAGAGAAACTCCGAGCATAGCTCTCTCCATAGACTAACATGTCGTATATAAATTGGAGTAACGCTATATTTAAAGACGTTTTAAGCTATTGCATAGCTTCTATCGCGGGCCTTGAGCGTGAAGACCGAATCCAGAAATTCCATAACGAAAAAATAACCTAACACCCCTCCCTCCGACCGGCACAGTGGTGATATTTTATTTTCAACTCTATCACAACCATGTAGAGTGTAAAATTCCATAAGTAAATTTAATATCTCAGTCTTGTAAGATAAAAGGTCGAAATTACCGTGTATTTAAAAATTGTTCCAGTCTGTGAAACGTATCGAAATGTCAAACGCGCGCAGTTGATGAGAATGTCCCCGTGGCGGGATGACGTGATTCTAAGTTTGAATTTTTATAAAGTTTTTATTTTATATCTGTTCATAGAGGTTATAAATATTAGAATTGCCTGCTTAGAGTTTCGGCATTAGGGCACGAGTGAAATTTGGACAATAGAAAAAAAATAAAATAAATAAATAATTATAATTACATAAGTTGATAAAAAATGTTATGCAATAGCTTTACCGCGGCAGTCTCCGAGTGCCACACGTCTTTCTTTGTTTAAACAAACAACAGAACATTCTATCTTCATTTGTAAAATGAAATGAAAATCCTTTATTAAATTAATTCACTTGACGTGCACAAAAACGATGCTACTTAAGAGGATTCCTATAAAATCCGGTAAACTTTTAAAATAACCAGAGCGCCACCCAGAATAACTAAAACATAAACGTCCGCGAAATGTAAACTTCACTAACTCACAAAACCCCAACGACGAAGAAAAAAGACAGTATGAAGCGGGTGAGTTTAATTTAAACAAATTCGTCGAAAGCCGATATCGGTTTCCAATACCGTGGACGTGATAAAAGAATACACGAATTGTGTTCCGAAAGTTTTCAATAAATAACGACGTAAATGAATTTTATATTTTTTATGAACTGATAAGAGAGCTGGGTACTCGCCTGCTGATCAGACACATCTCCCCCTAAACAATAGTAGCAGTATCCATTTTTTTTATTGCAATGTACCTACTGTGTGAAATTGCATGGAGCTCGTCACCTTGAGACTTGTGGCAGAAATAAACATAGCGATGGTACCTACGCAGACAAAACCGCGCGCACGAGAAACCTACCTAGTGAGATTCCAATTTCCCATTCTTGTCGATGTCAATAAAGATACATTCATTGAGACGAAATATTATGAGATGCGATGAATTCAATACAAGGCCGTAACTCCAAATACCTTTTTATAATATGCAATTAAACATATTGTTTACTTTTTACACGTTTATTTCGAATTATTAAAGGTAGCGATATATTTTTCAGAGCAAGCGAGAAAATGACATTGGTTTCTATAATAAAATATTTACCTATTTTAGCCTTTGCTTAATTATATACCTAGATAGACACTGAACGTTTCAAACGCGATGAAAAAAATATAGCCGAACAGTCCCCCACTAAATGAGTTCGAGTGAATTAATTTTCGTTGTTTTTCATGGATATAATTCCCTCCCCGTTTTAATAGAGACCAGTTGGGAGTGGACCGGACTGCCGAGACGAACGCCCGCAGGTTCAAAACCCAAGGACACACAACTCTCTGACATTTCTAAAAAAATATGTTTATGTGAATAAACGCTCGATTTAACGGTGATGGAAAACATCGTAAGGGAACCAAACCTGAGAAGTTCTCTGAATGTCGAAGATATGTGAAGTCTACCAACCCGCACTAGGCCAGCGTGGTGGACTAAGGCCCTAACCCTCTCAGTTGTAGAGGAGGCCCATGGCCCATGCTCAGCAGTGAGCAGTATATAATACAGGGCTGGTATGGTATGGTATTAAACAGAAAACCTTCTTCGTTTACGGTTACAAATGGTTTATCATTAATTATAAAAAAAAAACTTCTCACAAAAGTTTCAAAGCAAATTAAAACTTTGCTAATAAAACATAATGGACTTCAATCTTGTTTCCGTATTTTCCACTTAACCGCTACGGCCGGAGTGTCACTGCAATTTATAACATTAAAAACTTTGCAGACCAAAAACACGAAAAGCCGCTAAATATATCGTCGGCTTTATCCAACGAAGAACTACGAACAACCCTACAATATCCTCAAATTACTTCGGTAAAATCTTCAAGGGTGCAATAACTTTATTAAATCAGCAGGCGCGAAGGAATCCCTGGAAAATGGTAATTAATTCTCATTGGGCTCCACTGTAAACGAGGCACTCCTAACGCCGCGGTGAAAGCCATGAAGAAAATTTTCAGAATTTATTTACATTTGCTCAGTTAAAAACGTCTTTATTGCATATTGTTACAGTTTGAGCAAAATTTGCAATTTCATGTCTAATAAGGCGTGAAGTTTTCTTCTAAGTAACTTAAATCAAGTCTAAACTTGAAGAAGTAACCGGCTTAGCTGTGCCGCACATTCAGGGGTGTATTTGTCACTTGCTGGTCGAAATATTTCGTGGCTTCACTTTGTTTGATGTTTAAAGAATATGTATATGTGCAGATAATATTCCTAGAAGTTAGGGAATAGTAAGTAGTTCGCAAACAGTTATGCACCGCCGGCTCTAGCGGAAATAAAACTCAAGATCAGACCAAGGCGTTTGAGTACAATTCTATTTAAGTATTCCAAAACGTCGTGAACCGACTACCGCCGTGAGAAATTCCATTACCTGGCTACCCTTCGCAAACACTGGCCTTTGCTAGGCATTCTATGTATGTACATATTTGTCGATTACCCAGTACGTTGCAAACTATTCCTTTGCAAATATCCATCATGTGAAAATATATGGCAAGGCTTGCAAATATGGTTTGCAAATTGGGTTTGTAAAATAAAACTCTTTGTTAGCACTCACTTTTTAATGATAACACTTATACTCACTGCTAAACTTATAATTCTCACTTTTACAAAATAGTTTGTATCAAGAGCTCTTTCTTCGAACAAGGCTCGATCACTAATGCCTCGAGGACGACGACGACGATTATATTGTCAGCTCGGCCGAAAACAAGTAGCGCCACAGTCGAAGTCAATAGACTGTTTGTATTAATAATTATCTTGTCAATACACTATCTGTATAAACAGTTAGTAATCATTATTTGAGTATTGTGATATAAAATAAATTACTATAAAAAAATCTCTATTCGAACAACATTATTGTCATTAGCTTACAGGTTCGAGTACACAACCTTTGTATCGTTCTAATAGACGTGGTTCTTTGTTGCATATCGCATTCATATAATATGTATGTGAATAGTAAATAGTTCATTGAATGATAGCTGTACCTTATTATTTCATAGAATATATTTTAAATATTTAAATTATACTAATATTTGCTGCATTCAGAATGGTTTGCAAAACTTATTTCGCTCATTCAGGATAAAATAAATTTTAGTATAATTATGTGTAATGGTTGTAAATGCCCTATAACACATTCATAATATATACATTTTGGAAACAGAAAACATTTACTTTTATAAGCAAATCACGATAACAATAACTACAAAGTGGTTACGAGGGAAGGGTATAACAATACGGAAACCCTTTTGTAATCAACTGGAAGCTTGCATAAAGATGAAAATAAAAGACATTAAGGGAAAGTATCTACGGAAAAAGGATACTATCTAAAAAAGCCTGACAAGTGCGAGTCGGTCTCGTGTGCCAAGGGTTTCGAGCAACCTTGTAGTAAGGTATCTAAGTATAAAAGTTCAATAATTCGCCAAAGATTATTAATGTACACTAATATTACAAAGCTGAAGAGTTTGTTTGTTTGATTGAACTCAGGACCTACTGAACCAATTCTGAAAATTCTTTCATTAATAGGAACCTACATTACTTCTGATTGCTATAGGCTACTTTTTATCCCGGAAACTTTTTAACACGAGCGGAGCTGCGAGTAATACTAGTAAATTCTTTTTTGTCATTTTCTTCATGATTGAAAGTCGTGCCCGATTTGGTAAGCATTGCTGGTGACGCTGACGAGCTGCTTCGACTCCATCCTGTCTTTTGCCTGTATTACTAAAATGAGACTGGTACGAACTTTGATATTCTCCATTTTCTTGTATGCATCCGAATCCTGGGCGATCCGTGCTATGGACAGGAGAAAGATCGACGCTTACGAAATGTGGTGCTGGAGGAGAATGTTGCGCATACCGCGGACAGCAAAGAGAACCAATGTATCCATACTCAACCAGCTTAAGATTGAAACCAGACTCTCCACAATCTGCTACCAGAGGATCGTCTCGTACTTTGGTCATGTAACACGAACGCAGTCAAACCTGGATAAGCTGGTTGTGGTGGGTAGTGTCGATGGCAAAAGACCTAGAGACCGAGCACCTACCTGATGGTTTGACACTATTAGAGAGGTCATGGGAATTCCAGTCACCGATGCTCTGCGACAAGCACAAGACTAGTAAAGTAATAAAATAAAAAGTTTTTAATACTTCATTTGTTTTTTTTTTTGTCATTTAAGTAAATATTTACGGTTTTCAGACTTTTTCCTTTACATGTGCTATAACAATCTGCTTCTTGCAAAATTTTATGATTCTAGGACAAAGGACCCTATAAGTTTTAAATTCCTTGCGAAATCGCAAAATATGCGACATCAATGGTCATATCTTTTAATCGCGTTCACTTACATGTTTTTCACAGCTGAAAGAGACTATAGACCCCAGTGTTTGATGTAAATTTCAACGTAATATAAAAATATCAATCGATCCTAAAAGGGTTCCTTTTTTGTTTTTGAGCTACGGCACCCTAAAAATACAGGAAAAGCATGACATAAATCAAGATGTGATTCCTACATCGTTTTCGTAGAATATATCTCCATTCATCGTTGGGCGGAATGCGCAATCACAGTTCCTGTTAGTCATTCTTTTGTTTTTTTGCTGTCTGCTGTCGCTTGTCAGAGCGTGATGGTTCAAAGAAATTGCCAAGAATGCTGAAAATATTGTCTCAAGTCTAAACAATTGTTTGCATGTGAATCCGAATACTGAAATCTGTATATCAATAGACGTCAGACAGCGTCGATTCTTTTATCAAACAAATCATATTCAATATCTACAGTGTATTTCCGTGTATCGTGGCGCCAGGCTATGGCATTGTACGAAGAATTTCGTGACGTCTTGGCGTTATTTTCGTATCAAACGTGACTGACAATACCGTGATGAGAGTCAAGAACCAAATGGCTCAGATGAATTTCGTACATTTTCAATCACTTTTAAAGTATTCCTGCTTGTAACATTTTTACGGTAACAATAATACTGGATGTGGCATCGTGTAAAACTCGGACCCGTTGATGACCACATCGGGCAATCCTTTATTTTTTTGTCCAGTAAACAATGTTTCTCCCGATTCCATGTAAACTAATTACAATGTTGTGCTCGTATTAATATACACGTACGCTGCAATTGGAACAAGTTTTTCGAGGCAACATACAAACATGAGTGCATGCTAGATCAATACCGACGCTGCATGCTTTATAAGTATAAGGAAGAAGGAGGCAACTTAGGACAGGGGTAGATTGAGACAAAGGGGCCATTCATTTATTACGTAAGACTATTTTCGCTAGTTTTTGACCCCCTCCCCCTATTATAAGAAAAAATAAGAATAGGCCGACTGCCTCCCCCCTGTTTAATATTTATCACGTAAGAATATAAAGGAAAAAATTAATACACGTTTGGTTTGTTTTATTGTATATTTTTCAAAGTAACAATTTATAGAATTGTTTATTTGTACTTTGTAAATCGTTTATCGATACGCATCCGAGCGAAGCTTAGCACTCGCGCGGTGGGCAACCGCGCTAAGCACTTTTTCAAAATATAATTTTATCATTGCGCATTTTTGTGATCTTACGTAAGAACTATCGAGACTCCCTCCCACCCCCTTGTAATAAAAAATAAGACATGGTCGACCCTGATTCCCCCTAAATCGTCTTACGTAATAAATGAACGGCCCCTAATAAAAATCTTTAAAAAAATCCTCTTTAAATATAATATTAATTTTATGTTTATCTTAAACAAAATACAAATCACTCTTTTACACAGTCTTTTTTGTATTTACAATTAATATAAACACGTGTTTTAAATTTAAATGATTAAATGTTTTATTAAAGTATCCAATAGTGCCCCCTTTCCCCTGTACGTGTGTACTCAGTTTCTTATAATTGTTTCCGTAGAACCAATAGATCCTAAGCGTCTAGAAGTCGTTTAATTCGAAGCACGGTGCAGACGAGTTGGGTATTCCCAGCGGGTACAGGATCCATTTCCTCAAAGCGCAGGCCTTTACTAAACTCGTCCTAAGATCGCTAACTTTTACAATAAACTTGGCCGATGTTAAAGAAACTGAGGTGTTATTCACCAAACTTTATTAACTACTTGATGCATAATTAAAAGTAATTTCAGCGTATCAGGTGTCTATTAACCTTTTAGTCTTAATATTTTCTTTTAATTCTATAGACGCATGGAGGATTAAATAATGTTATAATATGTAGCGTAGATTATATATTGAACGTGGAAAGTAATAGCTCTATAATAACGTTGATTTTTCAATTAAGGTTATATACGGAAAACACAAAAGGCACCAATAAGATAAATTTGTTGCATATAAACCCATATTTTATTTTCGAAATAAACTCTGCGCATAAAAGGGATCTTAAATCCGCAATTATGAAGACCTCGTAAAAATATGTCCAAGGGACCAAGGTTGGTTAAATTGTATCAAATAACCGGGTGAAAACCGTCAACCGGGTATTTATTGTGGTCGGTTCGGAGTTCCGGATAAAAATGTAAATCGTGTTTATACGACTGAGTGTCATGTAGATTTACGTAAACGAAAATTCTATTATGAAACATGTACAAG
Source organism: Lapara coniferarum (assembly GCA_949316025.1). NCBI lineage: Eukaryota > Metazoa > Arthropoda > Insecta > Lepidoptera > Sphingidae > Lapara > Lapara coniferarum. Next base: position 14,193,348 of record OX438925.1, on the reverse strand, counting down.
TGTTTTTAATTCGAGTTTTCTTTTTAAGAGAAAAAAGGTAGCTTAGTAAAATGATATTTACATATACCTACCTAGCTTGTGTAAAGTTAAAAGTTCAAAAACAAGTGACCTGAAATAAGAAATATTGGGTTTTAAACTCTAAAACTCAAAAATAAATATGTAGTAAAATCGTCGATATGATTTTTTGTATTATTTTAACATTTTTTATTAAAAAACATTTTACCTTTTAAAGCCAATTCTTGCTGTATTCAAAACAAACGTTCTGACAATCTCATTACCGAGCCTTAATAAATACCGCCCGCATTATTAATAAAGCTCTCGGACTATAAACCTGATATACAGTCGCTGCATATTTCATTTTGATTTAATGTTAATGATTATTAACATCATTGTGCATGCTCCGAAATAACAATTACCTTTTAAAGAACCATTAAGAAGATGGACTTCTACTTAATTAAAAACTGTAACAAGTATGTTGGTTGAAATAGGGTTCAATTTTGATTAAATTATAGTTATTTATTTATATATATCGTTTATCATACTTGTTATTTGAATTGAAAAATATCACGTAAATATAAACCAAAATACCGACACATGATCCCACAGGGTAGAATCTAAAATACAAGTACTTATTTTTCTGCTGACCCAAAATGCTCTAGTACATGTGGTTGTTCATTACAAAAACCTTAACACACATTTTAATTCTTTAAATCTAAGTACCTGTTTGAGCTTATATCCGAAATCGAGTTGTTTTTCGGTGAGTTTCAGTTAAACAGGACTTTTAGAATAAATCGAGGCTTTTTATCGTCGAAAAGAATATTATGAAATGGTTAAAAAGCGCTTGTTGAAAAGATACCACAAATTTGTAGATACTTGTAGAGAGGGTGAAACGGTGTTGTCGTGATAAATTACGGCTAGCTGCTAAAACCAAGCGTTATCATGAGCAAAAACACTGTCAAATACGAATTTACGCCATCTGACACGTTCGACTTCTTTCTCCCACTTGTTTGGACCTATTTTAGACGACATCATGTCAAGCTTTGAACCTAAGGAACGGCCGAACTACCAGGCATTTAGCATGTACTATTTCAGCTGCTAAAAGTATCTGGTAAACGATTGGGACGGACGCACATGCCATAGACAATGCAGTCGTGTCTGATGTAGTAATGCAACAGGGTAATTTCCTATGTTTGATTTTGTAAATTATTTTATATATGTTACAGAAAATAATACAAAAAATTAATTCTTCTGTGAAATTTGCATCAAAATTGGTCGAAAAATAAAGCAGTTATTCATATTTGAAATATTGTTGTGAGCAAAATTGGGGACGTGGTGGGATATCACGTTATCTCCTCCGCACGCACGCAGCGTTATGACCGGCGACTCTCGTTGACGTCACAGTGTAATATTACAGTTATTTGGCAACTACCGTGCGTACTACTACTACTGTGCGTAATTTTAGAAGAAAACACATAGTCCCTCACGCCTTTTTATCCCCAAAGGGATCGGCAGAGGCAAAACTAAGTGAACCTACTTTTCACCGTGCGTATTCCGTCCCATGATCTGATAGGGAGAGAGCCTATCGCCATATTGGGTACAAATATATCCCCGACCCGGGGATCGAAGCCGAGACCTCAGGTTTGCAGTCGTACCCTAATAGGCTAATACAACTAAGTACGCCACCGAGGCAGGTGAAGAAAAACATAGCCATATAGTGTAACAATTACATATTATATACTGAGATCCACTATTCTCGCCGAAGTTAATCTAAGTGCATATAACTGAACTTTTCCTCTCTTAGCCTGTGTTATTACTAAAAACGTAACAAGGTCGAGTACTGTTTTTCGTCTTTCCCCACCTTTTCCTCAAGGTGAACACTTGTTTGTTTTGGCTCAACGCTGTTTGGTAATATTACTGAAAGGAACGCCGGTGAGAATTGTTTATTTTATGTTAATAGTTGATGTTTTTTTTATTTTAGTTGGGTTATGTTTTACTACAAGAATTGAGAAAATGCTATCTGACAACACATCGGGAATTGTTCTTTATATAAGAAATATGCTGATAATTTGAATAATAATATCAAATCGTATATGTGATCAACATCAGACAAACATTTGATTCAAATGTGGAAAGTGATGAAAGTAAACAAATATTTGGTACAGATCTGCACGCATGGTAAAACCCAATATTAATCCCGACGTAAGTGCTTAGCATTCACCATGTTTATCCCAATGAGATGTTCAACAGATGTTAACACGGTAACGCCATCGTAATTAATTAGGAAATTAAATAAGCCTAATTTCCTTCAAATTTACTTCGAAATGTACTCTCAGCGACAAATTTATAACTCTAAAACGGTCGAACCGATTATCATGTTCTTTGATTTTTAACACGCTTTTATTTAGATTTGTATCCGTTCTGAATAGCAGAATAAATATAAAAATATGGGAAAAGTTTACGATCAAGGAAATTATGAGGAAAATTCAATGTACCATAGATTTCATTTCTAAATTGTATTGTATATTAGGGTTGTGGGCATGCCCATCGTGCCCACAACGGTGGATCTGCCTTTGTAAACTTGGAAAAGGTTATGATCATGTACCGAGGAACAAGCTCGGACGGAGGACCGCCTGGTGAGGGCTTTAAAGTCTTTGTAATGAAAAGTTCGAAGCCTGTATCAGAGTAAGGGGAGCAGAACTGGGATTTGCAATACTGTGCTGTTGCCGACGCTTATGGAAGTGAATCCTGGTTTGGCAGAAGAAGCACGATAGTCCAGTAAATATTGTGGAAAACCCTCCTTACGGAGTATATTATGTGGAGTCACTATTTCTTAACGCATGGGGATAGTATGTCGTTTTAAATTGAAGGATGATGTAGTGACTAAAATTAAAAAAATGTATGCTGAGATAATTTGGGCACGTGGACTGGATGGTTGAAAGGCGGGTCACGAAAGGTATTTACCAAGCGAATGTGGATTGAGAGGACGCCCATAACCTTCGAAAATGTTTGACGAGAACTATGAATATGGAAGAGGTGTATCATTATTGTGGCATGTCGCGCTCAATAGTATCTGCTTCTCTGTCTCTGTGTATGAATATAATATGACTTTTTCATTTTAATTTTCGTATAGTTGTTGAGGTGAATTCATTTTGGTAATTCATTTAACCTTTATAAAAAAACGAATGAGTTAACGCAACATTCATTGATTCTGAAGCGATATGAAGTTCGCCGGGACAGCTAGTAGATTAATTAATTCATAATTTTAAATCGCTTACACGGGTATTTTAGTAAACTTACTACAATTTCTGTTCTTTGCTGAGAAACTAATATATGTGTTCGTCAACAGCTCAGTCCGCTCCGTGACTATGAAGGCTGCAAAACCTTCGAAACGTCGAGAGAAAATATAAATAAAAAAAAACGGTGATAAAAAATTTAATTCAAATAAAGATATAAATATTTTGAATACACTTAACACATTGTATAGGTGTTTTCAAGTTTTCGAAACAGGTAAAAAATAATCTGAACTATATTAATCAAGAACTATGTGGCTGCTTTACAGATAAATACGTCTTTAATATTGTCTAGGTCTCAAACCACTGAATTTTATAAGAAATCTTATAAAACGGCTTAATTTGAAAATGTTCATACTTACGCTTTACAATATTAAACGTCGCCGGAGAAATTGCGAAATGTCATAATTCATAATTTCCTTTTCGATTTTATATTTAAAGCTATGAGTTTGATGTAAGAAAATAATAAGGAAAAATAAGTTGTAAGTATTTGCAGTGATCAAAATTACAATATGTTTTATCACATCTAACACCAATAACTATCTAATTTTATGAACACAATCAGTATTAACTTATTAATAAATAAATAGTACCTAATACGTAAATTAAAAACACGGAATCAGTACCAATAGTAAATCAACAAAAACATTAAGAAAGAATTGTAAAATTAAATGAAGTGTTTCAAGAACTATATTTCCATATTTACGCTAACAATATTAACAGAGATGAAAGATATGTACCTATAGTGTTCTTAGTATTGAATGCCGATCGTATAAGTGGTTTTGAGTTGTGTTATCAAGAGGCTGAGTAATTAAAAACTTTACAGGAAATAGATACAGAAAACTAGGAATCGTGACGCATAAATCATATGTGGACTAAAATATAGCCGTGTCCAATGGAGTTTGACCCCCGTATGACATATGACATAGATGTAATATTTTTGTATAATGTTCTTCACCGAACCGTATAATTACATTCTTAAATCCAATAATTAGGGTGGTTAATTATATACTTTCTTTCAATCAAATTAAGTTCCTAGGTGTTTTAACCTCAACTTGTACAATAAAATCTAATTATAAATTTATACAAAGTCTAAAAATAGTTTCATGGAGTTAATTATACAAAGTCTTCGGTACACCACTAGTTATTAAAGAGCATTAAAGCGTAGAGACGGCTAGTAAGTTTACTTCCGCTTGATCGCACACTACTCAAATATTAAATGAAGCGAAAACCACTACCAACTTGAGTACAGTTAGTTTTCAGCGATTTCAAATATTGGCAGTCTATTTCGAAGTGGCAACAGGTTACTACAGTGTGAAACTTTACAATATTCGATTTTTTGCTCTTTGATGAGGAGTACGCCTTGCGTGCGCTCGATCAATTTATATGTGTCAATGTATATAATGTGTTCCATACACAGCTTCTTACTAAATAAATCTGTTAGACTATCCCGCTGGCACGCACAAATATATTTTACAACAAGAATTCCCATCAATCAAACTAAATGCTCATAAAACCATTGGGGTATATTACACAGTCAATAATACCGTGATCCTGGAATCGCGATATTATCACAAGATTGGAAATACTATGCCTATAACCTGAAATATTATCTTGATACTGCGATACGCATCAATATTATCGTGATAATACGAATATCGCGTGATATTATTGTCTGTGTAATATACCCCAATTTAGTTCAAATCCAAAGAATCATCATTGTTTAATTTAATTATCGTGTTCCTACAACTCAACGTTTATTAGTTTCGCAATAACTTATTGCTGCTTACGTATCCCCAAACTAAAGGACAGGTACACATGTTATTAATATGATACATACTTTACCTCTCCTCCACTTCTTCCACTTGCCTCAATGTGAAGTCAACATAACAGACCTAACATCAACCTCCTCAAAGGAATCCAATCGTGGGTATATTGTACTAGAAAAATCCATGCAAAGATATAACCATCTTGGGAACTCACCCCACAATAAAACCAAGATGTGGTGCCTCTAGATCCAGGGAGCAGCAAACATACCTAATACTTCCATTTAGTATCGGAAAATTGTATCTCATTAATACAATGCCAGATTATCTAAAATGTAACAAAAATTATAGGTTATTTATAATTTGTAACAACCAATATATTCTAGTATTATATTTATTTCATTATAAGTTATGAATAAGTATAAAGTTATTTCAAATTAGCTGAAGTTAATTCTGTAATTAAAGTCAAGATTTGTATCCTGTATCCTTATTTCATCTGAATTATTTTGTTGTTTCAGCGAGCACAAACTTAGTGGGGAAATTCACTCAGAGCGTCCGTCGTATCGTTCAGGACGTCAAAGATGAAGGAACATCAAGTAAGTTAATTAAAGAACAAAGCTTTTACGTAAAACTGATTTAAGAATCAGCAAAGAATACTGTAGTTTATTTATATTCAGAAATATTTCTCGAACTTTCTTCGTATTTTACTAGCTGTAATAAACTTTGTTCAATGTTCTATAAGTTCATCAAAATGTATTTGTGAACTAGCCTATTCAAAAAGATATGCAAGGCATAATTATAATTGAGTAGTTATCAAATGTAAATAATATTCTTTGCTTGAAATTCACATATTACATGACTTAATATATTTTATCACTGTTTAACCGCTACCGCTCCCGCTTTCGCTCTTCCGCTCCCGTTCCCGCCTCCGCTCCCGCCCCCGCTCCCGTCTCTGCTCACGCTTTCGCTCCCACTCCCGCTACCGCTCTCGCTCCCGCTCCCACTCTCACTCCCGCTCTCACTCCCGCTCCCGCTCTCACTCCCGCTCCCGCTCTCACTCCCGCTCCTGCTCTCGCTTCCGCTCCCGCCCTCGCTCCCGCTACCGCTCTCGTTTCCGCTCCGGCCCCCTCTACCGCTCTCGCTCTCGCTCCCGTTCCAACGCTCACTCATGCTCTCGCTCTCGCTCCCACTCTTGCTCCCGCTCTCACTCCTGCTCTCGCTCCCGCTCCCGCTTTCGCTACTATTCCCACCCCGCTTCCGGTCCTGCTCCCACTCCCGCTATGGCTACCACTCCCGCTACCGCAATTTCAATTCTTTTGTCGGTGAAGTCGACAAGCACGCATATTCTTATTATTGGACCTGGTTTCCATATTTCACAATATTTATGTTTTGACGGGATATCATTACTTTTTAACCGACTTAAAAAAGTAGGTTCTGTATTCGATCCGTATGTATGTACGTATGTATGTAAATTTGTATGGCCGCGAGTTTCACAAAAACTATTAATCCGATTTGGACGTGGTTTTCGATTTTTAAATGTATATTTTCCAGGAAAGGTTTTATAACAATGATTACCGAAAACACTTGTAATAATAAAGCCCTTTATTCCGAACAAAGTAAACATTAATTTGAACATAGATACAGTACAAAAACAAAACTACAAAAAGTTCCTTAGTTCGGCGTGCCTATTGGCAAAGGCTTCCTCCAATGATTTCCATTGTTGTCTGTCTTAGGCAACCCTTGTCCATTTTGGTCCAGCTGTTAGTTTAAGCTCGTCATCCCACCTTGTGTGCTGTCTTCCTCTATTTCTTTTACCGTCTCTTGGGTACCATTCGGTGACTTTTTTACTCCATTTTCCTAGCCTGTCGCGCATCATATGCCCTGACCACCTCCATTTTAGCTGGTCGATACGTGTGAGTATGTCAGTGAGTTTTGTTTTTTTCCTGAGATCAAGGTTTTTAGTTTTGTCCTGACGTCTGCTACCAGTCGTACTCCTCTCCATTGCTCTTTGTGTTACAGCAAACTTTTCTCTCATTGCTTTTGTGAGTGTCCAGGTTTCACAGCCAAGACAATGTGAGACAAGGTAATATACAAGTATTGAATGTTTTTCTTTTTATACACAAACTTAATTCCTTGAATTTCATTATCTCGAAAACACTTATATTTCATTTATTAATATTTCATTGGTATATGGCTCAATTTGTCATATGCCACTTTAGTTATGATTAAAAAATTAAAAATGCAATTCGCCGATGAATAACAGTGTTAAAAGGTTTTCTACATCTAATCACATAGTGGCTACGAAAAATGCACCTAAAAATAACTAAATGTAGGTAATATACTGCAAGTCAGAGTTTATTATTAATAACAAGAACACCTGTGTATAAAGTAAATATTGTAGCTAGCTCAGTTTGTTACGCAAAAATCAAACTTTGAGATACCAGTAAAGCTGGCTTTGTATTAGCATAATATTTACACACCTGAAAACCTGGCTATCGTTTGCATACATTTCACATACAATGCATATACTTGCTTAAAGTACGATGAAGTGGTTAAACCCCGTCAAATTATCCACTATGTTTCCAGTTTAACAGAAATCTATACAAGGTATGTAAAAGTCTTTCTACTTTTCAGCATGATTTTCAGTTGACATAAAAAATTTACTAAAATTGAGTGCACATTTTTTTTTTGTTGTATTAACAACATAAAATGTATAATGGCCATATATATAATGGCCCTACTGCCAGAAGCCTGACGCGAGTCGGCGCTCGCAACCCTCGAGTGCACATCATTTTATGTTAATACTAGCTTTTGCCCGCGGCTCCGCCCGCATTAAAAAGATTTTCCGGGATAAAAGTCCCGGTTTATATTTTCCCGGGATAAAAAGTAGCCTATGTGTTAATCCAGGACATGATCTACCCGTGTGCCAAATTTCATCGAAATCCGTTCAGTAGTTTTTGCGTGAAAGAGGAACAAACATCCTTACATCCATACATCCAAACATCCAAACATCCAAACATCCATACATTCTTACAAACTTTCGCCTTTATAATATTAGTAGGAAGTAGGATATTTGAATGTTATGTATTGCCTAATCAGAGTACTATATAAACCAAACCACCGAACCATTTGACGCATCGAATATCGTGTGTGCGTGTATGAAGTCTGCGTATCATGGTTTCATAGACACATCATGACAAATGTGGCCGATATGAAATGGCTATATTTAGTTCGAGCAAATTACATGCATGTGAATTTGATTTTGGAATAGACATCGGTGGTTTAGATTCTAAGGAAGTTTCTAGCCTTTGAAGGAAGTTAATACTTAGCCCCATATACCCCATTGCTTTCTCACCATTTCAAAACCGGTCACGATGCCCGGTCAATGACCTCAAAATAATCTTTTCCGCTTGTTTCCCCCAGAGGAGTAGGGAAGATTTTAAATAGATTTACCACTGAGTAAAAAGGGCTCAAAAGCAGAAACGAATTCGGAATACTAAGTGACTACCCAAGGCGTTCATTTGAGGGTCCCACAAATAAACTTTTAATGCATATTTTTTTTGATTTTGTGAGTTCGTAACGGCTTAGTGATTGAGTTGATACTGACGTATGTGACGAGCAATTTTGGTAGACTTTGTGACACGTTCGCTGCGGTCTGCGCTCCATCTATATTAGTCTAAGCTTAAAACCCAAGGCACACACCTCTGAGTTTCGACGTTGTGTGTGTATTGTTTATCAATTATCGTTCGCTGAATAACGGTGAAGGAAACATCGTGAGGAAACCTGCATACCTGAAAATTTCAAAGATATGTTAAGTCTGCCAACCCGCACTAGGCCAGCGTGGTGGACTAAGGCCTAAACACTCTAAGTTGTAGAGGAGGCCCGTGCTCATCAGAGGGCAGTATATAATACACAGCTGGTATGGTGGTACGGTGGTAGCCATCCGGACGAATACAAATACAACCACCGCCAATACCATATACATATACCATACTCTGTGGGCATAGAGTTCATGACCAATAAGATATTCCGTCTGAAACTCTTTAGGGGAGGCCTATGTTCAGCAGTGGGCGTCGTGTGGCTGATGATGAAGCACTATGAGTTCTTATTACACGCTATCCATTTTCTACGTTCAAATTCGAAGTACAAACTAAGTTTAGTTCTTCATAATTATTTTTAATATAATAAACAATTACGACCCTTTGATTTTGATATCGACTCTACTCTTTGTGGTCTTCCTTGCCCTGCATAAAAACAAATAGTTCTTTAGCAACTCACTTATGAAAATCCTCCTAGCCAGTTTCGGCCACGGCGGCCAATCTCAACGGAGATCAGCCAGGTACGCAGGAGATATTATAGTGCACAAGTGTGTGCGCAATACACAGGTGCACTCGCTATTCCTTCACTCTCATAGTCCGGTGAGACGGCAATCCGACATGACCGGAGAGAGATCAGGCGCAGGACCAACGGCTTTACGTGCTTTCCGAGGCACGGGGGTATCACACCGCCAACTTCCTGACTCCGAGCTGCGACTGAGTAAATTTTAAGATGGAAAAACCCAGTCACAATTTTTTTTTTGGCTCGACCCGGGATTCGAACCCAGGACCTCAGCGCGCAAATCGTACTCGTAATGCGTACGCAATACCACTACGCCACCGAAGCAGTCTGTGTGTGAACTCACTTATAGCACTACAATGGTAATTCGAACAATAAAACAGAAAGAAAGACTGCCTCGGTGGCGTAGTTGTATTACGGTACGTCTGCAATTCTGAGGTCTCGGGTTCCATCCCCGGGCAAAGTGATATTGGATTTTTCTAATCAGTTAGCTCGGAGTTTGAAATTTGTGCCCGATATAGCGATAGGCTCGCCCCTATCACATCATGGGACGGAATACGCACAGCGAAAAGTGGGTGCACTAGTTGCGCCTCTGCCTACCCCTCCGGGGATAAAAGCCGTGATATGCGTAAGCAGAAAGAATGGTGTATATGTAAAACGTTAGGACGGGTAGGGTTGATTAACACAATAGACGAGGTGAATACTAAGTACTTTCGATCGCTAATAATTTATACACGTACCCACATGTACCCGTAACTGACTGTGAAGCTTATTTAATTACTACTAAAGACTATTAAATTATCTACTTGTTGTGAGGAATGGCACAGTAAATTGTTGCAGATTATATTATTCATCATTTTGTATGCTATTTCATGACTGTCTCTACCCCTTGGCAGCATCGTCGTATTTCGATTTGAAAGACATTGTAACCCGTGTAACTTACCACTACGAGCTTTAAAATCAAAGCTTCAGTGTTGAATGCGTACTACAATGCCAGATAGTCGTTTATAATTTAAAATTTAGATGTTGGATGCGCATATACAGCGTTTATAAAGAGGCTTCTTCACCGATTCTGTTTAAATTATTTCCAACTAGCTTTTGCCCGCGGCTCTGCCCGCGATATAAAGTTTTCCGGGATAAAAGTCCCGCTTTTTATTTTCCCGGGATAAAATGTAGCCTATGTGTTAATCCAGGACATGATCTACCCGTGTGTCAAATTTCATCGAAATCCGTTCAGTAGTTTTTGCGTGAAAGAGTAACGAACATCCATACATACTTACAAACTTTCGCCTTTATAATTAACCAAAACACCTATCCTGTTATTAGGCTTCTGTTGATTCCTGATAAATAACATAGATTTGTTGTAATCTCATTTCATCATTGATTTCATACACAAAGGTAAAAATACATTTCTGTTCAGCCCGTCGCAAACAATGAGCGTAATGTTATTATTTACCTCTCGTACACACAGAAACCCCTTTTTAATCCGTATTAACATGATTGGTAAGCCTCCCGTTTTACGTTTATTTATCCGTGAGCCAGGTTCCAATCGATATTTGAGTAACAGTCAACATTAAATACATTTCGCTTTTAAATCAATGTAGGCAGTATGTACTTAGTTCTATCGACACAAATCTGTGTAGTTTTGTGGGGCTGTAGTAACTATTTTTATTTATTATTATTTTGTTATTTACACCTTTATTGTAGACCCTACATAGATGACAGATATGTCATAGTATACACAAGTATTATTAAAGGAAAATAATAAAGGCAGCGATGATACAATTGGCGGTGTTATCGCTCGGAGCATCTATTACAGACAACCATTGGATGGAGATAAGAGCAATAACGAAAAAGGGCAGTTAGGGGCGTACCTTCACCCGTACCTACACTATCTCAAGATGAAACCCCTATTTTTATTTATAATTTTCATATTTTTTTATATTTTGCAGTTGCGGTTTCGGACACGTACAGGGGAAACAGCAGATATCTTTTATTGTCTACGTTAGCAGAATAACATAGTTTGTTAAATTGGCTCGTATGTGTTTTAAACAAACAGGTATCTACAGCCGTCTGCCGTGTCACTGCCTTACACAATCCATACTATCCTACTATAATATTATAAAGGCGAAAGTTTGTAAGAATGTATGGATGTATAGATGTTTGTTCCTCTTTCACGCTAAAACTACTGAACGGATTTCGATGAAATTTGGCACACGGGTACATCATGTCCTACCTTCCTGTATGGAGTTGAAACGTGGACAATCCTTACCCGCGAAAGAAGAAGGATTGATGCATTCGAAATGTGGTGCTGGAGACGAATGTTAAGAATCTCCTGTACTGCGAAACGCACCAATGCATCGATCTTGGCCTAACTTCAAATAAAAACTCGCTTGTCCACCATATGCCAACAGCGCATACTTTCATATTTCGGTCACACAGTGCGCAGAAGCGGTGACTTTGGAAAAATTAATTGTGGTGGGGAACACCGAAGGCAAGAGATCGCGCGGTCGTTTATCACCAAGATGGACTTACCAAGTGAAGCACTCATCGTCCTCTAAATTTTACACAGCTGTAAGAGACGCGCTGGATAGAAACCGATGGATGCAGATCATCCGGTCCAGATGCAACTCTGATGCCGACCACGATCCTCAGACATGAGGGAGCGACCAGAGAGAGGGAGAGATCATGTCCTGGATTAACACATAGGCTACTTTTTATCTCGGGGAAATAAAGACCGGGACTTTTCCCGGAAAGACTTTATAATGCGGGCGGAGCCGCGGGCAAAAGCTAGTAATATTATAAAGCCGAAGAGTTTGATTGTTTGTTTGGTTGAACGCGCTAATCTCAGGAACTACTGAACTGTTTGCGAAAATTCTTTCATTAATACGAAGATATGTTTCCTACTTTTGAGTGCTATAGGCTACTTTTACTTTTTTAGGACAACATATTTTTATCCAGGAAAACTTTGCACGCGGGCGGATCTGCGAGCAACACTTAGTATCCAATATATAGACTACTATTTATTAATTAGATATACGTAATGCCTTGGATACTAGCCATTGAACAATAATTATACCAGCTGTGTCTTGTCAAGCGGTGGTGACGGATTAATTATGGCCACGGGATTCGCAAACAAATTATCTACGGTATGTTTGATCTCAAAGCAATTTACCTGCGTCCCGATTGGTCACTTCAATTAATTACGCAATTAGTATGTACTAGCTTATGCCCGCGGCTCCTCCTGCGTTAAAAAGTTTTCCGGGATAAAAGTCCCGCTTTATATTTTCCCGGGATAAAAAGTAAAAAGCCTATATGTTAATCCGGGGCATGATCTACCCGTGTGCCAAATTTCATCGAAATCAGTTCATTAGTTTTTGGATGAAAGAGTAACAAACATACATACATCCATACTTACAAACTTTGCGTTTATAATATTAGTAGGACGTTTGGAGAATTCCACCACGGTATCCCCCTGCCTGTCGTAAAAGGCGACTAATAGGGGCCTCCGGGGGTCACGGGTGGGCGGGACGTGCCGCCCACCCATTAGTCTAGCCAACTTCTGTGACCCCCGTGATGGACATGTCCGAGGCAGCGTGTCTCACGCTGCCTCGGACACCAAAAGGCGGACACGGTACGGTGTTTCGGGGGCTTCTGAGCCCCCGCAACAGGAAAAGGACCGCAATAGCGGTACGTGCAGGGGCGGTTGCGGACGACAACTTAGACGTGAGTCGGAGGAAGCCCGCAGCAGTCCCTAATGCGCCGAAGATGGCATTTTATAAAAAAAAAAAAAAAAAAAAAATATTAGTAGGACTATATAATGATTCTATAGAATGGGTACATTCGCGATCGCGTTACATCGAATTAGCTTTACTTCATTATTTGTAATTAGAAAATACCGTCTGTAAAGTGGATTTTTGAAACGGGCAGTAAGAACAAGCTACCTTAACCTTTTTAGCGACAAGAAAACTTTTTTAAGAAACTGACCATCATTTTGATACCATTGTATCCTGTCGCTTATAAGGATAAAAATATATGGGACCATCAGACGTTTAAATACTTTTAAGATCAGAAATTGCTAAAAACTCACCATATATTTTGTAAAAAAAAAACACGCTTTTACAGAAAATCCAACTTAAAATAGAAAATGAATTTTAATAAATAACAAAAAAAATGTATTTTATTGTAAAAAAAGCGTGGGGTGCCTTTTAAGATATTATTAATATGATAATCCTTCTACTCATGTGATCATCATCATCATCAGCCTTATTTATTTTAAACTGTTACTTATTTTTCATTTTTAGTTTTTAATATCGAATTATCATCGGTCTTTGATAAGTATGCCAAATTTCGAGTTAATCCGACGTTTTGAAGGCGGTCAAAATCATGTTCAAAGTTTCCGTTACATAGGCACATACTAACATACGTATGAAGCTAATAAAAGCGTGTTCAAATTGTGACTACAGGATCGATTAATCTTTTGATCTGACCATTTTTTTTTTCATTTATACTTAATCTAAACAGTTCAAGCAGTAACTACCAATGTGTAGTCCCTATTAAAGAATCAGGAAGGGTGTTATTTTATAATGGTTTTGTTCCGAGAATCAAACAGATGTTTCCTGATTTATTTCACTGTCGTACAACATAATTCACATTCAGGCTATAAATTATAAAATCTTTCAAGTTTTTGTCCTTAACATAAGGCCGACTGCATTGTACGTGTTTGTTAATTTTCCAATTAAAAAAACATGTTGTAATGCAAAGCACGAACATGTCTTGTCCGTGGAACTGTTTTACAATACTATCAAGAGAATACATGGTGAATTCTTAAAATGCTTACTGGTTAAAATTTCTGATAAGTATTTAATAAAGTTTGTTTTTGGATGAAGGATCATACACATTAATATGTACATTAATATGATGAAGAGGTCAGATTGTCTATGGAGTTTTCGTTGATGAAAAACTAAGGAACTCTTCTATTCTAAACATACTTTCACTAATTAAAAGCTACAATATCTTTTAGTAATAAAGACCATATTTGATTTTATATTTTTATAGAATCCTGAAAAAGAAACAGTCGAAAGCGGGATTTGAACCCACGACCTCCGGCGTACCGTGCCAGTGCTCTTCCAATTGAGCTATTCCGACCTCGCTTTCGATTGCCAAATATAAAATCATTAACCAGGCACTACATGGCCATTGACATGTATAAAAAATCATAATATAAAAAAAAGACCATATTTATTTACATTCAAATGTATTTATTATACTGATTATTATATTTTTATACTGAGATGAGATTCTCACACAGCTGTTGGAGTCAAGCAAAGCTGCAAAGGCTATTATGGAATCATTTATAGCAATTAACAAATCTAACAGTTAATAAGTAATTTGAAAACTAAACATTTACTTGTTTTTAATTGCTTACACGTAGCCGAGAATTTATCCTTTTCGGTGAGAATACCAAAAAAAACACGTTAATCCAATACTACATTAGATCAGTATATAAATAAGCGCATCACTGCTTGAAAATAAACAGATGTTGAAAATAGTTTTGTTTTACCAGGCGGCCAGACGAAAGAAGAGGTGATAGAAACCAATGAACGTCTGCGAGCTGTCAGAGTACGACTTGATGAAAACTATGACACGGCAAAAAAGGCGCTGGTAACGCTCATGACCAGATACAGCGACTCCAAGTCCCAGAGGAATGTCTTCACCAGATATGCTTTACTCAAGGCCATGATTAAGGTAAGATTTTCTGTATAATAAAATAGTATCTCGCTATTATACGAAACAAGATATTATTTCAGTTTGTAATTTTAATAAGATCACATATTACTAAACTATAAATTGAGTAAAACACTGTCAACTATTTCAGCCCCCTTATTCTCTCTGATATTGTTAACTCATAACGAGGCCGCGTTAACCCGTCAAGCCCGGCTCGGTTACATTGGCCCGGTACGTCATCTGTCAACAAGCGAAAATCGACCTTATAGTCACCCACATAAGGTCGATGTGGGTGCGTATAAGGTCGCTAACTTCGTGTAATGGTATTCTGTATGCCAATTTCCATAGTGATAACCGCGAAGAGTTACGTTACGCGCTTTTGACGAGCTTTGAAGATAACGTGTGTCATAGAGAGGCAGGTTATTTATTTCTTACATGTTAAACTAAACATAGTATTAATTATATCATACTGATGCATGTTATGCACTCGCAAAGAAGAAATAAATTCGGCTATAGCCCAAACCATTTATTCAAAGAAAACAAGACATTTCGACATCAAACTCTTGGTAAATTTATAGTACCAGACCTGATAACATCTTGCTCAGTCCATCTACATCAATCTTCAATTCAATCTACTCCGGATCGATGCTCGATTGTTTTGTCGAACACTGGGTTGCCTATTGATCTTTAGTCACCTTCTTTCTGTTACATCACCAAATTTTTTTTTAAATGTTGTCAACGACATCTCACGCGTTTAAAATACCTTATCTGGTTTAGAAGACCAGTAGTGCAATATTCCAGAATAAATAGTTATAGCATAAATTGTAGCATATATGTTAATCTAGGTGCCAAATGTCATCAAAATCTATTCAGCGGTTTCTGTGTTTACCTAATTCTAACAAACATCTTTATTCTTGTAATTTTTACAAACTATCGCACTTGGGATACAGAAAACCATCGCGAATGCGTTTTTACAACATAACCTACAAATAATTTTTTAAAGGTCTTTGCAACTTTTTCCGCTTCTACGTTTGTCTTATCATTCAGCACTGTTACTTATCCAACTGTGCGCACCATTGAGACCTTTATACTTCACCCGGTCAATACTGAATTTATCTCTAGGGATCCATATTTTATTCAGACGTGGAAATGTAGCACCGCATTTTATTCACTTCATAGTGTATTTAGTCATGAAATAAACTGTTTAATATAAAAGTTGTTAAAATAACAACAACAATTAGTGTTATCATCAGTTACTTGAATTATTTATTTATTGTTATCTATACGTACATCACAATGAGATTGCACAAGAATTTACACCAGCGTATAAATTCGGATTGCTGAATCATTCATTAGTTCTCTACCTTCTTTCTAAAATCCGCATTAAGTATGTTGTTGACAAAGCACATGTCTTTAATAACATGGATCGTTCACTACGAACTCATTCATCAACTCATAGTTTATAACAAAGCGTGAAACGCAAGAGCGCAATGGAAGTGGCAGTTTCTCTAGTTAAGTTAGTCGTGCTTGCAACAGGGAACATTGTCTTGATTGCATTTACAAGTTGGAACATTTCTGCTACTTCATTTACAATTATTTCCCACTTTCCAGTGTCTCATTAAATCAGAGGAAAGCACGAATATTTATGCAAAAAAACACTTTGTACGATCATTATTGACTCATCCTTAACATTTTGAAATAAGATTTGGCAAATGAATTATTAATTTATGTACAATTTCAGGCTCAAATTTGGGGCTCAAATTCCGATATTTATTTTTATTTGAGCGGTTTCCTGTTGTTTAAAAACGTCCCCAGCGACCTGCGACCCTACCGAAGAATTCACAGCCGCGATAGCAAATTCTAGACCAACTACATATATCCATAAAACAAACTACAACAATAGCACCAATTGTTCCGAAGAACATCGGGTTTTCACATTTCAATTATGCATTTATTTAACTGTTACATGTTTCAGCTGAGCCCTCCATATCGTTTTCATAAAATAACAATGTGTACTTCGTGCATCCATCGCTTTTGAAAATCACTTTGTATATATTTACGTTTTAACTGTCTACTGGTTTTTAAACATTAACAGGGTTTTTAATACATCAATAATTAACATACATATTAATTTGGACTTCAAACCGTCAGTAGAAAGTGCGTAATTAATTTTTCACGTCCAAAAGCCAGACTAATACCTGTTCCCAGACGGACAGCGGATATTCGACAAAAAAGAAAACTTCGCAATCCCGCGAGATGTGTACGTGCCCTATAAAGTTCTACGTAATCTCATACAAGTCACGTTGTGTGCCAACCTTTGCGTTAACAGGACTGCCTAAGCTGAATTTCGAGTATTTTCGAGCTCCCATTATATTTCGTGCGTCTTGAATGTAAAACGCGAAAAAGAAACAATTTTGTCTCTATAAAATATTTATGGACCTCTAGTCCCCACAGAGACAATGTCTCCACATAAAAATACTTAGTGTGTTAAGTAATAAAATAAGTTTAATACGTGATTTTATGTAAAAACATTTATGGACTCTTGTCTCAGATGGCACAAATGCAAATCACATTTTCTTTAACGTTACGAATCATTCCAAATTGTACTGCTACATCGTTTCGTTTTTATCTTCCGAATTTCATATTTATGATTCCTTAAGCTTGTCAGAGAGTCGACAAAGAATACACGTCGACGGTTTTTCGTAAGGGGGGCGGACCCTCACTCCCAAAGGAGCTCCTTACAGGATGACACTACGTGACTAGGATTCAATTGCCTCATGCGGTTACCTTTTTACAGATTTTTTTATTAGGTTATCACGGAATTCAATTAGACTACTGGGTCGTTCTCTTTCAAGACTTTATTAAGTTATAGAACCTAAAGGAATTAGGGTAACATTAATTTGCGTCATAATTCAATTCAGAATTAAATTGATGAAATAAAAAACCATATATGATCCCATAGCCTGTGTGACTGGATTTGTTTGTAACGTAAATTATATGTCTTGTGTGAATCTATTATCATTGAGTAGAATAAACAAAATGAATTTAAGAAAATATCTGCATTTATATACTTTTATAAATATCGCCTAAATTCACACGTCTGTTAATTGCTTACATCAGATCAAATTCTAGCACATAAAACGCAACAAATTGCATCCGTACGCAAACAACAACCGTAACAAAGCTGACAAAAACGAACAAAATTACAAACCCGATTTTCGGTCAATAAATTCTGTATATTTCGTGCAACGTAGAGTTACAATTGCATCGGAGCGATTCTTAGTGTCTGAGTTTTAATTTGTTCACATACCCGGCGGTATTTGTGATTTTTTAAGTTTTACACTTTGATACAAAAAAATATGCTTTTACACGATACATGCCGTCTGCCGTTATCACCGGGATATCAGTAACGCCAATGAACAAAAAATAAAATCGACTTCAAAACCACTATAATTTACAAACCATAAAATTATTTAACTTTACATACGTACATGTGGAATCGATGCCTAATTTAAATTGAACATTGTTTTCGTATATTTGTGCTTCGCTTCGCTGGCAATTTAGTAAATGTTCAAATACTCCGGCAATATGGTATTTCATATGCAGCTAAAGTAATTATGTAGAACAATATTGTAAGCACGGACAAGGATTGCCTCGGTGGCGTAGTTACATTACGATGCGACTGCAATGATGAGGTCTCAGGTTCGATCCCCGGGTCGGGTATAGTGATATTTTTCTATTCAGTGTCAGCTCGGAGTCTGGAATTTGTGCCCGATATGGCGATAGGCTCGCCCCCTATCACATCATGGGCGGAATACGCACGGCGAAAAGTGGGTGCACTAGTTGCGCCTCTGCCTACCCGTTCGGGGATCAAAGACGTGAGTATGCGTACAATATTATAAGCATTTTTAAAGCACGTCTTTGAGGCTATCTCGAGTAGTTGAATCAAATCCATGGGAATGTCAGTAGACCTTATAATTCACAACAGTACAAAGTACAAACCTTGTAAACGTAGGTACACATAAACACATTCCGTTTACTATTAAAAGCGCAAGCACTCGTTTATTTCAAGAATATGAAAAGAATATATCAACAAGAAAACGTTCTGACAGGCGTTTTCCTCACAAACGCGTGTAATACGTGATTCGCTTAGAAAAGTTCTTTTTTATTATTCACTGTAAGTCATAAGAAGAAATTATGAGGATTAACATAATAAAAATATAGTCATTCCTTTTATATTCGTTGTCTATTAAAACGTTATTAAAATTAAAACAACTTCGTACAAAGCATAAACGTTAATTAAATATAATTTATTTTGTTGCAGTTATGTTCTACTAAACATTGTAGTTTCATTTGTCGTGCAACTTTTGTATCATTTAATAGTAAACTACGTTACTGTTATCTATACAGAGAATAAAACCGTAGAGTCTGCCTGTTTGACTGCTTGTTTGATCATCACGCAAACATCTTATTTCTATATAGCGAAAATACGGGTTATAAAATACCCAAGAAATGAAATAGGGTGACATAAAGTAAGTATGTTATAAATAAAACTCTACGGACATCGGATAGAATCACTAGCTCAGATATACCTATACATAGCTTTATTATATTCGATTGTCACAAATCATAGACGCCATTTGGCGGCACGTATTCGATATAAAACGAGCTATAATAAGCTAACGTGACTTCACTTATCTTCGCTAAAATATCAGAAATAACTTTTGCCTCCGCATAAAAATTTCTTAATATCAAAAATTGCTTGATGGATATTTCCTGGTCGGGAGCTTACTTCGGAGCGATTGATTTATTGGATAGCAGTATCCCTTATTCAGACGTTTTCTTTCGTATTTTAAATTTGTTTGCCGAAAGCAATGAAACCCCATTTTATTCATTACGTAAAAAAGATATTTTAATCAGACACATAACGTCACTATAAATAATCTCATCATCAATACCAATTACCAGATGTGATCTCATCTCATAGTAACATGGTTTGAGACGTACGTAACAAATGATTTGCTAATGCATAATATTCAATATTCATGCTGTCCTGGTAACTCAATTGGTCCTTGTGTTGAGTGTTTCCACCGCATAAACGTTAACAATTTCACGGTTTCAATGTGAATACTCGTGTATTACATACGCTGGCGTATTTTCGCGTTTTATGTTTGCTAGCAAAGAGCCAGCACCACCTGTGCCAGTTATTGACTGTTTCATGTTATATTATTGAAATTGTCAAATAGAAATTGTAATTGTAATGAATTGGAAATATCACTCAGTTCTAAATAATAATATACCAGCCTACTCAGTTCTAGCTACAAGTAAATAATGTATTAGAAACAAAATCTCAATAATCGATTCTTCTTTATGCTGCTTCTCCTCTGTCTTAAGCATTTTTTAATTGAGTAATACTGTAAAAGGTAAATATTATGCAATAGATGTAATACCAAATGTCTCAGAGCGACAGCCGATAAGTGTAGTCATTCATGCAGAGTTGTATGATAAAAGTTCTGGGAAATATTGAACGACTATTATCATCAGTCTTAACGCACACGATTAGTCAAGGCGCTGATTTCGTCACTCAGTGGAATATAAAAACATATCCTCTACGCACCAAATGTATACATAGGAGACTTAATTTATCTTTTTGAAATAGCAAACAATAGCATCGTCTGCCCAGAGTTACTTGGCAACATAGGTTTCGTTACGCGACAAATACAACTATATAAGCCTAGACTGCTGCACACACCCCCAGCTCGTACCACCTATAGGCAGAATTGTTTCACTATGCGTACGTGTAGTACGTTTAATGACCTTTCCGTTAAGCTTGATTTCGACCCTTTTGCTACCAGTGTACCTCAACTCAAAAATATTTTATCAAAAGATTTTTTCTGTACCTAGAGTTATTTTTGTTGTTGTATTTTCTAGCTTATGCATATATCTAAATTAATTCTATGTCGTTTGGTATTGTATTTTATAGCTTTAACCGACCTATCACCTATTTAAATATCAACATACTTATGAAAACTTGTAATTGGCCTTCATAAGTCTGTTCTATGTTATTTTACGCTTTGTTACGTTAGCTGTAAGTTTTCCAAATAAGTGAAAATAAAAATCAAATAAAATACTTTTAACTGTATGTAAAAACCAACACACTGCAAATCATAAATTAATTCATAAACATTCAGGAAGACAAAAGAACACGCACATACTACAGTGTGGAAAGGGCACAAGTGCAATCTCCGTGGTCATAACGTTGTAACGCTATCGCGGAACGCTCTCATAAATATGCAATTTGTTGGCGGACGAGGGGCGGGCGTTTTTCCTCAAGCCACGTTGATGTAGGTTACTGTATTAACAAACCGCGAACGATTTACGTGCACATATTTCTAGTAAAGGTTTAGGTAACGTATGTGTTAGTTCTCTTGTACGCTGTTTCTTAGTAATATTATTTATACTATAAAGAACTTAATACGTTTAATAAAAAAATGTACAAATTAAAACAATATATCTAGAAGCGTATAATTCCGAACAGAAGCGTTTTATATATCGTCAATGAGCAGTAAATGATTTTTGGAAGTTCATCCCTAAAAGTTGAGTTTAAGTTAGTAAGTATTTAGACTTACGTCCCAGGATGACAGCGGCACGCTGGAAGCAAGTTGACGCAATGATTTGTTCAAAGCTCTGGGTGGGGTAGCTGTTATGAACAAGCGTACCACGGTACATGTGGCTTGCTTGCCTTCTCTTTCAAAATCAGGGTACAGTATAAAGATGACATTACACAATATTGAATGAAAATGGGGAACATGTACAGTCACATATGTGACTGAACAAATTCAAAACTTCAAATCGGCTTTAGACTTTTGTGTTCTTAGTAAATTTTATTTTCCCTTCTTAAAAATTGCTTCTCACACAAGGAAAAAAATGTTTCAATTGAAATTATCGCGTATAGACGATCGGAAATTTGTTCAGTGATTTATGCAGCTGACTGTAACTAGAGTGTATGATGAAAACTTGGCGTAGTGCTAAGTTACAAATGTTTCCCAGTTTATGATATGATTATATAAAACAACTTAAGTACTCTAGGCCGCCGCAGAGCTCCACGGTGAAGACATTGGTTTTATCTTCCTTAATTTCCATTATCTTGTGCGTTTTTTTTTTTTATTTCCTTGAATGACATGCCGTTCGCCTGATGGCAAGCGTTACGATCACCCATAAACAGTAGCAACACCATCCAGCACCTTGAGTTATAAATTACTGTGTGGCATTCCACTACGCTCGTATTCTGAGATTTAAGATGTTAAGTATCATTATGTCCAGTAGTTACACTGGCTACAATGTCCTTCAAACCGAAACACAACAGTGCATGCACACTGCTGCTTGGCGGTAGAAATAGACATTGCGGTGGTACCCACCAAGAGGGACGGGAGACTTATATATGAGAGACCTACCAGTAAACGTAACTACCTGTGTAGTTGTGACTAAACTTTCAATTTCTTTAATTGATTCTTTATGTTTTGTTATGTATTTACTCGCTCAACATTTTAGTTATTAAACGTAGATTTATTCAAGATTGAGAATACTAAGTGTCCCGATTTATTATTTAGACTTGATAATAAACAAGCTTTAGACTCTATGTTCTTAAGTAAAAAAGTAAACCAAGTAAATTTATTATCAGTTTACGTTTAAAACAAGCAGACTACGTGAGTGAAACTGAAAAATGAAAGCTACTACTAACGACAAACACTATCAAATAAAATTTTAATAATGTAATTTTAGCAACATCGCTTAGAATATTCAAACCGGGTGAAATAACTATTTCCTAATTGCATCACGAAACACGTAGAGCGATATATTAATTAATAACTTCGAAATTAATTAAACGTGATGTTACAAATTTCATCACTCAAAATGCTTATTATTCCACAAATTTATTACGAACTCATAACTTAAATAGTATCATAAAATGCAAATGAATTGTCTCCCGCCTTAAAAATATAAAACTGAACCCGTCTTACCAGCTTTTCTTATAGTTAAATGTCTTGGAAAGTGGAAAAGCTTCCCTTTTGCTTTTATTGAGGATATAACCATCATATTGTCTGGAAATGAATGTACTTAGTCTATAAAAGCGTAGAACATCTCTGCATGAGGTAATGTAAACGTGTTTACTGCTTCGCATACATACCTTCTTGTATATTACTAGACTTCTGCTGGCGCCTCCGCCCCCGTAAAAAAGTTTTTCGGGAAGCAAAAAGCAACTTATAGTCAGGAGTAATATAGTGTTATATACCACTAAGATTTGCCTAGTAAAAATATCATATTCCTCCAATTAATCCACAGTGAACAGACACGAATTAAATCAGTAGTATTAATTTAGTCAACAGGAATTTTATACATTCGTCAACTCATAAATTAAACATAATGCATTAAGAATAGTTATCAATCGTTATGTTTTCAAATTCTCAACGTCCATAAATGAAAAACTCTTATAGTAAGATCAACAAAACATTTACTCACTTTTCCAACCCTAACACTTTTGGAATAACATAAAGTAAACAAAATAAACGGAATAATTAATTAATAATTTACCTTAAATCACTGCCAGGGCACTAAGAGGAGTCCAAATTGCCGGATGCTCCGGATTTTTCCAACCGTTATTTTCAAAACCTCCCGACCAAGTGCCATAGAAATGTTACATTTTATTTTTCTAGTTTCCGTATTGCCAGTAATCAACAATATTTTAAGGTTTTAGTGACAATTTTATTAAATTATTCATCATTATAAATTAAGAACTAACAGTAGCTTCCTATTAGTGAAAGAATTTTCGAAATCGGACTAGCAGTTTTTTTGTTTAGAGTTAGAATTTATCCATTGCAAACAATCAATCAAATCTTTCTTTTTTATAATATACTAGCGGCCCTGACAGACGTTGTCCTGCCCTAAAAAGGAAATAAAATCCTAGAACCCGAGTATAGCGCTACCTACCGGATAAAATTGTAATCTAAACCATTCTCGAATCCTCTTGGAGACACACAAAAAAAATTCATTAAAATCGGCCCAGCCGTTTTTCTGCGCAATTTTCTTAATTTTTTCTTTCATAAGAACCTTCTCCTGACAATAATAAACACATCAAAAAAGAAATAACGAAATCAGTCCAGCCGTTCACGCGTGATGCCGTGACCAAGGAAAATAGGGATTCATTTTTATATAACAGAAGATAGAAAACATTATATAAAACATACATAGAATCTGAACACTAGAATTCTGTTTTGTTGAACACCTTTAATATTAAACTTTATTTTAAAAACTCTGTATTACGTTGTCAATGCGGATCTAGATTGGATCAAGATTATCCTTGATTCATATTACAAACACGAGATACAAATATTAAAGAAGAATTAAAAGGGCCATTTTGAAAATATTTATACTGCAGAAACAGGCAAAAGATTAAGAGCCTGAGAGTAACAGACAACTGCCTCTCCTGAAGAACTGGGCAGTTGCAACCAGTTCATCCGGTGCTCGACAAGCTTGTTCAGAACCCTTATGCGATCAAGGGACATATATTTTGGCACTATGTAGTAATATAGTGCCTTTGAAAAACAAACGCACAAATTATAAGTGGCGGGCCCTCTCAGTTGTAGAGGAGACCCGTGCTCAGCAGTACATAATACAGGGCTAGTATCGTATAGTAGACCTGCTGATTCGGCTCGGGTTTATACCAGTTTAAAAAGAATTATCCTGGACCACGAAGACGTCACGTCGTAGGGGTTGTAGGCATTTTACACAAAGCAATATTAATCTTAAATCAACTGCCATGAAAACTTTTTCTGACCGCTCTACATCTATGGATTAAAGTGTACCGTCTACAAATAATTCAAATGCAATCAGCGGGAAATAAAATGTTTTCGATATTTTTATTCTATCTTACGGTTTTACAGTCTCCTGAACACTGTATAGTGCACACTGTTTCATGGAAAGTTTCCTTCAATATTCATAATATAGTTACTTACCTCCAATACAGCTCATATTTCATTTTATTTATTATTTAATTGGGATCCCTGTTACCGACTTTGGTATTATGGGTATAGGAGGTACATTTTCCCTCTACATTATATTTTGTTCTGTACTGCTGAAGGGCTCCTTTCTCGTATCTAGCCTATATGCAGTCATTCAGTCGTACGGCATAGGACAAAAATATGAAGCAAATTATAATATTTTCAATTACCCAAAGAAAACTGCAATAAAATATTGCTCCAAAACTTTCAAATTTGGAAGAACAATTTAAAAAGGTACATTTTCTGTTAGTGGAAACACCAGTTTTATTAAGACAAGTGGTTAGCAAAGCGGGAAACGGTCTTTATCGGTTTGAACTGGCAGCGGTCCAGAGGAACTTATCCACTTTAGGACATGATTGCATTGTCTGCTGGCTGGTAGTTGTGGGAATTACCGTTTAAAGATGTGTGCTGGTGCACCGTCAGTTTGAGACATCTTCTATCTATTAAATTATTGTAATATTTTTAGCCAACTATCATAATATTTACTTGGCCTTATTTTTCGACTGTTGCGTTCTTTTATTTTGATTTTGGAAATATCATTACATAACTCTATCTTAATATCTATTTGTGAATGATAACACAACATTCTAATCAAGTATATTCGATTATTAAAATATGAAGGTTAATTAACAATGGAACAAGCAAAAACGCCACGGCTTTGAACGTCTAATTTAAAGAGGCTGAATTTAGGCAATGACGATTTGGTATCAGCAGTGGAGCCTTAGTACACGACATTAGCTCTAATCACACAGGACATAGATCCTAATCAGTATTAATTTATTTCATTGTGTCTACCCTTTAGGATAAAACGTCTGATAATAAAAGAAGATAAACTTAGGATAGATAAACGTAAGAGAATGCTTGATTAGATGTAATAATGACGACGTGTTTTTTTTAATAAAAGTGCTCGCATCCCGTAAAAAAACCTTGCACCTTTTTAACTTTAAAACAGACAATATAATTAATTATACAAATGAAAAGGATTTATATCTTCAAGAAATTCTGCAAGAACAGACGTAAAAAGCTAACGAAGTGCATTCTTCAATGAAAGTTATTCAATGAACGAGCGTCCACTAACGAGGGTTGTTGAACACAAAGAAAAACACTTCCAGTTGAGTTGTTCATTGCAAAGAGCTAGTTTTGTGCCCTCTGGTGCTTTAAAACTTTTGCTATTACATGCTTAAATGTAGTTGCAACTCGTAATGTTTATTTAGATTTCATTATGGTAACACTGATGACTTGATAAAATAAATAAAATAAAATACTTTATTCATCACGTAGGCGAACATAGTTGCACTTATGATATGTCAAGATACATTAAATTCATAATTATTATTACAAATAGTCACTTATATAACTAAAGACATTTTTAAACGGAGCAAATGAAAACTAAATCGACGGTCCCATAGAACAAAGTCCTATATGCAAAACGTTAGCTTTTCAGTAGAGCGCCTTGAAAGTCTAAATTGATTGTGAAAATATACATTATCTATTAGGGTTCAGTAACAACTTTGAACCTAATGGGTGAAAATAGCACTAATTCGCACATGAATACAAACTTACGACTTTCAAAGCGCTCTACTGAAAAGCTAACATTTTGCATATAGGACTTTGTTCTATGGGACCGTCGAAATATAAAGAAGCCAAGCTCGGGCTGGCAGGAAAGAGATAAAAAAAAGAATATTTTTTATTAAAATTAATGGGAAGCACGCGTCGCGATCCTCAACGGTGAGGACAGTACAGATCCTAACCTAACTAACCTACCAGCCTTTCACTAGCTACCTAAGCGATGACTACCCGAAGAAGAAAGGCAAAAAGAAACTCCGGGCTTAATTTTTTGTCATCAATTGTCCATTGAATCTTTATAAAAAAAAAAATTCCAAGTCTTTTGTATGCACACACACACACACTCTCACACACACACAAACACGCACACACACAAACACGCACACACACAAACACGCACACACACAAACACGCATGCACACACGCACACACACACACGCACACACACACACACACACACAACACACACACACACACACACACACACACACACACACACACACACACACACACACACACACACACACACACACACACACACACACACACACACACACACACACACACACACACACACACACACGCACACACACGATAAAGGCCGTAGGAACGCGCTGGATGCAGGCCACTTTTGACAGGTCCATCTGGAAATCTTTGGGGGAGGCCTATGTTCAGCAGTGGACGTCATGTGGCTGATGATGATGATGGTAACATGAAGTGGTTTAAAACGATCAGGGTTCGTAGCCAAAATGTTTATCTATAAGCATTAACGCCAATATAAAAGAAAAAAAAATCAAATGACATCCTATCGATGAATCTATCGTATTGATTTTTAAGAATGCTTATTCCCCAGTCGAGTCGCCCCATCCTGCAAACGAGACTGTCTACGATGTGGCTCTACCACATAAAATATATTTGTATGTAATATTAAATTCGTAGGTACAGACAATTCAGTAAATCGTCAACGTTAATTTTGAAAAAAAAATATGTGGCTTATATTGTATTATTCAGTTTGTTTAATGATAACATTGATATGATTTCAGGACGTAATCCGCCTGGAAACTCAATACTGGTCGTTGGTAGAGATACCTCGCCAAGAAAAAGCAGAAACAGTACCAGCTTTTGTCCTTCGCGCCTGTGCCATCATGGAGAAGACTCAGAAATCTGGAGAAGGCGTCAAGACTTCTTCAAAACTAGCTGAAGAAGCAGCCGATCGCAGGGAAAGGATAGAAAGACTGAATGGTTACTGATTTGTATTATATTTGTTGGCTTTGTTATTGCAAGCGCGTCATTTATTTACAGAAAATGTCTAGCGTGGAATACAGTTATTATCCGATACAAATCTATCATACTTTTTGTACAATGTCCTCCTTGACACAGAAAATGGTAAATACTAAATATACTATTTTATCTTCTATCACAAACTAACATGAATATTAATTTTATTGTATTTTTTGAGTGAAGAATTTTAGACGTATTTTAGCACTAAGTACTTGCAAAATCACTGATTCGTCTTCTGCACTTTGGTTTTATCAAAACTTGTACTAACAAAAAACGTAATCACGACCCCAAATCAACTCCCTAACATAGTTGAAGGGATCTAGTAGTAATGGCCAGTAGAAACAATTGTAATTACGCTCCGACTTCGTTGCTGATCCAAATGCTTTTGTGTTCCTTCCAAATCGAAAAAAGACACTGAAAGATAATAAAATACAGATGATTGTTAACAACTTAATTATAAAGGATCTTACATGTTTTTATAAAATTTGATATAATATTGTGTGCTGTAAGCTCAGATCTACGTTTTTATATCTTTCACTTCCCCCAATCAATGTAATTGAAACTCAAGTATTATTTTGATTTTCATTTCGCCTTAAATCGGTTTCATTCGTTCAATTAATTGCGTGGATCTCCAATCCGAATTAAGTGGTTTTGAGAACGATCCTGCCCCAAGTATGAATTAAGCACAAACAATAAAACGAGTTGATCCTCAATACTGACACAGGATAGGGGTTTTATTTTTCAGACCTTATTTTAATCATCAGTAATAGAAACATGCTAGGTCCTTCACTTTTGTTACGTAAACACAGGATATTAAACAAAATATCGTGAAAGGAAATTACAATATCATTTTTTATCTACTGCTTCAATATGATAAAGTTAGTCTACATAATCTCTTGATCAGCGACCTTTAATGTAATACTCTTAATTGATAATGTAATGAACTTATTAATAGATAATAACATGCAATATTCATTTCAAATATTCACAGATATGACAACATCCCAGATAGAGACGGAGAACACGCAAATGACAAACGATTTATACCGTTTACTGAAGAAGTACACAGGACTAAGGAATCTCATCAGGGAGTTGAAGGTTTGTTTTAAAAAAGTACACACACCGAGGCACCTATCAAACAAATATTTATTTTAAAGACATTTCAGAAGCAAAAGAACGATACGTGTATATTTAAACCAAGAGCTATTATCTGACTTTACTACAATTGAGCTTTCTAGAAAATACAGATAAATAATTAAAATTAAATACTAATTCTTAAATTAATTAATGCGTCAATAATTATAGTTATATTGATGACTAATGTTTAAGGAAACCTGCATACGTGAGAAGTTCTCTATAAGAATTTCAAAGTTATGTGAAGTCTGCCAACCCGCACTAGGCCAGCGTGGTGGACTAAGGCCCATACCCTCCCAGTAGTAGGAAGCCCGTGCTCAGCAGTGGGCAATGTATAATACAGGGCTGGTATGATAAAGACTAATGTTAGCAAAGATGAATTGTAGGAAAACGCAGGAATCATGAACTTAACCAGAAATAAATTTATGACACTTGCCCCTTTCACGGCGTGGCTTGCTATTTTACAAAAACTTACAGTAAAATTATGATGGTGGTTTTTCATAAAACTAAAGTGTGTTTAAGGTACAGCGAGGTCACAAAATATGCAAATGGAACATAGATATATTTATATCATATCTTCTTACAGTCGGATTACGTGAGCTCGAAGGTATACCCGATATTTCCGCGGTACACGATGCTGAAGGACATGATCAAGGACATCATGCATGACCCCGACTACATGGAGGTGTGCCATGAGGTGGACCCATAGCGCGGGGTGCGCAAATAAATGAGGCACTCCTTCACCGACCGGCAATGGTCGTGTCGTCGCTAGATGGCTGGAGATCAACTTGTGCTGGTGTCTCTCCTTGTACCACTTCATTTGTAGAAGTTATCCTTAATCCCATAAATTTGCCAAATTATGTGATCCAGTCAGTCTGAATTTTGTAGCTCACGCAAGGAATATTAAATTGTTTACTGCCAAAATTGTTCTATAATTATATTATAAACTTTAATTACAAAATTAATCATTATTGCGATTTCAAATACGTTTAATAATTAGTCTGCAGTATTCTCCAGTATTTGGACCTGAATTAATTTTCAAAAACTGTTGACCTTTTGATCCAGACTTCAAATAATTCAACAAAGGTAAAGTGAACAATCATGTATAAGTATGTAATTATAAACAGTTTTATTCATTCCCCTCCATTTGAAGTCGGTACAACAGAGACGGGTGTGTTTAAGGGCTAGCGTCGGTTAGTGACGAGTACTCGTTTAATTTGCGCTGTTTTGTTCAATGGACATTTGTTTAGAGTAAGTTTAGATTAATGTAACATGTGTGATGTACTCGTCCTTCATTCTTACTTGTTTGCCTTAATATTCTGTTTTATTGTATCTGTATAACTTAACGTTTCATGTATTTGTATTAACACTAGAACCCAAAGCATTAAAAAACTGTAATTTTTGTGAATTAATAAAAAGATTAGGTTAGTAATAGGATTTTATTTATCTGAAACAGTCAAATAGAGAGAGATACAATGCGGGAATCTAGTGTTACAACATATTTGTACAAAAACTATACTGTATCTGATATTCATTTTGTACATTAGCTTCATTGTTTCATAATTGGCATTACTGTTAGAGTATATTTTCTTCTCATCGCGTTCTCATCGTATAATTCAACTTTGCACTGTATCTCAACTATGGTAATAAAGTTTAGTATAAAACTTGTGCCATGACCAGAATATATAGTCCATGATTATAAAAGACGATTAATTTAATACCAACTTAGATATTATTTATTTTGTTTTAAATTCAGAGACTCTGGTATTAGACAAATGTTAATTCTTAACGAGGTTTGGATTAACAAGAAAACTTGTAGAACTTTACTACTTCTGCAACCAATTTTTACGGTGTGAACGATCACAGCTGACTTGCAAATGTTGATGTTGGCAGGATTTATGGCTAGTCGCATGTTTACGGCAGTTCTTGTACTATATATTGCAGCGAGAACTTGCTAGTCTAAACTTGCATAATACACATAACATATTAGTTCTAAAATCACCTTAGATTTGTAGAATCTCTACGCTGTATCATATCAAAAAGAGCTTCTACTGAAACCTTGTATCTTCATATCTGACAGTATGTCTATCAATCATATCGATATTAACGATTTGTTCTGCGTGTAGTGTAAGCGTTAATTATAGCTGTTAATAATGCAAATCACACCATTGTATGTGTTCAGATATTAAATATTTCTTACGAGTGTACTGTGTCGAAATTAAACAATTTGAATAAAATTAATCTTTACTTATTGTGTTTTAGATATGATTTTATTTCATTTTAACTAAGAATTTTTGTAATTAATATAATGATCATATTGCATTTTTTGACGTAAAGTATTTCTTCTTACTGTTCTTAGAATGATGAAAAATATTATTTAGTATATAGTTTCCGGCAGTTTAAAATAAAAATATTCGTTGCAATAAAATTATATAATGTAGTGTTGCTTAATAATATGAACAATGCTATGTGGTAATCGTCTATACAGTAATTTTATGTAATTTAAGACTTATATACCTCGTATTATACCTACATAGAGGTAACGCTTTCATTGTTAATGTTTTGTAGGATACCAATTTAAGAAGAAATGTATTTGTGTACCGAAAAAAATGTTTTCATTTTGTAACACGTGTGGCAAAGCATATTTCATAATTTTATGTAGATGACATAAGGTAGGTTAGCGATGTATGCCAAAGTAATGTTAAAATAGTATAAATGTTAAACACAATTTATGTAAGTGTTTAAAAAGTTATACTTACAGTACAGTTACGATGTGATCAAGTTTTTTGTTGCGAGGTCAAATTTTATATTTATGCTCGCATGTTCAGAAAGTGGCTATGGATCTCGATCCATCCATGGAGATTTGGAAGGTGTTTATCGGATCTCTAGAACGGGACAGAATATCTTAAATAGGGCCCGCATATCTATGAATATGGCGTAATATACACTAAAATAATCTTACCTACGATAATATACTTGCTTACGTTTGTGCAAAAAGTTCATATCACAAATTTCCGTACAAGTGTTTATTTATGCACTTTATATACAAACACTAGTATTTATGCACGGACTTAATGCCAGAGGCATTCTCTACCAGTCAACTTATATATTTAAGTGGAGACTTAAATATATAATACAGGTCTACAGGTGTAGACCTGTCGTATACATAAGAAATCTAAAATGCTATACGTAACTATTTAGAAACGCAAAAAATCGTTTTGAGATTCCAATGGTAATTGCACTTTAAGTATAACAAAGGCTTAATGTAGCAAGGTGTCTGTATCATAAATTATGAAAGCAAATAGTGAGTCTATTAGATTAGAAAATAATGGTTTATAATAGACCGGAGATTTCGCATATTAAAGAAATCGCGATAGATGGAGGAAATAATCACATACCGAATATAAATTGTGCTGTTTTTGGACCAACAAAACTTTCTTTTTATTTATCTATGACCGTGTTCTAAGATATTCGTTAACTTATGTGAAATTTTCGTCTTTATTACGATAATATTACTTATACTGTTATCGAAGCCGCTATTTTTTGTCTTCTATACTTAATGAATTTTCAATATATCTTTTCCCGTCTTTAGTTTGGTCTTCAACATAAGACAAAAAGTCTTTTCTATTTACAAAGGGATATTGTGCACAGTCAGCAGTATAAGTAACTGAACAAATTCAAAATTTCACGTTGCCTACATTATTTTGTGTTCCGGCTGATCTTTTTTTTTTCACAAAAATAAAATAGAAGAGATTTACTTTACATCAAACGAAGAAAGAAATGTTGTCTGTTTGTGCTGACTGTATTTATAACCTCTAACCGCCATTAAAAGGTATGTTGTTTAAGCAAGTTATCATTCTAACTAAAATTATCTTTCGATAAGATTCACTGTAACCATCCATGGATTAGTGGTAAAGTTAATGTTATTTCTATGTCGCATATTAGCCGTCAATGTATTCGTAAATAAGTTGAAAATAGGTGAAACATGATGAATGAATACTGCCATTGGCTTAAGGTATATCGTAAAAGTGTAAATTAAATAAAATCATATCCTTTTAAAATACAATTTTAAAGTAAACCTCGGTTTCAAAATTAGCCCAACCACGACAAGTTCGTAACTGTCATTTGCGAACTACACAGAAAGGTAATAAGGCTAACAAATGTATCCAAGATTTATTTTTTGAATGAGAAAACATTATGCATACCTACCTATTTACTTTCGTTAGTTTTTATCCTTTAGAATAATGTCAACAAATAAGTAGGTATAGGTATTCATATATTTTGAATAGCAATAAACCTAGTAGCAAAATATAATTTAAATAAATATTGTTTATATTTCTTATATTTTGCGCCAAAAACAAAACTAACGAAATAACGTACTAGCACGAACTAGTGGCCCTTTACCTTACCTATGCTGTGAACAACTTTATACTTATTACCTATAACACAGGTACAACTTGCATAGCATAAGTGGATGATGCAGGCTATCACTGAGGTCACTACAAGGATTCTAAATTATAATTAAACTCTAGAAGAAGCATAATAAAGTATTTATAAAAATAAGTTATTAAATGTAATTTTAATGAACCAGATCTTCTTGATGTCCGCAAAACTTGATGCTCCTCTTGACTTCTTATTCAAGTACTTACCTACTATAAATTACGTTGACTACAACAAAAAGTATTATTTTAAGTCCTTGGAAAATAGACAAGAAATCTGTTTTCACTGTCGTTGATTTATGTGTTATTTTTCTTTTTACACATCGTGCTTAAGAAATATTTCACAAATGTAAAAATAATATGACATTGGTAGGAAGGTACCTATATAGCTATGTAAAAAAATCGGAAATAATATGTTGTTTCCAAATATAATATCTTGACGTATAATCAGTTTTGGAAATGTAATATTGATAAATTATTATATAAATTGTTTAGATAGAATACGTAAGACAAGTGTGTATTTTAAAGATATCGCTGATAATGCTTTGTTAACAATGTAATACATTATTTTTTGTGCTAAACTTGAGTTTTAATTGATTGCCTAGTAGAAAACAAAATATTCACTACCTATACTTTACATTAGTACATGCTTTAGTGACTAGAGCATGCACTGAACTAGAGTCTATGTATAAGGTATCTTGAATCGTAGCACTGAGGAGTTAGCTGTTAGCGGTCGCTATATCGAAACTAATAATTTGAGATCAGCGCCATCTCTGTTACATACAGTTTACTAAATTAACACTGCCTCTGCAATGGGGCTGTTTACTAGTGACATCTGATGATAATATGTGAATATCATGATTGAGTTCATTACTAAAGTATATAACTATAATATGGTTGTACAATCGATCGCTAGGTGACGCTGTATAAGAATGTTATATTTTAATGTTGCCATGTTTTATTTTTTGGACTATCCAACTTTAATGTAATGATTTCTAAGTAACCAAATACTATACGTACAGTTATAATTAGGTATAATGTTGCTAAAGTTACAGCCGACAAACCCGAAACTTGAAAAATAAAAGGGTTTAAGGTAGTCTGTTGCATCAACAAACTATATGAAAAGTATTTTATCCTTAACCATTTTGATCTCTGCGTATAATAAATTTATAATATAACTGTACATCCAATTGCTTATTTAAATTATTAGCATAAATTTTTCAAAACAATAAAGTTAAAACTAGTGGAATAAATTTCAGAGTTGGGTATCACTAGCACTGCATTTACTTTTCAACTTCATTCATTCGTCTGGCAGCTGTGGATGGGAGTTGTTGCGCGTTTTATTCCGATTATGGCGGGATTACGTGAACGTAAAAAGTTTTTATGAAACTTTTGTAGACTAATCTATGAACTAAAACTTTCTTTAGTAATATTTAATCGCAACATAAACTGCTCAGAGTTACATTAACGATAAATAAGTGAAAGTTCACCGGTCAGGATGTCGGTTAATTCAAAGTGGCGGTTACCTGACGTTTTTTGTGTTGGTGTTTTGAATGGATGTCGGAATTACGTTTAATTCGCGGCGCGGGAATGGGTGTGTAAGTGTCTTGAGACTGTTATCGAGATGCCTTTCGTGCAACGTGTGGTGGAACCTAAGTTTTTGTCGCGGACTAGCTTACGGGATGAAGATGGGAAGCCCAAAATTACGGACGAGGAGTTACAAGCTGTTACAAACTGCACCCTCAGCAATGCCTTGAGACAGCTCGCGTCCCTCGTGCTCCTAGCCGAGGATATATTCAGCGAGCTGACGGCGCAACTGCAGGAAATAACAGAGCGGTCGAAAACTGCCCAAACAAAAATCGAAAAAATTAATGAGTTAGTCGAAAAATATGATCCGAAGAAGGTGCCAGTCCGTAAGTATTTATTCATTAAGTATCCATTCAAATGAATTATTTAAATAACCATTGGACCTAAAATTACCCCAGAAACGAATTGCCAAGAATTTAGGGTGCTATAGATAAACTCTGGAAAGGTCGGTCGTAAATTGAATGAACTTATTGAATGAATTTAGGCAACCTATATCAATTTATTTTATGTGAACATTAATCCACTTATCTCCAAGGACTCCTGATTCGATTGCTCTATCTAGACTAACCTCATTGTTTGAAATTGTAAGTAGGTAAATACTTAGGTACGCGCGAATTTTGTATCAACCTATATTTACCAATTATGGCGATGATTAGTGATTACAAACCGCGTGAACTACATATCTGTGTAATCACATAATAATTATTATGTAGATATGCATTATACAAATACATTTATCAATACTTCACTAAATATCTAACACCATCTATTCATTGTGCTTAGCAAAATTTGAGAATTATTCAACTAGACATTGCAGCAAATTTAACAAAATTCATTAAAAACTAGCTTTTGCCCGCGACTTCGCCTGTACGAAAGAGTTTTCCTGGATAAATACACATTTTCCCGGCATGAAAAGTGTCCTAAAACCTTTCTAGGGCCTCGAACTATCTTCATACCAAATTTCATCGAAGTCGGTTCGGTAGTTTTTGAGTATATCGCGTACAACCGGGGTTGAATTTCGCAAAATCCCGTCTTGTGAGCACCTACGTGCTAAAAGGAACCCCCATGCAAAATTTGAGACTCCTAGCATTTGTAGTTTCAGAGATTTCATGATGCGTGAGTGAGTGACCTTTCGCTTTTAAATATACATGGGTGACTAAAAAGTACCCCACAATGAACCTACCCAGTAGGTACGTTCGCACACGCCTTTAACTATGTTATATTATGTAAGTATAGAATGTTATACTCTACTTTAACCACTTGTATAATGAAATCGGGCTAAAAATATATTTAAACAAATGTTTTATCGCAGCTTGTGTTACCAGTACTTCAAAATTACCCGATGCCCCAGTTTACCGGTTCAATTGGTTTTTATTTATCGAATCTACGCTAAACTCCATTTCGCAGTTTATAGCGCGCACATCGGCCTATTCACAAAACCCCGTATGCTGTAAAACCAAAAATCAGTTAAATTCAACCGCAAAATCAAATAAATAAAATATATTTTCCGTTTGCGTCCGAAAGCTTCTGATCGACATGACAGGGCGTTTGTGAATAAGTACTTATCCCGATTCGTCAATCTTATCCGTTCTTTAATATGCAAAGTTTCTTACGTCCATTAGTATAATTAAAAGACACAGTGAGTTTGTAAATTAAACTCATTGAAAGGACCACTCCGAAACGTCATTACCTCGTCCTCCTTGAATATGCCGCCTTTACAAAAACGTACCACGTTGATGCATTACTGCGCGCTATCTAAAAACCTGTTTGGACGTTCGAACGGGCCCGCGATGGGAAAAAAGCTCCCAGATTCCAATGCGAACCATAAAAACGTTTCGAGATAATTTCCAACGTATCCAATGATCAAGCGCCGCCTGGTGATTTTGTCCGCTCAAGTATTTAACACTTGAACGTTGGAATTTCTCGTTTCTTTTATTTCGCACACTATTCCCTTTGGCGATCGGTAAAACGATAAAGTGTGTTGCACACGACGTGTTGTTTATACTAAAAATAGACCAGCGTTATCTAGATTAAAAACGTCGAAAGTAATATTTGAGCCCGCACGAAATCTAATTAACCGCCGCATTTGAAGTGACTACAACTTCCTGATTAAACATCGGGTAACTTACCTACTGACTACTCGTGAAACTTAAACAGTAATATTTTGCGAGCAATTGAGAAAAGATACAACAAAATACCGCTGGTAAATATCCGTGGTGAGTTGTTGCGAGTGTAAACACTGCAATTCATTCGGCAACCTTTCACCTGGACGATAGCGGCTAAGTGTTGTTTTAGTGCCATCTCGCCGAAGTATGCTTGTCCCTTTGACAAGTATTTACCCATTTCCAGCGTGTTCCGACGTATAACAGTATTTGAGGAGAATTCGTTTTCTTTACATTACTTCCTTACAAACGATAATATTCAATAACAATTTTGTAATTAGCGTATAACGATGGTCTCGTAAAGTTCAATTTATTGCAATACTCCTTGACCTTTGTCTACCGAACATATTCCTTGAACACCTACAAGCATTGTTCTATGAACTTTAGATGACAGGTGTACGTACATTGTGCCCCCATCATTTTAATCACACAACTTTACTATTTATTTCTCCTCTTAAGAAATCGTTGGCCGATATACTCCTTATCGGTTTTCTTTGCAAGAATCCAATTTGCTTGGAAGGTTTAATTAAACCTATGAAGTCATGCATACCTTGCTTCTATAATTTCTGTATCATATTCATTACTCGAATTGTAAGGCGATACGAATAACATTATCGGAAATATGAAAGACATTCGACATTACCCATGGCAACCCCTTTACATCTGTGAGATATCGGATGTCACGGAGTCTTAGAACGACAAACAAAGCGTAAAATTGTGATGCTTTCCCATACTTGATTTATCGTTGTATAAGATACGTTTTTTTATTGACAAGCACAGAAAATGATACGCAGTGTATGTTACCAGCATTGCCCTCAACTTATTATGAAGTTAATGAAGAATTTAAAGGACATAATCGTTTGGTTAATCGTGTGAGCACGGGAGAAATAAATCTTATGTTTAAGTAAATTTTCCAAACTATTGTATAGTTATCTGCTTAAAATAGTTTGAAACTTTAAGACGCAAAAATTCGAAATCTACAATAACCAACCACGTTTAAGTAATCTTGTCGGGAATTCAAATTGGCTACTCAGTCGACTCAATCGTACTATCTTCAATGCAGCCGCAGGATACTCCTTAAGCCCCACCAATACCTGTGTTTAATGACGAATTAATGTGACTAATGTAATCCTAAGATCCCGTGTTCTTGGATGCCGCTCCGAGCTTAAGCTGTAATAATAGGTAGCTATGGTGTCAATATAAATCACGACTCTCTTAAATTGTACAGAAGGAAATTATATAGAGTGTTTCCGTAGAGCATAGCCCGCATCTCCGATAACAAGATATGATCGAACAGATATGTGAAGTCCTTAGTATAACTCTGATTTATAACCTTAAACCCACTTAACCACTTATTAGTGTAGTGTAAAGTATAGGTACATTAAAATAAACTAACAAGAATGATTTCGTTTTTATCGAGTGCCGGCATGGACATTGGGCGTAGCTGAGGTGGAGCCGACTTGGTGTTTGGCGCAAATTAGATTATTATTCT
This sequence comes from Lapara coniferarum, assembly GCA_949316025.1. Classification (NCBI taxonomy): domain Eukaryota; kingdom Metazoa; phylum Arthropoda; class Insecta; order Lepidoptera; family Sphingidae; genus Lapara; species Lapara coniferarum. The sequence continues at coordinate 14,154,511 of OX438925.1, read as the reverse complement.
TTCCTCCCATAAAACTAGACATAGTTTGGTTTGATGTTTATTTTTCAATTACATGGTAGCTGATTTATGTTGTGTGATACAGGTATCACTACAGCCACTTTTCAGTGAATACAATACAATATACGAAAAGAATCATTTATATACGAATCTATACCTTAAAAGGGAAACTACACATAATCTAGGTTAAAGTAGCATATAAACTCATCCAGGAATAATTACATCTGCTGAAAAAGCTAAAAAATTAAATATTATCCGGTGGTATTTTTATTATCTTGGATATTGAATAAAGGCCATGAATGGCATCATTAAATTGCAAACGATGCTTCGTACAAATTAAGTTTCCAAATAAGTATGGCCTAATTATCTCAAGGAATGTTGATGCTGAAGTCACTAATCAATAAACAATGGTGTAAATAGCAAACCTGTGCAAGCTATCACTTGAAGATAGGAATTCAATTTCTATACTTATTCATCAAGCTTTCTATACCGGACGAGATTTTATCTTGAAATGACTAGCTGATAAAACTGCCAGGGCTATTAAGTGCTTAGATCGCTGGATTATAATACACTTCATTTCAAAAACGCGTCTGGTATAAATATCACCTGTTTGTGTGACAGACCTGTGTTTTACTGAGAACGTAAGTAATTTTCCACCATCTTTAAAACGAAATTACTGGGCAGAACAAAAGAAAGAAGCGGGACACAACAGTGAGGCTTCATTAATTTTGTCAGTGAAAGTCGTGTCTATTTTGTTGTCATGAGCTCTTAAGATTCAGTCTTTATATAAAAAAAATTTGTAGTTACCTCAGTGAATTATAAGTTAAAGTGGAAATGTAATGCATTCAAAATATGGGTACTATCAACGCAATCAGACTAAAGTTATATATAAACAATGTTACCCTGTTAAGTAGTGTATATTAAACGTTAACAAATAATATAAAATGTACAGAATACCTTTCAATTTAAATATGATTACGACTAAAACATTATAGCTCATTTTATTTTGCCCCAACGATCCAAATTCTTAGCTGTGCCGTTGCTCTCAGCTATAATTTAAAACATTGGCATGCCAAAAAATATAAAACATTCTTCGCCGAGATTATATCGCGAAAACCACAGACAAGAAACCGTCCTATTTTTTTTTTTTTTAAAAAAGGCCATCTTCGGCGCATTAGGGACGGCTGCGGGCTTCCTCTGACTCACGTCTAAGTTGTCGTCCGCAACCGCCCCTGCACGTACCGCTGTTGCGGTCCTTTTCCTGTTGCGGGGGCTCAGAAGCCCCCGAAACACCGTACCGTGTCCGCCTTTTAGTGTCCGAGGCAGCGTGAGACACGCTGCCTCGGACATGTCCATCACGGGGAAGAAACCGTCCTATGCTGTACCAAACTAGTGAGTCACTTCTTTCTCTGCCGCATTTGTACGTACTAGGTATTTTAAGTGGTATTCGTGATTGTGATTGGATGTGGAGACCACATATCAGTTTCACCCAGCCAACATTTTATGCATAACACTTCGTTCTTAATAAAATGAAGCCAGTCAACTCATAATCCACACCCAATTGTCCCTACACAAATCCTATTCACCTATTGATCTAGTATCACAGGTCTCGGTGTCACCTTTCGTCTCCAGTAATGCCTTTCCTCGCCGGTATTACTTGCAGGCTATTGAATAACTGCAGTCGGACCGTATTAAGCAAGTCCTTGGCGCGTAATTCGAAACTCCCCTTAAAACTAACGGTACACCGCCTAATGTTTTACGCCTGAATAAATCACGAAAATTAATACCTTCGAGCTGGTTCATTGCTAAAAATGACAGGGTTTGGGCAATTAGCGTCCAGTTCCAGGCAAAATGTAGTTCGAAGTTTCCAAATGTCATCCGAGTGTGTGTAAACTGTAAAGGTCAAATGTTTGAGCAGGGTAAGTTTTTATAGCACTCTTGTAAACGTTGGTTAAGTTATTATTACTACACTTTCATAATAGAAAAGGAGACAAAAACTACACTTGAGATGCACTCGTCCTCGTTGTGGGAACTTTTGAACGAACAGACCGACTTTTTGTTATATTCTCAGAAATACGTATTCCAGGTAGCCAGCTGCCTAGTTTACATACTAGAAAATTTCGCAAGTTAATGTCTGACAAAAGCAAATAGAGTTCGTGATAACCGTGAAATTAGTGAAAGTTCAAATTCGTGTATAAGTGCCGTAACCGTTGTAAATATTATAGAATTTTATTAATTTAAACTATTAACTAAATAAATAAAACATTACCTACTATAGTCTCTAGAAGACAATTTATAGAACAGAGCTTCTACGCCCCAAACAATAAAGTCAACTTCATAATTAAATGTAATTATAAATATTGCAAAGGAAATTATAGTATTATAACAACTACACACTCATTGTTACAAATACCTGGTAATGTTCACACGGATCTCTTATATCCCGAAGACAAATATTTGCACACAAGCCGTTCTTGAGCAACTTTGTACTAGAATGTAGGTAATTGAAGGATGTGCGACTGCGCATCGCTTTATGCTGCAATCCTCTGTTTCGTTAAGATTATACCAGCGTTAGGTAACATTTTGTCCATGCCTTCACTCTGATGATTTCAAAACTTCCTGTACTTCAGTGTAATAAAATTATGTTCTCGCTGGTTTCATAATGGCTTAGCCAAAATTGCTAAAGTTCATTATAATTGAGAATATTCAGATAAATTTGCAAGTAAAGAACTATTTATGTACTAAGTGCATAAAAGCTCTATAGAATAATAGCGTAGCTCATTTTAAATCATTACCCATTGGATGCTGGCTGTGACAATGACCTTTAGAAGCCCACGCTAATTATACACACAGTGTCTCCGACAACCGGTGTTGGACTCGTTCATAGTTTCAACATCCCAAGCGACGTCACTAAACTTCCTAATTCAAAAGTGTTCAAGCTCGTAATCCTTGACTGGTTTGGTATCTAGGAGCAGTCCAACAACTATCTTAACGCACATAACAACGAGTTTAATTAAAGACATCCTGTTGATGTCGGTGCTGATATTTTCATTAAATTTTCTTGAACAGCGTGTTTGCATTGAACACTTTAATTAAGAGCAGTCGAAAAGATTGAGGAGGCATGAAAGATTAAATTAGCGTTCATCGAGGTTCATGATGCAATGAGATCGATGAGGCCGTAAATTTTGCGCGCTCCCCTGTTACCGGCATATGGTGTAATTACTAATACAGTTATCGAATTTTCTTGTCGCTATGTTCAGATGCATGATAACCATTGCTTCGGATAACACCGGTGAGATATGAAACGTTCATCGTTCGTGCGAGTTTCTTTCAACAAACAATATGCAGGAGAAGTACCATAAAACACACAAGCGGAGGTAATATATCAGGAAAAACTAGAAACGCGTGCACAGGTTTGGTTAGGTAAAGCAATATTACATAATTCTTTAATCTGCTTGTCAGGTAAAATCTTTATTATTCATACACTGAATTACGCCCAAGCGAACAGCGGATTTTTAACAAGATACCTTGTGTAAAAGTTTAATATGAACAAAATTTTACTGTAGATACATTTCGTTGATTAAGATTCCAAGAATGCCAAGCTGGTAAGACTGTTTGCAATAACATACTTACCTTAAAATTTAATTAGAGGAAGTGAATGAAAAATAAATATGATTGCATAAGATTTAATGGACTAGATGGTAATAATACCAACGTTTAGTTGTCTAGATTGTGTCAATAGTCTAATCCCTGATATTATTTAGATACGATAGAAATCAAAATATGAATTACCTAAATGAAAAAGTATTATGTAACTAAGCGCAAAGAATACATTATAATAAAAATTTCCTCGTTCATTTTACAAAAAAACTTTTACGATAAAATCTGTCACTTTATATATCATAAAATTGTCTCCTTTCAGAAATATTCATGATCTCGGCACCCTTTAACTTCAGCAATTTCTAATTAAAAGTCATTGGCGCCATGCAACGTATCGAGGATAAAAAGAAATGATTATTTTGTTTAAATTTAACAAACTAGTTAACATTAGATGAAGCCCGTAAAATGTAAGGGGCGCCACGCAGCTGATCGGAAGTCCTGCCCTTTGTTCGGTTCTAGCCACTTTTTGTATTTCAAGGAAGGAAGGAAGGAAGTGGGGGATATAATTCAATCGATTCCCGTTGTACCTACTACCTCTTCGTATGTAACGTATATTCGGTGTTTTCAGTCTTTTTAATCTGTTTTATTTCTCCGCGTGGTCACGACATGTGACGCTCCATTGTGCCTTACGAAATGTCCGTGTTTTATTAACTGAACAAAGAGAATTTCGGATTATTCAGAATATTTTGGGCACAATAGTGAGCGCGGCGCACACGCAGCGTGTGATCCATTGCCGGCGAGATCAATTGTTCGCATGTAGGGAGGCTATACAACAGCTTTTGTAAATTATACAATTCCGCTATAAAAAGCATACACACCTAGACGATTTTTGACTTTGTTAAATTAACTGCTTCCTGCCGATTCCACGGTATTTCCGTTCGTTGTCTCTTGACGTTGATGTACTGAACGCCATTAAACATTTTTCCTGTCACTAATGATTCCAGAAATTCTTGCAACACCTCATTCATTTTTGATAATTTACCATCGTTTCATTATCCTAGTGGATATTGTACGTCGGCTGTGAACCGTGAAGTAGTAAGTTCAATTCTTCAATGAGGCACCTGTTAAAATAAATCATGGTTCGACGATTTTCCATGTGCGTAAAACACTTAAATCAAAAAACAAATTACTTACGTTTATTTTGTGAGGGGACCTCATGTTTACATTAAAACAAACAAGAGTAAGTCACATGCAATTATTAATTTTAACAGCTTTAATAACATTTTCAACGTGTCGCGCCACGCGGCCACGTGCCTCCCGGCGCGGCGTTCGCTCGCACGCGCTACAGAATACTTCACTTTTGTGGCTTCTGCAAATAACGTTATAGCTTCCTAACCACACACTTAGTTACGATGGAAATGTGCTTCTTCAAATCAATAAACTGATTGCTTTCGAATACGTTAACGAAACGTGATTTATGCTCCATACTGCTATTTTCTTACTATTGATTTTGGTTGTACATCCTATTTTTCTTTAAAAACTGACAAGTTTTTTAATGCCATAATATTATTTTATAATATTTTATTTAATTTCATTTAAAAAAAAAAGTTCTCTCCAAGTTACCATACAAACTTGAATCATTATCAAGGTTAAATAAATATTTACACCGCATATTAACCAAACTAAACATGTGCCTCATATCTTAATATTTTTGTACCCTCCGTTTCTTCCAATGGACCATCAGAGAACACATGACGTAATAAGACGTGGGAATTCGATGCAATCGGACAAGGAAACCAGATAGAGGGAACTATTAACATAATTATTCTCAGTCATAATATCCTGTAGGTGTTGACGCCAGATTTATTGGTGCTGCTTATTGCGCTTTATATTTATGTCGGTTTGTGGGTTTTGATTCTTTATCGATATTTATTGAAATATAATGGATCGTAAATATGATTATTTGTTAACAAACAACAAATTCTGTGTCTACATCGTAAAATTCATTCAATGTAACCTTACACAAAATGGTTGGAAAAACGGCAATTGCAATTGCATGAGAAATCCTAGTTCGATATAGTCCAGTAGGTTTACTTGGTCATTATTATGCAAAACACGTGAAGTAAAAGTAACCGTACACATCATTAACACACTATTACTTTATTCGACTACACTACGAATCGATATTCTTATTCTCACGGAAGTATTGAGAACATTATTAAAGCATAGTCTTTAAAACATATTTCATTAATGTATCTCGACGACTTTAATTAATATTAATCGATTAATTAACTCATATCTTTGTTCGTATCCCCTCTGCAATTTGAATTACGTAGAATCTTTGTTAAGGTTTAAACAAATGTTGTAATTAAAACTTTTTGTCATTTTAAAGCAGATTTAAGTATACTCAACGTGTAATTTGAGTTGGTAACGAGAGATTCGCAGGACCCCAAAAGAAATCAATCATGTTAACCTTATCGACACCGTTGCGAACTCATTAGCATTGCTGATGTGTCCGCTCCGTGTACCACATTCTGTGAAGTACCCGAGGCAAAGCCAATATGGGCAGAACCAGCCTCCTCATACCTACCAGGATTCCCATTAATCGGTTTGTGTTGCAAACGGATGTTCTTAGCGAGTTATTAATCTAGTAGCAATACATCGCAACTGTCTTAGAATATTATTACTACAAACTGCATCTAATTAGTTTGTACTTGTTTACATAAGATAGAGTTTCGATAGGGGACCATTCTATAGTCTTGTTTTTGTGCCGTGATAAAAATAGAAAGTGTGTACCAACCTTTTTGAATTAGACAATATTAGATAGGAGATGAATAATGTACCAATTTGAACTTAGCATGTTTCATGAAATCGAAATGGAACTTTCACTCCCAATAAAGACTTAGATCTAAATCGGAGCTATTATTGCTGATAGGTACCACTTTGTTCCTACATTGTTATTCGACAAGATCGAACGAATGGAATTGAAATTTTCAAATGGTTGCGGGGCACGTTTATTATAAAGCATGACTTGCCCGTTCCACTGTGATCATATTTTGTGATGCATGGCGTTCGTGTTCTAAAGACACAGTTTCAACTTCGTGTGCCACTCACAACACTGAATCGTGTTTCTGTATCGTCATATTACAAAAGTTAGCACATGCAATTACGAAGACGGAACGTGTGCATGATGAAATGCCATTTCAAAACAACCTAAATTGCTTTCAACTGCACAATTCACCTGTGAATCATGGCATAGATAATAACAATGTTTTGTCGGGTGACAGCATAAAAATAAAGGTGAAAATGGTGATTGCAGACGTATGGAATAGATAAGGAACACACATCCACGCGATAATGGCCGCATTGTGAGCACCAGTCGCGCCAGGGTCTGCTTTTTACAACAATGAAGGAAATGTTTTTACTGATGCGTACTAAGGGCATTAAACTTTACACTCGCTGAATGTTGCGCTAATAAAATCATGGGAGATCCTTTCGTTGCGCTAAATTTTGTTGAAACTGAATTAAAGCAGACAGGCTTCAATCAATCTAATTTATTTCAGATTATTTACTTAGTAACCTTCAACAGCGACGATAAGTTTTATTTATTTGCATATAATTTGCTAAAAGTAATTACTCAAAAATATCCTACTTCCTACTAATATTATAAACGCGAAAGTTTGTAAGTATGTATGGATGTCTGGATGTATGTATGGATGTTTGTTACTCTTTCACGCAAAAACCAATGAACGGATTTCGATTAAATTTGGCACACGGGTAGATCATGTCTTGGATTAACACATAGGCTACATTTTATCCTGGGAAAATAAAAAGCGGGACTTTTATTCCGGAAAAACTTTTTAATGCGGGCGGAGCAGCGGGCAAAATATCGTAGTCGTCTATATTTTCGATTAAAATTATTAGGATGAATAAATAAACCTGTTTAACGGAACGGTTATCTTATGAACCGGTTGTTGGGCCATGCTTAATTAGCTAATGAACTCAAATATACTTCAAATATTAAATTGGTAGGTACTTATTAAATTTAAATGTTAAGTACAGGTAAGATTATTTTGATAAGTGTATATTGTGATTCGAAGAGGCAATTTTAGAGTGTTATCATAGAAAGGTAGTGTTAAACTTACATAATTTACTTTTATTGCCATAAATTATAGTTCACTATGGTTTAACATTCCTTTTTTTTTTTTTTTTTTTTTTTTTTTTTTTTTTTTTTTTTTTTTTAAAGGCCATCTTCGGCGCATTAGGGACGGCTGCGGGCTTCCTCTGACTCACGTCTAAGTTGTCGTCCGCAACCGCCCCTGCACGTACCGCTGTTGCGGTCCTTTTCCTGTTGCGGGGGTTCAGAAGCCCCCGAAACACCGTACCGTGTCCGCCTTTTAGTGTCCGAGGCAGCGTGAGACACGCTGCCTCGGACATGTCCATCACGGGGGTCACAGAAGTTGGCTAGACTAATGGGTGGGCGGCACGTCCCGCCCACCCGTGACCCCCGGAGGCCCCTATTAGTCGCCTTTTACGACAGGCAGGGGATACCGTGGTGGAATTCTCCAAACGCCCCCAATCCACAGGGCACTGTACATTATTATAGCCATACAGCATACATATAAAAATATTAAAAAGGTATGTGTTGCATTCCACAGCTAGTTAAAAATATGATCAATAAAATTATCGGCCGGTCAATCAGTAACAACTAACAACAAACACGAATGCATTCGGTGTGGTCACGTAATTGCGACCGGTCGGGTAATTGTTTCGTTTGTCGGCGCGCGATTAAACGTACGTTCACATAACACCGTCTTAACCCCATTAAATACTTAATTACACGTATTACTTATCGTAGTTTCCCTTGAATTTGCAAACAATGGATATAAAAAACTTTGATTTCTAAATTAGATGATTATGTGAATTATCATTATATTTAAAGGTAAATTATAATATGCAGTTCTGATTGAAGTGCATTGAAACTCATAACTTTTTTAACAATTATTATTGATGCTCTAAGTGCATAGTGGAATAAGTGAAATATTTATTTAAAATATCAGCTACTTCTTCAAGAGTTCATGAAACATACCTTAATCAAAATTACCTGTACAACTATTGTAGTATACGCATTTTTTCTCCCTATTTGAATTACGGAAATCAATCCCGTTCTTGCAAGAAGCCACAAAAATGTATGTTGAGATGCGTTCGACATTCTTTAGTTATCAGTGAATTTGCATTCGGCAGACTGTTATGTCACTGCGAGCTCATATAGCCTGACCACCGACGAACAAGACCACTGCGGTGAACGAACCCTACGCAACATGCTATTACAGGTTTCGGCTCTTCAGACATGTATCGTTTATGGACATAACTTCATGAGTCAGTTCATTCATTGTACGCGGATATCCACTTGATAATCCCAGAGAATGAATGGGGGCGTGAATTAGAATTCCGGCATACGTGTTAACCGTTTGTAAATGTGGTTGTTTGTTTCAATAATTACGAGCATCGTGAAGGTAAGCATGATCAGAGCATTCCCACAGAAAATGATAAAAGGAAAGTTCTGCGAGATACGTAGTTCGTTTTGGGGTGATGTATGATATAATCTACTATTATAACGTAAAAGGGAGAAACATAATTAACTATCAATAGATTTTCCTTTGATAACTTCGAAGATCATTAACCTTGGACAGTAAACTAATACGTAAACATTAGTCAACCAAATATAGTCTTATCGTTCAAACTTACCTTGGGTAACTATAAAAAACTTAACACACCGATAATCTGCTTAGTGGCAGCTGCCGCGACAATCAGTGCCAGCTCACCGTCCAAATTATTAAAAGCTATAAAACGAGTCTCTAGAAGGGTGACCCACCCTATCCGATTTACGTGTTTCAAACCGGCATGAGCGTTATATTATTCGAGACAGGCGAGGTGTTACGATCGATTTTTGACATGCCATATTCAAAGGTAAACCGTTAGCACGTTGTAAAATGTTATTTTAAACTTGCCGACGGTGAATTCGAAATCGCGGCCCGCTAGGGTGCCGTTTCATATCCTTCGCAGTTCGTTCTCAATATATTTTTCCACGGTGCGAAGCGTGATTGTTTACGTTCACGTAAACAATAATTACCTTAACATGCTTGCTACCTGGGGTAATAGTGGATACAGTTGGGCAACGCTGTTCCCTTGAAAACCAATCGAGTAAGAGGATGAGAGCAACGAGGTAATTCTATTCAACTCAGTAATAACTGAGATGACATCACTAACCATTAAAGACAGGTTAACGCACAAATGTCCATGTCTGCAAGTCCCCTCTGTGTATTTTGTCGCTTGCAACCGGTCGTATGGTCACATGTACGGTGACCGTTAGCTGGGGCCACCTGCAAGAGCCCACTGAACCGCGAGCGACGTATCCCGACACATAACACAAAACGTGTACATGCTTTATGAAAAAATATTTAATAACCGACAACGTGAAGCGAACTTTATATTACAAACATCTCTACAACTTTGTCACGTATTATTGATTTTATTGCAATTTTTGTATGTACTGACATGAATTAATGTGTAATTATTTAAATAGTAATTATTACGTTAATGGATTGTCTAATTTGCAATCTGATAATATGACTTTTAACTACATACACTACTGGTATATACAAATAAAAATAAATTTTACCCTCCACTGTGCGTATCCATTAGTCTCATTTAAACATGACTCATGGAAGTTTGTTTTAATTTGCATTGACTAATTATATAAATATAAAAAATCTAATGTAAACACAATTCGATATCGGCCCAATTAAATATTTATTGTACGCGCCTATGCATCGCGATGCATCCGCCATTTATCGTAAGTCAAACAACACGCGAGATAAAACGATATCGATTGACCGACGATCGTGTTACGAAATCGACACTCGATACTTTGACACCTAGCCACCGGCCGTGTCTGTTTGTATGATTATCTTTTATGGTATGTCTCTGAGTGACCCACTTCCGAGTACCTACAGCATGGTGATTCGATTCCAATTCATTTTTGATGGTTGCAACTGCATTCGATGTAGAGTGTAAGGAATGATAAATCGATGATATATAATATCTACAATTCGTATTATCTTTAATGATATAACCACAAGACATGAATATAACTAACAAAGCTAATTGCATTGCCATGGAGTTCCCTATTCCGTGGCGCTAGCATTATATCTCTACATACAATATATCGCAACGGAACTATAATTACGAAGAATATCGGATTGCTGATGATAGTGTGATTTTTAGATAGTCATGAGTTATTGCCGTGGATTCTTCTCCTCTTATTTACAAAGTATATCTACGCAGCATTATTTTCCTTATATTAAAAATGTTATTGCAGATAACATTTTTGCGAACGGGCGTTGCACATAATAAATAAAAGTTACACTATATAAAAATATGGACAATATTGACAAAAATGGATTGAACAACCTACCACCAACCAACCTAATGTAGATAAAAATCTGAATCAGAAGCCAGGTAAGTATTTCAAATTTAAAGAAATTCTGAGTGCTCGGAATAAACCTAGAATATTATGATCCAAAGCTGCACTTAAATACAATAAAAAATGCTGTCTAGAACAACGTGTTTGTTTCACATATGATGTAGAACTAGAAATCACGTTATATAAACACCAGTAAGATGTTAATACTACGCTATTCAAATGAATATTTTGTAGCACAGCGACATTATTCTGACCTTAGAAACTAATAAAGACACTTAAACTAACTGACTTCTTGATACATCTGGCTCATTCATTTGAACGAGTAGATGTACTAGAACAGAACTGCGTCGATGACTGCTCAATTTGTTTTGCCACATGCGGGCCCGTTTAGACAAGTCGTCTGACAACTACGTACTTGTAATGCATTGATTCTCAAATATTTGTTTAGTGATCATTTTCAATAATGTTCGAAACTGGATAGTACTGCTTTTAAACTTGTGTTATTATGGTAATATTTGTTGTGAAATGAGATGGTATGCATACAATCTATTTTCTAGTACTATAAATGTCGATAACGTCTTTCAAATCTGTTTTTATTTGTACGTATTTTATTGGAACGAAGTTCCTTATCGCGCTTTGTGAAAGAGGGCTAGACGGAAAAAAATCTTACGAAAAGTTGTCACGACACTTATACTTGCCCTGTGAAACCAGCCAGTAACAATAAAGAACTGGCCGTAAAAGTGACATTCGAAATTTAAATAAAAAAAGACAATTTAAATCTTAGAGTAAGTATAACTACGTATACATACTCTAAGATTTAAATGCTTTTTAGAGTAGTTTTTTTTTCGTTAGTTGTATGTTAATTTTTAACCCCCGACAAAAAAGAGGGGTGTTATAAGTTTAGGGTGTGTATCTGTGTATCTGTATGTCTGTCTGTGGCATCGTAGCTCTCAAACGAATGGACCGATTTGGACGCGGTTTTTTTTGTTTGAAAGCTGATGTGACTGCGATGGTTCTTAGCTATAATTTATGAAGATCTGTTCAGGCGTTTGAGGATTATCAGCTCATTTCCAACTTAAAAAATCCGATTGACTTTAAATTTGGTGTACTGTGACATTCAATATATTTGTAAACATGAGCTGATGCTGCGGCATCAAGTAGTCTGCGGGATACCCAACTCCTTAGCAACTTATAGCAGATATAGTGTGTTTGGGCTCATAAGGATGGGCTCAACGAGTAGGTGATAGATAGTTAATTATCAAGGCCCCATGATGGAGAATAAAGTAATTTAAAAAGTTTGAAATAAAAATTAAATTAAAATTTAAATAACCCCCGACACAAACAATCTCCAAAAAGTTAAATAATAATAGTGTCTTTGTCGTTTAAGTACCTACTAATATTTTGACACAAGCGTCCTCACGTCGGGGGACCGAACTCCGGACCAGGGAGATGAAAATACTTCTTTAGCGGTCCCCCGACGCGACGACGGTTGGGTCAAAATATTACTAGGTACTTAAACGACAAAGACACTATTATTATTTAACTTTTTGGAGATTTTTTGTGTCGGGGGTTATTTAAATTTTAATTTAATTTTTATAATATCAGTGCTTGCTTAGGTGATGATCGTGATTCGATGACATATCTATTGTGTAGGTAGAAGTAAATGTTTTCATTGATGTGGTAACGTTTTAATGAAATATACAATTATTATTATAACTTAACCCTTAACTACCCAGTATGCGTTTGTAACGCAACTGACCAGAAGTGTCCGGCGGACACACTAAAGTAAAAAAAAAACATTTAAAGGAAAACGAAGACAATTAAATCTTACGAAAATTTTTTAGCCTTATTATTTATTTCTACCTTTAATCTTTATTTTGTGGCTAGATATTTGAAACCTTTTTTTTTACCAAGTGTTCAGAAAAAATATTTCGATTGGATTTATAAGAATAACGTTCTGTATTTTTTTGATGGAAAATTTTCATGAAACCGCTTTCTTTTTCTCTCAGACAGTTGAGCAGCTCCTTGATTCGTGACAGGATCAGCTGATGCGCCTACCAAGTCTTGGATATCTGGTTTCATGTCTGTTTATGAGGCTTTACCAACTTGGTTGCAATTTCTCGTAAAAAAGTTTTTATTGTGTTTTTTTCTTATATTACGTTTATTTCAAGCAGAAGTTTATAAAGTTTCTCATATAACTAATAAATACAACAACATTTGAAATGTTTTAAAAAAATGCAACAGGCAAACTGTTTTGGAATACACTAAAAATATTGTACATATTCATAACGCATCTGATTGCGTGTATTAGACAATACCTTCCTTGGTACAGTAGGTACAAATTAATTTCATAAGTACTTGTTCTTATTACTATGATGCTTGGTGTGATCGTAGACAAGAAAATAAGAGGATGATGCGTATTTGGTATACGGTAAAATTATGGCAATGTCATATAATATTTTAGCAAAGCCAAAGATATTAGATTAGATGACAAGCGGTTTATAGGGTTTCAAAATTGGAGTTATAAGCCTTATTTTTTCTCATAATTCTAACTACTGTGGGACTACTTTTTGCTAAGGATTTTGATACTTTTGAAGGTTGTAAAATAATTATCAAAAGTAACATTTCTATTACTTCTAAGGTAATGAGAACCATTCACATTACAAGTTGAATATATCGAAAGAATTTTTTTCTGGCCTATTTTGTTCTTGTTTTCAAAAATATTTATATCAAACAAAGGGTAGTTGTTTTATTTGTCATAGATCCACCGAATTTCCATACTGTTCTTGTCAGGTTTGCTGGGGAGATATTGTTTGAATCAACTTACACTTCATCGAGAAGATGTTAGGTGCCGATCCATTGTAAGATTTTGTCAAGGCACAAAACTTTTTTACTTATAAGCTTACTTACTCCCATAACTTTCCACCAGGTACAAGCTTATCCCTTAACTTCCTGTGAGATTTTTAGTCACGGGCACGTTGATTTCCTTCGTTAGTGTCATTTCTTGGAACAAAAAGAAGGTCAAGTACTCTATAACAAACATCTCATAAGTGCTACGAGACTAACCAAATAATCAAAATTACGAGTACAAAGACTGCTATTGTAACATAAACAATCCATTGTGCGTTAATTTATTGCCCACTTGCAGTATATAATTTAAAATAAATGTAAATAAATAATGTATTTTGATACTAAAGTCAAACAAAATATGATTGTGTCCGTTGGACACTTCTATATTGATACGTTACAATTTTGGTTTACGGATAATAAATACAAAACTATTTATGTTACAAATATTTTCATTGCACTTTTGAATTCGATATACTTTGGAGGTAGATTAGATAAAACGGTTTTTCGTAAAAATATATACTTTAGGTTTTATAAGTAACCGAACGCAAAAATGTGTCCGCGAGACACTTGTGGGTTGTTTAGGGTTAAAAGAAATAAAATTTTATTACAATATCTTCACTAATTAATCGAAAACAACTTCGTTCCATCCGGGTGTCCCTTGATACCTCTCAAGTTTTTTTTTTGTATTTTTACACTTTGATGTGTCTAACACCGTCTTATCATAGTAAATTTACCTGTAATTTTACTATTTCAATACATTTTATGCTGCACCAAACGAGGTATAAAAGATATGTCATCAGAAAATGTTCACTGCACATTAATCAAAATACAATCGTGCCGTACTCCCAACGGAAATAAAATTGCTTTATTAATATCTACGTCGGGTATTACGAAACACGCCCAGTCTCGACCAACAAAAACTGTAATGATGAGTGCCATGAGAGATTGCTTTTCGAACGACATTCTTGTACTTTTTGCTTTATTTAAGTCGTACATTTATTGTATTTAAATATAAATCGTGCAGTTATCGTCAAATATTATTCCTTTAACTATGATATGGCAGTACTTGGTAAGGCGCATAATCTCGGTAACCAGTAAAATTTTATATTCGAAGCGGTGCGGATAACTATGTTGCCAGCGATAGGCAAATTCTGAAGCAGTAGTATCGGAAGATAAAACGGCGCTACACCGGAGCCTACTTATTGTGATGTAAATAAGGTTTGATCACGTACAATGGGACGTGGGAGTGTGTGGGACGAACGGGCCCTTAGCTCCAACATAAACATGGCCCCAACCCTACGAACCGTATGCTTTATAAATATTTAATCATTATTTTTGAAACGTCACGTCGAAATTGGTGTGAACAGTATCGTAAACATTTCTTGCAGTTTACGGTTACCTGAAATGGATTTTAAAGTATAGTACAAAGTGTTTCTCAGTAAACCTCGGCCTATACGTTGCGAAGATTAACTATTGCGAGAAAGATAAATTATACCACAGAAACTAGCCATGGATTATGTAAGTCGTCATTATTTCTATGTAATTGTCATGTGTAATTACGTGCTGATTGTGCTACCCATTAATTAGCTAGCGGTGTGTTCTGTGGTTGGTATTGTGAAATATGTATTGTCCAACGTATTTTTGTTGCGTACTTACATATTTCAACTGAACCATATTAATGGTTATGATATTCTAGTGTCGGTGCGGAGATAGACTTCCCGTCTACTGAATCTAGGTTTGAGCAACAATTCATATAGCTTAAAGGGAAATGCACCTTACTGTTATAAATCGGTATTTCCGGGTCATTTGTCTGAGACTTGTGATGGTATTATAGAACATTTCTTTCCTGCCGTAGTAATGTTACGTATTGTGTACGTATTAATGTTAATGTTTCTAAAACCAATATCAAATCATTAATTGATATCTGTTATTTTAGATTGAACGTGCTCTTAAAGTGTGAGTGGTACTCGTTTATCTAGCGATGTTTAATGTTATTAAAGCTTATATTAAACATGCACCAGATATATTATCATTTTAATCCCCGCTCATCTGGGCTCTCGCTGACTTGCTGGATATAATGTTTCAAGCATTCACACAGCTAGTGAAAGCACACGTTCTGTTCTAACATAATGCATCTGTAGTGAACGACACTTGATACCTTGGCCTTCATCACAAACTTGGCTTGATCAACGAAGCAAACACAGAAACACCGGTTGGAACTGATCATAACTATGTCTTTAACACATTCTTCAGCATTTGTGAAGAAACAGACAAAAACAATAAACTAAACAACTTGATACGGAATGGTATCGAAAATTGCTAGATTTTCTACAAATAAAGCGCATCTCCGGCCAGTGAATGCAATATACAGCATGAATATAAATCATTGAAAATGGAGTCGACGATTCGAATCATGGTCAAGTTCAGTAACCTTTGGCGATCGTCTTCATGATTGACAAATTGACCTGGCGTGTAGACTTTATTATTCATCATCGAGCACGCATTCGAAATTGCACTGCATTGAAACTTTCTTTAGTTGTAATGTAAAAATGTAGGTGGAGTATAACGCTATCTTATCATAATGCGCTAGCTTGAAATATGTACGAGTAAACGCAGATAAGATAAGGTTCTTTACGAAATCTTTATCATTCGTCGTGTGTTAAGTTTCTATTATTGTATCATTTTGCATTGCGGTGTCAATTTCAGTACAAATTACTTTCTAGTAAACGCTATAAGGCACCAGCGTAATCAGGAGGCAGCGCTCTTGACATAATAACTTGTGTTTTTTTATTACTGACATCCTAGAGCGGAATTTAAAAAATGCTTTTACGTCATTAAAGAGTATTATGCTCTCGTAATACCGCGTCATATCGCTTAGTATCGTGATGAACAAGTTTCCAGTTCTTCATTTACGTCCTCCCATTATATTTAAACGGCTACTTTAGCTATGTTGCGAGGATTAAAACCTTGTGGTTATTATAACTTTAATTAGTAAGATAACCGGGATTATATCAATAATTTTGCTCTACTAGTGGTAGGTTTCTCATATGTAAATGTCCGTCTGGGTGAGTACCACCGCAATGTCTATTGCTACCGCCAAGCAGTAGTGTGCATGCACTGTTGTGTTTCGGTGTGGAGGGCATTGTAGCCAGCGTAACTACAGGACATAGTGAGACTTAACATCTTATGTCTCAGGATGACGAGCCCAGTGGAATGCCACACCGTACTTTGTAGCTCAAGGTGCTGGATGGTGTTGCTAGTGTTTGTTTGTGTCTACCATCAGGCGAACGGCATGCTCATCTCGTCATTCAATGTCATAAAAAAAAGAGAAAATACTAATTTTCAAACGCTTTGTGCAGTCTTTTAGTCTTAAAGTTACATAGTTAGTACTTAGTAGTCATTGAAGTCATTTGATTTTTTTTATAACTAAATAACGAGACGAGGAAATAAGTAAGCAGTCCACTAGATGCTAGGTGCCGGAAACAAATCGGTAGTAGATACTTATCCTAATGAATTTTTGCGTACAATAACCTAAATATCTGCCTATCACGTAGAAAACTAAGGCACGTCTCGCATTGGTGATGTTAAAATTGAACCAACACAGCATGTTAATTTTGTTTTATTAAAAGGGGGTAGATAAAACAATGATACGTTAATATAAATTAATTAGCGTATCAAATTTGCATAAACCATTGTGCGTGTTACACAACAGGCGACCTAATGCTTACTGTTTAATGGTATAATAGTTGGTCTCACCTCCGTCAGGTAAAATTTCCTATTGTAAAAGTTCCACTAGAACCGCGAATTTCTCAGGATATAAAGCCTACATCATTTCGATCTACGACATGGTCTATATATCAATTTCATCATAATCCATTTCACGGGTATTGCGTGATCGACTAAGAAACATCTTTATGTTGGTTGCAGACTAATAACTTAGCTCGGTTAGTTTAGCTTAGCTCGTATAACTGATGTTTTTTTTGTACTTGTATGCAGACCGCTAACTTAGTAACTAAAATATTTTCTATGTGTAATTTTCTTTGCGGTGTAAGCTAAGTTAAGCTTATTTCTTAGACTGCAACCGGCATTAGAAACTTTCATATTTATATAAGTAGGATTAATAGCGATATTAAAAATAGGTAATCTGTGAGGTATTTATGACGCATGGTGTTTTGCTTACAGTTACGTGCGTGGGCCCGTGGGGTCAGCTGCATCGACAGCCCTCGACACGCCCACTGTCTGCATTGTTTACTGACGCTTTTTCGTGTCTTATATTGCGTAATAACTTGATATGGATTTCACAATATGTGTAGTACACATTGTAAAATTTATAACAGTAAGGTCATAGACATTTACTACAATGTTTCCATACCAATTAACGTGTTTAATTAATCACGTTCTGTCACTTTCGACAAATAAAACTTTAATTGCATGAGTCAAAAAGATAAACACTGATTTCGTTAACTACTGATTAAAGGTGTTTATTGATAAGACACAATGTTTTGTCGTAACTCCGGGAATAGCGTTAAGTTTCTCCACCTCGAAGGTAATCAAACTACTTGACACTGCACGTGTAATGTGTGAAGTGATGCAGCGCACGCTTTCACGCCCTTCATTACCTGTTTTATTTTTAAACCTAAAAACTTAACGTAATAATACATACATCTTTACTTTTTAATGACTGCTCTGCAAGATAAATATCCTTTGAATGTTGTTTTCTTTTCATGCAAAAGTAGAGTACATGCGGTTCGCATTATTTATAGGGATGGTGTTAAGTATTACTGCTGTCATCATGACATCAGCGATAATTTCTTTTTATCCTTACCCTCGGCTTTTTACTCTTTTAAACCGTGGACTTATATTTGTACACGAACAGGGTGGGATAATTATAGATGTTTCATACTTCAATGTTCATAAAACAAAGCAAACTAACTTTATTGACGATAATTAATATTTTTAGTAAAATAAGTTGCAAAAAACACCAAGACATGAAAAACCGGTACCACCCGAGTTACTCAGTGCGATTTTATGTCGATTTTTTAGCCTCTTTCTGATATAGAAACCTGATACAAGGCGGTGCTATTGAGGATTCTAACAGATGAACGCAGCACTGGAAGCGGGAATGTGTTCTTAATTGATTATTGCGTCCCCGTACATCGAATATCAATCTTTGATGTTGAAACTCATTAAATCAATATATCATCGCTAATAAGATATTTCATGACCATGTTTCAAACAAGTAATTAATTAATCATTGAATAAATTACTTGTACGTTCATGTTTTCATGTCTGCATCTTGTTAACAAGATTGTGACGATTTTAATTATGCTATTTAATGGAACTTACAAAGTGAATGTAATACATATATATTGTGTGCAAGTTTTTATCTCAAGAATATTATAAATGAAACGAATAGTTCAAAGGTCGACTAATGAACTTTATTTCGTTTCAAGATTGGCCAAGATCGTAACCTTTTGTAATATCATTTTTCTTAACATATTAATTGAAATTATTAATTATATTGTAAAGTATTCATTGTATAAATAATATTATGTAAGTAAATAGATAACAAAATTCTCAAGCGAAATCTGGAGGCATCATAAATGATACCATACGGCATCTTTGGATTGCATGATATTCATCAACTATCATAAAGCGTACCTACATCATCTTGTGTCTCAGGATGGCGAGCGCAGTGGAGTGCCCACAGTGCTTTGTAACTCAAGGTGCTGGATGGTATTGCCACTATTTATGGGTGGTCGTATCGCTTACCATCAGGCGAACGGCATGCTCGTCTCGTCATTCGATGCCATAAAAATAAAAAAAAACCTATATAATATGGACATTGCACACCAATAGCTGATTGCTATTGCTGAGCTGAAAACACGTTATTAGCGGTGCTACAGTTGTTACAAAGACTAGGGGTTCACGGATGTGTAGAAATGACTTATTTCGGAGATCGTTGTAAAGCTTGAGGCCACATTCAGTCCTAGTACATATTGGATCGCAAAGGTACAGAACTATTTCACAGACGTAGCCGGCGTCCGCGGCGCTCACGTCACAACAAAACAAACATCGGCCGAGATGTTATCGTGCAAGCGAACTTGAACCCAATGACGCTCCGTGGATGACCTAACGTAGTTGTTTCATATATCCCTCCTATGATCGACCAAGGTATACTTTCGATTTCTCAAGACTTCGTTAATAGTGTCTTTAGTCTAAAATCTGACTATGACTTACGTACTAGAGTTAGTGCCAAGATGCAACTGCAGTAGTGTTTCGAGCTAGCGAAATTTAGAAATAAAACTAGAACTCAACTGAAGTATTTGGAATTTCAAGACAGACCAGCGCGACATAACTATGACAACCATCACAGGAAATATCTCTAATTGGTCTTTACTTGCCATCACGGTCTGTGTATTTAATTTGACATAGCAGGATGAAAGAGAAATGCAGTAAACCCAACACCTGATTACGACGGATGCCGAACATAGTTGCTATCCAATATACCTTCAAAGTACAAATGCTGTCATTCCTATAACGCTATGAAGGAAGTCGTATAAATAAGATACTTTACGATGTTTGTAAGTGGCTACCGATCTACACGCCTGAAAAAACACTTGTCTACAATCGCTTGAGCGTAGTAAAGGTCTATTTCTAGCTGTTATATGCTAAAGCATGTTTTGTATTGCCTTTTCTTCGCGTATGCTTTTCACACATAATAAAAATGTGTAAAAAGAAAAATGCTAGATTTTAAAAAAGATTAAATATTATTAAGTCTCGTTTCTGCTACTCAATATGTTTTTTATTGCTAATCGCCATCCTTCAGGATAATCTAAACGTTAGATGCTATCGTAACAAGTCTACTTGTGTTCACACAGATAAAAGGAAACGTTGTACGTCCTATAGAGCTTCAAAACTATCTTTTGTCTAAATTATAATACAGTTAATAAGCGTAATTGAATCACGCCCTGGGGTCGGTTTGTATTCCCGAGGTATGTTTATCCTCCGCCAATAAAATCCAACACCTAAGAACTTATGACTGTACAAATTATTTAGTGTTTAATAACAAAGACAAAGTGCGATATCATTTACCTACCAGATGCAAGGCTTCTTCTATACATGCTATTCAAGCCGGTAAGCTATACTCTCCCTTTCTTACGCAGTTAAAGGAACAATACACAAACTTTACCTCTTCCAAATACATTTAGCTCATAACCATAATGATGATACATTGTCACAAGTTGTGATAAATAGCGCTTGTAAGGGCTATTCGAGTTAATATATTTGTTTTCCCTGACGTAATGAAGCGTTTATACTGCAAGCCGCGCCATTAATGGCAGGGGCTGAATGACGCAACGCCTGGGCCAAAGGTTTCGATGACTATCTCGATAGATTCTCTCGGATAACGTGTCGCTGTAAAATAATGTTAATATTGTTCATTCTTCACACGGTAAGCTTGAGTTATGCTCATGTTTCCATTCTGATGTATCGTATTTTCTACGAAGTCGATATTTTAGGCAAGAATTCAGAACCAGGCTTGTACCAGTAAAATGCTACTTACTCGAATACCATGAACGCTTATCGTGTATTTAAAATGTTAATGAAAACTTGAAGGTATCCGTTTTAGAAATCCTCATTTACTTTTAATATTCTACTGAATATGGGTCTAATCAGCCGGAAAATAAACATGGCTCCCTTTGAAATGCGAGCGCGAAGGAAAGATTCGTCGCTGGAGGCAGTGAGATGACCCGTGAACCTCAATATTAAATTCGAGTTATGATTAGGAAAGTTTCTACACGGTTTCATCAACCAAGATCCAATATATTTCGTTTAACGTTCGCGTTTTAGATGATGTCATTGGTTGTTGAAACTTTCTTATCTTCGTACTTTTATTACAAGTTATCTTTATGTTATGAAGTTAATTCGCGGAATTATGCTACAAGTTCTATATTTTTAAATCTTATCTAAATTAATATCTAAGGATGTGCTCGCGGGAACGTTTCATGAATTAATTAGATATTCTCGTAGAATTTTGCATAATTTTTATAAATAATAAATGTTTATATATTGACTTGTCTAAGCAAATACAAATTAAGCTAAAACTATCTATAGAAATAAACTGCATTGATATCATCAATAGAGACATAAAAATGCAATGGGACAATATGTATAAAAAATATAATTCAGAATTTCCTGCTTATTCGAAAATCGACATACGGATTGCAATTATTATTTTTATAGTCACCAAAACACTCCAACACATGGTATACTCATTCATATTTCGAATGATTTTTACGCGTATGTTTTGATAGTTACCAGCCCTCATCAAACTCAATAATATAACATGTCACGGCAGTGGCATGGAGATGTGCCAAAAAATAACTTGGATGCTATGTGAGGTTTGGGCTGTGGAGCATAATACAGAAACAAGCATTGTAAGACTTCACAGCTCATTTATTTTTAGAGTACGCTAGGAGCCCGAGTCATACATTAAGAGTTAAGTGGCTGTATCGGATTTTAGTACCATTATGGTATTAAATATTGTTCCCTTAGAAGATCTAATGATGAATGAAGATAATATATTTTGAAAAAGAACGTCTCAGTGCCGTATGTCATCACTGGTAACACACATTGATTGAAGACTTTTGTCTTCAGGCACTGAGATATTTTGGACGAGAAGACCTTGCTCAGTTTCCCGAACGCTGCCCATGCGAGCTGGATTCGCCGATTGATCTCTTTCTTAAAGTGGAACTTGCCTAGTTGGACTACTTAACCTAAATAGACGTACCTACTCGTCTACAACTTCGAGGATTGAGCTCCCAACGGTAATCGGGGTAGGCACAACATGAACATTCGACATGATCTTTGTCTTGTCCATGTTCATCCTGAGGCCCACCAGTTAAGAAACTCGGTAAGGGTCACTGAGCATTGTGCTCAGACCCTCCAGCGATAAAGATAAAGTAATTATTATTAAGCAAAACACATTCAATAATTAAAAATCCAAGCATTTGCATAGAGAGTAGAGACATACAAAAGAACTGCAACATGCATGCGAGATGACCATGTGGTTACATGAAATTGGGGTACATGGACCGAACAATGCGGCAGATGATAGCCGATCGCATGTGATCGTACTGAAGTGAATAATACGCATGACTTTAGAATGCAGCGCGCATTTTGTCGGTTTTTATCATAACATCTGCCCTAGCACGTGCCGTTCCAGCCCTCATATAAAAAACGAACAAGTTTCTAGAGTAATTGATGCGCATGACACTATTTTACAAGCCGTCAAATATATTAGACCACATCATTTCAATTAGAAGTTTATTATACGAAGTATTTTCGAACAACGATAAATAGTATTAATGTTTATTCTATTAAACGTGACGTTTTTCAAGTTAGTTAATGCGATCACTATGAGGGCACATCAATTACGATCATTGGTCTCAGTCTATTGAGAGTATGGACAAAAAACCAATACAACTTTGTGTAAAAATTTACTCATTTTTTTCTTGGAACGTTTGCATCAAACTGGTTTAAGAGATGGTATCTTCAACTTTTCACGTCTGCGTCCATAAAACGCACAGTCGCGTTATAATTTTAATTCGTGTCCGGAGGATTTAATACCCATTCAGCGTTAATGAAGATATTTTATCATTTTGCAATTTGTTGCAAACACGTGCGAGAGTAAAGCCACATAAATATTGGAGATGTAATTATCGTATTATGCACATCCCCTTCCCTCTGACCCATTAGAATCACGGACGTTGTGAGTTAAATGTAATTGAATGCAAGGGCGGTGCATTAGCGGGCACGCGTGTTATCACGCTTATCAGTTTCGAATAGCTTTTTAATACGCGCCAGATGGCTTTCACTCCCCCTCTGTTACGTCGCATGTGCATTTTTATTAAAAGGTAATTTTCTACATATTCAACGTAAACATTTTCAACTGTTCCATATTATACCTGACTGCCTCGGTGGCGTAGTCGTATTGCGTACGGTTTACGAGTACGATTTGCGCGCTGAGGTCCTGGGTTCGATTCCCGGGTCGAGCCAAAAAATATTGTGACCGGCTTTTTCCATCTTAAATTTTACTCAGTCGCAGCTCGGAGTCAGGAAGTTGGCGGTGTGATACCCCCGTGCCTCGGAAAGCACGTAAAGCCGTTGGTCCTGCGCCTGATCTCTCTCCGGTTATGTCGGATTGCCGTCTCACCGGACTATGAGAGTGAAGGAATAGCGAGTGCACCCGTGTATTGCGCACACACTTGTGCACTATAATATCTCCTGCGTACCTGGCTGATCTCCGTTGAGATTGGCCGCCGTGGCCGAAACTGGCTAGGAGGATTTCATTATACCTATACATCTTAAAACAGGCGAACAATGATCGGGGTATCCCTTCCTTGTTCCGTGTCCCCTAATTCTATTTCTGTTCACGTCTTTCATTTCCTGTACACTTATTAAACTTTTAATACACTCCCGCTGATTTTTTTTCTTTTATATTATGCAGGCGAAGCTATTTTTAACAGCATAATTATTTGTATTAAGTGTTAATTTTAGCATAGTTAAACTATTAACCTTTTATAAAAATACGTTTTCCCAGTTTAGAAACACATTTTATTTAAATTCTAATGTTCGCTAACTGTATCTTTCGGCATGTGTTTGAATATAAATGTGTTCCAAGCGGCATGCACTAGCAATTTGTATCGGAACATCTGTTGGGCCCTTACATAACTCTGAGCTTGCCCTTAGCTTGATGACCTGCACGGGCATATTATCTATCGGACAGCGGCCCTCAACATTTAATTAGTCCCTATTCACTTATCGCTGTACTCCCATTGCAATTACATTACATTTAACGCGCCAGACTGCGCGGGCGCCGCTCAACACAATTTACGTACATGCGTTTATTTTCGACGCGTTTGCAGTTCCAATAATATCATTGGATGATTTTTTGACAACTTTGCTTTTATTCCGGCTCCGTTGGTGGTCCGAGGTGGTTTTTGGATGCATTTTTACAATGATTGCCGATAGTGTGACGCCCTTTATTTTATAAGTTGCGTCTATGTATGAGATATCGATAAAATAATTTCACTATAAGGAGGGAACTAAAGAGTAAAAATCAACGACATGCAATTCAACATTTATTAAGTAATAAATTTGTAAGGATGTCCCATAAAATTTGCACTCCATACATTTTCCATAAAAACAAGCCAGTATATTATTCTCAGTGCAAGTATATGCATGGTGTGTTAACCTCTCGAACGTAAATCACTCGGAGTATTCTCGCTTGGCTTCACAATCGAATTTGTTAAGCATTTTTCAATTATCCGTTATTGACCACAATGGCCGATCTTATTGGCCTTTTCGCCGTCATAAACAATTTGTACCGGAATCCAATCACCTCATTTTGATGCGAAAATATACTTTATGTTAATGTACGAAGACACATTTTGTGTATCGATATTTTGGTAATGTAATCGATCCCGCAGCCCTTTTTACAAGTGAGGTCGACCTACTTGAATATGTCGATTGTTGCCGCCTGCATCGAAGTGCCTTATGCAATCGCTCAAACAAAAAAATGTCGAGCCAACTTTAGTACCTATTTATGACCCAGTGTTTGACGGCTTCTATTATTTGTGTGTACTTAAACTGAACAATAATTTTGATTTAGTCTAATGTCAATATTGCTTTAGTTGCTATATACCAACTACACTTAGCTGTTGCTTAAATGGATGCAGGTTACTGCGTAATCCCCTCTATGTAAAGGTGCAGCGAGTGTACCTACATTACACCAGTAGTATTATCGTCCAATGACGTATTAGGGACCGGTGCATACTGGACAGAATTACATCATATTTAAGAATAAAACTAAGACAATTTTAACATATCCAAAAGTTTCCTTATTTAACTTGCACACTTGATAAGTGATGACGTAACTCCGACGTTCTAACAGCCTTTTTGTGACACATCTTTAAAAGATCAACTTCTTGGCGCTCGTTATTCCCAAGACGAACAACGGGACTACGAATTTGTTCAGTTTAATTAAGGTCTGACTATCAACTGACCCCTCGTTTGCGCAAATGGGGCCAGACCTTATTGCGAAACAAATTGCTCCTTGCAACTTGGGCTCTACAGGAAAAACATTTTATTCACAAAATTATTTTCCATTGATCGTGCACTCTACCTTTTAAAGTTATTTCGTAAATTCTGTAGATAGCAGTAGAGAATAAATGCATGTTATACGTATACGCGGTGTACATGAAGTATAGGTATTAGTGAAAATGTTTGTTACTTTGTAAAGACCCAAATCTTTGTTTACTAGTATATAAATTACTAGCTTTTGCCCACGGCTTCGCCCGCGTTAATAAGTTTTTCCGGGCTAAAAGTACATAAAAACCTTCCCGTTGAATCATTCTATGACTATGACGTTGATACAACTCTTAACAAATAATGCATTAATTTCGACCAAATTTCATTACCATAAAAACGGTTCTAGTAAGTTAATCTTAAAAGATAGACATATACTGTTGCGGACATTTTTTTAGATAATTTCAAGAGGAATAATTCTTTCATACATATATTTTTGATATCTTGAACCGTTTTCGCAGCGCACGCAATGGAAGCCCTCAAGGATGAATAATTTTCCCCGCTTTTTTCACATTTTCCATTATTTCTTCGCTCCTAATAGTTGCATCGTGATGTTATATAGCCTATAGCCTTCCTCGATAAATGGTCTATTCAACACAAAAAGAATTTTTCAATTCGAACCAGTAGTTCCTGAGATTAGCGCGTTCAAACCAACAAACAAACAAACTCTTCAGCTTTATAATATTAGTATAGATTTTAAAATATACACAAGTCTGCCTTGCTCTTTATCGTTTGTTTTATCACAAATCACGCAACAACTACTAGTTTACGTTAACCTCAATGCACTCTATCGATTTTATGCAATCTTTTATGTACCTAAACCTAAGCATTGAACAAAAACATTTTTCTTCATTGTTGGCATTTTTAATAAACCATCCACTATCTTTAGCACTACTTCTGACTGTCCAGCTTTACTTAGCATTGCATCTTAAACATAATCGGTGAAACATAAATTTACCGTGTAAATAATTTCGTAGTGTTATCTCAAAAACACATCAATGTAAGTCACGAATGTCGGCGTGACTGAAAGGCGCGAGCGAAGCGCCTATTTATCTGTTAGAGAACAAATACCCATGTAAATACGATCGCCAGTGTCTGGAAATTTTAATTTTGTCGCTTACAGTACGAATTTTAATATTAAACAACTCTCTGAAATGTAAATACCAATATGTATTGTATACATTGCCATTATCTCTATCAAAAATATGATTCAATAAAACTAGGTGTGCGTGACTGGTTAAGGTGATTAGAATTCACTCTTATAATAAAAATTCTGTCACAGATATTTTAAATCCACCGAACGTTCCCACTACTTTGTACGTACATTACAGTTATTACAAAACTACCAGTTCCTAGATATAAATGTGCAACGATAACGCATTGGAGAAATTAATTTCTTCCGCGGTCGATTTCATACGGTCTATAAAGAAGATACGGAATTACTGCCTTAAGATTACGCTTATATTACAATCTCAATTTTATTACTCCATTGTTAATGTACAAGCAATATCAGATTTATACTGGAATACTTATAAAATTGTCACACAAATTACATTGCATTACAACTGTTCGGTTAATGTTAGCGTGATTTGGATCTATTTATTTAAGCAAATTCTCGTGAGTCAATATCAATAAGAATTATGTGCTGAATTTATAATCGCGAACGTGTCAGTGATACCGATATTTCCGCGCGAAACCGACTTACAGAATTAATTAATTCGCTCTGCCCCAACTGTTGTCCAGTCATCACGAAGTAATTAAGTATTTTAATTAAATACAATAATGTAAAAATCTCGGATATATGTAGATTGTAAATCGGCGGCTAAGGAAGTCTGTTGCAGTGGAGGTAATTTCATTTTCGAGGATGTGGGATGACATAAGTTTATTGTGTGTCGTCAGTGGTACTTTGTTTGGTGTAGCGGCTCTTCCGGAACGCGAAGTGTCCTCCAGCCGGGCCGCCGAACCGGATAAAGTTAGTCGTGTACACTTACAACATCCTTTCATGAGTATGTTGGTTAATAAGTGCCACTTCTATCCTGAGCTAAAATATCCTTCTTAACCCTATGTTCATGGCTACATTATGTATACACATATGATACCTTGTATAACAAAGGCATCTGTTTGCGTATGCAAATATGCGTTCAAACGTCGGAAATTTATAATTTCTAGAACCCACATCCTAAATTTTGCATAAAATATACCGATCCCTTTTAATGACAATAGTCTTTTGGGCTTGTTCGAAGATTTAAAACCACCTCATTTCGCTTGCAATTGTCCACGGAAGGTCCAATTATGCACATTAGTCCACAGTAGCACTCACAGAAAAGGATTTTTCAATTACAGAATCCCATTGAATTAATGAGTGTCCTCAACACGGTTGAAATGTTTCTCTTGCCGATATTTCATCTTCGCACCACCATTGTTAGTATAATCTCCGTTTAAATACAAGTGACTGATTCAGCAAATGGGGTTCACGAAGCCAAAGGGTGGATTATTATTATTTAAAAAAAATGTGACAAACAGATCGTTAATTGTGCATTTATTCAAATATTGTGTAGTTATATTGTAGAAACAGAAATCAAAGTTTGTATATCGCATAATTACTGTACAATGAAGATCCCAAAATAGTCGCATAACGAGGAGACCAATTAAGGCGACCGTGTATGAATTTGCGATATTAAGCCAAGTCATTAGCAGCTAGTGATTAGCTCCATACTGTTGTTCCAAGGGAGTTTTGAACAAGAAGGACCGGTATGAACCGGTGTGGAATTTAGAACAATAGGTTCATAACTTAGGTAAGTGAAATGCTAGCGTTGACAAGGGTAACGTCCTGGAGCTATTTATGTTGCGTCTTCTATCTGCAAAGGCGGGAAAATGTAATGTGTGGAATAGATTTGATGTAATACTGGAGATACCTTTTCTAGTCAGTCTCACCTTTTCAGTTTGTGATATTACAGTGATTATTTATGAATTGGCAACTACATATTAGGTTTTGGATTTTGCGAAATTGTACCTTGTTCTAATTATAATAAGAGCTAAACATTATGCAAGTTTCCCTTAAATTACGTACAAACTACATAAGTTTTGCATAATTTTAATACAATACAATGTAACGAAAGATTCGTAATCTTAAAAGTTGATTTAGTACGTGCCATGTTGTCAAACCACATTAAAAAAAACATATATGACACAATTTTGGACAATAACTGTCCGCCAAATCCTCAGACATAGTCAGCAGACGTGAAAGAATTTTCGAGCGAGTCTAACTCGCCTGAGTAGTTTGTACACGCATACCTAGTACATTTTGCTCGTAATGTGTCGTCCGAGAGAGCATTCGTCGTAATATTAGCAAGGAATATTATTAGCAAAGCCTGTCTTCAGGGAATACTCATACGTATTATAAATATTGCTTAACTTGCAATCTATTTGGTATATAGTCAGTAATAATATATCGCGTGCGGGGTGAAATTGAATTGATGAGCATCCTTTGAACCTAAGACATTACTCATTATACTCTTCTTAATGGGACTAAAATTATGGAATCTAAATAATTATTAATGCAATAAAGAAAACCCAGAAGTGTCGTAAATCTATTGCAGTTGATTACTTATTACTGCAAACAATTATAGCAGAAAAAATAATAAAACACTTAATAAGCGCCAATAAATCTTCAAATATCAATATCTAAAATAAACCTACTTCAAAACCACTACAAATAAAAAAATAATTGAAATTTGTATTCGCTTAGTATATACTATATACGTATATTTGGAGTGGATACCTAATTTAACATACATATGGATCGAATGCAGAACATCTTTTTTGAAGTCGGTTAAAAAGCGCTCTACGCTGTTACATGTGGCACGAAATAAAACAGTCCGTAAAATAACATGGTTCTAGTCACATTTTAAGTGGACGATAGCCTAGTTGGGAATGGAACGGTCTGCCGAAACAATGTCCGGAGGTTCAAACTAGTGATGTGATTATCGGTTAAAAATTATTAATGGTTATTAATTAATTGCTAAAATAAAATAACGTGTTAAATTAATAGTTAAAATTATAACTGCTTAGGAGTAGAAAAACGACAAAAATAATTCACTTTAACTCATTTAGTGGGTGACAGTTCGCCTCTATTTTTTTTGACGCGTTTGAAACGTTCAGTGTCTATCTAGGTATATAATTAATCAAAGATCCTCAATTTAGTAAATAAAGTACCAACAGATAGAACAACGCTTAACTTAACAAATGTTTTGTTGTACACGAAATACTAAAAAGTGTGGAATAAAAAATAAGTTACTAAAACCCGACTCCGGAAAGAATAGCCGAAAAATATTAAACAAGAAAGTATTACTATAGTACCTGAACCACCATCACTGTTATCAATTATCATGCAAGGATACACGCTGATTTTGATTCATCGACGACAAAGAACCAATAAATTCACTGTACACAATATACCGCTACATGGTTTAACTTTAAATGAATCCGCAGTTTGTCGTTGTAAATTTATACGACAAATTCTTTTTAGAAGAGTTAAAGTATTGATCATATAATTTTTTTGACAATAGTTCCAAATCACTGCATAGTTACGTCTCAACATAATTATTCGTTAGCAACACTTTTATCACTAGAAAGAAAAATAACACCATAATTCGTGGATACAAAATACGCGGCAATCGATCAGTTAACTGTTTATTTACGGTTTTGTTATTACATACGTTAATTGCTATAAATAACTTGGTCAAGCAATATTAGCTACGTTGTGATACAGTAAACAGACATTTTAAGGACCATATTCGTATAAACTCTCGGTACATTAATTGCTATGAACACATTTGACCAAGCAATATTAATTGCGTTTTAATACAGGATACAGACATTTAAGGATCAAAGTCCTATCAACTCAAACAACCAATCATTAATCACGACAAGTCATTATTTAACTCGTAGCTAAAGATAAAATTTTAATTTAATGAGAAACTCATAGATGGCGTTATTACCATTTTTCTATGATAGATAAATGGTTATCAATTTTAGTTGAATGACTAATCAGTAGATGGCGTTAACTGCCTCCGTAGTTCGTACTCAATTCATTAGTTAAAACGTTTAATGGATATTGCAATAGTAGTTTATAATATTTACTGTTATTTTTTTTTAATGAACGAAATTAATGTTTATAATGTTTAATGATCACCTCTAGTTCAAACCCAAGGCACACACCTCTGACTTTTCTAAGTTACGTGTGTATTGTTTATCAATTATCGTTCGCTTTAACGGTGAAGGAAAACATCGTGAGGAAACCTGCATACCTAAGAAGTTCTTTATAAGAATTTCGAAAGTATGTGAAGTCTACCAACCCGCACTAGGCCAGCGTGGAGGACTAAGGCCTAAACCCTCTGAGTAGTAGAGGATGCCCGTGCCCAGCAGTCGGACAGTATACCGGGTGGAAGGGAAACGCTCTCGGAAACGAATACAGGTGATAGTATTTGGCGATTCCTGACGTGATGGCACTAAAAAAATCGCGATCGCATTGTTACAATTTTCAAAAGTAGGATTTTCTCAAATTTCTGTACAGCTTCACGTATGGATAGATAAATCAAATTATTATTCTAAAATACATACTAAAAAAAGGTCAATATTTCAAAAAAATCGTAATGAAACACGAACATCAGCTGACAGGTTAACGACCACGGGCCGGTGCCGGAGCAGCGCGGCGGCCGTCCAGTTTTTTGTACGCTTTACATTGCGCACGCATGAATTACGGAAATACTAAAATGGTAAGTATTATCGCTTAGCTTTGCAAATGAATATAGTTTTTCGTTAATGTTATGGTTCTTCTCTCTTACCGTTCCGGTATAGAGAGCGTTTCCCTGCCACCCGGTATAATACAGGGCTAGTATTATTATTATTATTTTTACTTTTTAAATGACCTCTAAATATTTCTATTAAGTACCTTAATATATGGTTTACTTAATGCTCATGACTTCAATTTCACCATGTATAGTCCATTAACATAGTAAGTAGACTCTAGAGATATACTTATAAGATTCATTTTTATTTTATTTCAGCAAACAATGCTGTCACCAATTTTGTTTATAGCGTTAAGGAACTGACGACTGAGATTCAAATGAAGTGGCAAATTCAGTGTTGAGTTCAGATCGTGAAGTGAAATGCTATAAAGTCAACATATACAAAACATTGTTTGTTACAAAAAAAATAGCAACTTTAAGCTTTATGTGGTATCGGTTTAATAGAGCGTCAACAGTTTAATTAAAAATTCGCTTTAAAAGAATTAATTTACAAAACATAATATTTTAAAATCCAAATACATAAGTATGTTTTTATATGTTGTAGCTTTCTTCAAATCACTAAGGGCTGTAATAATAGAAAATATGTATATTAAAATGTTTCGCTTTAAAACTTGTGATATCTGAAACGCTGTCAAGTAAAAGTAAACATCTGAAGATTTGACGAATCTTAAGATCTTACCATTCTTCGCTATTTAATAAACAGATATCAACAACATCTAAAATGATATCTTAAGTCACAAGTTATGACTGATTTCGGCATCTGAGTTTTGTTTATTAATCAACGGCGCGGCGGCAAATAGCTGACAACCGGCGCTTAAATGACAGCTCAAGTTTTGTTTATAATTCAATACCTTAAATATTTACTTAAGATCTTACTCAAATGTGAGATTTACGGCTTTAAATCTTATAGAAACATATTCTTAACGAATTAAATTATGGAACAAGTTACGTTTGATGACATAAGAGATGATTCATAAAACAAAACGTGTCACATCAACGTGATATGAGTTAAGAATAATGGCTACATTATTGTATATTTTTGGGTACGGCCAAGATTAAATACCTTTTATCTCCCTTACTTATATAATTTTTATGTGTATAACGGTCTTACGGTAAACACAAGCACCTTGAGGAAATCCGCATGCATATCAAAAACTTTGAAATAATTTATTTACTTAATAATCAAAAAAATGGCTATCGATGGTGTATAAATCTGGAAATTTATATTCAAGTCTAATCTTCGCCAGTAAGAGAAGATTTGATTAAGTGAGATTACTAAACTATAGTATACATAGTATACGCAACTAGTGCACCCACTTTTCGCCGTGCCTATTCCGTCCCATGATGTGATAGGGGACGAGCCTATCGCCATGTCGGGCACAAATTCGCTCCGGCCTGATACTGATTAGAAAAACCCAATATCACTTTTCCCGACCCGGGGGTCGAACCCGAGAACTCAGTTTTGCAGTTGTAACTCGTACCGTAATACAACACAACACCACCGAGGCATTTAAGATGCTAAATAGTTGCATAAGATGTATAACTATGTGCACCAATTTGAGCTGAAATAGGTTTAAATACAAATGTGTAACGAACTCTATTAAGAATAATCCAAAACTAAAGCATGCATGAAGGGGTAATAAAATTTAAAGCAGTTAAATTGAAGGAGGAAACTCAGGTACGTGGCAATAGAGGTGATCATTAAACATTATAAACATTAATTTCGTTCATTAAAAAAAAATAACAGTAAATATTATAAACTACTATTGCAATATCCATTAAACGTTTTAACTAATGAATTGAGTACGAACTACGGAGGCAGTTAACGCCATCTACTGATTAGTCATTCAACTAAAATTGATAACCATTTATCTATCATAGAAAAATGGTAATAACGCCATCTATGAGTTTCTCATTAAATTAAAATTTTATCTTTAGCTACGAGTTAAATAATAACTTGTCGTGATTAATGATTGGTTGTTTGAGTTGATAGGACTTTGATCCTTAAATGTCTGTATCCTGTATTAAAACGCAATTAATATTGCTTGGTCAAACGTGTTCATAGCAATTAATGTACCGAGAGTTTATACGAATATGGTCCTTAAAATGTCTGTTTACTGTATCACAACGTAGCTAATATTGCTTGACCAAGTTATTTATAGCAATTAACGTATGTAATAACAAAACCGTAAATAAACAGTTAACTGATCGATTGCCGCGTATTTTGTATCCACGAATTATGGTGTTATTTTTCTTTCTAGTGATAAAAGTGTTGCTAACGAATAATTATGTTGAGACGTAACTATGCAGTGATTTGGAACTATTGTCAAAAAAATTATATGATCAATACTTTAACTCTTCTAAAAAGAATTTGTCGTATAAATTTACAACGACAAACTGCGGATTCATTTAAAGTTAAACCATGTAGCGGTATATTGTGTACAGTGAATTTATTGGTTCTTTGTCGTCGATGAATCAAAATCAGCGTGTATCCTTGCATGATAATTGATAACAGTGATGGTGGTTCAGGTACTATAGTAATACTTTCTTGTTTAATATTTTTCGGCTATTCTTTCCGGAGTCGGGTTTTAGTAACTTATTTTTTATTCCACACTTTTTAGTATTTCGTGTACAACAAAACATTTGTTAAGTTAAGCGTTGTTCTATCTGTTGGTACTTTATTTACTAAATTGAGGATCTTTGATTAATTATATACCTAGCTAGACACTGAACGTTTCAAACGCGTCAAAAAAAATAGAGGCGAACTGTCACCCACTAAATGAGTTAAAGTGAATTATTTTTGTCGTTTTTCTACTCCTAAGCAGTTATAATTTTAACTATTAATTTAACACGTTATTTTATTTTAGCAATTAATTAATAACCATTAATAATTTTTAACCGATAATCACATCACTACGTGGCAAGTGGAAATCGATACTCTCTAGTGTTACCTTATAGAATTACGAATATGCCTGACAAGATTAAGTACGACAAAAACAGTATATTTGTGTTACTAAAGATTTTTTTACAAATACTACATGATAGTAAGAAAAAGTGTATTAAGGTCAAGGGGGCTAATTCCGGCATAGTTTTTGCATACCTCAAGTTGGTTGGCCAATAGTTCAATAAAATTTTGTCTTTTTAACCCCCGACAAAAAAGAGGGGAGTTATAAGTTTAGGGTGTGTATCTGTGTATCTGTATGTCTGTCTGTGGCATCGTAGCTCTCAAACGAATGGACCGATTTGGACGCGGTTTTTTTTGTTTGAAAGCTGATGTGACTGCGATGGTTCTTAGCTATAATTTATGAAGATCTGTTCAGGCGTTTGAGGATTATCAGCTCATTTGCAACTTAAAAAATCGGATTGACTTTAAATTTGGTGTACTGTGACATTCAATATATTTGTAAGCATGAGCTGATGCTGCGGCATCAAGTAGTCTGCGGGATACCCAACTCCTTAGCAACTTATAGCAGATATAGTGTGTTTGGGCTCATAAGGATGGGCTCAACGAGTAGGTGATAGATAGTTGATTATCAAGGCCCCATGATGAAAAATAAAGTAATTTAAAAAGTTTGAAATAAAAATTAAATTAAAATTTAAAAAACCCCCGACACAAAAAATCTCTAAAAAGTAAAATAATAATAGTGTCTTTGTCGTTTAAGTACCTAGTAATATTTTGACCCAAGCGTCCTCACGTCGGGGGACCGAACTCCGGACCAGGGAGATGAAAATTACTAAATTACTTTTTAGAGATTTTTTGTGTCGGGGGTTTTTTAAATTTTAATTTAATTTTTTTGCCTATGTGAAGGTTTAAGGCACTTAAGAATTTATTAATCTTTTGTATGCACTTAAGATATTTAATTCAGCTATCTTTATTCTAAAGATAGATAACTTTTTTTAAAACATGGCCACTAGACGGATTTTCCCTTCAAAAACGGGGAAATCTGTCATATGGGTAGATTACATGGAAATAGCTCGTTATTTGAAATATACTCGTGATGAGGTTATACAACCATGGAAGACAGTCAATAATAAATATAAAAATGTTAAAAATATGGTCTCCTTCCCCTTTTATGTGCAAACAACGTTTTCGGGGGCCATTCCGGCACATCATAGAAGGCAGGGGTTATAAACATAATTTTATTTGGTGCACTACAAAATGAGAAGTCACAAATCCGTTTTTATTTAACTCCTGAAGACAGTGTGGTTCTCCTGTCACATTTTTGTCAAATACGCGATACTCTATAGAACCTATACGTACCTTTTTAAATATTACAAGTAGATATTAGTTACGTTTTTGGAAAAAATGTTTACGACGCCCAAAATGGGGGCTAGATCGTCATATGACGATCTAACCCCATGCAAAATGGATGGAATTAGGCGCTTGTCAATTTTAAGGTCCAACATTTTTCACATCAAATAATTATCTATTTACACCATTTTCTTGCAAAACACCGACAAGCTATGTTTAAACGGACATTAAACTTCATAATAATATATTACAGTCTTCTGACATTGTAAGTTGCCCAATTTTATATTTATCTGCAATAAAATGGCTTTACACGTCACTCATGTTTCACTTTCAAACTGAAATTTAACTTCAATCCTTCTTTTATCCTTTTCTATACAGACTTATAACACCTAGGTGATTTTATTAGAACCAAGAAATTATGCTCTTTTATCTACGTGGCTATCAATGCTATTCGTCGATAAGAAAGAACGTAATTGCATAAAGACGGATTCACCCCGTAGACGGAATAGGGCACCCTGACCTTATTACATTTTTGGTATAGTTTAGTAATTTGCTGTATTCAAATATTCGATCAAGTTAATTTCTAGGAAACTCATTTCGAAATAAGCTACCGATAAAACAAAATTAACATACTTTAAAGACTCTAACCAGAGACCACAAATTCCTTCATAAATTACTGCTTGACCCTGCCCAGCCATAGAGTAAATATTTAAAAACTATTTTAATATTATTATTTGGTAGTTCCGTACCATAAGTTAAAATAAATATATAGCGTGACACCTGATCATTAAACATTATCAATTATTACCATTCTTTGATTCGCCGTAGTCGGGGAAAAAGCGTGTTTTAATTATCATTGTGTTATAGCTTTCTTCCTTACGTCCATTGATATGTAAAAAAAACTACATCAATGCTTACGTCAAATAATATAATCAGGAAATCAGAGGCACCGATTAGGTCATAAATTGAATTAGATACGTTATTTCGGAAGGCCGTGAATCAAAAATGTTTCATTAAAACCCCTTTTTCATTAATCTGCATACTGCTTTTGATAAACAACTCGACTAAATCACGCTTTTAGTACTTAAAAGAGTAGAACTTTCCCTATTATGTAAATTGCAACAAGTTGAAAATATTAATACAAGTTTTCCGCCTTTATTATCGCAGTCTTTTGGGGCTTGGGCTGTACTTAGCGTTCCTAATTTAGAACCCCTATTCGGTTTTAGTGCATATGTTTATTACTTCCTCCTGTTGGGAAACGTTAATTAATTTAGGTAAATTATTTATTACTAACGGATACGGAAACACCTTTTTGTCTCGAGTCGTGAGTCGTGACAATGCTGTCATCTGGTAGGCATAATCCGTTAGTAGTAGCTATATTCAGAGACTGCTAAGTGATTGTGTAATAGATGCCATTTAAGTTGTGCTGCTTTATGTACTTACACTTCTGATCCAATATTAAGAATAAAGTAAAACACGAATCAATACCAATATTATAAAGCTGAAGAATTTGTTTATTTTGTTGAATGCGATAATCTCAGGAAGTTCAGGAACTACTGAACCGATTTTGAAAATTATTTGACTAATAAGAAGCTACATTACTCCTGGGTGCTATAGGCTACTTTTTATAGAGGGAAAATATTTTTATCCTGAAAAGTTTTTTCACGCAGATGAAGCTGCAAGCAGTACTAGTATGAAATAAAACTTATAAATATAATATACTAGCTTTTGCCCGAGGCTCCGCCCACGTTAAAAGTTTTTCGGGGATAAAATCCCGCTTTATATTTTCCCGGGATAAAAAGTAGCTTATGTGTTAATCCAGGACATAATCTACCCGTGTGCCAAATTTCATCGAAATCCGTTCAGTAGTTTTTGCGTGAAAGAGTAACAAACATACATCCATACATTCTTACAAAATTTTTCGTTTATAATATTAGTACGATTTTTTGCTCAAAGTTGTAACTGTGAATAACTTTCACAATCTTGATCATGTATGACCAAATTCCATAGAATGTTATAATCTAAATATTATTATGAA
This sequence comes from Lapara coniferarum, assembly GCA_949316025.1. Classification (NCBI taxonomy): domain Eukaryota; kingdom Metazoa; phylum Arthropoda; class Insecta; order Lepidoptera; family Sphingidae; genus Lapara; species Lapara coniferarum. The sequence continues at coordinate 14,116,328 of OX438925.1, read as the reverse complement.
TTCAATGAAAATAACTCTGTAAATTCAGTGTATTCCTCATTCCATAGCCAAGCCCTTTAGAATAAAACAAATTTAATAACCTATTAATATAATTAAAATTGCATATTATGCGGAACACAAGAATATGCAGCTCCATTTATTACGTTTAAGAGAATTCGTCCAGCATGCCTCTCTCTGGTAGAATCGTAGAGCAGTATTCAAGCCCGCACGCGCAAGATGTTTTGGTATGTCACACCATTTGAATGGCTTGCAAATAGCGAGTACAAGTAATATCTAAGTGTCAAGTGATTATTCAAACGGTTAATTAATAAATCGACGGCTCCGTAGAACAAAGTCGTATATGCAAAATGTTAGCTTTTCAGTAGAGCGCTTTGAAAGTCGTTAGTTTGTATTCATGTGCGAATTAGTGCTGTTTTCACACATTAAGTTCAAAGTTGTTACTGAACCCTATAGAATATAATGTTTTGTTCACTATAACTTGTGATTTTCACAATTAACTTAGACTTTCAAAGCGCTCTACTGAAAAGCTTCATTTTGCATATACGACTTTGTTCTAAGGAGCCGTCGAAATGTATGTAGCAATGCAAATATACAAAGAGCACGATGGAAGTGATCGCATTTTAAGATCCTGACGTCGAATATAAGACTTTTATGAACTAATGCTTGAAGAGCAAACTTGAAACTTCTTTGTCACTAGAGTTTATGCTCCCCTCCACTACGCACTGAAGACTCAATTATAACAAAGGTAATTGTTAAACTTAATGATCTATTATATTTTTCTGACTACCTTTTATTTATGGATAACAAGCACGAACGAATTCCGTTTATATTAAAAGCACGAAAATTGCTCTATTAACAAGCGAACTAAAAACATTTTGAACTGAATTACATTTATCAGAAACTACCTTCGTATTACGTCGACGTTTTAAACCACAATTCACAAAGCATTCTCTTCGCATGTTCAGACACAGAACTTGAATAAAAAACCAAAGACTTGGTACTACAAAAATGCATTCATGCATATAATGAGGTAAAAATATTTGAACGGTTATCGAACTTGCAAATCTTAAACCCACACTTCTGGCGCGGTATTATTCACCGATTGTATTGTCTACTAATCAAGAACAAGGTTATGAGGATAAGTTTTGATAAATCATACATTAGAATTACAATGAGGCATTTACGAGTGAGGCAGGTACCGCTGGCCTTGGCGTGGTTCAGCCAAATGTACGGCGACCTCGGTAGATCAACCGACGATGGGTATTCGTCACGCCAACCGCAATACACATAAATCTACGGTAATCAATTAAGTTTTGCCACTTCCTGCAATTATAGATAATATTATTATGATATTGTCGACTAGATTTTGCAATTTAGTTTTTTCACGGAGTTGCTATGCTGATTTAAAATAAAAAATCTTAATTATGCAATCGCTGGCTCGTAACATGGTTTTCAACTACGTGTATTTAATTTGGCAGTCAGAACCTTGTAATGATGAGTCAGCTGTTAAGTGGATATGTATTGTACGGAAAAATTAAATTGCCAATGTTCATGTAATACTCAGTAATGGAGTCAAAATGGGCAATTTGCTGTATATTGTCATATTTAATGGAAGTACGTGAAGCCATAATGTAGTGAATGAATAAAAAGGCGATAAACGCGTAATGGTAACACTGCCAAATTATTATGGAAGAAAGTCAAGTTGAAATGTTGTTTACAAGTTTTTTGTAAAACTGTTTTCGTTTCTGGTTATGGGAGCGGTATTGAAAGTTTTCCTTATACAGTATGTGGTCAGACGAAAAATTACTTGCGACGTTGAATTTAAATGATTCGGCACAATTAATTCTGTCGAGAATTAAAGAAGAAACATTGTACGTTAATATTATATATAAGATTAGGTAGCTATCAAGAGTAACAACCAACTCTTTTCAAACTTGCTTTTGAAAAGAAAATAACTTGTTCATTTTTTACAACCGGAGACGAATTGGAACTTGGTACTTTGGTCTCTTGGTACACGCCTCGTGTGCGCATAAACAATAACATCACCCAGAAGTTTGAACAATTCATGCATATATACGACATTGGGTTGCGTGCACTACCCAGAGACATCAGATGTTAAGTTTCGTAGTGCCCGATTATTCCACTAGCTATAATATTCTTCAATGATGAATGAAACACTTTAGACCTTGCACACTGCTGATTTGCGGCAAAAATAGACAAAGCGATTAAAAAAGAAACAGTAAATAGTTTAAACGCAACCAACAACACTTAATAATATAATTATATTATACAACTTGTTATATTGAAACACATTTGTCACTGATTTCCGGTCTAATATTTTTTACATGTTTGATCATCAACAAAACGAAGTATTACTATTAATAACACCGATATCCGGGCGTTTCACGATTAATCATTATTAAACTGCCAAGGATTATAAATATTGACGAGTTTTATATAGAGTCATGTTGAAATGATTGACATCAATACAGTTTGAGCTGCTTAATGACTTAGCTCAGCTTAGTAACACATATTTCGTGATGCTACAACTGTCATCCAAGAGCTTACGAATAAAACCGAAACGTTCAAAAAATAAATTGCTTAGTGCAAACTGTATGAGCACCGGGTGTTCCGTAACCCAAACATTTTCGTCGTCAAGCCCCGCTTATATATATAGATGTATGGGAAAACCCTATATATATGGACACCGGTGTCCGTCGCGGGGCTTGAGGAGTCAAGGTTTGTTACCATAATCGCGATATTAATACGATCTATAAAATACACACAGCTATCTTTTACGATTTAAAAGATACAGCTCTTATAATATGGAATCGAAGTGACGCAACAGGCATACTAGGCAGCCTGTTTTAGATTAAGTGGAGGATAGCCTAGTTGGGATGGAGCGGTCTGCCGAGACAATGTCCGGAGGTTAAAAACCCAAGGCCTCACCTCTTACTTTCGAAGTTACGTGTGTATTGTTCATAAATTAATGGTGAAGGAAAACATCGTGAGGAAAACCTAAGAATTCTTCATAAGAATTTCGAGGGTATGTGAAGTATGCCAACCCGCACTAAGTCAGCGTGGTGGACTAAAGCCTAAACCGTCTCAGTAGTAGAATCGGCCCGTGCTCAGTAGTGAGCAGTATATAATACAGGGCTCATTAGGCTTTAAAGTGGTATTCAATTAGTATCCTTTAGTAAGGAACCCTAAAAGTGTATTATTAAAAGTCATGCAAAAATAAGTTACAAAAAATTATACGTAGAGTTCACGACAGTAATTGGTAATGCCTTACAACGGCAGAACAGAAATAGATACAGATAGTGCTCTAAAAACTGCATACAAAAACAACCGTCTTACACACAACAAAATCAATAAAAACAAACCTATGATTACGCACAAAAAATGCGCTTTAACATAAAAGCTGAAATGACCGCGCTCAATGAACACTATAACTTGTACGTTTTCATTACTTCGCATGGGTATGGAATAAACGTATCCAATTTCGTTGCATGTAATCTCGCAGCTCATAAAAGTAATTAACTGATGTTTTGACTGGACTTGGAAATAGAGCACAGAAGCACAACATATTCTAGGGAAGAAACATTTCGAATCTCTATTTTTTTTCGTTCTAATTGCACTTTTCATATATCAAGAACATTATAGGCATATTTGTTGTTTACTAGTAAATTGAATGCTATCCATATTCTGCATTTGAAAGTACAGCTGGCTTTATAAAAACTGCTCATGTTTAATACCTACTAACAAAATACGGATTTAAATTAAGTACATTTTTATTACAACTATGCGCCCTTTATAGCCAAATAAGCCAAATTAGACCCATAAAGGTTAATAACGTTTATATTTTTAATCTCAAAGACAATCGACGTTGTGTTCATATATGGAGTCGACAATTATGTCGAAACTACAATTTGTTTCACAACTTCTATTTTAAAAAGTCGGGTTAATATAGGCAAAACATGAACGTGATTGAAGTGCAGTACAAGCTCTGTATTTTCATTGCCTCCCACGCTTATGACTCATGCAATACACAGACGGCTTACAGACAAACTTTGTTACTTAAAGATACTCTAAGTATGGTCAGAAATGATGATAGCGGTGAAATACGAGAAGTTTAAGCTTTAATCTACGACTATTTCCAGAGTAAATCTTAACCAATCGACATCATAAACTTCCAGTCAAACAGAAATTAAATTCCGAACACCGTAGATGGTCTGCACCATATTAGGCCATTAGTTATAAGAAAGAAACAAAAAAATATATAATGTTTATAAATATTCTTCTGCTATTCTTCTAGACATGAACGCATTGTTGTATGACAAGTGAAACGGTTTTTGAAATCGTGCGAGATCTATAAAGATAAGTACGACTGTCAGTATTATGAACAAGACCGTTGAATTTGTCCAAGATCGCCATCAAGTGGAACCACGGTGTACCGTCCTACTTACTAAATGTCTTTAATTTCCTGCACCAACAATTATCTCCTTAACATTTGACCGCTTTCTTTATGAACATGCCGTATACTAATCTAACTTCCTGTTGCATAATTCAGCGTAAGTACGTACGAAATAAGCACCTATAAGATGTTAGAACTGCTGAATGAAATTGCCGCAACTTGGGAGATGATAAAATTATTCGAGCAATTCTGTCACTTGGTCGGTATGTGAATGTATTTTGATTATAATAAAAGATACATTCGCTATGTGAGCACGATACACGATGTCAGTGTGATTTACACACCTGAACCGACATGCATTGTGTCCTAGAGCCGTCATTCCTCGTTAGACCTGTGCCCAGTCGACTGGAAAATTTTACATTTGCACGCATATATTCAACCTAGTTGAACTGAAATAAAGATCAGTCTTCTTTTCACACGACTTTGGTTGTTCGTGTATGGAATTCACATCAGTATATGAATAATATTCTCAAACTGACAGACGCAAAGTTACCGACAAGCCCAAGGCTAGCGCCCTGCTGAGATATAAATCGCACTGCTGTTCACACGGAACTAAAAATGGTGCCTTTTAACTTAGTAGATTGGCTTTTGGTTATCCGACACGTCGGGCAAGTGTGAACGCAAACTTTAAACTAAAATAATTATTGTTGTCCCCGTGCAGTTTGTGAGTAGAACTTGGAAATTAGCAATTTGATACAAAGCGAAGGTATGTATCTGTTATGGTGCATGGTATAAAAGCGAGATAGCATCTAATAGCTTTCGAAATGAGCTCTGCCAAGCACTCGGCTTCGTTAATTCAATCACGACTACAAATTAACTGCATGGCACAGTCGACCAACCTATTGAACCCCTACATATACTCGTACGTAATTGCCCGCACAAACGAACTATACTGAAACTGTACTAAAGAAAGTTTACCCAAGAGCACGCTACATGACGCATATGTTAAATTGCTTGTGAATTGACGGAAAGTTCGTACAATCTGTCAGTTGAGCAGAACTTGTACTTAGTACATATTTGAATAACAGGCCACTCACTAACGATAAGTGAACATGGGCACGTTTCACAATTACTTGTTTCGTAAATTTTGTACCGAGCTAGACAAGTGCGCCTATTCATAATGCGAAAATAGGTTTACTTTGTTTAGAAAACCCTTAAAGATTTTACTTATACTCAAATTATAAAATTGAACCTCTATCAAAGTGTTAACAGAAAATGAAGAAGTAGCAAAATGTTTTTTTGTTATTCGTTTGTGCAGCTCTCTGATCGGTCGCGCCCGACAGAAACAAAGGTGCTTCCGCGTCGACAGCTCTCGACATGGAAAGGCTTTTTTGCTATTCACGATAAGAAACAGTTACCGAGAAGCCGATATCGCAAAGGATTGATTGCTAGTGCCCTGAACACTTTTGTTCACTAAAAGCTTGCTCTTCACTTTCGACGTTAAATGCAGTTATTTGGTGGCCAAATTGAATCTTTAATGGTGTGTTTTAGTTTGTTACGTTTAAGTTGTCTCGTATTCGTATTTTAAATGTAGTTAAAGTATTCTGTTATAGTACATGACAATGTTGTTCCACTATATTACAAATGTGTCGACAAAACATTTCATAGCGTAACAATAATCATGTTGTCGTCACGTTCGCTGATGTGTTTTTCAGATATTTCGTACAAGATATCCCATGATGCGTATAATTTTACAACTGTTTGTATTTTGAGGAAGCTCTAGGCGGCAGACAAATTGCAGTCTTCGCTCACAAAGTAGGAACGCGTGAAAATTCAATTTGCAAAAGTAGTTCCAGGGTTGGGAGCGAATTTATTCACTTCCTCGCGTTTTTCATTCGCACTTTTAAATGCGTCAGCTTATTTACACTTGCCGTTTCTCACCGCAATAAAGTCCTCGGCTGAGTCTTGTTAATACTCGTAGAATATGATTTTTTAAGTCAGTCTTGTTGTTCGTTTATAAGTGATGTTTGCACGATGGTTAATTTCATACAGTTGGTTCCTGCAATCCTTTACCCAAATGCCTTTTTCAGATTTATATTACACAGCAGACACCAAAGTATTATAATCACGCGAAATATTTTAGTGCAGTTAATAATTAAGTATTATCATGTATAAATAGGCTGGTAGACCACACAAGCGTGTTTCCTGCCTGCAGCTAGTCGTGAGCCATAAGTCGCGCACCGCTCGCGTCAGAATAAAGACTTTCCACTTCGCCTCACGCTATAAAGCTATAAACTGATTTTATTTGTTTTCAGAAATGCTATATCTGATACTCTTAGCATTGTTTATTCCGCGTTTTGATGCTATTTGTTTGTTCCTCGTCGTAAAATAGCCATCCAGTGTATGGTGTTTCCAAATAGGTATTAGTATTTTTTTTAATTCTGCTGTCTTTCAAAACTGTATATTTTTGTTTGATCTCAATATTTCCAAGTTCTAACTTGGCTACCGCAAATATTTAACAACGTCGCCTCAGAATTCTAATAAGAGATCCTCTCGGGTTTTTTCTTCGATCATACTGGTCTTTCTATACGTTGTGATTTAAATGTCAAGTTAGCCCAAAGGACGTTTTATATTGCGTCATCTCGGTTGAAACACATAACTTTAGATTTAAAACTCATGAATTATTTCGTTATATTCAATGGAATTTTCTTTACGGACCTATGGTCGTGTTTTCATTGGTGAAGGGTTCGGTAGAGTTAGAACTTTTATCCACCTCATGATATGATGGGAGCGAGAGCCGCTATATCGGGCACGGAATGTAAGATAATGTAAAAGTATCTACAAATTTATTGTGACACAGTTACTTCGGTCAAAAGACGCCTACTGCTGCAAGGCCTCGAAGATTATATGCACCAAATTACACCATTTTCGCATGACTCATAAAATCAAATGCTAAGTTTTACCAGATCATTAGAGCGCTTAGGTATAGGCTGGTCCAGCCTCAACGTTTCGCAGTTGCCCTCCGGAAATCCTCCGATCCCAGTGGCCATAGATTCTGCGAGATTTATGCCCCGCTCTCTGTCACCTGAACTAATGATTCGAGTTATGACCAGCAACTACGTTCAGAACAGAAATTCTTTATGTTACTTTTTTGTTTTTATCTGTACCTAAGGTAAATGGTATTGTTTCCGGCATGGCTCGTGAAGTTCGAAACTACTGGAGTTTGGAGTTCGAATAACCTCTTTTTTGCAGTTGGGTCTGGCGAACTTTGTGGGAACTTTGTTATTCCCAGATAAGCTTGATCGTAAATCTAACGCTCGTTGGTGGCCGTAACCGCTAATAATCATCGAATCCAATCTTCAGTTTCATTAAGTATACTTGTTAGCTAAAGTGTCTACTCCAAGGTTGTTATTTAACAAGTAATCATAAAACTTAATTCTTAAATTATAGGTAAGTACTTAACTATATATAAAACTTAACTATAGGTACTATTATGTGCACCGAGATTGCAGTTAAGACTTTTACTGAAAAAGAAGTGAGAATCCGCAATCTTGCAAGCTAAAGTCGCTGTAAACACCGCGTCAGCTTTGTCAGAAGTTCCCCGACGTTACGTCCGGGTCACGAAACGGCCATACTTGAAGTAAATTTCGAGAATACCTCAACATACATTGAGAGCATCTTAGTATTAACTTGGATACCTTTCTTTGCATATCTGTTGCTATTTCCAGTGTGAATCCATTAAAATAGCCGTTAGTTGTGTAACTAATCTCGCAACATTGCAACGAACTGATATGGCAATGAACTATCTCAGTATGAAGCTTGCTTGCTAATCGAATTATTCAGAATGATAAGAGAACTTGTTTTAAATATATTTTTTATATAACATAACTGGCATCAAGTTGCATAGCTTAGCCGTTTGGTCTTTCGTCCATTTAGTTTCCTATCGCTACGTTGGTTTATTCTAAGAGCTTAGATGGGAAACTTCTGCGACAATTAATAAAATTGAATAGAATTGGAACCACATTGAAAATATCATTAAAGATTTGATTTCACTGGAGACCAATTAACTATCGAAGAATCTCGTTTACGACAATCGTTAAAATCATGTGACAAATCGTAAACCGCTAGTTTATTGTACAGCACCGCACAAACAATCTTATTAGTCGAATGTCTTGAGGTAGGTGCCGGTTACACCTCGGCGCGAATAAACTCGAATGGACACTTTTATCTTATCATAGCGATGTTGCAGTAAAATTTTAATGAGCCCAGTCTAACTTACACAGTTCGGTCCCGCTAATCGAACTAAAGCTTACAGTTACTTTGTGGGCACAAAATGCAAAGTGAAACATGGTGTAATAAAACAGAGCCGTAGAGGTACACACGATTGCCTCGGTCTTTGCATAAATGAGCCAATTTAATCAAACGCCAGCACTGTGTGTAGCGGCCGCCTGGTTTCCCTGCCTTGATAGTAAATTGTGTATGGACAATTCCGAGATTAGTTTCTGGATAAGCACATTAAATATTATGTATATTTACAATGATATTTCTTTATTTTTTTATATATCTAGTGCAATGGGTCAAAGAACAGTTACGGACAAATATTACAATTGCTCACATACAACAAAGTGTATCAATAGAATTTGTTCAAATACGAAAGCTTTTCGACGGGTTAATTGAATCAGGATAAGTTTATCGACTGGGGTGCGTCAGTTACCTGAGTGACTTAATCGTAAATTGAATGCATTAAATATAATCGTTTAAAAACATTAAACTCATAAGAGCGGTGGAGATGTCTAATCGACTTTTTTATTACTTGAACCCATTTTGAACCACATATAGACAGTATTTAATCGTCTCTAATGTGGAATCCGTTCAGTAATGTGTTTTAGGAGTACTCGAAGATTGTCATAAATAATTTATGTGGCGGCTTTTACGACTTCATATTTTATTCAAGTGGTACTTAAAGTTTGATTTCATGGCTATGAAAATTTGTTTTACCCCAAATGTCTCCTGTTTCTGTCAATTCCGTTTCCTTATACACAAATAAAAACGTACTTGTTATGCATGTAATGTAATGTAAATGTTATAATGTTATAACAAGGCAAATGTCACTAATAGAAAATGAACAAAATGAAATATTAATAATATTATAGATACGAAATGCTGCACGAGCATAACAAAATTAATGCTGTGAAACGTGAGTGTCCCTTTAATTAATGTCATGCGACGTTTTGCTAAAATATGTCGTAAATTACACGCTTAACACGAAGGGAACACAATTTTTAAAACAGTTAATATTAATTTATGTAATGCGCCCCACGTATTTATTAAAAATGATTTCAATTTTTAAATAAGCCTGACATCAATGTGAGAGACCTGGGGCCTTACCACCATCTCTTATAGCAGTATTATTATAATCTTACTTAGAAATTTCATACCATGACGAGCTTAAAACAAGCTTAAAACCATCATGTTTTATCTAGCAGTTTTGTGTGACGTCATCGCAAATCATTCATTCTAACCGTACCATGAAGTGTCTTTTGACAGTAAGTAATATTGTTTTTATGTCAAATTTTGCAGTCTTAAAAAAGTTGCTCCTTCACAACTTTTTTAACATTATTATTCGATTTTCTTTGATTTATTGTATGAAAAGTAATTAAAAACAGTTACGTAACTATTTTTAATATTAATAAAAATTGTTATAATGGTATCTCGTCCAAAAAGGGCTCAATAATATTATATATGTGATGTGTTTTAGATGGCCAATGAATTCGAAATGTTCGAATTTCTAGAAGCTGATAATTCTACCAGTAACTCGGCGAACAGGCTAAGACGAAGGCGATTGCGAGAGGAATGTTATCCCTTCAACCTAGACGAGTCCGAGTTTATTGGTAGATATCGACTGACAAAGGAACTCGCGCAAAATCTTTGCGAAGAATTGAGGCCTTTGTTTAATAAACCTAGAAGATCCACAGATTTGTCTGTAGAATCAAAGGTAACTATGTTATTCACGTACACACATGCTTTAATAATATCTTATAATTACTTAATGGGCATCAAAGTTAAGGATTTTTAACATATTATGTACCTATTGATGTTTTCTAAAAAAACTTATGCACATTTATAGGTACTAACTGCTCTATCTTTTTACGCGACGGGCTCCTACCAACGTCCAGTGGGCCAGCAAGAAGGTCACTTCTTAGCCCAACAAACAGTTTCCTCGGTGATTGCTCAAGTTACTGCCTGTCTGAACTCCATTGAATTGAGGCAAAAATATATACACTTTCCTTCAACTGACCAAGAACGTAACAGAATAAAAGCAGAGTAAGTAATATACCAGTAATTGATTTAAGTAATAGTTATTTGATAGTAAATTATTTTTAGACCTCTTTATAATAATATGTAATTAGTATACATTTAACCCTAGAATATTTTTTTTGATATTTGACTAGACATTGTTGTGCAGTACCAGTTTCTACCTTAGTTTGCATCTGCTTGAGATAATGATTAAAAGATACAAAGATAAGATAGTAATTTATTTTTTTATTTTTATTTTATTAGGGAAACAAAGTGTTAATCTAAAGTTAAAGCAACTAACACACAATGCATATTTAAAGTATACAAAATTAAAATTAACACAATTTACATGTTTCCACAAGTACGCTACTATACAGTTTAATTTATGACCTATTACATCCAACTGAATAATAGTCGCCAAGCATTATGGGTAATATAAAATTGCCTCATGATAATTTTATCTACAATTTATCAAATAAGTTATATTACACACATAAATGTTTTTGACCATTTCAGATTCTACAATAAATTTCAAATGCTTGGGGTCTTAGGGTGTATAGACTGTACCCAAGTGGCCATAGTAAGACCTGTGGTACATGAAGAGCGCTATTATTGTCGCAAGCATTACCATTCATTGAATGTTCAAGTGGTAAGTCATTTTTACAAATAAATTATGAAGGTTATTCTATATATTTAAGTCTGTGATATACCTTTGAATGTTCAGAAATGACTGAATTGATGTTAATGCAACTTTTGTTAATAGAAAAATGCTCAAGTTATCCCTTAATACCTAATAGCTGTTTATTATTATAGTATAACATAGTAATGCATACTCAAAAGACAATGTTCAATAAAATAAGGTTAATAATTTAAAGAATATATTGTTTAAAAGTCTTGTTATTACAAAAAACAAGAAACAATTATAGGAACAATACTTCATTCAATCTCATTTTATTCTTTCAGATTTGTGATGCAAACATGCAAATTATGAGTGTAGATGCAAGTCATGGTTGTGCTACTCATGACTCCTTTATATGGTCTCATCATCCACTTAGAAGACACTTGGAAGATCTAAGCAACAATGGAAATATTTGGTTTCTAGGTATGACTTAGACTTTGTTTCTACACAAAAATTTCTTGACTTTAATATTAGTCTTTTTGAAATTTCTTATGCTTTTTTGTCTTGCTCAATAATGATTAATTAATAATATTTTATAATTTTCAGGTGATTCTGGGTATCCACTAAGGAAAACCATGATGGCATGTTTTCGTTGCTTACTTGTACACAGAGTCTTGCACTACGCACCTGATGTGGCAGGATCTATTGTTAATGCTTGTGTAATATTACACAACATTTGCAATAGAGCTAACACTCCTTTGGTGCAATTGAGCAACGAAGAACAGAACCAAGAAGTCCAATTACAACTCAATAATACAAGTGAAACAACCGTTCAGCACACACGCAGCAGCAATGTCGCCTTGCAGCAGGGTAGCGCTGCACGAAGGACTCTCATTCAGGAGCTCTGGACAAGGCGGCATCTATAGATGTCAAAATTCTGAAAAGAGGGTGCATTATATTATTTCACATCATTTTTACATCACATTTTTTAAGAAATAAAGTAATATTATACCTTTCAATATTACCCAATTTATTATTTATGCCCACTATACCCTCTCCAATCACCTCCAAAGCTCGAGCACTTTTAACTGCAGCTTCGGCTTTGTCTTGGGATGATTGGACGAGGGCACACCTGGCAGCCTCTTGTGACATATTATGCTGTACTCTCCTGTGGCGACGCCGGTTGTGGGTCATTGTCCTCGCCACTGTTAGTGGCTGAGAGAGTGAAGGAGGACCTGTGTGCAGAAGTCGACGGCGTGGCGACCGTCGTAGCGTTGCTTGTGCTGATGATGTTGATATAGGCTCTGCAGATGGTGAAGGTGTCCGGCATGGAGAGAGGGCTAGTGCTGTACCACCGGACACCTCTTGGAATGGGATAACTACAGCATCAGGCAATATCTCTAGGTGGGATGGGGATTCTCCAACATCATCAGCTTTTTCTGCATGCTGTTAATGTAGAAAAAATTATAATTAATTATGTGTCAGCAAAATTAAGAATTAATTTATCTAAATGCTTAATGTTTTTAACACTTACTTCTATGAAAGGTTCCACTAATACACCAGGCAACCCTTGACCATAATCATCCCCAAGTAATTGCAGAAATTTATTTTCTATATGTGTCAAGGGTAACTCGGCACATGGTCCTCCTCCAGTCCTTGACTGGGATGAACGTATAGCTGCCACTCGCTTTTTTAATTTTGCTTTATAGTCCACCCAGTACTGAAAAATTTATGGGTAGGGTTTAGTATACACACAAAACAACTACAAGAAATTTATCATTTAAATGTTAAGTATGTAAATGCATACATATTTGCACATACATGAATAGCTATTTTTTATTCAAGACAGTCTAAGAGTAAACTCTAGTAGATCACCACACACATAGTTAGGTACTAGTAATATTAGGATCCATTAATAAAAGTAAGTAGTTACTTTAGACCAGCCTTTCCAATCTTTGTATGTGCCTTCGCCTTGAGAGTTTAAGATCCCTGCAATCTCGGTCCACTTTTGTTTAGAATACTCCTTTGCCTGCAGGGATCGATTGAAGGCCTTAGCAATTTCTGTGTGAGAATTTAAATACTCCCACAATAAGTCGAGCTGTTGCCCCGAAACTCTCCGAACTCTAACACTGCAAAAAAAATTAAGCCACTTGAAAAAATAAACCACTTGAAATTCCAGCGTCGCGTCGAGTTCTCATGATTGTATGATTTCATTGTTTTATTGGTATTTTCTTAAATTTTTAGACATTATAGTATATTACGTCATATTCACTGTAATTATTTAATTACATAAATAATACTGTAATCAAATATATAATAGTGATTATCAAAATCCGGTCAAAATATTGTAATGCGTTAGTTACTTCATTGTTCTATCCTTAAAGCATTAAAACACATTATACTCACTCGCTGCTTGACATGATATCGAGAATTCCAAATTAAAACACTGCTCAACTTTAATAAATATATTATTGCACCACTGCCACTTAGGAAAACTTTTAAACTGCAAGCGCGAACTCAAAGAGTTATAAACAAACTTGCGCCTAATGACATTTGTAAACCGTTCCGTTCTCGTTGCAGTCACGAAAAAATACGCCTGAATTTGTACATTTCTGCTTAAAGAAGCAAAAAGTTAATTTAACACTATATAATTTATTTTTTTTAAACATAAGGCACTTATAAAACGAAGACAAAATTATATAATTTTGACTTCAACATACATAAAAGTTATTCGCTATATGCGTGACTTGGAACGTAAATAAAAAAAAAATGCCGTCTTTAACTATCATTCGTTCTTTTACATCACTACGCAGGAGTAAAACATTATTGTTTCAATATTGCTTTATAAGCTCATAGTACGAATCTGAGTAATATTACTTTAAGCTTGAAATAAAACGTTCCTGCGATATGATGGTTTAGTAAAAGATGGTGGTAGGGCCCCTGATACTTAAAGAATATAAATTCTCAAATATTTTATTTATATCCCGATAGTTTATCTGCACTAAGTAAAGTTCGTGGTAATCTCTAAAACCATTTTATCTTCTTTACACAAGTAAGCACTAAAGGAGACGGATGCATTTGTCGATATTGACACAAATTTTATGGCGAGAGAATCAGCCTGTCCGCCTTTTTCTAGAGAATAAATGACTCCTCATTCCAGCATCTCGATTTGGTGAAACAGCTTCTGTGAGTCTCGTTACTTGGAGATATATTAAAACATTGTACTTGGAACTGCAGAGTACAAGCCCGCATGAATGTGAGTGCACCGGTGCATTTTGCGGCCGCTTACCCGTAAAACGATTTCGAAACAAATGTTTTATGGGAAAATGTCTTTTGTATTCTTCATAATGCTTCTCATTTGTATGTGCCTACTGGGACGGCAATATTATTCGCTCCATACAACATTGTAATATTTGGCTTTTCATTACAATTTGTTATTACTTGCATTACATTTATTCATTCATAGCAATGTTGAGAACACTACCTATAATTTTGCTGCCTTGATTTAGGAGTTACACAAATGTTAACAAAATATTTTGAGTACAATATTTAAAACTGAATGTCGAAACATTATTTCGAATAGAAAGTCAGAAGAGAATGTGATCGAAAAGCCAAAACGGAATTCAAATCGTTTAATCGGCCGTGACCAGCGGGTTGACAGCACTCCAAGATATACGAGCGACGCTAACATAAAATAGAACCGTCAAATACAGCATCGCATTGACCATTGTCACCATTCAGTGAACTCTTGAAAAAAAATGTTTGACGTGTTTAATTAGATGAAAAGGTACGTCTTAATGCTGGTTGTTAATGCAGTGTTCTGATAGAATGGGATCTAGTTATCACCGACAGGTTGCGGCGTGGATCTGGAATACATTAGCTAATATTACTGAACAGGGGTCCTACCACCATCTTTTACGAAAACATCATATCGCAGGAACGTTTTATTTCAAGCTTAAAGTAATATTACTCAGATTCGTACTATGAGCTTATAAAGCAGTATTGAAACAATAATGTTTTACTCCTGCATAGTGATGTAAAAGATCGAATGATTGTCAAAGACGGCATTTAATTTTTATTTACGTTCCAAGTCACGCATATAGCGAATAACTTTTATGTATGTTGAAGTCAAAATTATATAATTTTGTCTTCGTTTTATAAGTGCTTTATGTTTAAAAAAAATAAATTGTATAATTTTAAATTAACTTTTTGCATCTTTAAGCAGAAATTTACAAACTCAGGCGTGTTTTTTAGTGACTGCAACGAGAACGGAACGGCTTACAATATGATTAGGCGCAAGTTTGTTTATAACTCTTTGAGTTCGCGGTTGCAGTTTAAAAGTTTTCCTAAGTGGCAGTGGTGCAATAAAATATTTATTAAAGTTGAGCAGTGTTTTAATTTGGAATTCTCGATATCATGTCAAGCAGCGAGTGAGTATAATTTGTTTTAATGCTTTAAGGATAGAACAATGAAGTAACTAACGCATTACAATATTTTGACCGCATTTTGGTAAGCACTATTATATATTTGATTACAGTATTATTTATGTAATTAAATAATTACAGTGAATATGACGTAATATACTATAATGTCTAAAAATTTAAGAAAATACCAATAAAACAATGAAATCATACAATCATGAGAACTCAACGCGTCGCTGGAATTTCAAGTGGTTTATTTTTTCAAGTGGCTTAATTTTTTATTGCAGTGTTAGAGTTCGGAGAGTTTCGGGGCAACAGCTCGACTTATTGTGGAAGTATTTAAATTCTCACACAGAAATTGCTAAGGCCTTCAATCGATCCCTGCAGGCAAAGGAGTATTCTAAACAAAAGTGGACCGAGATTGCAGGGATCTTAAACTCTCAAGGCGAAGGCACATACAAAGATTGGAAAGGCTGGTCTAAAGTAACTACTTACTTTTATTAATGGATCCTAATATTACTAGTACCTAACTATGGTGATCTACTAGAGTTTACTCTTAGACTGTCTTGAATAAAAAATAGCTATTCATGTATGTGCAAATATGTATGCATTTACATACTTAACATTTAAATGATAAATTTCTTGTAGTTGTTTTTCATAAAATGTAACTGATAGGTGTATGCTAAACCCTACCCATAAATTTTTCAGTACTGGGTGGACTATAAAGCAAAATTAAAAAAGCTAGTGGCAGCTATACGTTCATCCCAGTCAAGGACTGGAGGAGGACCATGTGCCGAGTTACCCTTGACACATATAGAAAATAAATTTCTGCAATTACTTGGGGATGATTATGGTCAAGGGTTGCCTGGTGTACTAGTGGAACCTTTCATAGAAGTAAGTGTTAAAAACATTAAGCATTTAGATAAATTAATTCTTAATTTTGCTGACACATAATTAATTATAATTTTTTTCTATATTAACAGCATGCAGAAAATGCTGATGATGTTGGAGAATCCCCATCCCACCTAGAGATATTGCCTGATGCTGTAGTTATCCCATTCCAAGAGGTGTCCGGTGGTACAGCACTAGCCCTCTCTCCATGCCGGACACCTTCACCACCTGCAGAGCCTGTATCAATATCATCAGCACAAGCAACGCCACGACGGTCGCCACGCCGCCGACTTCTGCACACAGGTCCTCCTTCACTCTCTCAGCCACTAACAGTGGCGGGGACAATGACCCACAACCGGCGTCGCCACAGGAGAGTACAGCATATGTCACAAGAGGCTGCCAGGCATGCCCTCGTCCAATCATCCCAAGAGAAAGCCGAAGCTGCAGTTAAAAGTGCTCGAGCTTTGGAGGTGATCGGAGAGGGTATAGTGGGCATAAATAATAAATTGGGTAATATTGAAAGATATAATATTACTTTATTTCATAAAAAAAATGATGTAAAAATGATGTGAAATAATATAATGCACCCTCTTTTCAGAATTTTGACATCTATAGATGCCGCCTTGTCCAGAGCTCCTGAATGAGAGTCCTTCGTGCAGCACTACCCTGCTGCAAGGCGACATTGCTGCTGCGTGTGTGCTGAATGGTTGTTTCACTTGTATTATTGAGTTGTAATTGGACTTCTTGGTTCTGTTCTTCGTTGCTCAATTGCACCAAAGGAGTGTTAGCTCTATTGCAAATGTTGTGTAATATTACACAAGCATTAACAATAGATCCTGCCACATCAGGTGCGTAGTGCAAGACTCTGTGTACAAGTAAGCAACGAAAACGTGCCTTAAAAAGTCCAATGGTTCGCTCAATAATGTTCCTGGTGCGAACATGCAAATTTGTGTAGTGTGCTTCAGGTGTGTGTGGTACTGCATCCAATATGGGAGTCATCATGGTTTTCCTTAGTGGATACCCAGAATCACCTGAAAATTATAAAATATTATTAATTAATCATTATTGAGCAAGACAAAAAAGCATAAGAAATTTCAAAAAGACTAATATTAAAGTCAAGAAATTTTTGTGTAGAAACAAAGTCTAAGTCATACCTAGAAACCAAATATTTTCATTGTTGCTTAGATCTTCCAAGTGTCTTCTAAGTGGATGATGAGACCATATAAAGGAGTCATGAGTAGCACCACCATGACTTGCATCTACACTCATAATTTGCATGTTTGCATCACAAATCTGAAAGAATAAAATGAGACTGAACGAAGTATTGTTTCTGTAATTGTTTCTTGTTTTTTGTAATAACAAGACTTTTAAACAATATATTCTTTAAATTGTTCACCTTATTTTATTGAACATTGTCTTTTGAGTATGCATTACTATGTTATACTATAATAATAAACAGCTATTAGGTATTAAGGGATAACTTGAGCATTTTTCTATTTACAAAAGTTGCATTAACATCAATTCAGTAATTTCTGAACATTCAAAGGTATATCACAGACTTAGATATATAGACTAACCTTCATAATTTATTTATAAAAATGACTTACCACTTGAACATTCAATGAATGGTAATGCTTGCGACAGTAATAGCGCTCTTCATGGACCACAGGTCTTACTATGGCCACTTGGGTACAGTCTATACACCCTAAGACCCCAGGCATTTGAAATTTATTGTAGAATCTGAAATGGTCAAAAACATTTATGTGTGTAATATAACTTAATTATTTGATAAATAAACTGTAGATAAAATTATCATGAGGCAATTTTATATTACCTATAATGCTTGGCGAATATTATTCAGTTGGATGTAATAGGTCATAAATTACTATCTTATCTTTGTATCTTTTAATCATTATGTCAAGCAGATGCAAACTAAGGTAGAAACTGGTACTGCACAACAATGTCTAGTCTAATATCAAAAAAAATATTCTAGGGTTAAATTTATACTAATTACATATTATTATAAAGAGGTCTAAAAATAATTTACTATCAAATAACTATTACTTAAATCAATTACTGGTATATTACTTACTCTGCTTTTATTCTGTTACGTTCTTGGTCAGTTGAAGGAAAGTGTATATATTTTTGCCTCAATTCAATGGAGTTCAGACGGGCAGTAACTTGAGCAATCACAGAGGAAACTGTTTGTTGGGCTAAGAAGTGACCTTCTTGCTGGCCCACTGGACGTTGGTAGGAGCCCGTTGCGTAAAAAGATAGAGCAGTTAGTACCTATAAATGTGCATAAGTTTTTTTAGAAAACATCAATAGGTACATAATAGGTTAAAAATCCTTAACTTTGATGCCCATTAAGTAATTATAAGATATTATTAAAGCATGTGTGTACGTGAAAACCATAGTTACGTTTGATTCTACAGACAAATCTGTGGATCTTCTAGGTTTATTAAGCCCTCGCGTGCCGGGAGCGTGGATCCACGCTCAAAAAAAGTGTTCAAACTCTGCCGGAGCGTGGATCCACGCTCGGGCCGATTTCTGCAAAATGTATGAAAACTGAACATCTACAGGTTGTTTCTTTTTAGGTTATTTTTGGGTTTCCATTGGATGCAAATCTTGATTATATATTAGAATTGAGAAAAGCGGCCGCCATTTTGAATTTCTTTGTTTTGAGGCCGATTGGCCTCAAAATCGATATCTGAGTAGGCCTGTAGGTAGAAAAGACGGATCCAATGTTAGAATTGAAAAAAGTGGCCGCCATTTTGATTTTCTTTGTTTTAAGGCCAATCGACCTCAAAATCGAGATCTGGGCAGGCCTTTAGGTACCGAAGACGGATCCAATGTTAGAATTGAAAAAAGTGGCCGCCATTTTGAATTTCTTTTTTTTAAGGCCAATCGACCTCAAAATCGATATCTGAGCAGGCCTTTAGGTATAAAAGACGGATCCAATGTTAGAATTGAAAAAAGTGGCCGCCATTTTGAATTTCTTTGTTTTATGGCCAATCGACCTCAAAATCGATATCTAGGCAGGCCTGTAGGTACAAAAGTTGGATCCAATGTTATAATTGAAAAAGTGGCCGCCATTTTGAATTTCTTTGTTTTAAGGCCAATCGACCTCAAAATCGATATCTGGGCAAGCCTTTAGGTAATGAAGACGGATCCAATGTTAGAATTGAAAAAAGTGGCCGCCATTTTGAATTTCTTTGTTTTATGGCCAATCGACCTCAAAATCGATATCTGGGCAGGCGTGTAGGTACAAAAGTTGGATCCAATGTTATAATTGAAAAAAGTGGCCGCCATTTTGAATTTCTTTGTTTTAAGGCCAATCGACCTTAAAATTGATATCTGGGCAGGCCTGTAAGTAGAAAAGACGGATCCAATGTTAGAATTGAAAAAAGTGGCCGCCATTTTGAATTTCTTTGTTTTAAGGCCAATCGACCTCAAAATCGATATCTGGGCAGGCCTTTAGGTACCGAAGACGGATCCAATGTTAGAATTGAAAAAAGTGGCCGCCATTTTGAATTTCTTTGTTTTAAGGCCAATCGACCTCAAAATCGATATCTGAGCAGGCCTTTAGGTATAAAAGACGGATCCAATGTTAGAATTGAAAAAAGTGGCCGCCATTTTGAATTTCTTTGTTTTATGGCCAATCGACCTCAAAATCGATATCTGGGCAGGCCTGTAGGTACAAAAGTTGGATCCAATGTTATAATTGAAAAAGTGGCCGCCATTTTGAATTTCTTTGTTTTAAGGCCAATCGACCTCAAAACCGATATCTGGGCAAGCCTTTAGGTAATGAAGACGGATCCAATGTTAGAATTGAAAAAAGTGGCCGCCATTTTGAATTTCTTCGTTTTATGGCCAATCGACCTCAAAATCGATATCTGGGCAGGCCTGTAGGTACAAAAGTTGGATCCAATGTTATAATTGAAAAAAGTGGCCGCCATTTTGAATTTCTTTGTTTTAAGGCCAATCGACCTCAAAATCGATATCTGGGCAAGCCTTTAGGTAATGAAGACGGATCCAATGTTAGAATTGAAAAAAGTGGCCGCCATTTTGAATTTCTTTGTTTTAAGGCCAATCGACCTCAAAATCGATATCTGGGCAGGCCTGTAGGTACAAAAGACGGATCCAATGTTAGAATTGAAAAAAGTGGCCACCATTTTCAATTTATTTGTTTTAAGGCCAATCGACCTCAAAATCGATATCTGGGCAGGCCTTTAGGTACAAAAGACGGATCCCATGTCAGAATTGAAAAAAGTGGCCGCCATTTTGAATTTCTTTGTTTTAAGGCCAATCGACCTCAAAATCGATATCTGGGCAGGCCTGTAGGTACAAAAGACGGATCGAACATTAGAATGGAAAAAAGTGGCCGCCATTTTGAATTTCTTTGTTTTAAGGCCAATTGACCTCAAAATCGATACTTGGCATGCCATTGATAGTAAAAGTCAGATCTAATGTTAGACTTAAGAAAAGTGGTCGCCATTTTGTACTTCTTTGTTTTAAGACTGATTGGATTTAAGATGGATATTTGGGCTTGTCTTTTAGCCAAAACTAATTAATCGAGGTTGGAATTTTAATAACTGCATTCCATGTTAAATGTTCTTGTTTTAAGGGCCATTGGTTTTAAAATCAAAATCCGCTGGACATGGCCACAAACTATAGTAGGTTTTAATTATATCACTTTTAAATAATATCACCATCAAAGCTTATTCAATTCTCTTCAATAACGATATTGCAGCTTTGTTATGTCGCAAAAAAAGGAATTTGTCTTCGAATTTAAGAAGTGGCCCGTGGCAGCAAACAGCTAATAAAGTAAATTCTTCTGTGAAAGCATCAAAATCGGTTAAAAATTCGGGGGTCGTTAGCAATTCAACAATAGCTATAAGCATAATTAGCCGCGTAGTAGAAATTATCTTACTATAATATTTTTCTTCCCCTACATCGTTATGCCCTGGTGGGTGGCCATTCAATTACTGTATCTTTTTTTTTTTGAAGTTATACCTTAAGCGCGTTATGAAAAATTTATGGGAGTGAAATTTTACGATGCGCGCGCATGTGTGACACAAAAATTCTCAAGGTTGTTTTTTTATTATAATTTTCCCCTTATAGGGAAGGCAAAGGGTTCAAGCCCATATAGCCTCGTCTTAAGTGATATTATTGGTTGTCTTTTTTTTTAATTAATTATAAAAAGAAAATTATTTTTAAAATAATAAATAATCAATAATAAATATTTTAAATTAAGAATCTTCTAATATTAAGTACAAATTATGTCATATATATTTGTGGCGTACACTATTCTAATATTTATATTTATAATATTTGCACCTCTGCCTACCCCTTCGGGGACAAAGGCGTGAGTGTGCGAATAATAATATTTAACTTGCTTCGAGTGCATTGGAGACGCACGGTGCGCGCGGCTCGGCGTACCACCAGCCGGTTTTAAGGCGATGCACGTAGTTGAGGCGCGGGGGCGGAATGACCGCTGCGCGTGCGGCCGGCCGGCGGCCACGCCAGTCGGTACACCAAATCTCGCCCGCGAAGCCCGTGTCACCCGCTACCGTAACGCTAACGCTTACGCTTACGCTTGCGCCATATTGTATGTTGCTCAGTGTCTTAAACTCTATACTATCTCTTGACTGCTCCTTCTATTTCTACTTTGTAGTGTATTCTTCTGTGTGTAGACTGTTTCTTCCGTGTGCGTGTAATAAACTTAATCTTCTGCCACTATCATCTATTCTTCTTCATTTCTTCACGCTTCACCTATCACCTATCACACATCACCCTATATATTTATTATTCTCTAAATTCTATATTTAATAATTATATAATATAATGTTAGGGCAAAAATAATTTTTGTGCGGGTATTAATGACATGATCTACAATTTTTGCTATAAAAGCATAGAACGTTTGACAGTTCGAGTTAGTTGGTCATTGTCTTCGTGCCGGTTGTTCGCTTGGTGATATTTTGTATGAAAGTATTTCTGTAAAGTCAGTGGTACATATTTTTATTTAAATCAAAACCGTTACAGTTTCTAATAATAATTTATTTTTTAGTAAAAGGAGAAGACAAAGGCGCTTAGCCTTGCAGCCTTGTCGGTTGTTGTTTTACCACACCCAAGGACTTTTTCAAAATTCAAAGGCCGAAGCCAAGACTGCAATTTTCCCAAACTATAAAGGTTAATGATGCCAAAGAAGTATAACTTCTCACGCGCGTACATACATATATTACACCTCGATTTATTCTATTTGGCTAAATACAAGCCCAAATATCTATCTTAAATCCAATCAGTCTTAAAAACAAAGAAGTTTAAAATGGCGACCACTTTTATTGAGTCTAACATTAGATCTGTTTTTTACTATCGCCAAGTATCGATTTTGACGTTAATTAGCTTAAAATAAAGAAGTCCTAAGTGGTGGCCTCTTTTTTCAATTCCGACATTGGATCCGTTTTTGGTAACTACAGATATGCCGAGAAATTGATTTTGAGGTCGATTGGCCTTAAAACAAAGAAATTCAAAATGGCGGCCACTTTTTTCAATTCTGACAATGGACACCCATCTTTTGTACCTAAAGCCATGCCCAAACATCGATTTTGAGGTCGATTGGCCTTAAAACAAAGAAATTCAAAATGGCGGCCACTTTTTCAATTATAACATTGGATCCGTCTTTTGAACCTACAGGCCTGCCCAGATATCGATTTTGAGGTCGATTGGCCTTAAAACAAAGAAATTCAAAATGCCGGCCACTTTTTTCAATTCTGACATTGGATCCGTCTTTTATACCTAAAGGCCTGCCCAAATATCGATTTTGAGGTCGATTGGCCTTAAAACAAAGAAATTCAAAATGGCGGCCACTTTTTTCAATTCTGACATTGGATCCGTCTTTTATACCTAAAGGCCTGCCCAGATCTCGATTTTGAGGTCGATTGGCCTTAAAACAAAGAAATTCAAAATGGCGGCCACTTTTTTCAATTCTAACATTGGATCCGTCTTTTATACCTAAAGGCCTGCCCAGATATCGATTTTGAGGTCGATTGACCTTAAAACAAAGAAATTCAAAATGGCGGCCAATTTTTTCAATTTTAACATTCGATCCGTCTTTTGTACCTACAGGTTTGCCCAGATATCGATTTTGAGGTTGATTGGCCATAAAACAAAGAAACTCAAAATGGCGGCCACTTTTTTCAATTTAAACATTGGATCCGTCTTTTCTACTTACAGGCCTGCCCAGATATCGATTTTGAGGTCGATTGGCCTTAAAACAAAGAAATTCAAAATGGCGGCCAATTTTTTCAATTCTAACATTCGATCCGTCTTTTGTACCTACAGGCCTGCCCAGATATGAATTTTGAGGTCGATTGGCCATAAAACAAAGAAACTCAAAATGGCGGCCATTTTTTTCAATTCTGACATTGGATCCGTCTTTTATACCTAAAGGCCTGCCCAGATATCGATTTTGAGGTCGATTGGCCTTAAAACAAAGAAATTCAAAATGGCGGCCACTTTTTTCAATTCTAACATTGGATCCGTCTTTTATACCTAAAGGCCTGCTCAGATGTCGATTGGCCTTAAAACAAAGAAATTCAAAATGGCGGCCACTTTTTTCAATTCTAACATTGGATCCGTCTTTTATACCTAAAGGCCTGCTCAGATGTCGATTTTGAGGTCGATTGGCCTTAAAACAAAGAAATTCAAAATGGCGGCCACTTTTTTCAATTCTAACATTGGATCCGTCTTTTATACCTAAAGGCCTGCTCAGATATCGATTTTGAGGTCGATTGGCCTTAAAACAAAGAAATTCAAGATGGCGGCCACTTTTTTCAATTCTAACATTGGATCCGTCTTCGGTACCTAAAGGCCTGCCCAGATATCGATTTTGAGGTCGATTGGCCTTAAAACAAAGAAATTCAAAATGGCGGCCACTTTTTTCAATTCTGACATTGGATCCGTCTTTTGTACCTAAAGACCTGCCCATATATCGATTTTGAGGTCGATTGGCCTTAAAACAAAGAAATTCAAAATGGCGGCCATTTTTCTCAATTCAAGCATTGGATTCGTCTTTTGTACCTAAAGACCTGCCCATATATCGATTTTGAGGTCGATTGGCCTTAAAACAAAGAAATTCAAAATGGCGGCCATTTTTCTCAATTCAAGCATTGGGTCCGTTTTTAGTAACCAAAGATATACCCAGGTTTCGATTTTGAGGTCAATCGGCCTCAAAACAACGAAATTCAAAATGGCGGCCGTCTATGCCAAATCTCACAATGTTTCTGAATATTTTAGTGACGATTGATCCATAATAAATAAGTAAATAAATAATTTCAAAATTCGTACTAAAAGAATTTTATGGTGTATAAATTAGAACATCCTTTACACTCAAAATCCGATTTTTTCAAATGTATGGCGGCACGCACGCGTCTTTTACGCAAACTGAGCCCGGCATTCCAGAAGGAACTCGCGCAAAATCTTTGCGAAGAATTGAGGACAAAGGCCTCAATTCTTCGCAAAGATTTTGCGCGAGTTCCTTTGTCAGTCGATATCTACCAATAAACTCGGACTCGTCTAGGTTGAAGGGATTTCATTCCTCTCGCAATCGCCTTCATCTTAGCTTGTTCGCCGAGTTACTGGTAGAATTATCAGCTTCTAGAAATTCGAACATTTCGAATTCATTGGCCATCTAAAACACATCACATATATAATATTATTGAGCCCTTTTTGGACGAGATACCATTATAACACATATTATTAATATTAAAAATAGTTACGTAACTGTTTTTAATTACTTTTCATACAATAAATCAAAGAAAATCGAATAATAATGTTAAAAAAGTTGTGAAGGAGCAACTTTTTTAAGACTGCAAAATTTGACATAAAAACAATATTACTTACTGTCAAAAGACCCAGGGGCCTTACCACCATCTCTTATAGCAGTATTATTATAATCTTACTTAGAAATTTCATACCATGACGAGCTTAAAACAAGCTTAAAACCATCATGTTTTATCTAGCAGTTTTGTGTGACGTCATCGCAAATCATTCATTCTAACCGTACCATGAAGTGTCTTTTGACAGTAAGTAATATTGTTTTTATGTCAAATTTTGCAGTCTTAAAAAAGTTGCTCCTTCACAACTTTTTTAACATTATTATTCGATTTTCTTTGATTTATTGTATGAAAAGTAATTAAAAACAGTTACGTAACTATTTTTAATATTAATAATATGTGTTATAATGGTATCTCGTCCAAAAAGGGCTCAATAATATTATATATGTGATGTGTTTTAGATGGCCACTCGGATGGATGGATGGTAACTCGGCGAACAGGCTAAGACGAAGGCGATTGCGAGAGGAATGTTATCCCTTCAACCTAGACGAGTCCGAGTTTATTGGTAGATATCGACTGACAAAGGAACTCGCGCAAAATCTTTGCGAAGAATTGAGGCCTTTGTTTAATAAACCTAGAAGATCCACAGATTTGTCTGTAGAATCAAAGGTAACTATGTTATTCACGTACACACATGCTTTAATAATATCTTATAATTACTTAATGGGCATCAAAGTTAAGGATTTTTAACATATTATGTACCTATTGATGTTTTCTAAAAAACCTTATGCACATTTATAGGTACTAACTGCTCTATCTTTTTACGCGACGGGCTCCTACCAACGTCCAGTGGGCCAGCAAGAAGGTCACTTCTTAGCCCAACAAACAGTTTCCTCGGTGATTGCTCAAGTTACTGCCTGTCTGAACTCCATTGAATTGAGGCGAAAATATATACACTTTCCTTCAACTGACCAAGAACGTAACAGAATAAAAGCAGAGTAAGTAATATACCAGTAATTGATTTTAGTAATAGTTATTTGATAGTAAATTATTTTTAGACCTCTTTATAATAATATGTAATTAGTATACATTTAACCCTAGAATATTTTTTTTGATATTTGACTAGACATTGTTGTGCAGTACCAGTTTCTACCTTAGTTTGCATCTGCTTGAGATAATGATTAAAAGATACAAAGATAAGATAGTAATTTATTTTTTTATTTTTATTTTATTAGGGAAACAAAGTGTTAATATAAAGTTAAAGCAACTAACACACAATGCATATTTAAAGTATACAAAATTAAAATTAACACAATTTACATGTTTCCACAAGTACGCTACTATACAGTTTAATTTATGACCTATTACATCCAACTGAATAATAGTCGCCAAGCATTATGGGTAATATAAAATTGCCTCATGATAATTTTATCTACAATTTATCAAATAAGTTATATTACACACATAAATGTTTTTGACCATTTCAGATTCTACAATAAATTTCAAATGTCCGGGGTCTTAGGGTGTATAGACTGTACCCAAGTGGCCATAGTAAGACCTGTGGTCCATGAAGAGCGCTATTATTGTCGCAAGCATTACCATTCATTGAATGTTCAAGTGGTAAGTCATTTTTGCAAATAAATTATGAAGGTTACTCTATATATTTAAGTCTGTGATATACCTTTGAATGTTCAGAAATGACTGAATTGATGTTAATGCAACTTTTGTTAATAGAAAAATGCTCAAGTTATCCCTTAATACCTAATAGCTGTTTATTATTATAGTATAACATAGTAATGCATACTCAAAAGACAATGTTCAATAAAATAAGGTTAATAATTTAAAGAATATATTGTTTAAAAGTCTTGTTATTACAAAAAACAAGAAACAATTATAGGAACAATACTTCATTCAGTCTCATTTTATTCTTTCAGATTTGTGATGCAAACATGCAAATTATGAGTGTAGATGCAAGTCATGGTTGTGCTACTCATGACTCCTTTATATGGATGGTCTCATCATCCACTTAGAAGACACTTGGAAGATCTAAGCAACAATGGAAATATTTGGTTTCTAGGTATGACTTAGACTTTGTTTCTACACAAAAATTTCTTGACTTTAATATTAGTCTTTTTGAAATTTCTTATGCTTTTTTGTCTTGCTCAATAATGATTAATTAATAATATTTTATAATTTTCAGGTGATTCTGGGTATCCACTAAGGAAAACCATGATGGCATGTTTTCGTTGCTTACTTGTACACAGAGTCTTGCACTACGCACCTGATGTGGCAGGATCTATTGTTAATGCTTGTGTAATATTACACAACATTTGCAATAGAGCTAACACTCCTTTGGTGCAATTGAGCAACGAAGAACAGAACCAAGAAGTCCAATTACAACTCAATAATACAAGTGAAACAACCGTTCAGCACACACGCAGCAGCAATGTCGCCTTGCAGCAGGGCAGCGCTGCACGAAGGACGCTCATTCAGGAGCTCTGGACAAGGCGGCATCTATAGATGTCAAAATTCTGAAAAGAGGGTGCATTATATTATTTCACATCATTTTTACATCATATTTTTAAGAAATAAAGTAATATTATACCTTTCAATATTACCCAATTTATTATTTATGCCCACTATACTCTCTCCAATCATCTCCAAAGCTCGAGCACTTTTAACTGCAGCTTCGGCTTTGTCTTGGGATGATTGGACGAGGGCACGCCTGGCAGCCTCTTGTGACATATTATGCTGTACTCTCCTGTGGCGACGCCGGTTGTGGGTCATTGTCCCCGCCACTGTTAGTGGCTGAGAGAGTGAAGGAGGACCTGTGTGTAGAAGTCGACGGCGTGGCGACCGTCGTGGCGTTGCTTGTGCTGATGATGTTGATATAGGCTCTGCAGATGGTGAAGGTGTCCGGCATGGAGAGAGGGCTAGTGCTGTACCACCGGACACCTCTTGGAATGGGATAACTACAGCATCAGGCAATATCTCTAGGTGGGATGGGGATTCTCCAACATCATCAGCTTTTTCTGCATGCTGTTAATGTAGAAAAAAATTATAATTAATTATGTGTCAGCAAAATTAAGAATTAATTTATCTAAATGCTTAATGTTTTTAACACTTACTTCTATGAAAGGTTCCACTAATACACCAGGCAACCCTTGACCATAATCATCCCCAAGTAATTGCAGAAATTTATTTTCTATATGTGTCAAGGGTAACTCGGCACATGGTCCTCCTCCAGTCCTTGACTGGGATGAACGTATAGCTGCCACTCGCTTTTTTAATTTTGCTTTATAGTCCACCCAGTACTGAAAAATTTATGGGTAGGGTTTAGTATACACACAAAACAACTACAAGAAATTTATCATTTAAATGTTAAGTATGTAAATGCATACATATTTGCACATACATGAATAGCTATTTTTTATTCAAGACAGTCTAAGAGTAAACTCTAGTAGATCACCACACACATAGTTAGGTACTAGTAATATTAGGATCCATTAATAAAAGTAAGTAGTTACTTTAGACCAGCCTTTCCAATCTTTGTATGTGCCTTCGCCTTGAGAGTTTAAGATCCCTGCAATCTCGGTCCACTTTTGTTTAGAATACTCCTTTGCCTGCAGGGATCGATTGAAGGCCTTAGCAATTTCTGTGTGAGAATTTAAATACTCCCACAATAAGTCGAGCTGTTGCCCCGAAACTCTCCGAACTCTAACACTGCAAAAAAAATTAAGCCACTTGAAAAAATAAACCACTTGAAATTCCAGCGTCGCGTCGAGTTCTCATGATTGTATGATTTCATTGTTTTATTGGTATTTTCTTCAATTTTTAGACATTATAGTATATTACGTCATATTCACTGTAATTATTTAATTACATAAATAATACTGTAATCAAATATATAATAGTGATTATCAAAATGCGGTCAAAATATTGTAATGCGTTAGTTACTTCATTGTTCTATCCTTAAAGCATTAAAACACATTATACTCACTCGCTGCTTGACATGATATCGAGAATTCCAAATTAAAACACTGCTCAACTTTAATAAATATATTATTGCACCACTGCCACTTAGGAAAACTTTTAAACTGCAAGCGCGAACTCAAAGAGTTATAAACAAACTTGCGCCTAATGACATTTGTAAACCGTTCCGTTCTCGTTGCAGTCACGAAAAAATACGCCTGAATTTGTAAATTTCTGCTTAAAGAAGCAAAAAGTTAATTTAACACTATATAATTTATTTTTTTTAAACATAAAGGACTTATAAAACGAAGACAAAATTATATAATTTTGACTTCAACATACATAAAAGTTATTCGCTATATGCGTGACTTGGAACGTAAATAAAAAAAAAATGCCGTCTTTAACTATCATTCGTTCTTTTACATCACTACGCAGGAGTAAAACATTATTGTTTCAATATTGCTTTATAAGCTCATAGTACGAATCTGAGTAATATTACTTTATGCTTGAAATAAAACGTTCCTGCGATATGATGGTTTAGTAAAAGATGGTGGTAGGGCCCCAGGCCCGAACTAATTTAGTGATTACAGATTAGTATTTTGTATCATGCAGGCTGATAAACTAATTTCTTAACATAAACATATTGCGTAGAGGTATTTAATGTCCATATTGTGTAAAAACCTATCTGCGTTATATGTAACTGTGTTGTTTTCACCTAAAATACAAATACTAAAGGGGTTCAGATAATGAAATAAATACAAATGTGTAACATCAGCGCAGGCGGTATCAGACCGTAACGCAAATGGGTTAACAACCTTGATTTGTGTACACGCTGAATGACTTTAGGTGAATATTGCACAAGTTTCCGTTTTTAACCATAACATTGCGAAATATTCGCAACAAACATGGATCATATAACGTTCACGACATTAATTCTCGGACACAAGCTTACCAATAAATTATTCGAACAGTTGTATTAATTTTATATCTGCGAGATTCAAGGCATTTACATGAACAATATTATCCGTTTTTAAAGATAACTGTCGAGTAAATTAACCATTTTTATGTTAATTAACAATAATGGGATCAAAACAAATGCTGTGTAAACAACGATATGAATACACAATGAGTTAAATTCACCGGCTTCTGCTTATTTTCTTTTTTTATTCTACTTGTTTTTCTTTCGTTCGCAGCTTCTTAATAAGGGTACTAAATGTGATATATTCTACACGTTTGCAAGTTATTATGTTATATTACATCACTGCGAGTTCTGGTTTTCATGTAGTGTAGTATCTCTTAGAAATGTTTACATATTCGCATACGAGGCAAAAATAACGTTACACAAAACCAAGTCATACTTTAACAGGTGGAAATATACATATTACCGCACCTTAAAGTCGAATAAGTTCAGAGCGATATTTAAAGAAACAATATATCATAATAAATGAACCATGTAATGCAAAATAACGACATCCTTTTTTGAGGGTTGAATGTAACCTTTCCCTTCGTTTAGGACGCTTCCGTGCATGGTATAAAAACTCTGAGTGGTATAATAATTATAATCATTTTGAATTGAAATTAAACTATTATAACGGATTTTGTCACGGTTTTTATATTCTTTTCTCCCGACATTTTGAAGGCTTTGCAGCATTTCGTGGTCACTTCAAAATGTTGGCAGAAAATGAAATAAAAAACCGCGATAAAATCCGTTATAATAGTTTATTTCAATGTCTAACATTCGCGTAAACGTAAGGAATGATCTTGAATCACTTACAAGTCGCTTGTGTATTGAAACAAATGTTTTTTGTCCTGCCAAAGTGTCACTTCGCGTCAATAACACCAAATATTGGTATTAACATTCAAGAAGAGGCATTGAGTCCTTCATATCATCCAAATTATGCTGACCTGCTTCATAATGAACTAAGTTCCGAATTAACAAATCTGGAACGCACTTGCATCTAATTTTAAAGAGAAGGGCAAGATAATAGCTTAAAAATGTATCCAGATTTCGAGGGCGTACACCATCTATATTTAAACTACAAATGTTTTTAATTAGTCCACAATATACGCCGAGCTGACGTGATTAGGTCAATCGACGGCAATCAAACTTTTTCATGTGGCTTACTTAGAAGTAGTTGGAAGTTCCTGCGTTGCTTTTGATGTTATTACATCTGGCTTATACAATTATTATGATGCGGCGATGTTTACTACGATAACACTTTAAAAATATATCGCGCAAGTGGTTTGTTTTCTCAGTAATGTATATTGCATCAACATGATGAATCATATCGTGTCTTTGGAAATAAGGATAATTTGTATCGACAAATAAAACAAAATTGTCGTGAGCATTTTAAAACGAAATGTATTAAAACAAAAGGATGTTACCCGTCAAGCCCCGCTTATATATTACTAGCTTTTGCCCACGGCTTCGCCCGCGTTAATAAGTTTTTCCGGGCTAAAAGTACATAAAAACCTTCCCGTTGAATCACTCTATCCAACACATTTATTTAGATAAAGATTAATATTATGACGTTGATACAACTCTTAACAAATAATGCATCAATTTCGACCAAATTTGATTACCATAAAAACTGTTCTAGTGAGTTAATCTTAAAAGATGGACATATACTGTCGCGGACATTTTTTTAGATCATTTCAAGAGGAATTATTCTTTCAAACATATATTTTTGGTATCTTGAACAGTTTTCGCAGCGCACGCAATGGAAGCCCTCAAGGATGTATAATTTTCCCCGTATTTTTTCACATTTCGTCGTCCGGCATTCAGTACCGCGAATGTAAAATTGGGGCACTTTACAGGAGAGACAAAAAACTGATTTTATTATAATGTACACTTTACCTTCTGCTAAACTATTGTTATTTAGCAATAACAATAGTTATTTAGCATATGCTAAATAACAATAGTTTAGCAGAAGGTAAAGTGTACATTATAATAAAATCAGTTTTTTGTCTCTCTTGTAAAGTGCCCCAATTTTACATTCGCGGTACTGAATGCCGGACGACGATTTGCCATTATTTCGTCGCTCCTAATAGTTGCATCGTGATGTTATATAGCCTAAAGCCTTCCTCGATAAATGGTCTATTCAACACAAAAAGGATTTTTCAATTCGAACCAGTAGTTCCTGAGATTAGCGCGTTCAAACAAACAAACAAACAAACAAACAAACTCTTCAGCTTTATGATATTAGTTAGTATGATATTAGTTAGTATACATATAGATGTATGGGGAAACTCTATATATATGGATGCCGGCGTCCGTCGCGGGGCTTGACGAGTCAAAGCAAATATTTTATTACGATTGGTTAAACTTTCTGTACAGAACAGTAAATATACGATAAGAATTTTCACAATTTGTTTCCAAATCCAAACATTTGTGCCAGACACACTGCTAAAGACGTTAAAAAGCTGAGGTGTTGAATGTACGAAGGTTCATTGTTTGGCCCTGCCTCAAACACCGACCGACATCGGGACTTCAAAGCGCCAGTGTGTAAAACTTTGTGCTGTATTTAAACAACCGATACCGCTAATGTAGTGGGAATTGCGGGTCTGTCTGTCCAACTGGCGATTTACAATAAGGAATATCATAAGGTAAGACACTGCCATCTGTGGCATGTTCCTATCATTTATCAACGTCGCAAATTTACCTATTTTAAGAATATACAGTGTATGCATGCACACCGTTACACAGTATTATGTGACTACATTATCCTATGTATTCCACCTTTGCTCCTTTGTGAGGTTTTTCGTAGCTAACAAATAATCGTAAAGGCAGTGAACAAACAGCTTTACGGTTCGTTTATGTTGCGGTTATCTACACAAACTACCTTCTTTAACGTTGGTATATCTGGCTTTTAGTTCAGACCGCAATCTATGGTCCCATTCTAATAACTTGTTTTTTTTTCTATATTATAAAATTCGCCACGGTTAGCAATCCCCGATGGAAAAAGACGTTATGAAAGTTTACTTGTTTATTCACAATAGTGTTTATTGCCCATATAATCGGAATAGACTGCCTCGGTGGGGTAGTTGTATTATGGTACGACTGCAATGCTGAGATGTCGGGTTCGAAGCCCGGGTAGGGCAAAGTGATATTGAGTATTTCTATTCAGTATCAGTAGCTCGGAGTCTGGAATTTGTGCCCGATATGGCGATAGGCTCGCTCCCTATCACATCATGGGACGAAATAACAGCGAAAAGTGGGTGCACTAATTGCGCCTCTGCCTACCCCTTCGGGGATAAAAGGCGTGAGTGCGTGTGTGTAATCGGAATATATTTCTTTTCCAAAAACTATTCACTATTGTGTAACATCTTGGGTTCAGAATGTCCGTCGAAGCACTTAGCTATACTCTGGGTTCCAGATTAAACTTCTAACGTATCGGTATGATTTATGCATGTGCTTTACGAGTTTATTGGTCCTTTGAAACTTGAAGGCAAATCCCACCGGGTATTTGTCGATTTTGATATAAAATGCGTCGCGGAACATATTTTATTTCCACCAGAAACATGACATCTGAATAATAGACGAGTGATTTATTTTATTTGTACCCTATTTACGATTTGTTTGCCCTTTTATGAGTTATAAAAATCGTGTTACCAATGTAATGTCTATTATAAGTTGCATTTAAAGAAGTCTTTACACGACCGTATTGTTTACTCTAGGATATTTCATAATTTCTGCGTTCATAATGAATATAAATTGTTTGAGGTGTTGCGACCCGGTAACGTTAACGCACACGTTAATGCTGCACGTTAAATATGCATATTAAGTTTGTAAAAAAAGTTTATTATGTAAATATTACACTTCCAACATTTGAATCTGTTTCAGATTCGGATGTAATGTATAAACAGCGTAGTTCATTAGCGTACAGTGATTTAGCTCAGATGAAGTCAGTTTAGCAACTTACATTGTACAGAGGTGAAGTGCGCTATTAATTTAAGGTATGGACTTCCTAGAGAGGTTATTGACTCGGCACACCTTGTGATGCTGGCGCGTTAGGCTAGACGCGCACCGCACTTTCCGGACGGATGTTGGTGTAACTTACGTACTATACTGCAAGTTAATTAATACCTGTTTACTCAACTTTGAGAACGATACGTTTGTGGGAGAATATTTGTTTTCTACGGTCGTTTTGTTCTCACATTCTTTATAGTTTAACCTGAGAAGCAGTAGGTACCTACTCTTAGAATCCTTATATAGTGTAAAACAAAGTCGCCCGTCGCGTCTGTACGCGACAAACTAAAAAACGTCCGAACAGATTTCAATTTTTGGTATAGATAGTTTGAGACACTGAGAAAGTCACAGACTGCTTTTTATCCCGAAAAAATATATATCAAGATTTTTATCCCAGAAAAACTCTTACGGGGGCGAAGCCACGAGCAAAAGCTAGTGCATTACAATTCGCATCTTATCTCTACACAATCTTCAGAGAAAAATATAGTGAGTCCAAAAAATATTCTCAGTCTTCTAACGCCCACTCCTTTCCTTTACGGTTGGTACCTATGCATCCATGATTTTTCCGGCATAGTTAATGATAACGTCTCATTCCAACATCACATTGACGGAGACGTGATCATTAACATCAAAAGACCTTCTTGTACGTTTGTTACTTTGATAAAACTATATTAATATACTAAAAAAGCATGTACGACTATTATCGCGTGTATAAAAAGAGTTTTATATCCGCTAACTACCACAACGTTTTGAATACAATCAACTTTCATTCCTTATTAAACGCGTTGATGGCTCTCCCTGGAATACCCGTTTAATATTCCATACATGTCTATTTCATCGCAATCTATTCTCCGATGACGTGAATACACCGTACTGAAATAAGGACACGTCATTCAATACCATAGCACAGTGGAGGCTGGGCAAGCCTCTACCATCGTTATTATTGATCTCAAACTTTATTTTTAAAACAATAAGGTCTCAAACAATGGCTTGTCGACATTTCCCGGTGCCGGGGTCGTGATTGTGCAATGTGTTTGTAGAAGCCTTACCGGACGTACCTACACGCCTCAACTCCAAATCGTATTAATAACAGAGGCGGCGCCGAATAAAAACGTAATTGCCAAACTGAATAATTTGCCGTCTATTTATTAACTTAATTGTCGTGCGAGATATAAAGTAGTATGGCGTCGGAGTTTTTGCTATTAATTATCTTAGCTCAATTCGTATGCAATGGATATTACATTAGAAAAAACTTCTTTCTAGCATCAACAAAGTATTAATTAAGCTTCACACGGTGACACGTACCCAACAGAATTAATCATAGGGCATGTATCATTCCTCGGAACAGCCGCAGTAATACACACGTACCGACCGTTTAAAAATAGCTTTATCTGTCGGTTACCTTCAATCTTCGTACAACCATTTAAGATCCGAAAATAGTTATCATTACACAGGTGAACTCATAGACACATGGCTGTATTGATACAAACTACAAACGGTTTTGTAACTTACCTCTAATATTTTAAAACAATATTCGAAAGTAGAACGTGAGAACACAAAAAGACCAATGCTTATAAATATTTAAAAAATCCTCAAGAAACATCAGTGTGAAATAAATAATCATTAAGTTATAGTGGCGTACCGTGTCTATTGAATTATATTCCAGTCAAGCTATCTTGAATTACTATATTAGAAGAAAATACTACGAGTTTCGGCCACGCCTATCCATTGTGGTGCTGTTCTTTTAAAATATATAACTTCAAGTTAACGAGCACCTGATATTATCGTGCCTTCCGTGCGGCCGCAGGCTGGTTCAACGCCGACAATAATCCCAAGCTACCTGACAACAGCATCTGCTATAATTGTTCCTGTAATTGCCTTCCCGTGTTTATAAATATTGTTTCAGCGAAGTAAAACGCCACCTGTCTCATTGTTTGTTGACGTTACATAAAGAATAACAAAGAGAAAATTTCCTAATATTTCCCCAATTTAACAACGTTAAAACTCGACGATCCTTTATAATACCTGTTTACGCATTTCTTCGTAATTTGTGTTTGGCTAATGTTTCGGCGTGGTCATTAGAAACGCGGGTCGCGCCGGGCTGCTCGCATAATTATAATTCATTATCTTATTTGCTGCTTTAACGCTTTATATTGTAATTAAAATTGTATGTGATACAAGTTGCACGACCGTTTTCTATACTAATATTATAAAGAGGAAAGATTTAATTGTTTGCATTGAATAGGCTCCGAAACTACAGGACCGATTTGAAAAATTCTTTCACCAATATAAAGCTACATTATCAGCGAGTAACGTAGGCTACTTTTTATCCCGGGGAAATATAAAGCGGGTTTTTATCCCGGAAAAACTCTAACACGGGGGCGGAGACGCGAGAACTCTAGTAAATCATAATTTGGCCGTGAGACGAATGAAAGCAAAACAATGCAGTAGCTTCGGGTTTGCGCGATGTAATACCAGTCGGCAATCGGCATACGCAACGATGCGATACACCTAGCGGTAGATTCAAGTGAGAGTGTCATCTCCAACATGTATATGAGGTGCGGTTATTGCTTCCGACAAGCAACGCTTTGAACTTAAATCAACCGGACAATATTTTAAGATATAAAATGAAATATGTGTAAAAAATATGAAATATCTCTGACAAAATTTAATTTATTGAGGTATAAAAATAAAAAATATGCATATCGACAGCCGCAGGCGGCGTTTTAGCAAAAATGTCACCATTATTATTTTACACAGTTGAAGCATTTGAAAAACCCTTTTGTTCACGAAAGCGGGAGGCCTGTAAACTGCGGCCGTACGTCATGTCATGTCACCCGACTCCTATGGTTATGTTGTGTACGGGATACCACATAGGCGCATATAAATCAATTTTATCCACGCTGGCGGATACCGCAACGAATCACATTACGTGCGGTCACCGACATCTTTCTGTATTGCACAAATTCGAAATTGAGTTGCACCAAATGTACAGGAAATAAATTGCCTTACGTTATTCTTAACCTAAGCTCCATACGAAATTGTAAAATTGAAACTATTTTGCAACAGCAAGCAGATTGTACAATATGTAATGTGTTTATGATATAACTTTATATTAGAGCATTATGTGGTTTACTGATTGGTTTTCGATCTCTCTCCATACGAGGGAAAGGTGAGCGGGGCGACGTCAACTGTGTCGAAAGGAAGCTAGTTGGACTGATGGTGCGAAACTTTTGGCAATCTAATGTCGGAAGTTTCAAATCACCATAAGGGCTCGGACGTGACTTAACGACCCCCTTTAGTTATACGTAACACTTAATTACTAACTCCATACGGTATTATGAAAGTTACCATGTTGTTCATGCACTTAATCATGAGTCCTTACTTTATACCAACTGAAGTCTCCAGTAAAAACAAGAAATTAATGCGATCCGCGCCAATCACGTCTTACCACACATAGATATGAATCGTCATTGTATGAAATAATGACAAATAATTACCGGTAATTCATAAAACTCATGCCTTATTTGTCTTTGAGACGATGTCAATGTTAGAAAGTCCAGTTACACAAGACGATTAGTTTTTTTGCGTCATCTGATTCCCGCAATGTCCCCTGGAACCGGTCACATGGCTTCCTGCTATGATGCTTAAATGGCAGTAACTTTATACGGATACTTTGAAATGTCTTGAATAAAAAGCTAATTTTTACAGCACGACATGATTGGTTTTCCAGTGCAAAGTTTCAAATACCTATGATTGAGATAACTCTTTTAATTTAGACACAATTACCCTCAGTCATCGGCGCCTTGCTCTTTAATTTTATCTCTGAAGAGAGGCACCTACTGGCGAACGCAATTTGGTTTAAATTTAATTATATCCTTACCTTTCGCAGTCTAACATTAAGTTTGCTTAAACGTGATATATGTTTGTCATTTTATATATCTTTGCATTTTGCATTCAAGTAATTCATTTTTTTTGTCCGACGTAGTCGTGGATTGCATTATTTAGAAGCTGAAACTTACACCGCCTGGATCCTTCTGCGCGTAAACGACCGGCCCGATTTCAAAGGTTCTTTTATGGGGAGATAACTTGAATCACGGTATCCGACTTATAATACTTCAACCCTGCTACAAATGGTACTGTTCTAGAAACTACTATTATCTACGAGAGCTACGAAATACTCCTTAAGTGGTACACTTGACGCACTTTATCTATCCGAATCGGTATTCCCGTTTCGTCCCATCTTTATATCTTCCCCTTCAAGTGTTATGTCAAAATAGCACTTCGGGCTATGGAACTTCTTGCTACCCAAAATTATACTGTTCTCCGGTTTTCGATTATCATTTACAGCAGCACATGCATTTTATAGTGAATTTTCGGCGTCCGCCTCCCTTTGAGTTTACTTTATAAGAACAGGGTAGCTATTACATTCCGGCACTTATTCTAGTTTATGAAGTAAGTACGTAGTGTAAGGGTTGCGTCGTTCTATATCAACGACGGAATTATTTTTTTTGTATAACCCTATACACATTTAATCTCAATGTAAGAGAATTTTCAATGGAAGTACGAATTTCAAACTGAGTGGGCGATTTATTATTAAAACTTTCAGGAATTTAACGCAAGCGCCACGTGGTACACAATTTGAAATTGCTCAGTAACAACCTTTTGATAACGGGTTTTAAGTTTGCGAAAACTATTAAAGTTAAATAAAATACTTGTAAAGTTTGCATTCACTGGTCCGTTATTGCTTTCGGTAAAGAAAATTGAAATCATAGCTGTCGAGTTGACGGAAAGAATGAAACGCTTCTCGTTTAATAATGTTACTTTTAATATCTACTTTACAATGTCCGACAAAAAAAATTGTGTCTGAACATTTAATAGTGGCTGAGTTTCGAAATATGACAAAGGTACAAAAAACAATCCGAACTCAATATAGAATTCAAAAATTATTCATTAACAAAATTATTTCACCAATATGTTTGGAATATCTAACGTAACTTTAATGTCTATTTGTATAAACTAATATAAAGTTATTCACCTCAACCAGATTAAACAGTATTAAGAGATATTATAGTATCCCTTTATAACGTATTTCAATGTTAACCAAGCGTCGTGCGTAAAGAGATAACGATTTGAATTTAACTTGGGTTTAAATGCAAATCGACTGAAATACACTGACAACCGGTTTTTTAATATGACTACAGTACGGTAATATTTGCAGTAAATAGAAATAATATTATGAATTTCAACATTTCCCAGCAAATTACTATTTAGTAAGGTTATATTAAAGAGCATAGTCGTCAAGTAGACTTTGCACTATAGGAGAATTGTGTGTCGATTTCTATAAATAAAAATTAAGCATAATATGACACCTAATTAGATATGTATATCGTCCATGCATATAAGGTTGCATATTTATTAATTGTTTGATTTGTGCTTAGTCTCTTCTTAGAAAACACTACCTAGCAGCTAGCAACAGGCGTCAAACACTTTTCTATATTTTTCTCTTTTATTTTGTTTGTATTACAATCAGTGGAATGTTCATAATACGCGTCACTGTCCCATAGTAGATACTCGAACACTAGTCTATGGTTTGAATAACAATTTTTAACACTGTTTCTATAGTCGTAACAGAAAAATAGTCGTAAATACGTAATGGTGAAATTAACCACGACCGGGGTAATGTGCCGGTCGAAGGTCGCCTCAGCACTTGCACAACAAATCTTGTAAAACAACCACTATCACACATCTAGTATCTTACAAACCAACAAAATCACGTTCGCTTATTCAATGTTTAATGTGTAGTAAAAGGATTTTACGCGTTGCGAACTTTGGTTTACTTCACGCTGACATTTACTGACTTAAATGCCAATTGAATTAATACGATTGAAGCCATATTGTATCTATTGTGTTTTGCTACCGTATTTATTTATTGTTTGTAGATTTCCATTTCCCAGTTAAGGCACAAATGGAATTAGAGTTTTAAGTTATGTTTTATTATTAAATCAAATCTAAAATACAACGTTTATTTCAATTCATTTGCACGTAAAACGGTATTATGAATCATAAGAGAAACGTATAGGCGGATAGCAGGCTGATATGGAAATATGTATCATTCGGAATCGGTTTCCAAAACACAACACCGGCAAGTGATGCGTGTAAAGGCATGTGCATCAACTCCCAAAAGTAAATTTCGTAATACCCTCGGTCGATAAAGTGAATAAAAGTTCGACTTTGAGTTTTCAAAGCCATTACACAACCATAGCCGTATCACGGAGAAATATCCGAAGCCACGCTGCTCGTACTCTGTTGGGGTGAGCCTGATTGTACGTGCTTTGGGTGTAAATATTTCGCTAACATTCGTACACATTCATCCTATTTTAAGCAACACGTGGCCCTCTGTATTCATAAGCAAACAATATTAATTTTCTTTATATTTAGAAGGTAATTTATAACGGTGCGCAAAAATCACAAACTACGGTATTCTTCACATGAAATGTAGAATAAAGAATGAAGTTTGTGGTGTTTTATGAATATTATCACACAAACCTTTCCTAGAAATTCTCAGAGTGGTTTATACCTACTTACCTATTTTATTTAATGAAAACATGTGTACAAGGTATTAGCTATTGTTGAGAAACGATTATAAAATATGACTTGTGCGTCCGTTCCAATATATATCTACGTAAAATCGCCCAAAAAAGATTTATGTAAACATTCTGCTCGCAAAATTCCTCTAGGGCCTGTTAAGATGGGTCACTGACAAAATCTAGCGGTAAAGAAATGTATCCCTCTCAAAAGGAATTTATTGCAAATGGCCCTCACAGTCCTTTTACATTTTAGTATCTGTTATAGGGATTCCGTACCAAAAGAGCGCTCAATCTTGCCATCCGAAGAACAGTTGGGCCCAGATTTAATGTCGTCGGACGTGCCGATACTATCCCAGCTGTCGTACTAAATCCTGAAGCCAATAAAACTGTTGCCTTTATTGCTCTTCTGTAATGTGCAACGATTTTGAAAAATTCTAATAGTTCAACTGTTATCTTTAATAGTTTTCTAAAACACTGGTATATAAACTATGTTGACGATGAACGCATGGTTATTTCAGACCAACTAAAGAGATATGAAGATAACGCGAAATAATTACCTTAAATCACAGAATCATACTGGTGTTTGAAAATTATGTTTGTATAGTCATTTCACGCCCATATATGGCGACGATAACTCTGATGATGCTAGTCATATTCGCATAAAAGCCGACCCTTCCTCATAATATTGTGTGGCAATATGCGGTCAACTCTTATGTCCGCTAACTTTACAAGAAATTATTACCCTCCGAAACCCTTTCAAAATAACATCGCATGATAAACATGAAGTTTATGTGAACACTCAAAGAGCTTTTCTGTTTATTGTGGGTACTTGTAAAAGTTTCTAATAATCTGAGGTCAGTATTAAAGATGCGAAATAATATTTACTGGATAGTATACGCGGTGAAGCAATAAAACTATATGTGCTAAACCACCTGTTTGCCGTAGCGGTTAATCCTGCACCTAATAGTGAATTTTCATTTGCAAATATGCCAATTAAGTAAATAATTCCCTGCCTTGTAACGTTTACGAAGAGTTTATTGCATTGCGTGAGAATTTATTGACACCGTTACGTTATGCATATGTACCCAATTAATCATGCATGCCATTTACGTACAATTAAAACAGTGGCGTTATCGGTAAACTTTCATGCTAACAAATTCAATGAAAATCTTTTACCATTAGGGTAAATCACTTGTTGTGACCCCTGACTGGGTAACCGGCGGTTGTTATTTGCACACATTCTTGAGGAAACTTGGTTTCTAGTATGGCCATAAATTTATGCAATGCCCTTATTTGCATAGGTAGCATCATAGAATACAGCTGATATCAGCAATTCATGAACCTCGTCCTCCTATGAAGAAGTTGATATTTGTTTATTTGGAACATATTATTTATGGTCGGCTGATTGTGTATCGACAACATTACCATATAATCGTACGGTATGGCCATAATGAATCTTTCGATTGTTTTTAAATTGGTTTTATATAAGATCGATAGCATCAATATTTCATTTTTTTTCTGGTTAGTTTAACTTATTGTCTGTTTTTTCAACATCGAGGCTAACTAAAGGAGTAAAGTTAAGTATGAACTGGCTATTACTTGGGACAGTTGCACTTGTAGGGATTCCCAGACGATCCCGAAATAGGTATACATCAGTCACTGATGAGTCACGCTTTGTATGGTTGCATGTGGTATGCTAAGATTCCAATTGAGATAATTTTAATCTAGGATCATTAATCAGTATCGCTTCAATGTTCCTGTTTGTAACCCGGTATATTTAGAAGAGGCTGCAATCGTTAACCATTTACTCAGTGAAACGTACAATAAGTAAAAATGTTGAAACATGTCAGAAATAGTAAGGAATGTGTAAAAAAAAGGATATCTATAAAATAAATTGAATGTACACAATGATTTATGAACATATTGTATTAACCATGACCTCCCCAAGGCTTGTAATTGAATATCACGTACAGAATCAGCTTGGCTTCAAAGAAAATAATTTAAAAGCGACTATCTTTACACGATGAAAATTTAATGCTTCTTATGAAACCTTGTCAACTTATACAATATTAATCCGACGTGTCATAAATGAACCATGCCTGCGGTAAAAAAGCTGTAGAAAGTTTTCGTATTAGAAAGAAGTCATTTATTCTGCCGCATACCTGCATAAATATAGACTTATGCAGGTATGCGTCAGAATAAATGCCAAATGTGGTGTCAATAAATGTGGTATAGACCACATACCTACTAGGAGATTTGGCCTACAATAAGATAAATGAAAAGATAAGTACAAGACATACTTATTTGCTACTAGATTTTGCCCGCGGCTCCGCCCGCGTTAAAACAGTTTTTCCGGGATAAAAGTCAAGCTTTTCATTTTCCCGGCATAAAATGTAGCCTATGTGTTAATCCAGGACATGTTCTACCCGTGTGCCAAATTTCATCGAAATCCGTTCAGTAGTTTTTGCGTGAAAGAGTAACAAACATCGATACATCCATAAATCCATACATACTTACAAACTTTCGCCTTTATAATATTAGTAGGATTCTTACAATCAATGAATATTGCGCATATGCACGGGTAAGTGACGATGTAGTAATAACTGTGAATATTTTGACCCTAGCAAGAAAATACATCAATCAAAACCGTGGTGAATAGTAGGAAGTAACCGATCTAAGGCAGGTCTTTGTTAAGAAACCGCCTTCAATTCCGAACAAAGTTATGGACGAAGTGACCTCATTTTCGAATCCCTCCCTCAGAAGTTTTTAAACGATGAATTATTACGATCGTCTTAAGGTGATTTACGGGTATCAGATCATTCAGATTCACACATTCTTGCCAAATTTTCTGATACATTCGTGATCGAGTGATCGAGCTATTGGCTCTTCTTTTTAAAAAGCTCATAAAATTTAACATTTTTTAATTTTTTTTTTTAACATTTTTCTTTGATTTCCTTTGAAATAAAACAACTATAGACGGTTACTGACGGTTACACGTAACGTGCATAAATTACAATATGCAATACCACTGTATGCGCACTTAGGGTGAAGGGCCGTACATCAATGGCGTATAATTTGTGATAGACATGTAACTAGCACGCGATGCGTCGTACAGCTGGTTTGATACATACCATCTGGCATCAAAGTAACTCGCAAAACAACGCAAATTTGAAAAACAAACCCGACGCTCAAACTGAACTATTCATACAAACGAATGCAAGAATAATACTATGTATTTTAGAGTTGGAGGGAACTAATAGTTCATCATTCTTTGTATAGATTTAGATTTCGAATAAAATTCACGTGTTCATTTCTCTCAACTTAGCTATGTAAAATGAAAC
The DNA here is from genome assembly GCA_949316025.1 of Lapara coniferarum. Classification (NCBI taxonomy): domain Eukaryota; kingdom Metazoa; phylum Arthropoda; class Insecta; order Lepidoptera; family Sphingidae; genus Lapara; species Lapara coniferarum. The sequence continues at coordinate 14,071,977 of OX438925.1, read as the reverse complement.
GTCCATACCGCTTACGGAATTTTAATGAAAGCCGTATTCCGTTACTATTATGCAAGACAGATTTGATTTCCCACACTCGGCTGAATATTCCACATTCTTAATTATCTGCATAATGTAAAGAGAACCAGTTTATACAGCAACAGGTAAGTTTTGCGTACAGTTAACGTCTGCGCCCTTGTAATACCTTCTTAAACTCGTGACCTCATCCGACCTTGCCTTGAGCTTTGCTCGTATACGCGGAACGTATGATCTTGGTACCACTTGTTCACCTTTCTTAACTTTTGCTTGTTGCATAAAACTTTTAACGTTGGCATACAAATATTGTGTTCCTACGCTTGGTGAATTACGAAGACTTATAAATTTATTTCTGCATTTATAAGCCAGAATATATTCCTCCAGACTTTAATATTTTAAATCCACTTTTAGATTTACTAAAATGAAAGTGGTTCTTCTGTAACTAGTTTATACTAGACAAACGTAATTTAATTGTTATGCTACATGTTAATTCTAGGTTCCTAATATACATGCTTCATCATTAGCATATCGCAAACAGAAGTTCGAAAGTAACGTCTTCCGTATACGCAAAATTAATGTGTTGACAACCCTTTTTGAATTTTTTCGCGACCTGAACTGTTTAACTATTATTGTCAACATTCAAACCGTATTACAAGTTAGTATGGGCACAGGTACAACCCACCCACGTAGCTTCACGTAGCTCCCGCACGAACAGCAGTCCCGCAGGGATCAAATCCAAGGCCGACTTGATTCACAATGGACTTGGCGTACTTCTTATTGCGATCCTATTCAATCTGACTATCTTTATATGGTACTAGTTTCCTGAGGGCATTTCCCCGACCTATACCTACTCCATTCACTGGCCTATTGAATTTGCCATTATGTTGAACAATAATACCACTTTCACTTGTCTTGCGGCCTCATCAGTTTCTATTGTTTCACGATCACTCTAATTGCTCTTTTTATATTAGAGAATTTTAATGACTGATAGTAATAAATGTATTTATTGCCAACCAGTACATGTACTATTTACAAAAGTGTTCTGCCGATACCTAGAATACAAGACCCTGTGCTATAGGTACCAGCAACCTCCAGTATCACATACTTATACGAGGTATATCTATACTTAATATTATAAAGCTGAAGAGTTTGTTTGTTTGAACGCGCTAATCTCAGGAACTACTGGTTCGAATTGAAAAATTCTTTTTGTGTTGAATAGACCATTTATCGAGGAAGGCTATAGGCTATATAACATCACGATGCAACTATTAGGAGCGAAGAAATAATGGATAATGTGAAAAAAGCGGGGAAAATTATTCATCCTTGAGGGCTTCCATTGCATGCGCTGCGAAAACGGTTCAAGATATCAAAAATATATGTATGAAAGAATTATTCCTCTTGAAATTATCTAAAAAAATGTACGCAACAGTATATGTCTATCTTTTAAGATTAACTTACTAGAACCGTTTTTATGGTAATGAAATTTGGTCGAAATTAATGCATTATTTGTTAAGAGTTGTATCAACGTCATAGTCATAGAGTGATTCAACGGGAAGGTTTTTATGTACTTTTAGCCCGGAAAATGTTATTAACGCGGGCGAAGCCGTGGGCAAAAGCTAGTAGGATATATGGGTACAGTTATGGCAATACAAGAATCGAAATAAAAAGCTAAAAATAACTGATACTTTATAAGCTTCGTCTAATCTTAAATATTATTACTGTTTTGACTCATAAGAAACATTTTCATATAAAAACAAACCAATGGTTGGATGTAACGATCAACGATTATTATTTTATGTCTGCCAAAGCAAAAAAATATGCAAAATTATGGGCTTCTTTCGATTCGTATGCAAACATTTGCGTTGACCACAATGACCAGCGCTTTATATCAACATGCAAAAGCGCTATGCGTCTGGTCCACTACGCTCGGAAATTTATGCCTTCAATTCCACTCGTACTGAGAAATGTAATATGGTACTGTTCATGTAAATGCAGCCTTTATCTATACATGGCCTTCTATATGTTATACGTACCAAAGTAAATCTAAAGTGCTACTTTTCGGAATTTCAAAATGCGTCCCTGTATTCCATTGATGTATTAAAAACCCACCTACATCAATGCTGTATTCCTTCTAGTTAGTCATAAAAGTTGAAATAACAGTGATGAATAGTTGCTATCAAGTAACATTTCTACAGAGAATTCAATCAGAATAAATGTATACCACGTTGTAACGGAAATGTGAACAACTGATTGATTCGGATACTTGGACGTATTTTATCGGAATTCCTGGAATTAAAGTAATTAGTTATAATGGTATCAACCGTTTTAGAAACAAAGCATTTCCAAATAAAACTACTAATTTGAAACCAACTTCGTTAGGCGCATTTATATTCTTTTTGTATTGAATTTATACTCGACGCCCAAGCGTGAACCGAGAAAAAACCAGGCAATTGTAAGTTAATTGCATTTTATTTCAATTTGCTCTGTTGCATTATGTTCGTTTATGTACTGCATAAAGATTTGTGTTTTTTTTTCAATTTGTCCGTTATCGTGTAGATTTGCGACTTATATGTTGCTTTAACCGACTTGAAAAAATGTTTTTGTGTTCGACCCGTATATACATGTATGTATTTGAGGAGCCGCAATTTTTTTCCAAAACTACTGATCCGATTTAAATGGGGTTTTTATGACTAACATTAGAGTTCAAAAGATTAATTGCAGATGTCAATAATATACCTACGTTGTTTTTATAAGAGTTTAATTTATACCACCCTGAAAAACTGATATAAATCAATAGATGATATATGATAAGAGCGGCTATCGTATGATCGTCGCATTAATTTCATATTAATGTATTCAGTGCAAGCTATATAACTATTACAAATGCTTCTCACGCACACATTTCTTCATTGATTGCATACGGTTTATTGATTACTTCATTTGTTCGCATTGTGCGGCGCGCTTTGTTGTTACAATCCGTCTTAATGTGGGATAAATAGTTCCCATTATTTTCTCTAATCGATAATTAGAAATGAAAATACGTTTGGTCACGTCACGATTGCTGATCACGATTCTGTTACACGGAACTAATACAATCGTATCTGCGTGGTTTTTTATTGCTGACAGAAAGCTTTGGAGCGATGCTTGTCAATTAACTGCTTGTTGCGCAGGTATCGGATGGAAAGAACTTTAATAGTAGGTACCTATCAATGTTGAGCGTGAGCTCAAAACATGGAAATAGAAAAATGTACTATTATTTTAAATTTCATATTTTAGTATGTATTCATTAAAAGGAATTTCTTCGCTTACAAGTGTGTCTGTTATTTCTTCTTTGTTTTAGCGATGAATTAGAATTTTGTGCTTTTAATTTATTACAACCTACACAAAAAATATTTTCAATTGGCACAAAACTTATGCAAGCAATGAAATCCGCCCTGTATTATATTTTGCCCATTGCTGAGCACGGGCCTCCTCTATTACGGAGAGGGTTCAGGCCTTAGTCCACCACGCTGGCCTAATGCGGGTTGGCAGACTTCACATACCCTCGAAATTCTTATAGAGAATTAATTCTCAGGTATGTAGGTTTCCTCACGATGTTTTCCTTCACCGTTAAAGCGAACGATAATTGATAAACAATACACACATAACTTCGAAAAGTCAGAGGTGTGTGCCTTGGGTTTGATCCTCCGGACAATGTCTCGGTAGACCGTTTCATTCTCAACTAGGCTATCGTCGTTTTTTTATAAACAAAACTTATATTACCGGTAAATCCTTAATCTAAAACAAACAAACGCTAACATTAATATCGATTTTAGCAGAAGATTAAACATTTCGCAAGCTAGTTTATTACCAACTCTTGACATTTCTAATATGTCAAGAAGGGTGTAAGATTACGAAAGGTATCCGCTCAGTGCCGTAATCAAGCAAGTAAGAGGTGAAATGAGCAATCTTGTGCACTGCGAGTAATACCAATACTCTGAGATGCGGAATTGAATAATGGAGGCGTATTTATCTCTTTCCATACGGAAATGGAATTGGAAGGTTCAATTCCTGGACAGACTCAAAAATAATGGAAGGAAATGTTTAACCAACATTCTGTATGTATATTTGCATAGGTCGCAAAATCAGACGTCAATCCATCCTACTAATATTATAAACGCGAAAGTTTGTAAGAATGTATGGATGTTTGTTACTCTTTCACGCAAAAACAACTGAACGGATTGCGATTAAATTTGGCGCACCAGTAGATCGTGTCCTGGATTAACACATAGGCTACTTTCTATCCCGGGAAAACATAAAGCGTGACTTTTATTCCGGAAAAACTTTTTAACGCGAGCGGAGCCGCGGGCAAAAGCTAGTATCAGATATTTGTTACCTAAGTCTTGAAATCTAAGCTTGATATTATGATGCATACGGTAAAAATGAAAAACGGTTTACAACATTTTCATAGTAATAGTTTTAGACTAGTTACAATAATTTAACTCCATTACAAACTATTCATGTTAGACACAGGATATAATTACACAGAAAATGCTATTGTTATCTACATATTTTCCTGTCCTTCGTATTTCAACTCTTCTTAGATTTACTTTCAGTCTAACAACGAATCGCAATGTGTACATAATACCGCAGCAGGGAACATCCACACGCCCTTTACTTCCTACCTCACTCACGACCTGAGTGAAAGTCTTTTGATTACCATGCAATACCCTATAGTGCACTTTTTATTACTATATTGCCTTTCTAATTTAATGAGATAATCTATTTATCGATTTTCATTGTGTTCATTTATAGTTCCAAGTCATATTTAATGTTCTTCGGTGTGAAATCAATTTAACATTTACCTAAGTTTTAAAACATAAAACCCTGAAAGTGCCATGAAATGAATACCGCTACTATCACAAGATTGAATCATTAAAATGTTAAATTTCCAATGCTAACTTTATTTTACTTCATAAATAGTAACGTTAATTTAAATCATACACCGAGTAAATACATGTCGATTTGCTTACATAATTGTATTCAAATGTAAAGTGTCTAACCGCTAATGCGTTGAAACATATTAATCTTGTCTGTTTTTGGTACCCTTTCCTGTGACCGCGGTTGGTGTCAATTTGCTAAAGAATAAAACCTTATTTTTTTTCAGCGGAAGGAAGCCTGTCAGACTTTGCTCTCCGCAAAGTCCAATACACGGCAAGCAATCCAGTAAAAAAGGGCCTGTTCACACCTGACACGAGGTACGTACATCCTTATTAATTTAACGCTCATTAAACAAAGAATTTACGATAATGTACACTTAGGTATAAAACTTTTTATGTTATGTCTGGACTCTGGACCAAATAATTAAATTGAATTCATTGATGAAGATGAATTGTTTATGTTCGCTACTCAATATATTTGAGTAGCGAACCGCCAAGCGGTAGTTTGCATGCACTGTTGTGTTTCGATTTGAAGGACATTGTAGCCAGTGTAACTACTGGATATAATGAGACTTTACATCTTGTGTCTCAGGATAACGAGCGCTGTGGTATGCCACACAGTACTTTGTAAGTCAAGGTGCTGGATGGTGATGCTACTGTTTATGGGTGGTCGTATCACTTACCATCAGGCGAACGGCATGCTTGTCTCGTCATTCGACGCAATAAAAAAAAATGATTTATGTTAATTTGATATTTAGCTTTTTGAGAATTCAAGTTTTCATTAATCTCTTCACATATTCTGGTCACTTGACCTTCCCTTTGATTAAAGGTGTTATACGGTTTCGGTTTGCTGCGGTCTATTTTATCCAACTCTATCCATATTTCTTCATTCTCGTATAAGTCTCGTTAAAATAAATCTCTGCAAATACCTAGCCCATCTCAAAATACAATCTTTAAATCCAATTATAACTTGTAGGTATAACTGGCAGTTGTGTAATTCGAATGAGGCTGACGAGACGTAATACTAAAAACCAGTTTGTTAGAGTTGAGTTTTTATGATTTTTGATCTAGCTTATGTCCCAAAAACATACTTTTATGCTGGCCCGAGATTTATATCAATTATAATCAGGATGTTGGCAACATTCGATTTATTTAAGAACTTTAATTTTATTTGGCAGGAATAAAAATCTTAATTCGCAGATTTTGTGACTAAATTTACTTTGACTTAATTTGTTTTGTATTGTTTTCATTTGCTTATTAGGAATAGTCGTAACAAATGGGACAATTTTCAATGTCAGATTTTCTGTCGCAACCATGTTGATAAACAATTTATTCCAGACCACCAAGTTTACGCAAGCTTTACGAGAAGGCGACGACCGACCGACTCTCTGCGTCCATACTGGAACAACTTCGTAGGGACTCCCAACATTCATCGTATCTGTTATGCACACCTGTGCTGAGCACCAGGCGGCGGAGGGTCTATCCTAAAATCGACGTCGAAATCGAGACTCATATTGTGAGTAACTCATTCTGTGTACATATGTCGTTGATTACTCTGTGTAGTTATTCCAGTTCCAGTTAGGGCACCCACACCACTTTTATAAGTACAGAACCAAGAAAGACTGTGAACGATTTAAATAAAATTATTGCACTTATCTGTTTACGAAAACCTTAGTTATTTCGCTAGTTTTTTGTGGTCTGGTTTGGTGTCAGATTATTTTTACACATTTTAAATTCACTTCTTTATGATTGTGTATTGATATCATGTATGCTTCATTACGATACGTTGTTACTTCCTATTATCGATAAGCGTTTCACACTAATGGGCCCACTTTTTATGTTTCCTGTACACAATTCTTAGAACATTGAGGATGTAGTTTTCCTTTTTAACACGCTTTTATTTATTTATAATGTAGATATTGTATATTAAACATAAAAAACATCACGCGAACGGTTATCGGCCATATACACTTACGGATTACCTACACAATATTTAAAAAAACAATGAATCATTTTTAAACCTATCTATTACATGTAAGGGAAATTAATAACAATAGGCATTACATACAATACACTATTCTCAAAAACTCCACCTCTTCAATCACACCACTAAGCCCGCTCTTCGGCAGCTTCCCACTCCTGCTTACTCAAAACCTCAATTTTCAGCCATCGGTAGTAGAACAGCTCCGAAAATGGACGTCGAAAGAGGCAGTAGGAGAGGTGACGGCGCTACCCGACGCATCTATGAGGATAGCTAGCAGCGTTACTCTAACGCCAGACGAGCTATCAGAATGTGGCTCGGGAGATGAAGAGCCGATCGATCACAAACTGCCCAGCCCCGAAGAACAGCTCCGAGTCATCGCTTCTAAGTAAGGAAATGGATAATGAGACCAAAAATAATCCTTTGCAGTCCAAAATACACTTTTTAAAACTATAATAACAATAAATGATGATGATTATTTTATGTTTCAATGCCAGTGACCGGTATAACTGGCTATTTTTATTTTTATCTAAAACCTAAACGATCATTAGAGATTCGCAAAAAACAGGTTATACATATTATATACTTATTAGTGCTTGCCAAAAAACAAGTAATATTATCTTTCCAGATTTCCTCCGGAAGTCGTTGCGATCGACACATCTGGCAAGTTTTTCGACAGAATGTGCAGTTCACGGAAGTCGCTCCACATAGAGAGCGGACCTGGTGAGACGGACACCGTGAAGCGACGGACGCGCACTAGAAAACCTCGGGGTAAAAGACGAAACACAATTTCGGGCACTGATCAGAAAGAGCTTAGAGAGGCTATAGCTGGGTAAGCTTCTAGATTGCACCTCCACACGCTACAGGTTACATTATCAAAACGCCACTACTTGTTCCAAAGATAATGTAATCCGAGCGACTCAATTAACTATAGTCCATCAGCACAGTATGTGTGGACGGCTTTAAGATTCAATTAAAATCTTCAGCACACATTTTAACATTTTGTTGATAATACTATCTCGTGCTTCTGTGAATACATTATGTTCGTAATTGGATGTCGTTGTTTGTTAACTATTTTTAAATTGTCAATTAACTGAAACAAAGACAACCAATCATTTGTGCACTTGATACACTAATAGTTCCATTTGTTCATTTAGCTTCATGATTAATTACATCTTTGAAGATATCCGCTGTTACAAGACCAAGCGGCAATCTTCAACGATTTTAAATATAGTTATGCCTTTAGCGTGTGACTAATGCTTTGCTTGGTTTGTTCTATCGTAGCGATACATCAAATGCTGTGGCTTCTGAAGAAATTGAAGATAGCAGCACTGTTATGAGATCGCGCTCTAGCGATTTGCTTAAGAAAAGTCCAATCGACCCTGTGATCAAGAAGGGACACTTCAATTCGTTGAAACAATGGGGGAAAAATAGATTTAAAATTATTGCTAGATCGCCCAGTGCTAGTAGGGATAGCTTTAAAGACTCTAAAGCGGAAAAAGCTATAGATTCTAGTTCACCTATTAAACAAGATGAAAACCAGGTTCAGGAAACCGTCACGATACGCAAAAAACGAGAAGGTAGTGAAGACCGAAGGTCACATCAAAGATGCGCTTCTTACTCATCTTCAGAAAAGAGTATAGGAGTTCCTACCACAGTACCAGCCACAGCAACCATAAATAGTGGAGTAAAACTTCGTGGGACATCTGTCCAACGGAGATTAAGAAGGTCCGGTATAGGTAAGGATGAACCGCATTCATCGAGCGGTAATTGGTCAGCAAGTTCAGAATCTGGACGAACCAGTATAGGCTCTGAAATAACTACCACTACCGTACCGCCTAAAAGTACCACATCTGCAGCAACGTCTAACAATTCGCTTAATGCGCACCACGGGCCACCTAGCTCCATCATTAGTCGAAGAAAATTCCTCAATACATCTGGTTCTGGCAGCGTAACTAGTGAAGGTACCCTCACGCCCGATATAATAAACGACATGCACGAAGATTTAGAAACAAGCTCTGAATTTTCTTGTGATACAGAAGGATATTACACATCATTCCATATGGATTCCGGTTTAAAGACTTTGAAGGAAGAGGACGTTATTCCTAGTACTCCAATGCATACGAGTAATGCTCTATCTAATTCGTCCAATAGCCAAACTTTAACTGCGGAGAATGAATACGAACTATTTGGCAAAGGTTCAACTAGTACAACTACTAGTTCTGCCGGAACAGTTTGCACGACATTAATGGCAGCCGGCAGTGATAGGTCTTTAGTAATAGGGCCTACCGTTCCAGAAAGAAAGAGTTCGTTGACGAAAATGAATAGAAGTCGAAATAATAATGTACATAGCGCGAATGCTAGTATAGATAGAAATATGAATTCCTCTTTTTCAAGTTCTCCGTTTAGCAAAGTAAGGTATACTTCCCTTCGACCATATTCAGATAAAAAAGCTACAAATCATGCGTCATCTGAAATAAACGAAATAGTTCCAAAAATTACCATAACGAAAAACGTTGGTAGTGAAATAACAGCTGTTGCTGGCGTCCATACTGAGAATGAACTTGAAAGTGCAAAGAAAAGTACAGGAACCAATTCTCCTGATTCTGGACATAATACTTCGAGTTCACCTATTGAAGATTCCGTGTCTAGTGCGCACGGAAAGAATAGTCTTTCGGAACAGGATTATTCTGAATCATCAGATCTAGAAGGAACTGAAAGAATAGAAAGAATAAGGTACAAAACTACAATAAACAGTTCGAGAATCCCGTCCATGTGCGTTATAACGCCAACTAATTCAGATGATGAAAGCGAAATTAGTAGTAAAGAAACTGAAACTACAGAAAATTCTCATACAATTCAAATCCCAAAATCAGGCAGTAGACCTAAATTAGAACTGCCTGTTGAAGCAAAATATAAAGAAACAAAAGTATCAAATGAAGGTACTAAGACGACTAGTAAATTAAACAATCAAATGAACACGAAAACTAGACAACCATTTAATAATTTTATGTGTAAATTAAAAGGTGTTCTTCCGAACAAGTTGTCCAATAAAAAATCACCAGTTACGAGAGAACCTGATTTGAATGACGATTTTTATGACACAGGTGACTACGTTACAATAGCTGATGTTAAAAATAATAATCAAAAATTAAGTCTTAATAGTGGTATTTATGGCAATAATGATATTGTCAAAAAGAATTTACAAACGGTGCTTTCAGGGAAACTACCGGAAACAGAATATGTCTCACTTAATGAGTTGCCCAATTATTTGAATGAGGGTAAAGACTACTTAGAGCATGCTTTTGAAGATAAACCATCGCCAGCATTGGAAGAAATTCAAAAGAAAGGTGCAAAAGTCACTCTGGACTCGCAAGGACAAGTAATATACTCTTCAGATACATTGAAGCGCAAAAAAGGTGCACACACAACATTCGAACCTGGTCCTTTTGTACAGGAAATTAGTCCAACTACAACTGTTATACAGAGGGAGATAGCAGATTTTGTTAAAGTTACAGACGAAACTGATTTCCCTTATGAACCACCGCCGTCTTCAAGTAAACCTACATCACCGCAATTAGGGAAAATGATTATTAAAGCACCAATTGAACCCGACGGTCCTATTACTACAGAATTTGTGACTCTCCCGGCACCTAAACCCAGTACAATTATAACTGCTACACCAGTCACCGAAACACCAGTCACCAACATTCAGCAACCACCTAAAACCACTAAACCAGAACACGATTTACCGCGAATAGTAGACGCAATTACAAGAACTGGGGCGTATGTCCATATACATGATGCAGAGGGTGTCAGCCTATCTCCGACGAAAGACGATTCAACAGGTAAGAACGTTTGCACAAAAACTGCCACTTTAAATGTTTTCGAACCTAAATTGAGTAATGACGATCCTATTTTTGAATTAGGCGAAGACGTAACCCCGTTTATTCCTAATTTTCAAACACCTATAATGATTCAAAACAAAATCCAAAATAATTTCCTTAAGTCCGGTAGTAAAGTTGCTGAAGTTTTACGAATGTTCAATAACAGAAATAGCAGTAGTTGTAGCGAGGAATTGTCAAAATCACACGCTCAAAATGAAATCGCGGAAAAATCTATTAACTCTAAAATTAAGCGTAGTGATAGTTATAAGCTGGCTAATTCTCCTTTAATGCCCATAAAAAAACTATTAAAGTTGGAAAGTTTTGGAACGCATGCGAAAAAAGTTGACTCTTTAGAGATGATTCAAGCTGAAATTACAGCAGATTTATTACGAGATCAAATTAATTATCCGCACACCGTCTCACCCAAACTTATTCACAAAAGCGCTCTAGATAATTTGAAAAATTGTGAGTGTAACATTGAGAACACTTACATCAACGACAATTTTAACACCAAGTTATCGGCTTTAGCACTAAGTCCGTTCACAACACCGTTGCCAAAAAGACATTCGGTTGCTTTCATTCCGGACACTAGGGACACATCTCTAGATGTACTATCTGCGATATTAGACTCCGATCCAAATGAGATCTGTATTCTTAATTCAGCGCCTATCTGTATGACTCCTAGTAAAGTGACTGTACCTTTAGATAGCTCCAAACATAGAGCAAGAATTTTGTCAATCTCCGAATCAGACTACGGTACCGAAATATGGTAGTTTAATATATATTTCAATCTATTTTATGCTATTTGACATTACCGTTACCGTATATTATAATAATTTTAATGCTTAATACGCTTTTAGATTAAATTATTATTGTCAATAATTTGTATAATCCAATAGTAAATGAGAATTAATTAGTTTAATAATGTAATTTATATTATTTCTCTATGAAATGGAACTAATTCCGTCCTGCGTACAATAAGTACCAAAAACGTCTTCCGTGAACTTCACAACTTGTAACCTGTGATAAATAACGTTTTTATTTAGATAAAATGATTAAAAATCGATACTATTCTTTTAAAAAGTTAATGTAACTGTGTGTTTTGTTTAATTTGCGATTTTTATTTTGTAAGAATAAAATGCATGGTGGCTTATTACACCGCAGAGTGCAAAGCTTTCGAGCAAATCATATTCTCATATGTAAGTGCATGGTGTGTTATTCTATGTGTCTTTGTGTTTGTAAATAATATTATTATAGAATTATTGTGAATTAACGCACTTATTTCATTTTCACACCTTCAACTTTCACCCTCACTTTCAATCATCCGCACTTTGCTAAAGTAATTTTAAAATCAGGTTAATTACTCTAGAGTAAGCTTTCATTGTGTCAGAACCTGGTTTCGTGAATAAAAGAAAATAATTAGATGTATTTTTGTATATACCACATTACCAAAGGGAGACAATAACCTACTGAGAGGTCCACTGTTACTAATGCATCCATCAGCAGATTTCACAATGTTAATTATATAACAACACTAATTATTACAATTGTCAAGATGGTTGAATAACAATTAATATTGTTTCGAGTCTCCACACATGATCCTATTTGCACCTATTACAACGCTTTGCACAGTGAAGGAGATTGCTTCAAACGTTACGTCTTTGCGTCACGTTCTTCAAAGGTAATTTTTTGTGTTGCTTTTTTGGCATGTCTGTAAAACTGCATGAGGTTAGGGGTTACTAACAACCACGTACACTGCAAGTAGATGCGTATAAATATATGAATTATTAATTATACACACGTTGTAAACAGAATAAATACCCATGCACTTACTATGTATTATTCACGATATTCACTAATATAGTTTGCTACATAAAATACTATTTTGATGATGCATTCTGTGAAACGTGTAAGAGTTCTGTAATCAATACCTATATTATTTGTAAACTATGTATTATATTATGGGCTTAATATTAGAGGTTTAGTAGTATGTAGTTGAACAATAATGTAATGCTCATTGAAGACAATTAACAATATCTAAATAGAAATATAAAAATGTCTCAACAGGTAATGCTTGTCTGAAATATAAATATTAAAGGATGTTAGTAAGGTGGAGAAATAAATATAGTATCTATATTTATAAGGAAACGATGAATTGCTTGTTGAAGTATTGTTTAATTTACAAGCTTTTGTATTCAAATATATTCAGCTATGATATTTATGGGATTAAACTCAGTTTATCTGTATCGGGGAAAAGCTATAATATGTATGTTGTTTACTGTGATCGTTTCTAATACTAACGTCTTATGAATAAATATTTTTAATTTCCAGACTATCGACATTCCAGTGCTGACAAACCCTATTTGAATGCACCGCAAAGCCTAGTTCAAGATAAGGGACCAATTGTCGACTTGAATGCGATTCACCCAACGCTGCATCGATACCACACTGCTCACCTACGGGGCAGACATGGTGTTATTAATTATGATAATTCAAATGGCAATGTGCAAAACGAACAGAAATTCTGGACACTCCCAAAGCGATCTGCAGAATCTATTTCCTCTCGACCGTGGTCTGAAAAGGCGAGCAGTGATCGGACAAACACTACAGAAATACATATAATACCGGAAAGGTCACAAAAACCAAAGGATGATTCAATTAAAACGTCACCAATAGATATAAGAACAACCGGAACTTTTAAATCATCAACTCCGTCCAATAAAGAAAATATAGCAGATCTAAGTTGTAAAATGTTATCGCCGGTGAAATCATCGATGACCAATGACGAACTTTACGCAGTTATACATAAAAGCAAAAAGAAACTTAATATCAAAGATACTCCAGGAAGAGCAGAGTCTCCTGCCTTGTCTACTATAAGTTTATCCCCAGTGAATTCCGAATCATCTTTATACATTAAAGGTACACAAAGGCATCCTGAAACAGGTTATCTTGGCGATCCGAGGACAAGAATGAGTTGGTCACCTGCAGACAAGCAGTCGTACCCAATAACACCAGGGTATGGTTTTGGAACGCAGAAGCAGGAAACAACGTGCGCTGACAGATATGGGCCGATAACACAAACTTCTCGATTAGACTTCAAAAAGCTTTTATTGCAGCATAGTGTTAAACTAAACACATTACAGCCTCAAAACAAATCTACAAAGCTTTCAGCGGTAGAACAACTTAAACTGTCTAAGGAGAAGCCTCAGAACCAGCCAATACAAATAGCAAATAGGTCACAAATTAACATTCTAGATCTCAGTGGTTCTCCAAAAACATATACGTCTCGAAAAGTAATCAAATCCAATGTACAGCCAGCTTCACCAGGAAGATCAAGTGCCCTAATAAAGGATCATAAAAATGCACCGAAAATATTATTATCACCCAAATCACAATGGAGGTTTTCCAGTCCTAGATCTGATGTTTTATCCACTCCTATACCTGAAGCTTACAATGAAGATGAAAACTCCAATAGTTCCGGTGAGAGAAATGACATTTCTGTTATCAACCCACCGCCAAAAACAGTTCCCATTGTGACTAATCAACATTTTGGAGCACGAAGGAACTTGATACCAATAAATGAAAGTAACTTAGGAATGTTAAATGAGTTTCCGGAATCGGTAGACCACGGAGTATTCCCATTAAACACTGATTTTGGCAAATCGCATGGGCTATCGAGGACTGAAATTATGCAAGCAAAGCGAGCTGAATTTTTCAACAGCCCTCCCGATCAGTCACCCCCAAAATTAACTTCTTTCAAAAGTCCATCCCCAGGTCCGTCAAACGTTAGAAGTAAAATCTCACCAGAGAAAGGAAAGGTATCACCCTCCACCTTAGAAACTGCGTTATAACACATGGTAAATCAAGATATAAAAGCGGTGCTTTCAAATTCCTGAAAAATACACATTTTGTAAATGAGGCAATGAAATTGATAGAAGCTTTAATCTAGTCTTTTCTTGCTGGCAATGCCACTTTATCAGGCATTTGCATTTTAAAAACAGTGTTGCACTTCATGTAAATGCATTCGAGCTCAAAATTCTTTTTTTATTGCTCTATGGGGCCAATTTTGTTTTCTGTATTGTATTATTCTACAACTATTCGGTTATAAAACTTAGCACGTAAGTTATTTATTGACTACATTGTAGGTAGTGTAAGTAGTGTTTTGAAACTTTTTCAAAGTTTTTAAGTTATTCGAAATACAATTTAATTAAAACGTGTTGAATAATATCGGGGTTGTTTTCTTTGTGTTCCTAAACGAATTTCTGTCAATAAATTACATCTTTCACATATTGTTCTGTCAAAACCGTTGAATAACTTAAAAAGAACAACACAATATTATGAGCTACATAAGCTTCTATTTAGATCGAAAATGAATAAAATTATATAGTTCATTCATGAAGACAAGCTATAGCAGAAGTGCAAGCACTTCGATGAGCGTTGAACACTGTTCTAATAAACTTCGTTTTCTAACATTAGTCATTGAAATTGCTGATTTGATCAATGAGAGAACTACTCCATGTTTAACAATATCTCACGCTATTGTGGCGCCTACGGCTATATTCTCTACGGCCATTCTCCTTGGCATCTTCGTAATAGGATCCGCACGAAAACGATACACATCGCAGTTTTTACAAGTCTATAGTCTTGTAGCTTGTTCATCAGTACAGGCTTGTCTATCCATTATTGTGTTTAAAGATCTCAGAACTCCAATTATAACAGGTAAACATGCAGCTATGATATTGAACGGCGTTTTACCTATGCTTGCAATATTATCAATATTAGCTGATCTAGTTGTTATAATGTTTTCGTCTCGTGAAGAAATATTACCACCATCATTACCTTCCGAGTCACGCCCAGTATCTCATTTGGAATTGCGATGAACATATCTGAGTATAATATTTGTTAATGCTTTAATATAAAACTGTTGTTATTACATTTATTCTTATATTAATAGTATCTTTGTAAATAAATATAAATGCTTATAAAAATATTTTGCTGCGTTTAATACAATAAGCCTGGAGACGGTTAAATAATGTTTCGATTTCTGTCTCCTACTTTCTAACATAACACTTCATACAAAGCCATTTAATGTAGGTTGGTGGTACCTTGATTAATAAAAAACACTTGCTAGACTTCTTATTTAGTCATATCGATTGCAATTGTAGGTGAATAAGTCTTCACACATCTTGACTCGTCAAGCCCCGCGACGGACGCCGGCGTCCGAGTATGTAGGGTTTCCGCATACATCTATCTACATATTATATAAACGGGGCTTGACAGGGTAAACTCTATTTAAAATTTTATAAATAATAATTCTTTGTACCTAACTGGTACTTCGATCATTTCAAAACACCTCATTTCATCATAGCCCATTATCCATCTGTACAATCAGATGGAAAAGTAGTCTCTGCAGAAACTCTTCAATGTCTAAGCAAGGAACTCTTGCCTAATGGATAATCATTTTAAGATTAGCTCGTCCATATTCTCAATTATGAGAATATGGACGGCGCCCAGTGGGTAGAAAAGGATATTTTAGACTTGGAAATAATTTCGTATTTTCGATTTTCTTGTCGCTGATCGTTAGATACTATTATATAATATAATACCAGCCCTATATTATATACTGCTCACTCCTGAGCACGGGCCTCCTCTACTATTGAGAGGGTTTAAGGCCTTAGTCCACCACGCTGGCCTAGTGCGGGTTGGCAGACCTCACACACACTCGAAATTCTTATCGAGAATTCTCAGGTATGTAGATTTCCTTACGAGGTGTGTGCCTTGGGTTTCGAACCTCCGGACATTGTCTCGGCAGACCGTTCCAGTCCCAACTAGGCTATTGTCCACCCTTATAATATTTATTCTTAATATTTTTTTGTTAAACCTTATAGTTTCGGCTAAAAAAAATATTTCTTGTATGTGATGTATGGAACGCACTATAAAATCCAAAATTTCTGTGAAATTCTAAAAGATCTTGCTTTTAAACTTTTTTTTTTCTTAATCTTGGTCTGTTCTACTATGCTTGTGCACTTCGAACGTCTGCATCGACCGGCAACTTCTCCAGTTATATGGGTAAAATTCCATGTTTTTCAGATTTTTTTTTTACAATTATCTTGAACAAGTTTAACATTTATTAAAGAAAATTATTTAATAAATTGATATTTATTAAAGCTAACTAGTATATTTGGAAAAGAAAATCCAACTAAAAAATTTGCTATACTACTTTAGTACTTAAAGATTAAAAACTTAGTTATTGACTACAAATTCAATTTGACACTATAATTCTCTCTTTTCGATATATATTTTTTTAATATAAGTACAGATCAATAGAGAATACCATTTCCATTTTAATAGTATAAAGACACACAGTTACGACATTTGAAAATTCCACCATCAATATGCATAGATACAAAAGGGCATAAGTTGGTGATTATAACTTTGGATCTCGATGTCAGCCTGGTACAAGTGCAAAGGTGTTAAATCAGTAGCAAACTGTCATAGTCTCAAACAACTAGATTAATTTAGAAACTTTGGTCTAGGTGTCTTTTTTCATATACTACACTATATTTAACCATTTAAAAAAAAAAGGAGTAGGGTGCATGTGGAATAGCCACCTTCTATCTTGCTTCTTAGGGCCACACTAGTTAACTTATAGGACAGTTGCTGAATGCACTGTTTTGTGCACCATTAATTGGGAGCTTGACTTTTTTGTTACCTCATATTTTATTTAATGAATAGCGTTTACTCAGACATGATGAAACAGGCCCAACTAATGATTTAAATGCAAAAGATTGCCAAGGTATTTGGATGGTAGAAGTAAACATGAGAACTACTGAAAAGTTTTAGATGGAATTTGATACACAGACCAGTATAAGATTACAGAATGGGTCTTTTAATCTGAGAAATGTGTCACACAGGCAGAGCCATGAGTAGGGTTGCCAGGTCGTCGAACCTAATAGCCGGACAGACCAGCCAGTTTAGTCATTCATTGGGGTAAAAAGACCGGGCACCCAAAATTATTAACGATTTTGTGTCTTAGTACATATTAATATGATTTTTCGGGCCCCATTTTCCCTGCAAACCTTTTTTTAGCTCCCTAATGTATATCCATGTCATGTTTAATTTTACACATATCACCAACAACCTAAAAGTCACTGATCAAATGTAAAAAGCTGGACACTGTTTAATTTGGCCTGACACGCATTCAAAAAGCCTAACTATGTCCGGCTTTATCCGGACGCTTGGCAACCCTAGCCATGAGCAACTCCTGGTGAATAATAAAACTAATTCATATTACAATCTTCATTTATTTACAAATATTTAATCTAAATATTGTAAAAAATATACCTATAGTCCATATAGTTAATTTGAAAACAAATGAAATAATAACAGTGATGATTGCCATATGAATGTAACTGATCTGATATGAAACTGCATTTTAAATTTTGTTTAGTGCTATTAAAAACAAATTGAGTTAGATAAACATTGCAATCAGTATTATAACTAATATCGAATACTTTTTATACTATGGGTATAAATAATGCCATCCATAATGATATACCCAACGACTTTCCCCGATCATTTACTATGATGTATATGGTTTGCGAGTTGCAACTTATGTTTGGATCAGTACTGTTACTCTGTGTTAGCCCCCTTCAAAAGTCGTAGGGTATCTTCATGGCTGGCATTAGCTATATGATCCAATAATTGGAAGTTAGGTATAGATAGGGCTGCCATCCGTCCGGACTTCCCCGGATTTGTCCTAGTTTGAAGGGCATCCAGGGGCCGTCTGGCCGGGGTTTTAAAAATTGTCTGGGCAAAACCCGGACACTTTTGTTGTCAGGGGAAATCCATTTTTTATAGATGAGCGACAAATTGAAATAAATATTAGTTAAAACTTCATGCATTTCCCCGCATTCAAGAAGGAACGGCAAAATATTTTTTCAGAGGTGTCCGGGGAAATACCCATATTTGGCCCAAATGTCCGGGATTTTTGCCGTGTTTATCCGGCGTCGGCAATTTAGATGATGGCAGCCCTAGGTATAGATAATACTTTGTGGCACACTCATCTCTGCCTTAGCTTGTAAACAGATCTTATAATCAAATTTATCAATGTAAAAACTACCGAATGCTATTAGGAGCGAAAAATTATATCATTTATTACTATAAAAGAAACATTCTAACTTACACCCTCCTTAGTTAACTCCTTATAGGTTATAATTACAATGTCAGTTCTTTTCACGTACACAATAAAAATTACATATTTTATTGACGCTGGTCTAGTTTTCGCTATTTGTTCATAGGCGGTCCGTTCATCAACGGTGGGCGCATCTGGCCCATCGGTCCCATTGGGCCCATAGGTCCCATAATAGGCCCCATCATTGGAGGCCTCATTCCCATCATAGGTGGCATGGGACCATGTGGTCCCATCATCATAGGAGGTGCCATTGGCCCGCCGGGACCCATGTTTGGCGGCGGTATCATGCCAGGAGGCCCACCCGGTGCTGGCACTGGAGGTCTAGGTCCGCCGGGTCCCATTACAGAAGGATCCCACGGTGGAGGTATTGCTGCTCCTTTCGTACCAAATGGATTCTGAGCAATCTTGCCAGCTTTAAACGCTGCTGTTGTAGCGTCGATAAGATGTTGAGCTTGTTCCTCCATCCACTTCTGATAATAGAATTTGACATTATCTTTATGTTTTCTTCCAGTGCAGTGTGTTTTCCTCACGCTAGGTGAATCGTGTGTCAAGTAAGTATCACAGTAATCACAATAATACTTTGGCATGTTGTTGGAAAACGCGAAATTTCTAAATCTTTCTAAATACACAACTCGTACGTACGGATACGGTAAACGCCAGTGTTGCCAGATGTTTGACGGTTGAAGTCGCCGAAAATTCATTGTGAAGTAGCCTAAAGTCGCCTCATCGCATATGGAGAGGTGAAGGAGCAAAAAAAAACCTCCCTAATTTTCCCTAGTAGCCTAAAGTCGCCTACTTGTGTAGTGATGCGGAGAGCTAAAAAAAAAAGTCCCCAGCTTTCAATTATTGTGTGTAAGGGGATCTGAGTACATGTTTTGTACCCTCAAAGCTATAAATATCCTCGAATTCCACAAAAACAAGGTATAAAACACGAACTTTCCGAGGTAGCCCAAAATGGCGACTAATCACCATTCGCGTAGCCTAAACGGCGACCGGTCGCTATTCGCAATTTTTGGTCGCCCCGACACTCTTCAAAATAGCCTAAATGGCGAAAAGTCGCCTAATCTGGCAGCACTGGTAAACGCTCAATGATAGTGATGCATCATGCGACTCAAAGTCGTGTTTTTACTCGAGAGACTCGATTGAATTTGTCAAACTCGTACTTGAGTGTAAAAAATATTGAATAGAGTCCATTTGCACTCGAATTGTAGAGTCGAATTGAACTCGGTGCACCGAGTCAGGGCCACGCTCAGTGCTGCCAGATTAGGCGACTTTTCGCCATTTAGGCTATCTTGAAGAGTGTCGGGGCGACCAAAAATTGCGGATGGCGACTTGTCGCCGTTTAGGCTACGCAAATGGTGATTAGTCGCCAATTTAGGCTACTTCGGAAAGTTCGTGTTTTATGCATTGTTTTTGTTGAATTTGAGGATAGTTATAGCTTTGAGGGCACAAAACATGTACTCAGATATGTCCTTACACACAATTATTGAAAACTGGGGACCTTTTTTTTTGCTCTCCGCAGCCCCACACAAGTGGGCGACTTTAGACTAATTCGAATTTTCGGCGCATTGGACCACTTTAGATTAGAAATTGGGGAGTTTTTTTTTTATTTGCTCCTTACCTCTCCATATACGAAGAGGCGACTTTAGGCTACTTCACAATGAATTTTCGGCGACTTCAACCAAAGAGCATTATAATACTCCGGAAAACTTCAACCGTCAAACATCTGGCAACACTGTAAAGAAATGCAAATGGCGCGCAGCTTTTGTGTTTGTAGCACGTGTTAATGACATTTAAAATATAAAATTATTTTTCGTAATTTTTTTGAGAAATATCTCCCTTATAACTCCACATTAGAAAAAAATATTTGAGATATTATTTCAAGATGCCGGACATGAAATACATATTAGTAACTGGTGGAGTAATAAGTGGCGTTGGTAAAGGTGTGATTGCTAGTTCTTTTGGTACTATTTTGAAAAGCTGCGGCATCGACGTTACTTCTATAAAAATTGACCCATACATAAATATCGACGCGGGAACATTTTCGCCGTACGAGCATGGTAAGTAAAGTAACAAATAAGTTGTTTCGTTAACCTAACGCATGATTTCGTCCGCGTGTTGTCAGTTAGGGAATGCAGTGATCTATTTTTATTTTTCTAGGTGAAGTGTACGTATTGGATGACGGTGGCGAAGTCGACCTTGATCTTGGGAATTATGAACGTTTCTTGGACATAACATTGCATAGAGACAACAATATTACAACTGGCAAGATATACCAGCAAGTAATTGAGAGGGAGCGACGTGGAGACTATCTCGGAAAAACTGTACAAGGTAATTATATAAAAATGTAACCCTTTTAATCGATATGGAGTAACAAATTTCTTTACCAGTGCCATTTTTACGGATAACTCTTGTATAATATTTGAAATTCTTTAAGTACTATGTAATTATTCCTGTAGAGAACATTTTAATTAATATGTAATGGAAGTTTTGTTTTTAAGAAATACTTATCGATTAGGTTTAATATAGGTGTAGTATATGACAAAGATATAACAAAATATTGAAGATCTTTCTTATATTGTCATCATTATTAAACAGTATAGTATTGGCCATATGATAAATTCATTATATCAGTGAGTATATCAGATTGCAAATAGTTTGACCTAAATAATCGAGTTTTATCAAAGAGAAAGTGCTTTTACTTGTTTGCCTACTGTAACTAAATCCTTTCACCTTTAGAACTTTAACATCAATGCAGAGAAAGTAAATTGTGTTATAAGCTGTAACAATATCTAGCGATGGATTATTTTTTTGTAGTGCATGTAAGACTAAACAAGCAGAATAATTAATGATAATGACCTATATTGAACAGTGGTACATTAACATCTCATTTATAAACATCATATTAAAGTGCACATGTAATTTCATAATATTGAACCTTATAACTGTCACTACAACAGTTAATTTTGTTTTCAGTAATACCACACATTACTGATGCTATACAAGAATGGGTACAAAGAGTGGCTCATATCCCAGTTACACCAGACAATGCCCCACCAAGAGTGTGTATAGTGGAGCTTGGTGGAACAATAGGGGATATAGAAGGCATGTCATTTGTTGAGGCCTTTAGACAATTCCAATTTAGGGTTAAGAGAGAGAATTTTTGTTGTGCTCATGTTTCCTTGGTGCCTGTGGTGAGTGCATATTATATTTTTATGGTTTTAATCTGTCAAGGCCCGCTACGGACACCGGTGTCCATATATATATAGGGTTTTTCCATACATCTATATATATAAGCGGGGCTTGACGGGTTAAATACTTATAGTTGCTCTTTTTGCATAACTTGCAATTACTGTTATTTTAAGTGCCAAATAATTTTTGAGCTGCATAATGACAAATACAATTTTGTATTACAACATTGTATGTATTATTTTGTTGAGAGAAATTTTACACAGTATATCTTCAAGTTTTAATGAATGGTACTCTGAATTTATCTCTCGTTGAAACATTAATTGTCGGTAACACATTACAACCTTTCGTAATAGCATGTTTAATATCAAATGAAAATTGTCAATGAATATATAGAACCGAGATGATTTTTTGTATCTTAGCCAAAATCAACTGGAGAGCCCAAAACAAAGCCCACACAATCGTCAGTGCGTGAATTACGCGGTCTTGGACTATCTCCTGATTTAATATTGTGCCGTTCAGAGAAACCAATCAATCACACTGTTAAAGAGAAAATATCCAACTTCTGTCATGTTGGACCTGAACAGGTATGTCCTTAATGTTTTACGACATTTATAAGTTGCACAATTTAATTAATTGTAGTCTATTTAATATTGCTTTTTGTTCTCTTATAATTTGAGGTACGATTTATCAGTTCCGTAAACTGACAATCACTTACAAATTAGTTGTTAGGGTTGAGGAAAATCCTTAAGGAAAATAAATATATTTACCAACTATACATTTTCTTGGAATACCTTATATCAATCACTATAACTGGATATAATACCTGTTATATGAAACAATCAATTAATTTTTCATTATCAACAAAAAATACTTCCTGTTTTAAACAACATTGATAAAAATATGTTAATCAATGAGGAATTTTAAGTGTTTTTAGATACATATTGCTTCAATGAAAAAGGTGCGTTATGTTTAGGCTGATTATATTTTATTCATGCTAGCATTTTGTTTAAACACTTAATAAGATATTTAAATTGTGGGACAATTGAATGTTATTTAAAAAGGTATGGGCCTATGTTAGAAAAAGAAGATTTTTTTGCTGTACCAATTAACCCGGAATATGGAATGTTGACTAACGAGAGAAGATTATCCTTCCCAAGTCGACACACTTATGCCGGAATGCTTGAACCGAATAAAATAAATGAGATTTATGTGATATTAAATAAACATGAGTTTAAATTTGCAGGTGATATGTATTCATGATTTGAGCTCAGTGTATCATGTCCCGTTATTGATGGAGGCCCAAGGCGTTGTCCAATATTTAAATGAGAGACTCCAACTGAATATATCTATGCCGAGACCTGGAAAGTGCGTATATTTACATTCTTTTATAAAATGTGTAACATTAAAATTATTTGCTTTGAATAATAGAATGACTTGATGTAACATAAAAATTCGCTATTTTAAAATTATAATTCAAAGTGTTTTTAAATCACTAACTCATTATTAAAATTAACAATATTGTAGCTTTAAAATCTGATAAAGCCAAATAAACTGCAATGTGAAAATGATAAAGCTGCTGTGAATATCTTGTGATAATATTACACATTTCCTTGGATATATAAACCATAAACAAAAGTTCAAACAAAAATCGCAATAAACCAATTTGTATTGTATGTTCTGTGGGGACGTATGCAGTCGCACAGACGGGTGATCAGTTCGCCTTGTTGCTGCTAATTCATCCTTAGTCCCAGTTGAGTAGCGCTGCCACTTTCACCTTTGGTTGGCCCGCTTCACCGGTATCATGCCCAAGGGCAATATTGTATTACTGAGTTTCATAGCATCATAGGACTGCCTCGGTGGCGTAGTTGTATTACAGTACGACTGCAAAGCTGAGGTCGCGGGTTCGATCCCCGGGTCGGGCAAAGTGATATTGAGTTTTTCTATTCAGTATCAGCTCGGAGTCTGGAATTTGTGCCCGATATGGCGATAGGCTCGCCCCCTATCACATCATGGGACGGAATAATGGCGAAAAGTGGGTGCACTAGTTGCGCCTCTGCCTACCCCTACGGGGATAACAGGCGTGAGTGTATATGTATATGTATGTATGAATTTCATAGTTCTTGACCATAATTTTAACAAGAACTAGCTAAGTATGTCTACTTTTCAAGCGTTTAAACCTTGTTGTTATCAAATTAACTTATAATAGCAAATGTTATCATTATCTTGGTTTATTAACCTAGTTCACGCACACAGCAATATTGTATTATCCTATATTAAAAAAATGATTACCTAACAAATGATAATGCATTAATTTGCTTGTTTTAATGAATTTTAGACATGTGCATCTGAATAACGTATTCTATTGTGCCCTAAACGTACTGTTATGTCTGTTTACAATTTATATTTACAATGATGTTATAGGGTAGTGGACTACTTTTTTTTTTATAATTATCAAAAAAATTTGCCATCCAAAATCTAACGGAGAAATAATTTTCGAAATTGGGGCAATAATTAGTAAGTTATAAAGCTTTGAAATTTGGTGGAAGGGTTTGGTATACATACATACACACTTACGCCCTTATCCTATAGGAGTAGGCAGAGACTAATGAGCGCCACATGCTACGATCTTGACACACCAGCTTCCACATTCATAGTTCTTTTCACACATTTTCGTCGGTTAAGGGTACTCCTGATCTGCCCTTTTCGGAGAAGATCATTTATTTGGTCAGAGAACGTTCCCCTCGGGCGTCTCATTCCAGCAGTACAATCCACTTTCTCTCGATAAATACCTTTTGTGATCCGTCTTTCATCCATCCTCTCCACATGCCCAAACCATCTCGGCATACTTCTTTCAATCTTAGTCACCACTTCATCCTTTAACAAGGCAAGTGGAAGGGGTAGTTATCAAATAACAGTAACATTACACTGTGACGTCAACGTGAGTCGCCAGCCATAACGTTGCGTGCGTGCGAAAGAGATAGCGCGTTATCCCCTCCACGTCCCCACTTTTGCTCACAATAATATTCTAAATATGAATAACTGTTTTATTTCTCAACCAATTTTAATGTTGATTTCGCAGAAGAATTTCTTTTTCGTATAATTTTCTGTTACATATAAAATAATTTACAAAATCAAACCCAGGAAACTATCCAATTGTATTTATTTACTCATACAAAAATACAACAGCTAAAAAGAAAAAATTTAAGCATTTAGGTCTTTAACGTCTTGAACTATGACCGTAATTATAAACTATACTATCGATTGAACAATGTCTGTAGATGATCTTGAAAACAGGCCAACAAAAAAATCCTGATCCCGATATAAATGGGTGGAAATCTTTAATTGCTTTCGGGCGTTGCATCCAAAATAACTTATAAATCAACTTACATTCAAACAGATTACGTATTTACTTTTGTTAAGAATTGTAATTATAATTTTACAATTATAGTTTACCAAAACAAGGAAGTTCTTTAAAAGCTATCTATAAGTTTAAAATGTTTGTGTTATGTATCTGTACCTTAATAATCAACTTCGGTAGATATAAAATTTATTAAATATTTCTTTATAATTTCAGATTCATGCGAAAATGGCGTAACTTGGCGAAGCGAGTAGAGAATCTACGCAAAGAGGTGAACATAGCGCTTGTGGGCAAGTACACCAAGTTGGAGGACAGTTACGCTAGTGTCACAAAAGCGTTGCAACACGCGTGCATTTTCGCTGGCTGCAAACTGAACCTGACTTACATAGAGGCGGTCAACCTGGAGAAGCAGATGAAAATAGATGACCCCGTCAACTATCATAAAGCTTGGCAGGACTTGTGTAAAAGCGAGTAAGTGTTGCCTAATATTTGTTTTTGTTTATGGTATTTTTATTTGTCACAAGGTTTTTAGCAGGACACGAAGATACGCTTTTTGATAAAATGTTATAGGTTTAGGGTTAATGAACGCTGATATTGTTTTCTAGAGGTCAGGCAATGGCCGGTTGAAAGAACTAAGACAGTTTGCTTTAAAATGTGCTAGAAAAAGTGAGTTACACCGATCCCACTTTTGAGTTGAATATGTTAGGGTGGAAGAAGTATGCAAATGACCTTTATTCGGAATTTGAATATTTCGAAAAATTTTATACATTTTTATATGGTACATAGTTTTCTTGCCATTATCGTAATAAACAGAGTATTTTTTATAGTCAATATCGAGACAATCAGGCTGCTTACCTACGCGTCATAACACATAAACAGTTACAACATCACCCATACTTTGAATTACTAACATTAGATGTTAAGTCGCTTCAATTATTTATTACATATATCATTCATACTTGTACATTTTGTTGTAGTGGTGTGATAGTTCCTGGTGGTTTTGGTCAAAGAGGAATGGAAGGTAAAATAGAAGCATGCCAATGGTGCCGTGAAACACAAAAACCCATGCTCGGGATATGTCTTGGATTACAAGCAGCTGTCATAGAATTTGCCAGAAATGTGCTGGGGTTGAAAGGCGCTAATAGTACGGAAGTGAATCCAAAATGCGACGACAAGTTAGTGATTGACATGCCAGAACACCACCCAGGAAATCTCGGCGGCACAATGAGGCTGGGAACGAGGAAAACTTATTTGGCACCCAGTATTTTAAGTAAGTTTATTTATAAGTGAAAACTTGTTATTGGCTTTATGACACCTAAACTGTGGTTATTCTTAGTATAATTATTAGCTGTCAGTTTTCCATGCTGTAAATAAATAAATACATTAGTTTTCCCGAAAAGTAGCTTATGACTTTGCTATGATCTCAAACTATCAATACACCGAATTTCACCGAAATCCGTTCAGTAGTTTTTCAGTTTCTCGCGTTCAGACAGGTGCGGCGGGGGACTTTATTTTATAATATGTAAGAAAGTAAAAAAATGAAACCATAGAAACTACATTTAATCTTGTTTGTTATATAGATGAGTATGTTGAATAATTATGGATAAGCTATTTTTTACCTTGTGTGTTAGCTTGTGAATTCTCGAAACATTAAAATTATGTTTAAATTAAATTGCACTCATTTCGTACATAATATTTGGCATAAATTGTAATTGACTCGTCAAGCCCCGCTATGGACGCCGGCGTCCGAGTATATAGGGTTTCCCGATACATCTATATATATATATATATATATATATATAAGCAGGGTTTGACGGGTTAATAGGGAAAATATTGCTATAGAGCTAAGCTTAGCTTGGGCTCAGCTCGATCGGATCAGCTGGTACGATTGTATCACGAAAAACCAACGTGAAGCAACTACTTCGTTGCGCCATTTCGTATGGTCAGCGATTGTCCAACCCTAACAGTCAGGTCCACTCATTTTTGATTATTGAAAACCCTGCCCGTAGTAGGACTTTTATTCGCCTCGATCGCGACAGTACACTAGGTGTAAAATCCTCCATATAAACGTGTCTAACAGGCCGGCATGATTCTGTCGACTGGCGTGATAATGCACTTACCCTGAGGACTGAGCTTGAATGGCGTCACTTTGACTCGTCAAGCCCCGCGACGGACGCCGGCGTCCATATATATAGGGTTTCCCCATACATCTATATATATAAGCGGGGCCTGACGGGACTGCAAAAGAAGCTTCAGTGAGGTTCAATTGCCAAAAATCTCATTACCATATTTTATTTATCACAGTGCAACTATACAAAAAGGACGTGATCGAAGAGCGTCACAGGCACAGATACGAAGTGAACCCGGAGTACATCGACCGGCTGGAGGCGGCGGGACTCCGCTTCGTGGGCAAGGATGAGACCAAGACTCGGATGGAAGTCGCCGTGGTGGACAACCACCCCTATTATGTGGCCGTGCAGTTCCACCCGGAGTATCTGTCGAGGCCTTTGTCGCCTAGTCCGCCGTTCTTGGGGTAAGATATTTAAAAACTAATTTGTCATGATGATTTGGGAGTAAAATGAATTGAGATGCCCTAGATTAGATTACAGTTCAGTCTGTTTTTTTGTAATATTTTTTTACATTCAATGAATTATGTATTTTCGAATTTTTGTTAATTTTATTTTAAACTTAATGGTTTAGATGGCGCGAGCTTGATGGAATGCTCGTTTTATTACAGAATTCTTTTTTAAATAAAAATAATTTGGTCTGTCATATTATGATATCTACGTTAAATACGTTTTTGTTACATATACACTCACGCCCTTTATCCCCGAAGGGGTAGCCAGAGGCGCAACTAGTGCACCCACTTTTCGCCATTATTACGTCCCATGATGTGATAGGGGGCGAGCCTATCGCCATATCGGGCACAAATTCCAGACTCCGAGCTGATACTAAATAGAAAAACTCAATGACTTTGCCCGACCCAGGGATCGAACCCTAGACCTCAGCATTGCAGTCGTAACATAATACAACTACGCCACCGAGGCAGTCTTTTTTGTTTCCACGTTTTTATTAATTTCTTTTTATCTCTTTTCAGACTCATTCTAGCATCTTTAGGAAAACTAAAAAGCTACATGAGCAAAGGTTGTAGACTTAGTCCTAGAAATCAATCAGATGTTAGTTCAGGTATGTATTTGATTTTAATCATACAAAGGTACTCTTACATTGTCGCGTTATTGTCGCAGGATAATGGCAGTATAAAATAAATACGCCGTAAGACTTGTGACATCTCAAAATGTAATGGATCGATAATAAATACTGGCGTCTATTCGTAGCTTTGTAGGAGTAAATAGAACTCGTTGACACTGCCAAAAATAATATTTACGTGGAGAATAATACGTTTCAATTATGTATACAGTAGAGATGCGGTTATTTGTGTCGGATATAAATACACAAATCTATACTAATATTATAAAGCTGAAGAGTTTGTTTGTTTGTTTGAACGCGCTAATCTCAGGGACTACTGGTTCAAATTAAAAAAATCTTTTTATGTTGAATAGACCATTTATTGAGGAAGGCTTTAGGCTATATAACATCACGATGCAACTATTAGGAGCGAAGAAATAATGGAAAATGTGAAAAAAACGGGGAAAATTATTCATCCTTGAGGGCTTCCATTGCGTGCGCTGCGAAAACGGTTTAAGATACCAAAAATATATGTATGAAAGAATTATTCCTCTTGAAATGATTTAAAAAAATGTCCGCGACAGTATATGTATATCTTTTAAGATTAACTCACTAGAACTGTTTTTATGGTAATCAAATTTGGTCGAAATTAATAATATTATAAATGCGAAAGTAACTCTGTCTGTCGTGCTTTCACGCCAAAACTACTGAACCGATTTAAATGAAATTTGGTACACAGATATTTTAGAGTCTGAAAAAGGACATAGGCTACCTTTTATCCCCGTGAAATATAAAACGGGACTTTTATCCCGGAAAAACTCTTTCACGCGGGCGGAGCCGCTGGCAAATAGCAAATAACTAGATTTGTTATTAGCATCCTATTATCTTCCATTTTAACGATATAAAACTTACAGCTTGGCAAACACAGGACCATTTTTTTCTATTTTTGCCGCAACTGTCGGAAAACAATAATATCCTAATGCATTTTGATCTACATGACATTTTGGTAATTTCAGATGAAGAAGATTTGTCAGTGTCTTCCCTCAGCTTGGCAGATGAAAAAACAGTCGTAGCAAATGGTAAACAAAACGGTCAAGTAAATGGAATCGATTCCGCTAATGAACAGAGTAAATAAAATATTACTATTT
The DNA here is from genome assembly GCA_949316025.1 of Lapara coniferarum. Lineage (NCBI taxonomy): Eukaryota > Metazoa > Arthropoda > Insecta > Lepidoptera > Sphingidae > Lapara > Lapara coniferarum. Next base: position 14,042,097 of record OX438925.1, on the reverse strand, counting down.
TATTGTAGCATTTTTTTATATGTGCTATTCGTAAGTTTTTGTTGTATAGCGATTGATACTATTCCTATAAATACTGAAGATGAGAGTTTATGTATTTTATAGAAACAAGATGTTTCAACAATTGATATTTAAATCAATAACTTATATCTTATTACTAAATACTCAATTTGTGTATTTAAATATTCTGCTTGGACTTTAAACAATGTGACGTAAGTTCTCCCAGTGCCCACGGCTTAGTGAAAAATTGATAAAATTATTAAAACATTGTTCCCCTAGTCATTTAGGCGTACCGCATAATATAGATTTAAGTATAAATTAGTCTTAGACAATATTGTAAAGGACGCAGCGTGTATCATCTTTCATTTCTGCCAAAGTATAAGAGCAGATACTCATGTATACATTTATGAAACTGTTTTAGTGTGAGTAAAACAGACAGACGACACAAAATGGTATGGTATGTGTTTTGCACTTTCCACATCCTACTAATATTATAAAGGCGAAAGTTTGTAAGAATGTATGGATGTTTGGATGTAAGGATGTTTGTTCCTATTTCACGCAAAAACTACTGAACGGATTTCGATGAAATTTGGCACACGGGTAGATCATGTCCTGGATTAACACATAGGCTACTTTTTATCCCGGGAAAATATAAACCGGGACTTTTATCCCGGAAAAACTTTTTAATGCGGGCGGAGCCGCGGGTAAAAGCTAGTAAGTAATAATTACATTGAAACTTGCAGATTTATTTTCGCGGCAATAAACACGTGGCGCGTCCTTTTTAAATGATCTAAGATATTAGTATGGCATTTAATGCTATGGGAATCATTAAACAGTGGCGACAAATGTATTCATAAGTTTATAAAATTACACATCATCGCTCATCACTTTGACGATTCTCCATGCTCCATTTTTATAATGGCAATATTCAAACATAACCTCTAAAAATAATCGAAAAAGTAATATTTTCATATAGTTGTTTAATTCTGAATGAATGTGGATAAAGTTGATACGACTTTAATATGTCTTTTTTTTTTTGTTTTGAGTAAGAACTTAAGATTTTGTTGTTTAAGTATATTGTATTGAAATGTAGATTAAAATGTATCAGATTTTGATATATTATTCTAGTAATTTATATATTGAGAGTAAAAGATCCATCTCGAATATTAGATTTCTTTTTTTAAAGCCTCATTTAGACGGATCAATGATTGCTAGCAATTATCTTACGCAATTATTGAACGCCGTCTGAACATGCTCTATGGCGAGGCAATTCTCGCCTGCAATGATATGTACTGTCAGCCACATAAGTAGCTGGACAAATTCAAAACATCGAGTCACCATTACGCGTCTGGCTTAATTTTTCTTTTCTCTGTGTGCAATTAAGTAAATCCCTATTATTTGATTTTTGCAAAGAGAAAAATATTTTTGATAAGAACTCGAAAAGTGTATCGGCGATTTAAAGTTTTGCATTTGTTCAGTTACTTATGTGGCTGACTGTATATACGAGTCTTGACAAAAAGATTGCTAGCAATCATTGCGCACGATTATTTCTAGCAATGATTGACTCGTCGAAAAGAGGTTTAATAGTGACATTGTAATGATTGTATGTTCTTGTTATTCATATTATTTTTTATAGAATTATCTTATTGAAAATACACTTCTATATAAGTTACATACTAAACAACTGAAATTTATATGTTGCCCCAGAATGAATGAGTAATAAAATTTTTATTGTGATGTTAAAATAATTATTAAAGGTGATGATAGGGCTGTTGAAATGTATACTATATATATTATATTTTATGGACAAAAATGTGCTACATAATGTATATTGAGAGGACTGAGTGTTAGTAGAGTCAGAGTAATAAAAAAAATGAAAGCATTTACGCTTATTTGTGTACACCATATTGGAATAAAATTATCTTAGTAAAAGGTAAAGTTGGCTTGCAAATCTCGATCATGCCTTTAATAGTACTTATTACATAAAAATATGAAGTGTATTCTGCTCAGTTACATAGATTATTATTTACGTACATCGATTTTTCCCCAGTGGCGTAAACAATCAATAATTATCAAATATGTACTGATACAAGCATTCCATTGTGTATTAAACAGACAGTTGTTAACAATTTACGCAGACTGTAGTTATGTTAATTTACATAATAAAGTGTTGCTCTGCTATTTAGTGTTTAATTTTACTCCTTTTGATCCTAAAATCCAATAATGTAGTAATTATACCTAGCAAATTATGCATACCAAATCACTCTTATTTAATCTCGCTAAACTTGTATAAATAGGTATTTATATGTAATTGGTTTCTGGTATGGGCTCTAAAAATTAAATTGAGGTATTCAGTTTTTTTATCAACCCCAAACTTGTGGGGTTAGAAGGGGGAGATGCTAAACCGCTTATAATGAAATTCGGTATTGGGATATCTTGAACGTTGAAAAAATATGGGTGTTAATTTTTTTATTAACTCCTAATTAAGGTGGGTAAAAGGAGGGACAAACTAAACCGCTGAACCGGTTATGATGAAATTTCTCAAACCTAGAAAACAAACATATTATTTATTTTATTAACACATAAAGGGGTAAATATGTATAACAAGACCAAATTTGATGCGGATATAATTATCATAAACCATGATAATAAATATAGAATATTCATCTTTTATCAATTCGTAACTAAGTGAGACAAAGGATTTTCATCCTTTGTCTCACTTAGTTACGGATTGATTGATTGATTGAAAAACTGAATCATACGTATCTGCTCGTGATGTAATTCAATATCGAAAAATTATGAAACCTGAGATCCTACTAATATAAAGGCGAAAGTTTGTAACAATGTATGGATGTTTGGATGTTTGGATGTATGGATGTAAGGATGTTTGTTCCTCTTTCACGCAAAAACTACTGAACGGATTTCGTTGAAATTTGGCACACGGGTAGATCATGTCCTGGATTAACACATAGGCTATTTTTATCCCGGGAAAATATAACCGGTATACCTTTTGTCCCGGAAAAACTTTTTAATGCGGGCGGAGCCGCGGGCAAAAGCTAGTTTAATATAAAATCTGAACTATCGAAGAATTATTTTTTTTTTTCAAATTAGTAAGGTAACTAAAGATATCGACTCATTTGTACGTCAGTCATGAATATTTGCTTGAAACGGAAAATATTATTAGGACCTACTTTCAAGTAATAAAGGCCATGTACAGTATCAAAAAACCACCCGAGCAAGGCTCGTTTACCCAGATACTGTATATGAACCATGTAACCGTCCAGGGCCTAGCGCTACTTCGCGCGATATCCGCCAACTTCGGGGCTGTTCAGATATTACGTAAGTAGAATTTCGGTATTTTTTAAAACCCTCGCCCCCCTTGTCAGCAAAAGTAAGACTTATCCGCCTCCTATGCGTAGGACATCCTGACCAAAAAAAGGCGTGTTAAAAACGTATAGGATTTGATACGTTGGCTCCCTTAAGCCTACGGAAGATTACCGCCCCTTATGTGCTGTAAAGCATGACAAATTAAATAAACTATAGAAGTTAAAGTAATATGAAAAAAAACGATGGTAAATTATTTAAATATCTCAATCAGTGTATTTCAGATACTGATTCTTACCATTTCTATTTGTGAGAACAATGAATCGGTATTCACAAATTGTCTTTCACAAAGTCTGTCCAAAAAAAAACTACCAAATTTTGCCGCCCCCTGCCGCCCTAGGCTCAGGCCTGCTCGGCCTATAGGGAAATCCGCCATTGCAAACGTACCCTGAGGCGGTGGATCTATGTATGAGGATCTGGTTTATTTGTCTCTGTATGAGGAGATTGCTAAAGGTGGAAAAAGCACAAGAAGTGTGCCACAATCACGTAAAGTGGTAAATGGTAATCCATAGAATTTATCTACCGATGGGTTACAGACGTGATATTTTAGATGTATTTCAATATTCCTAAGAATATTTCATTCATCCCTAAGCATGAAGTCCTTGCGGATGTGTATCCGAATTCCGAAATTTGCATTGCAGGTAATTTGACAGACAAAGTCAAGCTGTTGCCAACTAAATAATAATTACCAAAATTTGTGGTAATGTTATTATGCTAAATGCTGTAATTTCAGTTTGTTCAGTGGTGAGTTTAAACATTTACTGTCTATAGGTAGGCTAATCAAATGTTGTCGTCCCTACCGACCTTAACTGGTAGTAAAGCTCTCGTGTGCGAGGGCCTGTCTAGGTAGGTACTACCGCAATTTATATTTCTAACAGCAAGCAACATTGTGCACGCACTGTTGTATTCCTGTTTAAAGGATATTAAAGTGACTGGCCAGTGTAATTATTGGGTATCATAAGTCTTAACATCTTATGTCTCAGGGTGACGAGCACAGTACCACGCAGTACTTTGTAATTCAAAGTTATGTGCGCAGTGCGGCGTTGCTTCTGTTTATGAGCGGTCGTAACGATTACCATCAGGCTAACGGCATGCTTGTCTCCTCATTTAACTGCAATAAAAAAAACCTTTTCAATTCGATATCCTGGTTCACAATTATATCATACTAGCTTTTGCCCGCGGCTCCGCCCGCTTTAAAAAGTTTTTCCGGGATAAAAGTCCCGCTTTATATTTTCCCGGCATAAAAAGTAGCCTATGTGTTAATCCAGGGCATGATCTACCCGTGTGCCAAATTTCATCGAAATCCGTTCAGTAGTTTTTGCGTGAAAGAGGAACAAACATCCTTACATCCAAACATCCATACATTCTTACAAACTTTCGCCTTTATAATATTAGTAGGATAATTAGAATTTTTGAATTAATGGACTTTTGTATTTTGTTTTAGAAACGTATTTCCAGCGGAATGATCTTACATACATACACACTCACGCCCTTATCCCATAGGGGTAGGCAGAGACTATTGAGCGCCACATGCTACGATCTTGACAAACCTCTTTCGCCTCTTCCACATTCATAGTTCTTTTCATACATTTTCGTCTGTTATAGGTACTCCTGACCTGCCCTTTTCTGAGAAGATCATTTATTTGGTCAGAAAATGTTTTCCTCGGGCGTCCCCTTCCAGCCGTACCATCCACATTCGCTCGATAAATACCTTTTGTGATCCGTCTTTCACCCATCCTCTCCACGTGCCCAAACCACCTCAGCATACTTCTTTCAATCTTAGTCACCACATCATCCTTTAACATACATCGATCTCTTATCAAACTATTCCTCATGCGATCAGCAATGGTGACTCCACATATACTCCGTAAGGAACGCATTTCCACCGCATTTATTCGACTTTCATGCTTCTATTGCCAAACCCAACATTCACTTCCATACATAAGCGTCGGCACCAGCACACCATTGTGAATAGCCATTCTTGCCTTTTCAGACACCGCCTGGCTACTCACTATTGCACGCAAGGCGCCATTTACTTTGTTTCCTGCTATAACTCTTCTTTCAACATCCATGTCATACTTTCCATCTCTTGTAATCATACTTCCCAGGTACACAAACTCATTCACTTGTTCCACTTGCTCACCATCTATACTAATGCTACATTCAGTAGCATTTTCCTCTCTTTCTATCACCATTACTTTCGTCTTGCTCGCATTAATTTTCATCCCCTTGTCCTTAAACACACCATTCATTAAATTTAGCATGTCTTGCAGCTCCCTCGCCGACGGTGCAAGTAAAACTTGATCATCGGCATAAAGGAGACACTTGACACGCCACTCATCCATTCTCAATCCACATTCTATCTCTTTCAGAGCTGACACACAGCTGTCCATATAGAGATTGAAGAGCCATGGAGACGCAACACATCCCTGTCTAACACCTTTTGAGATGTTAAACCATTCTGAATGCGCTCCATTTACCCTGATACAGGCCTTGGAGTTCTCATAGAGAGACTTCAAAGCCCTCACCAGATGACCCTCAATCCCATATGTTAATGACAGCGTTGCCCACATTTGGCATGTAGATGTGTTTATTTATAGTTTGGTAATGATTACCTACAGGTTGTTTCTATGTTGTGAGCCTTGTACTATTAGGTGAGGCTTTTTCCATCTAATCACACACGAAAAAGGCTTTTTTTATGGCTTGAATGACGAGACAAGCATGTCGTTCGCCTTATGATAAACGATACAACCACCTGTTGTCTCGAACGACAAAATGTAAAATTGGTAGAATTGCCAAGAAAATTCGGTATATTTGGATCAAAAATCGGTATATGCAAAAAAATAAAAGCAATTTTCAATGAAATTTCTTTTTTTTCTCTATGAATTATTATTCCAACAAAAGAAGGTAATTTCAAGTTACGAGAGTGACGCGTACACCCCCCCCCCCTCCTGTCGTCAAAGTAAAAATATTAAACAAATTGTGTCGTCTCTTTAAAAGTACTGCCTCCCGCCGTCCCAAACAGTAACATATTAACCATGGAATCGTAAAATATAACCCAATATTGGTAGAAATACCGAAAAATTGGTAGGTTCGAGACCACTGACAACCACCCAAAAACAGTACCAACATCTGTCAGTTACAATTTTATACTTAACTAAATTGTATATTTGTTTATCAAAAGTTTATTTCTTCAAAATCTACAGCTTCCTATGGGCATATTTTATTCACTTTATAATTTAGAACTGTATACCAATTTTTGGTGGCGAATGGCAATATAGTGGGTCATGTGGTAAATAGGTTTTTAGTCACGCAACACCGTTATTTTGCGCTGCAGTCGGACTGCGATAATCTTAAAATTGGAGAGTTTTGGCGGGAACGTAGAAGTGTCATGAGGTGCTCTTGTTTTAATTCATTATTTTGGTGATACTTAGTGTTATGTTGCATAATTATGGTGGTATATTATCCAATATAGTTCTATTAAAGTGCTCAAATGAAGTGAATTGAAATAACTGTGCCAATCAAGTGTTTTTTCGTTGCCGCCAAAACTCCTTGATAAAGTCTTGGTAAGGTAGCCACTGCTTTACTACGACATAGTACGTAGGAAAAAAAAAAGTCAACCAAAAATATTACTTAAGACGAGGCTGTATGGGCTCGAACCCTTTGCCTTCCCTAAAGGGAAAATTATAAAAAAAAAAAAAAAAAAAAAATTAAAATTGGATTTTTTTATTGTAAAATCATTTTTAGTTCGTTATGAAAAAAAGAGACTTCATTTCTATATAGAATTTTATTTATAGTGGGGTGTGTTGGTTTTAATTTGTTTATAAAAATAAGCCATAATGTATTACTGCTGGACACTGACATGATCGTGAAAAAGTTGTATTTTCTTTAAAAGTAAGTGATTAATTATTCACGATGGTGTTCGAGTCGATTGTGGTGGACGTCCTGAACAGATTCCTTGGAGATTATGTGGAGAACTTGAACAGATCTCAATTAAAACTTGGGATATGGGGCGGTAAGTTTTTTGCATCAGTGATGTCATAAGTACCTTCAATGCGGTTATTTATGTCTTGATATCCTTGTTTTTAGGGGACGTCGTACTTGAAAATTTAATTTTAAAACAAAATGCTTTAGAAGAACTTAACATTCCGGTCCAGACAGTCTATGGACATTTAGGTAAGTGGTCACAAATAAATTTATTGCAAAGCTTATTTTATTTTTAAAATAATGTTATGTTACATAATTAAAACTGTATAAGTATTGTTCTTATCTTACATTACTTAAATTTTTATTAATAAATGTACTTCATACTCATAATATTCTTATAAGAGTCATACTGAAAGTTATTATAATACTTAACAATAGCATTTGTACATTGTAATCAAAATTTTAAGATGTTGATGGCTTCAGCAGTGGTCATCCAAAGGCTAAGCTGATGATGATTATCAAATTGTGCCTTTTCATGAAGAACATTATAAGCATAATTACACACTTTTTTTGAAAACAGCATTTTTCATTATAAAGTATTTATGGTATCTTTATACTTTTATCGGATGGTAATTATTGTAACTAAATACAGCACTGCAATATATTGTTTTTTCCAGATAAGGCTAGAAATATAGATTTCTTTTGGTGGAAAAATATTATTGCTATATTAAGAATTGTTAATGTTTTTAAAATGCACCTTTCAAATGTTTTCTTATCAGGTTTTATAAACTAAAAATGAAAAGAATATAGCAATAATATTTTCCATTAAACAAAATCTATATTTCTAGCCTTATCTGGAAAATAATATATTGCATTGCTGTATTTACTTACAATAATTACCATCCCATTAAAATACTGTATAGATACCATAAATACTTTACAACTTAAAAGAAAAAGGCTTTTTTAGAAAAAATTGTGAAATTATGCTTACAATGTTATTCCTGAAAAGGCACGATTTGAACGTCAGCAAGATTCCTGTGCATGCTGTAATATTCCTAGATTACACTGTGAAATTTTCAAACACACTTCTTGTTTAGTCAATTACGATTTTTAGTCCTCTCTAGCAAAGCCAATTTTGAAGACTGCAGTGAGCGAGTTAGAATCAATTGAATTCCATAAATTAAATCTTCAGGATATTTGTTAAATATTTTTTCCTACTCTTCAATCTGTAAGAACTATACTCTCAAAATTTTGGCAATTTGGTCATGAGGGTTGAACGCCAACTAGTATGAATATAATTTATATAGATCAATTTCTTGCTTTTAAATTCAGCCACTCAGTAAAAGGACATGGATTAGGGTAATGCAGATCCCTTTATGTTTGTGGAGTACCTAAAAATTAATCTTTCGTGAATTTTTTTCAGACTAATACAATACTTATAATGTAAATACTATATAATATAAATACTACTAATATAAATACTACTAATATAATACTTTAAAACTGTACCAATTCACTTTTTGTTTAATATTTACACAACAACTTTTTAACAAAAAAATAAACCGACGAAAAAACTGAAAAGCAAAAAATAACAAACATTTTTTACTTAACCTTAATAACTAAGTTCTTGAATTAATGTAAGTGTACCTACGTAATCTTGAGTCGTACCCAAGCGTCATCGCGTCCAGGGACCGCTAAAGAAGTATTTTCATCTCCTTGGTCCGGAGTTCGGTCTATGGGACCAATTTCGAGGTATAACCTATCGAAGTACTAAAAATTTATAAAAATCGGGCTACTCTGTAAAAAGTAATGCGTGGTCGTACATAAAAAAATATACACGTCGACTTGAGAACTTTCTTCCGTTTTTTTTCCGTTGGTAAAAAATATTTTATTACTCAAAAACTGTATGATGAATATTAGTGAAACTTTGCATAAGTACTACAAGATAGCAAATTTTCAATATAAAAAGTAAACCATCCCCAAATAGGCGAGGTTGACATGCACGTCTAAGAACTTTTTGTTTCACACCAGTATTTTGCAACAAAATATTTTTTGTTTGCTACAGAAATAGTGTAACAAAAAACAATTTACAGTCAACCGCATAAGTAGCTGAACAAATTAAAAACTTCAAACTGCCTATACACTTTTGTGTTCCTAACAATTTTGTCTTCACAAAGAAATTTCGTGTGAAGTGAAGTAAATCCCATATACTACTTCAAACTACTACTACTTCACTTTACACAAAAAAAAAAAATATTTTTCGTTTAAATTCAATGCGTATACTGCGATTTGACTGTACCTGAGTATAACAGTTTAAACAAAAGGGTATTTCGGTCAATAGTTGATAATATTATTATTATTTAACTCTTGGTTGAAAGCAAACTTCGTCGAACGTATATTATTCATATGGCACCGAATTTGAGAAACAATATTATTAACGCAATAAAAAACACATTTTCCTCTAAACGGAAAAGTGATTTCAAAACAACGATAACGGTTGTAAATCTGCTATAAATAACAGCCTACTAAATTATGATGCGCTGCGGCATTATATTGTGTAATAAAATAGTTAAAACATTCCATATACATCCCACTTGCCATGTTATTTGGCAAGGTTATCATCACACTTAACATGCCGTGCTGTTACTGTCTAGTGTATATCTATAATTGTTACACACTAACAAAGTGTAGTGACATCATGCCCTCAAATGAGCCAGTAGTCCGATTGTCTGACTCATAAACACGGTTCGAAGGTCGTTGTTTCGGCCTCCAATAAAAATGTTCCGATAAAATGTTCCCATTTTACCCTAACAGGACATATTTTCGTTCTAATCTTTTCATTTAGGTCACGGTAATACATTTTGTTATTGCGATGCTGTATTACCATTTCTTTTTCGTAAATCGTAATACTGTAGCACTAATAAAATAATCTCAAATCATGCTGAATATTTAGGTCAAACCTACAATAACATTCCTTCGAAACAAAGAAACAAATTAAACCTTATTTATAAGAAAGATTTTTTTATAAGTTATTAAACTCAAGACATGCAACTAAATCACTTTATTGGCTTATTTCCGCCCCTGAATAATAGTTTCAGCCTATTGCTATACTTAATAATAACGGTAAAAAAAACGAACCCTCGTAACTAATGTGTATATTTCCCAGTCGATAAACAGTTTTTCATACCAACCCACCCGTAACCCACGGATGATTCAATTTAATTTGTAAGCAATTCAGCACGATTTCTTGGGTTTCCTTTTCCATTTTATCGATTCCCATGACCTCAAACATTCTCAAGATATTTTTTTTAACAATAATAATGTAGACTTTAGACATGATTCCCACGTCTGCAGCATGTAAGCATTGAATTCAAATTGTAATTATTATGAATAACACTTCCTCTCGAAATATGTATTTCTATTTTAACAGCGCATCGAGTATGTTAATGTGTGTGCTCCGTCCTTTATCGTGTTATCATGTTTATGCACTGGTTTCATGTTCATTTATGATTTATGATACCATGTCCCCATCGGTCATTCGGGGAACTGCAAAAACATTTTATATTAGACTAAGCCATGATATAATGCTGTGGACCCTTTATGGAAAACATAATAAGCGTGACATTACGATGATCGGAAAAGTAACTGTCTGATTGAAGTCAGAAACTTCGATGTTTAGACTTAAAGTTTATTAATAAAAACAAGATTTTATTATGGTATTTGAACTTGCGACATTTCAAAATTCGACCATTAAACGGCGCGGCGCCATGGAGGTCATCTCCGAAATGTTATAGTATGTACTAAGTAAAAGTCTAAAATGTGATCAAGTTCAGATTATAAGCCCATGACCTTAGGTGGAAGACTTCATCCTACTAATATTACGTAATTCGTATGAATACAATTAAAATAGTTTTGTCAATTTCCGTTGTAACAGCCAATATTGTTTTGATTATGTAAACAAGTTTTGTAACGACCTATGTTGAATATGCAACGGTTCGTAGTGAGAATGGCCTTCGACGTTTTTGCTTTATCATTTTATATTGTTTAGCTAATAATAGTATTGTTTGATTCGTCCGAATTAGGTGTTAACAATATTATTTAACTTCAAACTAACCATGTTGATGCAGGAAAAAACTATATTATTTATTTTGACTTTAACACCTAGCTCTAAGTTTATAGAGTGATTTAATCTTTTTTCTATAGATTGGATCCTTGCCCTATTCGGTTTTAGAAAAAAGTCTCCTACAAAGTTAACCCGTCAAACCCCTCTTATATATGTAGATGTATGGAGAAACCCTATATACTCGGACGCCGGCGTCCGTAGCGGGGCTTGACGAGTCAAAAATATAGTACCTAGTAATAATTATTTGACCCAAGCATCCTCGCGTCGGGGGACCATTAAAGGTATTTTCATCTTCCCAATCCGTGGTTCGGCCCCCCGACTTGAGAACGCGCAGGTCATATTAATTATTTATTTTTAGGACACTTTTTGTGTCGGGGATTATTTAATTTTATAATTATTTTATAATAAATTTTAAATTACAATTTTCTACACCATGGGGCCTCGATCATCTATCTAACACCTACTCATTGAGACCATTTTTATGAGCCCAATCACACTATATCTGCTATAATTTCATAAGGAGTTGAATATTCCGCAGACTACTTGATGCCACAGCATCGGTTTCAGGTTGTCATGTCTTGAAAATACTACCAAAGTACCAGTATACCAAATTTCAAAATATTCCGAATTCTGAAAGTAGAAAATGAGCTGATTATCTTCAAACGCCTGAATAGATCTTAATTATAGCTAAAAACCATCTCTTATCACATCAACATTAAAAAAAATGGCATCGAAATCAGTCCACTTATTTCGGAGCTACACTGCCATAGTCAGACATGTACAGATCCACAGATACTTTTTATAACACCCCTCTTTTTCCGTTGGAGGTTGAAAAAATGCTAGGTATAACTTACGTAACGCCGTGATTTTCAGGCGACACAGATTTTCATAGGAAAACGTTTTCTACGACTGTCGTGCTTAGCGCTTGTTATAATAAGTAATGGGCCTATTTTTTTTATTTATTTTCTAGTTACTATTTTTCTTCTATGGTATGTTTCATAAGCGTGTACTAATACTTAGTATAGAAAGTATTATTCTGTGTTTCTTCATTTCCTTCAGAGCTTACGTAAACACCTATTACCGATTTCCAAATGTTTCATCGCACACTAAAATAAAGTTACATAGTTACTTGGGTTCATTTGTAGCTAAGCTTTTTTCCTAATTTAGCAACTAGGTTTCGAAAGCAATATTTAATGCAAAAAATATAAATATTCTCGCGTGGCCGTAATTTATTACTTAAGATATTTCCAATACCGCAAATAAAGATAATGAATACTATAATGATTTAATCCCTATTAATTACCGTTTATCTCAGACCAGTGTCAGTTTGAAATCAATTATAATTAGTTAATTAATCATGATTTGTTTTTTCTTTGAATGGTTTTCGTAAATAAATGACATTTTACTTTAAAATCTAGTTAAAAATTGTAGGTAGGTATCTACGTATCAAAAATTACCTTTGTTACAAGGAATCGTAATCAATAATGATAAACAGACATAAAATTATTTATTTGCATTGATATTCGTACTAGATATGATGAACTGATAAGTATGGAATTATTTTTGTATGCTTATCACATTACATCATTTTGCCATAAGTACATAATTGATAAATCGAATCCATAAGGAATGCAACAAGATTCTTGTGTGCATACGTATAATTTTAAAAGTATGTGACATTAGGTATAACACTACAATTTTAAAACCAACTAAATTCCATAAAAATAAAAAATTATCAGATTTATTTTATTTTATGTTATTAGATTCCTTACCAACTCTTTTATTTATTGTTAAATCTAGTAATATCCAGCAAAGGCATTTTTTCATGTTTGTTGTTTTGTTATAACTAGTGTTCAGCGCGGGCTCTAAAGCTTCAAATAAGATTGATCCTCGAATTTCAGCTATCGATCCATCTATCCACTGGTAAAATCTTGATCTAATTACTGATTTAAAGTGGTTATTCAATGATCACCATACGGTATTTAATGGTCGGTTAAAATGTCCTTATTATTTTACTAAAAGAATAGTTTTTAAAATTCGCACATTCATAAAAGTTGTTTCTGCAAGAGTTCTGAAACCTATTATTTCTATTGTGGTAGGCAGAATTTTGGATATTTTTGCACTTTGGGTGCCACCGTGTCTTCCATCGACCGTATAATTATACTCCACATGCGACAGTTCGTTGAACCAATATTCCAAACTTTACTAAAACACGGAAACCTCAATTCTAATGTTTTTTTTTGTAGATTATGGCATAAATTAAAAGAGCTTCTTAATAATATGATTGACTTATTTCATTCAAATTTGTCTAATATAATCTTTTTTCGAATTGTAGTGTTGGAAACCAGAACAAGACGTAGCCTCTTATATTCTCGACGGAAATTTTTGATTCAGAATCTAGGTTATTTATTTACTGGCTGCATTTTGTAGTCGCGTCTTTCGTTTATTACCAATCTCTGTAATTTTGATTTATTTTGAATTAGATGATTAACATGTCTGATAAACAACGAATAATAATAATAGAATCATAACAGCAACTCGTAACACGACAGCTATTATTAGCTCAAACAACTCATGTGTAATCTCATACGGAATTACAATGATTTAATGAACTGTATGGAGTGCGTCTGTTAGTCATGTCTGTGTAATTCAATTAGTATCGTTATGTCGGCATTGTTAATTGTTTTCGCCCTAGATTTTTTGTTCATTCATTTTCACTGTTAGTTATACGATTATGGATACGTAATTTTACTTCTAGTGTCTGGATTTGCCAGTCCATAATTTTTACTACAGCTGATCTTGAATATAATACCGAGTATAAAAAAAGACTTTAAAAGTTAGCACTTATTTAATAGTTCTTTAAGAACTGTTACTTTAGTACCTATATCATTTGTATATAACTTGTATTTGTAGTATATAACTTTTTAGTAACGCCCCATGTCAAGTAATCAATACTTTATTACCAGGAAAACTTGTTCTCAAAATACCATGGAAGAATTTATACGGGGCATCCGTTGAAGCGACGATAGAACGGCTTTTTCTGATCGTCAATCCTTCAGCTGAAGTTAAATATGACCCCGAAAAGGAGGAGAAGATGGCTCTGGCCTCCAAACAGGCTGAACTCGCACGGGTTGAGGAAGCCAAGAAAAAGGAAGCGGAAAAAGGTAAAGTTAAGCAGCTTGTTGAGTATACACACACTCACGCACACATACAAATTCCAGACTCCGGGCTGACACTGAGTCGAAAAACCCAATATCACTCTGTTGAGTATATTAAACACAATATTTTATTTTTAATACCATATACATCCAATTTATTATGTACACACATAGGGACACAAAAATATTTGCCGTCTCTGGACCAGTAGGGTAAAAATTACATAATTTTCGATATGAGTAAACTATTTGCTGCAATATGTCCCGAAGAAGGAACACTAGTTCTTGTTGAAAACTGTCTAAATTTTTTACAATTTTGTTATCTTTTCTGCACACTTCATTGCAGATACAACGGCTTATCCTATAGCTAATATTATTTTTTGAATAGATAAAAAGCAAAACATCCTAATCGTGTAAATAGCTTTGCGAATGAGTAATAAATCACGACCTAGTTTACACACCGGCAGTTATATTGTTGTTTTTATTACGTAGATTGGAGTAACATTACCATGAAGCTATAAGTAGTGATATAATCCAAGTTGACAGACTGGCAGTGAATATGGTTTCAATAATGAACCTTGCAGACAGCGTTTTAAGTTTTAATTATTGAGCGCTTTGCTACTTGTTTTCTTGTGATGTCTTATATTCTCTTCACACTTTGCTTATGGTATTTTTCTACGTCACCAAGGAGGCAATGTTTATAGTTCATAAATTTTTATTCTTATTTTTTTATCGAAGGCTCGACAAAGTGGCTTCACTGCATCTGATGGTAAATGAAGTGAAGCCCAAAAAATAATGTCGACCGGCAAGAGATAAATCCCTGGTCGGTCGGCACAGCTTAGAGAACAAATTCTTGGAATCTACGGTTCTCACTCATAGACGCACACCTTACTCGTTTGCACGGCTTCTGGTAGAATGTATCGGAACTTATGAATTATATTACCATCCGATGTTTGTACCTACATTGAATTCGCATAAAATATTCTGATTCTGACGCTGTATACGTTTACCAAAGTTATACAGCTTTTTATCTCCCTTCACTTGAAGGTATCATTCACTAAAGCAAACCAAAAAACCGAATATCTATTAGACTGACATTTACTAGAAAAAGCAACTTATTTTACATTGACTAAAGCTTCAATTTCATTAAATTACATTCTTCAATAGACCAGAACAAACTGGATGAGACATTCGTAGAGAAGTTAGTGACGCAGATTATAAAGAACGTGCAGTTGAAGATAACTGACATACACGTGCGGTACGAGGATAGTATAACAAATCCGAAGGCGCCATTCTCCTGCGGCATCACACTTCACAACCTCTCTGTCCACACCACTGATGAGAATTGGAAGAAGGCGGTCATACAAGAAGCTGTCACAAAGATCTTTAAGGTAAAATAAAAGTAAATTTATGAAGCGTTTCAACTTAAAGAAAATAATATATACACCCACACTCACGCCTTTTATCCCCAAATGGGGTAGGCAGAAGCGCAAAAAGTGCACACACTTTTGCGCCGTGCGTATTCCATCCCATGATGTGATAGGGGCGAGCTTATCGCCATATTGGACACAATTTCATACTCCGGGCTGAGTAAAAAACTCAATATCACTGCCCATGTCAGGGTTCGAACCCAAGACCTCAGCACTACAGTCGTACCTTAATACAACTACGCCACCGAGGCAGAAAAAAATGTCTTAGGTAATTATTGTTCCTGGTATTAGTGTATGGAAGATCTTGCCTAAAACCTGGTCCATGTGTTTGAAGAAATCTACGTGGTCATGCAGATTTTGAGATCTGTGCCCTATTCATCAAACATTACAAGTCTACAAGCTCACAAGTTACATGTTAAAGATTTTTTTTACAAATTCTTGTAAATTATGTTCATGAAATACTTTTACTAGACTTGTAGATTGTATCAACTTGTGGTGGTGGCAATGGCACTGCAATGGTGACGTCTCGGGTTCGATCCCCGGGTCGGGCAAAGTGATACTGGGTTTTTCTATTCAGTATTAGCTCGAAGTCTGGAATTTGTGCCCGATATGGCGATAGACTCGCCCCCTATCATACCATGGGATGCAGTATGCATAGCCTGCACCTACTTCGTGCGTCTGCCTACCCCTTCGAGGATAAAAGGCGTGAGTGTGTATGTCTGTATCGTCTTACATTTTAAATTTACAAGACTTCTTTTGATGCATTACCAAATAATGTTTCGATTATTTTTATATGTCGGTAATATAGAAATTACGGTGAAATAACTAGTCAAGTTAATGTTAAAAATAAAAACAATTTGCAATAATTTGATTTTTGTGCGTAAATAACCAAAATAATAAAACGATAAACAATAAATAAATAAACCATAATAATAAAACCTATTTTATTAGTTTCATGAATTATGATTTATGGTTAAAACTTTAATGTTCGTTTATAAGCGACTTAAAGTTTGAAAAAAACAGGATGGTCTATTGCAGACCCATGTAGGTACTTTAAAAGCTTTCTTGGAGATAAATAACATGGTAGCAAATCATTCCCGCCAGGCATTGATTTTGTTACTCTTCGAATTACACTTCTTCAATTAATTCGTGATAAAACGATTTATTTACTTATTTATTTTATTACGGTGCACCAACAGCATATTATATATTAACAAATTGGTAAAATATATTATTGGCTTCTATATACGTGCCCAGTTTATTAAACGTTACAAGGCTTGTATTACAATAATGCGTTCATCAAAACTAAATGAATATACTACAAGCTACAAGTGATATCACTTGTATTATAAGTACTTTTTACACTTGTATTTGTTATTTCTGTTTATCAAAAACGCCTTTGTAACATGTAGCTTGTAACTTGTGGCGAAAAAGTTGAAGAGTAATTGTGGATTCGTAATATGTGTTACAAGCCAATAGTATCTCTTTCTACTCTGTTATAATTAAGTTTTTAGATAGTTTATAGGTAAATTCAATACAAGTTTGTGATTTCCGAATCGGATTTCGACAGTTTTGGGGTATAAGTCGGTAATTCAAGAAGTAGCAAATCAATTAATGGCGGGAATGATTTGCCCCCATGTTATTATTCTCAAAGTTTTTTTTAAGTACTTTGTATAGTTCGTCAATAGACCACTAGTTTTTCCAAACTTTAAGTCGTGCATAAAAGATGGTTAAATTTGTAATCATAATTCAAATCTATACTAATCTATACTTAATATTATAAAGCTGAAGAGTTTGTTTGTTTGTTTGTTTGTTTGAACGCGCTAATCTCAGGAACTACTGGTTCGAATTGAAAAATTCTTTTTGTGTTGAATAGACCATTTATCGAGGAAGGCTTTAGGCTATATAACATAACGATGCAACTATTAGGAGCGAAGAAATAATGGAAAATGTGAAAAAAACGGGGAAAATTATTCATCCTTGAGGGCTTCCATTGCGTGCGCTGCGAAAACGGTCCAAGATACCAAAAATATATGTATGAAAGAATTATTCCTCTTGAAATGATCTAAAAAAAAGTCCGTGACAGTATATGTCTGTCTTTTAAGATTAACTCTCTAGAACCGTTTTATGGTAATCAAATTTGGTCGAAATTAATGCATTATTTGTTAAGAGTTGTATCAACGTCATAATATTAATCTTTATCCAAATAAATGTGTTGAATAGAGTGATGCAACGGGAAGGTTTTTATGTATGTACTTTTAGCCCGGAAAAACTTATTAACGCGGGCGAAGCCGTGGGCAAAAGCTAGTAATATTATAAAGCTGAAGAGTTTGTTTGTTTGTTTGAACGCGCTAATCTCAGGAACTACTGGTTCGAATTGAAAAATTCTTTTTGTGTTGAATAGACCATTTATCGAGGAAGGCTTTAGGCTATATAACATCACGATGCAACTATTAGGAGCGAAGAAATAATGGAAAATGTGAAAAAAAACGGGGAAAATTATTCATCCTTGAGGGCTTCCATTGCGTGCGCTGCGAAAACGGTCCAAGATACCAAAAATATATGTATGAAAGAATTATTCCTCTTGAAATGATCTAAAAAAATGTCCGCGACAGTATATGTCTATCTTTTAAGATTAACTCTCTAGAACCGTTTTTATGGTAATCAAATTTGGTCGAAATTAAGGCATTATTTGTTAAGAGTTGTATCAACGTCATAATATTAATCTTTATCCAAATAAATGTGTTGGATAGAGTGATTCAACGGGAAGGTTTTTATGTATGTACTTTTAGCCCGGAAAAACTTATTAACGCGGGCGAAGCCGTGGGCAGAAGCTAGTAACTAATATAATGAGTTTTAAAATAGGTTTTTACATACAAAATCAGACTATGTACATGTAAGAAAAAAAACATTGCCTTGGCTAGTTATTGTCAATAGTTATTATACCATAATTTCTACCTTACCAACATAAGATCGCATCTTTGCTTCAATAACCTCATACATCTAGAAGATTCCATACTTAAATAACACTTTACTGAAGCAAAGAGGCGATATAAAACTATATATTTTTTATAAACATATAAAAAATTTAAAAAATGACTTGTTAATTAAAAATACAAGTATGTACCATCTACAAGTCTTGTGAAATTATTTGATGAACGTAATTTACACAGTCTTGTATAAATATTCTTGTATCTTGTAACTTGTGGGTTAGTAGACACATATTTCTATGAACGCATTTTACAAGAATTTGTAAGAATGTTTTTGTAGCACTTAACTTATGAGCTCCTAGACTTCTATCTTTTGATAAAAGGGCATTTTGCCTTGTTTATAAAACTTTATAACTTTTTTGAAACAAGTTACAAGCTAGAAATGCATTTATGATAAACAAAACCACAAATACAACTGTGAGAAAGAACTTGTTATGCAAGTGATATTGCTTGTAGCTTGTAGTTTACACATATAGTTTTGATGAATGCATTTTTGTAAAATGGGCTAATTTACAAGAGAAAACGTTTGTAATACAAGGCTTGTAACGTTTGATAAACAGGGCACTGGACACTTGCAAGCGAATTATAAGTCTTTTTGTTGTTCTAAACCTCATGAAAATCACGCTTCTTGCAATTGCTCGTTATATTTACAAAATATAAATTAGAATGACGACGCTTTATTTCCTAGATTCTAGATTTGGAAGGTCTAGCTATTTACTGGAACCCAGCGACGGAGCTTTATTCGAAATCCGGCGCAGATGACATCAAAACTAGACTGCAAACGGAGATCGCTACAAAGTCTTCACAACCTTCCATCTATAAATATGGTGAGATTATTTGCCTTGACAGGGAAAGACTAATATGTTTACTGACAACAAATGTACCTTGTAAAAAAGTCTTTATGCCTGTTGAACTTATTTATTCATTCAATATCTTCCATGACGCCGGTTTCATCTCTCAATCGACTACTTGGCAACATAAAATGGCCTTTAAAACTAACTACTCAAAAATTATTTTACTATGGATTGGTACGTATTTGAACTGCTTGTATTAGTTTAAGTACTTATGTCAATTCAACAGCTCTCGGGCCGATTAATGCCACGGCGAAGTTGAAATTGAACCCGAAACCTGAGGGTGACACGCCGAAATTCAGTTTACCCAAAGTGATTCTAACGTTACACATGGAACAGCTATCTGTGAGTCTTAATAAAGCGCAATACCAAGACATGATGCTGTTAGCCGACTCCATGGATCGGATGAGCAAAGGTGCACCTTACAGGTTAGTTCTATATTTATTATAGCTTTTGCCCGCGTTTCCGCCCGCGTGTAAAAGTTTTTCCGGGTTAAAAGTCCTTTATATTTTCCCGGTATAAAAACTAGCCTATGTTGCTCGTGTTATATTGGTGAAAGAATTTTGATAATCGGTCCAGTAGTTCATACATTACAAACAAAAAAACAAATCTTTCCTCTATATAATATTAGTATGTAGACTAGACGTTGCTTACGAATCCAACAGCGTGGAAAACCATTCCAGTAATAGTCTCTTACTTTTCCGTGATAAAAATACCTTACCATATTGAACTGGATATAGACATCTGTACGCATTTAAGTTCTGGTTCAGCTATATTTCCAATCGAACAGGCTAACAATATTCCCATGTGGTTAGAAATGAATCTCATATTACAAACATCGGGACTATTCCGTACTCATTATAAGGTCCAGTGTAGTTTTCTAGTAATTTCGGGATAACAATGAATGAATTTGCTAGCATTTGTGCACCTCTAAATATCAGGTTTATACTACACTTCATTGAAGAACACTCAGCACAAAGTAGGTTACGCATAGGTACGACCTAATAAAATTCTGCTGCATTTTACAAAGCCTGCATTGCAGTTTATTACAATGTGTAGTTTTTTGCAAATAGCAGGACTAAATCCGTAGCGCAATCAATTATCCGGTGGGTTGTTTCCTAAGAAATTAGGAAGCCTAGTTGGGAATGGAGCGGTCTGCCGAGACAATGTCCGGAGGTTCAAACCCAAGGCACAGACCTCTGACTTTTCAAAGTTACGTGTGTATTGTTTATCAATTATCGTTCGCTTTAACAGTGAAGGAAAACATCGTGAGGAAACCTGCATACCTAAGAAGTTTTTTATAAAAAATTCGAAGGTATGTGAACTCTACCAACCCGCACTAGGCCAGCGTGGAGAACTAAGGCATCCCTGCCATGGGCACCCATGCCCAGCAGTGGGACAGTATATAATACAGGGCTGGTATTATACTTTATTATAAGTTGACTACAGCAGCGGGAGAAATACTTATACATACATTATGGGTCGTCCCATCTCATACTTTGATAAGAGTTACGCATCGTCAGTATGTTATAATTTATTGATTCTATACACTTTCGTGTCAGTGCATAGTGGAATCCGCTGCCTTTGGAGTCTGTTTTACAGCCACCATGGTGGTGGTTGCACACGGATTCTATCAATAATAATGTGTTTAATTTATGGGTCTGCCTGTTCAAAGATCCTTATTAATTTAGTGCCTTAACATCTACGTTTTAGTGGAAAAATATAAGGTTAAGTGTGTTTCTCGGAAAAATTTGGCTCTGGAATATCTAGTGCATCCGTATTTGCTGGGCGTAAATTTGCCTTGTGGTGATAGGGGACGAGCTATCAAAATATGGGACATAAATACCAATCCTGATCATCTCTAATTCACGTGTCCCGAACATATTTTCATTCAAAAACTCATGCAATACCTGTTTATTCGACCTGGAAAATTAAATCAAAATCTCACGATTCACATTCAAAATACCACGACACTAATAAGGTAATGTGTGGGAATAACTATCGGAAAATCATTATTCGCACACACTTCGAAAGTAGCATTCAAATAACAAATCAAGTAGGTCAATACTCAAGAAACAGCATCGGTTGTAGGGCTGTAACGAGCTGGGCGATCAGTAAAATGTGTTTAGATTGATAGCATTGTAGGTCAAAGGTAATTATATATAATGCCTGTGAGTGGTTTACTTAACTAATGGACAGGGCACTTAACTTTTATTGACAGTTGACGTCATTGTTAAGCAAATGAGGGTATGCAAGGCCGGATTCGGCAAAATGCAAGCTCCTATACAATTATTTTAGCGGGGTAATATGCGAGGATATATTTTTATTTTTGTATTTTTTATTGTTTATTTCGAAGGTCTTTATGCAATAATTCTCAGATTCATAGTCACAATGTTTGCGTATTGATATTTAATGTTATCTCAATAGTAATATTAAAAATCGATCCCAATAGGATGGCGGACTCATTTTCTTTCTTTACTTTTGTCAAATATTTACGATATACAAATAATTACGTTATATAAATACATAAAGCATCATTAAAATCCGATAAAAATTCAACAAGTTATAAGAGTTTGATTTTCGGTAGAAGGGGTAAACGCCAAGAAACAGAGAAAAGATAAAATACCCCCATGTGACGTCATCAGGAATTTCTATGCGTGCGAAAGAAGGAGATGTAGGGATAACCGCTCCACGCACCCACTTGCACACTGCAATATTTGGAATATGCTTTACTGGCTCATTTCTGAACCGATTTTTATTCAGTTTTCGCAGAAGGGCTTCTTTTTCGTACTATTTACATATAGAATAATACAAGAAAGTCTACATAGCATGATTCCCTATTGCTTTCTTATGAAAGATCGCGAAAATTGATTAATAATATAGATTGTTTGTATGTTTAAGGATACCTAATCGTCTCTCGTTATTTGAAACTCTTATCTGGAGCCCACTGTCCTTACTATCAGGCGCGGACACGGCAGGGGAATCACTGCCGTGTCCGCATAAAAAAACCCTATCTTTCAGAAATGTCTCCGATATTATTATTTTTTTCGTACAGGAAATACCGTCCAGACCTAAAGACCTACAGAGGACACTATAAAGAATGGTGGAGCTTCGCGTACAAATGTATTTTGGAGGAGGAAGTGAAGAGACGCCGCAGGAACTGGGACTGGACGCACATGCTATCCCACAGGCAGTTGTGCAAAGACTACGCGAACGCCTACCAATGCAAGCTGACTAGTAAGGGAAAAGTGCCTGCCGATCAAGCGTCGGTGTTGGAGAAAGCAGAGAAATCCCTCGATTTGTTCAATTTGGTCGTTATTAGGCAGAGGATAGAGTTGGAGGTTAGTTGCGCAATGATTTTAGGAAAGATTTTCAATGATAATCTTTTAATAGATCGAACAGTTCATGTTCCATATAATACCTAAAATCACACAAATACTGATTTTTTTAACGTTCATTAAGTGTAATTTTTAAACAAAATAAAATTACATAAACCTTAAAATTGAGACTTTAAAATTATACGTTTTATTGCAAAGGCCTACTTTTTGCCTAGAGTTTTTGTCCCGTTTTTGGACATGTCTTTTGAATATACTGCATATAATGTGTTTCATTATAATATAAAATAATATAAATTCAGGTGTCAAATCAATAGACATCGTGATTAGTTTTTACGTAGATACTTGTTACCGTCAAGCCCCGCTTATATATATAGACGTATGGGGAAACCCTATCTATATATATGGACGCCGGCGTCCGTCGCGGGGCTTGACGAGTCAATATATTTTTAATGAGGTATACATATTATGCCTGTGCGTTATTTTAATCGATTAAATTTCTTAATCGATTTCTAGGTGGAGAGGTTAGGTAAACTGGAGCAAGAGGCGAAGAAATCTAAAGGATGGTTCAGTGGATGGTGGTATGGAGGCGGCTCCAAAGATGAGGAACTTGCTGAAGGAACTGCTATAAGTAAGTAATGTTTGGATATTAAATATGTCTAACTCAAGACTTTTATTTGATATAGCTGTTGCCCGCGGCTCCGCCCGCGTTAAAAAGTTTTTCCGGGATAAAATTCCCGCTTTATATTTTCCCGGCATAAGACGTAGCCTAAGTTACTCCTTATTACATCAGCTACCTGCCAATAAAAATCCCGTCAAAATCAGTCCAGCCATTTCGGTGATTAGCCGGAACAAACAGAGAGACAGAAAGACAGGCAGACAGACAAAAATTAAAAAAAAAAATATTTTGATTCATGTACCGTCCAATAATCATACCGGGTGGAAGGGAAACGCTCTCTATACCGGAACGGTAAGAGAGAAGAACCATAACATTAACGAAAAACTATATTCATTTGCAAAGCTAAGCGATAATACTTACGATTTTAGTATGTCCGTAATTCATGTGCGCGCAATGTAAAGCGTACAAAGAACTGGGCGGCCGCGGCGCTGCGCCGGGACCGGACCGCGGTCGTTAACCCGTCAGCTGATGTACGTGTTTCATTACGATTTTTTTGAAATATTGACTTTTTTTACTTTGTTTTTCAGAATAATAGTTTGATTTATCTATCCATACGTGAAGCTATACAGAAATTTGAGAAAATCCTACTAAAATTGTAACAATGCTATCGCGATTTTTTTAGTGCCATCACGTCAGGAATCACCAATACTATCACCCGTATTCGTTTCCGAGAGCGTTTCCCTTCCACCCGGTATACATGTAGTAAAAAACTCTTTTTACAATATTACAAACAGACACTCCAATTTTATTTTTATGTATTGATGTATAGATATGGTTCTGTTTAGATGAGCTATTCTATGAGACTTTTTGTATTTAATTATAAAAAAACGTATTAAATATGCAATACAAAAAAAAATATTTGATTTCAGTGAAACAATTCGAAAAGGCGATGACGCCCGACGAGAAAGAGAAACTATTCCGTGCCATAGACTACCAAGAGAACACGGCGCCGTTACATCTGCCCACCGAATACGTTGCCATAGAGAGCCACTTCCGCCTGGACAGGATGCAAGTGGCTGTCAACGATGATACAGAAGTGATTAAGGCTTGTGTCGATAATGTTGAGGTCGATATGAAACAACGGCCCAGTGCCAATGCTTTGAGGTGACTACTTCGGAACTTTAGTGCTTGGAAAATAACACGTTACTAATATTGCCCTCGTAATTCTAAATGCAGTACTTGAAAAATGGCCGTAATTTTTTTTTATCTAATTAAATGAGTAGCATTCTACAAATAAAATCCATTCATATCTCTAATATTTTTTTTAACTTAATACGTGTCTTATGATGTCGTTTTGCTAGAAAAAAGAAAATGCAAAAAATGTCGATTACTGCGTACTTTATTACGACGGCAGTATAGGGATGACAGGTGGATTTGAGATATAATTTGATAGACCTTAAAGCTTTGTAGAGTTCTTCAATAGTATATTGATGCTTCCTCAGTCTTTCGTCTTAAAAGTTGTTGCAAACACGTGATCCATGGTTTTGTGTTTGCCGATTTAAAATCGTCGTTTGTTTATGTCTTAATTAAACTTTAATCCATCATATAATGTTTTTATTTTTAGAGTGGACGTTCAAATGCAATCCTTCAGCGTGACTGGAGTCCGCCAAGGCGATTTTGAACCACAACTAGTAATTTCCAAGGAAGTGACCCAAGATGTCAATCTTCTCAACGTTATATTCGAGACCAATCCATTAGGTAAGTTATTAGAGTTAGTATTGATTCACAGCCAGTATATACTACTTTGACTATTACTAGAAATTGACCGGCAGTCTTGTATGTGATATAGTAAACTATTCATTTTTGTCTCTAATTTACAGATGGCACATGCGACCAAAGAGTGAAGGTATCCGCTAGACCATTACAGATTGTCTATGATGCACAAACAGTCATCGAAATTGTCAATGTATTCAAACCTCCCACCGAATCTACAGCTTTAACTACGTACGTATACATCTAATATCATTAGCCTACGTTAGTATAGCGAGAACTTTCTTGTATCGATTTTAATTTACAATCGATTTACAAAGTTCTCATAATCGATAAACTTATTTAATATCATAGATTACAAGCTGCGGCCGAAAATAAAATGTCGGAACTTAAAGAAAAATCAGCTTTGGGCATGCAGTATGCTGTCCATCACCACACATTCATCGACCTGGACGTCGATATCGCCGCCTCGTACATTATTGTGCCCCAGACTGGAATTTACAGAGGGTAAATTATAATCCAATTTTGATTTTATAACAATCAACTCCTTAATGAATTTTGAAAGTAAAATCTTTAGTTAGCTCATAAGTTGTAACAGTAGCTGAAATACAAATTCCGGAATTTAAGCAAAAGTATCAGTAACTTTGATTGTGATTGCCGATAACGATACTAGCCATGTTTATTCACGGGTATGCATGCGCATGCGGCTAAGTTCAATGATCCTCGAAAAATTACCTGTCTACGTTGTTACAGTCATGAGCCATGTGTGGTGGTAAAACTTGGTGCCATAAGTGTGAAATCGGAGCCGCGCTCACAGGCCCTCGATGTGCACAAGATGTACAAAGAGGGACTCGCCGACGAAGATATACTCAGGGAAATCACTCATCACAGCTACGACAAAATGGCGCTCAAACTCACTGAGATGCAGGTAAATATTAAATACCTTACATAATAATACCAGCTCTGTGTTATATCCTGTCCCACTGCTGGGCATGGGTGCCCATGGCAGGGATGCCTTAGTCCACCACGCTGGCCTAGTGCAGGTTAGTAGACTTCACATACCTTCGAAATTTGTATAAAGAACTTCTTAGGTATGCAGGTTTCCTCACGACGTTTTCCTTCACCGTTAAAGCGAACGATATAATTTATATTTTTTATTTATTTTTCATTTACATCTTCAATTGATAAACAATACACACGTAACTTTGAAAAGTTAGAGGTGTGTGCCTTGGGTTTGAACCTCCGGACATTGTCTCGACTGACCGTTCCATTCCCAACTAGGCTATCGTCCACTTACGTAGTTACATAATACCTTACATAGTTTATTGATTTAAGTGTAAACCACATAAATACATTTTTTGCACACAGGTTATAATTAACTTGATCTTGGCTATTGCCCTTTTGTGGATCACACTGAAACTGACTTCAATATATGAATTTGCAATATCGATAAATCGATTACGTATTTATCGATAAAGGAAGAGTGTTTACGGAATTACGTTTGATTTTGTTTTTTATTTGTATTTAATTGCTCGTTACGTCGTAGATTGTTATAGCAACGGCTACAGAAGACTGGCAAACGGCGATAGCTTCAAACGAAGCGACACCGCTGCATTTACTGCAGCCCACTAACTTGGACATACAAATACACAAATGTTTGATCACTGACGATCCTCGCATGCCGAAGGTTAAAGTCAGGGGAGAGTTGCAGAAAATCGCTATCAGTGCTTCTGAGGACAGGTAAGTTTGTATTATTTTAGGTAGGAAGTTTCATCTAAATTATTTACTTAATGAAAGTAGAATGTAAGTTTAACAATGCTAGTAATGTTAATACCAAGGCACTTACATTTTAATAAAAAAAAACTGATTATAATGATACCAAATTGTATTGTCCATAGACTGCTTACTCTATGCGAAATACTGGTCAGCATGCCGCTACCACAGTCAGAAGAAACGACTCAGCTAAAGGTTGGTAATATTTATCGATATATTACACGACTCAAACGTTTCGTAGGTTTAGGTACAAAGCATAATACAAAGATATTCAGAAGTGCATTATTCTTTTATTCAAAGATCTTTCTCTACAAATTCGCTTACGTTATGACCGGCCGTGTTGTTACCCAAGCTATCATTCAAGAGACTAATGACGCGGTAAATTTAAATATAATTACATGTGGTCAATCTTATTAGATTATTTTCCTCTTTGGATGTTGTTACTTATTTAGCTAAACCTATAGATTGTGTAGAATTTAATTAGACATATCGTTGTACTTTTTTGTATTAGTAAGTTGTGTATAAATTTCGGTGTTTAATGGATTAGAATTTATGCATTATGTTTGAGTCATATGTAATGTTTGCATAGTTTTTAATGTTGAATTTTTAATATTCTCAGCCCAGTGAGTCAAAAGGATCTAGTTTGTCACTACTTAAGTATTTGGACCCCGTCGAAAAGCAAAAAAGGGATTCGGCTCGCTCCAAAGAGAGATCGAGCGATGAACAAACTGTTCAGCTGACTGAGGTCGAAGCCTTCTTTATCATGAAAGGTATAGTTTACTTATAACAATAACATGAAATTCGCAGAAACTTAATTGTAAGTTTAAAATTGCTTTTTACACCAATGTACACGCAAATAGTACACGCTGGTGTTGCCAAAACAAAATCAATATACGTCTGAAAATTTTAATTATTTTGAGCCATGAATAAACGATAAACTTTTGGTAGTGTAACATAGTATTCGAAAATTAACCAATTCACCTATTGTCCACAGAACTAGTACTCAGCATAAACCGAAAAACGACAGACTCGTCGAAAGCCTACGACAAATTCTTAATATTTTCTCTTAGCCTTTTAGAACTAACGGCTACTCAAAAAACCTTTACACTAGAGGCGACAGTTCGCCTCGGCGCTGTCGATATGCGACATCACAGAGTTGGACATATAGTTATACCGATGGTCGAGACGCCTGAAATAATGGCAACGCCTGTGGACGAGATCGCTGACACGCCTTCGTTGGACAGGAATCAGTATTTGTTCACTGTGACGTATAGAAACGTAAGTACTATTTATTTCCAAATTTTTGATGGACCTTGTGTTCGATATAGTATGTATTTCCAAACATCGATTTAACCTACGTTGTCTAAAAAGCTAGGATTTTAAGTATTTTTGATTTGCAGGTCGATAAAAAATGTCCCGAATTCAGAAGTCACTACGGATCTGTCGAACAAATGATCGAACTTGATTTCGCAAATTTGCGTGTTCTGCTACACCTCGAAGGCTTAAACGAGATCTTGATCATTGTTAATGAATATCAGGTACGCTATATCTTTTTATGATGAATCTAAGTATATTTATTAACTTAACGAATATCGATGTTTATTGTTTCATGTTAGACTCGCTTGCAAGCCATACAGAGTTCGGTTGACAGAACAGCTAATGCAGGACCATTGGAAACTATTCTTGAAGATGAAGAGTTTTCAGCTGCTAAATCTAAAGGTAATATTTTGCAACCATATATTTTATGTTTATCGTATTTGAGATTTATTTTCAATGTGTTATGGTTAATTTTGTAGTGAGCGTTACAAAGCCAGCACGCCGAAAGCAAATCGAGAGTATACAACTCAAAGTGAACGTTAAGATTGGAGCCATTGAGATCGAATTCGCGACCGATAGGCGACCACTGTCCGTAGTACAGTTGCAAGGAGCGGCGGCTGGACTGATACTGAAGAGTTCTTACACTGAAGTGGACTGCACCGTCGCTAATATCAGGGTGGAGGACCTTAACCCTGTAACTATACATAAAGAGGTGTGTTTCGTTTTAGCTAAAAAAGCATTTTACATAGAATAATATTATGTCTATAGATTACGTACGTGAAACGTGTGTGTACGTGTGTAACGTTCTCTTGTACGTACGAAAAACTGCCTTTAATTTAAAACCATTATTTGGATTGCCTCGGTGGCGTAGTTGTATTATGGTACGACTGCAATGCTGAGGTCTCGGGTTCGATCCCCGGGTCGGGCAAAGTGATATTGAGTTTTTCTATTCACTATCAGTCCGGAGCCTGGAATTTGTGCCCGATATGGCGATAGGCTCGCCCCCTATCATATCATGGGACGGAATGTCGGCGAAAAGTGGGTGCACTAGTTGCGCCTCCGCCAACTCCTTCGGGGATGAAAGCCGTGAGTATGTATATACCATTATTTGTAGTACTAAAACCGACAAGCCTTATTAACAGATTCTGAAAGTGCTCGGCGGTGATGTGATGAAGCTGCACATAGTGTTGTACAACCTGGACGCGTACCCGACCGCCGGCGACGTCAACATGTCCGTCGACGCGCAGATCAACTGTCTGCGCATCGTGTTCCTCAACTGGTTCGTCACTTCTATGTTGGTGAGTGGTTGTAGAGCATAAATATCTGTACAAAATGGAAATTTCAAATTGCCTAAAAACTTTTGTGTTCTTACTAATCATATTTTTCTCACAAAAATGAAATAAACGACATTTACTTTACTTCAAACGAAGAAAAAAGTCTCAGTTTAAATTAACGCGTATATGGGCGATTTGAAATGTTGATTTTGTACAGATATTTATGCTGTTGACGTACATTGTGAAACAGCCTTAGAAGAACTTGATACCACATCTTTTTTTTGTTTTTTTTTTTTATTTTACAATTGAAAACTTATTAGATTGTATATGTAAAAGACTTAAAACCCATATTTTTCGCAGGAATTCCTGAACAATTTCCAAACAGCCCAACAAGCTATAATAGACGCGTCATCTCAAGCGGCGGATGCTGCCAAGGCGAACGTTCAGAGCGCGTATGAAAACTCCACAAAATTGCTATTGAAAGTACGACTAGCGGCCCCCATCATTATCATACCAGAGAACTCAAAGAGCTTAAACGCTATGCTCGTCGACTTGGGTCGAATGAATCTTAGCAATAGATTCGTTGATATGCCTGCGATTGTAAGTAGATAATGATTTTTATTGTTTAAGTACCTTCGTCTTGGTATATGTTAGTAACAAAAGAAAAAAGAGAATATTTTATCACTTATTTATTTAGTTATGGGACTGTTTGTTGTTTTAACTTTGCTTTAATAAATATGTTAAAAACTGTCTTATATCCATCTTTTTAAAGTCTAATCCAGCGATGCATATGATTCAGAATATTATCAGACTATGTTATATAATACTTTTTCTGATATTAATAAATATATTATGAATAATATAAAATAAATTTCCCATCCACCCTTATAGGATGTAAGTAACAAAGTGACAGTGGACGAGCTCACCCTAGATCTAGAAGACATGAAGGTGTCGTGCGTGCATCTGAAAGACCACGACCAAGACACTCAGGACTTCCATCAAGAGAGGAAGTTGTTGCGACCAACCAGTTTCAAGCTGTTTGTAAAGCGCAGTCTCTCTTCCTGGTACGAGAAGCTACCTGATTTGGATATATCTGGAAGGATGAAGACTATTGCGGTAAAGTATAAGGATTTTTTTGTTTTGTCCATTGAAGTTTTGAAGAAATGTCGATGAATACGTTTTGTTGGTGTTATTTATTAGCCTTGTGGTGGGCATGGCGTCTAAAGTTTATCTCAAAGTATTTTGATGACTATTCCGTCCATTTTTATTGCTTTTCAATTGTTTAATAAGTGTTATATTTACTACCTAATTTTCTCAGAAATTTATGTGATATATTTTCACGCAGATTACAGTCGGACACAGCGACTATAAAAGTATAATGAAAATCCTCAATCAAAACCTTCAAGAGGGTCAAAAGAGCGTCGAAGAGCCGAAATCTCAGCACAATGTTCCCAAATCGACGTCAAAAACAACGGTCAAGAGCCAAGTTAGCAAGGCGCCAACTAAATCAACGACAGTCGTTGTCACCCCTAAAGAGACCACCCAACCAAGGACCACCATAAAATTTTCGTTTACTATGGATAGTTTCGTCATAGACCTCATGAACACGATCAGTGTATGTAGATGGACTATATTGATTTTTAAACATTTCTGATTAATTATTATTCTATATTGCAGAAAGATGTTTTTAAAAATATAAATAAAAGTTTTTGTTTGCTGCTCTATTGTGTGCGTGTATTCTTGGAATACAAGTAATCAAAATCGTTACTGTAGTTTTAAGAGATATGCGTTAAAATTATCTATATCTTAAAAATAAAATATCGATTTTGATTACATCGATGTATCGATTATTTTGCAGTCAGAGGAAACTATGTTCGTAAAAGACGTGGAGCTGGCGCGTTTTTGTCTGGCACTTCTCTCCGTCAGGGGAAAAATGTACTCAGACAACTCTATGCACACCTCTGTGCTGCTTGTCGATTGTACGCTCGATGACACGCGACCCGGCAGGGGGGCTAAGATCACCAGGTGATCATTTTTTTGTTATATATAGTACTTTAATTAGGTTTCAAGTTAGGGTTTCACTGTTTGGTGTCGAAAAATATATTATGACATATTTAATTTAAAATGTAGTTTTTTATGAATACAAAGAAATTATGACGATGTATATACTCATAGAAATATGTTAAAATATTTATGTAATTTGATATCGTATTCAGGTACTTGGAGAGACGTAGGGAAAGACATGAGATTAAAGATGCAGACGACGGATCGCAGGAAACGATCATGGAAAGTCACGAGAAAATTCGGAGCATGATCGACATTACATACACCATGAAAAACTCAGACACCTTCAGTAAGTTAAATATTTCATCCCCATTTTAATGTATTTTTTTTGTTAATATCGATGTTATATTTAACTTTACAACGTCTCTTGCAGTTGACATGAGAATATTCAGTTTCAATTTGATATTGGCAATGGATTTCTTAAACAAAATTGCGGAGTTTATGACAACTGGGTTGGCGGACGATACGCCTGCAAAACCGAAAGAAGAAGTGAAACAAGTTAAATCAGCTGAAAGATCTATGGATAGTGTTACGGTAATGCAATAACTTCGTATAAGTTTTTTGTATTCTTTGATAGATAATAGTTAGCATGATTGTTTGTAATTAAAATATTCATTTTAGCGCAAGAAAACGTCTATTGCTACAACGCCAGTTACGACGGAGCCACCGAAATTGGCCATGATGACCGTCAACATAAAGATTGAGCAGCCAGATATTATCCTTGTGGAATCATTAGAGCAGAAGAAATGTGACGCTCTCGTACTAAATGTGAGTGTTTTTATTTTTTTTATTATGTCTTCGAACTTTGAATATAGAATAACACAACTTAAATACAATTATTAACAGTACCTGAGCAGAGGGTAATGATGCCATATATTATGTAGGTCTCTCATATGTAAGAGTCCGTCTGGGTGGGCACCACCGCAATGTCTATTTCTACCGCCAAGAAGCAGTGTGTATGCACTATTGTATTTCGGTTTGAAAGACGTTGTAGCCAGTGTAACTACTGGACATAACGAGACTTAACATCTTATGTCTCAGAATGACGAGCGCAGTGGAATGCCAAACAGTAAGTACACTGTAAGTCAAGGAGCTGGTTGGTGTTGCTACTGTTTGTTTGGTTGTATCGCTTACCATCAGGGAAACGGCATGCTCGCCTCGTCATTCAATGCCATAAAAAAACATATTTATGACAGCAGAGGATGTTGAACTCTTTAAAACGGGATGACGTCAGCTCTGCCGACGTCACAGGGTTCCACCTCATCATCATAACCTATGTTGTGAGAGTAAAATTCCAAATTGTTGTTCATCTTTTATTTCTGGATGTTCCAAACTTATTTCCGTAGCTCCGCACAGTTGAAAGGCTCACAAGAGACTGCCTACTTCAAATGCAAGGCGCCCTATTTATACCAACGATTTGACATTCCGACTGGTTTTTGCATGATTATTATTTCAAAATACCCACCGCTCCGACATATATATTGGAGTAAGTAGTGTTACGTTATGATGTGTTGTGGCAGATGGAGTGTCGGCTGAAGTTGCGGCAGAGCAGTGAGCGCATGGTGGCGGAGGGCGGCGTGTCGGGGCTGCAGATGGTGGTGAGGACCCTGGCGCAGGCGGGCGCCCCTCCACCCTCCACCCCGCCACCCCCGCCGCGGTACCTGCTGGCTCCTGCGCACCTCTCGCTGGCCGTGTCGCGCCCGCCCGACAGCGGCATGCACGTCGATATATCGCTCACCGATATCAAGCTCACCGTGTCGCCGGGTAACATACCACACTAATCTAGACGTTACTAACAATTTTAATAGTTCAGGCCGGCTTGGCCCATTTGGGTCATGACAGCTTATGTCATAAAAGCGAAAATCGTCGTTCCTACCTACGTAATAATAATGTCAGCTTTCAAACTCGCGGTACCAGATAGGTTAAAGTAGGGGAAAGTCGATAAATGTCAAAACGTTAAGAATGTTAAGTACTATGGTTCTATACCTTGATTTGTTTTTCATTTTATTATATTGATCCTTACCAACAGATATAATAGCACTGCTAAATCGCGTGTTGGCTACAATGACCAGTCGGGAGGAAGATAACACAGAGGAAGAAAAGAAAGCTATTTTCTATAACAAACTCTGGGAGATTCAGCCGTTTAGACCAAACGCATATTGGTTCTTGAAGACTGGTGAGCTTTTTATTTTGTATTTGTTTTCAATAGGGTAGTTGACATAGTTAACAAATAACTAAGTGTTGTATTGAACATTATAGAATTTAAGGTCCTAATTAAGAATATTTGACTTAAATTACAAATAAAAATTATTAAATATTTTATTTTGCTAAATTAAAATAAGAGTTTTTGAATCTGTGCATCATTTACACGAAACGCCTTAGCGACCAAGACCGGAGTGCGTGACGTCACAGTGTAATAAACAAAATGTCTTTCCGACAAAGATTTTACGCGGTTCATTGGAAGCTCTCAGGTTTCAGGATTATTTGTTTGATTACTTCGTGTCCATAGTGCAGTTTACCAAGTAAACATGGATATTGTGTTTATTAAAGCCGACAGTTGATAGTTGCCATGAATAGATTCATTTATGATCGCAAATTTCTTTGCCTCAAATCCGGACGTTTGTTCTGCAGAATTCAGGAACGTGAAAACTTCATAGTAAGTACAAAACTATCCTTTTCTGATATTTTGTTCAATTCATAATAGATTACGGTTTGATTTAAGTACTTACCTTTATTTTTTTGCAGTAAAATAACCTTTCTATGTGATGTTTTTTTTGTAGTTTATAATATATAAATTAATACACATAAGATCGCTTCTACGAAGAGTTGCTCGTATTGTGGTTATTTATGAAGCTTTATTTCTATTTTTACAGATCGTCAAGACAGTCGTATGGTGATGATGCCATTAGGTACGTCCAATTGAAGCGTGGCGCGACTTTGTGCACTATTCAATGTAAGATATGCCCTGAGTACAAAGTCCGTCTGCCACCATATTCTGTCGGCTTGATAGTGGAAGAAAAAGAGGGCATAGTTATAAGTGTCCAGTGCCATGATTGCCCTGGTTCACTAAGAGGATGTAAACACGCAGTAGCTTTTCTTATGTAGGCACTTCGGAGAGGAACCACCATGTACATCTATTGAATGCTATTGGAAGAAGTTAAAGTAAGTTAGCAAAAGTAGGAAGCACTTTGAAATTTACAATGATTAGAGAAATGAAAAGAAATTCTTCTACAACGCATGAAGACTTTGGTGATGTCTTAAATGAATTTTTGGTGCAAGGCAAAAGAAGGAATTTATGTTCTACACAAATCCTTAAACATCAATCTGACTATAAAGTGCCCGACATACTTCTGTGTTCCATGCATTGTTTAAGCATTAAAGTATAACAAAGAAAGTGACTGTGGAACACTTTTACGCAAAATTGCTATGTTTTTTCTAGAGAGAAAAGAAAATACACATTTTGTGGAAAGTCTGACTAAGCACAACATAAAATTCACGCATGGCACGAGTTAAGGTATTATTTATTTTTAATATATAATTTCCTTTTAAAATTGATTTGTCCTTTATTCATGCCGCAATAATTGAACTAATTAATATAATTTAAAACAATGTTCTAGAGTTGCATTTCCCAACTTGGGGCTCTGGACATATCTAAAGTCTGCTGATTTCAAAGTTAAAGCTAGATGAATGTTGAGAGCGTGCCTAAAAAAAGGCATTTTAATTTTATTTAAAGAGGTCTGTGATAATCATCTTTGCTCATTTAGCGGTTTGCACCTAAGAAAGGGTGGGAAATGCTGTCTTAATTTAACACATACTGGAATAATATGTGTCCATGTGAGATGCAATCTCAAAATGTAAATCAGTCTTGTATGTGTTTTGTCATTCATGTGTTGGCAACCCATTTTACAAGGCATCCTAGTGGGGCATATACATACATATGTGTGGCCACCAGTCAGTTATATATTTGAAGAAACTTATAATTTTCTTTTCAGGTATGCCAGAATAACAGCATCAAGAACATCAAAGCATCATTCGATGCAAAACAACTGATGGATCCTTGGTTGTTTCTAATAAAAATTATCGCTTTTTTATTTCCCCTTTCCTGCCAGCCCGAACTGGCTTTTTTGTTTATTTCTCCTCATTGATTTTACTCCCAATAAAAATATTGGTCGTTATATAAGTGACCTTTGCTATTAATAATAATTATTAATATAATCGATTTGATGTATCTTGACTTATCATTAATTTGAGCAACTATGTTTCCCTAGGTGATGAATAAAGTATTTTATTTTTATGAATTTATTTACTTTATTAACTAAAATAGGAAAATGAAACACTTTTATCAAAATTTTGTTTTTATTTCTCAAATGTTTTTAATGAAGGAGTCTTGTAAATTAATTAAGGCACATGCAATAATAATGCAATCATCCAAGAACTTAATTAAATTAGTATTGACAACTGAATGGGGTTTTAGCATTGAGAACTCCCTTAGACGTCAGATGACTTTCAATGTGTATCTGTAAACTTGCTATCTCCTTAGTTTTTCACGCTTCAACTTTGGTTAAATTGGACTGAGCTGATACACTTGGGGGTCTCACTTAAATACATCCCTTTTGTAATAACAGTTGCTCAATATGCTTGAATCCTCTATCAGTACAATCACAACAGGTTCCAAATTATCAAGAAATTAGCAGTTTTCAACAAACATACATAGCTGATCCTGCAATCATAACCAGAAGAAATGTAGTTTAATAATACCATTAAGTGTGCTATTAATAAGGTATTTTATTGTATAGGCTTTTTTATAATTACACCATGTTAGAGCCTGGTTGACAGATTTTAATAGCTTTTGAATTTCAATTTCCGGGCAGTCTATTGTGTAATTAGTGTTTCTGTATTTATGCCTAAAATCAACAGGCAAGTTCTGTTCTATGGCAGTTTCTTTAATAAAACAATGTAAAGCTACAATACAAAACAATGTTGCAATACTTGGCACATTCTTCTAAAAGATTTTGCAAGCATAAGAAACTGACATACCAAACTCATCAGGAACTTGTTTTATTTAGCAAATTGTTTATATTTTAATGAAACTGTAATATTATTATATCTCATCTGACAAAAACTTGAGGTATATGCACACCGGGTTTTACTAAAAGTTTTAAGGGTAGAGGCAAGACTTAAGTATTCAGAAATACTTGTCCAACTTTTATGTTAAGTTGATTAAAGTACTACCAACATGAATGATTAATTTAGCAAAATACTTCACAATTTTCATAAATGTTTACTATGAAAATCTAATTTTGATTTTTCTAACTGGATACATAGTAATGCATATGACTATAGCTACAAAATACAGGAAACCAAACATTACACAAATGCATTGGGACAGTAAATGTGAGGGGTTATAATAGGACAGCTTTAGGTATAGATTTACCTCCAGTCCCTATGTTGTGATTCTATGTTACTAGTGGATGGTGTATCCACAATTTCTGTCTGTACAAGTAATTCTTGTATTAATGCACGCTGGTATTTACTGCCACTCACCGAGGTATACTTTTGGCTGTTCTCTTTAAACGATCAGGTTGACATTCAAATATAGAAAGTAAACAGGAGGGTTTCATTCGTATTGTCGAGACAGAACCCTTAATATTGTATTCCGTGTAATATTCCATGTCCTTGGGCAGCTGTAATATAGACAAATCAGCGTTAAACAGGAAATGAGGAATGAGTGCGTTTAAACACAATGTTTTGCAAACAACTTTGCTTTAACATCAAAATGTTACTAGAGTACGTACCTTTAAAGGAGCTACGGTTTTACTGAACGATCAAGATTTATAGATATTTCAAAGTAGTACTACTCACATCAAAATGATCCTCGCAAAAATAAATTGAAGATTTGGGTGATGCACTGGTCGGATCACGTCGTGCTAACTGCACTGTACCCGCCACTTTACAGTTTACACGAAGATTTCGCGATTGTGGCACATGGATAAATAATTTATAAGGGCTTTTGATACTTGTATTTTGACACAAAGGAACGGCACATATTCTATAGCACTTTGGAGCCATTTTTTAAAGGATCTTTAATAAAAAAGGAATCTCCACGTACTGTTTACATTAAGACTATTGCACTGTGACGTCACGCCTTTGATTAGTCACGTGATTAAGCGTTTTAGCGGGGAATACGAAACGCATTTATTAAAACTGTCTTTTGGTTATTAAAATGGCTCTAAATATAAGAAAAACAATTATCAAGCGTATTTTTAGTGAGTTTAGAACATTTTGTAGTACTTTTCGAAAATTTGTCAAATACCCTATTGTAATTATTAATTATATAATTATCTATTGTAAAAAAATTACAACAAAAACATTTTTACCTAAAATTTTTCAATGATATAAAGAAAGATTTAAAAGTGTTGCCAATACAAAAAATATTAAATTGACAAAAATATCGATATTTCTATTTCTTATGATACCGTAAACGGGATTAATTTAAAAAAATATCGATAATATTACAGAAGAGGCCGAAGAAGCAATCAACGTGGAGGATCTCTCAGTGGAAGTAGCCCAAAAACCACCAGCCGGTGAAATATGTCTACTATCGAGTCCTTCGATTATATTGTCGCTGGAAATGCAGATCGGTAACGAAACAATTCCTGTGTTGGTGATGCAGGCGTCACTCACAGGACAGATTAAAGATTGGAGCTCTGACGTTAGTATTTTGGTGTATAAATTATATTTGTAAGATGTTATTGTTAAATGTGTGTATTTTGGTAAGTCAAAATAATATATAGAAAATAATATAGCCGAAATAATTTATCGACTTTTCGGCATATCGTGGGTTTTGACTTTTTTTTTTAAATTCACAAAACTGATGTTCAACCATGCATGCTACAAGTAAAAGTTATGAACAATACAATAATTTTGTTGACATCTACTAGATGTGAATCCGACATGCACTAGGTATTCTTTGTAAGACAAACAATTACCTAAGATAAGATTTAGATAAGATGTGTTAAAACGATTCCGCTGAAAAAAGAGTAATGTTAATTTGACTTTTAAAAGATACAAGAAAGTGTAATCTATCGATATTTTTCGTTGCAGTTCTATATGGAGTCGACATGGGCCATGCAAATGTCGTATTACAACATCGGTCGTGCGGTTTGGGAACCGCTTATTGAGCCTGTGGAGGTGCTCAAGGACTACCAGTACAAGCACGTGCCGTGGGAGCTCAAAATGGAGGTAAACATTAAATGGCACTTTTAATTCATCGATCTATCGATAACTTTTATGTTTGATGATTCGATATCTGTTGTGTTTTTGGTAATATCGAATTGAAAAACGTTTAGTACAATATCGTTGTATTATTTGAAAACCTTAATAAATTACATTTTAAAAACTTCAAGTACGACTATTATCCGTGCAAAAGGTAACATTAAAAATATCGAAAATCGAAAACTATAAAATATTATCCTCAATTAATAATATTTATGTTTTTAACTCAGGTGGTAATGCGACCGCCTGAGAATACCGTCATCGACACGTCAGATGAAGCGACGAACATCAAAGCCGTGGCACAGAGGCAAGCGAACAAAACCATCACGATATCGAGCAGCGAACCGCTTGAAATCACCATCACCAGGACTGGAATAGAGGTCAGATTAAATCCTTTTTTTATTAGTGGATTGAACTTTTGTTCTTATTTTAGTCCAATGTGGTGTTTAAGAAACATACTTGATATGTGTTGTTGCAACTATTTGACTTAGATTTTAATAAATTGCTGCCTGTCAAGCTCCCTCTGAATATTTGAATAAATAGTATAGCCAACAAAAGATAATGTTACAATACACACTGCGTATGGTTGGGTCTGTATATTGAATGGCCTGGTACATAAGGGACGACGGCCGTGCAGAAAATCTACCTAAATTGGCAGCATTTATATTTAGTTATGACAATGTAATTGGGTTAATATTAAGTGCAACAAAAATATATAATTTTGTTACAGGTCCTGACTCAATTGGGCAATTCTTTCTCGACCGCTGTGGCAGAGACAGACACGACAGTGGTATCGAAGTCAAAGATAGATGATGTGAGTTTATACATGCCATTCTATTAACTGATTAACCGCCGTTTTCATTAAACGATCCCAATCCATTTGTACGATTCATTGCCAAAATTGACCAATCAGAACAAAGCATTTTTGACATGCTTACGAATGACTATCTGATTGGTTTATTCTCTGGATTCGATCGAAGATTAACATTAGAATCAAGTTTCAAGCTAACATCGTAGCACTTCATCCGCATTCAGCTGACGGACTGATCAACATGTATTAGTATAATATCGAACATACATGTATAGTCAGCAGCATAAATATCTGTACAAAATCAAAATTTCAAATCGTCTATATACGCGTTAAGTTAAACTGAAAAAAAATAATTCTAAAGCAAATCTTTTTTATTTTGTTTTTGTGAAGAGAAAAAGAAAATTAGTAAGAACACAAAAGTATGTAGGCAATTTGAAATTTTGAATTTGTTCAAATACTTATGCTGGTGACTGTACAAAGTATGCATCCATGAAGATCACCAGACAGATAGAAAAAGTACTAGTATGTATGTTGAGAATGTGTTCATTAATTTGACGTATCGCACCTTTAGAACGAAAACGACGCAATTGAAAAAATAGAAAATTGAGTTGTCATTTTTAAATTACCAAAAACCGGTATCTCATTTGTAAAAATATTATTAAAAAGGGACCGATATAACAGCTTTGTCCTTTTCCTGCTTGAATATGGTTATGTTTGAACTATTGTTGTACAGATTTCTTCGTTTTAAGTAATTTTATGACTATAACCCAATTTTCTATCTTTTTGAATTGTGTCGTTTTCATCCTAAAGGTGCGGTATATATTTTACTGTGTTTTGTAATTTTAGATGTCACAAAAGAAATACTACGGAGCCCCGTACGTGCTTCACAACTGCACCGGTCTCACGACAAAACTAATATTACAAGACAACCACGATTTCTCTGTGTGTATTACTGCAGAGTATGTTTCCAGTGATTACAGGTAAATGCTTTGTTTTAGTATAATTGGTTTAGCTTATTACTATAGATATTTAGAAATGATTTTTCCGACTATACTTGCTTCTTAAAGTTTTATCCTAATATCTCACGCTACAGTGACTGTATAATTCCCGGTCATACTACTAGCAGATATTAAATTTGTAATTCACGCAAAACAGAAGCTCATGTTCCTTTATATCAGTACAGTTAATAATCAGGAATTACTTTAATAACACACATACATACTCACGCCTTTTATCCCGGAAGGGGTAGGCAGAGGCGCAACTAGTGCACCCACTTTTCGCCGTTATTCCGTCCCATGATGTGATAGGGGGCGAGCCTACAGTAGCATCGCAGCATTGCAGTCGTACCGTAATACAACTACTCCACCGAGGCAGTCCATAATAAATTAACGGATAATTTGTTTACAGAGAAGTGGTATTGGAACCAGGTGCATGCGTGCCCTTACAATTAAAGCATGGCGGTTTGAATCTTATGAAACTCAACGAACCGCCCCCGCCGCTCAAATTGAATGTTAAGGTCTGGAACTTATTATACAATATTTGTATCTTATTATTTTAATAGAATTACACGATATCGTATGTTTAATTACACACACAGTCAACTAGTTCTTGCAGAAAAATGTATTTCCATCAACATCATGCTTCCTATCTGAACAGTTTGTAACTCGACTTCTAGACGTTCCATTCCTTAATCACTGACAGACATTACGTCACTCGTTGCTCAGTAGACGAAAAGCAACGTTATATCTCCATCTATAGTTCGTAGAGATAGAAGGTCGTCTTCGCTTCGTTTTATTGTGATTGGTT
This sequence comes from Lapara coniferarum, assembly GCA_949316025.1. NCBI lineage: Eukaryota > Metazoa > Arthropoda > Insecta > Lepidoptera > Sphingidae > Lapara > Lapara coniferarum. Next base: position 14,000,196 of record OX438925.1, on the reverse strand, counting down.
GAGAGACTGACGTGTCGATCTCTCGATCAATCACAAACATCAAAATACCGATACGTCAGTCACTCAACCAATCACAATAAAACGAAGCGGAGACGCATCGTAGCAATTCATAACTCCATCTACAGTTTATTTATTTATAATAATGGGACAACAAACAGTTACACAATAGGTATTAAATCTTATAAAATACATGTTAATGCTACAAATACTAAATGTGTAACCCACAACGTTATCCTCAAATTAGTTTTAAGACAAATTGTCGATTGATAACTTTTTAAAAACGATTGCGAATGGTACTAAGTATAATATTATATAACTAATATGATGTATCGGTAGTAAAATTAAATTACATTGTATTGACTATTTGAGTCTAAAGTGGTGAGTTTTTCAGTATTCTCTTAATCGAGCTTTTAAAATGGTACACATTGTCAAGAAAAATATCGACATCTAAAAATTGATACAGTTCGTAGAGATAGAAGATGAAGTCCAGATCCCAGTGGAGCGAGCGGACAAGCGCTACTTCCCGCTGGGCCGGCGGCCGGGCTCGCTGCAGAGGAACGTGCCGCACGTCGCCGCGGTCGAACCGCGCGGACTCATCTCCGACGTCGTCATGCAGGATGCTGCACTGCATATATACTTGCGGAGTGTGGTGCAAGTCAGTATTAGTCATTGTGATGGTTATAAATATAATTATGGATCAAGAAGTGGTGATTAAGATTTTACGGTGGAAAAAATATATATCAGTTCATAACGGGCCATCTGTGTGTTACTTGAGAAATATGTAGTGTCTGAGCATCTCGCCGGTGCAAGTATTTCTATCGGAGATTCTTAGCATATTTGTATCCATAATTAAGAATTGGATTATAATTTAACAAGAAGGCTAAATAGAAGTTTTCAGATTCTAAAATATCGATGTTTTTTAGATAACAAACACGCTATCAGTCAATGTATCAGTATACTACATGACTCTGAGCGGTAACGAGGTCCGCTTGCTTGGCGATGTCAAACCAGGCGATATACTACGATTGCCCCTGCAAGCTGTGCACACCCCCACTGCGGAAATCTTTTTCTCTGTTGAAGGTATTTTTTATGTAAAGTTAAATTAATATCGATAAATTCGATAATCGATAGAATTCAATATAACCGATAGAATTTTTTTAGGAATCTAAAATAAGCAATATTTTTTACAGGTTTTACAGTTTCGGTGTCGCCGTTTATTTGGCGTGAACTTCAACAGGAAGTTAGGATAACAAAACTTTTGCAATGCGATTCCAAAGACAAGAATAGCGGAGAGAAATTCTACCTCAAGGTACGGGTTTTTTTTGGTACATTGAAAATATTTTCGATTGGAGCGATTTACTAATTGTCAATATTTTCTGCAGGCAATCGGTACTATGGAGCAAGTGTTTTATGAACACTCAAATCGTCACACATTCGCCTCGTCTTGTTACGACATAGTTCTCAAACCAGCAGTGAAGCTGCAGAACTGTTTGCCGGTTGATATCGTAGTATCGCAGCTCGGTCTCAAACGTACGCAAGTCTTCAAGCCAGGAGAGATGTTCCATTTGTCGCATCTAGCGCCGAATAAAGCTTCGATTGTTATTATGGTACTATGAATAGTTTATCGATAATTTTCATGAACAATGTTGTATTTTATCGATAGTTGAAATACGCCTAATCTTTATTTCTATCGCAGTTTGGAAGTTAAACAGTTTTTCATTTAGATTAATTTCATGACACATTTATTATTATTGTGTTTCTATTCGAACATTAACTTTGCCAAATTACAGTTCATACAACCTACAAATTGATTATTGCAGATTCAAAGTTACCTAGACAAATGCTGGGTGTGCACAAAGAATTTACCGGACGAGGAAAATGAGCCATCAGTGTGGTCCTTCGAGTCCCACGATAGTCCTTCAGTAATGACCTTAGACCTCGGCATGTACAGCGCTGATATGGAAGGCACGCAGATGTTATCCCTCTACTGTCCCTTCTGGATGCTGAATAAGACCGGTTTCACACTGTGCTACAGGGTGCGTATTGCATTTCAACTAAATATAGTGTGAAGTTTCGACACATTCTGTTTGCAATTTTTTATCGATTTAAATCGATGGATTTTTTGAAAAATGATGTATTGATTTTAATTTAGATTTTGCTCAAAATTATAACAAAATTTTGTTTGAATTTGGAGTGTGTTGAAAACTGTTTACAGCCTTAAATTAATAACTGAAGTCATATCCATCAAGTAAGTATGTAAGTAAAAGTCATCTTCAATCATTATAATTATTTATGCAACATGCATTATCTGATCTTGAAAGTAGATAGTGAAATCTATCCTAATAATATCATCTAATTAATTTCCTGGTACATTATCTTAACAAGTAGTTGCAAAAGTACTAACTGAAAAATATATCGATAAAGCATTTCCATGTGTTGACTTCGTTTGTGTCCAAATAATAGATTGGCCATAAAACATTCCGTGATTACAGAAATCAAAGAAACCTGAAAAAGACTCCGGCACTCCCAACAAGGTATCCTTGAGATGATCGTATATCAACAATATTTTTTGATATAGTTTTTTTGTTCACCTTATTTTCGCTACAACTTCCTAATCGGTTGATGCGCTTCCTAACAAGCTTCATCTCAAAATGATATAGCTTTAGGAATTTTTGGTTTCGATAATATATTTTCGTTTACGTGTATTTAGCATGAGTCGCTCAGTGGGGTCATAGAATAATCCAGATAGATTATAATGATTGTTATTTTATATTTAGATACGTGTTTTGCAACCCGTAGATTGTACTGGTAATATATGTGTTTAAGTATGGAGACATATTGACTTTTGGGTTTTTGGTTATTTTGTTTTGATATTAATATGTAAATTACAGATAAAACATTCACGTTGCAGTAAATTTATTAGACGTCATACTTCTTGTTTGCCGGTAAGTGCAAACGTATTTTCTAGCACTATTGTTTTGACAGATATGTCAGCACAAATATCAAATTATCGGTAGTGGGATTTGCAATGTACAGTTGTTTTGTTGGTTAACTAGTGCATAAGCAGAGCGACAATGTAAATCATAAGTAAGATTGATTTGTATGTAGTCTTTAAAGTATGGATTACGATGACCCTACTCTACTAGTTCCATATAATTTTTAAAGTAAGCATGATTTTATCGACATTCATAGCATGTCTGTAGATTGCATGGTTTATGTACTCTTTAATTTTCTTGCTGCTTATGTACCCACGATTTTGGACATTCAGTGGGCAAATATTTTTTTAAAGCAGTATTTAATCTGCCCAGCGTTGATCGCTTAATATTAACGTTTACTTAACTGCAGTGTCATAACGTCTGTCAGAAGACTGTAAAATATTCTGTCCGGAAAATTAAAAAAGTTCTAAATGTTTCTCTTGTGTCGATATCGCAAGGAGGCATGTACATTACCAGTAATTTATAAATATGTTGATGAGGCTTATAAATATCATTTGAATATTTACTAAGAAATTTAAAATAATATTTTCACTACCTCAAAATTCATCTCATTATTCATATAAGTTAAAATTGTGTAGTTTACACTGTAAACCCATTTTTATTTGTTCTGTTTATCTCCTTACCTCATTAAAGCTATTTCTTGATCCCCCTTGTATTTCAGATACTTATGAGAAAATGCCTTATAAAAAGAATAATAAAATACTATCTATCCTTTTTACTGAAGACTTTATAACACTGTTACTAATAATATAAATGGGCCAAAGGTTTAACAACCACATTTGCACCCGAATCCACGTGACAGAATAACGTAGTTTCAATAAAAGTAAATCTATTTATTTTTTTATTCTAGAATGTCGATGAAACTGGCAATGTCATCTTCCATCCTAAAGATTACAAGGATCCGATCCTGTTTTCTTTCCGTGCGAAGAATTTCTTCGGTAAAAAGAAAGCGGCGATACGAGTGGAGTTCGGTGAATGGTCTGACAAGTTCCCCCTGGACGTGCCCGGAAGCTCTGGTGTCGTTATCTGTAAATATGAAGGAAGGACTTATCAGGTATGTCACAATAACAATATCAGATAAAATTTTAATCAATAATAAAACTGATTCTTTTTTCTTTTATCGACATTTGTGTTTGTACTTTCAACGATAATGTGTAAAACAGCATTAAATGCTTTTAAAATTATTAAGCTATTATAATAGTTCAAAATGATGTTATTTTAGGTGGCTGTAACGAATCAACTGACGTACAACAGTCTCACAAAAATGGTGATATTTACACCATACTTCTTGATCATCAACGAAGCTCCATTTGCTATCCAATATCAAGAATTGCACAGATCTGGTGACCCATGGAGAGAGGTAATTAAATTCGTCGGTGTCTTTAATTGTAGTTTAAAATATTATTGGTGTTATACGTTTTCTCCGTGATCATCTTTTCTACAATAATTTTCAAAAGATATAATGTACTGATAGTATTTTTTATTTATAGGTGGAACAAAACTCGAGTGCTCCATTATGGCCGGTAGTGGAGAAAGAAGACAAATTGTTGTTAGTTCGAGTCGCCGGCTCTACGGAACACGCCGCGCCGTTCCTTTACACAGAACAGCACAGTGTTTGTTTGAAGTTGAGCAACGAGGTAAGTTTCTGTTAAGTTTCAAAATGTAAAAACCTATGTCTCCGCCTATGTCCGCCTATGTGTCTATGTATTACGTTCTAAAAATACTTTTATTCTAGACAAGAATACTAGCCATATTTTTTTTTATTCTAAATTATTTTATTTATTAAAAAAAAAGTCGGTGTAAGGTCTTATCATCAAACCAATATAATTATAATACATATTACATAAAAAAACTTAAATGATTTCTGCGTCACTAGGTACAGCTGCGCAGTGCGCTTACATTTCAGCCGCGAGCTTACTAATATCCCCTATTCATCTTTAGTACTTGAACACAGGTTTATTTAAATCTATGTGAATTTTCTTTATATAATAAGCAAAGAAACACAGGCTTTAGTAATAAAATGACTGTGGGATCAGAATGTGAAAAAAAAAAACACGACGCGTCTCCGCTTCGTTTTATTGTGATTGGTTGAGAGAATGACGTATCGGTCTCTCGATCAATTACAAACATCAAAATACCGATTCGTCAGTCTCTCAACCAATCACAATAAAACGAAGCGGAGACGCATTGTGTTTTTTTTACCCGACTGCGAAAGAAGGAGGGTTGGTGATATAGGTAAAGCAACAAAATCTCGGAGGGAGCAGATGCCTCCGACAGCGTTTGTGAACACTGTCAACTAAGATTATTCAAAACCAAAATTAAATATATCTTTTCAGTTCTTCAATAAATTTTATAAAGATAGCAGGCAGATTTTGACGCAGTCGGGTTTTTTGTTTTCATTTAATATTTTTTTTTCACATTCTAAGCCCCCTGATTGTTTGTGCAGTACGGCGGTTTGCACGTAGAGGTGCAAGTGAGTGAGGGCGGCACGTACGTGACAGTGCGACAGTACCGCGACGGACACGCGCCCGCGCTACTCGTCAACTACTCGCCGCACACCATCACGCTCTACGAGAAGGAGAATGTTAATGTCAGGTCCGTATGCCAAGGCTATAGTTATGTCTACTCCGCTCGTTTTAAAGTCCTTTTCTAGGAATTATAAAACTACAATAAACTTTTGTGAAATAACTATACGAGAAGGAGAACCTCAATGTCGGTTTCGTTTCGTGGAGTTTTATACTATTGCTCGCTGCTCCACTTTAAAGTATTGCCCCGGAATAAAAATTCTGTTAATTCAGAAATGAGTCTATCCATAACATCCACTAAGCTGTTTGCGTTACTTGTTCACAACTCCTAACGTCACAATACGCAATTATAAGTATAATGGAATTTTTGATCCTTCAAGCAGGATATTATGTGATTACTGGATAGAGTTTTCATTATGTTTTGTTGCTATAATCTCGAGATATTGACTTTATACGATTTTGTGTAGGCAACTGCCATCGATGAACAAAATGCTTTACACTTGGGACAACCCAGCGGGGCCACGTACTATCATATTTGAAGGACACAAAAAGAAAGAGATTGAAAACGATTTAAGAAAGGACGGCATTGGTGATTTCATGTAAGTATATCGACCGGTATATCGAAATTCGAATAATGTCATCATGCTTACGTACGAATATCGATATTGTATGTAACTCGATTAAATTCCTAATATTAATTGTTACCACCATGTTTTTAATTATTGTGTTCCGATTTGTACTAACTGCCTTTGATAATGTGTTGTATATTATTTATGTTACTATATTTCTTCCTACGTCTAAATTTCTTTATTTTTTTTAGGATAAACGAAACTACCCGCATAACATGGGTGTCGTTCTTGGACGGTCTTCAACGTGTCATATTATTCACGGATGATCCGATACTGGCCAGTGGCGCCCATACCATAGGCGAGGCGGAACTCATAGACACGGAGTTCATACTCTCCATGCAGGGCTTGGGCTTGTCTCTGGTCAACGACCACGAGCTGCTCGAGATTGTCTATGTCAGCATATCTAAGTAAGATTTTTCTTTTTGTCTTTAAAACTAATCCGGTCTTAATAGATAGATCGCTTGTAGTTAATTATTAAAGTCTGGGAGGCTATGTGTAATAATTCGTATATTTATACCTTTGAAGCTCTGGAATAATATGGGAGCAATGCAAAATGGGCGCACGTCGGTACAAAAAGATTGACGAACAAAAATCGACACAATATGAGGAGGCATACCAAAGATATTTATCGGAAAAGATGGTCAGTGACGAGCCAGTATCGCCGATAGTGCAAATCGATGAAAAGACTGAAGTACGTACACAGGAATTAAACTTAAGTCCTTTTAGTTGTATATATTATTTATATTCATTGAGTATAAGCGTAACAGTATCTAATGTTTTTTGTCGATAAATTATGAGTATTAATTGTCAGTGAAAATTGTTGTTGCCATTATGATATTAAGATTTTAGGTTATTATTTTAATGGGTGTCGCGGAAGAATTTTAAAAGCTTTATAATACAGCTTGAGCGGCTTTTTCGATTATAATGTTACGTAACATCTTAACGGATATATTTTCTTAAACTTTTATAAATTTGAGAACAATAACCATTTATTTGAATATCTTGTTCATATCAAAGTTAGGAAAAATTTAAAAATTATCACACATAACTATATATTGTGTACTTATTATTTATATATTTATGTGTACACACTTGAATGGTATACAGGGTGCCCCAAAACTCAGATTATCGTTGAGTTTTGGGACACCCTGTATATCTCTAGTTGTGGTATGTGTGCAGGTGGACTTCGAGGAGATGCGCACGCTGAAGCCGTCAGTGCGGCTGGTGAGGCGCACGCAGCAGGCGGGGCTGTGGGCGGCGCTGGGCGTGGCGCCACACTCGCGCCGGCTACACGCGCGCCTGCACCGCCTGCAGGTGGACCAGCAGCTGCCGCTGCCCACCTTCCCCGTCGTGCTCGCGCCCGTGCCGCCGCCCAAGTCCGTCGCCAACGATGACCCCAACGGTCAGACCGTACCAATCGATATTGACTTTAATATCGATATGAATGATATCGATACCGGATCAAATTCAGCTATATAACTTTATTCTTTACAGCCGTTTTCAATAAACGATCACAATCATAACCTTCGATCTGGTCTCGCGTTTAAACCAATATAAATTAATCATTTGTAAGCTTGTAAAAAATACCTCGTTATAATTGGTCAATTTTCGTGATAGATAAAATAGAAATAATTTATTGAAACCGGCTGTAGAAAACAAATCTACACACAGTAAAAACCATAAAAATTGCCAAATCATAATTTAGACAAAATAACACTAATTAAACCAAAGTAATTATTTATTTACCCACTTGTTTCCGCTTCATACAAGTAACGATAAAGGTATTTTTTAAAATCCCGTATGATAGCAGTTTCAAAACAATTTCAGTTGACACCTATAGAGTGACATATTGTTAGGAGCTGCCTCGATTATTTTTGTATGTCACAAAAACAACCTCAAAATTGTCATCCATGATTTGAAAAAGTAACAGTTATACATCAATCTGAATTATTAGATTGCTTTTTAACCGACTTAAAAAATGGAAATTCTCTTTAACGTCAAAGGTTTAATTCCTCATTTCTTTAAATATCTTTGCCCACAGGCATGAAACCGTTCATAGAAGTATCAATAGTCGAGCGTATGATGGAACACAGCAAAGTGCGTCAGTACAAATACTACAAGGTGCTAATACAAGAGTTCCATGTGAAAGTCGACATGGGACTCATCAACGCTCTCATGGGAATGTTCCCAACACAGTTGCCCACCGAAGAAGAAGCGGTATCTACCAAATTAATATTATTATCATTGACATAATATTTTGCGAAAGTAAAATAAAAGCAGTGGAAATGAGAGCGTTAAGAAGCATGTGTGGGGTGACTGTGTGTGATAGAGTGCGGAATACTATTGTGGTGAACATGTGTGGAGTGACAGAGGATGTAGTGACCAAAATTGAAAAGGGTATGCTAAGGTGGTTTGGGCATTTGGAAAGGATCGATGATGGGAGACTGACAAAGAGAATATATAAGGCGAGTGTGCATGGAAGGGCCGGCAGGGATCGACCGCATCGAACCTTCGAATGTCAAATATGTGACATTCTAAGTAAAGGTTAGGTCAAAAGTACCCTGAACCGGCGGGAGTGCATGAAAAGATTGATGAAGGTAGAGGAAGCGAAAATAGTGTACCAGAATCGAGCAAAGTGGCAATCCATAGTCTCTGCCTACCCCTATGGGATAGAGGCGTGATACTATGTATGTATGTATAATATTTTTGAATAAATTATCCAAACTGTGTTAATAAAATACACCAGTAAGATGTACGTAGTGTCTAGATTCTTTAACATGATAAACGTAAAAATAAACAATTTAAATGCTTATCTGTGGGGCTAGGATGTGAAAAAAAAAACACGATGCGTCTCCGCTTAGTTTTATTGTGATTGGTTGAGTGACTGACGTATCGGTATTTTGATGTTTGTGATTGATCGAGAGACAGACACGTCAGTCTCTCAACCAATCAGAACGAAGCGGAGACGCATCGTGTTTTTTTTTCACATCCTAGCCTCACTGGTCTATTACAAACTTATGTTAAAAATATATGCCAATATATGAATTAATATCCTAATGGTAATATATTTTAGCTGGAGGCGTTCCGACTGGACCTCGAAAAGGCTGGACAGCCACTCGAAGCTTTAGCTGCGATGGGCGCTGCGTCAGACTTGAAAAATTTCTACGACAATTTGCACTTATCACCTTTGAAGGTAAATTTTATAAGTAAAAAAAAGACGTGTGGCACTCGGAGACTGCCGCGGTAAAGCTATTGCATAAATTCTAATATTTATAACCTCTTTGAACAGATATAAAATATTCATCGATAGATGGCAAAACTAAAAAAAAATATGAAAGGCGGGCTCAATGGACTAGTATCCAGAGCCGTAATATTTAAATAAAAACATCTTTGAACAGATATAATATGAAAACTTTTTAAAAATTTTAACTTAGAATCACGTCATTCCGCCGCGTTTGACATTTCGATACGTTTCACTGGCTGGAACAATTTTTAAATACACGGTAATTTCGACCTTTTATCGTTTAACATTCAGCTCATATCTCTTACATATTGTATTTTTACAAGACTGCGATATTAAATTTACTTATGGAATTATACACTCTACATGGTTGTGATAAAGTTGAAAATAAAATATCACCGCTGTGCCGGTCAGTGAGGGGTGACAGGTTTTTTCGTTACGGAAATTCTGGATTCGGTCTCCACGCTCAAGGCCCGCGATAGAAGCTATGCAATAGCTTAAAAAGTTTTTTTTCTGACTGCCTCGGTGGCGTAATTGTATAACGGTACGACTGCAGTGCTGAGATCTCGGGTTCGATCGATATTGGGTTTTTCTACTCGGTATTAGTCTGGAGTTTGGAATTTATGTCTGGCAAGGCGATAGGCTCGCCACCTATCACATCATGGGAATACGCACAGTGAAAAGTGGGTGCACTAGTTGCGCCACTGCCTGCTACTTCGGGGATAGAAAAAAGTTTGTATTTTATTTTTTTATTACCATTTCGTTTATAGGTCCACGTGTCATTCTCTCTCGGCGGTGCTACTCAATTACCGACGTTCGTCGGCACTGTGCTACAAAGTATTGGTGTAACTTTGACGGACATGAATGATGTTGTGTTCAAGTAAGTGAAATCTGTACATAATTATGATATTTTACAATCGACCTTCATCATCAGCCTCCCTAAAAACTTCCCCTTCGATTGATTTACACTATCTAATTTTAAATTAATCAGTCAGTATGTTAGAAGTGAATATTGATTATTAATATTATGTTATCGCATTCATATTTAACAGTCCAGTGTCTTTTGTGTGAGAAAATCCACAGATATCGGTTTCGATATTTTCCTAGCTGTACGCAATGTATTGTCCTAAACTTAGATCATGGTACAGAAAAAACTTATTAGGGCAATATAAAAAAAACAAGCAAAAAGCTTAAAACTTAAAACTATGTTGCAAAGAGGCTCCAACTCGGCAATATGCTGGCAGTACAGCCTGCGCTGGTCTTCCGTTGGGCCGTTTGCATGGATGTCACGAAGACTAAAAACTCTTTGCAAAATAAATAAATAAAAATAAAACATTTTATTATCTCAGATTGTCATACTACGAAAGGAATTACGAATTCCTATCTCAAAAAGAGCTCATCGGTCAAGTACAGAGTCACTACACGGGACAAGCTCTGAAACAGTTGTACGTGCTGGTCCTCGGGCTGGACGTGATCGGCAACCCTTACGGACTCGTCGTCGGGCTGAAGAAAGGGGTGGAGGATCTGTTCTATGAACCGTTCCAGGTAACAAATATTTTACACTAACTTTTGCCCGCGGCTCCGCCCGCCTTATAAAGTTTTTCGGGATAAAAAGTGGCCTATGTGTTAATCCAGGATATGCCAAGCAAAATGTCTTAATCTCTAATATTCAAGGCAGGCGGTCACTTGCCCTCCACTAGATGGGCATCCCAAATGCGGCGTATGCCAAGGACGCAACATCGGTGCAGGTGGCTAAAGGGTATCCAGAGGTGTGCATCGATTTCACCATCGCGTATGGTATGGTATGGTATGGTTATGGGCTCCTTTTCCCGCACTTAGCCCGTAAAATATCGGGCCATTGTGCGTGATATGCGTGCCAGCTATAGGACAAGCCAGCCTAACTCCGACCAGAAGCGCAGGATCTTCCTGGTATCTCCACAGGCTTCTCGGAGTGACCCCGGTGAGTCGAGGATTTCTGCCCGTTGCGCAGCTACACCTTCGCATTCCAGGATGACGTGGGCAGCTGTTTCATCGACCAACAGACATCCCCTACATAGGGGGCTGTCAGTCATACCTAAAACATATAAATGTTTGTTTAGTGGGCAATGTCCAGTAATGGTGCCTACAACTATGCGTAGGGATGCCCTATCCAGAGATAGGAGACGCTTAGTGAGACGTCGATCCGGGTGTGGCACAGCTTCCCGGGATTGTCTACATGTACTGATATTTGCCCATTGATCCGCGTGTTGGTTTAGCGTTCTGTGTCGCAGCCATGTTCTCAGCTGGTTGAAGGGCAGCGGCATTATTGGGTTAGGACCCATTAATACCTGATCTGACCCTCTTTTGGCCAGCTCATCAGCTGCGTCGTTGCCTAGAGAGCCACTGTGCCCCTTTATCCACTGTAGGGTAACTGAATTTGTTTTTCCTATACCCTCCAGTGCCTGGTGGCACTCTAGTATGAGCCCTGATTGGATAATCTTGCTGTCTAGGGCTCGTAATACCGCAGCGCTATCGGATACAATACGTATTTTATAGCCTGTAAGGCGCCGCTTTTCCACTGCTTTGGCAGCCTGTGTGATGGCGACACATTCGCATTGATAGATGGAACTGTATTCGCCCAAGGCCATTGATATCTTGATGTTCAGTTCTGGTGAAAACACTCCTGCTCCCGATCCTGTCCTTGTCTTTGAGCCATCGGTGTATATGCGCAGTTCGTATTTATCAGACCAGTCATGTTGTTCTTCGGTCAGCTGGACAGTGTAGCTTTTGCTGAAGATGTGTTGTTTGGATACCCTGTCGGTGGGAGCAGCCATCAATGGTTGATAGTTGATGGCTTCTTCCAGGATTGCGGCGTGGGCACCATTAGCTGTACCCCAGAGCTTGAGTGTCTTCAGTCTTATTGCTGCTGAGGCAGCCTCTTGTTGGATAAATAGATCCAAGGGCACTAGCCCCAGCAGGACCTCTAAAGCTGCCGTGGGTGTGGTTTTCATGCAGCCTGTTATAGCTGTACAAGCTAGTCTCTGGAAGTGCTGCAGTTTGGTTTTTGCTGTGGTTAGTTTGGTTCTAGGCCACCACACAACAGCTCCGTAGGTGATGATCGGTCGTATCACCGCAGTGTATAACCATCTGACAATTTTGGGGTGTACTCCCCAGGTTTTACCTAGGAGTCTCTTGCACTGCCAGAATGTGATACAGGCCTTCTCCAGTTTGTGGTCTAGATGTTTATTCCATAACAGTTTATCGTCCAAGGTGACACCTAGGTATTTTACCTCTTTGGTGAGAGACAGCGTAGTACCTTAGAGTTTTGGTAGGCGAAGATTATCTATTGCTCGCTTCTTTGTGAACAGTACGAGTTCGGTCTTTGATGGATTTACTGTCAGTCGTTGTTCTGAGCACCATCGTTCGACGATATTAAGGGCCCCTTGCATGAGATCGCATAGGACTCCTTCGAATTTTCCTTGTACAAGGATCGTTACATCGTCTGCATAGCCGACAGTATGGTAGCCTGCTTCGTTCAGCGTCCTAATGAGGTCATCCACCACTAGGTTCCATAGGAGCGGAGAAATGACTCCACCCTGTGGGCAACCCCTCGAAACAATGGCTCGGACAGTGCCATTGACTGTCACTTGCACTGCCCTTTCTCTCAGCATGCTTCCGATCCAGTTAGTTATGAACCGGTCAGCGTTATGGTTGAGCAGTGCACGGCTTATGCTATTGAATTGCGTCTTGTCAAAAGCCCCCTCAACGTCAAGGAAGGCTACAAGCGCTGATGATTGTGTTGATAGTGCATTTTCTATTGGTGTTATAACACTGTGAAGAGCTGATTCGGTTGATTTGCCTGAAGAGTAGGCGTGTTGTTGGTTGTGCAGAGGGTAATAAGCCAGCGCATCATCTCTGAGAGCCCTGTCACACAGTCTCTCCATTACCTTTAGTAGGAAGGATGTGAGGCTAATTGGTCTATACGATTTTGGTTGCGTATAGTCACTCTTACCTGGTTTTGGTATAAATACCACTTTTACTTCTCTCCATTTATGGGGAACGTAGCAGTGTTTCAGGCATCCCTGGTAGATCCTGACCAGGTGTGGGGCTATTGTGTTTTTGCCCCACTGAAGGAGTCCAGGGAAGATGCCGTCTAGACCTGCTGCTTTATAGGTAGAGAAGGTGTTTATTGCCCATACGACTCGTTCTAACGTGATTGCCCGCTGGGCAGTTATGGTAACGTCATTGGTTGTTTCGTTACAATCCTGTTGGTTCACTTCTCCCCATGTGAAGTTTTCCGTGATGGAGCATCCTGGGAAGTGTGTGTTAAGTAACAGCTCACACATTTCTGTATCTGTTGTTGTGTAGCTGTTATCAGGTTTTTTCAGAGAGCCAAGGTTACGATCTGGGTCTTTGGATAGGACTTTTCTCACCCTGGCTGCTTGAGTGTTTGATTCAATGTTGGTACAAAAGGTTCTCCAGCATTCACGTTTCCGTTCCCGGATGCGTTTCTTGTACACCGCTTGGGTTATCTTGTACGCATCCCAGTCTTCTGGTTGCCTTGTGTTTTTTGCTCTGTTGAACAGTTTGCGTAGTTTGCATCTCAGTTTTTCAAGTTGAGGTCCCCACCAACTACTTCGATTGGCGGTCCTCGTCGAGTGCCCCGTGAGCGGGCACGTTTTATGAAATGCGTTTATTAGCGTTTCAGTCAGTTTATTAACGTGTTTCTCTATGTCAGCTGACCCACCATATTCTTCGGGAACATGTTTGAGGTTCGGGCTTTCTGACACTAGCTTACCAAACCTTACGCAGTCAGTTCGTCTGGGATTGCGCCAGGGTTCAGGTTTCTTAGTGTCCACGTTCAGTTTATATCTTATCCATCTGTGATCAGAATTGGACAGTTCGTTAGATACTTGCCAGTCGGAGATGATATCCGATACGTTCTTCGTTGACAGCGTGATGTCTATTATAGTTTGGTATCTGGAAGTCACAAAGGTAGGTTCGGACCCCCTGTTTAAAAGCCTGAGGTTAGTGGAAAATAAAAATTCAACCAAATCATCACCTCTTTTGTTGGAAGCGCCGCAGCCCCAGATGGTGTGATGTGCGTTCGCATCCGCCGAGATGATTAGCTCAAGCTTCTTGTCTTCGCAGTGTTTTATAAGATTCGCAAGCTCAACCGTCGGTATGTCCGCGTCGCCCGGCAGATAGGCAGACGCTAGGATTACTTCTGGGATGCTAGGACAGCTGCTCCGGAGCCTGACCGTGGTCAGATCTCTGGAACAGAACTCACTTATTATAACTGCGTCGATTGATCTAGGCACATAAATGCAAGTGCGTGGGTTGATTACGGTTGTATCAAGTAGGATCTTACCTCCAATATTGCTCAGACCGCAGATTCTGTCCTTCCTTATCCACGGCTCCTGGATAAGGGCGATGGTCTTGTTGTTTACCTCCAGTACTCTTCGCAGGGTAGCCGCCGCGGCTTGTTTGTGCTGGAGGTTTGTCTGGATTACGTTAGTGAGGCGAGGACGAGCGAAGAGGGCTACTAACCTCCTCATCCGTTCCTAACGGAATGTCCTGGTCGGCCAGATGCGCGACAGCCTCCTCTAGGTCACCATAACTGGCGTCTCCGTCGGAGGTAGTCAGCGGGCAAACTGGTGTCCCATCCTGCCTCTGCCTTTCGGCGGAGGAGTGTTGGGTGACCATTGGTTCGCCGACCGCGCTCTGCCTTTCGGCGGAGTTTGGTTGGCTAGCCGTGGACATAGACGCAGCCATCACCGGATCCGTACCAGCGCTCACCCTCTGCTTTGCAGTGGAGGGGGCGCTAGAGGTCCCGGGTATAGGCGCCGTCTCAGCTTGGTCGGGTGGCACTTCCTGCAACCTTCCTTTGCTGCCGAAGAAGCGGATATAGGCGTTGCCCAGCTTGTAAAATAGCTTCTGTCCTCTCGCCAGTATGTTGGGTATTCACCATCGCGTATCGTTGAAGCGTCCTGGAGAGGGTTTCCTCGCTATTACGCAGATTGAGCATTTCTACGCTGGAGCTCAGATTCTTAGCTCTTGCGATTTCCACCCCTAGCCGGCCAGTTAAGGCAAGCCAAGGGTCAGGGGGTCTCATTTAGTCCCCACGGAATCGGGGTACGCGGTCTCGCCATTCACCGTCGGCTCATCACTAAGCCTGCCGGCTTAATATAATTATTTATTTGAATATGATTGTCTGCTAAATTGAGTCATATTTTTAAATTATGGTTAATTTCAATAAATTAATAATATACATTTACTAATACTTACAATCAAAGTGAGGTTAACATAAAAATAAAAACTTAAATACAAGCCGAATAATCCGTTATTCAAATTTAAATTATAAGTGACCTTTGAACTGAATCAATGGCAATGCACACATTGTACTCAGCATTCGTATTACAGTAGTGTAATACTACTCTCACAATTTTTCATGTCATACTTATGGTCAAATTGGCCTAAAGGCATTTCGACACGCGCCGATCTAATGAAGGTGGGTTCGAATCTATCATGTCAATGATTATTTTCTATTTTTGAATTTCATATTATTTAGAAGACGGCGCCGTGACGGTCCAAAGTGATAGAAAATGTGACGATTTTTTTTACATAATTTTTTCCCGTACATCGATACAAAAGTTTCACTTCAAAAAAATATTTTGATTGGTTTACTTTCGCGAAGGAATGAAAAAAGCGATTGGGATTGTTCATCAAAAATGGCAGTCATCAGTGATGGATAATGACGAATGATTATAGATGGATGGTCCTAGTTTAGTGTTGTGTCCGTAGGGCGCGATCCAAGGCCCGGGCGAGTTCGCGGAGGGTCTGCTGCTGGGCGTGCGGTCGCTGGTGGGACACACGGTGGGCGGCGCGGCCGGCGCTGTCAGCCGCATCACCGGCGCCATGGGGCACGGGCTCGCCGCACTCTCGCTAGACAAGGTACCGCACACACACTGCACATAGGCCTGTAAATAATTAAGGTTAAAATACCTTTATTAGTTCATTATTTTGTCTCCCGCTTTGCTATGGAGGGAAGTGGAAAATATATTTCTAACTCCTCCCTATTCTTCTGTTTGATTATCTTCGTTGCGGGTTAAGACTAATTAGTGTTCCCTGAGACTCGCCGAGCTTCACCGCTCGGTGTCATAAAATGCGTGCCACTGCTGATCCTAGCTTACAGGAGTTGCAGTGGTGGGTGTGAGGGCGGGATAGTCTCGTGCACACAGGCCTGCGCCTCTATGGAGGTCGCATGTCTGTGGTTTTTGGTCACTTAATTCAAAGGGTTGCGAGCGCCTTCTGCGTTCACCCTAAAGACCGGTGTAGCCAGACAAGCCGACTCGCGTCAGCCAAATGGCAGTAGGGCCATTAACAAAAAAAAAATCTGTGGTTTTATTTACACAAACTAGTTGATATGTTTTATTTTATGTAAGATTAACAAACACCAAATAAAACCCCCACTCAAAAACGATAAAATGCTACTCCACACTCGCATAAGAGGTTTGCATTTTAAGTGTTTTATAGTTTGGTGAACGAGCTATATAAATGTGGAATTTTAAATATTAAATAAATTTGCAATTATTATTAATTATTATAAAGGATTACCAACGACGCCGTCGAGACAATATCAACAAACCGCCTGCCAACTTACAAGAAGGTCTCGCGCGAAGTGGAAAAGGCCTTGTCATGGTATGTTATATTACATTATAGTAAAAAAAAGATTTTTGAAGAAGTATGTTAATTTTGCAAAGTTTTTCCATAATAAATACTGAATAGATTTATTCCTTTCATTCAATTTAGTTTTTTGCTTTTAAATGTTACCAATAATGGTATTAAGAAATAAAAAAAAAACAATCGACATACCAAACCAAACAGGGAGTGGTGGATGGCGTGTCGGGGGTGTTCATGAAGCCAATAGAGGGCGCTCGGGAGGAGGGCGTGGGAGGGTTCTTCAAAGGGCTCGGACGAGGCGCCGTGGGGCTCGTCGCCAGGCCCACTGCTGGGGTCGTTGACTTCGCCTCGGGTTCCCTCGATGCGGTCAAGAGGTGATGAATTGGGATGTGGGCTTGTGTTTGCTTGCTGCTTGGATCGCACTGTTAAATAGATTATTTCTATGTTATGCACGTTTTGTTCTTTAACTTATTATTTGCTAACGCTTTTTCGATATGCAGTTAGACTCTATACTGCAGGTTACTGGGTTGGTTGTTATGAGTAGTCGACATCGTGTGATGTTTGTGCATACGATATGGCCGCGTGGCGCGTGCGCGTGTGGTGGTGACTGGTGAGCGTATACTACATGAAGGGGTAGGTAAGCATGGTGCAGTGTGTCAGGGCGTGGTGGAGGGCGTGCGCGGCGCGGTGGTGCGGCCGGTGCGGGGCGCGGCGGAGGCGGGCGCGGGGGGGTTCGTGCGCGGGCTCGGGCGCGGCGCCGTGGGGCTGCTCGTGCGACCCGTCGGCGGACTCGTCGACTTCACCTCCGCGCTCCTCGCCTCCGTCAGAAGGTCATGCACGCCACATGTCCACAATGTCCACATGTCCACAATGTTCACATGTCCACAATGTCCACATGTCCACAATGTCCAAATGTCCACATGCAAACATGCCAACATGTGCACATGTCCACATGTCCAACAGGACACTACAATACCATCCAACTGACTAAAACATAACCATTTACATCTCTACGGAAAATACTAACTATAATCTGGGAAAAAAACGTGTGTGTGTATATTAATGTACATTGTA
Source organism: Lapara coniferarum (assembly GCA_949316025.1). Taxonomy (NCBI): domain Eukaryota; kingdom Metazoa; phylum Arthropoda; class Insecta; order Lepidoptera; family Sphingidae; genus Lapara; species Lapara coniferarum. The sequence continues at coordinate 13,982,069 of OX438925.1, read as the reverse complement.
CACACGTATGAAATGAAACTTTTTCTATCAATTATTTTTTTTCACTGTTCTTATAATAAGTAATTGTTGTATTCCATTAATGCGGTATATTTAAATATTATTGTCTGCTAAATTGGCAGTCATATTTTTAAATGGCGGTTAATTGCAATAAATTAAATTACATTTACTAATAATTACAATTAAAAGTGAATTAACATAAAAGTTATACCAAAATCATAGTTACGTCACAATTTTTCAAAATAATAAAAACATCTCTCATTTTCACTATTTATTTAAATGGATTTCAATATACATGTAGCAAACATGGGCGTAGCTATAACTTTGACATGGGGGGGGGGGTGTTCCTACGATATAATTTTTTTTGTCGTGTGGATTCTTGCCTTGTATGACACCGTGACATGAAGCTGGGGGAGGGGGGGGGGGGGTCCAGATCCCTAAAATGTCAGTGGTCAACGGCGTAGCGTGGTTTATTGTAAGCTAAGGGGGGGGGGGGATCCCCTGAACCCCCCTTATATACGCCCATGGTAGCAAACCATAATATTTAAACTATTTACGCTTGGCGACAATAGATGGCTTTGTACAGTTTCACGTAAATACTACATCGCGATGTCAAGATTCTCTTTACCTACTCGATATTTACCAATGCTAGTTACGCGGTATTATAGTATCCCGACGATATGACGTCGACTTTGACACGACACGATATGACAGAATATCGTGTCGTAAATGACACGCGACGTCGTACCGTGCACATGTTTCATACTTACTGTTGATACGAGTATGTAGTTCCTTGGTTAGGTTATCCAAACTATCATCTGATAGGAGTAGTTCTTTTGACGTATGATTAGTAACAAATAGGTAGCAATGTTAAACCGACATGTAAGCATAGTTGGTAGTTGTCAGTACTTTGTAAATTATTATTTAATATCTTTGTATATATACTCTCTCAAGAAAGGGAAAGACGAGTAACTTTTTTATCATTTCTGTCGTATAACTGATACATCAAATAAATGTAGTTAGAAAAATGTTTACATATCGTTCTTTCCTTCTCTAAAAAAATATGGTAAATATTATGTATCAACATTTCACTAACATTATACCAATTGCATTGCTTAATATATTGCTTATAATCAATAACTTAATATATTTCACAATTAACTTGTACATAAACAATCGTATTATGACAATATTCAGGGCGGCAGATTTATCGGAAGAGGTGACAAAACGTCGTGCGGCGCGTTACCTACCGGCTGACTCGGGAGTACGACCTTATTCGCGGCTACATGCGGAAGGATACAAAATGTTATCCGAACTTGAAAAGGTATGGTAATGCGGCCAATTATATTACTCTTTATAGCAACCTTTCGTCAATGTTATTATTTGATGTTTAGTATTTTGAAAGGTTTAAAAATTTCAATTAAAAATCCCTAGAAATTCCATTATGATTGAGTCCACAAAATTTTTTTTTTTTTTCAGTTTTACTTATGGTTATATAGGCGATTTGAAATTTAGATTTTGTACAGATATTTATGCTGCTGACTGTACAAATAATCTAACAAATTATTAATGAATTTTTATCTTTATCAACAATAGTTCTAAGATGTATTTTGCTTTGCACATGCCAGGGCAAGTTCGTAAGCACGGACACGTATGAGGCGCACGTGTGGGTGATCCAGGCTAAAGAGGTGGTGCTGTGCACTGACAAGAGGCTGCTCTACTTGGAGAGGAACAACGTTTTTGGAGGATGGCAGGTATGATCCCTGTAATGTAATTTATATATAACTAGCTTTTGCCCGCGGCTCCGCCCGCTTGAATAAGTTTTCTCAGGATAAAAGTCCCGCTGTGTATTTTCCCGGGATAAAAAGTAGCCATGTGTTATTCCAGGATATGATCTACCAGTGTGCCAAATTTCATCGAAATCCGTTCAGTAGTTTTTCGTGAAAAAGTAACAAACATTCATACATCCATACATACTTACAAACTTTCGCGTTTATAATATTAGTAGGATTGATTTAAAAAAATCTCAGGCTTTATAAATAAGGATTTTTAGAGCTTGTTTGCTTGTTTCACAAGCCTCAATTAGTTGTATTTAATAGTTATATTTAACGGCTAATGTAGCTTGTAAGAAAGAAAGAAAAACGATTTATTTGTCACAACTCACAACACAACAAAACAATTAACATGAAATAACATAACAAAGAATAATAAAAAAAAAATATCTAAACTAAAAAGTACCAAGAAAATAAATAATAGAAATTATTTATCAATATACATTTATTATATATGTCGGAAACAGTGACGGCCGATATCGATACACGTAGGTTCACATAATAAAAGTCACAAATGAATTCTCTTTAACTCGCTATTTATTGTTCGTTGGTCAATTATTGCGTAATAAACTGTTCACAGAGTACAATACCACGTCAGGATTCATTATTAACTTTGGTTATTATAACACACTGCATTTGAGACAATTACTTAATCAAACTTCGCAACTCTAAACGACTCACCTAGTAACACCCCGAATTAACATAGTAACCGCTTTACTAAGCACTGACCGATATGAAAACCACCATAGTTACCACTTAGTAGTGGTCTGCACCGTACTAGTTCCAGCACAACCGAACTTAATGACGACAGACTAAGACTCCCCCTTCAAATGATTCGGCTTCCCTTTTATACACGCAACTGTCACTCCGAGAATTCAACACTATTTTTATTTAGTCTTACCCGACGTAATATATTCAGACACCCTCAATGTGATTAATAAAAATGATAATTCCTTTTTATACTTCCTTCCTGTCCCGACACGGCCATTCTGGCAAGACACACGTCCTCGTGTGTTACTCTGAATGACACAAAGTACGATCATCACGTAAACTTAACAACACTCTTCAAAACAACATAGTACCAAAAATGGATGAAGGTCCGTCTCGATTGCCAAACGCAAACCACATAATCTAACCAATTAAGTCCTGCATCTGCATCTCTCCCGAACTCTATGGCTTCCTCTGAAACCCGACCTCAACCAGAACCACTTGCGCACCGTGCATCCACGGATTGCTTACACAGCAAATACCGACTTCCAACGGACTACTAAAGTCCACTCCAGATCATCATGCAAACTTAATTACTGTCACTGCCACTTGTCTGCTACAATTTCATCGATTATCTCAAAACGTAACCTTCAAGCATTTTTCGCTAACGCACGCTTCATGAAAATTTAACACCGAATAATCAAATGACAATTTAAAATTCCAATTAAGTGTAAGACCCAACCAAAATTTTAAAACTTAGGAATTAATGCCGTCATAAATTTAGAATTATTTCTGCAGTCATACCAGTGACCATAATCGATAGGCAAAGAAAGTTATCGCTGTAACCATTTACACAAGTTACTGTAGTCTGTTGCTTTCATTGTTCAAACGTTAAGGAAAAGCTCGCAATGTGTTTCCCTAAGTGCAAGGGATTTAAGAAACAAATCTAATTTTAAAATTCAGTTAAATCACGTATAGTGACATGAAACTCCTGACATGTGATCGTTCTCTTACGTATGTTTTACAAAATAGACAGCACCCCCAAAACGCCCTTCCGCCATCACTTCCTAGTACCTCCTAACAAGAGAGAAGTAGTGACGGTAACAAACTCTCAAGGATACAGCTGTCCAATAGTTACTAGAACTGTATACAATACAAACAATTCTTATTTAAACGGTGTACTATCGATCACCAGGGAAAATTTTCAATTGAAACAGGCATGGCATTTGTGCTACCACTAGCTATTGCTAACAATACACTATTGTGTTCATTCTTATAAAAATAAAGAAACAGCAACATCTTTTAGCTTGGCCTTTCCTGACCTTAGTGAGTAATTTTTAAAAGGTGTCGTCACTTCAATTTCAATATCACAAATACAATTTAAATTCTATATCACAATTTCAATTTCATATTTTCAATGCCAATATCATAATTCTAATTTCAACATCACAATTTTAATTTCATATTTTCAATTTCAAGTCGACTATTTTAGTTTTACAATTTCATAATTTCAATTACAATCAGTCAGTATAAAAGTATAGTCATCGCTTCACAAGCGGCATCACTTAACCAGCGGCATCGCTTAACCAGCGGCATCGCTTCATCAGCGGCATCGCTTCACCAGCGGCATCACTTCACCAGCGGCATCGCTTCACCAGCGGCATCGCTCCACCAGCGGCAATTTCCAATTCCTGCACACAGAAAATATACACAGCAGCATCACATCGCTCGGTCTATTCTGACCTTACATTAAGACTCCTTATGCTACTACAATGACTATTTCCGTTATTCTAGATTACCATCAGTACCAAATTTGCTACAATGATTTAGACCTAGTAGGTGATCACTCTATATTCTTGCGATACACAGGCTAGACATAGTGAGCAGATCGTAATGTATTCACTATTCTTACAATATAAGAATCTGGTCGAAGTCACGTCATTAACCCATCACACTCTGAATAGTAAATCACACGTAAATCGCAGTTGAATAATTTACAAAAATGGCTGAAGGTACTAAAGCGCAAATCTCGATTTATTACTTTTTCAGTTTACTACACGAATTAAAGATACACTAAACGCTCAGACATCGTACCTCCATGCACGATCCTCCCGGGACATCTCCATCGTGCGTTCCAGTACCTACTTATGCTACTACGCACAAGGCTTCTGAGATATCTCTCCATCGTGCGCTACCCTCTAGGACACGCAAACATCGAGTTTCCCATTCGTGTGCTTTCTCCGAGCACAATCCACACTAGGATACGCATACATCGAGCTTCCCGTACTTCTCTTCCGCGAGCACTAAGCAATATGTTGACTATTGTTTTAATCAACAGCCTTATCTACTTTGTTCTACCGTTGAACGTTTCAATCACTACTTCACCTTCAGGCATTTTCACAAACTATCACAATAAAAATCTCAACACACAACAAAATGAAAACTTCTCACCAGAGTGCGCATCGCTAGGAGCGCGCAGTTCAACAGCACTAGATTCGCGCAGTTCAGCAGCGCACCGTATCGCCAAGAGCGCGCAGTTCTGCGCCTTTCCGCATCTGCGCAGAATCGAGTGCGCGTATCGGCACAGCCAGAAGTATACTGCTCTGCACTGGGAACACTACACAGATCTCTTGTTCCTGCAACCAAGAAAAACAAAAACAGAAACAGGCACTATACGAATTACACATGAAAATGGCTATCTTTTTTTTTTACACTATTTACGGTACTTTACTTACACTCACAAATTGATTGTTACGTCCAAGAACTAGGTACATGACTAGTAATCGAAATCCAAATATTTTTAGAGATTACCAAAAAAATAATAAAAGAAACCATAACCTTCAAATAACGATTACGGGTCATACGATACCAAACTTCCTCTACCACTGCAGTAAGCATCGTATCTGTCGTCTCAGATAGCCACACATGATACGCGATGCAGCAGTTAGCATCAACCGGTACTAGACAACCGTGCAGTCACGTTGTCCGGGACACCAACTACGACACACCATACGCAGCACATCTACCGGAACGCTTGAGCACCAACAGGAACATTTGAACACCAACAGTTCAATTGTGGTACACACGCAGATTCTCGTTCATTCGAAGTCGTATGCACATGACGTCACAACCGAACATGCGATGGTTATGTTTCACACGTGGTCACTTTTATTCACGTTGTAGTCTAGTTTTTATTCCGATATTACTCAGTGCAATTTCTTTTTCATCACATGAGTTGCGGGTAGTTAATTAATATCTCCATAGTAACAGTAATTGCATTTCACGTATTTGCGGGAACAGGCTCATGCCACTTCTGATGTCGGAAACAGTGACGGCCGATATCGATACACGTAGGTTCACATAATAAAAGTCACAAATGAATTCTCTTTAACTCGCTATTTATTGTTCGTTGGTCAATTATTGCGTAATAAACTGTTCACAGAGTACAATACCACGTCAGGATTCATTATTAACTTTGGTTATTATAACACACTGCATTTGAGACAATTACTTAATCAAACTTCGCAACTCTAAACGACTCACCTAGTAACACCCCGAATTAACATAGTAACCGCTTTACTAAGCACTGACCGATATGAAAACCACCATAGTTACCACTTAGTAGTGGTCTGCACCGTACTAGTTCCAGCACAACCGAACTTAATGACGACAGACTAAGACTCCCCCTTCAAATGATTCGGCTTCCCTTTTATACACGCAACTGTCGCTCCGAGAATTCAACACTATTTTTATTTAGTCTTACCCGACGTAATATATTCAGACACCCTCAATGTGATTAATAAAAATGATAATTCCTTTTTATACTTCCTTCCTGTCCCGACATATATTACATGAAAAATGTACTCATTTTTTAACCGACTTCAAAAAGGAGTATGTATGTAAATTTGTATGGCCGCGTGTTTCTCAAAAACTACTGATTCGATTTGGATGTGGTTTTCGATATTGAAAGGTATATTTTTCAGGGAAGGTTTTAGTATATAATTTATGAAGATCTGATGAAGATCTTCGGAGATACACAATGGAACTCTTCAATAATTAACAGCAGATGACTCGCGAATGCTGCAATCGTATATCTATGATGTATTGTTTACACCATTCCACAATTAACTAACAAAAAAGCAATAAATATAAACTTTTTAATAAAAAATAAACCGACTTCAAAAGCACTATAAATAAAAAAATAATTAAAATTTGTATTCGCTTAGTATATACATATGTTTGGAGTCGGTGCCTAATTTAAATTAAAAAATGTTTTCGTATGTTTGTGTATTTCCTTAGCTTAGCTGGCAATTTAAATTAGGCATCGACTCGTCGGTTTATTTTTTGTACAATTTATTTAGGAGCATAGATTAGAATATTATTTATGTATCGGTTTCAAAGTTTATATACATACAATTACAATATATATGTGCCATTTTATTCGATAAATTTCCAGTATAGTGCGACGATCCCGTTGCTGTAGAAATTTTGGGACTTTGGGCTTACAATATCAAATTTGATTAGATTTAGGCGACCTTTATTATTGTGGAAATAACCACAAAAAGTCAAGTCTAGTGAAGCAAAAAGGCTCGTGTGGCACCCAAATATCGAACTTTTTTGTGTACCCAGCTTTTTTCAATTGGTTTAAAACTATTTTGTGGTCAATTCTCAGTTCTTCAGCTATGTCTGATGTGTAGATCTTGAGTTTATGCTTTAGTCCACCACGCTGGCCTTGTGCGGGTTGGTAGGCTGCACATACTTTCGAAATTCTTATAAAGAACTTCTCAGGTATGCTGGTTTCTTCACGATGTTTTCCTTCACCGTTAAAGCAAGCGATAATTCACAAAGAATACACACATAACTTTAGAAAATTCAGTGATGCGTGCATTTGGGTTTTGAACTTGTGGAATTTCGTCTTTGCAGTCCGTTCCACTCCCAACTAGGGTATCGCCGCTTATTGGTAATTTTTTTCTAAACAAAAAAAACTGAAATCATCACTTTATAGACCAGTAGCATAATATCTGTGTATCCTTATTATTGTGGATGTCGATGATCTAGTCAGGCGACTTTTTTATGTTAAAAAATATAAAATAGTATTTCTCCCAATATAAGGTGAGCTATGCATTTATGGATATTATGCAGAATATAAGTTTAAAAATAAAAAACTAATCTTTAAAAATACAAAAACATTATCCAGGCACCACATGGCCATTAACATGTATAAAAATCATAATATAAGATTAGAAAAAAGTTTAGTGACTTCGTTTCAGTGAATTTACGCCCGTAAAGGAGTAACGCTGAGTTAGTAATAATTGTAATAATTGCTAAGAGATGGTCATCTCCTTTAAGAGATCAAATAAGGAACTTGAAATTGGACAGCCGAGGGTAGGGTCGAAATAGCTCAATTGGCAAATTACCGGCACGGTACGCTGGAGGTCGTGTGTTCAAATCCTACTTTCGACTGTTTCTTTTTCAATGTTTCTTTAAAAATATAAAAACATTATCCAGGCACTACATGGCCATTAACATGTATAAAAATCATAATATAGAATTAGAATATAACACTTTGAAATTCTTCGCCCAGTGTATGAAATCATGTATTATTGATAAGAATGTCGGCTGAGGTGCTTGGCCGTGTCCTGTGACTACTAAATATTTATGAAATTATTGCACATAGATACTCTGTGAAAACAAATTATAGCAGCAGACTAGTCTTAGAAATTGGATTTCGTCCGAACGAAATGAAATTTCGTTTTAATTTTGAATGGTGTAAATTTTTGGTAACAACATATAAATATTTATTGCACAGTCAGCACCATAAATATCTGTACAAAATCAAAATTTCAAATTTTCTTCGTATAAAGTAAAGCAAATCTCTTTTATTTTATTTTTGTGAAGAGAAAAAAGATTAGTAAGAACACAAAAGTATGTAGGCAACTTGAAATTTTGAATTTGTTAATCTACTTATTCTGGTGATTGTACACTAGGAAATCTGTGGAATGTGGTTTCTGGAATTGGGAAAAGCAATTAGTAATCGACGAAAAAATCCCACGATATTTCGCCTTCTTGTCTTAGTGGCCAGATCAAATGGTCCTACGTTTGAATTCTGGGCAAAATTTATAGTAATTATTAATTGTCAACAGATCGTCTGGTCGTATCTCTGGAGCGAGCTACCCGAAGTGCCAACAGCGGTGAACAAAGGCGTATATATACCGACGGCGAAGAAGAAAGTGCTAGGAATGTTCTCGAGTTCGGGCTCGGGCAAAGTCATATTCTTGTACGACGAGCAGCAGAAAAAGTATTTGCTCGCCCAATGCGAGAGGCTGATGAGCTTAGCGCGTTGACATGAAGATGTAGAAAGGATGTCGCCCACTGAATGGTTGGGAGACTTCTTTCTACTTTTATTCGATTATCGCACCGCGTTGCTTACTTTCGCCTATCACTTTAACCTGCACCATTTTAGCCCAAAAGGCTTTCGCTGAACTTCGATGTGCTTGGAAGTGAACGCGATTTAGTGTCTATAAGTACGTTTGAAACGTTTTACGGTATACAACAGTGAATATGTGATTATCTCCCACGATATGAAGCACCAATTATAGCCCCTGATTCCTGGTGTAAGTGATGTCTCTTACCATATCGACGATACGAGAGTGTTTTGGAATGTTATCGTTTATTTTCATACGAATGTAGACGTTCTATGAAAAAGTTAAGAACAAAATGACAACATGGGCTTGAACGTTTGCGAATTGCGCTCCGCGTAGAGCTACAAGTCGCTTTCTTTATAACTCGAATAAGCCAATGTCGCCTTAAAAGCAACAAACTGTCCGAAAAAATAGCTATGCATTTAAATAAAACTAATTATTTAAGTGATTCACATTTGGAATATTCCAGTCTTCCGTTTGGTACTTTACATTGTGTTAGTACCGGATATAGTTAAGTTTATAACGTCTATTGTTAAAACATTTTTTTAATATTATACATGTTTTGGGAATGTTTTGATGAAAATTTTGAGATACTCAGTTATACATGTAGCTTCATATAGAATTTTTATGTTTTGTTTGTCGTATTGTCTATTTAGCCGTGTTTGTATTTATTAGCCGTTTGGAGTCAACATATGTTACGTAAAACAGTGTTTCAGTGTTTATCCTACAATTTGTGCCTAAAGTACAAATTATGTTTACAAAAATATGTTGTTTTCGACCTTTCTATTTTACCAAACATGTTTTCGTTTGGTGGACGTGTTCAACACATAGTGTGGTAGAGTTTAATTGTTGAGGCTATCTGACGACCAGTGCCTTAATAATATTACAAATGATTAAATTTTATTTTGTGTAAAACTGTCACATGTTCATGTTATCTGAGTCATGGCGTATTTAAGTAATGTTAAGTTGAGTGCACAATGGTTCGCTTCGTGTCTATGCGCTCGCCTCATGCGTTATTCCGAACTCGGGATGCATGTTCTCCACTTTATATCAAGTTTATATTACATATTAACTTTAACAAATTTTGTTAGAACATTTACGTGCGTTTAGAGGAATGTGTAATCTGATTTTCGCTTGTTGCACAATTTACTTGTTTAGACTTTGTTTATCCTTCAAGCTTGTGTACGAATCTTTTTAATATAATATTATGTAAATACGTGTTTTTCATTTACAAACCCAATACTCTGTCATAGTTTTATTATCTGTACTAACATGAAGTGGGTACCCAATAAATTGATTTGATTTAAAATGTTGAATGAATTATTGAAACTTGGAACAAGACCTGAAAAAAATCGTAATTATAAGTTATTCATTTCGAAACTGTATAATGCCACATTCAGACGGTGACGTGGGACACCGCCCACGGCTTAGCGGTCTGAGCAGCTTCTTATGTACGTTTTATATGGCTTACATTTAAATCGTGGAGATAAGCTAGGAGTATTTAAAGCTGTGACTGGAAATATTTTACTCTTTATAAAACAAATCCTCTGCAATTTTTCTCAGTTGACCAGCTGTACTGAGTACTCATACTTTTTTTATACGCTGCGCATAAACGTCTGAGTTTTGGAGGTTTGGTTCCCAAAGCAAATTTGATCTGCTTAAGTGTTTTAAAACGGTATATCATCCAAAATCAAAACAGTTTTCAAAATCCACGCAATAATAAATTCCTTATAAAGCTTTGAAATTAGATAGGGTCTCTTGTCAATTAACAGTAATAACAAACTGCAGCGTCATCAAGTGTCACTGCCCATTATACTGTGGGCATCAAAAAGAGGTAGACTGATATCCCCACAACGCCCCCACTCTTGTTCACAACTATATTTCAAATATGAATAACGGCTTTATTTTTCAAACAATATTGATGCTGATTTCACAGAAATATTTCTCATGCTTATTATTATGTTTTAACATAATGTAAAAAATCAAACATAGGTAACTAACTAGGTACCTTATTACTTGAATGATGATACTTGATTCTTATAGGGTTAGTATACGGTTCAGGAGATCTGGGGATGTTTTTTTTATTAAGTGTTTTTTTTTAATCAGATGGGCCATTTGCAAAGGCTCAGCGGGCCGCAGGTTTAATATAAGCTGCTCTCGACCAAAAAGGCTTGCAATTTTTTCTTGCCTTAATAATATTTTGTTCGATAGTTGAGCAGCTTATCATATGAACTATGGTTTAGGCTTCGTGTTGCACTCGTGCAACATTGTATTCAATCCCTCAATGAGGTCTAGCGTACGCATTACAACTAAAAATAAATTATAATATTATCCACCAGCTTTTGCCCGCGGCTCCGCCCGCGTTAAAAAGTTTTTCAGGGATTAAAGTCCCGCTTTATGTTTTACCGGGATAAAAAGTAGCCTATGTGTTAATCCAGAACATGATCTACCCGTGTGCCAAATTTCATCTAAATCCGTTCAGTAGTTTTTGCGTGAAAGAGGAACAAACATCCATACATCCATACATCCAAACATCCATACATTCTTACAAACTTTCGCCTTTATAATATTAGTAGGATTGACCATTATGATTTAGTGAATTTATTTACTACAGACTGAAACTTTAAAATCATATAGGCCTGATATAAGTAGAAACAAAAGCTAATTGGGGTCATAGTTGTATAAAAGCCTCGTCGCGACTGTGAGATACAGTCTTAGCGCAGTTAGTTCGGCACAATGTTGGGCAGTCTCTAAATCACTATTAGGATAGGATGGTCTTAGCGCAGTCTTGTGTTGAACATAACTCACAGATTATATCCAGTTTGGAAACAAAACAGGTTTTATCTATACTAAAATTATAGAGAGGTATTGTGAGTTTGTTTGTAGAAAGTTATGTCAGGAACTAATGAACCGATTTTAATGATAGTTTGAGATCCTAGTAAAATACAAAGCGGGACTTGGATAGAGAGCTCAGATAAATAAGTAGCAGAAAAATATTTTTATTATAAATGACATACCTACAAATACAATTTTGGCCCCACAATCATGTAGAATTACACTGAAAAATCGCTACTAAATCCATCAAACGTGAATCACGGCCGCCGGACAATATTTTGAACGCAATCAATCAAATGATACCGCAATCACGAGAATGTATTGCACCATTCAAATTGTACGCCTCTGTTTATATAATTTTTAGAGCCACAGGAGGCTATTTTTAGACCTTTTGCTGTAGGTACTACCTACAGTTTAACCTTTTGCTGTACCTAATGCCAAAGATTGTTCTAAGATGGAGAATTTTAAGGAGTGTACTTTAGCTGATACGACCTTTAATGACTGAGGTGTTATTAAGTGACAAACCACTAGCCGAACAGTTGGGAGAATTACATTAATTTCAGAAGAATGCACTTGATATAAAATTTTCGGGATATTGTCATTACATTTATTGATGTGAAACATCTATAACAGCACGTAAAACCGATTTCTGTCGTGGCGACGCACGCCGTGGCGACGCGTCGCCACGCTATATGATGGTATATATATACAGTCTATATGCAGTGCCTGCCTCGGTGGCGTAGTTGTATTGCGTACGCATTACGAGTACAATTTGCGCGCTGAGGTCCTGGGTTCGAATCCCGGGTCGAACCAAAAACATTGTGACAGGGTTTTTCCATCTTAAAATTTACTCAGTCGCAGCTCGGAGTCAGGAAGTTGGCGGTGTGATACCCCCGTGCCTCGGAAAGCACGTAAAGCCGTTGGTCCTGCGCCTGATCTCTCTCCGGTCATGTCGGATTGCTGACTTACCGGACTATGAGAGTGAAGGAATAGCGAGTGCACCTGAGTATTGCGCACACACTTGTGCACTATAATATCTCCTGCGTACCTGGCTGATCTCCGTTGAGATTGGCCGCCGTGGCCGAAACTGGCTAGGAGAAATTATTATTACTATATGCAGTAGTGTGTACGGTGTGGCGACGCGTCGCAATGCGCAAAATTAATTATTTTTTCTAATCATAGTGGAATTTATAGTGAAACATTCATTATTGATATTTATAATTTTCGATCTTTAGTAATATATTGAAATAACTAGTTAAGATTCTTGAGTTTACTAATATATTGAAGCCAAGTTAAATTTTTCTGTATATTTTAATAACATATTTTTTATAAATATTTCAGAACCCAACAATCATCACAGGGGTCACAAAATATTATTATTGAAACTGGACATCACCAAGATCAGTTAAACGTGCCGTAAAAATAATATTTTATTTTATCATTATGACATATTTAGTTTCTATCACGATCTTTTCTGCACATTACTTTTACAAAATAATGTCGATGTTTCACATCTGCCAGGCGTCCCGTGACGGCTCACATATTTTTTCTTTAGATACCTATCTAAATTTATCGTCATTGTAGAGCTGTAGCTCATAAAGAGGTTTTCTGTGCAGTTTTTTTTTTTATTTTGGCTGTACACAGAAAATGCTTACTTTTTACATACTTATTTTTCAAATTACCATGACTTTCCACTAATCCACTGAAGCTGATACTACAATTTCGCATAGGATAGCTGTATACTTCATGTCGATCAAGAAAAGTGGTTGTAACTATTATAGTTTTCAGATTCATCAATTAAAAATGTTAATCAACTAGTAGTGCTCGCAGCTCCGCGCGCGTGAAAAAGATTTTCCGGGACAAAAATATTTACCCGGGAATATAAGTAGCCTATAGCACTCAGGAGTTATGTAGCTTTCTATTAGTGAAAGAATTTTCAAAATCGGTTCAGTAGTTCCTGAGATTAGCGCGTTCAAACAAACAAACAAACTCTTCAGCTCTATAATATAAGTATAGATTAGAAAGTCATTATCTGTAATGGTTTTTGCAATATTGTTAGTAAGCTGATGATAAAGTTAAAAACTTGGAACACCGAACACTATTGCTGGTTAAATTAAATTAGTACTTCCCAACCATTGGAATTGATGCGAACTGAAAAGTGAGATGAGCTTAACTTTGCATTTTACGAGTAGTACTCCCATTTCACAAACGTGTGTTTTGAAAATGATAAAATAGATATTGTTTACTTCTGAATAATGATACTTAATCCCCATTCCCCGCCCAATGCTTAAAAACAGTATTGATGAAACCAAAAAACTTTTAGATATATAGCATTGCGTGGCACAGCTTGTCTTGCGGCTTTAGAATATCTAGTCCCATAATAACATTGGTTTTAATGTCTTTCGACCCGGCACACAACAGTTTGTGTTTTTTTTTAGTAAGCAAAATCATGTTATGGTAAAGTTACATCGACCATATTATAGATAGCCTCTGCGATTTCCCATTCTCTTTGAAATCCTTTAAAGATGAATTATCAAAAAGATGTGTATTGCGTGTGCGGTACGACTATCGTGCTGAGGTCGGGGTTCAAATCCCAGGGCGGGCAAAGTTAATGAGTTTTTCAGCTCAGTATCAGCCCAGAGTCTAGAAATGTACTCGGTAAATGGCATTAAGTTCGCCCCTTATTACATGGAATTCAACATGTTTGGAGAAATTAGGGTATTCACGTATGCCTACCAATGAAAACAGAAAAAGGCGTGCTGCAATGTAATTGTTGGTACTCGTCTACTTTGCTCGTTGCTCCACCATCATAAGCTGCTATCTTTCAGAAGGTAATTAGCTAGATGTAGAATTTAACTATGAAGAAAATTATTACCACTTCAAGCGTGCGTGGGTGTAGTAGATAAATAACCTAGTGTGGGTATGATTGTTTGTGGGTAATGGTCATAAAACCTAACAAGATTGTGTGACAATTGACGACTAACCAAATGGTATCTCTGTGAATTTATGCCGATGATTAATATGTAAAATTCGGCCCATAAACCCAATCCCAACGTGTTACAATCAAACGGAGTAATAATAAAGGGTTTATATTCAAACAATAAAACGGATATTCTAAATGATGGCTTACGTCTACGTCGTAATGACATCTTCACTTTACGAACGTTAAAATTTAAGAGTCTCGTTGAAGTTAATATTCGTTTATACAGGACCAATATCACGACGAAGGCTATTGCGTAAGGAGCTTAAGGTGACGTAGCAAAGATTGTTTAGTTCCGTATGAGCTAACACCCTGTGCAACGCAAAATAATTGCAGGCTACTTGTTTGAGGAATGAACAGAAAAAACTTACCTTTTGAATAGAGTAAATTTATGTAAAACTAGCTTTTGCCCGCGGCTCCGCCCGCATTAAAAAGTTTTCCCGGGATAAAAGTCCCGGTTTATATTTTCCCGGGATAAAAAGTAGCCTATGTGTTAATCCAGGACATGATCTACCCGTGTGCCAAATTTCAACGAAATCCGTTCAGTAGTTTTTGCGTGAAAGAGGAACAAACATCCTTACATCCATACATCCAAACATCCAAACATCCATACATTCTTACAAACTTTCGCCTTTATAATATTAGTAGGATAGTAGGATAAAACTAAAATATAAGGTTATGCTACTGATATACTTATACAGCTATATTATAAAAAAGAATAATATAATTGAAAATCACATCACAGTTGGAATTACTTATGCCGCATAATGTTGTCGAGACGATAATAATATATAGAATTAATAATTTATCATAGAAGTGACCAGTCAACATGATGATGATATACTCAAGAAAGAAAATAATGAAAACTCTAAAAATAATAATCGATATTAAAGTCACTTGAGGTATTAGGGGTAACATTGTGAGTGCTAATCCATCTTTACTTTAAACTTTTATGGCTCTTTAAATAAAGCGTGAAGGACCAATTAACCAGAACGGCATAATTTATTATTGCGACTGTTGCATTATATGCGTCTGGTAAGAAGATATTTTTAATCTATTTTTTTAAGGGCATAAAAATATCGAATTTGTCATACCTACAAATAATTATGATTTATCAGGTACGATCTGATAGGTAGGAACAAAATTTTACTCTAAAATTTATTATTGCTCTAAAATACACATACCTACATTCGTCTGCAGAATAAGGAATATAAAAGTGAAACTAAAATTACGTTCATTAAAACTATAGTGCGGTATATCATTCTTACTTTCACCTAATCATTAAATACGAATTGGTCTGAAGTTCTGTCTTTTATACTTATCGTGTATGAGAGCATATAAGTTAAAGCTGCTCCCATTGTTATGAAAATAATCTTCGCACTCATATTACAAATGTTGGTTTTAGAGAGCAATATCAGTTTTAAATTTATGAGTTGTATTTACATAATCCGTAAAGCTTAATCAATATATAGTACTAGCTTTTGCCCACGGCTTCGCCCGCGTTAATAAGTTTTTCCGGGCTAAAAGTACATAAAAACCTTCCCATTGAATCACTCTATCCAACACATTTATTTGGATAAAGATTAATATTATGACGTTGATACAACTCTTAACAAATAATGCATTAATTTCGACTAAATTTGATTACCATAAAAACGGTTCTAGTGAGTTAATCTTAAAAGATAGACATATACTGTCGCGAACATTTTTGTAGATCATTTCAAGAAGAATAATTCTTTCATACATATATTTTTGGTATCTTGAACCGTTTTCGCAGCGCACGCAATGGAAGCCCTCAAGGATGAATAATTTTCCCCGTTTTTTTCACATTTTCCATTATTTCTTCGCTCCTAATAGTTGCATCGTGATGTTATATAGCCTAAAGCCTTCCTCGATAAATGGTCTTTTCAACACAAAAAGAATTTTTCAATTCGAACCAGTAGTTCCTGAGATTAGCGCGTTCAAACAAACAAACAAACAAACTCGTCAGCTTTATAATATTAGTATGGATTCATGAATGTGTAAAACTAAGAAAGCACTTGCAAATAGATTAGTAATCCAAACTACGATATCTAAAACCCGGTGAAACAAACGAAAAACATCATTATTTAAAGCAGCAGCGCGTTTCTTTTCATTACAGAGATTCCCCACAAGATGACATGACACCTATACTACGTTCATTGAAGTAAGTCTGAAAGCGGCGAAATGAGAAAGTCTCATCAGAAACTTACAAACAATACCTTATGGGGGTGTTTCCACACGCGCGTGAACGCTATACACATTATGTTATGGTGAACGTTTGTGTTGCAGATAAATGATGTTTTAAAGAGAGGATCAATGACATGTCTCTGAATGTTTTGAGGCCGAGCAAAAATAGTGTAACGTTATTTAGGTACTTAATTAAAGCATCTATTTTTGGCAGGTTCTTTAGGCCATTTAGGTCAATAAGAAGGAATATATATAGGAATAATAGGAATAGGAATATTACTTTTACAATAGGAATTTTACTTTCTTGAAATACGCATAAAATAAAAAATCTCTACTTACTAAGCGAATACCTTCCTTTAAAGTAAATTTAACAATAAAGTAGACAACAAGTGGTATTCCGCACGAATCCATTTGCATAAATTCTAAACTTTAACCACGTACAATAAAGTATAGGTTTGGTCGGAAGCTTAAATCGGCTATTTCCATTAACATACGTATGCATCGGAATCGGAATGCAAACTCAGAACCGGTGAAGTTTCTAGTAATAACCACAATAACCGAGATGCTTTCCAACGTTTTTGCATGCAGAGGAGTATCTAATCCTTATTTAAATCTAAAGTTCGTATTGCTAACTATTGTTGATACCATAAACTTTTACAGTCGACTGTGGAAAGCAAAGTTGTTTTTAATTGCTGTTTGTTTATTATGGTTGTAATAGTAGATAGGTCTTCTTTCTTACTCCTTTTGACTTAGACACGCCAAAGTGGGATCAAAGCAACGCATTGTTTAAAGTATAGTGGGTAAAGGACTTGACGAATTTCATAAATTTTGATGTTATATTGTTGTCATACATTAGTACATAAGTTGTTATAATTAACCACATCGCGCCAAAATTTACGCTCTACACTATAACAATGCATATCATTGTCTTTTTTCGGTCATTCTCCGCATCTTTAGCGTGTAATTGTCTCTTGTGTGTATCCTTAAAGAAGATCCCGTGGGGCAGCATGTATTGAAAGGATGGTTAAGAGCCGCGCGTGTACAAGGGTCTAAATTACGCTCTGCTTACTAAGCTTATCGTTATTAGTCGCCGGGATCACGATCGGGATTTAATTTTTTTTAATAGTTAGGTACTGGTTATAAAATTAAAGTTTAATTTGTTGCTTTTAAAATTATCGTTTGCTGTAACCGTGGTGATAAAACCGCGAGGAATAGGTACCTACAAACCTGAAAATACTTCATAAGGATTTCGAATGTATGTGAAATCTGCCTATCCTTCCTAAGCTAGCGTGGTGGACTAAGGCTTTTTTCAGTAGTAGAGGAGCCCCGTGGGGCCGTGCTCGGTAATCTCTATACTTCATTATGTGATACACCAACATTAAAAACTTTTGGTACAGTAGTATATTAGTAGTATATTATATAATGTAATAATAATATATTTTAGTCCATTCACACACACACACACACTCACTCACGCCTGTTATCCCCGAAGGGGTAGGCAGAGGCAGCAACTAGTGCATCCACTTTTCGCCGTTATTCCGTCCCATGATGTGATAGGGGGCGAGCCTATCGCTATGTCAGACACAAATTCCAGACTCCGAACTGGTATTGAATAGAAAAACTCAATATCACTTTGCCCGCCGAGAATCGAACCCGAGACCTCAGCATTGCAGTCGTACCATAATACAAATACGCCACCGAGGCAGTCTATAGTCACGAGGCAGTTTAGTCCATTCATTCTTAATAAAACCGAAATACGGTTTCCAAGCTCAATCTGATATGTCGTTATAATTTTTACATCGGAATCGTTTATAAGTACTTACTGACTCACAAGAGGGCGTCTGAAGAGGGTGCCCGAGTCACTCCCGCTCGATTCTTTTGTGCGAATCTTTCCGTAGACGTTTCTATTACTAAGTAAACTATAAGGGTCCCGAAAAATTATGAGACAAAAAGGACCTTGATATATATTTCTCGTTATCAGTCATTATCAGATTATGATAGTGAATTTATTGAAAATTTAATTCACGCGTGAGATTTTTCGTAAAAGCAGTATTTATTTTTTATACCCCGTATCGATTTGTTGTTTAATAATAGCGAGTGTAACTTTTACAACCGCTTGTCTGGTATAGCTTAAATGTAAGATCTACAATTTTTAGAGAAATCAGTGTACATACATAAAAAAATACAAACACACGAATTAAGAAGCTCCTCCTTTTTTGGAAGTCGGTTAAAAATGAAATAATGTTAGATTCTGCGCAATATATTTTTTTCTCAGTTTTAAATGTTCTTGCTTCCTACATATCTTTAAGCAACATGATAAAAGAAGTCAACACTACATCCTACTAATATTATAAACCTGAATGTTTGTGAGTACGGATGTATGGATGTATGTTACTCTTTCACGCAAAAACTACTGAAAGGATTTCGATGAAATTTGGCACACGGGTAGATCATGTCTTGGATTAACACATTGGCTACTTTTCATCTCGGAAAAATATACACCGGGAATGTTATCCCGGGGATTTTTTCTCGCGGTTTAGTATCTTTTTATTTTTAAGGATATGTCCTTACATCACTACTTATTATACAAAAAAGTCTCCTATCGCATCTGTTTGTCTCTTGAGCGCGATAATCTCAAACACTACCGAACGGATTTTCATTAGTTTTCACCAATGGTCGGTGTGATTCAAGAGGAAAGTTTATGCGTATCCTACTATCCTACTAATTATTATATGATAAACGCGAAAGTTTGTAAATATGAATGCATGGATGTTTGTTATTACTTTTTCACGTAAAAACTACTGAGCGGACGTCGATGAAATTTGGCACACGGGTAGATCATGTCCTGGATTAACACATAGGCTACTTTTTATCCCGCGAAAATATAAAGCCGGACTTTTATCCCGGAAAAACTGATTCACGCGGGCGGAGCCGCGGGCTATACATATTTCTACTCTTCACTCATCCCATTTTATATCCCCTTGTCGCTCATTAGTACTAGCAGAACTATACCCACTGTTAATTTCTTTTCGTGTTAAATAAATCTTCTCTTTGGTGGAGCAGGATTGCTTGCAATATAATTTACTTTATTTAATTAAAATCATGGTTTTAATTTAAAAAATCCGTCTTCTGCGAGTTACTTAATTAAGTAATACAATTAAAAGTCTTAAGTATATTGAATGTTCTATATTAATAAAATGTCTTTATTCTTGAATTTATTTTTATCTTATAGTGGTTTGTTAATTATAAACTATTAAAATAAGGTAATTAAAATAAGTCTATTCAATTTAAGGGCAATTTTCATACTCATAATATATTTCGTGTTTATCAATTACCAAATAAATTACGTGCCCCGCATTACAATTTTTTATAAGAGGTATTGCCGATAGAGGTAAATGAGAAATTTAGTTACCTGATGAGTGATAGGTGCTTATCGGGTACCGCTCTTGTTCAGCCCCAATAGAAAAAGAATAGCGAGTGCGTTACCGACTTTGAGGAAGGAAGAGGCAACTTGGGAGATTGCCTCTCGTGATATTAATATTACATTTACATAATCAAAAAAACAATGGAAACAATTTTCTTTTAAGATGTATTCGGCAGAGTTGTGTACTGTCAGGGACATATTATACAATTCAAGACAACTATTAAACTGTACCTACAATAAAAAAAAAAGTACTTCAATTGAAACAATATTAAAGTTCCGTTTTTATTTGCACTCCTACCTAGATAGGCTCGAGATGTGACATAAAATCTGAAGATTCATGGATTATAAACAAAGTAGGACAAGACAAGTTAAAATTTGTCATTTTAGGGCTCGTAGTCTGTCAAGCCCCGCGACGGACACCGGTGTCCATATATATAGGGTTTTCCCATACATCTATGTATATAAGCGGGGCTTGACGGGTAACTAAAAATACGGAGAAAATGCTTTCACATTTTTTGTACCATTTTAGTTATTACCTTGGTTTAAAATACTCTCTTATTTACAGACTTTAATTGCACATAATAATATAAGTTTTAAAGTGTTAACATATGGTACCCAATGTTTACACATAAAATTTAATATATTTAGCAAAAAGAGTCATAGAAACATATTTTATAACCAAAAGTGTCTATGGATATAACTAGTTATAAGTTATAACATAGGTTAATTAATCTGCGAAATGAAATAACCACTTAAACGACTACATTTATAAAAGCATTGACTTTGACATTGTGCCCAAGAAACTGATGAAACTATGACATGTATCAGCTATCGGTATCGGCCTTGTGCATTGAAAACTTATGGCAGACAGCCAGGGGAAGCGATTGTGTCTTGTCAATGCGAATACTCGAAAACAAATTTTAATCGCCGAGTACACGTCTGTCGATACTGGATTGAAACAATAATAGTCGTTCAAGCTATCAAGTAAACTGGTCGCATCATGCATTATGCTGCTGAATATATATATTTATTTTATTAGTGCTACGATACACTGTGTTGAATGTGACTGAAACTTAGATAAACGGTAGGTAGTCGAAAGTGTTTAAACGTTAGTTAAAATTATATTAATTGGCTTGGGGTTAATTATTAAATATGCATACATATATATATACATATACACTCACGCCTTTTATCCCCGAAGGGGTAGGCAGAGGCGCAACTAGTGCGCCCACTTTTCGCCATTATTCCGTCCCATGATGTGATAGGGGGCGAGCTTATCGCCATATCGGGCACAAATTCCAGACTCCGAGCTAATACTGAATAGAAAAACTCAATATCACTTTGCCCGACCCGGGGATTATTAAATATTTTTGATGATAATTGATAATACCTATAGTCGGTGATGACTGATGATGGTGAAAATCTTCAGAATAAAAGGTCTAAAATTTGTAGTTGTAAAGAGACGTGGGTACAACAATAAAATAAAAACTAGCAGACACGTGTGTCCAATTCATTCCTATTATCATTGGGAGATGCTACTACTGGACTCAGACTCGATTCTTAGTTTAATAGTAATGAAGATGAGTATAGTAATGTAGAATACCTACAGTTTTCGTACTTTGTAATAGCTTTTGATCGCGGCTTCGCCCGCGTGCAAGTTTTTCCGGAATAAGAGTCCGGCAATATATTTTCCTAAGATTAAAAGTAACCCATGCTCTTTTCAGAGACTCAAACTAACTATCTCCATACCAAACTTCATTGAAATCCGTTCGTTAGTTTTTGAGTTCATCGCGTTCAAACAGACTGTTGATACAGACAAATAATATCTGCACCTATATGAACTTTAATTTTACTAAATCTCACACTCCGTGCACGCAATGTGCTTAAAAAGGGGTACAAAGTTACTTCACGTATATGAGTATATAGACTCTAACACTGCAGACATAAAAAAAGATACGCTTAGAAAATAAAACCAGCAACACGAGAATACATTAAGTGGCGTCAAAGTTCTTTGCTAGTCTAAAGATGCAACTCACCTATACGAAAGATAGGAACGTCATACGAAATATACAAAAAAGAATAGCAAAGTTGATCGTGTTTCCACGGTAGCGTCACAAATTGCCGTTTGCGACGAGCACGATATGAGTGGCAACAGTTGGCGGCGACCGACATTGTTGTGCCTTTATACGTACCATGTTTTATTTACGTTTTGCATAACTATTGCTCATAGGTAAGTGAAATTATATATGCACTGCAATTGTGATAATGTTTGATAAGTTATGGAACAGCACGGAGTCATTTAGAGATGTCAAAAATAAGAATTGTAGATGTACTGTAAAAAATTAAAACGGAATATTTTTTTACTGAAATTCTTAAAAAACAGTATTTCTTTTTGTCTTTTTTTTTTATCTAATTTAAATTCAGTCTGCAGACTGCAGTGCATGGTTGCATGTTGGTAAGCGCAGTATAATTTTAAATATTAAAATATGTACATACCTATATGAGGTTGTCATAATTTTCTATGGTTCCCATAATTATGCAGACTTGGTCTAATGCTTATTCATGAGTTGCCCACTAAACAGCTTTACATTACACACCAACTAAATGTCTTTAACAATTTAAATCCTATTATTTTATTTAGATAAGACAAGCCATACATATTATCATGCGACAATTCCCTTTAATCCACAACTGCGCGGAGAAACGTAGCGTGTAAATGAAACCCGGTTTATAAGTAGGCGAGTCTCAAGTAGGTGCAAGTTGATTACCCAATAACAGTATGACGATAACAGTCTCTATTAGATTATCACTAATGGCTGCAGGTGGCTACGTCGCCTCCAGACCGATGCAGGAGGGTTCGCTTCAATGCACATCGTCTATTAATAAATAGCGGTTCTCTTAAACGTTTTTATCGATTTTGCATGACTTTAGAGATTGACATTCTTTTGGACCCTGGTAAACAATAAGGAAGGTGAAAGCTATGTGATAGGCTTGAATTTGAGTGGTTATTTCAATTAAAGACCAGTTTGAATTTTTGAGTTGTCCATTTATAAATTTCATTATTTAGCTCACAATTAATTAGATTAATTCGTGCCCAAAATACCTAAGACAATCTTTTGATAACATCCGTGAACCAACATTGAGCAGTTATCAGAATTATCCAACTCTAGTTTGATGGCTTTGAGAATAGAAAATAAATAACGTTGCACGTTATTGAATATTTAATTGTAAATTTCATCGAGTTTATTATATTCATGACTCCAGGAAACTCCAAGAAAATCCAGTGACAGATGAACTATTTTTACTATGTAATAGGTTTCCTGTAAAATACTGGGTATTAGGTATATTGAGTAGTAGGAATATTTTGTCAAATTCTGCCTCCAAGCAACGTGTGAACACTGACATGTTCCAACTTGAAAGACGCTATTTTACTACTTACTAATTATACTATATTATAAATGCCAAAATTTTTGGAAGTGTCTGGATGTTTGTAACTCAGAAACAGCTCAAAGGATTTTGGACTGTTTATGGGAATGCGGCGAATTAGCTGTAATCTACTCACACAAGCTACTTGCTCGGACAGTGAGTAGAATAAAAAAAGATTATGTAATTAAAAAATAGACTTCATGACGCGACATTGAAATATAAAAACATGTTAGGAGCTCTCATCCATATAATCTGTACGTGCTATAATATTTCAATTTAACGTTACATTACAGCCCACCCACAGAGACATTAAGCGTCTATAACATAACGCTAATGACGCATTTGTTTTGTTTTGACGCCAAAAAGTGAACATTTCAATACATTCTCTCCCTAAATCGTGTCATTTAATTTCGTTGTTCGGTATCCATTACTGGCTAAATTTGAAAGCTAATTTCGCTACGGCGGATTGTAACAGCAATGGAATAAACTTAAAAAAATTCAGTCATCCAGTGAGCACGGAACGAGAAAGGATTTGGGGATTTTATGGTTTAACGAAAGAGGCTATTAAAAGGAGTGTTTTATGATCGAAAACGATTTGTAACCAGGCACGTATTACATGCGAGTTAAATGCCATAGATAAGATAATTTTGATGAAATAGAAATGCTGAACTGAACTTTAAGATTATTTAAGTAATAATTTTATGCCACAAGAAAGTGGTTTAATTTGATATAAGTATTTTTTTTATTTTAGTTTAATTATTGATGATGTAGAATGTTTGTATGAGTGTAACTAAAACTAATTATTATTACATCTCTTCAAAAATATCTAACATTACATACATGAATAAAAGCCTTACAAACTATTTATAGAGATATAAAACAAAACAGTTTCATTTTTGTTGCACCGTGTAAGTCAACCGTACATGCAAACTAGTCGAAAAAGAAAACACCCACCCTACTTTATAATATAGAAAACAACGATGGGAAAACAATATCCCAGAAGATAATACACAATATCTTCTCTTGAAGCGCCGATAGAATACAGCGAGATTTTACATATTCCTACAATGCGTGAGTGTGCAATCATCTGTTAAGAAAGATAAACTTGACGCGCACGATACAGAATCGAGAGAAAAATGAGCCCTGTCTAATGGGAATAAGGTAGAGATAAAGATTACGCATATTTGTATTTCAAGATTGAGCCGACCAGTGGGTGGTTTGACAATTTTTTTGTTTTTATTTAAGTCTTAAATTCTAAACGTATTTTAAAGGATTTTATTGATATTGCAAAAGGGGTAGATTAGGTAAGCTTTCTATAGAAAATATAATTTATACACCAAAACTTATCTAGCTGTATGAGATAAAACCTATTTTTATATTGGTAAAAAAAAAAACAGCGCAGCAAGGCTACGAGGTATAAGTACAGTCTCATAGAACTTCATACAGTAACTTGAAAGGAGGAATTCACAAACGGAAAAGTCTTGTATTAAGATTTTTAAAAAATAGCATCATAATTTATTTAGTAGGCATATTATATAAAACCTTGACTGCCTCGGTGGCGTAGTGGTATTGCGTACGCGTTACGAGTACGATTTGCGCGCTGAGGTCCTGGGTACGAATCCCGGGTCGAGCCAAAAACATAGTGACTGGGTTTTTCCATCTTAAAATTTACTCACTCGCAGCTCGGAGTCAGGAAGTTGGCGGTGTGATACCCCCGTGCCTCGGAAAGCACGTAAAGCCGTTGGTCCTGCGCCTGATCTCTCTCCGGTCATGTCGGATTGCCGTCTCACCGTACTATGAGAGTGAAGGAATAGCGAGTGCACCTGTGTATTGCGCATACACTTGTGCACTATAATATCTCCTGCGTACCTGGCTGATCTCCGTTGAGATTGGCCGCCGTGGCCGAAATTGGCTAGGAGAATTATATATAAAACCTTGTAGATATCAAATGCATATGGTGTCGTAGTAGTAGTAATGCTGAGGTCTCGGGTTCGATCCCCGGTTCGGGCAAAGTGATATTGGATTTCTCTATTCAGTATCAGCTCGGAGTCTGGAATTTGTGCCCGATGTGGGAATAGGCCTATCGTATCATAGGAAGGCCGAAAGAATACGCACGGCAAGAAGTGGGTGCATTAGTTGCGCCTCTGCCTACCTCTTCGGGGATAAAGGCCTGAGTGTGTGTGTATAGTTTATAATTTATTTAAAAATGCATGGAATAAGTGAGATGTTTTTGTAATAAATAAAACGGCACATAATGTGATTTAAATACAAACCATCAATCATTATAGTCATATGAGTGTTACCTAAACCATCTAAAAACTTATAAAAGAGTTTTTCTAATGTAAATATGTACAATTTACCGTCGGATCCACCACCTATCACGTTCTCTATTAAATTGCCACGGGCGCTCGGTGGTTTCATTGAATCACGCTTAAACGACATGCATATCCAAGCACCGCCGTCAATTTCCATATTAGAAAAAACCTTGTTGGAAAGTGTATTTTGATGTGTAATGCGAATAGGTGAGATAGAGTTCATGGTTTTTGTAACAGCTACTTAATTACAGTAATTAGGTGGTCTGTTACAACTTTGACTCGTCAAGCCCCGTACGGAAGCCGGCGTCCGAGTATATAGGGTTTCCCCATACATCTATATCTATCTATATATATAAGCGGAGTTGGACGGTTTAATAGAGACAAAGTTAGGTAGTGACGGTCATCTCATACAAGCTCTTTTTGGTATTAAAAAATGATATTTAATTTTTAAGACTATTCATATTACGGATAACGTACATATTTTTTGTGGCCAACTGATTACGACCGAACATTTCGACGGCTCCGTAGAACAAAGTCGTATATGCAAAATGTTAGCTTTTCAGTAGAGCGCTTTGAAAGTCGTTAGTTTGTATTCATGTGCGAATTAGTGCTATTTTCACACATTAAGTTCAAAGTTGTTACTGAACCCTATAGAATATAATGTTTTGTTCACTATAACTTGTGATTTTCACAAGTAACTTAGTCTTTCAAAGCGCTCTACTGAAAAGCTTTATTTTGCATATACGACTTTGTTCTACGGAGCCGTCGATTTGTATATCAAGCCTTATATTCTAGGAATCATTACCGTAGGTTTCATAAGCTATAAAGCTACACCTAATTACCGTTAACACCACTCAGATAACGGGCGAAAGAGATTAAATAAATACCATTAACATCAAAAGAAACGTCGTGACGAATACGGTTATCGACGCCCGATTTATTGGGACTGCCTTTTCGTGAAGCCCTTATTATTTTCTTTTCGAAATGTTTCTTTACATGATACGATACGATGTTGTTAAAGTTTAAATAATTAACCCCTTACCAAACCTTGAAGCCATTGAACCGCGAAAAAGTTTGGGTTGCATATTTCTTACGTACTTGTATTACGTGGTTTATTGGCGCTCCGAATGTCTATGGATAAATGAATGTAAATATTCATAAGTAGATACAGCAATGAGTTTTCATTGCAATTTACCTACGTTAACATTTAAAAAGTAAATATAGAAATATATGACAAAAAAAAATACTATATGCCGGTTTTACAGGTTTCAAGTAAATTTTATTTGTCAGTTATCGTATTAAGCACCTAATGTAGGTAGTACTCATTTTATTACTATTTATTTGTGAGTATAGACTACAGTGTGAGTTTTGTTTGGTCGGCTTATACATTTACTAGATTTTTTCCGCGGCTCCGCCTGCGTTAAAAAGTTTTTCCGGGATAAAAGTCCCACTTTTTATTTTCCCGGGATAAAATGTAGCCTATGTGTTAATCCAGGACATGATCTACCCGTGTGCCAAATTTCGTCAAAATCCGTTCAGTAGTTTTTGCGTGAAAGAGTAAGAAACATCCAGACATCCATACATCCATACATTCTTACAAACTTTCGCGTTTATAATATTAGTAGGATGTGACAGGTAGCATTTATCAGCAAGCCGTGAAATCGGCCTTTAGTATCAAAGATACTGTTGGATATTTGCGATAATTCATAAAAAAATATGAAAGTATACTAGAATTATTGTTAGATAGTCTTGTTGGCTCTTTTTTATGATAAAGGGGCAAACGAGCATACGGTTAGTAGCATGCTATAATAGTAGTTTAAAAATACTTATTATCCTTAAAAATTTCGTAGAGTATAAAAGTCACAATATGTTGTGACTTCTGAATGATCTCGGTTCCCATTACCTTCATCCTTTGGGTAATACTACTTGTCAATCTTTTTCTGCCTCTCCCCTTGTACCGGCGTTAGTATCAAAACAGTATTCCATGTTGGTTTTGTTTAAAAATATCAAAACACGTTTTAATTTTATTTCGCTGCTGATACTTGCCTCTAGAAATAATCGATTGTAAATAAGACCAGAATAAATTTTCTTGAGTGCTAATTAATGATTCACGTTTAAGTAATTACATAATCTTTGCTTCGTAATTAATATAAAATACGAACGATAATAAACAATAAATATTTTATTACAAGTAAATAAATTCAAATACTATTATTTTGTTTTGTCGACACACTTGATTTTAAATTCAAATATAGTATGAAAACATTTGAAATACAAAGTTGGAAGTATGTATGAAATACTTTATACCTTTGGATTGTAACTAAGCCCAGAGGTAGAGGGTACTTGTGAGAACGTCCTTTTGCGGTCTTCACAACAAGAGTGCGTATTTAGAGGCAAGACTTAATCAAATACAA
Organism: Lapara coniferarum; assembly: GCA_949316025.1. NCBI lineage: Eukaryota > Metazoa > Arthropoda > Insecta > Lepidoptera > Sphingidae > Lapara > Lapara coniferarum. The sequence goes on along the minus strand of OX438925.1, from coordinate 13,953,508 downwards.
GGGTATTCTAAGTATTGGAACCCTCAACTTTCATAACATTTGTAGTCAGTTAGAAAATAGCCTTTAGAACACTTTATATTTGAATATTTATTATATCTATTTAAAAATATTTTAATGAAGGCTTTTACTTTTGGACCTTTGGGAACAAAATATTATTAGTCTCAGCCCTACAAGTAATTGATTATTGCAGTGATAAAAATCAAATGTATAGCAAAACACAATGTTCCTATGTACAGAAGTTTTAAAATATCACCTTCTTGGGATAGTTAGAGCGTATATGAGTCGTGAATCGAGAGGCCCTAGGCTTTTCTTTGTATTGGGAAACACTTGTATAGATTTTTCTAACATAGCTCGGAAATGGTTTATATCAGGCAGATAATCTAATAATAAGCAAAATTACTGCGAGATGCATGAAAAAATATGACGCCGACTCTACAATTGAGTTCAAGAAAATTTTAGATTTCATTTCGAATGTGGAACAGTAAAAAAACTGGCCATCATTCTTACTGTTCAACCCCCAGATAGTCAAATGACCCCCTAACTCATTTGTATCTTATGCTGTAGTAATGGATTCTAAAGCTCTCTCCAAAAATAATGGAAATACATAGAATTTTTAGGAAAACGGTGGACTAATTATAATTATGAAAGTGTTACTGTTTGTTAAAACTTTGCATCGCAGACCCACCGAAGTATTATAAGCTTAAAAATGAAAGCAGTAGTATAATAAACTCGATTAAAATTTTATTAATATATCTATAATGTGAAACCAGGACATTAATGTTTAGTATTTTAACAAAACAAATCGTGATTTTCCGATGAGCCGTGAGTCGTGACACTTGAAGCAGTAATGACTACGTAATTGCTTTTTGTGTAAACATTGTTGTTCGTCATGACAATTAACTACAATTGCGTATGATTAATTACTGCCATTAGATTTGTGAAGCTGTAAAATAAAATTAATCTATAACGTAATAATTTAACTATAGGTATTCTATAATAGTTTTTAACATCTTCTAAGTTCTTGCACAGTATTAATTTTACACTTTAAAGCTATATCGTAATATTACAAAATACTTTTGTGCCTGATAGAATTTCCTAACAGCAATCTGCGGAACTGCGTAGGGCTTGAATTTAAAAAAAATACATTGTCAATGTTCACCTGCAGTACGCGAGGAATCCTTGTACAATATTGAATGACCCACTGGTTTGAGTTGTTGCTAGAGATAAAATGATAAATAGTTTACGACAAAACGTTCCCAATCTAATCGTTTTATTTTGTGGTTAAACAGTGGTAAGTAAAGTCTGTGAAACAATTTGCTAGCGCAGACAGTAGATTTGCGTCGGGATCTCATTTTAATCCCACTCCATTACCACACCTGTAGATTTGTAACGAAAGCTTTTGAACACACCCGATGCATTCATGATGCGTGGATGGGGAACGTGGTGAATATCCATTGTAAAATAGGAGCAAGCTACCGTCGTGTGTTGTGCTGTTTTTATTACCCGACGGCAACGCTAAAGGAGGGTTATGAGTTTGCTAATCTCTGTCTGCATGTTATTCTCAAACCTGGGATTATTTAATTACTTTGCATTTAATGTTTTTTATATGTCGGTGTAGAGTAGTATAAATATCTCGCTGTTATTGGGCGTGCCATTTTATTTCTTACATTTAATATTATTTTATCATTGGGGTTTGATATCACAAATTGGTATCCACCAATTTTTACTTAAGTTAATTGATTTTTATTAAAACCTTTAGCGATATGCAAATTTCATTTTTATTAATTAGTCCTTTTTGCCTTTATTTAATAGTAACAAACTGCCTTTTAGTTTAAACTTTAAATAATACCTCCGAATAACTCGGTTTGCAAACCTCATCAAATTTGGGAGAAAAATCAATTTCCCAAGCGCTCTGATGGAGGGACATTAATTGACGTGGCGCGGTGCTACTAGATTTGTAACGCGAATGGATGTTTGATATACCTCACTGTTGCTGTTATGAGCCAACGTGCTACTTGTTAATCGTGAGGTCCAAGTTTGATTCTTTGGAGGATGTTTTATATTTACTTATTTTGAATGTTTTATAGATATTTCTAGTGTCTGAGTTTTTCTATATTGAAAGTTTCGAGTAGCTCCTGAAGTCCACAACAAATATTAGAAAAGAAATTGTATGCTCATAAATAGAGAGAAAGTACCAAACTGAAAATTAACATTGATGTATTAAACTAGGCAAAAAATACTGCCTTGGTGGCGTAGTTGTATTACGGTACGACTGCAATGCAGATGTCTTTGGTTCGATCCCCGGGTCTGGCAAACTGATATTGAGTTTTTCTATTCAGTATCAGACCGGGCTCTGGAATTCATTTGCGATATAGCAACAGGCTCGCCCCTATTTCATCATGGGACGGAACACGCACGGTGAAAAGTGGGTGCACTATTTGCGCCTCTTCCTACACCTTCAAGGATAAAAATAATAGTTTATCAAATGCTCGTGTCGTCATAAGATCCTACCTACGACGTTGAGTATTTTCTATTTATTAAAGAAATGAGTAGGTGGTACCGACGTTACAAATCTCTTGAGGGTAATGATCAAGTTTTTGAAAACAAGGCCATAAAAACCGTGGGTGCTTTACCGATTTGGAAGAATGATAACAATGGGAATGTGGATTAAGTATATCGGGGGAGCTTTTGACGTTTCGCATTTCTGAATTTGTGAACGACCATTATATTATTTCGGCAAGAAGCTTGAATCGTATCTATATTTGAATGATACATTGTGAAAACAGTTTTTTTGCCCACTTATTTTGTTCGTTGTTTTAAGACTAGCGTAGCTCAATCGCTAACATTTTGTAGAGTCTGTAGGTTATAGTGAAACATATATCTGATATTGTAAGCAATTATTATTGTAAGATATTAACACCAGCCCTTTATTATATACCTACTGTCCCACTGCTGGGCACGGGCCTCCTCTACAACTGAGAGGGTTTAGGCCTTAGTCCACCACGCTAGCCTAGTGCGGGTTGGTAGACTTCACATACCTTCGAAATTCTTATAAACCAATGTAACCAATTAGCATGACATAAACTATTTCCAGTAGTGAAGATAATTTGTTGTTAAATGGCTATTTTTCTATAAGACCCCTTATGAGCTCGGTTATTTTTTGTCTCTCCTTAATACATAATCTATGGAATGTAGACCTCTCCTAGTGAGCGCCAACTACCTATATTTTGAGAATCACACAAATTTTGGCAAATTAGGTAGGTAAATATTCTGCCTTGAAACGAAAATTCACGTTTATTTTCCGCTTCAAAATCATTACAAAATATGTTTAAACCATAGTTTGATAAATAAACTTCCCATGGTATTAAAGCCTTTAGTTAGCTGTACCATATTCACACTGATGGTCTCTCGTATGCGAGGAGCCGTTTGAGTAGCTAATACCGCAATGTCTATTTCTACCGCCAAGCAGCAGAACGCATCTGTGTTCCATTTTGAAAGACATTGTAGCCAGCATAATTACTGGGTATTATGAAAGTTAATTTCTAATGTCTCAGAGTGACGAGTGCAGTGGAGTGCTACGCAGTACTATATGCTTAAAAGTTATGTATGGTGTTGCTACTGTTTATGGACGGTCGTATCGCTTACCATCAGGCGAGTGGCTTACTCGCCTAGTCATGCAGTAGCAATAAAAAAAGCGGGAAGAAATAAATAATGGCTTGTTGTAAGTTATTTCTTCGGACGTGTTAATTACACCAAAACAGCAAATATCATTGAAAAGTGAAAAAAATGCTTAACACTACTATTTCTTTATGATAAGATACACAATAAAAATTGCTCTATTCTTAGATTACAGTTTCCACAGAAAGTATTAACTACAGATTCCAACGTTACCCTGTTATTTTATTACTAAATCGATTTTGGAAAAGGTTATAGGAAATTCCTTACCGATTCCATATCTATTACAAAATAAATGAGATATTTTTATTAGAAAATATGTTAGTAAATATGGAAATACGTTCCGATGGAGATAACTCGGCAGATTGAGTCAAATTGAATATCTAACAGTTATAACATAATATGTTAGATACCAGCTTGCACGTGAAACACTTTAAACTATTGGTCATCCAGTGGTCGAAATTAGTCCGTAAAATTTAACATATTTGTAATACATACTTATTATACATAAATAATATTTTTTGTTTCTCTATATTAATTTAAATTATGCCAAATAACGTATTTATGCGTACGTGCCTCGTGTTTTAAAAAGGGTTATAAAGTCTTTTTTCCTTTTCATATTTATACCTTATTTGACATTAATGAAATACCACCCATAATTCGAGTAGATACAATTCTAACTGAAAGCCAGCCTTATACAAATCCTTTTCAATTGTTTTGAATAACTAAAATATATTATACACCCTCACCTTCATAAATTTGTTTTCACATGTCATTAATAATAGAATAATAACCGTCAAACAACCCCTGCATTGGAAAACAAATAATGATAATATACACTACGTATACGGAATATTGATTCAAAAGGAAGCCTCATTTCCTCTTTCTATTTCATAGCGTTGTATTTTTTTTACAGTTATATATTATATTAATAAAACACTATGACAAATATTGTTTCAATTTCATATTGTCAAGATAAAGTTACCCATTAAAGTTATCAAAGTGAAAAAGCTTTAAATTCCCTAAACGGAGTTTATGAGTCACATTTCAATTGCGAATTCAAGTCACTTTATAAGTTTCTAAAAAGTTGTAAGGTGTAAGTTTTTCGCGCGGCGCGGCACGTCACGCCCCGGGGCGGGCGGTAGGCGGGGCAGAGAGCTATATAAGCTCGCGAGCCTGAAAACTTTATCATTGAAAGCGAGTCACCACAGCAGCACCGTGATAGCTTCCCAGTATCTGCACTCGCAGTTTTACCCCCGATCTGGTAAGTTTTGCACATTACACACAAAACCATTCCTCAGTTAAGTTAAACCATTATTTTGTTGGTTTTTATACTTACATACATACACTCGCGCCTTTTATCCCCGAAGGGGTAGGCAGATGCACGATATAGGTGCAGGCCGTGCATACTGCGTCCCATGATATGATAGGGGGCGAGCCTATCACCATATCAGGCATAAATTTCAGTCTCCGGACTGACACTGAATAGTAAAATCCAATATCACTTTGCCCGACCCGGGGATCGAACCCAAGACCCCAGCATTTCAGTCGTACCGTGATAAAACTACGCCGCCGAGGCATTTGGTTTTTATTTTTTACATAATTTCATTATAATTTGTGGTCGCAATTTAAAGTGTAGAATTGCAACACAGCTTTTTCTGAAAACGTAAACTGCATAGACTCCGGTAACTTTTCCATTAAATAAAAAAAGTTATTCAGGCAGTTCAAAAATGCATAGTGAAGTGAAAAACATTATCAAGTGACGAACAAAACAAACTGAAGGCTCGAATCAATTTGTTGTTTGAATAGATGACACTGCGGTACGGCGATATAAGGCTGAACAAAAATATATTTGTAAGCAAAATCACAATGGTTGATTCATTCTACGATTCCTTTATAGCAGACGAGCAATGACTACTTTCAATAACAAAATTTTAAATACTTCCACAGATAATAAAAATAAGTATAACAGCGCTAACGTACATTTTATGTTATAGTTCGTGATTCAGCTAATATTTTCCTAATAACTTAAAAAGTATAGTTTTAGGACATAATTCTGATACATTGTTACGAAACTTAATGTTTGTCCAATAACTTCTGTCTTAAATTTATGGTTCCAAGCAATGATATGGTTTTAATACTGCTTTCTTGTACATTACACGCATATTTTCAAAGTGTCTATTCTGTTCCTTGTAAATTATTTTGCGTAAATAATCAACAGTCCAATCATGTTGTCGGATTTAAATAAAACTTACCAGCTTTTACCCGCGGCTCCACCCGCGTTAATAAGTTTTACCGGGATAAAAGTACATAAATACATTGTACCTTCCTTTGAATCACTCTATCTATTAAAAAAACATATCAAAATATTTTATACTATGTAGTGTAGTGTAGTATGTATGATATATACCAGTACATATTATATCAAACTGTAATTACAAATACAGTAATTGTTTTAATAAATAATTATAGAGTGAGCTTATTCGAATAATTAGTTTTCATGCGCCTAATACATAGGCCGCATTAAGCCGCAATTATAGATTCAAACTAAATTATAACAAGTTTAGTTGACCAACTAATGTCACGATTCATTGCATAATATCTAACTCATCTCATTTAGGTTATATTCGAATTTGAAAATATTCATACACATCCATATACCCATATCAAGTTTAATAGAACGTACAATTTATCACACCTGCCACTAGTTCGGTGTAATTCATATGATAATTTGTGGGGTAGGTCATTTAGAAAACTGTAACGGATATGCGGATGCTATAAAAATGATAATGTAAAATTATTTTGCGGTACATTCGCCCGCGAAGGAATTCAATCAAATGAAACCCCTCAACTGAATTGTTATTCAAGTATTGTCAGTGGGATTCGTTGTAAACGATGTATGTGACCGCCTTTTAAAATGTTACTCACACATTCGTTCTAAATATTATGTTACATATATACATTTTATTTAATACTTATGGACTCCAAAATCTGTCTTTCTTGGATTTGAAAGATTTTTTGAGAAGGAGAAAATCAAAATAAACTAGTTGCTAAATTTAAATTTGATTATTTTTATTGTATCTTGATAAAAAAATGCATAAATTACAAGACAAAATAAATAATATTATATCAAACTACAAACGTATCAGTTGTTACTTTAATAGCTTCTTTGGCGCAGCGGTGGAGAAACTAATTATGAAACAAAACGGGCGCGGGTTCGAGCTTTGTATTCCGTAGAAAGACATTCATCCATTATTTGAGAATAATTTTTAAATTTTAGCGGAATTGTAAAGACAGTTAACTCTCATATTCTTTCTGAAACATTTTGCTACTCTCTTGTAATTTCACCGAATTTATGCAGCGCAATCTATGCTGCTAAGTCCAATTTTACTCCAGTTTTCTGTTGTACCGTTGTAGATATTTATCATATCTAATAAGCCCTTTCAATTTCAATCAAAACTATCTTGCATTTACCAGGTGACTTAACTATACTTTAATAGCTTATAATCGCTGCTTTAACTACCTGCAATTCTATAAAGCAATTACACCCTTTTATGCGGGTCAAACTTAGTCTGTGTCAAAACGTCACAATTGGTTCACTAAATCGTAAAAGCAAACGAAATTATTTTCGCATTATAATTTAATTATATTTTTTTACATGATTAATACATAAATAATTTAAAATACACCACACCATGCCATACCAGCCCAGTATTAATTACTGCCCACTGCTGAGCACGGGCCTTCTCTACTACTGAGAGGGGTTAGGCCTTAGACCACCACGCTAGCCTGTTGCAGGTTGGCAGGCTTCACATACCTTCGAAATTCTCATAGAGAACTTCTCAGGTATGCAGGTTTCCTCACGATGTTTTCATTCACCGTTAAAGTAAGCGATAATTCACGAAGAATACACACATAACTTAGAAAAGTCATAAGTGCCGTTGGGTTTTGAGCCTGTGGACATTCGTCTCGGCAGTTCGTTCCACTCCCAACTAGGCTATCACCATAATAGAAAGCCTATTCTAGCCTGTAACATGTCCTGTAGTATAATAGCATAAGTGGATCCATTTTGGCTCCATAAATATTCAGTTTGACCAGCAAATGTTAAATAAAGGTGTAATGGCTATTCACCTGCTGCCTATCAGGTTTCACCCATTAGACGTTACGTCATTTTCTTTTCAAAGTATTCTTATGCTTATTGATAGAACAGTGAACGCCGATCTTTTTTCTATAGAGTATTTATTTTGTGCCGTTATAGATCAATCATGGGTGACAAGCCTTAGTAAATGATTCAAGATTTCACAAATATTGATATTGGAAGAGTTGGGTTAATTTATACTCATACTGTGTATCATATAGGTTCAAGTAATGTACATACAATATTTCCTATCTGCTTTTTTAGAGATGTAAAATATTTAAACCAAAAATAATCCCGACTACTTATTTATAAAAAAAATGTAAAATAAATATCTCATTGAAATTAAACAATTATCACGGATTTTATCGCGGGTTTTTTATTTTATTTTCTCCCGACGTTTCGAAGGCTTTTCAGCACTTCGTGGTCACGGGGCGGACTGAGGTGTAGGTGGTCCGAAAAGTTAATGTTACAAATCTACCTTCAATTTATAATTATACAATATTAAGGTGTTAGTACATTGTTTGCGGTCCGGTCTACGCAGTAAGAGCTCACAATGTCTTGAGGTCTGGCAGTAGGTCGTATGGGGCCCGATTTGATTTCGGACCACCTACACCTCAGTCCGCCCCGTGACCACGAAGTGCTGAAAAGCCTTCGAAACGTCGGGAGAAAATAAAATAAAAAACCCGCGATAAAATCCGTGATAATTGTTTAATTTCAATGTCTAACATTCGCGTAAACATAAGGAATATATAAATATCTCAGTTAAAGTATTAACGAAATTTAATACCGAATATACATAATATATCAGTCTTAAATATTACCATAAATTGTTAGCTACCTCCCTCCACTTCCCATGGGAGTTTTATTTACAAGCATTTAATAAATCTTAAAAGCATACTTAGGGGATACAATTTTAGTACTTCCATAAATAAAGTTGTCGGGTAAACAGATTTCGGATTCAGTAAATGAATTAAATAAACCCTTATACATAACTAGCTTTTGCCCGCGGCTCCGCCCGCATTAAAAAGTTTTTCCCGGATAAAAGTCCCGGTTTATATTTTCCCGGGATAAAAAGTAGCCTATGTGTTAATCCAGGACATGATCTACCCGTGTGCCAAATTTCATCGAAATCCGTTCCGTAGTTTTTGCTTGAAAGAGGAACAAACATCCTTACATCCATACATCCAAACATCCAAACATCCATACATTCTTACAAACTTTCGCCTTTATAATATTAGTAGGATTAAGCAGTTAATATCTGATAAAGAGGGTTTAAGACGATAAATCTTGACGAAAATATTTTTGTACGTCATTCGCGTGTTGAATAGATTAAGTTGGCCGCCTGTTGAATGCTAAAACAAAACGCTGAACATAAAAGAACAATTGATTACAATTAATTCATAAGAGCAAAAGCATGTTATCAAGTATTGGAAAAGATGTTGATAGCATATTAATTAGTACGAATATGGGTTGATTTCATACATTTATTAATTGTAAGCCTTGGTAAAGTTTGCAACTAAGTTAAAAGGGTCTGGAACCTTAACATATATCCGAAATATGAATTTATGGCACGAGATTTTATTATTTTTTTATTGTAAAGAACTCAGTTTCTTTTAATCAATTATGTCCTATACATATAACATGTCGAGGGTTCCTTCAATACAAATTAGGTTAATGCACGTTAATTACATACTTAAATAAAACAACAACCAAACCCGTGTTCCCTTTTTTGAATTAAGTAGTTTGTTAGATAAAGTTCACAGTTCACACAGAGGCTTGTAAATTAATATTCGCTCAGTAAGCATCACGAAATTAACATTATGAATACCAACAGTTTCACCGTCTTATTGACACAAATAAACTAATATCAAGATGCTGCGGTGTTTTGATATGAGACGTACAAACGAACCACAAACCCCGGTTTTCGTAATCCATACTCAGTTTGTTGACGCAGAATTGAAATCACTAGACCGTTTAACCGCGAATCACGACTTCGATATTTTTCTTTAGGAATTGTTTACATAAAATAACACACTCACACACACACACACACACACACACACACACACACACAAACGCCTTTTATCCCTAAAGCGATAAGCGAAGGCGCAACTGATGCACCCACCTTACGTTGTGCGTAATCCGACCCATGATGTGATAGGGGGCGAGCATAAAAATAAACTTTTAGAATTACGTTGTTGTGTTTCAAAAATAAATTTGTAATATTTTTATTCTTACACATAATAGCATAGTAATAAGTGGGTAGATCTTATGAGCAACTTGATAACTTTATTACGTCTCGAAATTGTAACTATCGGTAATTAAGAGCTCATAAATAACAGCATTAGCACATCTCAGATTTATCAACGTAACACATAACACACAGATAAGTAGTTATTCCTAGGAATAATATTTCTGCCAATCTTTAAAGACTGCGTCTCGCCTTAACTTTGAAATTGTAGGATTATTTTCCCCATTCCAAAGGATTAAGGTCGCTACGCAATGTAGATCTCCAAACGTTATTTCCAGCTTCAAGTAGCAAGACCGTGTGTTTATCCTACATTTTATATTGAAAATTTTAAATAACTTGCAGATTTACTGCTTGAAATCAGAAAATATCCGTAAATAGAATCAAATGTTCCGGGAATGTATAAAAATAGTCGCCCACTGGTGGTAAACAAAATAAAAAGTACTAAAATTTCCATCAAGCTCACCGCCCTAACTTGTTTACTTACACGTTTTGAACAGCGCAACCAAGTATCCCGACGCCTCGTGCATTTGCAACATAGGACATTTTTGAGATAAAAAAAACATAGACGTGATGTATTAGATTGAGATTAGATGTATTAGATTGAGACTAGATGTATTAGATTACCTGTATTAGTAAACACCAGCTGTATGAAAGCAAGCTTTCAAGGGAATGGTTTTACAGTTTAGGTTAGGGTAAATATAAAAACATAGTCTGTCAAGAAAAAAGCAAAGGGCCGCAGTCAAGACATCTTTATACAATCGTTAATACTACTATAAAATAAAAAGTACGGGAATGGCATATTCTAGCGATACACTTATGGATCGGATATGTCATTTCCATATTTTTATATATTTTTTACGATACGAAAACAAAATTGATTAAATAAAAAAAAAATCAGTTAATACTACATAAAACACTTTTAGATAAAAGTATTCTAACGCTATGGGTATTATCAGAGTAGTGGACTGTGTAGGTAATAATTGAGTAAATCCGCGTGTCACTCCTGTGCCTAATTAATCGTGACGAGCAGCTGATTTTTATACAACTATCGTATTACCGAAATACCCTGATCGGTAACAAGAAATTACACTTTTTTTAGAGACTTTTTTTAAAATAAAATTGGATATTCGAATGCATCAATACAATGATAGAAAAATTACTTCATTATGCAAAATTTGGTACATTCCTTTAAATGTGTAACATAAAACACAATATAATAAATTGTACAGGCACGAAACAGCGTGATAGAGCTGTGCTTGCACTCTTCTTTATCATATTCATTGTCTCTGGAAAAAAGTTTTTTTTCGCACATGACGTACTCGTGCGGATAGACATTGAAAATTCCTTAGACCTTGGTCAAAGGCAATTTTTCCAATCTCCGCCATAAACAAGACTTGAGAATTTTATTTGAAATAATAACATCATCTATGCTATATATCCTACTAATCCTACTAATATTATAAAGGCGAAAGTTTGTAAGAATGTATGGATGTTTGGATGTATGGATGTTTGTTCCTCTTTCACGCAAAAACTACTGAACGGATTTCGATGAAATTTGGTATAGGGGTAGATCATGTTCTGGATTACCACATAGGCTACTTTTTATCCCGGAAAAACATAAAGCGGGACTTTTATCCCGGAAAAACTTTTTAACGCAGGCGAAGCCGCGGGCAAAAGCTAGTGTATAATAAAGCAGTAGAACCCGGTGACTAAATAGTGAGCGAGTAATGGAAACTATAAGAGTAATCGAACACAAATCATCGATTTTTATAATTTTTTTCCGTCTGTTTTTCTGTTTGTTTGTAACTACATACCTCCGAAACTACCGAACGGATTTCGATGGAATTTCGGGTGGAGATAGTTGGAGATCGTGGAAAGGAACGTAAGCAATTTGTTATCCCGGGAAAATGTAGCGGATCTTTTATCCTGGAAAATATTTGACGCGGGAGCAGCCGCGAGCGTCAGATTGTATTTTAATAATGCGACATTTATGAAATACTAGCTTTTGCCCGCGGCTCCGCCCGCCTTAAACAGTTTTTCCGGGATTAAAGTCCCGCTTCATGTCTTCCCGGGATAAAAAGTAGCCTATATGTTAATCCAGGACATGACCTACCCGTGTGCCAAATTTCATCGAAATCCGTTTAGTAGTTTTTGCGTGAAAGAGGAACAAACATCCATACATCCAAACATCCAAACATCCATACATTCTTACAAACTTTCGCCTTTATAATATTAGTAGGATTGTTTTCGTGTAAATTATTATTTGTCTTTGTTACATCTGTAAAAGTTGTCTGACAGTAACTGTATTGAAATAGTGTCAAAGTGCTGTAGCTAAAAACCAAGCCAATACCATAAGAGCCTATAATGTAAGTTGTACTCATAGATCCTCCAAGCCAATCCAATTTGTTCTGGTTGGCCGTATCGTTTTTACGACAATTCTGCCAATGTCAAGTTTGACTTTTAAAAAGTAGAAGGCACACGTGCTATAAAAAAAAACCTTGGCCGTGTGAAAATGAAATGAATAACGTAATATTAAAATAGTTTTACGACTGAAAGTTCTTAGTTAAAAAAATAATAAAAACATACATATAAATAAAATAAATAAGAATAATAATTTTGAACCATAAGAAGACACACCATAAATATATTTAAGAACAACTACCCACACAAATTATTAAAGTCTAAGATTATTAATTACAATAAATTTAATAAGTTCAAATATAAAGGGAGAATCAACTAAACTTAGTAGAAACGACATGTTGACGGGTTTCGGGATATTTAAAGGAAGACAATCATATAAGGAATAAAAAAGGTTAGGGCAATTAAAAAATAAGTGATCCACAGTTCCTTCCTCTAATCTACACTCACATAAAGACCCGATAGATCCTCATTTTTAATTACATTTTTTTGACACCCTCGATCAAATCCGGCGAAATTACCACAAAGTTTGCTGAACATGTTATTTTTTTTTTTCATAGAATCCATCTCTACAAAAGCTTAGATCTTACGCTCATATTTGATAACAAATTACGACTTCATAAAAAATGCTCACGCTGTTTTGATCATAAGGGAATTTGTTACTCAGATACTTTAATACCCCTGTATACATATTTGCAATGTCAAAGCAGGGTTGATTGTCTTTTACACTTAATTAAATTATTAATGCCTCATTCGAATGAGTAAACAACTAGGTTTGTAATCTGTATGAGCAATATTTAAAGGCTCTTCTCGACGGGCCACGTCGAGAGTAGTTTGACATTATCAGTTTAATACAACAATTTCTATGACAATGCTTGTATCCCTTTCAACAAAGCAAGGGATAGCTTGAAGCTATTTTGATGCTGTTCAGTTTACGTTTAATTTAATCGAATTCAAACTCCAAAGGAAAGCCCTTGATAATGTAGAATTAAGGCAAGGTTTTCTCATAATGAGAGCACGAAGGGAATTTAATACGAATTTGTTTATTAAAAATTGAAGAGAGCCTAAAAGAGTGAGAAAATTCACTATTTTTTTTCAACCATTACCCAAAAATCAACAGATGTAATTAAGTATACCTACTTTTAAAAATATGCTGCGATTGTTAAGTATGGGGAATTAAATACAATGGGTGTCTATAATAGCGATAGTAATTCGCTGTCTAAACTACGACCGCAGGTTTCTTAATTTTATAATAGATACGCGAAGTCTCAAAGAACGATTAGAGGAATAAACATTTTTTTACTCATAACAAAAAGTTAAGATATATTTATTGTCTCTTATACTTGTAAGTATTTTGCAAAATATTCTAAAGAAACTTCGCTAAACTTTCACTTTGTAGTTGATTTATAGTTTGTTTTTTTTTTTACCTCCACGCAATTAAAGTCAAGCCCTGTCAGAAGGTTAATCGAAAAAATAACTAGTGCACACACAAACACACGCACACACTCACTCACGCCTTTTATTCCTGAAGTGGTGGGCAGAGGCGCCACTAGTGCACCCACTTTTTAACTTGCGTATACTGTTCCATGATGTGATAGGTGGCGAGCCTATCGGTGCCTATCAGTCTATCAGCTTCTCAGTCGTATCGTTATACAACTAAGCCACCGAGGCTTCAATAACAAGTATTGTTTATTATTTGGCGTATAATAATAAAGAAGTTAATAAAATCATTATGGAAGGAGTAACAGAAAATTATAAACTTTTAGTTTATACTTGTCACTTGTATATGTATCCAATCATCATGACGATCAAATAATCTTGACGCTTTACAAATACTTTGAATAGTATTTTGAAAAGGCTGGCGAAAAATTCCCAAAATAATAACTTTTTATTTCTATTTATAAGTTTGTTTGTTGAATTTACTGTGCTCTGACCGCCTATGATTCATGCTACGCCGCGCCGTAGCATTTTCGTAGAGCCTCTACGTAAAAATGCCATGCATAGCACAAGTTACATTTGTCATCATTTCATGAAATTCACAACACACTTCTATATTATACTGAAACAAATTAGTAACCAAAATTTGATCATTATATTATTTTTTAACAGCAATGGTAGCTCAACAATTACCATCAAATAAAAATCAATCCACTCATCAAGGTCGCGAAATGTGTTGAAATATTTCAGTACTTTAGGGAGTTTGCCGGTGAAAATGAAATATCTTGGAGGAAATTTAATTTAAGGGTAAGCGCGACGTAACCTACTGACCGTCCCCACTGACGTGAATCGAATGAGAAATTGAAGACTGGAATTCCTGTTTACGGAATCACTGTTATAATTTATATTGTTTATGACACTTTCAAAAAACCAATTGGTACGTAGTTGACATCAATTAATTTTTCAATTGAATAATCAATATCACTACGGGATTGTATTTTTAATCGTGTATTAGAAATTGGAAAGTATTTGTGAATACAGTTTTGTAATGCTATGTAAGTAAATACATCGTTAAAATGTTTATACAATCCAAAAGTACAAAAGCTTTTGGAACACTATTTTTTACTTTCTCTTATACCTGACTACTCAAAACTCTGGGTAGAATGTCAAGTAAATTTGTTAAACTAAAGGTTTCATAGAAAAACCCTTAAGGAAATATTTTTTTTTATCGTATTGACTTCCATGTAGAAATCACTGATTATTCGAAGTTGAGACTTTTAATCACGTTAAAAAGGGTTGAATCTTTTAGTAGAATTACGAGTGCATTATACTGGACTACAGAGAGTTGTCTCGCTGATAATAAAACGTGATAAAAGTGAGTTTTATGCTCAAATTATGCGTCTGCATCCACACCGGACGGCAGTAAAGTCATTTTACTGTTTCATTGACAGACGTAACGACAAGTACCGTTGCATATCGGAATATGCACTTATTTTTACATCGGAAACATTATTTTATATCTTTAGACGTAAATACTAATACAGAATTCATCTTGTATTATTATAGTTTTACTAGATTTTGCCCGCGGCTCCACCCGCGTTAAATGTTTTTCCGGGATAAAAGTGCCGCTTTTTATTTTCCCGGGGTAAAATGTAACCTATGTGTTAATCCAGGACATGATCTACCCGTGTGCCAAATTTCATCGAAACCCGTTCAGTAGTTTTTGCGTGAAAGAGTAACAAACATCCATACATACTTACAAACTTTCGCGTTTATAATATTAAGTAGGATTCATGATGGGTTTTGGAAATTTACTCATAATTTGAAGTAGTGTTTTGGAATGTTTTAGGTCACTTTAGGCAATATTGTATGATTTTTTACTGTATAATAATTGTATACATTGAAAATTTTAAATCGAAATCTCATATGTATGAATATAAAAAAAAGTACTTATTATTGTTATTCCACCGATCTCAGATTGTACAGCACTTTTATCTTCCTCAACAAAAAGTGAACAAAACAGCTTAAAACTCACGTTGTTCGTACTTTTAAACCCTAAATCGCCGGGAAATTATTGACCAAAAAGTTTCAAACAAAATTACACTGGTTTACATTTTTCTCAAGAGTTTCTTTTGTTTTACAGTCTTCTCAAAACTTTCTTTAATTTATATCGTCGTGTTATAATATTATAGTGAAGCAGTATGTTCAAACTTTACACATTGTTGGAGCTAATGAACATTAGCTTGAGATATAAGACAACAAATATAAATGTTTATGTAGAATGTGTTCAGATAAAGTAATTTAACTGTATCTGAGCATTTCACGAATTGCCTTGAAAGTCTATATTGTAATAAAATTGTACACTCAGCCTGAATTACAAATATGTGGATGAATTCGTTACTGTGGTGTGTCCAAAGAAGATAACATTATAAGCCCATTGAATCTATTTGCAATTTAAAATACACAACCGTTCATATAATTGAATGTTACATAATATTATATTTTATAATTTTATTACTTTTTATAATTTTTTTACGTTGATTACGTTTGACTTGAAATTGAACCATAGCTTCAATAAATTAAAGATTATTTTCTGTTGCTACCACAGTACGTGATATGGGTTAACATGTTCATAATTTACTGTATATTTTCTGATAACTTATTAGAGTCCATCATCATTTACAATTATTTCTAGCCCTAGTCATGAACTGGCAATTTTAACATCGAAAACGACTTTATCTTCTAATATAAAATAACTAAATGGTTCTTTATTGTTTGAGAGTAACAGTATAATTACTAAGAGTTTCAATTCAGACTAAAGAATTAAGAGGTTCTATAGAGGACGGCAACAAAAGACGCCCAACACTCAACTATTGTGACGGTGGCGAGTCCGCGTTCAAACATCGACCTTCTGTGCATACACTATACACTATACACTGTGCATACACTGGTATTCTCTAGTTAGGTTTTATAGATGACCCATAACACTGGAATTTAGAAAAACTGATAGAAAGTTTAACTACATAATAGTTCGTTCCAAAAAAGGTGTGGTAATTATGTTATAAATTCCAATTTGAAATAAAGTTGGTAAGTCAAACTAAAATATACTCTGTTCATTGTTCAATCGCCCATGTGGTTTGAACTACCGCATTTCAATCCAACAAGATGCTTCTAGTTTATTAATAATGTATATGCCTATGGTAGGACAGGCAGCTGATCGATTTGTGGTGCGCCTCAATGATATTGCGTGTCCCTGACTGTGGTCAGTTCGCATCCTTTCTCATTGTGCCACGAGGAACAACCTTCTAGGTTTCCATAAGTTTTACTAGATCATAAGACTGTCGTGTATGGCCTTAAATAAAAAAAGAGTCTATAAAAATTACCATTTTGTAAAAAACACATTACATTATTTTATAGTTTCGTATGTTTAATATAAATTAAAAGTGAAGGGCAGCAAGCGTCGCTACAAAACTTACACTATACTAGCCTTTGCCCGCGGCTCCGCCTGCGTTAAAAAGATTTTAACGCAGGATAAAAAGTCGCCTATGTGTTAACCAGGACATAATCTACACGTGTTCTAAATTACATCGAAATCCGTTGAGTAGTTTTTGTGTGAAAGAGTTACGAACATACATCCATACATACATTCTTACAAACTTGCGAATCTCCACATTATGTGGGAAGTCTTTATAAATCCCTTATATTGACACACAATTTTATGTTTACATCTACGTTTAAACAATACCGCCTGGTGACTAAGAAATAGATAATTAAAATGTTGAGCTTGTTAAAATAAAAATACATCGTTTATAAATTAATGGTTTCGTGTCCTCATTAATTACAAGCTATATTTTTCACTAAAATACAGCAATAGACTAAAATACTAAAATATAAGTCGAAAAATTTACATTTGTACCGAAATTCAGTTTTTAAATTCAAATTATATAGCGAAAAGGTAACATAACAGATTCTCATAATTATTACTAAATCACATATTAACTTTGATAATTGAATCTGAAAACATGTAACCGAACTAAATCAGAAGCTTTTATAACCTAATGCCTAATATAGTGTTTTGAATCAAAGTTGTTCGGCACGTAAGATAATCACTATGTTATTTCATTGGACAGCGAATAACGTTTTAGCAGGTCTCTTTCTCTTGAAAAATCGTAAAAGGTATTTAGGTGATTTGTAACGCACATTATAGTTATATATTGAACAGCTTTCCATGATATCTACTATAATAAAAATTATATACGACTTTGCTAAAAAATGGGTTAACCGTGAGATTATTTGGGATTACACAGCTCAACCAACCAACGTTCATGTTCACAAAGTAAAAATATTTTAGATGATTAAAAGAATAAGTTCTAATAACGTACAATACTAAATTGTATTTGCATTTAACTAATAAATAAATTATATTAGGTTGGTTTAAATCATAAATTATTTTAAACCGTAAACATTCTCAAATCATGACTTGTTATAGAACGAAGTCGTCCTAATAAAACAGCGTTTGTTTGCTGAACGCAAAACGTGTTTAATTATAAGCTTGTGACGTGCCAACGCGAAAATTTCACGGCCTACTGGCGACATTGTTCCCCAATCAACATTCGAAATTGTTTTATTCTAGTTATTAACAATTAATCCTCACACTCTATTGATCTGACGTTTCAAGTCTCTGAGTGTGACCAGGAATACGTTACTCATATCGTGTAAACTTGAATTTTAATATGTAACTATTAAGTTACCTTCTTGTTAGTGTTTTAACTAATTAATCACGTACGATAATTTGAGAGTCAAAAGAAACACTGATAATGTTATAATTGTTTTAAAACGTTGAATGGTGAATCACTGCCATATTTTAACAGAAAAGAAATCAATTCATTTTAAAATTTATTACGCAATGTTATACTAGCTTACAGAATAAACAGAAAAAGGGAATAAAAAATCTAGGAGCATAGTGAGACAGCTCATTAGCGTTTATGAATAATAAACCCCTTTTTATCTCCAGTACATACACTGTACACGTAGTATCTTTGTTGCTTTGGTTTTACACTTTAAACGGAATAGTACTGCAGTGACTGATTTTAAATTACATAAGTACCTAAGCTTTTCTTTATATACAACATGACGTCCCCAAAATTACAAGTAAAAAAATATATAATATGTATAAATCAGATAAGGCCTTTTTATTGTAAGGACGATTTCACTAAAAGATATATAAGATTTAAAAAAATGCTTGTGAACTGATTCAGCCGTAGTTATGGCAGCTCTAGTATGAGCATTTCCTAATTTCCTTAGAATTTAATGTCGAGACGGGATATGACATCGACAATATGCCAAATCTAAATAATTTGATAAATTAATCAGTCCAATTGAATTAGACCCAGGAGTTATAATTTTCGGACAACAATTGTAATTTAAAGTCAAAATGGTTAGAATCCGTTCTACAAAAAATACTCTATTTTCGTTATAACAAACGATACTTCTGAGACAATTGATGTAACGTTTTCCAAGAACTATTTTATTCAATAAGAATATAGTCATTGCCTGCGGCGTTTCTGCCATTGCACTGTTATCCCTAAGGAGCTTTTCACTTTTCGAAATAATACATCGATTGTATCAATAGCAAAATGGTACACTTTCTATATAAATGTCTCATAGAATGAAATGAAACTTGATCTAAACTATATCTTATACGTAATTCACAAATAATATTTTTCAGGAAATGGTTCAAACTTTGATGTTCATACACGTTTCGTCACTCTCATTCTTGTGACATTTAATTTGAGAGTTAAAGACAAAGTTGAATAGGTAAGGTACGCATGAGTAAAGAATAAATCCAACGTAACTCACTTACGTCCATCAACGTCAATAACAAAAACATGGATAAGAATGAAATAACACGTGACATAGGCAACGTCCATATGCGTTGATCAGAGGACCGAGTCGCTTCCTGTCCGTCATCCGAGTGCTTCCTCTCATGAATAATGCCCTTTTTGAAAGGAAATTTAATTTCTATTACATTGGTCTTTGTAGCGTCTACGATACAATATTTTGTTGTGATATTTTTTTGTTTTATTAATTGGGCTTTAAATGGTTTAAGTTATTTTCGGAGTCAAGTGACAAAAATATCTTCAATAGGTAAAGGCGGTATTAATAAATCAATCTCAAGTTTCAGTTACATTTCAAGTATACATAATTCAATACATTATGTCTACTTGAGCTGTAACTCAAGTTTGAGATAGATTTATTAATACCGCCCTAAGAGTATTGCAGAGTATTTAAAGTAACGTAAACGTTTTGTCTGATTTTTTTCTAGTCTATTTCATAACGCCACGTTTACAAAAAGTTGAAGGTACGGTATCTTTATATTAATTTGCGAATTTGTAGAACAAAGTGTACTTAAGTGCTTTTGAAAACGAAACTTGCTCTTTAAACTGAAATATTTTGAATAGTTCAAAGTCAACAAGAGTACATTAACGACTTCGTTAAAACTTTGTCAACATTTTCAGTCAATTATCCAGGTTTATTTAATAACGAGCTGGTGGAGTTGTGCGGTCGGATTTTTTTTGCTTTTTTCGTGGTTTAGTTTGTCCGAAAGATTCGTAACTATTTCGTGTAAAATAAAAGGCCCCCCTTTTTTGAATTTATAAATGTAATTCTTTTGTTTTATCATCTCTTTTGTGGTACGCTATAATACATGCCCTGTTAGACACGAAATTCAAACTAAACTGTATTATATACGAAATTTTATCATCCATCATTCCTTGGGCTGCTAGAAATCACCACAAATATCTTTGGTATACTTAGATTTCACACCCAGAATCTTGCAAATACATATTTAAACACTGTACTACCTAGTCAAAACATTCCATAGACATAAAATATGTATAAATCACGTAAAAATATTAGGTATCTATAAATTCCTCCGTCGCTACATTAAATGGCATGAACACCGGAATCCAAACAATTGACTAAACAAATCGATAGGTTATAAATTAATTTTACTATTAGTCCCATTTGATTCACCCAAATTAGCGACTAATCCTTCGGATTCCGATTCACTTAATGCTTATGAATATTCAAGTTACAGGTTTGTGAATTGGAAAACATTTTTGGAGGCCGCTACGTTTGCGAATGTCCACTGTCCTTGTGTTTGCGTGTTTGGGTTACCAATGCAATGTGAATAAAACAAAGTTATTTGTTTACCTTTGACTATATTTGGGGTAAATTGCTAACGCTAGAAGTGCTGGTTTTAAATGAATATAATCATGGCCAATTCTTCTCTATTTTATGAAATAAGAATATTGAAATTAGGTTACACATAAACCCTTGAACCTATTTTCAATAGACTCATAACTTCACAAAACTCATTCAAAGTCCCGTATACATGCCAGCAAATCCTCTCAAACCTTCATACACATTAAAGTCGGCGTGAGATAACAGCACCATATTTCACCAATAAACTGAGCGAGAAATGATTGTGATTAAACTTGGACTATAACCGTGGATTGAATGGATCGGATGGATGCGGTCACGCGTCCAATTGTAGAGAGCACTGGTTCCATTGAGGACCCTTCGTGGCAGTCGAATTCGAAATAACTGAATATCTGTTGTTAGATACTGCTAAAATCCGTATAATACGATCGCTAATCCATACACGCCCAGATTAATACCGAAGCTATCGCAAATTTCATCTGTCTAAACCAACCATGCAAGCTTGGATTTTTATAATCATCCCTCGCCTCGGTGTCGTAGTTGTATTATAGTATGACTGAAAAGCCGAGGTCTTGGATTCGGTCCCCGGGTCGGGCAAAGTGATATTGGATTTTCTCATTCAGTAACAGCTCGGAGTATGGAATTTGTGCCCGATAAGGCGGTAGGCTCGCCCCCTAGGGCCCTATCACATCATGGGACAGAATACGCATGGTGAAATGTGTGTGCACTAGTTGCGCTTGAAGGCATGAGTATGTATGTATGTTATAAACATTCACTAAAAGTTAATACAAGCGTCTTTCATAAGAAGTAACTATACAAATACAAGAAATAAATCACGTGTAAATTTAATCTCACAATCTTCTAACGTATCTCTATTGTTTAATAGGTTTAGATAAAGTTTTAAGTACTTGAATATCTTAGATATACTCCATTACACAAGCAAATGTTGATCTTATTTCGGTTAAATATCGCACGTTTATTAGTTTGCTTTTCACGTTTGGTTATCTATAATGAAATAAATATTAGTATCCGCAAACGTTTGCATACGTCGGGTATAGACTATAGACGTCCGGGAACGTTAGCACGAATTTCAAGGCAGTATGTCTGCACCCTTCGACGGGATTATTATGGTTTTTGCATATTCATAAAGTAATTTTGTAACCGTAATAAACACTGTTTCACTTTCGGTGTTCGTGTCAAACTTCCCAATTAACATTTAAGTTTCGGTACAAAATTAGCAAATCTGATTATGAATATTCTATTCACGTTTCGATTTATGGAAAAAGACAAGGATTTCGTTAACCTCAATCCGTAGATTTCGTTAAATTACATTATTCGTAATTCCATGTCCAAACAGAGTTAAATGTTGCCATTTGTTAGACGTGGAATTGTCACGCTAAGTGCGTTAATTCGTACGATTTCGTATTTCTTTACTCGAATCTGGGCTTAAAAGACATATAAATAAGAGATGAAAGCGGATAGGCGTTAATTAGCAGTAATAGGCAGAATGAATATATTTTTGGACTCGAGCTCAACATCTTAAATATTTATCAGGATGACCCGAATACCGCCATGGGAAATGAATTTTATTTAAAAAATAGTTTTTCAACGTTTACTATCCTACTAATATTATAAAGGCGAAAGTTTGTAAGTATGTATGGATGTCTGGAAGTATGGATGTTTGTTGCTCTTTCACGCAAAAGCTACAAAGCGGATTTCGATGAAATTTGGCACTCGGGTAGATCATGTCGTGGATTAACACACAGGCTATATTTTATCCCGGGAAAATACAAAGCGGGACTTTTATCCCGCAAAAACTTCTTAAAGCGGGCGGAGCCGCGGGCAAAATCTAGTTTTTTTATATTTTGATCATGTCGTAAAAACCACCCAACAATAAATTCGTTTGACTGAAATCATACTTGAACTCTTTTATTCATAAAACTGTAATTTTTAATTTATGTTGCATTTTATCCCATGAGTAACTTTTACCTATCGATTGGAAATTATGTTCGCACATTTGAATTTTAGTTACTATTGGGATCTACACAAGCCGTTTCCATACGCGTCTAAACAAATTTATTTAGGATTTTAGTGCAATGTAGGCAAACTGTTAACGTATTAGGACCTCAATTAGTCTTAACTTTACAACGGAATAACGTTTAAGGTTATAAGGTGTTGCAAAGTAACTCGTATTTCAACGCCCAGCTTACGCCGAACTCAGATAAGCGCTTAGTTTGGGATCTGAGCACAATATCTTCGGCTTATGTAAATGATAATAGTTTTCTCTTTATAAAACTGAATTTGCCTCGACAGTATGTTGTCCTTTTTTCCTTGTTAATCTGTTTGTATATCTGTATTCTTCGATATTCTTGAGTAGAGCAGATAACTAAATAAATCATTATTATTTGATATTTAGTCTTTAGTTACGTAAATCTATTTTTATTTTTTTTTAATGTCAAAATTTGCCTATACTAAATTACCGAGCAATTAATAACTACTAGTGGTCGCCCACTGATCAAAATTCGATGACAATTCATATTTTTTTCTGCCCTTCTATTACTATTATATTATGAACTTTATGTTTCACACCCGCACTCCTCCGTTCGCACCATGTGCTTAAAAATTTGTTCTAAGTTTTTTCCTCACGCATATACAGACAATATAAAAAATACAAATATATACTCAAAACATATTATGTGTACTTACTTGAGAATAACAAGTATTTTGTTTGTTTACAGATTAACCAACTAACCGCATCCAACCCCAAGTAAGTAAAATTGAACACACAATAATGATATCACGAAGCGCAATCTTATAAATCTACACATTGACCTGAGGCCCATATTTATTAGACAGATATAATTGCAAAAGTCCTTAACTCTTACCTTTCTTACTCATAACAACTTTCAGCGATTCCGGATAAAGTTTCAGGTAGCTATTTCACATTTGCAACGCTATCTAAAAAATAAATTTGACGCATTAGTAGTGCCTATTTCTGCCAGTTTTTTTTTATTCGGGACCTGTGAAACCAAATGTAGTTTATATGGCGTATGAGTTCAGAATAAGCTGAGACTTTATCAGCATATTGTGGTGAAGTCGACTGTTAATCTTCTTAACTTATCAAATAATACTCAAATACTATGACTGCATAGTTCCACCTATAAGCAACTCACGTGCAATGCACGCTACGTATTAGTACAGAAATAGTATTTAGTATCATTTCATGATAGCGCTACATTTCACATGTTGTTGCGTGATTCTCTTACATGTAATTAACGAAAAGTATTTCAGACAAAAAAGGTACTTGTTTATTGCGACCTTGACACAAAATATACCTACAAGCATGACAAGTCTCACTTTAAAACAATCTGTTTAGCAATTTTGGGTGTTTTATTGTATCAATGTCTGTTCAGGAGTCAATTACGATATAAAAGTAGGTTAAGTGTATAATCACACTCACGCCTGTTAACCCCGAAGGAGTAGGCAGAGGTGCAACAAGTGCATCCACTTTTCGCCGTTATTCCGTCCCATGATGTGATAGGGGGCGAGCCTATCGCCATGTCGGGCACAAATTCCAGACTCCGGGCTGATACTGAATAGAAAAACTCAATATCACTTTGCCCGACCCGGGAATCGAACCCGAGACCCCAGCTTTGCAGTCGTACTGTAATACAACTACGCCACCGAGGCAGTCCATACAGTAAAGTGTATAATATCTGCGCATTTTGCATAGTTTAAATTAATTTGTGCCGTTTTTCTATGGTAGCGTAACAGCGCTATTCTCTGTAGTAGATATTGTAGCTTGCTTTTGTGTTGGTATTTTTTTTAATAGTATCTAATATTTTTTTATTTCCTTAACCAAGTTTTATGGAAAAATGCACAATATTTTAAATTATATTCTCGCAATTAAAAGCGTACAACAGCTTTTTTAATTCATTCAAAAACATTTCTGATGATAACTTACCATTATTAATTCAAAATTTAATTATTATCAAATTATATTAACTCCCTTGTTTAGCTCTTTCACAACATTATGGATTTCAAACAAGTGGCTCGATATTTCAAATACTTAAACGGTTATAAGTAGACTGATACAACAGAACTAAGATCTGAGATTGACTCCATTTGGGAATGGACCTGAACAAACAGGTTTTACAGGGCTTTGCGTTTCTGATCCGAGATTATCTAGCCCTTTATTACATACAAATATGTTGTAATTCGAAGATTTACTGAGTTTTGAGACCATAAATTTGTTTTCTTATTTATTTGTTTTAATTTATTGTAATGTATTTCTTATTTGTATGTTTGTAATGTAATTTAATTTTATTTACGTGATCATTGTAACTTGTAAGCAAAATTTATTTCTGCTATCAATCTAATTATGTGCCTAAAATATCATCTTTATCTTTCATTATATTTACTTCTAGTCATCTTCTAGTATACTTTCATATAATTTCTATTATCTTTACTTCTAGTATTCACAAATAGGTTTCTATACTAGACAGAAACCTAATTCAAATGACATACAGAGATCTTATTTTAAAATTGAAATTGCGTCAAATTTTACTCTAAAGGGCACAGTCAACATTTGAGTGAGTGGAAGGAATTTGTCCGGCAAACACTCTGGTTGAGACTTTCAATACGTCCCATTTTTGATGCAAAGCTGCTTTGGAAGAACGCCAAACAAGCCTATACGTCTTAGAATGCATTTTATTAGGACAAGGTATTCTTATGGTGCATACGTTAACATTTATATTTAAAATGTATTAGAATTTAGATTGCTTGACTAAGCAGCATTAATGATTCGGCATTCTAGGCGTAGTGTTGATACAGTTCACACTTCTGGATTTAAGTCAGTAAATGTATTTATTATACACCTCATTTTCATTAATATATCTTGGATAATCGTAGGGTTCATTATGCCGCAAGCGCGAACGTTGATTCCCGTGATTGGCCGTACACGAGCCAATTTGTTGGAACGGCTTGGTTTATGAGCACGTGCGTTTTATTGGCTCCTCCAATAATTATGCTTATTCCTCTCGTACACCTTTTATTCACGTTCGTTTGTACAAAAAGCATGAAACTATAGCAAATATAGCGTAGTAAGACAACATTGAAGATATAAGACCGGAAACGGGACAAAAAAATAATCCGGATTATTCCAAACGAAAGGAAAAAGTTGTTTGAGAATTGAATATCGTTTTTGTTTAACTGTGACCTTTGTCCTTTATCTTATCTTTACAATTATGCAGCAAAAGTAATTACGGAAAACGGTTTTTTCGATCTAATTTAAAAAATACATACTTTTGCTTGTACAATAAAACCTTTTGATGTTCAATATAATTTTACCTTTTGACTATCCTTCCGAAGTAATCACAAAGTGTTCATGATAATTAAAAATTCTGCTCGGTTCCATTTATGTTTTGTGTACTCTATTTTTACACCATCAAAGACTTAAAATATTGTTAATTCACATCCTAAATCTATTACGCCGTGTTAATGATTAATATGGGTTACGCCTTCGCAACCAATTCTAAGCTATTTATTTTACGAAGATACATTTGCTTTAAAAGACGCTTTTATTATTTATATTTCAGTTAAACTCAACATTTTTTTCGCCAATAACACTGGGTATAGTGATGTGATTAATGGTTAAAAATTATTAATGGTTAATAGTTAAACATTAAAAAAAAATAACGTGTTAAATTAATAGTTAAGTTATAACGGTCAAGAAGTAAGGAGTTACGTGAAAAGCATTAGCGATAACATGTTCAACACGTGTCTTGCGTCGTTTATTTTAATTATGTTAAATTTTTTAACATTGAACCAATAACCAACAGGTTAATTTTTTTTCACAATAACAGTCACATCGAAATAAACATTTTCTAATTATTACGTGTTCATGAACATTTGTGTAAATGACGCTTGCGGGCCATTCATACAATTGAAAAAATCTGCTTTGAGGTGTAATGACTGTTAAATTTTTTACACCTTAAAATTATGTTAGTATGTATCTTTATATTACTTATTTATTTATTTATTATGGATATTAGCACTATAGTATTCAGAACCAATGTTAGAATTGGTATACACGGCCGCCATTTTGAATTTCTATGTTTTAAGGCCAATAGACTTCAAAATCGGTATCTGGGTAAAACTTTAATTACTAAAAACTGATCCAATGTCGGAATGGAAAAAAGTGGCCGCCATTTTTAATTTCTTTGTTTTAAGGCCAATCGACCTCAAAATCGATATCTGGGCAGGCCTGTAGGTACAAAAGACGGATCTAATGTTAGAATGGAAAAAGTGGCCGCCATTTTGAATTTATTTGTTTTAAGACCTATCGACCTCAAAATCGATATCTGGGCAGGCCTGTAGGTACAAAAGACGGATCCAATGTTAGAATTGAAAAAAGTGGCCGCCATTTTTAATTTCTTTGTTTTAAGGCCAATCGACCTCAAAATCGATACTTGGTCATGGCTTTAGGTACAAAAGGCGGATCCAATGTTAGAATTGAAAAAAGTGGCCACCATTTCGAATTTATTTGTTTTAAGAACAATTGACGTCAAAATGGATACTTGGGCATGCCATCGTTAGTAAAAAAACAGATCTAATGGTAGACTCAAGAAAAGTGGTCACCATTTTGAACTTCTTTGTTTTAAGACTGATTGGATTTAAGATAGATATTTGGGCTTGTCTTTAGCCAAATAGAATAAATCGAGGTTGTAATTTTACTACTTTAACCATTTAAATACGCAGTCACATCAAAATTAAATACTTTAAAAAATTAATAAGATAATCAACGTGAGTAGCCTTTTAAGTCTGGTAAATAAAAAAAAGATACATTAATTGAATGATCAACCAACAGGGCATAACGATGTGGGGGAAGAAAAATATAGTAAGATAATTTCTACTACGCGGCTAATTATTGTTATAGCAATAGTTGAATTGTTTGCAACTCCCTGATTTTTAACCGATTTTGATGCTTTCACAGAAGAATTTACTTTATTTGTTGTTTGCTGCCACGGGCCACTTCTTTGTTCTTCAATTCTTTATTTTGCGACATAACAAACCTGCGATATCGTTATTGAAGAGAATTGAATAAGCATTGATGGTGGCCATATTATTTAAAAGTTCTATAACCTACTATAGTTTGTGGCCATGTCCAGCGGAGTTTGATTTTAAAACCAATAGCCCTTAAAACAAGAACATTTAACATGGAATGCAGTTCTTGAAATTCCAACCTCGATTTATTCTATTTGTCTAAAGACAAGCCCAAATATCTATCTTAAATCCAATCATTCTTAAAACAAAGAAGTTCAAAATGGCGACCACTTTTCTTAAGTCTAACATTAAATATGACTTTTACTATCAATGTCATGCCCAGTATCGATTTTGAGGTCAATTGGCCTTAAAACAAAGGAATTAAAATGGCGGCCACTTTTTTCAATTCTAACATTGGATCCGTCTTTTGTACCTAAACGCCTGCCCAGATATCAATTTTGAAGTCGATTGGACTTAAAACAAAGAAATTAAAAATGGCGGCCACTTTTTTCAATTTTAACATTGGATCCGTCTTTTGTACCTACAGGCCTGCCAAGATATCGATTTTGAGATCGATAGGCCTTAAAACAAAGAAATTCAAAATGGCGGCCACTTTTTTCAATTCCGACATTGGACCAGTTTTTAGTAATTAAAGTTTTACCTAGATACCGATTTTGAAGTCAATTGGCCTTAAAACATAGAAATTCAAAATGGCGGCCACTTTTTTCAATTCTAACATTGGATCCGTCTTTTTTATCTAAAGGTCTGCCCAGATATCGATTTTGAAATCGATTGGCCTTAAAACAAAGAAATTCAAAATGGCGGCCACTTTTTTCAATTCTAACATTGGATCCGCCTTTTGTACCTACAGGCCTGCCCAGATATAGATTTTGAGGTCGATAGGCCTTAAAACAAAGAAATTCAAAATGGCGGCCACTTTTATCAATTCTGACGTTACCTAAATAAATTTATTTTCGCAATCATTGCAAGTGGCGATTTTATTGTTCACAAATCACGACAAGGCATAATTTAAGTCTTAGCTAAAGAAAAAATATCATTTTTGTGCTTATTAGTAGTATTAAATTTCATTTAATAAATAACCTATGGAGGCGTTATTAGCATTTTTCTATGATTAACAGTTATCAAGTTTAGTTGAATGATAAATTAACAGATGGCATTAACTGCCTCCGCAGTCCGTTCATTAATTTAAACGTTTAATGAATATTGCAATAGTAGTTAATAGAATTAACAGCTATTTTTTTATAATGAGTTAAATTAACAGTTATAACGTTTAATGATCACCTCTAACTGGGTATAGCGCTAGGAACTATTAACTCAAATTAAATAAATAAGCAAAGTTGTACACTTGTGTATTAATTAAATTTATCAAACATAGGGGACTGATTAATATTAACGAGGAACTGACTTGTCACGATGTCAGTACCATCTCCTAAATCCGGGTTGACACTTAAAATTACATTAACAGAACCCTCATTCCGTTCGAATCACTACTCCTAAATCACCCTCCAGAGGAATACTCTATCAAATGCAATGGTGAGGGGGCATGTGTTATGTACCCTGTAAGTTTAAGACGCCTATTTTCGCCCGAAGCTATACTGCAAAAATAAACGTCTTATACAGGGTAATTTTTACATTGCGTTACTAAATGAAACCACATATTCGTCAATACCTAATGCTATGCTAACATCGTACTAAAATAATTATCAATGATAAACGAATACTTTCGCCAAAAATCCCGGTTGTAGTATTCTAATATTTGTATCATTTTGTAGTTTAGTGCGAATATGGTGTGTGCGTAAGTGAATTTCTGACTGAAAGTGTAATGTTGCTGCTGTTGTGTGGAGTGTTGGTGCTGCGACGAACTCTCCTAGAACAGTCATAGTCGCATTAGGGCGTGTAAACATATTGATATTTATTTTGTTCGAAACTTACACTATTTTATTTTACATGTGTGATTGAAATAACTTAATGGAAAGTGTTATTTTCAACGAGATATGTATATGGTTTTATTTATTAACGCAATGTCATAATGGCCTTGTATATACCTACGCATGTGGAAATTTATTCAAATTACTAGCGGCCCCGACAGACGTTGTCCTGCCCTAAAAAGGAAATAAAATCCTAGAACCCGAGTCTAAACCATTCTGGAATACACCTGAAGACACGCAAAAAAATTTCATTAAAATCGGTCCAGCCGTTTTACCGCGCAATTTTCTTAATTTTTTCTTTCATAAGAACCTTCTCCTGACAACAATAAACACATCAAAAAAAGAAATAACGAAATCAGTCCAGCCGTTCACGCGTGATGCCGTGACCAGGAAAATAGGGATTCAGTTTTATATAATAGATTAACCACGAAGAAAAGAAGAAGAGCGGAGGTGTGTCAAGCCAAAATCTCTTTAGAACGTAGCGTCGCTAAATGCGGGGGGTCGGGGGATGAAATATAACGATAGCTCCTCCCCCCAATCAAAATCCATCTAGCGGTGAATGGCATTATTACAACGTAACAGAGCTAACTTGTCAATAATTTAGTTCGTCTTTTCAACCCTACGGCGTAACAAGCAAAAGTGTTTGTTCCAGACGATTCTATGTGCGTTAGTATGGCGGACCACATTATTTATTATTCTACTGGCGCTTAACCGTTTTTTCAGCATATACATAGGTGACACATATATGATAAAATAATTATATATGTCTATAATTATTTTGTCATACATACAGGAAAATTAGGGAATAAAACAAAATAAAATAAGTTGTTAAAGTTCTTGATAAAAAATCTTTATTGATTAAAATTAATAATTACGATAATCTTACTAATATCTACTTCAGTATCCTGTGATAATATTATAAATGCGAAAGTTCATAAAAATATTTGGATATTTACATGTGTGTTAGAAGTAAACACAGAAACAACAAAACGGATTTAGATGAAATGGCACGCTAGTAGATCATGTCTTAGATTAACACATAGTCTACTTGTTATCCAGGTAATTTACCCCCATGGAAATAATGCATATTTTTAATCTCTTCATAGGGACTTTTTTTAGCGGAAAGGCTTTACACGCGGATGAAGCCGCAAGAAACACCTAGTATTATGATAAAAATGAATGTATTCCTTATTGGCCACTGAACAAACCGCATCATGCACATAAAAATCAAATTCAACCGAAACAACGCAACCTTTACGCCCAGGTTCCCGCCAAAGTCCGTAAAATATTATGGTTGCGATCATAAATTGTTGGTTGTCAATGTTAAATGTCAAAAACAAATAAAAAGAACTAAAGTATTCTTTTAAATTTAATTTATTTCTAAACGATGGGACGAATATTCAACGTTTGACATTCAAAACCAAAACAAGAAGAATAAAACTCCACTTTTAGTGATATTTTAACTTGTAAATTTAATTGATTTCTAAACGAAGGGACGAACATCAAATGTTTGACAGGTAGGAATATTTTCTAAAGAAAAGCGAAATTGTTGTTTTTACTATATTCCAAGCATTTTTTTATATTTTCGAATATTTTGTTGGCGTCCAGTTGTTGCGTCTATTCATAACACGTATTCATGCATTTCTATTTTCTGTATTTACAGCATCGGTAGTAATAAGTTACTTTCTCCGCAAAAACAAAAAAAAAATGGGGAATCTAAAATGATAACAAATAACTCAATAACACGAAAAAAACTTACAAATACAACGAAATTAATAAAAATAATATCGACGCTTGAATGGCAATCATATCTAAGCGACATTTAGCAAATTTTTTCAGTAGAGCGTTTTAAAGTTTTGATTTTGACAAAAAAATCATAAAGAAACTATTTGCTACACAAAAATAATTGTAACTGTTTTAGAAACTTCTTAATTTTTGACATTTTTTGACCTAAATCAACAGCCTTGACGATTATAAATTAAAAAGTTACCGTCGCTTAGTTAAAAATTACCTTAATTTACAAACAGGTAAAATCATCTAAATGCATAATTTTATGGATACCGTAACAAGTAAATTTAAAGAAATATGAAATATTTAAAAATGCGCAGTTGGTAAGAATCGTATAAGGATAACTAAACATATTAATAAAATCAATTAAAAATATCTATAGCTAAATTACTGGGTCGCACGAATGTAGAAAAACATAAATATGTGCACAATATTGTAAATATTGTTATTCCCACCAACATTAAACTATTTAATAAACAGCAAACTTCAATGAAAATCAAATTTTATTGTTACATAAACATACTTACATCCAAAATATAGCATATTGATATAGAATTTGTTAATAGTTAACAAATTTCGTTAGAGGGAGGTTCTCGCCTCAAGCAGAACTAGAAAACAATAATATTATCAATTATTCATTGTGTTGGAAACTCGTAATTTTCACTCAAATTTTATTTTTGCTGAAAGCACACACATACAACCTCACGCCCTCATCCCATACGGGTAGTCAGAGACTATGGAGCACCACATTCTACGATTTTGACATACGTCTTCCACAAAGGATTTTATAGTACTTTGCAAACACGAGAAAGAATGTGGGACGATGTAAAAGAGGCCATGGAATATAAGAAAAATACATGGCTAGATGAGAATAGCCAACGACACTTTTAAAACACTAGGTGGATCGCAAGCGGGTGTATTTTCTTTATTACGAACAGGTGAATATCTCCTAACAATTAGTATAACCACCTGAACATACCCGGTAAAATTAACTATGCGACATCATTGAAGTTAAAGGTTGACAAGTAAAAATATCTAAGCATAAAAAATAGAACTTATATTATTCAAGGTAAAACTATCTAACCGATTAATCTCTTTTTATTTTGTTTTATGTAAAGTTGTATATATGTACTATAAACAAAATATTTTATTAAGCTGAAAATATCCAAGCACATCATTATGGTGAGTATGGGTGCAGGCAAATATATATCTACGCCAATGCTATAATTTTGTTGTGTAGGTAATAAACAACTAATTAAAGAGTAAGCATATTTTTATTTCAAGTAAACATATATTAATGCAAAACATGTAATATCACGATTTCAAGTAAGACACGATAAGTTCAAAATCAATTTCCTTAAGTGTACCAACTTCTATAAATCCGAAAAGTCGTAAATTTCTTGTCGGTAAATGAGAAAAAAGATGTGAAATTTACCGGAATCATCTAATATCTAACCGCCAAAAAAGTTGTCCTAGAGCTACGAAACCCGGATCAATCGACGCAAAAAAATTTGGCGATTCCAAATATGTATATAACTCATTTTCAGTATATTTATCGCTTAGATATTATTGCCTTTCAAGCGTCGAATTATATTCGATGTTGGGTGTCACTCGCATGACGCACATGTTTTTCGCTATCCGTTATTTCTGAATACTTACCCACAGATGTCACTACATGTTTTAATATATTTTTTCACATTTCCTGTAACTAAATAATAAATGATTGAATAATGAATATATTTAGAGGCAAAATGAACTAAGTTTACTTATTTCTGCCGAAAAATTATTGTAATATGCGTTTATAATGTTAAAATCAACATATCGGTGAGAAATATGTAGAATGCAACTTTTCGACGATAGATGTCTCTTGGTAATGCAACAAGAAAATATGTTTCAAAATGCAAATAAACATAAATTTAAACGACTTACACATAAAATGTTATGCCATCTTGTTTGATTTTTGATCCTGAGCAACTTCTACTCTCATCAATATCACATTTCATGGTTAAAAGAATTTAATACGTATTTAAACGTCAGATGAGGCCGAACCGAACGCACTGACGATTCACTCAGAACTACGGTTTTAGGCCCCGCCTACTGTGACGTCATGGCCTAATTGATGGTGACATGACCTATATGCCTTGCGGCACCTCCGCTCTTCTTCTTTTCTTCATGAGATTAACAATGTCGTCCAATGAACGTAGTTTTTTTTATAATCTTTCAATTTAAGAAGTTATATATAATAAACAGCTGTCTGTGTTACATAATTAATTTTTATATTTGTTACGGGATTTATAGATTATTAATATTAGAAAAAATATTAATTGTATCTCTATTTAAGGTTTTGTTTAATATTGAGATGGGTTAATTATTGCTATCGATTATAATATCATAAAGTAATTATAGATGATGTTTTCGTTCTCAATTAATAGATGGCGCTCTATCTACGTAGCCTAGTGACACGAATTCAAACCAAAATACGGTCGCCTTATCTCCCTTCGGGGTTCAAATATTGTTAGCTATATTCATTTACATAGGATGTTTCCACGTTATTCTGCAGCGAGTCCCACGTCCACGCGTTGGCTGTAATTCTGTTACTAAAATCTAATTGGACTGCCGCTTGCCCGCAAATCTGTGGCTTGTAGGCATCGAAGGGGGAAACAAGATCCTGCTTATGCGAACCTTATAAACGATTAACTCACTATTCATACGACTGCGACAACGATGATTTTTGTAATATTTGCTTTATACAACACCAAGGGAAAAACAACACGAGCCTGATTTTCAATGTCAATATGAAATCACTAGACGATGAAACTAATTTTATCTATTAACAAATGAATACAAAAGAACAAACTTGTAATATGTTGTAACCTAATCATATCTAAAATACTTTTCTACACAGGGTAATCTTTGTCATTTGTGCGACAAACGTGCACACATTTGTAAAATTGCAAATTGCAGAACATACATGCCGGCAAGTTTCAGAATAAATTGCGTCAAAAATGAATTTGTCTGTCGTAATATTTTTCCCCGCGCTATCCTTAAATATTTCTAGAATATTTAATCATGATTAAACGTAGCCATTTATCATATTGCAGCTATGTTCCTTTTTAAATTCTTATGCGTATTTATGGGGCAGCGGTAATGACATTTTTTTCTGAGCGGAACCAACTAGAGGTGATCATTAAACGTTATAACTGTTAATTTAACTCATTATAAAAAAATAGCTGTTAATTCTATTAACTACTATTGCAATATTCATTAAACGTTTAAATTAATGAACGGACTGCGGAGGCAGTTAATGCCATCTGTTAATTTATCATTCAACTAAACTTGATAACTGTTAATCATAGAAAAATGCTAATAACGCCTCCATAGGTTATTTATTAAATGAAATTTAATACTACTAATAAGCACAAAAATGATATTTTTTCTTTAGCTAAGACTTAAATTATGCCTTGTCGTGATTTGTGAACAATAAAATCGCCACTTGCAATGATTGCGAAAATAAATTTATTTAGGTAACGTCAGAATTGATAAAAGTGGCCGCCATTTTGAATTTCTTTGTTTTAAGGCCTATCGACCTCAAAATCTATATCTGGGCAGGCCTGTAGGTACAAAAGGCGGATCCAATGTTAGAATTGAAAAAAGTGGCCGCCATTTTGAATTTCTTTGTTTTAAGGCCAATCGATTTCAAAATCGATATCTGGGCAGACCTTTAGATAAAAAAGACGGATCCAATGTTAGAATTGAAAAAAGTGGCCGCCATTTTGAATTTCTATGTTTTAAGGCCAATTGACTTCAAAATCGGTATCTAGGTAAAACTTTAATTACTAAAAACTGGTCCAATGTCGGAATTGAAAAAAGTGGCCGCCATTTTGAATTTCTTTGTTTTAAGGCCTATCGATCTCAAAATCGATATCTTGGCAGGCCTGTAGGTACAAAAGACGGATCCAATGTTAAAATTGAAAAAAGTGGCCGCCATTTTTAATTTCTTTGTTTTAAGTCCAATCGACTTCAAAATTGATATCTGGGCAGGCGTTTAGGTACAAAAGACGGATCCAATGTTAGAATTGAAAAAAGTGGCCGCCATTTTAATTCCTTTGTTTTAAGGCCAATTGACCTCAAAATCGATACTGGGCATGACATTGATAGTAAAAGTCATATTTAATGTTAGACTTAAGAAAAGTGGTCGCCATTTTGAACTTCTTTGTTTTAAGAATGATTGGATTTAAGATAGATATTTGGGCTTGTCTTTAGACAAATAGAATAAATCGAGGTTGGAATTTCAAGAACTGCATTCCATGTTAAATGTTCTTGTTTTAAGGGCTATTGGTTTTAAAATCAAACTCCGCTGGACATGGCCACAAACTATAGTAGGTTATAGAACTTTTAAATAATATGGCCACCATCAATGCTTATTCAATTCTCTTCAATAACGATATCGCAGGTTTGTTATGTCGCAAAATAAAGAATTGAAGAACAAAGAAGTGGCCCGTGGCAGCAAACAACAAATAAAGTAAATTCTTCTGTGAAAGCATCAAAATCGGTTAAAAATCAGGGAGTTGCAAACAATTCAACTATTGCTATAACAATAATTAGCCGCGTAGTAGAAATTATCTTACTATATTTTTCTTCCCCCACATCGTTATGCCCTGTTGGTTGATCATTCAATTAATGTATCTTTTTTTTATTTACCAGACTTAAAAGGCTACTCACGTTGATTATCTTATTAATTTTTTAAAGTATTTAATTTTGATGTGACTGCGTATTTAAATGGTTAAAGTAGTAAAATTACAACCTCGATTTATTCTATTTGGCTAAAGACAAGCCCAAATATCTATCTTAAATCCAATCAGTCTTAAAACAAAGAAGTTCAAAATGGTGACCACTTTTCTTGAGTCTACCATTAGATCTGTTTTTTTACTAACGATGGCATGCCCAAGTATCCATTTTGACGTCAATTGTTCTTAAAACAAATAAATTCGAAATGGTGGCCACTTTTTTCAATTCTAACATTGGATCCGCCTTTTGTACCTAAAGCCATGACCAAGTATCGATTTTGAGGTCGATTGGCCTTAAAACAAAGAAATTAAAAATGGCGGCCACTTTTTTCAATTCTAACATTGGATCCGTCTTTTGTACCTACAGGCCTGCCCAGATATCGATTTTGAGGTCGATAGGTCTTAAAACAAATAAATTCAAAATGGCGGCCACTTTTTCCATTCTAACATTAGATCCGTCTTTTGTACCTACAGGCCTGCCCAGATATCGATTTTGAGGTCGATTGGCCTTAAAACAAAGAAATTAAAAATGGCGGCCACTTTTTTCCATTCCGACATTGGATCAGTTTTTAGTAATTAAAGTTTTACCCAGATACCGATTTTGAAGTCTATTGGCCTTAAAACATAGAAATTCAAAATGGCGGCCGTGTATACCAATTCTAACATTGGTTCTGAATACTATAGTGCTAATATCCATAATAAATAAATAAATAAGTAATATAAAGATACATACTAACATAATTTTAAGGTGTAAAAAATTTAACAGTCATTACACCTCAAAGCAGATTTTTTCAATTGTATGAATGGCCCGCAAGCGTCATTTACACAAATGTTCATGAACACGTAATAATTAGAAAATGTTTATTTCGATGTGACTGTTATTGTGAAAAAAAATTAACCTGTTGGTTATTGGTTCAATGTTAAAAAATTTAACATAATTAAAATAAACGACGCAAGACACGTGTTGAACATGTTATCGCTAATGCTTTTCACGTAACTCCTTACTTCTTGACCGTTATAACTTAACTATTAATTTAACACGTTATTTTTTTTTAATGTTTAACTATTAACCATTAATAATTTTTAACCATTAATCACATCACTAGAACCAACTGCAATATGCAATGCGTGGTGCAAATGAGTGTCATTCCACTTGGTAATCACATTACATGCGCCGTGATTTAGGAGATGATATTCTTATTTCGTTTTCTGTTTATGGTTTTATTTGAATATGGATTGCATTTTAACATTTTAATTATTTTAAATTAATAAGCGCTGTGTATAAAATGGCAAGAGTATGCTGGCAATTGACTAAGTTTGTACGTCAGAAGAGTTTTTTTACCTAAGTGCAAACAAATACGCTAATAAATCGGAATAGCTATTTCAGACTTTATTCGTTACCTATTATACTATATGTATTACTATAAAGCTCAAGAGTTCATTTGTTTGGTTGAACGCATTAATTTCAAGAACCACTGAACCGATTTTGAAATTTCTTTCACTAATACTAAGCTACATTTAAATCCTGAGTGCTAGGTGGTTTTTTTATCCCAGAAAAATATTTTTATATTGGAAAAACTTTTTCATGCGGGCGGAGCCTCGCGCAATTAATATGAATGTGTTTGGTATTAGTAGTCACTGCCCAAACACTTCCATCCATGCACTTCACACAAATAGAATGACGATGAAACAATCTCTTTTCACGTTCACTGCAAGTTTCATTGCATTTAAACGCGCGTGATTTTTCCGCAGCTCGAGTCGATGAGATACGAAATTTCAGCGTGAGCAGTTCGTTAGTTAGACATCCGTGCCAGTTGATTACAAAGTCTCATCTACTCTTTTATTTTGAGCCGATTTTTGAATGAACTTTCGATGTATTGCTGAGTAATCTGCATATTGTAATAGTCAGTAGTCCAATATACCAATAAACATATCTCATTATCTACCGTTTTTATTAATTAATATGAAATAAATCTAGTCCAGAAATTCGAAATGGAAAACATGTTTAACGTCAAATTTATATTGTATGATTAGTAAAGCTTAATCCATTCAATTTGATGTTATCACACTAATATTTCCAGAAATTCAAATATCAAACATTGAAATACCATACTGCATTATTGGTTGAGAACGCAGAAGAGCGATCGCATCGGATTATTCTATTTGAGGCTTCGGGGTATAAATAGGCTGCGCATTTCAGCGCAAACGAAACATTATCATTTGAAATCCTAATGCATTTATAGATTAATTTAAATCTAATATATTATGTATTATACAAATACAATTGTAACTTTTTGAACTTGGTGAGGATGCTTGGATATTTTATAACCAATCACGTCTTAAATATGTGCACACATATCTTAATAAAAATTTTGCTCACTTATAATCCCGATAGTGAGTTTACCATGAGATTTACATTCGGAAACAGTCTTTTAAAACCTAGTAAATTTAATAAATGTAGTCATTTAACTTGAAATATTTGGTATATTTTCTAATAGGATATCAATTTACCCGATTCAAAACCAAAACAACCATTTCCCGCAAATAAAGTATAAAGTGTGATATTCAAAGATGGGCAAGAGGATACCCAATAGAGCCTGTTTAACCGTCACGCCGGCTCGCTTTTTACTTTTTCTCACTTCCTTCGTGAAAGCGGTTCGTTACAACGTTTTTTTCCGGTGTACCGTATTGCCCTTTCTCTTCATTTCACACGAGGAAGAGAACTAATTATGTCATCTCTAAACATGAGGATGGAACTGTTTCAATTAGTAATGTGTTTTTTATGAAATTACGTCATCAGTGTCATTGGCGTGGGGAGGTTTTTGACTCGCGTAAATGTAAATGTGATAATTACGTGCCCCGAAAAGGTATACCGGGATGACTTTTAAATTAAAAACACCCACAAACAAGCTAGTAAGTACTCAATTACGAATAAAATATTTTTGATGGGCTTTTATTTTTTATGAAGTTGGAGGCATTCTAATATTGTGTCATTACTCCCGTCCAACTCTATGGTTCATAGAGTAAACAAACTAAGTTAGTGAAACTCTATGATGAATTCATAAAAAAAAAGTTTACTATAGGTCCCAATTCAACATAATATCATCTTCTAAGTTTCGTATGTAAGACTTGAAGTATCAGAAGTAGCTGCCAGATTCAGCCGAACAGGAACCAATTAAAATTAAACGGGTCTCCAAATTTCAACACAATGGGTCGGACCGGACCCAGAGTTGTTCTCAAACAATGGGATTTGTTAGCTTCTGACACACCATTCGAAGATAACATGCATGACAGAACTTGTATTGTATTTCAATACTGCATGAAAATTTTGAAAATGTATATCTATTTGAAAAATTAACCGAAAGCTACCAACATCTTGGGGTTTGATTTCAGGGTATCGAATATGTTATTGATAATCGTAAGCCTATCTAATCGTATCCCCCTATTACATAGGATTTAACAGAGCCAGCGAGACGTGTGTGTCTGTTAAACCTCTGCCTATCCCTGAAAAGGGAAAATGGCGCGATACTATGTATGTTAATTGTCATCGTAGAAACTTTCAATAAGGTATGTAAAGTTTATTTAACCGCCGCGCCCTCGAACAGTGAGGCAGACGTTGCCCGCACCGCACTTCTCTCAATCGTAGTTCCTCTTAGCCACTGCCCAGAATTAGTGAAGGCCTGATTACCCAACGATTCCGTTCTTAGTAGAACTACTATCTTCGCCATTAAAGGACCTCAATTTTTTTTACTAACCCAATGAGCATATTATTATTATTATATCAAAAAAATATTCAATGTCTTTTAAATGTTTATTTATTTATTTATTTAGTAACGCCAACGTAACGTACATTAACACGTTATTAATAACAGTGATAGCGTTAAAAAAGTCTTAAGCTAAATGCCGTTACAATATACGGCGTACATGGCATGCATTTAAAGAAGAACAAATTAACAAAATAATGAACAACAAAAAACCTAAATAAATAGTGCATGAATTAATTACACGCACTTAAATTATTATACACTATTTAATATATTTTATATATACTATGTTTAATATATTCGTACAGAAAAACCAGAATAAACCTTTCCGAAAAGTCTCTTCAATTTCCATTGAATTGTCCCTTTGCGGCTCGTCTCGTATTCGAAGCGGGCTATACCAGACAGCCTGACTTCTAGTGTGGGCAGTCTGTATTTACTTTACAGTGTGTGATTAAAGCTTCAAACTTTCCTTCCTCGTCTCTATTGAGGACATTTAAAAAGTAATTTCATGAAGAATGTAATGTATAAATAGATTTTCTCTTTGATTTTAGCGTCGCTAAGGATATTATCGTTTTTTACAAATAAAGAGGGTTCATCTTTTCATTCATTCAGAGGTAAATGTAGGGAAAGCCAAAAGACATTATAACCTTTTACTGGTGGTAGATCTCTCATATGTAAGAGCCCGTCTAGGTGGGTACCACAACAATGTCAATTTCTGCCGCCAAGCAGCAGTGTGCATGCACTGTTGTGTTTCGTTTTGAAGGCCATTGTAGTCAGTGTAACTACTGGATATGAGACTTAACATCTTATGTATCAGGATGACGAGCGCAGTGGAATGCCACACAGTACTCTGTAAATCAAGGTGCTAAATGGTGTTGCTACTGTTTATGGGTGGTCGTATCGCTTACCATCAGGCGAACGGCATTCTCGATTCGTAATTCCATACAATAAAAAGCCTTACTATTTCGTATGCTGTTTAAGAGGAACTGTGGTTGATTGAGTGTAAATTACCACACATCAGATGACCTACTTTCTCATTTACGGGCCTAAAAACTGTGAACAATTATATCATGAAATCAAAAACACAATATCCCGATTGTCTATTTATGAGTGCATTCACCTGAAATAACCGGGCTTATTTTGACGAGCGGTTAGTAAACATAGTGTTAACCTTAGTGCCGACGGGTACCGTTTTGCAATTTGCCGCATGAAGGATCAAAGACAACAGTGTTTACCCGCACATGTGACGTTCACCGTTAAATATCGAGGCTTTGTCACGGACAAAAACATCGTTTATACGAAGTTGCATTCAAAAATATTAAAGGTGTTTAGTATAGATTTCCCAAATGATACTGAATTGCGATGTCTATTTCTGCTTGCAAGAATGGTAGTGATATAGAATGTAATTTTGAACTTTGTTGATACAATTTATATTAATAATAGCGGTTACCATTAGTATATACTTCGTGTACTAAATTTTATATCTAAACACATTTACCAGTTATACGTAAGTATTTGCTTGCTAAAGAGACAACTAGCGTTTTTCACAATTCAATTCACGAGTCATCTACGACGACGCGTCCCAATAGTTTCCCTAATCACTGAGAGTGCAAAAGTATAAACTGCTTGTGTTGTAGTTATGTAATATTATATGCTTACCTACGAGTGCATCCAATCCTATAATCAAAGTCCACTTAATCCGTGAATTCCTCGCTCATGAAATGAAATGAATTTATTTATTCGAATCCATAAAATGTTAAATATTACTTAGATCCGGTCAATGTTTACTCTACCACCAGTTCGGAAAGCAGTTTCCACTAGAGTAGAACAGGCAAGAAACTCTAGGGTTGCTCTTTTCAAAGTCGGTTGAAAGGTATAAATCAGGTACAGTGTATAATACAACAGATCCTTATTTTATTTAAGCTGTTCATATATTGATTCGCATAATAATAAATACTCAATTCCCATCCGAGTGTGCAACCCTCTCAGGAATCACAAAATAATTTTTACATTTTTTAATTTTAGATAAATCAGTTCGCGTCATCGTGGATGGTCGTATCTATACCTTAGTTTGGAACGGAACACTTAGGCACACTCCTCTGATTTTCCAAAATAAATGTGTATATAAAAAATATTGTGAATAAACTACTTATGTGTGAATATTTATGGAATAACTCAAATTAAAACTTTGGCAACTTTTAGTTTGCAAACGCGTTTAACATATTTAAAAAATTGTCCGAGAAGCCTACCTGCTTCGAGTAACATGCAGATATGAGAAAACTTCTAAACAAATTATAATTAAAAGCTCATAGTTTTCCAGCCGTTCACCGCAAACAATATCTTAACTGACAAACTTATTAATGCCCAAACTTGACATTTTACGTAAACTTAATACATATAAAGTATCTTATCAAGCGAACCTATATTTGTCAATTTTTAACTTAAAACGAAACGATCTGCCAATGTTGGTGTAAAATTAATATTTATGCAATTATTTTTTTGTTTTTTATTATTATTATTACGATGACGCTTTCGGTGTACGACTTTATGAAAACACTTGATAGATGTCTACATCATACGCATAGATATACACACATTACAAGACGTTAGTTTTCGTGTATTTTTTGTTTTGTTTTTTGCATTAACTTACAACCAGCGCATGTATATATTAAATCCTATAATTTTCACATTAAAGTGTACTCAATATTTAAGTGAATAAATAAAGCTTATAAGATGCTGTAGGGTCAACTTGATGGATGACACGACGGTCTATTTTGATGACGTCATGTGACTAGTAATAAAGAAAATTGCCGACCGGCGACCACCGCCGCCTTGAGAACACCTATATATTATGGAGATTGGCTATTATGTTCTATCAATAGGTTGCTGCCTTTTACAACGATCCATAAAACATTTTTTTAACTG
This sequence comes from Lapara coniferarum, assembly GCA_949316025.1. Classification (NCBI taxonomy): domain Eukaryota; kingdom Metazoa; phylum Arthropoda; class Insecta; order Lepidoptera; family Sphingidae; genus Lapara; species Lapara coniferarum. Next base: position 13,910,108 of record OX438925.1, on the reverse strand, counting down.
ATAAACACTTAACGAATAAAGATTACTGAAATTGATACGTACTACATGCTGTCGTATTTGTTCATTTAGCGTTGTAAAAAAAGATGTAGCGATCGTCTATCTATGATTTGTTTGGGACAAGTTAGCGTTTTTTATTGCACGGCAGCAATTTACATTATCCTACTAATATTATAAAGGCGAAAGTTTGTAAGAATGTATGGATGTTTGGATGTTTGGATGTATGGATGTAAGGATGTTTGTTCCTCTTTCACGCAAAAACTACTGAACGGATTTCGATGAAATTTGGCACACGGGTAGATCATGTCCTGGATTAACACATAGGCTACTTTTTATCCCGGGAAAATATAAACCGGGACTTTTATCTCGGAAAAACTTTTTAATGCGGGCGGACCCGCGGGCAAAAGCTATTATTAGTATAGATTATACTTTTAGAAAAAAAAATTACTAAAGCAAAACAAAAAACCAGACTGCGTCTAAATCTGCCATATCTACACTGGAAAAATATAACCCTCTTTTCGCAGTCGGGTAAAAATATCGTACACTAGGCTATACTGCTTTAAGCTTTTCTTTTGTATAATCCTACTAATATTATAAAGGCGAAAGTTTGTGAGTATGTATGGATGTCTGGATGTATGGATGTTTGTTACTCTTTCATGCAAAAACTGCTGAACGGATTTCGATGAAATTAGGCACACAGGTAGATCATATTAACATATACTGGATTAACACATAGGCTACTTTTTATCCCAGGAAAATATAAAGCGGGACTTTTATCCCGGATTTCATTTTCTCGCGAGTGAAGCCGTCACAGCCAAACTACTTAACCGATTGCGATGCATTTTGGTAGGGAGATAGTTTAAGACCCCGGGAAGGACCTAAGATACTTTTTATCCAGGGAAATTAAAACCGAGACTTGAAACCCGGAAAATCATTTTCTGCGAGTGGAACCGCAAGAAAACAAGTATGAAGATAGTTTGAGATCCAAAGAAGGACATAGGCTACTTTTATCCTGGGAAAACGTACACCGGGAATTTTACCCGCAAAAAGTACTCAACGGATTTGGATGAAATTTAACACATGGGTAGATCATGTCCTGGATTACCATATAGGTACGCTTTATCCCGGGAAAATATAAAGGGGGACTTTTATCCCGGAAAAACTTTTAACCGCGGGCGGAGCCGCGGGCAAAAGCTAGTTTGTGCTATAATTACTATGTGCAGTTGTGGAAATCAATTTCATATTTTGCACAATATTTGGGTGCGATTGTGGAAATCACTTAGTAATATTTTGCACAATATGTGGTTGTTTTAAAAGAAGCGTGTAATAAAGTCAATATACTGGACATAATACCACAATGAAAACAGCTATTGAATTTCATATAAGTGAATTTAATAGCCAATGACTATAAAATAAAAATGTTGCGTAGAGCAAGAGTGTTGCGCGCATTACTGTCTCTGCAAATACTTGAAAGGTTAAATCGATTTTAAAGTTTTGGTGTTTACAAACTATAATCGAGCTACATTTCCCAGTCCACTGCATATCCGTGTAATTCATGTTGCGGTTTGTAATTGGATATGCTCTCTTAGCTAAACGGGATGACATTGGCATTACATATATGCATAGCGAAATGTCAAGCAATTATCTATATAACTGTATCGATATAAATTCAGTGACTACTGACTTATGCGAGTGTTTAGTGTGTTCTATTTTGATATCGCATTAAAGGAATAATGAAATTCATAAAATATTAAAGTAACTTTCAATTATATTCTATTTTATACAGTAAATTCTTAACGGAAAAATAATCTTGGAAAAGAGTTTCGGCTTATGTAATTTTGGTTGCCTCTACGCCGTAGCACTGCATATTTCGGCGTAGGCGTAGCGCAACACAATAATATTATGTATAGAAATTGGAATCCCGAAAAACTGTCACATCATATTTACACTTTGCCTATTTAGCGTGCATATGACGAGTCGGCAGCGTGTCACACGCGTTTTGATAAGCGTGATTGATGACGTCACGCGCTCGGGGCGACATACGGAGCGATGGCGGTTTGGCACGCACATTAGCCTACTTGTTGAACGTTGGCGTATTATGGGGATTGAGAATTGAGACATTCGTGTGCCGTCATCATTATTGACTGACAGTTTATCAATACGTACACGGCGTCAAAGCCAGTACGTGTTTGACTGAACGTGAAAAGGTTATACTTATGCAAATTATTCAATTTGTTTGGCAATTTAGTTGGCAAGTCTTTAATGTTTCCAATGTATGTTGAATAGGCATATTGCGGAAAATTTGAAATAAGTAACTAATGTTGCGTAAGTTGTAAATTCAAATTGCTGTGTAGGATTTTTATTTGAGTTATAGGTGACTTACTTTGACTTTGAAAGTTCTTTTCAACTCCTTATGAGAGTTACTTTAACTCAAAAGTAGGATTGACTATACAATTTAAATAAAGTGATCATCAAAAGCCGTGAGAACATTTAAGTTGGACATCAAACCGTAATATGACATTGTATGACGTGACTAAATGCGAGTTAAAACGAACACTTACGTCCATTACGACGCGAGATATACAGCTCTACTTAACTACAACAGTAAACACAAACACTTTGTACTTAACCTTTTGAGTTTTCAGTGCGACAACTTTATTTATTTTATTCTTCTTGTGTCACTACACGTGTACACAGAATTTATTTGTACACACTTCTTAGGAGAATAGAAATTTCCATTTCTATTTACTCTTAGCTCTGTGCACAAATATTGGAACGTTATATGTTCTTTATTCGCATTGTTTACAGCTATATTGTATAAACCTACGCAACAGTTCGCGTAAAAAGTTTGAAATACTGCCTTTGTACATTTCCAAAATAAGGTCCTAATTCCAGTCATGGTTTAATATTTGTTTAGGCTAATCGATCAGTGATTTATCTTTAGCTTTTGAATTATTTGTGCGACGGAAGGAAGAGATTAAAGAAGATTAGGTGAAACACTGATTAAAAATGCTCATTGACAACTTCTATACAGTGCTGTAGTCTCGGGTTCCATCCCTGGGTCGGGCAAAGTGATATTGGGAATTTTTACTCAGTATCAGTCGGAAGTCTAGAATTTATGCCAGATATGGTGATATGCTGGCGAGCCTATCACATCATAGGACGGAATATGCACGGCGAAAAGTGGGTGCACTAGTTGTGTCTCTGCCTACCCTTTCGGGAATAAAAGGCAAGAGTGTGTGTTATTTAAATCTATTTTTATGTCTTCTGTAGTTCTTACATTTATAATTTATATTTTATCCAGCAGAATAAATATTGGTATTTTCAGTTGGAGCTTTACGTTCACAATCAATGAAAACAATTCTTATTATGAAAGCTCCGCATGCTATCTTGAGCGCTGTTAACAACAATTTAAAAAAGTTTATCGTTCAATTACTCAACTCAAATCAATAAAATACTTAATATTTATCATCCAGAGAATAAATAAATAAATAAAACTGGACGGCTAAATATAAGAAGTATACTAATTATCCTTTTGTAGAGTACTTACTCTGTAAAAAGATGGCAACGATGGTCAAATGTATTAGTATTAATTTTCATAATATTCACCTTGATATTTGATAGTTTTCTTAACGTATTAACATGGCAATAAAATAAAATTGCGTTGCAATTATAAAATAATGGAAAAATGTACTACTAGGTCATTGTATCTACTGATTTTATGACACAATTTTATCGAATAACTATACATATATATTTTTAATTATAATAACATGAAAGTTTTTCGTATAGCATTTGCAAAAGTGACCTCTGGTATTTCCTTATACAGCTACTTAATGATTTTAATATTTTGTACTGATTAACAATTGAAACCCTAAAGGCCTATTTTACAACTCCTGGGTAAATGCTATTTGTCACATAAGTGTATAAGACGATCAAATACAAAGTCTCACTCTAGACAATGTTCCCAAATAAATTGTAGGAAAATGGGTATTATCTACACCAACAATTTAACAACAGTCAAATAAAATTTACTTCAGACTTGTAAAATAAGCCCTTACTCTTTTTATTTATTTTTTGAAGATTGATAGACAAATAACATCAGTAGTAGTTACACACATAAATATAGCCCTATGCCAATTAACATTAAAGAATAATAAATATTAATATGCAGTTCTGTTTTGTTGCAGCCATGTCTCGGAGTGGCATGTTCGTCCTGGTGGTGTGCGGTATGGCGGCGATCTGTAGCTTGCCTGTATCCAATGCGCAGGCGCTCTCCGCCTATGATGGTGAGTTTATTAACCCATTGGTATTAATCTCAACCAGGTATTTATAACTAGGCTTTTCGTGGTTCGTACAAATATGCACTAAATATGCAATAATATTATTCTAATGTTGTATATAAATATATTGTTACATGGCATTATTTAAACGTCAAGTATAGTATACAATACTATAATTGACGTTTATTAAGATTTATAATAAAATATTGTAGAATTACATGTAAGAAATTATAGTTACCACTTAAACAATACATCTTACAAATTATTTTAAGTTTTAAGACTCTGTAGTAATGAAAGTATTTGAGTAACAAATTATGAATAATTCCGAACAGATCAACTAATTTTCAACAGCGGCGTATATTAATGTAAGCCTAATTAATTCTGAACGCTTGTACCAAATGTGTAACGAGCCTTTACATTTCGAAGGTGACTCTATAGCCAAGTTTAGAATAGCAAATTCTCTTTGCAATATATTGCGCAAGAACTTCCAGATGCGGTTACAGTAGCGGCAACATTGCAATAATTCTATACACATGGACCGTGCCATAGGGTAGTTGACTATTTTTTTTAAATACAATTATGAAAATGTATGCTATGCAAAATGAAATGACTTTATAATTTACTAGCTTTTGCCCGCAACTCCGCCCGCATTAAAAAGTTTTTCCAGGATAAAAGTCCTGGTTTATATTTTTCCGGGATAAGAAGTAGCCTATGTGTTAATCCAGGACATGATCTACCTGTGTGCTAAATTTCATCGAAATCCGTTCAGTAGTTTTTGCGTCAAAGAGGAATAAACATCCATACATCCATACATTCTTACAAACTTTCGCCTTTATAATATTAGTAGGACTAGTTATAAATCTTTGAAATTTCTTGGAAGGGGTAACTGTCAAATAACAGCAATACTAAGTTGTGATGTAACCAAGCGCCATCGGCTATAACGCTGCGTGCGCGCAAAAGAGATAGCGCGATATCCCCGCCACTTTTGCTCACAAGAACACTACAATATTGAATAACTGCTTTATTTTCAATCGATTTTGATGCTGATTTTACAGAAGCTTTAAAGTTTTGTAAAACTACTTGCCGTGAACTTGCAATTGTTTGTTAGCTTGTGTAAGATAACTTCTGCAAGTTTTATTGCTAATCTAAGCCCCGCTTATTAAAGATATTATTAAGGCTGTGTATCCGTTGTAAAAAGATAGACAAAGAAAATCATATATTTTCTTGAGAATAGAGAAACAGTATACAATACTTTTTCTACCATTTTTGTTTGATAATTAATGAATATGTAGTTAATGAGCTAATACAATCTGATATTACAAGTAACCATATATTTTCTTAGACAAGTAACAAACACACGCTCCGATATAATTAAATAAGACAATCCTACTAATACTACACTTTGTCCGCAAATAAACCATATTATTGGATTTGGAAATAAAATATCTAGAAGCGCACCTGTACACAGTTCAAATAGTAAATAATACGTAACAGAATCCTATTCCCAAGTACAACACTGTTAACCATCCAGACAATTGACTTACATAAGTAAACAAGTTAACTGTGTCAAACAATATGGGATTTGTGGAGCTGGCAACAGCATAATCGGTGTGTAAACACATTCCGCCAAACGTAAATCTAAACTGCGTGCCGGCGTCACGTAGCCCATTAACTATCAACTTACAATTACCGACAATCACTGTAATTTTGTCGCGTTTACAGTCTTGTTAAATTGTTTTGGGTAGTTGTACCGTATCTGAGAAAAGGTCTAAGATATCATATATAAATTGTCAACATCATTACCATTGTTCGTTTCGAATTTCACAAAGGACGTCAAAAGATTACTGGAGTTCACTAAAGCAGCCTTTATTAATGTAGGTCATTGATACTTATTTAAGAGTAAGGAGTTTCAGAATTTAGACTAGTAAAGATTTCATTACCATCAACATCAGCCATATGATGTTCAGCTGAACATAGGTCTGCCCTAAAGATTTCCAGTCGGGCCTGGCAAAAGCGGCCTGCATCCCACGTGTTCCTAAAGATGAATTTACAAAAAACTGAAATAAATGAAACTCGTTTCAAAACAATCTAATAAATGAAAATGTTTCAAAATAATGTAATTAATTTAATTGAACCTACACTATTTTCTGACTACGGACATTAATATCGAACAAAAGCATACTTTATCATCTGAAATCAAATTAGAAAATGTAATTCCAGAGGAGTTTTGAGGATATCTATTGCACGAAGGAGGAGCAAAGTTAATCTCGTCTATTTGGTTCAATATTAATATTGATGTAACAGGAGAATGTACGACGAATATTTTAAGATTGAAACGACAATAATGAAAAACGTGTCGTTTCCATGGAATACAATTTGGAAAGGTGTCGTTGTCAAAAGCCAATTGGATATTTCGAAAAAGATACGACCTGCGAACGATAAATATTGTATTGTTATTTCATTTTCATATACTAATTAGTAATTAATTTAATATAATATATAATAAATTATGATAAACATTGAAGTAATAAAACAAACAGCTTGTTCCCAATTTCATTTGAAAGTTGAGAAAGTTATGTCCCCTATTTTTCTGTCTTGTTATTACCTGTCTTGGTGTTCCTTTGAGATATTATAGAGATGTATTGACGTGTTACCCTATTATGTATTGTTCAGTGAGCAGTCACTTTTCTCATCACACGAATCCTTTGGGAGTGCCAGTTTGATAGTTGTCCTTGAAGTTTTAGCAAGATTTGGGAAGATAACTCTGGAATATCAAACTGTAATAAAAGTTTTGCACGGAAATATATCTCTAATTCAATTACTATTATTAACCATATAATTGAGTAAGTCCTCCAATGGTGCCCGAATGTTATGCTTAAACTTAGAACGTTGGTAATACATTTCAAAGGTTGATATGGTAACATTGTTATTGGAATGTCGTAGTATCATGATGCGTAGCGTTCTTGGGCTGGTTAAAGTTGAACCTATGCTCAACAACATACTAACAAATCAGCAGTGGCAACATCGGTAGAGACTCCGACTGAACACTTCTGATGAACGTAACGTTAGCTTTGAAACTTTGTTGTTATGTCTAGGACATGTTTTGTAGTTTTGAATCGTTTATAAAGCTACACGGTTATGAGAAGGTAAGTAATTGATACTATGGTAAGAAAGCAAGATATATTCCTTTGTGAGTTTAAACTATATTTTAATAAATATACACTAGAGATATTATTGTAAGTTAACGTCTGACGGTTCTTCGTAGCCCTTGTTTATACTTTTAAATTCGAAAATAAATTCTGTTATGTTGAACGAAGGTTGTATTTACAGAATCCAGTCACGTTTAGATAACTGATAGTCTGTCAATAATGTTGTTTTTTATTTTCGCTTGTAGTAGTCAAACTCAAGTTATGAAGATTAATATAATGCGTTTTCGTTTGTTTTAAATTCAGTGGCTGCATTGGTTCAAAATATTTTATGAATAAAAAAAATTCTTACTTAAATAATTGTTACAAGTTGAAGATTAAAAAAGAATTATAAAAAATTAAACCGACTTCAAAACCACTACAAAGCATAACATAATATAGCTTTTAATACGTATGTTTGGAGTCGATGCCAAATTTATGTTGAACATAGTTTTCGTATTGTAATGTAAATTAGGCACAATATACGTATATAAAGTTAATTTATTTTTTGGTATGTAATGGTTTTGAAGTCCGTTTAATTTTTTGTTGAAAAGTTTTTATTTATTGCTTTTTTGTTAGTTAATTATGGAATGGTGTAAACAATATATCATAGATATACGACTGCAGCATTCGCAGCTCATCTGCTCTTAGTCATTGAAGAGTTCCATTGTTCATCTCCAAAGATCTTCACCGGATTTTAATAAATTACATACTAAACCTTCCCTGAAAAACATATATTTGAATGACGAAACCCCCATCCAAATCGGATCGGCAATTTTTGAGAAAATCGCGGTCTTACAAACTTTCATGCCTACATACGGGTCGAATACTGACCCTCCTTTTTTGAAGTCGGTTAATTATAAATGCTACAATTTTTGTGACGTCATAGTTTGACGTCACAAAAACTGGCATTTAAGTTTTGGTAGCCTTGTTCGTCATATTAAAACTGAACAAAAATAACGATTAAATCTTATAAAGTCCGCGTTGCCAAGTGTGCTTTCCGTAATTGAAAACGTCGGATGTTATATGAAATTAGTTAAATTACGGTAGGATTTAAATTGTCTCTTGCCATGACATATTTTTACCGTGAGAATCTTACCAAGTTTTTGAAAAAACTAAACTTATTTTTGTATATTTCGGTATTCGAATTCTATAAAGATTAAGTATTTTCCGTGGGTGCATTACTTTGACGGCAGTGTCTATAAATGTCACTATTGCATTAAAAAAAAATGATAACTTTACCCGATCTATCAAGTCCTGTCGTTGCCGTATTGTGAAAGGTAGTTAAAGAATATTTATGTCAATAAATCCAGGTAGCTGTCTCTATCAAGCGATCTTGGAACTGCAAATCTTATTATATCTCGTCTTATTGTGAATACCAGATTAGTTTTATATTAGATTTTTATGTTTCGACGGGGACATATTATTCATATTCAAACATATGATAATACGTAATATAACGTATTATCATATGTTTGAATATGAATAATTATTATCGTCTGAGGACAATAGTCCTCAGACGATAATGAGAAAGCCTTAAGACCCTTCATTTAGTAAAGGATTCTTTAGAGTACATTAAAATTATTATGGAAAACTTTAATGTTTCTTTATGTTATTAGCAAGCTATGATTATCAATAAAAATACGAAAAAGAAAACCAGCATGTGTTCTGCAGTTACTATAAATACACTCGGTTTGAAATCAAGTATTCAGCAAGTCTTTTCTCCACAGCATCCTCAACATCAGCCGACAGCAGGAGCAGCTGGGATGCTCTGGGAGGACTGTACGCCCTGCTGGCACAACACGATGCTCTAGGAGGGCATACCCTCGCTCGCAAGTCGGTGCGCTCTCCCTCCAGACGCCTGCGCTTCGGCCGCCGCTCCGACCCTGACATGCCTCCTCAGGCCCCTGTGAGTTTCATCGTCATCATCATTTTCACACATGAAGTTCACTTTAGGCCTCCCTTAAAAATTTCTAAGCGATCCTGTCGAAAGCGGCCTGGATCAAGCGCGTTTATTTACGATATATTTTTGTCCCAGTAGAAGTGAGTGGAGGTCCAATGGTATATTTCGTCTTATATAAGTGACAGTGTTATATTTTAAGGTCAACAGACACACAAACAATTTAAAGGTTTTTCATAAACTAAACTCAGTCATTACAAAAATCCTCGCTTTAAAGTAAAACTTATGATTTGTGACAATACGAACGTTATAATCAGTGCGTCAGTAACATTAATATCATTGTTATTGATAATTGAATAAAGTATCCAATATAGTAGTAGAAAATTAAGTAGAGCTATCATAAAATATAACATTCCATATTCACATCGGATCTATGTTGATAATTAAAAATCACAAGTGTCTTATATAAAGGAAATAAATTCATTTTAATACAATCTATCTTAAAATGGCATTACTAAACAATAAACTATACGTATTACGTACTTAAGTGACTTAACTTTCATGTTATTTAGAGCAGGACTTCAAAACATCATTCAAGATTTTTCTATAATAAAACAAATATTTCCTTACTGCGCAATTAAGAAAATGCGTAAGTTAGTCGGTACTTGAAATACTTCCATACGACATTGTTGATTCACATATATTAAGAGGAGTTATAATTTGTTAAGTTTGGAAACATAAGCATAAGACCATTGTTTTTATAGGTGTTTCTTGTGCTATAAACGGAACTTTAAGCTTAGTTTTGAATATGAAATATACGTTACTCGGAATCGTAATTAACTTGAAACAATCAAACTACAGTAGAGAAAAACACTAATTCATCCGAATGAATGAACACAACTGAGAATACATACCAGCGCCCTTATTCTCTATGACACAAGTTATTTTCACCGCTCGTAACAAGCGCGTAACGTAATTCTTAGCGTTTATCACTATAGAAATTGGCATACAGAATACCATTTACCGCTAATTACATGAAGTTAACGTAACGCGGCCACGTTACGAGTTAACACTGTCATAGAGAATAAGGGGGCAGATGTAGTAAATAGTATCAGTTGTAACACGTGTTCATTCAGAGTTTAAACAGTTGGTTAACTAAACTCACTAGAAATTAATAATCAAACACAAGCAAATATACTTTATGAGTAAGATATCGTTCTACTTTCAGAGTACGTAAATAGACGCATTGGTCTCGCAATGCATTAAGTGCTTCAAAAGCGGATGATGCATGATAATGCTCACGGCCGCAAATTGTTGAATACGCTCATTTTGTATTATAATACGGATAAAAGCAAAACCTGTGATTATCTAAGGCGTCTCATCAGTCTTTAAGACTTTAACAGCCCACGTCAGTTGACGTTTAATATGAAAAATCTTTGCGTACACAAATGGATTTTGTAGAGCTCATTACTTGAATGATATCTCGTATGATCTTAATTGTTACGCTGTCCCTTACATAGTCCAAAATAGGTTGTTCTTTACATCGAATCATATCTTAATTTCATAACTCGCTGAGTTCACTGCGTAATTAGATTTTTCATAACTGACTGCGTCGTACTGCCTATACGGATTATGTATGCATATATTACCTATCTGTAAATTATATAATCCAGTTTCGTTAGAAGTATTAGGGCTTGCTTTTTTGTGGAGTATCATCTGGTAATAAAATGAGGAAGATAATAGAATCGCAAACAATTCATTTACAGTATGTATGTATACGGGTAAATGTTTGGCCGAAGACAAACGCTTTATGTCATAGTTTTTCAGTCTAAAATATATCATATGAAACTAGTTGACCAACTTATAATTTACAACCTATGTAGGTCGATATGATATGCCAATAACTCTTATTCTTAGGTTTGTATCGTGAGCTTCGTGAATTTGCAATAAATTTATACATTTTCCTGAATCGTTATAGAATTATTTAAATGTGAGCAACAAAGTTTACAGCGAATGTTGTGAGAATTCTCTCGATAGTAAAAACCTTTAGTGGACAATATTAGATACATCATTCTTGTAAAACCGCGCTATCAATTTATTTGTATCTGATAAACTTTACACACTCGTACACATTCCCAACAGTAAAAAAAAGCAATCAGTCTCCAAAAAGTAGATGGTTTTTTTTATTTAAGACACTCGTCAAAATAACGCCCGATCACTCACCTCACTATTCATGGCCTAACTATATCAATGAGTCGATTAATTGCAATATTTTTAAATACAAAGAATATACGCATTAAAATGAATACAAATTGTCGCCTGATGAGGTGCGGCATGCGAAACTAATTTCAAGTGTGAAGAGATATTATCGTGTTAAGTGTTCCACAAAGAAGGCGACGTTCTCACCGCTGTTAGAAGAATCCCTATTTACCGACAACCACTTATAGATGTCTAATCTACTTGTTTGCCTTTCGCGGTATCATAAACTACCATATTTATTACTCGGTGTTCCTCGCAGGTTCGCCTGTGTGATAAAGATTTTCAAGTACTTTTCCGTGATAAAAAATAGTCTATTTCCTTTCTTATCGTTCAAATTTACTCCATACTAAATGTCATCAAAATCGATTCAGTGGTTTAGCCGTGGAAGCGTAACAGAAATACGGGTCGAATACAGAACCTCTTTTTACTGAAGTCGATTGAAAATAGAGTTATTTTATTTATACGTATAAAAGTATGGATTGCTTTTATTCAGGAAGAATAAAGATTGACATTAAACAACATTCCATCCCTAATTTTAACACTTTTCACACTCCACTACATAAGTAGGATCCATAGGGCACACAGTTGCAATTGTTTGTAATAGTTTTACCCTTTTAATAAAATTATGAACGATTAAATTATATGGTCGAATAAAATGGGCGCTTCATGTTCTTGTTTTGAATTAGGAATTTTCGTTTGCGGAAATTAAGGGTTGTTTTAGTTTACATGTGAATAGTTGGAACGTATTATCATAATATATTGTTATGTTAACGAAATCGTAGTAATGGATTTATAACAATAATTGTAATACACAATACTTACTTAAAAATGAATACTGCACATTTTATTTTTTAGGATCGTTATCATGATTCTGCTTAGAAATGTTTGGATCTTAAATTCTGAGAAATCATCAAATTTATAATACGCTTCATTCATCGCCTGATTTAGACATTTTATATTCTTAGAAAAAGAGCAGGTCTGTTGGTTAATTCTCGCAAAATTGTAAGAGAAGCATTTCTGTTAACAATAAAAATAAATTGAAAGAGATTATTATGTTATGATATGAATTGCGTGTTTTGTGCAGATTGACGAGATGGACGAGCTCCTGTCGCTCCGCGAGCTGCGCACTCCCGTCCGCCTGCGCTTCGGTCGCCGCTCTGACGAACGCGCCGTGCCCCACGTTTTCCCTCAGGAGGTAACACAACATAAAATATACAACATATTAGTATCATTGTTACGTCTTTAAGACCTCTTATGTGCTAACAATTTTACGAGATAAATAATAAAAACTACACACAAATAGTATAGAGACGAAATAAAATAAAAGTATTCCGAAAAATCCACATAATTTCCTGAATTTGATTTTGATAAAATCATTAGAAACAATGGCTATAACAACAACTTCTAAATCACGCGTACAATTCCCGAGTAGGGTAAGATGATGAATTTTTCTAATTTGTATTAGTCTATTATTGTATCTGGTAGGTGATAAATGTCAATAAACTGTAGATATTACATGAGACCTAACATAGGTGATAAAATGTGATTGTGATATCACTGCCTACCACAGATATTACATGCGTGATTCCATGTATATATGTCTACCGAAAATATTACATTGCATGTAGTTAGCTATGTAATTCTATTTCACAAAGCATGATTCAACATTGAAGTAAAACATTCCCTTTAGATAATATGTTTGAGTAAACTTGGAGACGCAAACCCCTGCAAACTCTAATTAGTGGTGTTACCGTCTTATTTCTATGATCAGTAGTTAATCCCAGAGTAGATGTATCATTATTTTGCTCTTATTATTCTTATTGACTGCCTCGGTGGCGTAGTTGTATTATGTTTCGACTGCAATGCTGAGGTCTCGGGTTCGATCTCCGGGTCGGGAAAAGTGCTATTGAGTTTTTCTATTCGTTATCAGCTCGGAATCTGGAATTTGTGCCCGATATGGCGATAGGCTTGCCCCTATCACATCATGGGACGGAATAACGGCGAAAAGTGGGTGCACTGGTTGCGCCTCTGCCTACCCCTTCGGGGTTAAAAGGCGTGAGTGTGTGTGTATTATTCTTATATTGCAAAATTATTACTCTTCTTTCACAATGAATGTTTTTAGTTTCTACTTCAATAATACATTAAACTATTGTAAATTTATGACTCTAAAGTAACATCTAAAAATAACAAGACATTGACTTTAGTTCTATTATTATATATTAACGTGGTTTTCGAACCTAAATTAAATGCTATTGTGCTCGAGATTTGTACGAGCCGTACAAATCCTTAGATTTATAGATCAGTCGGTCGTAAACGTACGTCGTCGATGCGGTGTTAACACGGGTAATGAAGTTATTCTACTAACAAGATACACTGTTTTACGAGGATACCTAACGATAATAATCCTCACCTTTTCAGTTAATTCCACCACATGTATAGAAATAATTAGAACTTATAATATATTTAAAAATAACAATTCTAGATTGCGAAAGTAGCAAACACTCGGTATTTCAAAATGTTTGAAATACAAATAACTGTCACGGAATCCGTGACCTTTATTGCTCTAAAAACAAATTCATTAATTTTATCCTAGAATGCGATCAATTCGTGAACAAACATTTCTAAATCCTTTTAACTTCACAATGGTTGGTAATTCCACTTCACGCTTATTTGTCAATAATATCTCTGTTGGAAGTTTCGTTTCTAACTTCGACTATTTAGGCTTAATTATCAATATAAATGTTGTGATACGCGTGTTCTTTATTGGTTATTGCCCAATAGACGGTTTAATGGGTGGGCCATTGACAATAAGTTTTATTTGTGCAGGAACAGGACCGACCTGTGCGCGCCCCCTCTATGCGTCTTCGGTTCGGACGTCGTTCTGACAACAACATGTTCTTATTGCCTTACGAGGTATGTATTTCGGCTTTATATTGATGATAACGTGTTAGTTATGTTATAAATAAGTTATTCCTCTAATACATTTGTTTTATGTAAAAGTTAAATCCTTGGTTAACTTACACGACTGATTCATTTTATGAATCAAATTGCCGTAGGTGCCTTAAATAAGAAATACTTCTTTTATAAATGAAAAATTATAATTCTCATATATCCTCGCATGTCAAAGGCTATGTTATTAACAAAAAGCCTCCAAAGACTTGTTGTCTAACAGGATAATAAAACACTATTAAATTTTGATTTTTATATTTTTATGGAATCTTGAAAAAGAAACAGTCGAAGGCGGGACTCGAATCCACGACCTCCGGCGTACCGTGCCGGTGCTCTTCCAATTGAGCTACCTCGACCCTGCCTTCGATTGCCAATTTCAAGATCCTTATTTAATTCTCTTAAAGGAGATGACCAGCAACATCTGTTAACATGTATAAAAAAAATCATAATATAAAACTATTAAATTTTGTTCTAGTCAACCCTGCCAAAGGAGGTGAAAGCCAGCGGCTCAGTGGAAGATGACAGGCAACAGGAATAAATTCATTCCAAATATCTGCTCGTACAAACATGTGCTAGATTGTCTCTCCGCTCCAGGAAAATATAAACAACTTTACTTAGGTGGAATACCGTAATATTTTACGTCATATAAAGATATCTATAAATCAATTTTAGATGTTATTACTAATCGTAAGTTATGTGTACATAATCTGATAGTATTGTATGTTGTTGAAGCATTATACTGATTTTATTGGCTTTGATTTACTTCTACTGTAACAATCTGTGATTATCTACATTTCTACCTGTTTCTACCAAACCTGTTGACTTATATGTAGGTATATCAAGACTGTCTTTTAGTTTTATTATTGGCTTTACGATATTATATTGCTTCCATGTAGCGAAGAGTTGTACATTTTTAGAGCTGGGTAAATGTAAAACTATTTCGCTTGTATTTTCAAAGTATTACAGTATTTTATTGACTCTATTGAATGTAAGCGTGGCATATATTTACGTTTACACTAAGTGTAGTGAAAACTATGTTTAATTTTGTATAGATATTAAATTATAGCAAATGATCAGTTAATATAAAATATTGACAACGGGTGCTGCAGTTTTATTTTGTTCCTGAGTTTGTTTTGAACATGACCCCTACTAATGGAAATACAAAAAAATATATATTTTTTCTAAGTTACACGACAATTTGGTTATTGACAATAAATTATAACAATTCAAGAGTACACAACATGATTATGAACCACAAAAAGCTGGCGTATCAAACATTATCTAATAAGAATTATATGGCGCTCTGAATAGTGTAGTAAATCTTGAAGCGCAGCGGGGCGTTCCAGCGAATTGTCTCCATGGAAGTGCAGGTTGTCAATATGTCAATACCATGGCCTTCTCAAGCAGGCTATTAGAATAACTCTGTTTATACAATATTTTGTTTATTTATAATGTAAAACCATTACGAAAATGATGAATTTGCTGCATATCACATTATACTTGATGTAACTTCGTGCTTCCTCATTTGAGTTATTTTTACTTCAATTGATAATTTTAATTATTTTGATTTGTGATAGATGGTTAAGCGAGTTTACAGTACTTTGGATTTGTCTATATCTTATGCTAAGAATCAACATGTGAGCATAAATTCCAGATTGACTGATTATAGCGGGTTTGCTTAACACTTAACATTTCACGAGGGATATGTGCAGTTCTGATTTCAGATTTGAGTCCAGTAGTGCAAATCTGTAATGAAAAAATTGTTAAAACAAAAACAAAAAACACGACTGCGCCAATATCTGCCAATCATTGCAGAACTTAAAAGATGAAAACAAGATTTTAATTTGAATATTTTATTTTGTTTTTGAATAAAATTAGTTTACAGTGTTCACAAACGCTGACGGAGGCATAACACGCTCACTTCTCATAATTTGGTTGGTGATGTAGGTAGAGCAACAAAATCTCGGAGTGAGCAGATATTGGCGCAGTCGTGTTTTTTGTTTTTGTTTTAACAATTTTTTTTATTTCCTACTTTTTAGTTTTTTTTATAGACTACCTATGTGCCAAATTTCAACCAAACCCGTGCAGCCGTTTTACCGTGAAAAATTAACAAACTAAGAGAAACTTTGCATTTATACAATTAATGTAAAGTGTGATGTGATTTATTAGCATTCCTTATTCCAAACTCCAACAAAACATATAAGTTGTATATATATTCGTAATTTCCGTTAAAAATCCTTTATTTTGATACCACACTCGATGTATTTTGAAAATATTATTTTTTTTTAGATTACTTTTTGCGGCCAAAAATCCTCAATTCTGATTTTTTAAAATTTTGATGTACCCAGTGTCACTCTCACGGCTAAGACAAATCTATTGACACCACTCACATAAAAATACGATAAGTCGTTTAGACTCTAGGCTGTGCCAAAGAAATATACATACATACACTCGAAAAACATAACCCTCCTTCTTTCGCAGTCGGGTAAAAACGGCGTGAAGTGAGATGACTATCGAAATCCCGGATGAGATTTTGCGATAAAACTGGTGTGACTATTGAAATCTTTTTTTTTACCGAATACCTACTGATTAGCCTGATAATATGTAAAATCTCACTTTGGTTCGCTTCACCGACATTCTTAACTCGTGGTGCTATTGTATATTTCACTGCGAATTCGGAAGTGAACTATAGTGACTCGAAAAGCAGAGCTGAACTCATAGTTCTAAATGATGATATCGTGTAGTCAGAAATAATGGAGCTTACCTTCAAGACGCTAAGCTGTATAGTTCATGGCTTTAGTTTTCCTCAAAGAAAATATTTATAAATTGTAGATGCAAAAGAGAATACTCATAAAGAGCGAGGTTTTATTAAAAATTGAAGTGTTTTTAGTTCATTTCCGGCCTACTCTGTGTTAATTGAAATACGCAATGGGTAATAACGTGTAGTAAACGTTTTATATGTTTTCAGTCCATGAAGAAAATTTATGTTTAAAGACATTTATTTCCTCAAAAGATTACAAAAAATCACTTGTAGAGAAAATACAATAATCAAAATAAACAAAACATTTAAACCGATTAGGCTAGTTATAAGGTGTGGTGGTATAATTTAAGGTGTCTAAGGTTTACTCGTTAATGTCTGTGTGTAAGTGGAAGTACAATTGTACTTGTTAGTTACCTGATAAATTCAGTGTTCTATTAATGAAAAATCCTTCAAGAATCCTTTCCTTCAAATTTTGTTCAAATAATAATATTTTAAAGAGATACGTTTGTGAATTTCGAGAAAGGTAATGTTGGGAGTTAAATAAACGGTCTGATGCCAACAATTCTTTTGCTGATGAGCATTATCTCTGATTGCTCTATACACTTTTTAGTCCAGGATTGAATTTTGACGGGTAAAGACCGGGTTGTTTTTGGAAAAACGTTATTAACCATTAATTAAGATCATATAAAATGAAAAGGTCACTGGCTTCATTGCCTTTAGTTTATATCTGTAGTTAAAACATACCTATATCGAATTGTAGGCACTAAGTTCTGTAATGTTACATTTGTAAAATAAACAGCTCGGAATGTTTAGAAAGATGAGACCAATGGTTTTACCATACCATACCATACCAGCCCTGTATTGTATCCTGCCCACTGCTGAGTATGGGCCTCCTCTACAATTGAGAGGGTTAAGGCCATAGTCCACCACACTGGCCTAGTGTGGGTTGGCAGACTTAACATAGCTTCGAAATTCAGAGAACTTCTCAGGTATGCAGGTTTCCTCAAGATGTTTTCCTTCAATAAAGCGAGCGATAATTCACAAAGAATGCACATATAACTTACTAGCTTTTGCCCGCGGCTCCACCCGCGTGAATGAGTTTTTCCGGGATAAAAGTCCCGTTTTATATTTTCCTGGGATAAAAAGTAGCTTATGTGTTAATCCAGGACATGATCTACCCGTGTGCCAAATTTCATCGAAATCCGTTCTGTAGTTTTTGCGTGAAAGAGTAACAAACATCCATACATCCAAACGTCCAAACATCCATACATTCTTACAAACTTTCGCCTTTATAATATTAGTAGGATTAAAGAAGTCACAGGTGTTGGCCCTTGGGTTTTGAACCCGCGGACTTTCGTCTTGGCAGTTCGTTCCACTCGCTACTAGGCAATCGCCGCTTTTCAATGGTTTTAACTTTACAAAATTATATCCATTACACAAGAGAACACTGAGTGTGGGTCCAATCCATAGATTGACACGTGCTAATAAATTTTGCGTAGGCTCAAGCCTGCAGCGTCGATATTGATAGAAAATTGAATAAAAGAAACAACACATAAATCGGATTTTTACTTGCCTTGACGTCACTTGGATTTATTATAATTGAAATAGTAGAGTTTGTTTTTCAAAAGAAGGCTCTTATCACATTTACGAATTGCGACCAAATTCATAGCGAAGTGGACGCGCAGCGAACACGCCGCGAGTGCCCAGCGATTTTACCTCGACGACGTTTTGTACACTCTCGTGCAACTCTTTTCTTCGCTTGAAATTGACTTATCATAACTGCGTGTCTTTGCGTCGTAAGTATTTTTACATCAGAACCAACAACTCGTAAAATAAAGATTAGAATGTATCTTTAGTAGCATTCAAGGAACGAGAAATTCGCAAGTGTCGAATGCAGATTACGGTACGCGGCGATATTATCACACTCACGCCTTTTAGCCCCGAAGGGGTAGGCAGATGCATAACTATGCACCCACTTTTCGCCGTTATTTCGTCCCATGATGTGATAGGGGGCGAGCCTATCGCCATAAGGGGCACAAATTCCAGACTCCGGGCTGATACTGATTAGAAAAATTGTATATCACATTGCCCGACCCGGGGATCGAACCCGAGACCTCAGTATTGCAGTCGTACCATAATACAACTACGCCACCGAGGCAGCAGATGGGAAACTCAGCTGAGGTCTATGAACATATTGCTATGGTTCTCGAATTATTCTGACAAGACAACAATATCGTCGGAAAATCAAAGGTGAGTAATGTCAAAGTACAACTATCTAAAGTAGTCTCACTCGGCCTTGTCCTTGAAATAATTACCTACAGCCGCGCGGGACGTAAACACGCCATATGGCTGCCCGTCTACGGTATTTTAATTTAATATAAGATACTTGAGTATATTTCTAGTTTTAATATTGTAAAAGATATTATTTAAAAAATGAAATTCTTTGTGAATGAAATTTTTTTTTTTTAATTTTTTAGAAATACTGCTTGGCGATAGAAATAGACATTGAGGTGGTACCCACCCAGACGGACTCTTACATACAAGAGACCTACCACCAGTATTTCTTAAATTTAATAAATTAAAATACCACAAGTTTACTTACTTTAGGAATAGCTTATTTTATTAAAAAACCGAGCGTCTTCTAGAATTGCTGAGAGTGGTCTATGGCTTTTTAACACGCTTTTATTAGCTCATGTATGGATCTATGTAACGGAAACTTTTAACATTATTTTGACCCACTTCAAAACGTCATCGACTTACAGTAAAATATTTTTTTTTCTTATTTACACTATTCTTAATTCAATTTTTTTTTCTATTTATAGTCAGATTTTCTATGAAGCGTATTTTTTAGTTTTTTAAATTTTATCTTTGAATTTGCCTTCTTCCAATCTGTTTAACGCAACGTCTAAACATACAACTTTTATAATGATTCCTTATGTTTACGCGAATGTTAGACATTGAAATTAAACTATTTTAACGGATTTTATCGCGGTTTTTTATTTTATTTTTCTCCCGACGTTTCGAAGGCTTTTCAGCACTTCGTGGTCACGGGGCGGACTGAGGTGTAGGTGGTCCGAAAAGTTAGTATTACATGTTAGTATAACGGTGAATCTCATCACCATCTGTTCCGTACTTTTATTAATTTACAATTAGGTAATGCTGGCACAATACTACGGCATACAATTATTTATTTTCTATTATGAACGGATCTGTATCTGCCACAAAATCCGAACGCATCCTAAGCAGCGACAAGTGCTGCCACCCCGAACGTGCAATACAGACGTTCTCTCTCTTCCGTAAAAGCAACCGCTTCGAACGCAACGTAGTTCTGTGCGCGCTGTGTCTTATATTCCAAACATTAACATTATTCCAAGAATAAACTAGTGATACGTGTGATGCAATACTTGACGGCAATCAGCAACCTATGGCCATTCACCAACGCTGGGTACCCAGGGAAACGAGCAGTGCTGAAAGTGCAGGTGAGTGGTAGATACAGTCCTCTATTTAACACCATCCGAAGGTCTGGTCGATTTCCCATACATTTTCTGGTCCTTCGAGCCGGATGTCCAAGTCATTGTGCTAGCATATTACTGGTTTAATTCCATTAAAGTTGTTTTTCGACACTTTAATTTGCTTAACCCGTGGAACCTACCCTCGGTTAACAATTTGTTAAATTCCATTTGCCTAGGCTTAGCGTATTTGTTTTTCGACAATACCACTGCGTACTGTTTTTTCGAACGTACTAATTCATTTATCGAATGAATTACTAGGTAAAATAGCGAGTTTTACAATTTCCATTTTTTTTTCTTAACTTGTGGGTATTCGTTCGGCCTATGCCACACCGTAAGCGCTCGCGTCGAACATTCCCGTCAAACGAGTTTAAATATCCAACGGCACGCGCGCCACTCCAAGCTACGTTTTATTCACTACATTTACTCTAATACACATATACATATTACATTACAATACTTATCAAGTCGTCTATGTATTTCGTACTAGACACACTACATCATTTCATATTTAATTTACAACCCGTATTTCGTACGGCAAAATAACTTTTTAACATTTCGTGTTAATAAGTTAAGCTTCGCTATACTATCAGTGTACTGCTTACCTAACATTTATAATATTTCTATCATACAAATAACTATTGTCCATAGTCATGGAGTTAGATCAATTGATATTCGAACGTGATATTTTCATGAACAGCATACAACGTATGGCTGATTGTGCTACAGATGAAGTGGAATTTCGTGCCCGTGTTAGGGAACTTAATAACATTAAAAAACAATTTTTCCTAGTACAAAGCAAAATAGAAAAATTATTAGCTAAAACCGGTGAATTTAAGTCTCAAGAACAATTAGATATACGTAACAATTTTGACACTTTATATTACAAAGTGCAAATCACAGCTGATCACTTAAAAGATATTCAACGCAGACAAAGTGTAGCTAGCGTTCAGCCTACCCCTTGTTGTCATAGTCAAGGTCATACGAGAGATCAGTTGCCGATACTTACGTTACCCACCTTCCGTGGTGATTTAACTGAATGGAATGCATTTTATGATTTGTACTTATCGCTGGTTCATGATAACAAACATTTATCTGACGTAGAACGTTTCCGTTATTTACTTTTGTCCTTACGGGGTGAACCTTATAACTTAATTAAATCGCTTCCCATCACAGGGGATAATTATAATAATGCCTTGCGAGTTTTGTTAGATCGTTATCAAAACGACAGAATAATTGCAAATAAACATTTAGACAAAATCCTTGATATAGATCCAGTTATTGATAAAAATTACGAACATAGTTTGCGTAACATTCTGATGGTTTATAAAGAAAACTTAACAGCTTTAGAATCTTTTAACTTGCCAGTTTCAGAATGGAGTTTCATTTTATTAAATATTTTGTTACGTAAGATTACACCTACTCTTCGTAAACGTTTTGAATTGTCGCTAAGTTCGCCTAGTACTATTCCGTGTGTCAATAATCTAATTGAGTTTTTAAATAAAGAGCTGGCTGCCACTGAGGCCATGTCAACTGCTTTGATGCCGTGTTCGCCCGCCTCCGGCTCCGAACTCGCGATCCGCCGCTCTCTTCCTGCCGCGTCGCCGCGCCACTGGGGCCGAGCCGTCGCGCGCTCCCACTCCGACGCAAACCGTACTAGCCGTACTACTACATCTATACATACCTCTGACGCGCCGTTTGCACATTCACGTCACTCGCGCTCGATGAGTATCCATGCTGCTACTTCAACTCCTTACGCTATTAATTATGTTAAGACATGTACTTATTGTAAACAAAATTCACATTCATTAAATAAGTGTATTAACTTCAGTAAATTAACTTTAACAGAAAAGAAAGATTTTATCGAACAAAATAAAATTTGTAACAATTGTTTATCTGTTGGACACGAACTCAAGGATTGTAAATCTCGACACAATTGCCGTGTGTGTTCGAAACGTCATCATACTTCTATACATGATGATGTCATATCTAATGTAGCATTAACTAGCGAATGTAACGTATCTTCCCCCGAGCTAATTTCGGCAGCGGAATCTTCTGCGTCACCCACATCAATGCGTAGTTTTTCTGATAAATTAAATTGTACGGTTCTACTCACCACCGCGTTGGTAAATATTCGGTCGACGGATGATAATTCGAGTTCTCCTCGCCCTGTGCGCGCTCTAGTCGACCAAGGCTCCCAAGCCACACTCATTGCGGAGTCATGCGTCCAGCGACTGGGCTTAAAACGCTATCATGCTAAGACCAGCATGACAGTTACTGGTATAGGCGATAAAAGTGAGCAACCGCGTGGTTACGTTTTGTGTGAAGTTACGCCTCACAATAAATTAGAACCTAAATTAATTATCGAAGCTCTTATCTTACCCAAGTTAACGAGTTACTTACCTCGTATTCCAAGCTCTTTCGAGCACATTCCGCATCTAAAAAATTTACCCCTAGCGGACCCAGAATTACGTTCTGCGCGTCCAGTCGAACTTCTCCTAGGTTCTGACTATACTGATAGTATTTTACTACATGATAACATTAAAGGCCCACAGGGTACACCCGTGGCAATAAACAGTATTTTTGGTTACCTACTTAACGGTAAAATTTCCCATTCATTGCCAGCACAAGTCTGCATGAATGTTAGTACATATCAACTTGATATGCAATTGCAAAAATTTTGGGAGCTTGAGTCGATGCCTGATATCAAGCCTCTCACCAAAGAAGAAGCTCTTTGTGAGTCTATTTTCATTAATACCCACAAACGCGATAAATGCGGTAAATATATTGTTTCCCTTCCTTTTAAGGACAATGTACCCCCTCTCGGCGATTCTCGCCAAATTGCTCTTAATCGTTTTTACAAGCTTGAACAAAAGCTTTCTCGCGATCCTTCTTTGCAAGAAGAATATATTAAATGTCTCAGAGAATATGAAAACCTAGGTCACATGGAACCGGTCACTGAGCACACGGTTTCAGATAAAATTCCTTACTATATCCCTCACCATTGCGTGGTCAAAAGGTCATCTGCTACAACTAAAGTTAGAGTTGTCTTTGACGCCTCTTGCAAAACTACTAATGGTCGTTCACTTAACGACAATTTACTTATTGGTCAAAAACTGCACCAAAATATAAACGTAGTAAAATCTATTTCGTTACCGCGTCACGTGATTCCTAATCATAACGGAGACATACAAATACATGGCTTTTCGGACGCATCCGAGAAGGCATACGCTGCTTGTGTATATTTACGTGTTATTGATTCTCACGGTATTGTTCATGTTTATCTCCTTCTTGCAAAGACCAAGGTCGCACCATTAAAACGTATCACGCTCCCCCGTTTAGAGCTGTGCGGAGCTGTACTTTTATCTAAACTTATTGAAAACATTCTTGTAACTTATACTAAAATTCTATCTATCGATAATGTTTACGCATGGAGTGATTCTTCGGTCACACTTGCATGGTTACGCTCGTCCTCCCACGAATGGCGCACCTTCGTGTCCAATCGTGTTGCGGAGACGACAAGCCGAGTTTCAGCTGCTCACTGGCGACACGTACGTTCCGAGGACAACCCCGCGGATCCTGCATCCCGAGGTGTGCTCCCGTCTAAGCTAGATCAGAACTTATGGTTTAATGGACCCATCTGGCTCAAACAGTCTCAATCTAATTGGCCTGTTTCGAACGTCGATCTACATACTGACGAAGAACGACGACAGCATATTCTTAGTAGTTCAAAGGAATCAACTTTAGATTTAAAATTTCTTGAAAGATTTTCGTCCATGCCAAAACTATTGCGCGTTGTTTCTTTAATTTTTCGCTTTTATCATAAATGCCGTAAGACACAATCTTACTCGCATCCGCATATTACGGTTTCTGAAACCAAATTCGCTTTAACAAGAGTTATCCGTCTCGTTCAGCAAGATCAGTTTGCTGAAGATATTTTACGTTTAAAAGATAACGACATTTGTTCAAATAAACTTCAAAAACTTAAACCGTTCATAGACGACGCCGGACTTCTCAGGGTCGGCGGCAGGATACAACGTGCCCACATTTCTTATGATGCCAAGCATCAAATAATTTTACCCAAAAAACATTTCTTTACGTCATTACTTATAGACTATTTTCACAAATTATATTTGCACGTAGGTCCGCAAACATTACAATTTCTTTTATCTCAAACATATTGGATTATATCTGCCCGTGATGCAGTCCGTATGCGCACGCGTCGCTGCATTCAATGTTTTCGCACGCGACCTTCCGCTCCGCAGCCGCCAATGGCTCCTTTACCTGCTGCAAGAGTGAGCGCTCTTAGGCCATTCTTACACGTAGGCATAGATTTCGCCGGGCATTTTAATCTTAAATCTAGTAAATTTCGTAATTCCAAAATTTTCAAATCATATGTATGCGTCTTTGTATGCATGTCAACAAAGGCCGTACATCTTGAATTAGTTCCTGATTTAACAACGGATTCATTCCGCGGACTTTGTTCAGATATTTATTCCGATTGCGGTCGAAACTTTGTAGGCTGTTATAACTATTTAAAAGATTTGCGATCATTTCTACAAAATACGGCCCATCAATTATACATTAGTAAAAGTTTAACAGACTTGTCCATAACGTGGCATTTTAACCCACCTTACGCAAGCCATTTCGGTGGTATATTCGAAGCTGCCGTTAAAAGCATGAAAACCCATCTTTATCGGGTCATAGGGCAACTAACTTTAACTTACGATGAATTTAACACACTTCTATGTCAAATAGAAGCCATACTTAATTCTAGACCACTTTGTACACAGAGTAATGATCCTTCAGATCCATTACCTCTTACTCCGGGACACTTTTTGGTCGGACAACCATTGACTTCATTGCCAGAAATTAATTTATCAGCTGAGAGTACTACTCGCCTTGTTCGATGGCAAATTATTCAACAAGCTGTCCAACACTTCTGGAAGCGATGGAGTGTTGAATACCTTCACCAACTTCAGCAAAGAAGTAAATGGTTTCACGACACTACGAAGACACCTCTCAACGTAGGTTCCGTAGTTGTGTTAGTTGACAGCACATTACCTCCACTGCAGTGGCGCTTGGCCCGCGTGCATCAGCTCCACCCGGGCGCTGACGGTGTTACTCGTGTTGTGACGGTACGCATTGGTAACACACTTACAAAACGACCTGTAGTGAAGGTCTGTCCCCTTCCTATTGATTAATTTCAAAGTGCCTAGTTCAGTTTAGCCCTATGTTAGTTTAGTTTTAGTATTTTGTTAAAATAGGTTATTTTAAGGTCGGCGGCATGTTCCGTACTTTTATTAATTTACAATTAGGTAATGCTGGCACAATACTACGGCATACAATTATTTATTTTCTATTATGAACGGATCTGTATCTGCCACAAAATCCGAACGCATCCTAAGCAGCGACAAGTGCTGCCACCCCGAACGTGCAATACAGACGTTCTCTCTCTTCCGTAAAAGCAACCGCTTCGAACGCAACGTAGTTCTGTGCGCGCTGTGTCTTATATTCCAAACATTAACATTATTCCAAGAATAAACTAGTGATACGTGTGATGCAATACTTGACGGCAATCAGCAACCTATGGCCATTCACCAACGCTGGGTACCCAGGGAAACGAGCAGTGCTGAAAGTGCAGGTGAGTGGTAGATACAGTCCTCTATTTAACACCATCCGAAGGTCTGGTCGATTTCCCATACACCATCCAAAACAGTTAGCTACCGTGGGCAAGTCTTTGTTTCAGAGAGCACAAGGAATCTGTGACGAGAAACACCTGGCTGCTGAGCTACAACATGTCAAGCAAGTACTGCGAGACAACAAGCTCCAAATTCCACGCCGCCGTCACAGAGACCGAGTGAAACCAGCCACAGTTGATCGTGTCCCAGTTGTATTACCTTATGTAAGAGGAGTCACCGATAAGATTGGCTACATCCTGAAGCGTGCTTCCATAAAAACTTATTTTAAGCCGCCTAAGAAGATTAGTCAATTTTTACCACCTGTCAAGTGCCATATACCTCTACAAGAACCGGGCGTATACAAGATAGATTGCGACTGTGGCCTCTCTTATATTGGTCAAACAAAAAGACATATAGGGACCCGCGTAAAAGAACATATAGCTGATGTTAAACACCGACGCTCTACGAAGTTAGCAGTAGCTGAGCACTCAGAAGAAGGCTCCAACCATTACCTTAGATTTGACAAGCCACAAATCCTTGCCAAAGAACACCGATTCCTGCCTAGGATGATTCGCGAGGCTATTGAAATCAAAAAACATCACAATTTCAATAGAGAAGATGGTTGGAAACTTGCACCAGCCTGGGACCCGGTAATACATCTAATTAAATCGGGCCCCAAAAGACCTGCTACCAGACCTCAAGACATTGTGAGCTCTTTCTGCGTAGACCGGACTGCAAACAATGACTAACATCTTTAATTGTATAAATGCAAATTGAAGGTAGCTTTGTAATACTAACTTTTCGGACCACCTACACCTCAGTCCGCCCCGTGACCACGAAGTGCTGAAAAGCCTTCGAAACGTCGGGAGAAAAATAAAATAAAAACCGCGATAAAATCCGTTAAAATAGTTTAATTTCAATACAACTTTTACTTACAATCTATTGAAAATCGTACAGTTTTTATTATGATAACTGCGCATTGAGTGCGTTCGTATTGATTCAAAATGGTTGTAATGAATATGTGAGATTGCGTTCATATAAATTGTATTTTTTTATGGATGGTTGCGACACGCCCCGAGACCCTTTGGGACTAAGTACGAGATTACTGTATGGTTTTAACGTGAACGCAATGTTCAAGTCACAATAAATCGCTTAAGGCAAATAACAGTCTAATAAAAGATTTGGATTAAATCAAAATGATTTATTAGCAAATCATCCGAACACAGAATGCATAATAACGCCCTTGAAACACTCATAATACATGTCTACAACTGCAGACTGACACCACACCTGCTCACCTATTTGCACCTCCGTAAAAATAGATCTTCCATTTTAAACTTGGACTTGCCCGTGGCTTTGCCCGCCATAAGGTCACAGTAACATAGATATAATAATTTATCGTGAAACATTAAAATCCCGGAATACTTTACGGGTTCGTTTGGAATACTCGTACACAAATTCATAACGAGTGGAAAAACAATAAATCTATTTCTGGAAAATAGCGCGAAATGAAAAAAACTTTGGCTCTCGGGCACTTATTCGAAACATATATTTGAATACAAAGATAACATTGAATATAATAGATCGCTTCTCCTAAAATTAATAGTCACAAACTGTAGTTAACAATAATTTCAAAGAAAGAATCTTAAACATTAGCAAAATAAATATCCACCATGGTGTACAATATAATATAATCTATGGACATGTTGACACAAAAATGAAAATAGCCGATTTTCTTTCTAGTAAGTACATACGTATTGCCAAAACCGAGTTCAATAGCCTTAGTAATTGCGATTTAGACTTCAAAAACAAAACTCAGACGTACCATAATTTTTATTTGTCAACCTTATAGACGTTCGACTAAAAATAGTGTACGTAAACTATAAAAAATTTCGGTTTATTCCGTGGTAGAAGGCGCCTCATTCGCAGGCTGGAGGCCGCCGGTATCAGTGATCTTGTCCGTCTGTCTGTCACAATTCCCGAATAGTTTAAGTTCAAGGATTTTCTCACAGCTGTTTGTGTCAGGTACGATATTATTAGATATGTTGTGAAGATTTGTCAGTGAACTGTGCATAAAGAATACAAAAAGAACAAAATGTGCGTCATTTTACTAAAACATTTCCATTGAGTTCCGAGGTGTCCATTACCGAGGTTTTTCACTTAAAAGATTCATAGAATTACATGTTCATGCATTCTCGGTCTCAATTAGGCGATATAATCTGATTTGGATTAAAATTTATTGTGCTTAAATTCTATTTTGTGTTTTCCGTGAAATACATTAAGTGTCATTATTCTAGTTTCATTTAGAGAAATTGTTTCTGCATAGACATGTTGGGTAAATAACTCTGTAGTTAAGATACACACGTGTCAATAACATCATTGAAATATGCAAACACGGATCAGTGAAACTTTACAGGTGAGGAGGCGCATTGGAAACCGCGCGCGCAGTGTGGGCGGGCGGCTATTCCCTCACTTCAGTTAGAGACAGGCGTCGACGCCGCTCGCACGAATCTGACCGCCGCACAAGGTATTAAAACAAAAAACTTATGCGCTTCATTTAACATTAGCACTAATAAACGCTTTCACATTTCTGTGGTGTTTTTTTTCTCGACACTAATCACCTGGTGACCTCGACATCCACGACTAACTTCACGAACAAGGTGTACAGTTACAAAAATAAATTCCTCATGACATCATAGCGCTGAAATAACGCGTCGGGATGGGGCGGACCGCAGAATGCGCTATGGATCATAAATTCATATTTCATTTACTTAATATCATTATTATCATTAATAGGAAAATAAATTTGATCTAATTACGATTAGATGACATACATACCGCCTATATCCAGAGACAGATTCCGAAAATAACATTGATGAATTTATTCTTGCACAGCACTGTCTGGATTACGAGTCGGGATTATTTTCGACCTTGATGACGGTATTGTTAACCTTGTGCCTCTATAAACATCTTTAACAGTACCTATACAAATATTTTCGATATTTACTCCCTCGCAATTCAATGGTTTTATATTATAGATATTTCACATTTCCGATAAATTCGCTGATACTTCGACCTTTACGTATTAGAAGGGAGATCATTATACAAAAGACATGTCATGCTCATTAGACTAATTAACACAGAATTAATATATCGAGTATATTGTACACATGAGTACATATTTGTATTGTGTTACGTTTGTCATAATTAAATATTTTCAATAGAGTTTCAAGGTAGAAAAATTGTTTATATCAAGAACGTGTAATTCCGAAAATAAGTGTGCAAATATTTATTACGCAGAGTCAAGCACGAAAATAGACTGCACCACTCGGCGTCCACAATTTCAACAGCATGGAGATAACGTAGTTTTGCTTACACCTACGCAGCCGAATTTTACACAAAATTTATTGTTATCCAAAAAATCGTTCATTAATTCAAGAATAAAAATGAGTTATGAGCGAAGTAATCATAGAAGTATCCATCAAAAGTAGTTTTAAACCATTCGATACGCTTAATATGTAACATTTGTTAGATCTTTGAAGAATTAATAAATCATCAACAGAATTTCTTAAACTTAGAACGTGCAAACAATTTTACTGTCCGCTCTAGCCGAAAGAATTTTAATTACGATCGAATATAGGTCGGAAGCAATAACATTATGTTTACCGCGTTACCACGTGTTTCAATTTAAATTAAAAGAGAACATTCAAACATCTCTTCCGCGTCTAATTCGCGAATAAGTCGACT
Source organism: Lapara coniferarum (assembly GCA_949316025.1). Lineage (NCBI taxonomy): Eukaryota > Metazoa > Arthropoda > Insecta > Lepidoptera > Sphingidae > Lapara > Lapara coniferarum. The sequence continues at coordinate 13,879,837 of OX438925.1, read as the reverse complement.
ACAGAAATAAAACTATCTGTAGACGAATGGTACAGTTTGTTTGACGACGAAGTGCTCAACAAAGACGCTAATGGCCGATTAATTACTTTAATAACTTCCGAGACTAAAATTAAAACTCATGAACTTGAATGAAACTGAGAGAGTGATTGTCAAATCAATGCTGTGACATTAAAATTAATTTCGTCAACTCATTATTTTAGAAAATACATTCTTTATATTTTTTTAAGAATAAATTCTAAATCGAAATAAAATCAAAAAGTTTATATTAAGGTGACCTGGGTTTCTTTTATGAGTAAATAATATATGAGCTAACACTTTTTTTATCCATTTGTATAAGAAGAAAAACATGAGATGATAGAGAAACTCAGCCATAGGTCTTTTAAAAATATTTTGCCCAATTTTGTGAAAACAAAACAAATGATCAAAATAACCAAATTAAATGACAGCGACATAAACCACTACAAAATCCTGAGACTGAAATACAATTCAAAGGTAATATTGAAAACTGATTCGGGAAAAGCTACCTGTCGCGCACATTATTCGGAAAAAATATGATCGTCGGCAGTGGCTGGCTAATAAAATAGCTAACTCGGCGCCGACACCGACCCCGGGCGATGCTTCCGCCGGCGTAATAAAATTATCTCATGAGAAGGATAAAATTTGTCAACCTAATTTTTATACGTACGCTACATATTGTAAAGTAGACTAACGAACGTGTGTTATAAAAGACTAACAAGGTAACAAGCTGCATTCTGTTTTCTTGGACTGTGACTTGAACTATTGAAAAATATGATTATGTTAGTATTTGTTACTGACTAGTGCATTAGTATTATAACTGGTTTCGATTGTAAACAAAAAATGTTGCTTCATAATATGTAAGACGGCCAGAAATAAATAAAAGATACCTAAAAGTATACTTAATATTTGAATGTGACCAAGAATCCAATGATTGGATTAAAATCTACATTTTGTATAATTCTAACAGATGTTTTAGTTATAGTACAACGAAATTGGTTTATTTACGTAAGAATTTCCTTGAAACAATGTATATGTCTAGGACACATGAAAATATTTATAGAAATTAAAATGATATTGACCATGGCATGAGAGAATAGCTTTATACTACAACTGCAATCCAGCTAAATGTTATAATAATTTGTTTTATATACAAAACTAGATTCATTATTATCCTTGTCCTATTTAATTGGTAGGTATATGCAACGTATAACATTTTAGCACTTTTAAGATTGAATTGCAAATTAGGTACCTAAGTTATCAATAAAGTTATAAAAATATATTTTATACCAATTTCAGATAGCATTTAGTGCTATTTTGATATTTTTGGCCAATAGTTTTCATATAGAAGACCTCAAAATATTTTTTTAAAACATATTTTCTTCGCTATACGGCATTACAATACTACTTATAATTTGGATTCATAGAGTATCTATAGAATACCCGGGAACTTAAATCAGTAGATGATAATATATGTATAAATATATGCTATTTCTACAATGTCGGAGTAAAGAGCGTATTAGTTTTACGGCCGACTGTTTGGCGCCGGCCCTCTTAGATGACCAAATGACCGAATTATGGTAGGTTATATTCATTAACATAAACTTTATGATGTTTCAGCGCTGAACGAACGACTACAAAATGGCTACCGGCCCGAAGATAGTGCACAAGCAGTTCAACTCGCCCATAGGGCTGTACTCCCAGCAGAACATCCAGGAGACCTTAAACAAACACCTTAAGAACCTCGACAATGGCACCGTCGGGTGAGTAGTTTTTTGTTCTGAGTAAAAGTGTCTTTGATAGTATTTGTATACCAAATATAATGTTAATAATAAACGTAAGGCCTTGGAGACCTCAACGGTTGTTGGGATTATGCCTTACTGGATTGTAAATGTAATGAAGACCTTGGAAACCACGCGTGTTGTCAATCCAATGGAAATCAAGTCCATAAGCTATTCTATTGTTTTTTCAACATAGGTAATATTTACGAGCTATCTAATCCATCGCTAGTAATTTCTATTATTGATAAATCACAGTTTTTAACTGGTTTCCGAGAAAAAGAGTAGGTTCTCAATTAATGTGTTTGTATTTTGTAAACGTAACAAGTTCTTCAAAGTACTTATACGTAACCGTAAATCATGGAACCATAGGTACCTATATAGCCTTTTATTTTTCATATAAAACATCTGTGTAACCCCCACGGTGGTAGGAACAACTCCTTGGGGATTTATATTCTGAGTCTACCTTCTTGTGGCGTATATTTTCCTTATTTTATATGCGTATGTACATAAAGCAATTTATTTATGAAAACGTTCAGTAACTATTCCTAAGTATTCGTTATTTTTACCTTGGGTTTACGTGTTAACCATTTTAGATCAATGTAAAATTAAATAAAATTTTATTGCAAGGAAACGAGAATATAAATGACAAAACAAATAATTTTCCTACATATTTTTTGAAGTGTATAATGTACATAAATATTAATAAAAAAAATGCATTATCGTTAAAAGTAATAACTAAAAATCTAGAGCCCCTGTGACATATTAATAATTTCTGCAAGTCCACTTTCATGATATTCCGTTAAACGAAGAAATCCTTGTGATAAAAGAAGGACTTTGATAAGTAAATCACATAATCTAATTGTTTCGTATTTCCTTATTTATTCATGGGCAAAAAGGAAGTAGGTATTTATTAAGTAATTATAAACGTAAGGCAAACATTACAGACAAAAAGTTATTTTAAAATATAGAAAGAAGCCGTATTTTAACCTAGTTGCGATATTTCAACCCAAGCTATTTAAAGAAGAAAGAACTTTAATTAATTAATCGCACGTTTAGGCAAAATATTTGTGTTTATTGATCATAAATTGACTTTTATTTTAAAGCCACATGCCGGCCATTAATCAAATTGTAGAGAAGAGTTTCATTAATTACATTGTATTGCGAAATAAAGCAATTTGTGTATTACTTGAAAATAAGAAAAGCTTTTTTAATTTACCTTACATCTTTGCTTTATTAGTACCTTTGGTCGCAACCGCACAGTCGCCTCCATTGTTTAGTGCGATCGACTGTAGATCGAGGGGTCTGGAGTTCAATTCTAGAAGAGTAAAACTAAGTTGCTTGGTGTAAAACAAGCCGTTGTTCATATTTAAATCATATACTTTATGGCTTCTACAATATGCTTAAAAAGGGTGTTTGAAGAACTCTACATTGACGTTGATTAAGAGATGATATTTTTTGCCAAATTAGGTAAAAAAATCATTTTTTGTTTCGAAATACCCAACAGCCTATGGGGAATTCGTTCAGTTTATTGTGGCACAGATAATGCCCTTGCCAGCCTCGTTGACAGATTACAACATAATTCAAGTTGATATACAAATTTGCGCTAAAGTTATGATAAGAAATCTAAAGGCATATTTAAAGAACCTAATTAGGCCAAAAGGTTTACTGAATTGGATTGTCTCTTATTTCCTACTTATAAATGTTAAAGTTTGACCAAATAGTTGTTTATTATAATTAAAATGTAGATGAATTATAAATTGAATTCGAATAAACATAAACAATGCCTTGCATTAACATTTAGGCTACGTTTTTTCGAAAAAGTGTACAATGGTACCAAAAGCTCGGAATTGTTTTTAATGTCGGCGGATCCGTGAACGAAAGTTACTATGTAATAAATCGCGGTCTCATGTAAAACTGAAACAAGGAAAAAACTAGTTATAAAAATGAGTTTATTTGACTAGCATAAGTTTTAAAGTAAATCAATGCAAGGTGGGGTATTGGACACAGTTGAAAATTACAACAATTGTATCAAATACAATATAACGCTTTTATTTCCGAAAAAGAAGGCAGATATACTAGCTCATACATTTCTAAGCTTATTTCTATGCGATGATGATTTGGTGAAGTTGTCACGTGGAGTACAACGGGGACGGGTTGTCCTCTCATTATAAATATGAGATTGTATAATCCTACTAATATTATAAAGGCGAAAGTTTGTAAGAATGTATGGATGTTTGTTACTCTTTCACGCAAAAACTACTGCACGGATTTCAATGAAATTTGGTACACGGGTAGATCATATCCTGGATTAACACATAGGCTACTTTTTATCCCGGGACAATATAAAGCGGGACTTTTATCCCGGAAAAACTCATTCACGCGGGCGGAGCCGCAGGCAAAAGCTAGTAATAATATAATAATACTGCCCAGTGCTGAGCGCGGGCCTCCTCTACTACTTAGAGAGTTTTAGGCCTTAGTTTACCACGCTGGCCTAGTGCGGGTTGGCAGACTTCACATACCCTTGAAATTCTTATGGAGAATTCTCAGGTATGTAGGTTTCCTCACAATGTTTTCCTTCACCGTTAAAGCGAACGATAATTGATAAACAATACACACATAACTTTGAAAAGTCAGAGGTGTGTGCCTAGGGATTTCAACCTCCAGACATTGTCTCGGCAGACCGTTCCATTCCCAACTAGGCTATCGTACACTTTAGAGATTGTATTACAATGGGGAAAAGTAAATCATTTTATGAATAAGTAACTGACTTCCTACATCGAGATCATCGGGCTGCCATCTACTATGTTGCTAGTTATTAGCACGAATCTAGTAATATCGATTTAAAACTTATTTCGTCTCGAAATGTTTGTTGCATTATGTATTTATTTTTTCATCAGCTATGTCATGTCATATATCAAGCATTTACAACAAGGATAATATTGACATATTAATTAATCTTTGGGGGAGGCCTATCATGTTCAGCGATGGTTTTTAAAGGCTAAAGAAGAAGAATTAATAACTTTAGAAATTAAACTAAAAATACATTTTTACCTTTCAGGATATTCGATACAGCTCGATATTATTTTATTTTACTGGCAACTCTGTACAGCGCTCCGAACGCAATGTCAATTTTTTTATGATGGCTCATTTACACTCTCGCTTCGCAGCTCGTATTGTGTTCGCCTCGCAGCTCACCCGATTCGAGTTCTGTTCTGTTAATACTCTCGCGGTGGATTCATTTGTTTCAAGCCAGCGCCGCGCCGAGCCGCTAGCCGCGAGGCGAGGCCCATAGCGAGTGACGAGTGCATTGTTTACACTCTCAACTCGTAGTTCGTCTCGCAACTCGTCTCACCGCTCGCGCGAAAGTGTAAATGAGCCATTATATATTTATACCAGTTCTCGTCGATCCCATGTGATAAGTTAAATTCTGGTTATTATTTAAGCCAGCTGTCCACTATTCAATACGGCAATCTAATGGCAATGATTAGGTGCTGCGAACATCTTGTGTTATCAGGTAAATAAAAAAGTTATTTACAGATTTTTTTTTTATGCTATACTCTATAGCGATTATTGGTTTACTGATTACTCCCATGGTTGTATTATACCTATAACATACTGCATACATTATCTCTGTAACACTAAGCCCAAGGTTCTATGGTTCAAGGTTTCTCCTGTCTCCTTTGTATTCCAGGCAATAATATATTACTGTACTAATTAATTTAAAAAATGCACCAATTATTATTCCCCGAACTTCGAAGGATTCACGGTTTTTTGCGCAGCTACTATAATTAACACGTTAAACCCCGCTTACATATATAGATGTATGGGGAAACCCTATATACTCGGACGCCGGCGTCCGTAGCTAGGCTTGACGAGTCAATACACTCAGGTAAGTAGTAAATGTATAAATAGTAATTTCATACAGATCTTTAACCTCTATAATATACAAATAATATGTACCTATAGCGTGAAGAATGTGTCAGTAAACAGACAGTGGGGTTATTGAATTTTGAGATTTTTTAAAACATCACACAGTACAAGTATAATTTTTAAATATTGACACAAGTGATCTATACTCTATAATATTCGATGTGCATTATTATTAAACTGTTTTATTTTTCTTCTACCATGCTATTGTTCCATCTGCCCTTATTCCATGTGGGGTCGACGCAACACACTATTTACTCGCAACTCCGTCTGTTTGTGAGTTTATTACGTGAAAAAAGTGGCACATACCTAGTGTTTACACTATTTTTGTACCAAATTTTATCAAATCCATTTCATAGTTTAACTGTAGAACGAACCGTATCGAAATACTATTTATATATTTAGTATAGACTGTATCTTTGCTATGCATTTTTATAGCCACGGGGTGATAAAATAGCATTGCAAATAGCTTCACTACGATTATAGATTGTATATCTGCATCGTCTAACAAAACAGAATGCGTGCCAATGAACGCTTTCGATGATTCACTCACCCCATACGAACTGATGGATCATGCTTCTGATACTATTTGTAGCAGATATGTACAATTTATCGTCGAAGCACTCAGGTTGAGGTGTTGCATATCAAAACAAAAAAACTATAGAAGCGTTTTTAGCCTTTGAAGAAGGATAAATACATACTCTATGTTAAGTAATGAGTGTTACGTGTAACATCGCGGCTGTGAAGAATATTTAATGGTGTAAATCTATACTAATATTATAAAGCTGAAGAGTTTGTTTGTTTGTTTTTTTGAACGCGCTAATCTCAGGAACTACTGAACCAATTTTGAAAATTCTTTCACTAATAGGAAGCTACATAACTCCTGAGTGCTATAGGGTACTTTTATCCCGGGAAAATACTATTGTCCCGGAAAAACTAGTGCTCGCGGCTCCGCCCCCGTGAAAAACTTTTTCCGGGACAACAATATTATGCTATACTAGTTTGAAAATAGAAAAAAATTATTAAGGAATCATGCGGACGTTATCAATTTATTTCCAACTGGGGTAACATTACACTAGTAAACTGACAATTGGTGGAGATAACTTCTTCTCCTTCTTCAGTATTTAGAAGTTTACTGCCTAATATTGTATTATTATTTCTTGTAAAGGTCCCAGGAACCCGCCGCACTGGATGAAGGCCGCTTCTGACAGGTTGGTCTAGAAATCTTTGGGGGAGGCCTATTTTCAGCAGTGATTAAGATAACAATGCCTTCCAGATATAAAGAAATACAATATTTTACAATTAATTTAAAAAAGAATCAACACAAAAGCAGTTCAATCTCTAATTTATTTTTAAAATACAAACGTTAAAACATTGTTTCGCAGATAAGTCATTCGAATACTTGTTTTTAGACGTAATAGGGCGTACCACCTGGGCGGCCAGCCAAACTGAAAGCATTTGAACGATGCAAAAACAAAGAAAGTGCATAATAGCTGACGATTCTCCGTTCAGTTGAATGCACAGGTTGATATGTTTCAGTGGAATTATATTATAAATGGTTTGCATTCACATTATTTCTTGTATTGACTTGGATGTTATGATATCTCTGCTATTAAAATATTAAGGAATATTTATGGTGGAAATTAATCTGACGATCATTTGACATAAGTACATATTGTGACTTGGCAATTGTGAATGTGATCCTCGATACTTTTCGGTTCCAAAAGTGTGGGAAAACATTATATCTGAGAATTCGTTACATTACATGCTACAAGTACTCTTGTCTGTACCTTGATTTAATCACCACGTATTTATAGTTAAAAAAAATAAAAAATGACCGTGAAATTGTCTCATTGTTCCAGTAGTTGCGTACTTTGACAGTGAATGGAAAGGTTCTAGGATCAAGTCCTTGATCAGATAACTACGCTTGGCATTATTTTTTCGATAAAGACACACTTAAGTTGCGCAGGATTGGATTTTTTTCTTGGTAGGATATTCGAGATTTTTACCATTGACATACTTAAAGGCTTAGCAAAATTCAGGTGCGTCAGAGGCCTTAGGGATTAAAGGCCATAATAGGGTTACTTTTTTTTCGATAGGTTTTATTCAAATAAATCACCCTTTAAACAAAGGCGCCATCAATGAAGAGTGGTTCCAAAGATAAACGCTGTTGGGCCGATTTTGAATGCCGTTGACCGATCAATGGAGTGAGCCCTAACTAAAGGTTACTGACATTTACTCAGATGAAAATTTAGCGTCCGCGCCAATGCATTCCTTACGCATGCAAACCATCAAACTAACTCCGCAATAAACTGGTGCAATATGTTATCCATCCAAATGCATAAGCAATGCACCATGGCAGCTGCCAGCTACTTAAAATGTACCTACTTAAGATATGTGAGATGAAATAAATGTAAATAATAAAAACTAAATGCTAAACACGAAATATGAATTGTGTGATATGTTTAAGATAGAGACTGCCTCGGTGGCGTAGTTGTATTACGGTACGACTGCGATGCTGAGGTCTCGGGTTCGATCCCCGCGTCAGGCAAAGTGATATTGAATTTTTCTATTCAGTATCAGCTCGGAGTTTGGAATTTGTGTCCAATATGGCGATAGACTCGCCCCCTATCACAACATGGGACGGGATAATGGCGAAAAGTGGGTGAACTAGTTGCGCCTCTCCCTACCCCTTCAGGGATAAAAGGCGCATGTGTGTGTGTTGTTTTAGATTGTTGGTTTGGAGAAATTTCTTATCTCTAGCTCGTGTTTAAGTAGACGCATATATAGAAGGCCCCAGAGCTTTTTATTGCATTTTACATTATTTTAATTAATTACATGTGATGGCAGTATTTAGGTACATATACTTATAAGTTCAAAATTAAACAAAGGTTGCTTCAACATTAACTTCAGCCTATTAGCAAATTTTAATTAACACAAGTTAGGTGAAGTCGTATAATATCTGCAATCAACTTTTTTAAGTCCCTAAAGTAAATAATTTCTTGCTTTTCATTGAAGAAATTCCTTTGTGTATGCTTGAATCAAAACAATAGTATACTCACGTTTTTTATACACTATTCGTGTTAGTAATTGACATACGCGTACATAATAAGAGAACATCTAAGTGTTGCTTTATAGTAAGAAATATGTAAAAGCATCGTGATAAACGAGCAAATGGAGGTGCGAAGTAGCCTCAGTGTAACCGCGAGCTACCGTCGCATAGCCGTGCGCGTGCGCATTATGAATTTATTAATTCAAAAATAATAATTCCGTGATTTATATAATTCTAGGAAATTTTTTAAAAATAATTCAAATTTAAAACTACATAATTCAGTGCGTTTCATTTTTAAAAATCGAATTGCATATTCAAATAATACATAATCGTGGATTTCGTATTTTAATGCACTTTAAAGTCAATTATTGAAACTTTTAATGTCACGAGTCGAATTAATTCCATGACATCATCACAAAAATAGCGATAAACCGCTTTGGTGAAAACAAAGCGAGACGAATCGGTTTTTGGCATAAAATCAGGCACACTCATCGTGATAATATCTATAAATACTCGTGTGATTTATATTCCACGGACGGTTAATTAATCTGTCTTAAAGTGTATCGCGTGTGTGGTAATTATGGCTTTGGTCGTCGAGACAAATGGGTGAGGAATATTCACGTTATTATCTAATTACTTAATATGTTTCGAGGTTGCGTTTTAGTGAAAATGTAGCTCGGAGATCAAAAAATAATTAATTGGTAGCACACATTATAGTAATTGTATGCAATAATAAAAAGACGTTACCATCAAGGACTTAAGAGTATTTCATGAATCAAATATGTATTTTAAATATTGTAACAATTTTACCGAAAAATACGGATAAAATATTACATTTTAGTTAGAACTTCAGATTACTAATTTGTTGTGTAAATTATTTTACTACGCCAGAAAGTTAAAACTTTCAATTTATGTGCTTATTAACTTAACCAGTGTTTTCTTAACTTTTTAACGGAGTTATTTCGCAAGGAAAATTTATTAAATAGCACTAATTAAAGGTTTTAAGATATACACATATTTTTATAGATTTTCTTTTTTATTTGAACTTTTACAAAAGAGTAGAAACTTACAATATCAACAAAAATTAAAAAACTATTCCAGTTACGGCGCAGATATATTTAAGTTATGGTCAGTCGGCCTCTCCTAAATATTTCCAGACTGACCTGTGGTGCAGTTGTTAAACAACAATTCTGATTCAATAAAACAGGATTACCTGTCCGACTCTACAATGGAGCTCTTACAATTTTCGATATATTCTGGTGACATTGACATCGTACGTTACCGATAATGGTGCACTGGTGAATGTAAACCCGATTTCTTTAAATGGTCGCTGCAAGACTGGTTCTGTCATCAACGTACTTTGAAGAAGGTTGGACGGGTGTAGTTCGAGTATGACGGTATGAGGAAGGCAATAACATCGTTCCTACTGACTCGAATATGATGCTATTCAAAGAGATGCGATCCTTATTAACTTTTGAGACATGTCAAAGAATACTTGCCAAATAACCAGTCTTACCATCTTTGGGCGCAGGCCTTGCTACCGAAAAGATTGGCAGTCTTCTCATTTCACCTTTAACATTTTTTATAAATTTAATTTTTATTTAAGTATATTTCATTAGAATGTTTTCCTTCGCGTTTTTTCGGCAGTCTATAAAGTGTTCTCTAGTAATAATTATTATAGAATTATTACTGTACATTAATTATTTTACACTGAAAATTCTGATGAATTGAACAAAGTATTTTTCGAATCAAATTTTTTATTAAAAATTTCTCCACCTGAACCGTGCCATAGGAAGAATTTTGGCGCGCTTTGATTCCTCATTTGTATTAATGTGCCACTCGGAATGAATGATGTATGAATCGCACGCAAAGGAACCGCCTCACTTAGGGCATTAAGAGCATCTTTTACTTTCCGCGAAATAAGATACCCTAATGATAAAGATGTTTGCGTGGTTATAACAAATTCTGTTTAGATTGCGGAACTCAATATTAATATATTTTACTTTAATTGTAATATTATTTTTCCACTGAAAAATGATGAAGAAAGAATTAAAAGTATCCCGTTCATTCTATTTACCTGAAACTTTCAACGTCGGGGCAAATAAAATTGATGTAGAAAAATATTACATTTTAAAAGGCAAACTCTGAAAATAAATTAACGTAATAAAAATACTTCCTCTCTAATGGGCCCTACCCAGCACCTCCTTCTTTATAGCCTGTGGAAATGCTCAGCGGTACATTATAATATTGCCGATTATTAGTTTATTACTGACAGTGCTACCTTCTCTTTGTCATTATATTCAACTCTTTCAGATGCACTTTTACGTAAATTGTGGTATTTTTTTTATATTGCCAGTAATATAATATTTATAGTTAATTGATAAGATCAAATGGAGATATTTACTAAGAAATTCCGAAAATCTTGTATATTAAAGTTATGTCAACTTTAATATAGTACAAAAAAAGTTTATTTTAACACAACTATACTTTAGAATACATTCAAGTGCAAAGATATTTTATATGACAAAGGATTAAACTTTACTGAGAAACATACGAAAACAATTTTCTAGAAAAAAAGCTTGGATTGTGATTTACAAAGCAAAATTGAAAAAACCTTTGTCTTTTTGTACTCGTATTTTATATAAGTGGTATATACGTGTATCCTGATTGTAGACAGACGAAAAATTATTAACAACATTTTTTTTTATTATAATATTTTCATTCCAAAAGAGTTGGCAGTACTTCAAAGGATTTTAATCCCTCCTTATCTTCTAGTAATTTATTGTAAGCACGTACGTAAGAAAAATTGGCCGTAAAGCAAAGAATAAACAATGTGAAAAGACACTTGGCCCGCACTGTTTTTGTAGGAGTATTCATTTTTTGTTAAATATATATTGTTTAAGAATTTTCTTTCCAACGTATAAACACAATTACATTCGATACACACCACAAGGCGATCAATTACAGAAATGTTATTTCAAGAGCAATTGTTTAACCTTTTCCACTGTCGAGGACATAAACAAACGAGAAATAGCTGATACATCACTCTGTATAATACAGTTAGTGCTTTACTGGTTCAACACTAATTTTATGAGAGACTGCTTAGTCCCAATGTTGGGTAAATAAAGCCGCACGTCATAAGCATCCCTCAAAAAAATAACATAAACACAGAATACATATAAGAAGTACTATTCTACCCCTTAGGGAGTATTTTTGTGACGATAAACCATATTTCTATTCAAATTCTAAACTGAACATTCAAATGGCGGTACGCATGTTGGCCCGTTCCAGAGGCTTTGTGCTTCACGTGCAGACGAATTCGCGTTGGCATAAATATCACAAAAGTAACTATTTTTATAAATGACATTTATTTCTTTTGAAATGATCTGAAATGAAATAAATTTATTCGAACCCATAAAATGTCATACATTATTTAGATTCAGTCAAAATTAACTCTACCACCAGATTGGAAAGCAGTTCTCACTAGAGAAGAACGGGCAAGAAACTCTAGTGTTGCTCTTTTCAAAATCAGTTCAAGGTATAAAATACAATTAATAATAAACAGAAAATAACATGATACAGATATATTTGTTATTTTTGTTTAGAGCAGTTCATTTATATACTCGGAAAAAAGGTAATAAATTTTAAAATCTTATAAGAGTGCATAAGCCTCTCAGGAATCATGTAATAATTTGGTCTGAAATTCTTCAAGATGTCGTTAATCTAAGTTCAATAAATACCCCTAGTACTTAGATGTAGTAAGCGAAAAGAGCAGACCAGTGAGGACTGGTGCTGCTTGTGTGGACAAGTTCACGAGTATAACTCATTTTACTTTTATCATTGTGGGAAAATAAGTCTGTAAGCATGTATTTGAGAAACACAACAAAATGAATGCAATGTTATACAAAGAAAGGGACGGAAGATACTTATTTTAAAATAATAGGTACGTGGTTCATTAGGAATCTTAGGACCGTTGTATAAACAACCAAAACCACCATTGTGCTGATTAGCGAAGTTCGATCGACTCTCGTTATTCAACATTTTACCTGGACGTCACTTTGCTATGCCTATTTTAAAAATAAGTTATAAGCGTGAACCAGTCTAGTATGCAAGTGATGAGTACTCTGGGGCTCGCAGTTTTGCAATTGCATCATGGCGTCAAACGCAAAAATATAAACTTTATCACGTGCACGTCATTCCGAGAAGAAAACGCAAGCAAGATATAAATATGAAGCAATTGTCATGTGTCGTTTCTCCTTGCATGATTCATTAGCTTTGGCACAATCTTAATCTTTTATTTACAAGCTTTCTCATGTTTTGGCTGCAGTAGACATTACGGCTAAACCTCAGCACACTTGATGTAATCAGTATCTATCGACTACCGTAAATAGTCAAAGCTACCAGCGATATCTGGACTACAAATAACGTTTACCCTTTTTAACCGACTTTAAAAAGGAGGTTTTGTATTCGACCCGTATGTATGTATGTAAGTTTGTATGACCCCGATTTTTTTAAAAACCAGGGATCCGATTTGTATAGGATTTTCAGTAATCAAATGTATATTTGTCAGCGAAAGTTTTAATATATAATTTATTAGGATCTGATGAAGATCTTCAGAGTTCCGAGACAGACAATGGTACTATTCAATAACTAACAGCAGATGACCCGCGAATGCTGCAATCGTATATCTATGATGTATTGTTTACGCCATTCTATAATTAACTAACAAAAAAACATATTTTTTTTACAATAAATAAAACCGACTTTAATAAATTAGTAAAAGTAGTTTGACTGCCTCGGTGGCGTAGTGGTATTGCGTATGCATTACGAGTACGATTTGCGCGCTGAGGTCCTGGGTTCGAATCCCGGGTCGAGCCAAAAAAATTGTGACTGGGTTTTTCCATCTTAAAATTTATTCAGTCGCAGCTCGGAGTCAGGAAGTTGGCGGTGTGATACCCCCGTGCCTCGGAAAGCACGTAAAGCCGTTGGTCCTGCGCCTGATCTCTCTCCGGTCATGTCGGATTGCCGTCTCACCGGACTATGAGAGTGAAGGAATAGCGAGTGCACCTGTGTATTGCGCACACACTTGTGCACTATAATATCTCCTGCGTACCTGGCTGATCTCCGTTGAGATTGGCCGCCGTGGCCGAAACTGGCTAGGAGGATTTCAAAAGTAGTTTTATTATTTGTCAATTTTTTTTTATTGAGAGTTTCATTACAATGCTGAAAGAATAGTGTGGCGAGAATAAAACTGATAAAGATAAAAAACAAACTGATCCAATCTCATTTATCGTCCATATTTTATATACATATTTGACTGCCTCGGTGGCGTAGTTGCTACGACTGCAATGCTGAGGTCTCAGGTTCGATTCCCGGGTCGGGCAAAGTGATATTGAGTTTTTCTATTCAATATCAGCTCGGAGTCAGGAATTTGTGCTCGACATGGCGATGGGCTCGCCCCCTATCACATCATGGGACGGAATAACGGCGAAAAGTGGGTGCACTAGTTGCGCCTCTGCCTACCCCTTCGGGGATAATAGGTGTGAGCGAGTGTGTGTGTATTTTATATACATATAGACCTAGATATGCTTTGGATAAACCAAGCAGGCGAAAATTGTTCTCCTTTACCTAATTAATTTGGAAATCTACTTATTATAACAACATCATGCCATTTGAAATGTAAATGAACGCATAAAGGTTACACAATAATAGAAAACAGTACAAATACAATCAGACACTCTTGCTCACGCTGCGCCACGTCACCTAGTTTTTGTATCAGTTTCCCATACAATTCCCATTTGTGAGAGATGTGTTTTTACGTCTTGGGTGACAGCGAAGTTAATTGATTTACTGCAAATCAGAGAGAGTTGGGACAACAGATTTGACCCCTAATAGTGTTAAAGTTTAAACGAACAATTACTTATTTTATTATTTATTTATACTTTTTATACAATAATGTATATAGGCGGACATAATTCGGAATGCATGCTCTACCATTCAACCTTTTGTGCAGCTTCATAATTCTAATACCTATACTTATATTTTAATATGCTGATAATAATAGTATAATATGCTGCTAAACCGCATTCGTAAAATTATTCGCGATTGTCGCATTATTGAAACGGCATCTTATTAAGAATTATAATCATACGCAAATTAAAATGCCAATGGTGTCATAGATATTTTGAACGTCTAACACTAATATTTATTAAGTAGATAAAGACATAATGAGTTACTTATTATAGATAATGAAATTTCGAGTACCTACAACATAAGCAGCTATGAAATATATGACGGCGTTATGTTTCTTTATGCTATGGAGTGTTTCTTAATAATATTTATAATTTTTTATTAAGAATCGATAGTAAAACATAGCCGCCTGAATACCGAGACAAAGTTGTCTTTATAGATCTCAGTTTTCAAAAGCCTAACAGCAAGAATTATGTTTTTATATTTTTATGGAAACTTGAAAAAGAAACAGTCCAAGGCGGGATTTGAACCCACGACCTACAGCATCGGCACGGTACGCTGGAGGTCGTGGGTTCAAATCCCGCCTTCGACTGTTTCTTTTTCAAGTTTCCATAAAAATATAAAAACATTATCCAGGCAATACATGGCCATTAACATATATAAAAAATCATAATATAGGATTAGCAATAATTATACTTACACAAGAGTATTCCTAGAAATTAATTACAATGCGAGTCAGACTACGATTAATTACAATTATTATGTAATTCTATTCAAACATGTAATACACATAACATTACACACACATTAACATTACATTAACATCATTCCTATTAAGCCGACAGTTCCACAATATTGATAATGGTTCTATATCTATTCAAATAAATAAAATTTGGAAGTCTGTGGCTGAAATATTCACATTGTTCAAATTTTTATGGTATTAAAACCCGTTCTTTTTTCCTGTGTTTATTTTGTTCGGTTTGATTCTCGCCGTAGTTAGAAGTTTTAAAGCGACTATTTACTTATTTAACCCTATTTTTATTCAGAAAAAAATGTGCATTACATCGGAATCAATCAAAATATCTCAAAATGTCAATGTTCACGCAGGGAGACACGAGAGGCGCGACCGAAACGTAGCCCGTGAAACATTTGTTTTATAAATCACATCTCTTGACTGAACAGCTGTTCACGACCACTCCGTATTTTACTATCAACTATAAAATATTCGTCATTGTGACGGCAATTAATTCAAAATATTATTTTTACGTTGGACTTTAATTATACTTGAAGACGGGAGAGATAATTAGACGCGTATTTTTTCGTTCGTCTCTCTTTTAGGTTATATCGCAATAACTGATAAATTAAACCTTTTAGGTTATATCGCAATAGCATTTAACATTTGGTAGATACTTAAAAACCGTGCCTGATCTAGTGGAGATTTTTGTACGCCTATAATACTTATAAACTTTTTTTGTGTACCGACTACCTCGTTTTTACTTTCATCTTTTGGAGTAACTGAAAAACAATGCATTATTGAAATAACTTCAAAGTTACAATCGTAATTATAATTGTCAGTAATTTACTGTACTTACGCTAAAATAACAATGAATTTGTTTGTTACAGAATTGATTTCAACAATCCTACTACGGATAAACCAGCAAACCTCGCTAACTCAGCCGTTTTGCGTATGCTCGAAGAAGAAGAACGCAACCGCAAAGGTTTGCCCAGTAAGCACATTATTATCTACTAATTATTATTAACCGCAACGACATAAGCGCGGAAAAAGTGGAAAATTACGAAAGCCGGATGAAAAAAAATAAAAATTTGACTTAATTCTTCAGCAAGGCGTGACACAATGACTTACAGACTTTTAATTTGAAATTCGATACTACGCCGGTGTTTTTCATTACATTAGCTTTTAATTTTAAAGTATGTATAAAAGGCAAGTAAGATTTTATTCCCATTTTTTGTATTGGCGTAGTTTCACCGTATTAGGTAATAAAATTAGACTTAGTAGAGCAACAGATTCGCTGCTCGTACAAAATTGTATATCGATATATTATAATCATGTAAGGTTTTCCTAAAGACTTGGATGTATACGACTACAGTTTCTGTCTAATGTCTATATTATGTTTTTGTATTGCTTACTAACGCTATTTAACGTGTAGGTACCTGCTTTGCCAGAGTTAGACCGCACTCAAATCCAAGCGATACTGGACACGATGGTCCGCGCTAACCATCGGTTTGACTCCATCTGGCCCCCGGAGAAGGCGAAGATGAAACCTGCACGTAGTTGGGATGGTCATCTAAACCGCAATGGGAAAATTTATTCTGAGTTCTTGAAGGCTACTAAAGGTACAAGAGCAAGTGGCCTGGAATAGATGTAGCTTTATATGTTAGTTCATATATGCCAATCATCTATATGTATGCAAAATTCATCAGCTTAGCTGTTGAGCTGGCTATAAAGACGCTTGAGACGGGTTCACTAGGTTTATTTGGAGTGTCATTATTAGATGTCACCTTTAGATCCATTGTTATTTTCTGCATCAGTTTCTCTGAATAGAAAGAGAACACTGTATTGAGTAATGTTCACATCGCAAAGACTCGACACTTATCTGTAATAAAACTTACAAAAGACTAAACTAATATTTTAATATTTCTGAAAACACATATAGTTCCGTGCAAATTCTTTTAACGTTTATCTTCAGAAATCGGAATATTATATTATTCTTAATTAGATCGAAAAGCTCGTATAAATTCCTAATATTACTAGTAACCATATCGCGCCGTCTATATCACGGTCCCAGGTATACAGAGTAAGTTACAGTAATACAAATAAGCAGACAATACGGAAAAATTTTGAATCGGTAACAGTAATGAAAGTGAAAACTCATCTCACTAAAAATGAAACGAAAAAACTATTTCGAGTAAGGTTTAATGGCCGTGTTTAACCTTCTCTTTGTCTCTTGTCATTCACAAACTGGTGCCGCTGACGGAAACGTTCATTAGCAGAAGGTATTTGGCAAAGATTGGACTTGAACATGTGGCTTTACTTGCTTCTGTTGCTCGTAGTACACAGCCGTCAGCGAAGGAATACAAACGAACGAAATGCCTGAAACGGTGTTTGTTGGTAAAGTGATTGAATTATTTTCTATGTCGAAAGTGCGTAGTGTTTTCTGTAGCTTCAGTTTGTATATAATATAGCATTTGAATATTAGTAAACCACCGATTAATTTGTGCTGAAATTCCAACCACTAATCGAATTTACGAGTTTTATTTTAATCAAATCAGTTAATATGGAAAGTTAATATTCACGAGCTGGTATTAAGTGTTGTTAATCGATTGTTTTGTTAGGTCATTATATAATTTGAACATTTTCAGCTTTGCTGTAGTACTACGTTAAAAAATATTTCCAATCTTACCAAGTATACTGGAATATTGTAATATTCTCAAAATACGGCAATAGTCGGAACTCAATCAATTCGTTACGTAATAATTTTTTTTCCACTTTTTTAATGAAATGTTTTAACACAAAGTTGCTAATTAGTGTCTCTATGATTATATAAATAATATAAGCACGTATACTTTGTGTACGTATTATACAAAATAAATATGTTAAGCCGTCTGCCTGAGCTAAGAGCTTGTTTCTCATGAATCTATGTGTATCTAGATAGTTTATTCCTATTTTCACAACTGTTACTCGGCGAAATGGAATGGCTGGTTGTAAAAGCAATTTTAGAAACAACACATTATTTTCTTTAACACAGCAACCTGAGAACATAAATTGTGCACCAAAACAGATTTGTGGATATTTTCAAATGGCAGCCTTGATTTGCCGCTTAAAAATAAAATCAAGTTTTGTTTGACGTCATTCCGTGTAACTATTTCAACGTGTTTTCTCCCTCGGGTCAGTGTTGTATGAATCAATGTTTATTTTCGCTTCAGGTGATGAAAATACATGTACGACAAATGAGTATCATATGAGTTTTCCTCAGGTGTGCACTATTTTCAGTTGTATTACGTAGGGATTACTCATCAAAAACATGTTCATGTCCATTGAATATGACATTGAGATCGTTATAGAAAAGTGTAACATGCCGTTGTCATCACTTGGTAAACACAAAATTACACAATACAGATAACTATGAAATTCTTCCACTTTCATTACTTTAAGTATACAGTGACGGTGTTTATTTCAATGTATTGTATAAAATAAAATGTCTTGAGAGTTGTGCATCAGCATGACATACGACCAAAAGTGAGAAGTAACACCACGTTAAGCAAATCGCACACGACATATAACTAAAAATACTGACTTTTTCAATTACTTTTCTACATTTATGGTAAGTGTGAACAGATTAAATTCACATCTCGACACTTGTTATTTGAACATTGTACAGATTTTCGAACAAACTCCACTCCACTCCACTCTTTTGACGCCTTGGCCTTTAGAATATTTACCCCTAGACATTTAGCATGTATAACATGTATCAGCCGACGACTTCCTGCTTTTCAAGCTGTTTGTGATTTATATGCATCTCACGGTCCAATGGCTTGGGTAATTGCGGTCATGTCCCCGAATCCCACCGCTCTCAGACGCTACAGACAGACATTTATTTTCTTAATGGTGCATCACCAGCCATTTTCACATCAAACACTTTTGTATTTTATTCATTAAATCACAATTTAGAATTTACTATACATGTAAAATTTTCTACTTAACATTGTACACGACATGCATATCAGAAGACACATTGTCATTCGTTTTCCGTTACATGGCTTTTCCTTTCACAATGACAATACATATTCAGCTCGTATGTGCGGCGCGACATTTAATAACGCCGACATTACTTCCTAGAACTCCTTTTCTCCTACTAATAAATAAACGTTACATTTATTACGTCTACGGAACATGTACTTCTATAATATTTCCTCTGTTCCTGCACTTATAGTTGAGACTGAGAATGTAATTATCCGTGCCTCGTTGTGAAAAATGGGATGCACCTATATCTTACTTTATTATATCTATGCAAGTTCGCAACAGGTGAAATAAATTTCCTCTCGGAATTTCGTTATGAAATACGACTGTATTGTGCAGGTTCTCCGATGAAAATGGTTCCGTGTTCCATTTGCAGCATCCATAAATTATTATTAGGAAGCACCTACACAAAAAGTCTAAGGTCACAAGCTTGTGATGTCCACTTTTTATCTAACGTGTGGTACCATGCGAGAGAGAGAAGGAGAAGGGGTATGTTGTCCTAAAAATGTGCGGTCTCAAAATATAATATGCGGTAGATATTCGCGCTCAGGTGCACGAGCCAAGTAGTCAAACGTTGTACTGACCGGCTAGCGGCTGGCCCGATTTGTTTAACGACAAGACGGAATTAATCGTGAGTTTATCCGCTCTTCAACGCTTCAACTAAACTTATTTGATATATGTAAATGTGCTTAAATAATATGCATCTCTACGGGCATTAGCTGTTTGACAAAATATTTATAAATTTCATCGCTCATACAAGTTTTCATTGCCAGGTTAGTCATTTGGCTGCGCTCTACAGTGACTCTTGGCTGAATCATTAGAGAATTCAATGCAAACCACAAATTAATTTATACCGTTACACATTTTTGTTGAAAATTGCAAAATATTTTCCTACTAGCAAATTGCGTTCTTAAACATTGTACGTAAATAGCAACGTATCTAATAACAAATACCACAAATGTTTTAGCTTCAAATGTTCTAACATTTTGAATTTGTGAAACGTTAATGATAATGATAATTATTGAGTAAGTTTTGTATTTGTGTTTAGAATATTTTGAGTTAAAATTATATTGCAAATTAAAGTTAAGTCAATATTATATTCAGTGGAATAAACACAAAATTAAGTAGTAAACTCCAACATAGGTACCTATGTCATGTAAAGGATTTGTTTAACTCGCTCATTCTCGATGCAATCTTGAAAGATAATAGCTTTCGCTTGCATCTTCTCACTTATCGAAGTGTTTTGCCAGAATTAAATCGATGACTTTTTGCCAAATTTCCTCTTAATCCATTCCAAAGCTTAAGTGTCAATCGCTAATAAGCATTTATGCAGAGGTATTAATATTATATTGAATAGGGTTATAACATGAGTCGCTTCTTCGACGCAAAATCATTGTTTTGCATGTCGTTATCCTGTGGATTTATAACATGGAATTGAGATATAACGTCGCGTCGAAGTTTTCGTTCAAGCGCAGACCGCGGCACGCTTGTCCGCCCTCCGTAGCTACATAATAAATTTAATTTGACTTTAACCTGAAATTCCTTTGAGATACCTCATTTTTCTATAAATAATACACCTAATGATATTTTACGCTATTCAATTACAAATTTTACGAAGATTATTGATTGGTTTCATGAGTTTCGCGTACCTTTCCATTGTTCTTTACACATGCAAACGTAAAAAAAAAACATATAAAACGTCGTAAGAGATAACTTGCATATTATTAATTTAGTATGAAATATCAAAAACGAACAGTTCTAGAATACCGTGTCTTATATCTTTACATTCCACCTATACGTGTCAACAAGATAATATTAACGCGACTCACAGAAATCTCTATTTTTTCGATGGTCTGGCGCAAATCCAACAACATGGTGGGCCTGGCGTACTAATTTAAAGAAAGACACACATACTCACGCCTTTTATCCCCGGAGGGGTAGGCAGAGGTGCAACTAGTGCACCCGACTTTTCGCTGTGCGTATTCCGTCCCATGATGTGATAGGGGGCGAGCCCATTGCCATTTCAGGCACAAATTGCAGACTACGACCGTCAGCTCGATTATAAAAACTAGCTGATTATAACAATCCAATATCACTCTACCCGACCGGGGGATCGAACCCGAGACCTCAGCATTACAGTCGTACCGTAATACAACTACGCCACCGAAGCGGTCAGTCCGCCACAGATGCCTCAATGGCGATTTAAACAGAAATGTGTCATAATAAGTGTATCAACGTGTTGAATAAAGTACAACCGGTCTGTATCACCGCGACGAAGATTGTTCGCTATGATCAAAATTGTTTTAGAATATTTTTAAAACTCTAAACACAGCTTTGACAATTCCACAGAATTCACTCTGCTAAATGTTTCGCATTTCAACGTGTGTCGTGATTGTACACTATACATGAATTCTTCAACACGTGGATAATTTAATTTACTTGTCTCATGCTAGGTTTTATGCAGTAAGAGCACTTATGTACAATTTCAAGCTATGCAAAAAGTCGTTGTGCAGAAATTAACTTTCGCATTGAAGTCATATTTGTTTTAATGGGTCTGGCAAATTGCATGAAGTAACATGCATTACTGTGCACAACATATAGCATTAGTTAAAACAGTCCTACTATATTGTTTCAGGTCAGAAGAAAGTAGTGTGGCCGCCAGTACCTGAGACTAACGGATACCACCAACCACAGAAGGTAGAGACCTTGACATTTTACGTTCTTGACTGATTTATATAAACTTGTAATTTGTATGTACATAGTCGGCGGGATTTAGTAGCAAATGACACCACAGCTGCACATAGCATACGCTTAAGGTGGCAGGCGAACAAATAATTGCATGCATTATAAAGCCATTTATCAAGCACAATGTAATAAAGCCGAATAACTAATAGCAACAGAACACAAAGATTTGCCAACCTTGATTAGGCACTAATATTTATTTTCGTCACCAAGCGTTATTTTCATCCATAGGTAATAAATTCAGTAAATAGTTTGTAACACTATTGGAGGTCAGTAATTCGGGAGACATAAACCAGTTACGATTTTATTACAATGTGTTAATATATGAGAGGGATATAATACCTATTATAAGCTATATTATGAATCCCAGCAGAGTCCCGCGTACCACAACATCGCGCAACACTCCCCGTCCGCACAACCCCAATACCAAGCGCCCCCAGCCCAGCCCCAGGCTCCTTACCAACCCCAATATCAGGCTCCTCAGCCTCAGGCACCCCAATACCAAGTCCCTCAGTACCAAGATCCCCAATCAGAACCGGCATACTGTGAAGGCCGAAGACAGGAGCCCACTGGGTTGAGTAAGCTGATCCCAGTGGGAGCGGGCGCGTCCCCCGCACCCCACGCGCCGTACCGCCAGGGCCCGCCGTCTCCGGGCTTAGTGCCGCAGCCCTTCCGCCCGCAGCCGAACCGTTGGGCCCCAGTACCAGCCCCTCTCTCTCCCCAGGTATCTGGAGGGCATCCGGAAAAGAGCCGTAGCTTTAGTTACACTCACACTTGCACGTTTTACATTTTATTAACACTCAGGCACGGAAGAGGTAAGGTACGATGCCTGTATTCATTAGGTTTCGCCATCTTCATAAATCATAACACATATTAAAAGGGGTTATTCTAGAGTTGCAAGTATTGGTGATAAAATAACAAGAGTAATATTTACGGTTATTACAGAAGCAGACGTTTCCTACTAGATGACATTAAAATAACTAATGTACAGTCACCACCATAAGTAGATGAACAAATTCAAACTTTCAAATTGCCTACATACTTTTGTGTTCTTACTAATCTTTTTTTTTCTCTTCACAAAAATAAAATAAAAGAGATTTGCTTTACTTCATACGAAGATTTTTTTTCTGTTTAACTAAACACGTATATAGGCGATTTGAATTTTTATTTTGTACAGATATTCATGCTGCTGACTGTACTCTTTTAACCCAGTCCGTTAACTGTGTGTCAATACTATTAAAACAAATGTATACTGGAATGATTGTTAATAAAAATCAAGAACAAAATTAATACATTTTATAGTGCCATTTTGTAATAATAAAATAATTCGTATTCCATTATGTTCGCAATTTAGTTTCTAAAGCGAGTGTTACTCACAGGCTCCGGGATCGCAGCCGACTTTCCCGCAGCAGCTGTCACCACATCCGCAGTACTCGCCCCAGTACTCGCCGCTGTCCGAGCCGGCCTACCAGTCCCAACAGAAGCCCTACGAGCCACCGCCAACAACCATCACTCTTCGCCAACAGACGCCCATTCACCAGAGACCATCTCCGGTGTTCGCTAGTCAACCCGCTGCAGCAACGTTCAAAGGTAATTTGATTGAATCATAGCATTTAGCTTTCTGACATCTGTTTACAATTGTAACAGAATAGGAACCGGCTGCTTGTTAGCACTCATTGCATTTAAAGTCCCCAAATAAAATAATATTAGTTGAGACATATTATAGACGTAGTAATATAAAAAATAAATTGGTATGGAGGTCTACTATACAACTGGAGAGTAAGTAGACTGACACCCAATTTATAGAGTCTTACGAATGATAAAAGCCATTGAATTCGAGCCAATTGTATTAATGTTACGGGTTAAAATAAATATTACAAAGAGTTCGTAATAAGCAGGTGAGACTGTTTATTTGACTTGTTGGCAATATCAAAGCGCATAAAATTCTTTGAAGGCGCGTTCACACGTAGCTTCACATTCAAAGTGTACGTACCATTGTTTACAAAATTGCTTTTTTATATACCGCTGTCGCTTTAGAAAGTAACTTGGGAGACGTTATTCCTTTAATACATCTGCGCCGGGTCGTTTGACAGCTTTACGTCGCGTCGCTAGGAAATAAATTATAAAACCACAAAGATACTTTGAGGCAATATAAAATTGTCATTGGAAACAAAATGTAGTAGGCTTGGTATTAGGGTGTCATAATGTCTCCGAATGAATATGTAGTATGTACATACATATATTTAATATATGTATACCGACATATATTTTTTAGTTACATCATTTGGTGTGTACGAATGGGCCAAAGATTTGATTATAGCTGGCGTCTGAGATGTGCAAATATCGCACTACGTGTTAAGTGTGAAGTTGTAACTTGTAAGCTCTAAAGCTCCGTCATGAATTCAAACCAGGATTTACTATATTCGTGACTGTCACGAATATGGAAATAATACTCAAAAGCAAAAACAAAAGGAATTAAAACACACACACACACACACATGCCTTGTATCCCCGAAGGGGTATGCAGAGGTGCATCTAGTGCACCTACTTTTCGCCGTGCGTATTCCGTCTCATGATGTGATAGAGGGCGATCCTATCGCCATATCGGGCACAAATCCTAGACTCCGTGCTGATACGCATTAGAAAAACCCAATATCACATTGCCCGAACCGGGGATCGAACCCAAGACCTCATTGGAATCATACCGTAATACAACTACGCCGAGGCAGTCTTAAAACAAAATGCCATCTACCGACAGGAGGCGTCAACATGCGTGGCGATCAGAAGTGGCCCCCCCAGTCGGTGAAGGAGGCAGTTGCTGCGGAAAATGAAGCCAGAATACAGCTGGCTAGAGGCCCTGCTTGCAGACCGCGCAAGGTACATTCTTCCCACTATATCATCAACAAAAATCATACTCTAAGTTAACATTAATATTATACATTAAATTAAACCCGGTGTGTGCAGCCTATCGAGTTGCCAGTGCGAAAACTGACTTGCATTACTAACACTGCCTGCTGTATATAAAACATTTTGAAATACTGATTATGTAAATATTTTGCGACTTAATATGAAGGATAGGTAATATATAAATGTGTAAAAATGACTGCATATAATTTTTCCAGTCACACAGAAATAAATAAAACAATGATTAATCTAAAGATATACGTAATAAATAATCATCTAATATATTAAAATAAACTTCATTATTCTTCTTCATATTCCTGTTTTCTTTAAAGGTTTTTTTCCAGTTACAGGTATATTTTATAAAAATAATCTTCCTTTGTAAAAAGGTACCAATTTTCAATAAACGATGCCAATAGGGAACGCGCAGGAACTATAGAGACAGCACAAAATCGACATAAGAGTCACATGTGAATAAAAAAGGAAGTTTTCAAAGCTATCATATATTTTTATTATGTCAAAAATGATAAAATGTGGGTTCCGCGGCCAGAATAAGCCTTTTTTAGATGCGAGCCAGCTATTCTGATGTTATTGAAGCAAAATTAGGAGGTTATGTTCCCTTAATTAAGATTTGTTCGTATTGAATATTATCTTCAAATCTTCATTTATTTATTTTTATAAATTACGTAATGATACATTTCTAAATGCTTTTGGACCTCATAATTATGTTTGTTTTATAAAGCTTAAAAATATAATAATAATATACCTAATAATATTTATTATTTTTGTCTATTTTTACATAACCATGGAATGTAAGTACTTACGTAGGTACTATTCTTGGGAACATAATAGAATTTCATTCCATTTGATTTGTTTATTTTTATGTTTTGGAGCATCCAGGTACACAGTAATACATCATCAACAAATTAAATGTTCTTTTTCATCCTTTTAATATGAATATTTTACGTCAATGCCAGTATCGATGAGCTGAAAAAGAATAACGCCACCAGAAGGCAGAGCCTACGACGTGCACGTTCCCTATCGCATTTTTCGATCCATCGAGAAAATGGACCAATCACAACAAATTTTATTTGACATATGTTTATTCTCTGGATCGGATCGAAGATCGTTTGTTGATAACCGGTAGTCACATAATACGAGATTTTGTCTTGCCGTTTAGCCAATCCTTTAAGTCAATTCCAAACCTCAAAAGGTATTTTTGAGCATGTGAAAACACAAGTTGTCTGTTTTAGCTGCGTCAGTATACGCTGGCCGAATTAATTGCCATGAACGAGGCGTAGGCGTGGCACGGTCAGTAAATGCCACTTTTACAGGGTTTGTAAGTGTCGCCCTTTGGCTACAGTAACAGTTGTCTGTTTGGACAAATCTATTCTAACAATTCGGCACTTGGTGACGGGGAATCACTTTAGATACTGCAGTAGTCACGATCACCTAACACGAATTCAGTGTATTTGAGTTTTAAGTTTTTGGCCGTGTCTATGTGAAGTATTCAAAAGTTCCTTATTAGTGAGTGGCTGTGTGGGGCTAGGACGTGAAAAAAAACCACGATGCGTCTCCGTTTCGTTTTATTGTGATTGGTTGAGAGACTGACGTATCGGTCTCTCGATCAATCACAAACATCAAAATATCGATACGTCAGTCACTCAACCAATCACAACAAAACGAAGAGGAGACACATC
Organism: Lapara coniferarum; assembly: GCA_949316025.1. Classification (NCBI taxonomy): domain Eukaryota; kingdom Metazoa; phylum Arthropoda; class Insecta; order Lepidoptera; family Sphingidae; genus Lapara; species Lapara coniferarum. The sequence goes on along the minus strand of OX438925.1, from coordinate 13,852,990 downwards.
GTGTTTTTCGTTTCACGTCCTAGCCCCACTGAGCACTTTTTAACGTACTGCCATATACCTGACACGTCTGGAAACGATAAAATTCATACCTTGGTAAGAGTTTAGGCTTTCCAATAATTTTATGGTAATAATTAGGTTATGGCCACGCACTAACGGCAAAAACTTTCAGCATTTAGGCGCCTTCAGACACTGACGTCATGTAATCGACTAAAAAGGGCACATAAAATAACGGTATCCATTTAATGCTAATTTTCAGATGTGTTAGGTAAACGCATGGTAGTTTCGAGTAGTAGTAGAATAGAAAATAACTTAAAACTTTTCGATGTTAATAATTCATACACAAATCTTGCACATTTCAATTGTAGACGTAACCACGTAGACTAAATGTTAATGAATTCTGAACTCTATTTGGCAGGTGAAGAAGGACTACTCTTCCTTCTTCGCGAAGCACGCGCTGAGCCACAACTACCCAGGCTACCGCGCGCCCCCCGGCACGCAACACTTCGAAGAACTCTCAGGCCGATCCTCATACTAAATTAGCACCTTTAGTGTACTAACATGCCTTGCACCGGGACATTCACTCAAAACAGTGATCCATAGCACGTGAATGATCTCTTTCACTTCAAATCATCAAACTATTATTTTTGTTGATGTTAATGATATATACCGTTAATGCTAACAAGGGTAATTAATTTATCATCTCATGAAATTCTCTCATTTGTTCTAACAGTCCCGGGTATAACCCGGTTTTGCAAGTACTTGTGTAGGCTTTAAAGGTTAAAGCCTTGGGGCATGTACGAGATCGGCATTCTTCAGTACATAAATGTAGAATTAATTAATTTATTTTAACCATTAATTAGCATGTAAGTAATTATTAAATCATAAAAAATAACATAAATTTTATTGTCATAATATTTTTACGAACTGTTGTCATCCTAACTTGAAATATATATTTACGATAATTGATAATAATTTATATTTTTATTTACTATCGAAACAAAATATGTGCGGCTTTTTGCATACGAATTAAGCGACGAGGTTTTTTAATAATTATAAAATGTATATACTGTTTAGTAGTTTATCTCAAAGGAATGTAACTGTTCTGGATAATTATTAGAAAGAGACCTCGAAATGGTATCAAAAAATCTAGTGTGGGAATAGTGTAAGGAAGAAATTTATAAACAATTGTAATTAATTAGCGCTTCTGCCAAAGTTAACATTAGCTGTTTGTAACAAATTGGCCAAGCTTAAATTACCTACTAGTCATCAAGAGATTACGCAACTGTGTATTTTGTATATAAAATGTGGTAACATCCTATTTGGTTATTTTTGGTATTTTATTATGTAATTATATTCTAAATAAAATAAACTATGTAAAATGCCAAAACGTCTTTATATTACACAAGTGTATACACTTATGCCTTCTAATACAATAAATCGTATGATAAAAACACGTATATCAATATGAAAATAATATATTATATAATACATACATTGTGTACAAACCACTTCGTACAGCTAGGCCACAGTGCATACTTAAATGCTTTGAAACGTAACAGCAAACTAGCCAAGCTAAGTACCATATACATTAATGTACAATTATTTAAAAAATCAACTAATATCGATCAGAAAAACAATTCCACTATGCTCAACGAATGGATGGCATACCATTAATATCACAGCGACAAACATGATACTTCACAATAATTTGATCCAAATTGCTCTGATATTATTCAAAGCAATGGTCTAACAATATACCTCCGTGTAAATAATTTAATTATTTATTCTTGGCCATACCCATTATAAAAATAGAATAAAACTATGAAAGTTCGACAAGCCTCCGTATCTGGCAGATAGTAATTTTAGATAAAAACGCCAACACTTTTATGGTGAACAGTCAAGACAGTCGTTACGTTGAAATCAAAAACAAATACCCATAACGTCAGTTGTGTAAAATGCAGTTATTAACCATAGGCACCAACGGAAAGTCTAGCAATCGTAATAATACTTAATAAAACATTGACGTAATCCAAAATTTTGGCTAGATGTGTTTATCAAAATATGAACACTAAAGGGCAAGCTGCATCGACTAAGAAACAAAATGCGTCTTTTCAACATTGGGAATAATGGGGTCAAAATTGTTTGAATTTATGTTCATTCCCCGTCCAACGTAAAAAATGTATACAGTTAGTTTTTGTGACTATTCCCGCAAGTCAAAGATTTTGGATTAGGTCATTGTTTTATTAAGACTGATATATAACTAAATGTATAATTGGCGTTATCCATACTAATTTATTTTAACGTTCAAACAGGAGATAATAGCATTCTATATTTTTCTAAGTGAGACTATCTCAACCATATTTGCCCTAGGGATTAATAACTTATCGATAATTTAAAAGTCATGTCCCCACAAATTTTACTAAATTGAAGGCAGATTTCCAGGTGCATTCAACGCAATAAGTGTAAGAAATTCGTTATTCGTTTAATCCCAATACAGATTAATATGGAGCAAATATCAATAGTGTTAAACACTACTTTTTAGGAATGATAACCCCCTAATACGCTAAATGTCTGAAAATTCAAACTCGAGTTTACCCTACGTTAACTTTGCACTCGTAAGCTCAACAGGGGGCTTAGGATGTGAAAAAAAAACACGATGCATCTCCGCTCCGTTTTATTGTGATTGGTTGAGAGACTGACGTATCGGTCTCTCGATCAATCACAAACATCAAAATACCGATACGTCAGTCTCTCAACCAATCACAATAAAACGAAGCGGAGACGCATCGTGTTTTTTTTTTTCACATCCTAAGCCCCCAGGTAGACAACAATAAAACTGCAAATGTGACTTAAAAATTCAACTTTAAAATTTTATATCTATAATAAAACAGATAATATATCCTGTGCCGTATTAATTATATATAAAAATAGAAGGTAACTGCGTCTGATTTTTATTACCATGTCATTTTATGTCACTTATGTAATTAGAATCTGGTACTCTATTCAGTCGTAACTCAGTCATAAAATAATCTTAAATAAACATTTATGTAATCAACATTCAACAGAACATATTCATACAAGGGAGAATCCTTGCGTTTGCTGGATGGCTTGTAGTAGATAATATTTGAGGCGTTCCTTCGTCTTGTAGCGCGGTAGATCTAGCAGGTTGAAGCAAGTGTGGGCTACTGGAAAGAATCTGTCGTCGGCTACTGGCTGTATTCTGATCTGTGGCAATAAAAATGTTGACGTTAAAATAATACATTAGGTAAGCAAAACTACGCTTGGGTAGAATTAATGACCCAAATTTGAAGAGACTAACACCCTTAAAATTGTTGGTACGTCTCTCATATGTAAGAGTCCGTCTGGGTGGGTACCAGCACAATGTCTATTTCTACCGCCAAGCAGCAGTGTACAGTTACCAGCATAAGTAGCTGAACAAATTCAACATTTCAAATTGCCTGCCTACTATTGTGTTCTTAGTTCTTACTATTTTTTTTTTCTCTTCACAAAAATAAAATATGATAGATTTACTTTACTTCAAACGAAGAAAAAAATGTTTCAGTTTAAGTTAACGCGTATATAGGCGATTTGAAATTTTGATTTTGTACAGATACTTATGCTGCTGAGTGTACATGCACTGTTTTGCTTCGGTTTGCAGGATATTGTAGCCAGTGTAGCTACTGGACATAATGAGACTTAACATTTTACGTCTCAGGATGCCGAGCGCAGTGGAATGCCACACAGTACTTTGTAACCCAAGGTCCTGGATGGTGTTGCTACTGTTTATGGGTGGTCGTATCGTTTACCATCAGGCGAATGGCATGCTCGTCTCGTCATTCGAGGCAACAAAAAAACCCGTTATCATAATCTATATTAATATTATAAAGCTGAAGAGTTTGTTTGTTTGAACGCGCTAATCTCAGGAACTACTGAACCGATTTTGAAAATTCTTTCACTAATAGGAAGCTACATAACTCCTGAGTGCTATAGGCTACTTTTTATCCCGGGAAAATATTTTTGTCCCGGAAAAACTTTTTCACGCGGGCGGAGCCGCGAGCACTACTAGTCATTACCATGGGGACGCACAGTGCGCCCGAACGCATAGTGTCAACGATTTCAGATCTTTTGCTTTGTTCAGGTTTATCTAACAGCCAAATGAAGTAAAGTTGTACCTCAACATTAGCTAATTACAGCGACTCTATGCACTCTGAAGGCTGTCATGCCGTAAGCACTGAAAAACAATCTTATTTTCGTAGCATCGCTCTTTACTTAGCCAAGTAACACACACACTCACGCCCGTTATCCCCAAAGGGGTAGGCAGGGGTGCAACTATGGCACCTTACGCAGTGCGTATTCCATCCAATGATGTGATAGGGGGCGAGCCTATCGCCATATCGGGCACAAATTCCAGACTCTGGGCTGATACTGAGTAGAAAAACTCAACATCACTTTGCCCGACCCAGGGATCGAACCCGAGACCTCAGCATTGCAGTTGTACCGTAATACAACTACTCCACCGAGGCAGTCAAGTAACGTTTATAAATACAAGACTTGAAATGAATATAAATTCTACACTTATATAGCTCCATCGATCAAGTCATTTTGTGCAACAACGTGCATTATTCTAAATGAATATTTTTGAATACCCTGACTTGTGGATTGAACCAAGAGTCTTATTGGCTATCTAAATACCATAAAAGATTTATAATACTTACTTTAATATCTCTCATTCCCTGTATAGGCACACGGTCGCTGCCAGTCAAAAACAATAGGAACTTTTTCTTATCTTCAGTTGGCAGCTCATGAAAAGTTTCCCAAAACCACCTGTACCAACGAATAAAATACTATTAGTATAGATATCGTTAGCTTGAGACATATGGGAAGATATTACAGGGTTGTTAAGAAAAGGCTCAACACCACCTTCCTTCTGGGTTATTCGTTTTTAATTCGACATGAAAATGGGGATTCGCCGGTAAAGTTTGTCAAAGATAAGACATTGTTTTGAATGTATTTTCTGGGAATCGTAATAGTCAACTTCAGCCAATAAGATTCTCCTAAAAGACGCTACATTTGTAAAAACCGTTTGAGTTTTTTAATTCACTTATTCAGAATTATAAAAGGGGTCAGTGGGGCTAGGATGTGAAAAAAAACACGATGCGTCTCCGCTTCGTTTTATTGTGATTGGTTGAGAGACTGACGTATCGGTATTTTGATGTTTGTGATTGATCGAGAAACCGATACGTCAGTCTCTCAACCAATCACAATAAAACGAAGCGGAGACGCATCGTGTTTTTTTTTCACATCCTAGTCCCATTGTTCAGTAAAATACAAAAGTTAATTTATACATTATATTAAAGTAGGTATAATTGATAGTTACCTAATTTGTTGATCGTTCGCCGAATAACCATTTTTGTATTCACAGTTGCTTTCGAATTGATCCCAGTTGTATTCCTCGTTTCCAATAACGACAGACATTAGTTCATGTGATCTGAACAGCTTGATTATTCTGCCACCACACACCTGAAAATAAATATGTGTATGACATTAATGTTATATTTTTTAAAGTTCCCTAAAACAAGGCCACAGCGCCGACCTAGGATGGCAAAAATACCTGTATATTCAATAACCTAATTAAAGAAATTTAAATAAATAATTTTGAAAAAGGTTTTTTTTATGGAGGTCTATGTTCAGCGGTGGGCGTCATGTGTCTGGTGATGTTGATGATTTTTTTCATACGGGCATGACAGAGTTACCCACTGCACCAGATGTTAAGTGGAGTCGGGTCCAGATAAATTGTCCACTGATGAGAGATGTTTATCCCTCGACTAGCTTCAGCTCGCGACTTCACCGTTTTTCCTGTATAAAAGTCACTTATATATAAACTATAAATTTTTCCGGAATGAGTTGTAAATCTGGACCATTTTCGAATCCACCTGAATACACACAAAAAAATCATTAAAATCGGTCGAGGCGTTTAAGAGTTCAGTGCCATACGCACATATTATGCATGTATTATATAAACCTTCCGCTTGAATCACTATATTGAAAAAACTGCATCGAAATCCGTTGCGTAGTTTTAAAGATCTAAGCATACATAGGGACAGACAGGGAAATGACTTTGTTTTATACTATGTAGTGATTATGTCGGCCTGTTTGCAACCGGATATGCAAAGCTTATTCCAGAACGAGACACACTCACGTACGCCACAATTAGGTATTTGAATTGAAATACTGTTTTCTACACAAAAACTGAAATCAACTTACCTTCTGAAAACCCTGATTGAAAGCCTTGAACTGATTCTCGACGGATTTGTTGAGAAGGAAGTCGACATACAGCTCCACATATTCCTTTTTGTTCTCGTGCGTCACGGGTAGGTTTATCCCGTCCTCTTTGAGCGGATGCACTTCGATTTGATCGAACACCACTGTGTTCACGGCAAAACACAAGCTGAACACCTGAAGAAATTATTATGAAACATCATATGTTGTCAGTGCCGGATTAAGACTACTTAGTGCCCTAAGCAATCCACGCCTGGTCCCCCCCCCTCCCCCCACATCCATAAGTATCTGAAGCTATATATAATATTGATAAAGCATTACGACTTTCCTGCCGCATCGTCGTTCTTTTTTCATTTTTGGTACTCCCCAAGACATGATGCCCTAAGCAATTGCTTAATTTGCTTATAGGCTAATCCGGCATTGTATGTTGTTGATAATATACGAAGCTGTGGGAATGTGCCTAGCTGTACCTATGTTTATTGTACCGCGTCGTTCCATGGTTTGCATTACTAAATGTTGTATAACAGATAGACAGGTCCATCTGGAAACCTTTGGGGGAGGCCTATGTTCAGCAGTGGACGTCATGTGGCTGATGATGATGATGATATATGTATAACTAGGTATGATGTGCTCGCGCCGCATCGATCGTGTCCGTTACCAGCAGTAGCTAATTGTTTACGTTAATAAATGCAATGTCCTTGTGTTCCTAAAATCTGTAGTTTTGTTTGTCTCTGAGGCTGTCTGCCAACATATGTATACTTTTAATCAATTCTATGCGAGCTTACAGAAGCACGCCTTCATGATTCCATTTTGATTTTTTTGACAAATGAAGTATCTATCGATTAGGGATGCGATGGTTATTTATACTCTAAAAAATATATCGTACCTCCTCAACATCCTCATCAGAGTAAGCCAGCAAGCTCTTCAAACTGTTCGCGAGTGTGGGATACAAATCCGACAAGTCGTCCAGCATCACCGACTCACCCAACAACTTCTTGTACAGTACCAACGGGAACGGAACGTATATGATTATAGAATTGTATATAGCTAGACCGTATATTGCCCCTGGAATCATACACTTCACATACAAAATAATCTATGTTAGTTTTGTCAATCTCACTATCGTACTAATATAAATGCGAAAGTTTGTAAAAACGTTTGTATGTTAGAAGTAAAAGTAGAAACAACTAAACGGATTTGAATGAAATTTGGCACACGGGTAGTTCATTTCCTGGATTAATACATAGGCTATTTGCTCCCGAGGGGAAATAATTGTTATTTTTAATGTTATTTTTTAAGTAGGTGGTGCTGGCGTCGTATTGTTTTTGCGACTTCGTAGCGGGAAAGGCTTTTCCCCCCGGACGAAGCAACGAGCAACATCTAGTACTGAAGTAAAATCATATTGTGGCAAGTTTAACTTACAAGTTACATTAGTGGGGCTAGGACGTGAAACGAAAAACACGATGCGTCTCCGCTTCGTTTTATTTTGATTGGTTGAGAGACTGACGTATCGATTTTGATGTTTGTGATTGATCGAGATACCGATACGTCAGTCTCTCAACCAATCACAATAAAACGAAACGGAGACGCATCGTGTTTTTTTTTCACGTCCTAGCCCCACTGTATAGCTGTTGCGAAACGACTTGTCTTGTAGATGTCCGCGGGGAAGCGAACGTGGGGTCACGCGCCACGGCGTATCGAGCGGACGATCGGTTGATCAGTTTGCTTAGAATGTCTTCAAAAACGCAACTCATAAGTCGATGTCGTTTAATTTTGATGTTTGTCAGGTCACGTGTTTGTCTCTTTTTTTTTTTATTGCATCGAATGACGAGACGAGCATGCCGTTCGCCTGATGGTAAGCGATACGACCGCCCATAAACAGTACCAACACCATCCAGGACCTTGAGTTACGAAGTACTGTGTGGCATTCCAGTGCGCTCGTCATCCTGAGACATAAGATGTTAAGTCTCATTATGTCCTGTAGTTACACTGGCTACAATGCCCTTCAAACCCAAACACAACAGTGCATGCACACTGCTGCTTGGCGGTAGAAATGGACATTGCGGTGGTACCCACCCACGCGGACTCTTACATATTATGAGTCCTACCACCAGTGACAGTCTCTGAACTAAGTCTGGTCGCGTTTTTGCCACATTCTAAGCCCACAAAACTCAGGCCCCGCCTTCTGGGTCAAGGTGTTTGACGACATTAATTACAGTAGTAAAATAGTTTATGAATCTTTGGTACGGCTACGAATTAATCTCCATAGAAATATGGACAAGCACATCTCGTGATATCTCAAATTAATAACAGCTAAATTTCTTTTGACCAGTGCACATTTACTTTTTTATACAGAACATAATCTTACCAATTAAATAATACATAACATCATCTTCGAACGGGTTGTTTGAGAACCAAATCATGTTAGTCTCCTCAGACTGTTTGAACATTCCATACACCGGATCGAATATTTCCTTGAGCAAAAGTAAAAAGAACTCTTTCTTCACTCCACCGGCGTCTTCCGCCTCTTCACCAACAAACTCTACCTGAGGAAAACAATGTTACAATATACTTTTATGAGAATTAAGTTTGAATAATTTATTTTTAATTCAATATCAAGACCGTGATAAGCGTCACTTTTAGAATTAAGTTAACTTCGTAATTTTAAATCAATATAAATAGAACAACAATAATTAATCGAAATTAAAGATAAAATTTTTATCATTGTTTTAGATATCTGTCATTGAGATGTTTTACAGACACATAATTCGCATGTTTAACTCACTAATTAGAAATCGATTAATTGATTTTTACAATTATTCTGACACATCGATATTTTGTATCGGGAGAAAATCGATTTTATGCCATTCGAAATTAGAATATTATCCACTAGACTTCTGCTCACGGTTTCGCCCGCGTGAATTAATTTTTGCGGGATATAAGTCCCGCTTTATATTTCCCCGGGATAAATTAAACGTATAAACCTACCTCTTGAATCACTCTATTAAAAAAAAAACATCAAAATCTGTTGCGTAGTTTTAAAGTTCTAAGGGACAGACAGCGGGAGGCGACTTTGTTTTATACTATGTAGTGATGATACTTACTCTAAGAGGTTTTTTCAACTGTGACGTGTCATGACTGCTGATCTGCGCCATTGTGTCCCTGACTATATGATCTCTGGACACTGTCAGGTTCAGAAACTGGTCCCGTCGGTATTCATATGACGGGTCTACAAACAACCTGGTGAATATCTGTGTGGCGGCGCGACTAATCGCTATCTGCATTTGCAGTTGCTGATCGATTTTAAGCAGTAACGACTTGCACTGCACGTCGAATAGGAAGGCGTAGTTGCACATGTGTGGTTGTGATGACTGGAATAAACGTTTATGTAGAAATTTTAAAAATATGACACAGTTGAACTTGGGTCTTATATTTATTGAGAAATCCAATTAGGTTTAAATGTTTTCATAGAATGTCAATAATTATTTGGTATATATTTATCCGATATTACTAAAGCTTTCAGTGGAATACACCAAGTCGCTTAAGTGAAAAACTACATACAATTAAGTAAAAAAAGTTAACAATTAACACGCATATCTATATAAGTCGATTACCCAAAGCTGGCGCGTACAACACATTCACAATTCACGAGTGTGTACTGTGTAGTCTCGTGAATATACAAACGTCACTTGTCTAACAAAGCATATTGTTTATTGAATCTATGTATATTACGCATACGCATACTCACGCCTTTTATCCTCGAAGGGGTAGGCAGATTCGCAACTAGTGCATACACTTTTCGCCGTGCGTATTCCGTCCCATGTGATAGGGGGCGAGCTTAGAGTATGTATAAGTACCTATAGAGCGCTAATATCGCACCGTGCGCCCACTACCCAGCGTAGGCAGGTGAACTATAGCTACGTATATAGAAATGTTGGCGACTGCTAGGGATGGGCACGCGAGCAGCACCAAAGCAACAGTTATCGATAAGTACAGGTCCGGCGGCGCGGTACATAATATTGTTGTTAAAAAATTGTGGTTCTACAAAACATGGCCTTGTGAGTAATTTTAAGCATATTGCGTTAATATAGATAAAAGCTATGCTGCGAATTAATGTAGTGCAATGTGGAATGATTTATAAACACGGTACCTCAAGAGCAGTTTTTACAAGCAATAAGAACCAAGAATATTAATGGACATCAATTATAACTGAACCAATGAATATAAACCGAGCATCGCACCATGGATTTCTTAGCTAGTCTCCCCAAGCCTAAAATAGTCACGTCTAGTTTTTGAAATATTTATTACCAATGTTAAAAAAATGACAAAAAAATCTTAATGATTGCTAACCTATACTGTCAAGGCCCGCGATAGAAGCTATGCAATAGCTTAAAAATATCATCGTAATCGGTAAATTTTTAGGAACAATAATTATTTCTTCCATTTTATAAACAAAAACTCAATTATTAATTGGCTTAAAAATCACACGCAGACAAAAACAGTTACCTAAGCTACATTATATTAAGCATCGCCTTCAATAGTAATAAATATGTATGCATATGAAAATATTACATCGATTCTGGTATCGACGCGTAACATCACTATCGAAAAAGCGGGACGCGGGGCAGTGCGGGGAGTACGAGTGTTCGCCTCCCGTGCACCTTTCATACCGGGACGCGTGATTTCAATTTTACCTAAAAATATACTGAAATATGGTTTGCCTGTGAAACGAGATATTAGAATTCTGTTTAGTGTGTTTCCGAGTGTCGTTTTTACAACATTCCACAGAACATTTAACCATTTTACAGTATCAATAATCAAATATTCGCATAGATCTCACTCGCGTGTGCTCACACCGTTCCTACTCGAGTGACTACAAGCGCTTGCGGCCGGCGCAGGACGATGTTCCCACCCGTGCCTATTGTTCCCACTTGCATACACGCGCTCTATAGTAGTTATACTTACTCTAAGGGGGCGAGCCTATCGCCATATCGGGCAAAAATTCCAGACTCCGAACTTATATTGATTAGAAAAACCCAATATCACTTTGCCCGACCCGGGGATAGAACCCAAGACCTCAGCATTGCAGTCGTATCGTAAAACAAATACGCCGCCGAGGCAGTCTATCTATGTATATGTCACTCCAATTTTAATAACTAGAAACAATTTTTTAACATACTGTGTCAGTGTGAGTACTGTGAACGTGCCAGCATTCGGTAATCGATTTCTATATAATGTGACCATTATCAACAAATATAGCGGCAGCTGACATGCATTTAATAAAGAAAGTAATAAGCCTTGGCGGTTGGACTATTGTTAGTTTGTGTAAGATGCCTACTATCTCAGATAAGAGGATTACACTTACATTCTGATCTGACAACCAATTGATGTAATCCGCCGCTATGTCTACGTAATCGCAAAGATCCTCGATGTAGAAACACTCGGCTGGTATCTTAGGTTTCTTTGGATTTGAGAAGTTTATTTTGTTCAACGATGATAACGTGTTCAATATTTGTATTATACTGTGTGTAAAATATATTCTCTGGAAAATAAACATGAAGATTACAAGTCTAAATCTAGATATAGGCTGGACCCTAGCGGTCCAGATCTCTTATAGTGAACTTCTTACTTTATTAGAGCACACAACGGGCTGCATCAGTTCGTAGACGACAACACTTTTGAAGATATCAACCAACATCTCAAAATATTCAGTCGTTTGCGCCTCCCACCAAAGATTTACAATTTTCTGTGGATGCGTCGATAAATTGTTGAACGCCTCCGCAAATGGGCCCTAGATATGAAACAAAAAAAGTATTTAAGTATAAGAAACATATATAGTTTCACTTTTTCCCCTTTTTAGGAGTAGGCAGAAGTGTACCACACAGTTATTAAATAATGGAAAAAGAATGTAACATTACCTGTAATTCAGGATGCCGTCGCGGATTCCTCATTTCGTGATACAGCGGTAAAATAAGGAACATTCTGAGAGCCTCTGCGTCTGGTGGCGACACTTTCATTTTTTTTATTATATTTTCTGTTAAATGACTGAATATCTAAAATAAAAAAAAACGACTTTAAAGTATAAATTTATTTATAATTTCTCAATAAATAAGCGTACTTACGAGTTCTTTGATCGAGGAATTTTCAAATCTGCTCACTAGTGTGAAGGCTTCTTCTGCCTTTTTCAAATCGACGCCCGGCACTTTAGTATTGCACCCGAAATGCGCATTATTTGGCTGCAGAAATGATGCATTAATACATGCCAGGGAACCAAACACCGTTTCGAGGTAGGCCATCAAATCCTATAAAAAAACAATAGCTGTGGTAAGACTGTTGTATATGAAGAACTGCTTGCATTACGATACAAAAAGCATGATTTACGGCCTTATTAAATAAAAATTTCCAATATTAATCGTCAATCCGACCCTGAGAATAAACCAATCAAAAGAAGTCATTTGTAAGCATGTAAAACACTTTCTCCTGATTGGTCCATTTTGGCAATGGGTCGAAAAAGGCGATTGGAGCGTTTATAGAAAATGGTCATAAGAGACCTATCTGTCAAGATACAAAGACATTTTCAAGATAAAATAGGATTTTGACTGACATAAATTATTAAAAATGAGACAAAGTTAGATAATTTTAAACTATTGTAGACAACAAAACTAATGTAATATTACGGTGCAATATTTTAATCTGTCGCTCTCATCTGGCTAGAATTTCCTTCAAGCTTACAACTGGGCCCACACAATATTGCTTGACGATAGAAACAAGTATTACAATGGCAACCAGCCAGACTACCATACTTCAGACATACCATGGAATGCAATGTCATCACCAGTACCTGATTAACAACATCGTGATCTTTGAAAACTTCGCATGCGGCTAACTTTGGCAAAGTTAGAGTGAGAATTTGTTTAGTGTGATCGGGCGCCCGAAAGTCGACTTTGTCACCGTTCACCACCAGGAAACTGTGGTCACCACCCGCGAACACCTTCATTGGACCCTTGAAGATGTCAGGCGAAAACTGTAATTTAGGTTCTCATTAATTACCAAATAAAATATGCGTAATTTATTTCCGATATTACACGTTAGAAATTTGTTAAATATTATATGCATAACACTATGGAAAGTTTCAAGAAAATAGCTTATGGGTTTGTAAAAAATAAATTGTATTGATGCTTGCTCTTCGTGACGACTAACGTACTTACAAATATTAAACATATCTACAAAAAAAGTTGGTAACTATATAAAAAAAAAAAAACAAAATAATGAAATTATGTCTGCGTGTACTAACTACTAAAAACGAAAAAATAAACCGAAATTTGTTAAAAATCAAACGTAAGCCAAAAGGTACGAACATAAATACTTAATGCAATATCGATAGTGTTTGAAATAGTGAGGCTACGTCAATCTACTAATATCGATAAACATTTCGAGACCTTTCGACTTAAAACGTAATTTATTTTACATTTTTACAAGAACGAGAGCAAAAAATATATAAATACGTTGATTAAAGTAAAAAGAAGTGACTCAACATATTGTTTAGAGGGTCCCGCGCTGCCAGATCGGCCAAACGTCATCGTACTCTCGACCTTTGCTTTCTTCTTGGGCTAAAGGACAGTCCTCTATTAAATCAATACGGTATTAGTGAATTTTAGTTGTAGAGTACTTATGCTAAAACAGTTATTAATTAAGCGCATCACTTAACAATTGCATCCGAAATACTAAATCAGATTATCGATAGAATAGTTGAAAGGACGGAAATATTTAGTGAATAAGCGGATTATATACCTGGGTAGATTGAAATTAAAATAAAAAAAATCGATTAAAATGTAACTGGATTTTTTTGTGAAATGAGCATTAAACATGCAAAAATTCTTTTTTCGGTGGTTTTTGGGACAACATACTTTTTTGATAAATGAATAAAAAGCAATTTCGCAGGTAGGTACCTAGTTTTTAACGAACGATCAATAACGCATAACACTGTTATAAAAAAATATAGTGTAAAATTTTTAGTTTTCTTAGAGCTGTCAGTTAATAAAGTAAAAATATACTATTCACGGAAAAAATGTAATAATTATAAAAAAAAAAATACAAAAAATCTGTCAATAACAAAAAAGTCATGAGTTTTATCCACCCTGGTATTTAACTATGCTATTGTGCTATGCTAATCTAAGAAGCCAAGTTAAAAATAATAGCTTGATCATGATATCAAATAACGGTAGACGTTGAGTCAACACACAAAATAGATAAAATGTACATATAATAATCTTAACTAAGTATATACGCTACGGATGAATAACAAACCAAATAAAATAAAACGCTAAATATACCAAAATTACACAACTATGATACAATTTTTTTAATAGTCACCTTATTCAATCCGGTGGGATCAGTCTGCCGAAAATATAATAGTATAATCATTGGAATATGTTGCTATACACATTAACAAGCTGTAGAAACATAACGTACAAACATAATTGAGCTTATACCCCTGAAGGAGTAGGCAGCGGTGTAACAATAATTACGTTACAACATTTAAATCGAGCTTTTATTTCACACTGCACATTCAGTAAGCATACAATGACTCCTTTATGAAGAATGTATGTAAATATAATATATTCCATCACATGTTATGTACATAATATTGTTACTGCTTGACTCGTCAAGCCCCGCTACGGACGCCGGCGTCCGAGTACATAGGATTTGACGGGTTAATAATAATAGAAATCCTTAAATTAGACAAAATTATAGTAGCTTCTTACTTTTGATTAAAAACATGCTAATAACTTATTACTAAAATAATTTAAGTATAGTAAAGAATTTAGAGCACAAAGCATCATAATTTATACTCCAATCACAACGTTAATATGAGGGAATCATTACTGTTGAAAGGCAAATATTTTGGCTCTGAAAGTAAATATTATATATTTAAATAAGACGCCTAAATGTATTCTAATATTTATAAGTGTGTAAAAATTATAGAAAACTGACACACGGAAAATGTTTTCAATTGATGATAATATCATTAATGCCCATGAAACCTAACATCTTAGGAATCGTATGTAGATGTCTTTGAGAGGAATGTGACCGCACGAAACATATTAACGTTTTATTAATTAAAACGTATCACGTGTTTTCTGTACCGCAGGCCAGCCAGCACGCTCATGCAGAAAGTAAACTTGTTACAGAAAAGCTTTACAACATGCAATTGTAATAAAGATGATACAGTACGAAATGAACGGAAGAATATTCAAAACATGCAACTACATTTTTTTATATATGGTCAGGGAAAGGGACTCCAATAATGTCATGGTAAGTGGTGTGGCATTCAGATAGAGTATCGATTAAGATTAATAATTAACTAATTAATTTATCGATTAATTAGTATGGGTCCTTAGCTCTAAGAAAATTAAGCCGGTCGGTTAGGGTTGCGAGCGCCTTCTGAGTTCACCCTAAAGACCGGTGTGGCCAGAAAAGCCGACTCGTATCAGGCTACTGACAGTAGGGCCATTAACAAAAAAACAGTCGGTTCAATGTTATTTGAATCACAAGTTTATGTAGATCGTTACGGAAATTACAAATATATTTAAGAAGTTGGAAGTGGTTTGCCGAGTAGTCTTAAATTAGAAATAGGGTTGTCAAGTGCCTATATTTGGGTGGATAACGCCTACTTTAGAATACGATACTATTTTAGGAGAGTAGTGAGCATTTACGGACTAATGTGTTTGGGTGGTGTACCGCCCGATCGAAGTAGCGTCTGCTGGCCATATGCATGAAATGCCTGATGGTCGGCATGTTGGTGTCCACGTGGAGGTTGCGATTACGAACGTACCACGGGGCACCAAGAGCATGTCTGAGCATTCGACTTTGTAAGACTCGCATACGCTGAAAACGAGCAGGCGGTAAATGGGTGAATACGGGCGACGCGTACGTCATGATAGGTCGAATGCAAGTCGTAAAGATCCTGACATTTAACTTTTCCTGTTTAAGAGTCATTGCAATTGATGGATATTGTAATAGTTTTGTTTAAATGAGTGAGATGAATGGTTATAACGTTTAATGATCACCTCTAATGCACAGTTATTTTCGCTGTAATGAATGGTTAGAATGTTGAATGCAGACAGGCGTGTACTCACGGGCTCGTCGTCGACAGGCGTGAAGGGCACGGGCGTGGGTACGAGCGCGACGGCTTGGTGCGGACAGCCGAGCTGCCCCCGCGCGCCGTACCCGCACGCCAGCACGCGCTCGCCCACGCGACACAGCACGTGCCGCCGCCCGCACGCCACCTGCGTCACCGTGCTGCCCATCAGCTCCACTATCTGCACACACACACACCACTTCACTGATCTGACTCTTATCTATTCTCCATAGGGGCGGTTGCGGACGACAACTTAGACGTGAGTCGGAGGAAGCCCGCAGCCGTCCCTAATGCGCCGAAGATGGCCACCGCGGAGTTTTAGTAACTATGCCGTGCGGTGTACATAGGTTAGGGACTCGGCCCGGCGGTCGCCCGACGTTTGCCATCTCTCCGGGCGGCTCAACATCAGGTCGTAAGGCACGGTGAACTCAACATAACCGTTCAGTCGTTCCCCTTGAACACTGGGCGGTAGTAATAAGGCACTTTCCCCGCGTCAACAAAAAAAAATCTATTCTCCATAATTGGGACCTTTATGGCATTTGTGTGTACGTTTTGCATATTTCAAGATAGGGAAAAGCCTCGTCTTAAGTGATATTTTTGGTTTTCTTTTACACCATAATGATCTTTGAATGGGATCCCTTTGATTCGCCGACTTGTTTTTAAACTATTATTTTTTCACATATTTGACTTTACATTATATGTATTGGCATAATAGTACTATCGCATAGTAATATTTTGGCCTACTACTTTTTTGTCATAATAAGCTATTGGAATAATTTTAGCTCGACTAATTTGTATTAGACTAATACACATTTCGCACAACATGTTAGTAGAATAAATTAGGTTAGCGAGGCGAGCATGTTAAGTGCATATAAACCACCGCCAGAACCGACTGTAAGTCGTTTCCAACTCAGACAAAACCAAACATGAATGATGCTTATTTATTTTTATGACTTTTGATATTTATGCTTTTTGACGTTAGTCGTTCTGATGGTTGTGCTTTTTGTATTTATGCTTTTTTATTTTATGCTAAAACAATTATGCGTAATAATTATTATGCACAATGATATTTAGGCTTAAAGCTAAGATGCGTAACAATATTATTACAAATACATTTATGCAATTCAATAGAGAACCTCTGAGTATGTCACAGTAAAGCAGTGGCAACCTTACCAACACCAGCAACAAAAGCAGTTTTGTTTTAGCAGCAACAAAAAACACTTGTTTAGTACAGTTATTTCAATTCACTTCATTTGAGCCCTTTAATAGAACTATATTAGATAATATACCACCATAATTATGCAGTATAACTCTAAGTATCACCAAAATAATGAATTAAAACAAGAGCACCTCATGACACTTCCAAGTTCCCGCGAAAACTCCCCAGGTGGAACCTTACTTCACATTGCCATAAAGTATCAATTGACATAAAAATAGTGATAGGACCTTAGTGGCTAGCGTCCGCTGGGCTCACCGAGTCAAATTGGGTCGCATTCGCCTGCTATACATTTACTATTAAATTCTTATCCGTGGCGCTTTACAAGTGGCTTTACTAGTTGTCCGTTGTCCCTATAGGTACTTGAATTTAAAAAATTGCCTTGGTTCATTATTTTATACTAGATTTTGCCAGCGGCTCCGCCCGCGTTAAAAAAATTCCGGGATAAAAGTCCCGCTTTTTATTTTCCCGGGATAAAAAGCAGCCTATGAGTTAATCCAGGACATGATCTACCCGTCAAATTTCATCGAAATCCGTTTAGTAGTTTTAGCGTGAAAGAGTAACAAACATCCAGACATTCATACATACTTACAAACTTTCGCGTTTATAATATTAGTAGGATAGTAGGATGCCGGTTTCTTATGGATAAAACGGGACAATTAATATTTCCAACTCCTCCCTAGCTTTCTTTTTTAAACCCAAGAGATATCGTAATTACAACGTGATAAACAAGCTTACCTTTCTAGGAACCAGCTCATCTCTAGTGGTTCCGTGTCCGGTCTGCCCGTACTCTCCCGTGCCGCAAGTGAACACTCCGCCGTCCAGCGTTAGGAACACTGTAAAATCTTCACCGCATGCTATATGGCATACCTGTGAAAACCAATATTTTATTTATTTAATAGAACCAATGCTCACACTACGCAGGACGCTAGTTATCTAGATATTAGGTACTATGTTTCTCATAGGCAAAAGTTCAACATTTTTTATTTATTGCTACTGAATGACGAGTCGAGTATGCCGCTCGCCTGACGGTAAGCGATACGACCACCCATAAACAGTAGGTAGACCATACAGCACCTTGAGTTATAAAGTATTGTGTGGCATTCCACTGCACTCGTCATTCTGAGACATAAGATGTTAAGTCTCATTATGTGGGGTGCGGATCCCCATCGGCTCTAGCATGAAGTATCTGGGTTTAGTCCTAGATAGCCGATGGCGATTCCGCACCCACTTTAAGGAGTTGAGGACAAAATTGTCCCGGGCAGCGGGCGCACTTTCCGGCCTGCTGCCCAACCTGTAAGGTCCTGGCTTCCCTTGCCGGAGGCTGTATCACGGAGTCGTGCGGTCCATAGCCCTTTACGGCAGCCCCGTTTGGGCTGACTCCCTGGGCCGCCCCTGCGTCGCCCTTCTGCGCGCCCCGCAGAGAGCTTTAGCGCAGCGGGCGGTCAGGGCGTACCGCACGGTCTCTTTCGAGGCGGCTTGCCTATTGGCCGGATTTCTGCCCTGGGACCTGGACGCCAAATCCCTTGCCGATGTATTCCATTGGCGGGAGGAAGCGTTCAGTCGCGGGGAGCGTCCGGCCCTGAAGGAGGTGGAGGCCAAGAGGGCCGCCTTACGGCGAGCCGCCGTGGAGGAGTGGCGTCTCAGGCTGGAGGCCCCGTCGTGGGGGCACAGGGTCGTAGAGGCAGTGCGTCCTGTCTTTGCCGAATGGCTGGACAGGCGCCACGGAGCGGCAACATACCGCCTGACGCAGGTGCTCACCGGGCATGGCTGCTTCGGTGAGTTCCTGTTTCGGGTGGTAGGTATAGAGGAGTCGGCCGTGTGTCACTATTGTGACCACTGCCCAATGGACACGGCCCAACATACGTTGGAGTGTTGTCCAGCCTGGGACGAAGAACGCAGCGCTCTCAGAACAGTCGTCGGAGAAGACCTCTCGCTGCCGGCCGTGGTCGCTTCCATGGTCGGCGGCCGGGAGTCCTGGCAGGCGGTGGCTCACTTCTGCGAGGCGGTCCTCTCGCGGAAGGAGAGTGCCAAGAGGGATCGCCAGCGCAGTGGTGATCCCTCCCGCCGCCAGACGAGACGTAGGAGGCGTCGGGTGGACGACTGACCGACGTCTCCCGCCCTGTGTATTGGGGGCGTTTGGAGAATTCCACCACGGTATCCCCTGCCTGTCGTAAAAGGCGACTAATATGGGCCTCCGGGGGTCACGGGTGGGCGGGACGTGCCGCCCACCCATTAGTCTAGCCAACTTCTGTGACCCCCGTGATGGACATGTCCGAGGCAGCGTGTCTCACGCTGCCTCGGACACCAAAAGGTGGACACGGTATGGTGTTTCGGGGGCTTCTGAGCCCCCGCAACAGGAAAAGGACCGCAAAAAAGCGGTACGCGCAGGGGCGGTTGCGGACGACAACTTAGACGTGAGTCGGAGGAAGCCCGCAGCCGTCCTTAATGAGCCGAAGATGGCCATACTTAAAAAAAAAAAAAGTCTCATTATGTCCTGTAGTTACACTGGCTACAATGCCCTTCAAACTGAAACACAACAGTGCATGCACACTGCTGCTTGGCGGTAGAAATATACATTGCGGTGGTACCCACCCAGACGGACTCTTACATATAAGAGTCCTACCACCAGTAAACACCAGTATCAACACCATAGAGAACTTTCAATTACAAAGTACATAAGTTTCGAGACATTTGTTATGGAAAGATGTGAGTGTGACGCTTACCATTAGCTTAACGGCTCATTATGTTGTTAAAAACTTCGAAATAACAGTAACAAGTACAAAATAACGTTGAGGCTTTGGTTCAAATGAACTAACTTTCTCCATTTTGTCGCACAGCTAAATAGCTGCGACAAAAGTCATGTTTTTTTCGCGCAGCTGAGTTGTAAATATATTTTGTGTAATGTGTTCTCTATTCGACACGAATGAATGGTTTAAAATAAACGGTATGTAAGTAAACTGAAAAACAAGAATGGACTGACACAGATTTCAATTGACCGACCAAATCTAAAAAACATCAATGATGCATATAAAGTTATAAAGGCACGCGTGGGTGACGGTGGGTCTTAGCTTACTCACAATCGCCTTTTAGGAAACTTCAGAAGAGTGGACGCTTTTATTAAGGTAGTGACTAAATGAATTTACATATTGGATATAGGTATTACATACGCACTCACGCCTTTTATACCCGAAGGGGTAGGCAGAGGCGCAACTAGTGCACCCACTATTCGCCATGCATATTTCGTCCCATGATGTGATAGGGGTCGAGCCTATCGTCATATCGGGCACAAATTCCAGACTCCGGGCTGATAGAGTAGAAAAACCCGGTATCACTTTTCCCGACCCGGGGGTCGAACCCGAGACCTTGACATTGCAGCCGTACTGTAATACAACTACGCCACCAAGGCAGTCTACATAGGTATTACATATGACATTTAACTATTACTACTATAATACATACGTATTACATATGACTTATAGATATGACTGTACCTTGACATTTCTCAATGTTTTCAAATGTGTTGGATAGCATTTGTTCTCTCTGTCCTGCAATCCCAATTGCCCGTGTGAATTTTTTCCCCAGCCAAATACAGCGCCCGACCTGTGAAATATAGTTACTTTATTACACTTAAGAGTTTGAAAACCTTTACACGACAAGGAATCTTCCATTATAAATGCGATGGATGAATATTTGTTACTATGTTTTGGAAAATATAGGTATAAGAATTGAAATACACAATTTAATTCTGACTGTCACAAACAATATTATGTTTAATGACTATATGATTTTTTATAATAAATGATATTTAGTAAAATGTTATCATTTTATCAACATCCCCTGCTCGTGAGAAACTAGTGGTCACGGGCGTGATAACAATTTAAAATATTTTATCAATACCATGGATATTAATATATATTTTTTGTAACCAGGATCTAGAATTGGTTATAGATTAGGTATTTTTACCTCGAAAAGGTGTAACAGTACCCAAAAATTTATATTCTTACACGGGCGGAGGTAAGCTTAATTATTGAGTACTCTGTTATTGTTTTCAAAGTCAATACCAATAAAGCATGGAAAGTAACGAAACAATATAACATATGTTTGTTTATGAAAAGTGCGTTACAAGTCATAACGTCAAATAAGAGTAAGCACAATAGCCAGTACGAACAAATAGATACAACACCAAGACAAAAATCGTGAATTGACCTTGCGATACATTATTTATTTTTATTAAACAAAAGGCATAATACAGAATACAATCATTTCAATCATTAAAACTTAAGCACTAAACTATATTAAGTCTAGATTGCCTTCCTTAGACCTATGCCTTAATTGAAATTATCAGCGGAAGTGAAATCAACAAAAACAATTAACTAACTTTACAAAGTTTACATCTGCTTTTACTTAAGTGAGTTATATAAACAAAATGTCTATGGAAACTAATTGTACTACCTATATACTACTTAGTTTTCTAATACTACGTAAAAACGATCCAGGCCTGCTATTCATTATGTCAATGGTACCATGTTTGACATAAAGTTCATTATATAATCTACTCATCCTGATAATGGGATTATAGTAGGACGTATTATTTACGAACACACGAAGCGCAAAGATGTTTGGATTACGGATTCTATAATTCGTATTAAAATTTATCAATGAAAGTAGTTCGGGTGAGTCTATTTGTGCATGAATTATTTTGTGTAGACACATTAAATCCGCCATTTCCCGCCTCTGGTCAAGTCTCCATACTTTAAACTTAGACAACCTCTCATCATAGGACGATAAGGTACGACCAACCATTAAAACACAATACTCTTTAAAAAAACAAATAAATAACTTTTACGACAGTAAAAAGTTTTGCCAGTTTACAATAACCCCATTATTCCCTTTAATGAACTCAAATTCTGATATAAAAATCTTTTAATGGTTTCTGTTATTGGTAGCCGTAACTAGGGCCATTTGCCACGTGCACCAGACAAAAAACGGATATGTGCGAGTTGGACTCGCGTGCCGAGGGTTCCGTATAAACTTGTAGGTAAGGTATCTCAGTATAAGTTTAATAGTCCGCCAAAATTAATAAGTTAATAAAATTTTAAAAGATTGTAATAGTAAATTATTTTTTATTGTTATTGAATTACACATTTACGGTTTTCAGATTTTTTCCTTTACATGTGTTGTAAGATCTTGCTTATTGCCAAATTTCCTAATCCTAGATCAACGGGAAGTAAACTATAGGTTTCGATGAAAATCGCAAAATATGTAATAAACATGGTCATATCTTTTGATGATTTTGACTTAAAAGTTTGATTTTTTCACAGCTGAAAGAAACCGTAGCCCCCAGTATCCTAAGTCCTTACATATTATAAAACAAAGTCCCACAGGCGCTTGTGTCTGTCTGAACGCGATAAACTCAAAAAAGGCCAAACGGATTTTGATGATATTTGGTATGGAAATAGTTTGGGACCCAAGAAAGGTTTTAGGCTACTTCTTATCACGGAATAACATACCGGGATTACTCCCGGAAAATCGTTTTTCACGAGTGGAACCTCGAGCAAATAATTATGAAGATAGTTTGAAACCCCCAGAACAGACATAGGCTATTTCTTATCCCGGAAAATATAAACCGGTGCATTTATCCCGGAAAAAAAATCACTAAGGCGAAGCAGCGAGTAATTTCGTATGGCCATAGTTTGAGGCCCTAGGAAGGACTACTAGTCTACTTTGTGTCCCGGGAAAATATATAGCGGGACTTTTATCCCGGAAAATGAAGCGCGCTCAAACAGATACTACGGCAGAAAAAAATGACAGCATAATGATAA
This sequence comes from Lapara coniferarum, assembly GCA_949316025.1. NCBI lineage: Eukaryota > Metazoa > Arthropoda > Insecta > Lepidoptera > Sphingidae > Lapara > Lapara coniferarum. The sequence goes on along the minus strand of OX438925.1, from coordinate 13,829,529 downwards.
TGTTCTGCTACCGAAGCGAAGTTGGTACGAGTCGCTAGTTTAATATAAATTTCAACTTGTTATCTTCCTGAGAAAAAGGGGTTTTGGCAGACAGACAGGCGGAAAACAAACTAATCCTTTCCTTTTTTCCTTTTGAGTTACGGAACCCTAAAAAGAGCTTCTATTCGTTGCATAGCAAATTTTATATTATTCGCTGTACATAAGGTAAAAAGACTTTTACTACTAACAGACGATTTGATTTGGTATCGTCGTACCAATTCGTCACGCGGTACAGTCTTCACGCCACACGATCGAACCGTACCATGCGATGGCCAGTTGTATCCAACCAAGTTTGATGGACAAGCCATCGAACCAGCCGTACCAACAATAATAATAATAATGTCCATCGAACCGTGCCCCACACGATGCGATATGGTGCGATGGCATACCATTTTAATGGTTCGGCTGTACCAAATCGCATCGTATGAGCCCACTTTTTGGTTACTCGAATAAATAAATAAAACCGGCCATAGTGGCCTCCGTAAGTATGCCACGTTCTGCAATCAGCCTGTGTATACCAAGTTCAAACAGGCCGGCATAATTGTGTGATGTGTCGAGTAACGAGAGAGAATCATCGCTGGAAGGTCGACACTCCACCTGGACCCCTCTCTACAACCATCAGGTGGAGTGCGGTCACTTTGGCGTGCAAGTATAAAAAAACGGATTTCTAAATTATGCCATATGACACTGTACTTATGGTAGACTATGCATTGTATTTAGATGCCTATGCTGCTACTTACTTCGACAAAGCGAATGTGTGGTTACTGCCGCTCGTAATCATAGCGATCGGGACGCCGACCAATGATGTGATTTGTTGTGGCGTCATTTCCTTATTCGACATAGTTCCCAAACCGCATTGACCATAACTGTTGGCACCCCAGGCGTATAGATCTCCATCTAGAAGTTTCCACGTGCTTTAATACATAGGTAACTTTAATACATCGTTATAGAATCAGTAGTATTATTCGTGATTTAAAACGGCCTCTTAAACCATAAATTGTGAATGTGTTATATAACCATTGTAAAAAAAATCGCAGAAGGATCCAGATCATATAACGTTATTTATCATTCATCTTAATTGCCCAAATTCATGATTCAGTATACACAAAAATATAAATTAATGTTGTTTAAATATTCGCACGGCGAAAGAAGTTTTAAAAGGGTTTAAACCAATAAATATACTTACTATTTGTTAAAGCTATGGAATGGTAAGCCCCGCAAGAAATCTGTATGACAGTTTTGGTAGCAAGACCCTTCACAAACTTAGGCTTGTCTTGAGCATGAGGACCAAGATTGCTGCCCAGTTGGCCCATACTATCAGAACCCCAACTGAATGACTGCCCCCATTCATCCACTGCAACAGAGTGCTGAAGACCACATGCTATTGTCGATATTGTACAGTCTCTAAATGTGTCCACCAATGCTGCAAAAATATTAACACTAATAAATATTATAAATCATAGTTTAAAAAAAATACAAAACATGCTTTATAAAAAATCCAACTAAAAATAGAAAATAAATTTGAATTAAGAATAGTGTAAATAAGAAAAAGAAGTATTTTATAAAAATATCGTGGGGTAAATAGCTGGCCCGTTAGTGTTCAAAATAAATGTAAGGCAATTTACAATTAAAAGTTGTAATCTATCCTTAACTAACAAATCTACCATACTGACTAATATTATGATAAGAGTAATTTGTGTTCTTTATATAAACATACAGTACCTGTACATGATAATGTAGGATAGGTAATTATGGTGCCATATAAATAAATTATAAGCTTAATATTTACAATTCCATAACAAATACATAAATGAAAAACCTAATGTTAGTAATTCAAATACTTTATGTGGCCATTTTGTGTACCTACTCAGTCTTTCAAACTTTAAGATATTCATGGAAGGTAAAAACTAAATGTCCAGAAATATTTGTATAGTATATATTATATATATGGGCCTTATACATAAACAGTTTATAAACCTACTTCATTTATCAAATGTTATGTCTTCTTCGAAAGGAATTTTGAATTGAATTTGGTTAAATGGGTTTATAAACTGTTTGTGAATAAGGTTGGTATTACATAATATGCTGTAAAATAAGTATCTGGACTACTGATCTCATAACGATTTTTGTTCAGTTCATATTAAATAATAGTTTATAAGCACATTAAATAAAAACCAATAAAAAAGGCTTATTTTATATCATATCCTGAATAAACCTACAAAAGTTATAATGATAAATAGTGGTCAAAATTATCTCAATGTTTATATTAATAAAATACGACAGAAACTACACCTGGTTCATCCAAAGGAAATGGCAGTGTTACAAATCCAACCAATATTTTACTGGAAAACTAATCTTTTGTATTAATCAATAATTCTATTCTTGGACAATACCTGGACTTTTGCCTTTGTTTGTTTCAGTGTGTCTGCCGAGTTGACCAACATCATTACTGCCGCATGAATAAAGGTGGCCATTCTTAGTCAAATAAAGTGTGTGGAATTCTCCTGCTGCTACTGATTGTATGTGATTACTTTCACGCCATTTTGAAAGCGTTGGTTTTATTACCTGAAGAGAAAAACCAGTTTTCGTTGCTAGTATTTTCGCCATATTGTTTAATCCACAAGTATGCCGATGTCTATAGATACTTTCTTTACTAACATAATACACTACTCAAAACAAAATAGGGCCCACTACGATTTTTTGCTGTTATAATTTATCTTTGATAGTTAAGTGGTTTTTGTGGCTGGATATGTTTAAATAAAGGATTAAGACATTATTTAAACGTAATCAAAAGTTTACTTTGTACATACAGCCAATTTATTGACAACAATCATATGTTAGGGATAATACAAAACCATATAAGTGATGGAAATACCAATTTCAGATGGAATTTTATTATACAAAACTTTTTGTCACCAACACAATACTATATCCCTGACAACATTATAAATGGTCATGTTTCATTTTTCATGTTTCATGTCATTTTTCATTTTTTTTTTCATAAATATAAAATCATTATACAAACAGTTTCATTTCTTTTTTTGAAGGAGTAGATGCAAACCACAGAAAATGTGGAATAATAGTATCAAACTGCTGGCAGGAACAATATATGTATTATGGTAAGGTAGCACAAGAGATTGCAGAATGAAGATTTGAGCAGGTTTTTCAACATCATCATCATCAGCCACGTGACATTCACCACTGAACATAGACCTCCACTAAAGATTTCCAGACAGACCTGTGAAAAGCAGCCTGTATCCAGCGTGTTCCTGCGACCTTTATCAAGTTGCCTGTCTTCCTTCTAACAGCCTTCTAACCTACAGCTTTTACCAACTTGCAAATGGACAACATGATGTACAAGAAAGCATCTAATTCTTGCAAAATGATATAAAAAAAAATTCTGTGATGTTGGTGAAGGTATTGTATGGCAAAAGGCAAAACAAAAGGCAGAAAATCTTGCATATGGCATCAAGAGAACCTATGCATTATCTCTCATCAATGTGGGGTCAATGTGATTCTAGTTTTATTTTCCACACTGGTGGTAGATCTTTTATATGCAAATTTGGGTAGGTACTCTCACAATGTCTTATTCTTCCACCAAGCAACATGACCAATATACATAATTATTATCACCTTTGCTCATTTTCGTGACACCTTCACCCCTTTTGCCATGCCAATGGTGGGTGCATGGGCGGCATGGCGCATAGGTCTTTTTTGTTTTGATTCTCGGTGACAAATAGATTATGGAAGGTTAGACATTGTTATGCCATCAAGTGTACCTAATGAGCAATGACATCGCAACATAGCAAAGTATTTAGCATTGAGGAGAAAGGTGCATTTAAATGCAGATTCGACATGAGGAATCAATTTGTACTTGTTCTGTCTATTAATCTAAATACGTACCAATAATTTTAAGTTATTTATTTTCTATGACTATGCTTAGTATGATATCCTTTTAGTAAGATGTGTTTGTCACTTCATTTTGATGTCATTATAAGCAGATTCGACTGTACTTTCCCTTTATTTTTGTATAATTTTTTTAATATCATGTTTGCTATAACATACTAACTACTCAAGTACACCACATTCAGGAGGGTAGCTACATCTTTCACATAGGAGGGATCCAAGGATATTAAATGTACAAGCTGAGGCAGATTCATGGGTCACGTATAACGCAAATTTTTGTTAGAAGTGCACATATGCATTATAATTTGTACATGTTTTGTGGCCTGGATTATTTTTGTTGCAAGCTAAAGTGTGGGTGGGGGGCTCCGAACTCCCAAACCCACCCTTATATACGCCCCATGATGTAGAAAATAACAATATATATTATTTTACTAAACCGAATTCATTTTATTTTCTATAGATTGATCTTTAATGATTATAACCTTGACAATATGTGAATAAAGTTAAAAATAATGTACGGACATCATATTTATGTATTGCTTTTGTAACACTCATTTCTATAAAATAGTGTTGAATAAAACGATGTTTCTATAGGAAAGAAATTATCAATAGTATCATAACTCCATTTCATAACAAAAGGAAGAAAATTTAATTACATTATCTAACGTAGCGCCTATTATTTATAAGAAAAAGATACAGCAGATACTCACCAAATCAATTGCTTCCGAACCTTCTATACACAATTCATGATGAGTTGCATTACCCCAACAAAACATTTTCATATACTTATTCAATGATTTTTAATTTTACGGCTTACAATATAACCTCTACTTGCGACCCTGCTCAGTCTGTTTGAATGGAGGTAGTTTTGGAGTTAATGGAATCTGATCACCAGTGCTTACTGTTTACACAATTAATTTCACCTGCGACATAGTGAAAAATAATAAAAATACATTTTCAAAAGTCGAGAACAATCTTCGTAGGTCTGTACCCAATCCGACAATCTGTCAAAAGTTGCGTTTGGATACATTAATTATAAATCATTTGCCATAATTTTCTATTCATGATCATATTATGTCATACTTCTGGCACTCGCACGACGCATGTACGGACCAAAACGTCCTACGGCAAATTTAGTTCATAATTTTTATTTAGGCACGTTATGAAAAAATGATGAGAACACTGACTTCTATTATACTAGTACGCTGGACAGGATTTACGATACAAAATGACAGCTATATTTTGTGCCGATTTGAAACGCCCCTCTCGAGCGTCCAGGGAACTAAATTTGACGTATAATGCATATGGCCGTCGTATTGTTTTGAAAGCTCTCTGTTTTGTCAGTGCATTAAAACGAAATATTAAGGTGAAACGTGTTGTTTATAAGTGTTATTTGTGTGTGCTTTATAGTAATCCACAATGAGAATTGTGTGTGTTGTAAAACCCGTTACGAAACGGGTAGTGGAGTAACATTTCATAAGTACGTACATTTACATCATCTTTTAGCTATTTGTATTAAAGTTAGTTATTGTAAAGAGCAAACTATCATTTACAAGTAAATAATAACTCAATTTAAACGTATTTACACGATAATTTGTTTTCAAATAGCATATTTATAAAGTAAGTATATCTTGATAGGGTTGTCCAAGTTTCATATCGACAATGCATATCGATAAATTTTTGGTTTGGCTCTATTAGCATTTATACTGTACCTTTAAACACATAAAATCATTAATTAAGATCGATAATAAAATAAGGTTAGGAATGTATTATTCTATAAAGAATGTACTCTATCTACTCCAGAAGAGGAAATATCAATTTAAAATCATAAAAATGTCATTATAAATGTATTGTTACAGGTTTCCAACTGACTCAACTATACAAAAACTATGGCTGAAAAACATTTAATTTGGAAATTGGTTTCCAAATAAAAATAGTCATGTATGCTCTAAACATTGTATAAAAGATTGTTTTATTAGACATGTTGTACGAACCCAATTGAAAAAGGACAGTGTGCCCACAGTATTTTCTGGTGGGTATAATAATTTATATTATTCTATTGAGAATTTTATGCATATAGTATATTGTAAGACGTTTTGCAACGGCGATGTTATCATTGCAGATTTAGGTATTATTCCTGAGGAAAATAGAGAGTGAGAAGCTGATTTAATTAATAATGAATGCGGAGAAAACCAAGTTGATGGCATGAATTTAGAAACAATGTCAGGTAAAAAGACATATTTTTTGCAAAAAACTCAGTACTAAATAAATAAGACTTACAGGTTTTCAGATTATTTTAAAGGTAGTTTAAGGTGTTTCATTTATACATAAAATCAATGCACCTATTTACAAATATTACTAACTACAAGCTTAGTAACTATTTTTCACTGTAGTTCATTTTGTAACTAACAGGTTCATAATTGTTTTACAACTAACATGTTATTAATTAACATGGTTTATAATTGTTACACATTATATTTTATTTACACCTTTAGCAAATAAAGTTTATTTGGTAACCCTTTTAAGGCAACAACAGCTTCAATTTGTTTATAATTATTGTGTTTTACTTGTAATCTTTTATTATTATTACTATTATTTCTCAACGAGTTTTTTTTTCTTTATACTGTCTTATAGTTTACTTGCTTCGATTAATGTGAAACTGCATTCTTACATTTTGTTTGTTAACGAAATTCAAATTGAATATTTTTTTTATATTCTTAACAGTACCCAGCATAAGCTACAACAAGGAACTAAATGAAACCCAGAAAAGGAAGCGGTCTTACACCGAAATCTGTGAAAATATCAATCATGACACCGCTACGAAAATACTCCTAGGTCATCTAAAAGGGTTATGCAAAGAATACAAAAAGCTGTACGAAGTTCTCAAACTCGTCTCAAAACTTTATCTCAACATGTGAAAAGATTGAAGATTAAAGTTTCTTCTTTGAAAACAGTAATAAATGAATTAGAGAAAAAGAAATTAGTTACTGATGATTGTGTATGTGTATGTTTGTTAAGTCAGTACAATGATTTTAAACCACAATTATTTAAAAGGATGGCAAGAAATTCAGAAAATAATGTTAAGTCATGCTAAATATTCCCCAGAGTTAAGGGCTTTTGAAATTACTCTACATTTTTATTCGCCAAAGGCATATGCATATATCCGTAAAAAAAGTAATTTAGCCTTGCCTCATCCTCGAATTATACGATCGTGGTACTTTTCGGAAGAAGCAAACCCAGGTTTCAGGAAAGTTTTAATACCTTGAGGTATAAAAGTGAGCAAGCTAGAGAAAAAGGCGAAAAATTAATTTGCGCTTTAATGATTGACGAAATGAGTTTGAAAAAAAGTTGTTCTAGAAGTCGTGATGGAGTAATACGTGGGCATGTTGATTTAGGAATCGCTTCTGAAAATAATGATTTACCGTATTTTATGTACCATATTGTAAAGATGCCCTAGTTTTTATGATTGTGCCATTAAAAGATAATTGGAAGCTGCCAATTGCATACTTTCTAATTAAATATAATATAGACTAATATATAGACATTCGTTTATATGCAGCAACAAAAAACTACTCCCCTAATATTACAGGTGTCAATATACCGAATTATTTGTCGCGTAATAATATAATTTGGGCACGTCAGTGACTTAATAAAATATAACTTGATCTACCGTCACACTGTCTTTTTTTTTATCCCTTCCATAAATACATTATAATATTTATGTGTACGTTGGTATGTCTATTTCTTACGGCTTCCCGTTCTAATTGTTGAACGAATTTGATGTGGTGGTAACTTCCAAACTGAAATAAGACAACTTTTTTCACGGATAATATATATGGTATGATAATAGCTTACAACTTGGAATAAGACATGACTACTTTTTATTCCGTGGTAACGTGGGTTAAACTGCTAATATTGCCACAATGAATAAGTAACGACAGATTTGTCTGAATCTCCACTACACTGTTCATCCGATTGCCGTTATAATCATTGTTTCGATCAAATTTTTGAGTAATTTTTTCAATTGTTAATAATAACAAATTGTTATTTTTTTCAATTTATAAACCGTCGACTATTTCGTATGATTATCGATATATCAGCTGTTCCATGTTCCAACTCTATCGTTAGTTCCATGGACACTCGCTACTGGTATCAGCGCCAATATGGCGAAAATCAAATAGGCACACTTTGACGATTCGAATGTCCAGTCCAGCGTACTAGTATAATAGACGTCAGTGGATGAGAATGAAATTTTACGATGGTCGATGCGCGCGCATGTGTGACACAAAATTCTCACGAAAAAGGTTGAAGCTGTTTAATGAAAACTTTTTGGTAAAAATGAAAAGTAAATATTAAATTAAGAAAACAATAAATATTTAAATAATAAATAAACTTAAATTCAATTTTTGAATTTACTAATTTACTTTTAAAATATTAAATAATCAATAAGAAACGTTTACAAATTCAGTACAAATTACGTCATACGTATTTATTAGGTATTCTCTAAATAATATTTTTACAATTATATGTATCTATTTAATATTTCAAATTTAAACTGAACTTTGACTATCCTTTTCCAGTGCTTTTATCATTTTATTGTAATTAATTATTTGCATGCAGTCAAAAAATATTTTTTAATGATGCCAAAGAAGTATAACTTCTCACGCGCGTACATACGTACACGCACCGATTTTTTTCATATGGCTGTTTGTTTTGATCTCATAACGATTTGATTGATTGAAAGAAGTTGGGAAGGAAGCTGGTCACTGGTGAATGCGTGACGAGAGCGTTACGAAAAGTGTGATTCAGCGAGGCGAACAGAAGTTGAGAGGGAGATATAAATTAGTGAATATAGAAAGAAAGAGAGTTACGAGTGTATATATATTGTACGAGAGTGATGTCAGAACAGAGAATCCTCCATGTGTATATAATACATGTATATATTATATTTGAATTCTGCTGGCGGCTACGCCCGCGTGAAAAAGTTTTTCCGGGATAAAAGTAGCCTATAGCACTTAGGATTAATGTAGCTTCCTATTAGTAAAAGAATTTTCAAAATCGGTACAGTAGTTTTTGAGTTTACCCATTACAAACAAACAAACAAATTATTCCTCTTCATAATATTAGTATAGACATATAGATGGAGGTAAAGAAGTTTTACTTTAGTCGTGTGGTCTGAAGCAGATTCCTTTTCTTCTTTTTTTTATATAAGGAACTTGAACGAACGAGCATACGGTTTACCTGATGGTAAGTGATTGCCATCGCCCATGAACATGTGAAATACCAGGGGGCATAGAAATGCGTTGCCACCATTTTAGGTGGGAATACGCTCTTTTTTTGGAAGTTCGCTAGGTCGTATCTGTCCGGAAATGCTGCTGGCGGCAATTGGTTCTATAGTTTTGTAGTACGTGGTAAAAAATGTCAGCAGAAACATACTGTAGTAGATTGCCAACCTCCGAGATGATGTGAATAGAATTTGGAGTTTTGCCGCGTTTTACGGTGATGGGACTCAGCAGCAGAGATAAGTCCCAACTATTCTTCGGAGCACTCTCCGTGGTAAATGCAATGGAGAATGCTGAGCGATACTTGGAGTACGGACCAGGAAATACGTCTATTAAAAATATAATAAATCGTAAGTATTTCGTTCGGATATCTTATTTACTACAAGCACGGAGTAAAAATAATCTCTTATTTTTGTTCTGTGGCTACAAGTTATAGTGCGTTTTAAGTCTTATTACCAAGAAGATTATAGTGGGTATAAAGTTCTTGCTTTTTATAATCTTTTTGATGCTCTTATATTTTGGCTTTCATAAATTGTAGTAGGTGGTGCATCCATATTCAGATATATAATCTATACTAATACTAGCTTTGCCCGCGGCTCCGCCCGCGTGAATGAGTTTTTCCGGGATAAAAGTCCCGTTTTATATTTTCCCGGGATAAAAGATAGCCTATGTGTTAATCCAGGACATGATCTACCCGTGTGCAAAATTTCATCGAAATCCGTTCAGTAGTTTTTGCGTGAAAGAGTAACAAACATCCATACATCCAAACATCCAGACATCCAAACATCCATACATTCTTACAAACTTTCGCCTTTATAATATTAGTAGGATGAACATACTTATATCAAACATACATTCCAACATTTATATATTATTATAGCTTTTGCCTGCGGCTCCGCCCGCGTTAAAAAGTTTTTCCGGGATAAAAGTCCCGCTTTATAGCCTATGTGTTAATCCAGGACATGATGTACCCGTGTGCCAAATTTCATCGAAATCCCTTCAGTAGTTTTTGCGTGAAATAGGAACAAACATCCATACATCCAAACATCCATACATTCTTACAAACTTTCGCCTTTATAATATTAATAGGATTAATAGACCTGTTTGATTTCCAAAGATAAATAAATGTTTTAGCATACCTACTCGATTAGTAGCAATGTAACCACTGACATCATTTTTTTGCAACGTTTACATAAGGCAAGTTTTCACACCGTCGACGATAATATAGACATGTCGTGTATATTATTATCCACGTAACACCTTATATTAACTTGAATTACATAAACGAAACGTACCTAACATTTTACATTTATACCACTCATCGTCAATCTAATCTCTAAATTACATAACATCATTAAATACGACACTGACACGAAACTCTACGTGCCCTATCGACAATTTGTAATAGATGTCAGAAGATTACTAACGCGCACGCGAATTTGAACTTTATGCAGCGGTAATAAATTACACCATTTTATTTAGAAAACGTTTGTATGGGAAATAGAAAAATGCTGTTTTGAGGATTTTCCCGGCAATTATTTGAATTTTTCCCACCTTTTAAACCTTCCCTAGACCTTCACAAATAATTCAAGGCCAAGATAAGATAAATCCGTTCATCCGTTCTCGAGTTTTAGCGAGACTAACGAACAGCAATTGATTTTTATATATATAGATTGTAAAGCTGAAGAGTTTGTTTGTTTGTTTGTTTGAACGCGCTAATCTCAGGAACTACTGATTCGAATTGAAAAATTCTTTTTATGTTGAATAGACCATTTATCGAGGAAGGCTTTAGGCTATATAACATCACGAGGCAACTATTGGGAGCGAAGAAATAATGGAAAATGTGAAAAAACGAGGAAAATTATTCATCCTTGAGGGCTTCCATTGCGTGCGCTGCGAAAACGATTCAAGATACCAAAAATATATGTATGAAAGAATTATTCCTCTTGAAATGATCTAAAAAAATGTCCACAACAGTATGTGTCTATCTTTTAAGATTAACTCACTAGAACCGTTTTTATGGTAATCAAATTTGGTTGAAATTAATGCATTATTTGTTAAGAGACAACTCTCAACGTCATAATATTAATCTTTATCCAAATAAATGTGTTGGATAGAGTGATTCAACGGGAAGGTTTTTATGTACTTTTAGCCCGGAAAAACTTAATAACGCGGGCGAAGCCGTGGGCAAAAGCTAGTAAATATATAAAAATAATTTACCGACACCTATATTTAAAATTCGTGAAAAGTTTGTAATTACTGCCATCTAGTGCTATGATATAATATGTACTGCATAAAAGAATAGACTAAAGAATAGCAATAAAGAAAACCGATATTTTTTTATTATTCATAAATTTTCTTAAATATTTTTATGAATTTCATATTATTAAAATATAATTGATTAACATTACCTAATAACATACTATTTTAATCATGTTTTTTTTTGTCTCAAAGCAGTAGGTATTACGTAGGTTTTTATGTGTGACACCAAATAGGTAGGTAGGTACTCACCAAATTGTTCTATATAGATATGTGTGTAATGTGTATGTGTATATAGATATAGAATATAGATGGAGACGGGACGTTGTTCGGCCATATTTGTTATTGTGCTGAATGGGGATTTATTTAGATCAGTTGATTTCAGATTAGAAGCCTTGCGTTTGGTGATGTATTTCATTATTTTCCATCCTTACACGGGTGTTTTTTATCCAGTGACATAAAGGCATCGTACACAAAGAGTTATGCTGATTTAGTGATAGTGGATACCCCCTGTGGTAATTCGCTTTGTGGTGAGCCAGCGAATTTTATTGAGTACTATTGCAGCCTAACTTGCTAAAGTGGCGGGGGCATCAGGCAGCAATGGAAAAGGCGGACGACAAGCCGCCCCTGTTGACGTGGGGTCTCCCCTTCTCGATTGGGAAGAGGGTGACCATTTCAGTTTCGAGGACTCTGAACGATTCGAAGAGGATTCACTCTGCAGCTGGAGTTCGGAGCCCGAAAGCCTTTGTAACAACTGGCGAGGCTGGAAAAGACCGAACTTGCAGAATTCTTTTGGAATCCGCTCTACAAAAAAAACCGTTCAAGGTAAATGGACACAGCTGATCCTTTGTTTCGAACTATCGAAAGAGTCTTTATAATAATTATTTTTGTCTATTGTATTTATTTTCGTATATAAATGATATGTTTTTGTGTCATAATTTGTAAATAATCTTGCTAAAATCTATTTTTAACGAAAGTTGAGTTGGTACTACACACATAAGATGAATGTCTTGTATGCTGTTGGTAATAACAGGTGTTTTAAAGTCATTTACCTTTGATGATACTAACAGCTAAAAGTTTTTTTGGTTACAAATCTCTACATTTTGTGCCTTTGTTGTAATCTTTTGTTTAATTTATTTACTTTTCATTTACAAGTGTTATATTGAATGGGAAAGTTTTATTTTTCCTAACTTTCACAACTTTCACTGTATTTTTATGAGTAGGTTTAATTATTAGGTACCTTATTAAGAGTGTTGGTAATATTTCAGCATATCAAACCTACGTTACAAAATAAAGTTTATTGTTATCATAATTGCTTTGTTCTACTATAGAATAAATGCAATGCAGCTAACATTTTATCTTTCATTATCATTTTGTAAGTTTGTCTGTTTTCTATTGGTATTCTGTGTCATTTGTTTATGTATATTATGCTTGTCTACTAAGGTTTATTGGTTGTTATGACCTTTTTATGTATTTTTTTTGTAATTTTTATTTTCACAAATTCTCTAAGTTTGTTAAATTCTGTTGCTGGTATCATGGAATGTGAATTTATGGGAGGTTTATAATATAAAAATGAAACAATTTCTCTTATATTAATAATAATGGGTGAAGTTCAGTGAACTTTATGAAGTAGTAGTGAACTAAGTACAATGAATAAGCAAAATCTGTGAAGTTTAGTTTTAATTATACTGCGAACCCCTTTCACAGCCTAATGGGAGAAAATTGTTTATTCAATCTATATATATTACATTATTTAGATTAACACTAATGTCACTTGGATAGCAGTTTACCCATGTAGAGCATGGACACAAAACTAGCCCTGCTCTTTAAAAATCTTACTATTGCAATATTCTTACTTTATACCAAAAAGCTCATTAATTCATAGTCTACTTAGCACTTTAATAAAAATGAAAATACTCTTTATTTTAACCATTTGTATGTATGTTTTGTGGGGACATACGCAGTCGCACAGACGGGTGATCAGTTTATTGGAACTATTTCACCCTTAACCCTAGTTTGGGTGGCACTGTCAGTTTCACCTTGGGTCGGCCCGTTTCACCGGTATCATGCCCAAGGGCCAGACACCATAGGGAGTTTCGACTGTGGCTCAGCTGGGTCCTAGGAGGCATTGAGGCTTCCTTCCAGGTTTGCACCTTTCAGTTAGCCGGTCTCCGCCCAGCGCCGCCCTGCACTGACGGTCCCGCCACTTTATCCTTAATTGATCATTGCAGCAGGAGCCAACAGGGGGACAGCACTCTGCCTGTACGTTGAGGAACGTACAAGCTGCCAGGCCCAGTCTGCCCACATACTCTCCCACCCCCCAGGCAGTGTCCCCTAGTAAGATGCAGTGTTGCTTGCCTTACCTTGGCTATTCGTGACGGCTTCCACCCTAGAGCACTGGTTTCACTGGTGCTCCTGCAATATGCCCCCTTCTGATCCTACAAACTTTTTTGTTGCCCTACAGTATCTGATCATATCTCCTATTTTTACCTCCTGTACTTGTGCAGCTTCCAGCTGTCCGTTCCCAGTATCTCCCATCGTGGCAGAGAGTACATTGGGCACTCTGCCAGAAAGTCGATGCTGGTCTCTTCTTCTCCACATTCTGGACACGAGGCGTCTTCGGTCTTACTTATTATTTTTTCCGCCTGGATACGCTCGCATATTTGCCTAGTTTTATCATGGTTTCTTCTGTGTTGGATGGCGTGGTTATCAATATTCCAGCCCCCGACAATCCTGTTGATTCCTTCCTGGAGCCATCTGTGAAACATACCGCCGACTTATTGTGGTCGTGTGCAAGTTCGCAGTTTTCTTTAGGTCCTATATGTATTCTGTATTTTTTGTCGAAGATTTTTGTTTCTGAATTAAATCATTGTTACTCCAGATCATCGACATTTTTTCTTGAATTGTATTGATTACTTCTTTGTGTCCTATGTTTGTAGAAGTAATTTTCCATAGTCCATAGGACTTTAATCTGTAAAATTGTTTTAATGCTCGCTTTTTAGCCTCCAAATCCAGTAGTATGAATCCTAGAATTGTATCCAGTGCCGCTGTTGGGGTAGTTCTTAGTGCACCTGTAGTCATCAGCCCAGTGAGTCTCTGTACCTGGGCTAGCTTCTTATAGTTTGTCTTGATAGTTGCCCTATGCTACCATACCAAGGCTTCGTAGAGTAGTCTTGGGAGTATGATGGCCTTATATATCCAGTATTTGGCTTCATAACCCAAGTCTTACCTATCGCTCTATTGCATTGCATTAGCTATTTTAGCTTTTCTGCATTGCTGGCTTATGTGCGAATTAAACAGTAGTTTGTCATCCAGCACTACTCCTAAATATTTGATTTCTTTTAACAGTTCTAAATTTCTGCCATCTATTACAATGGGTGACAGGTCTTTGTTCTTTCTCGAATAGAACCACCTTAGTTTTGTCTGGATTGAGATTTAGTCCTCGCTCCCTACACCACTTTAAGGCTATCCTAATTGCCATATTTAATCTACTGCATAATATATTGAGGTCCTGTCCCACTACCAGGATGACCCCATCATCGGAGTACGCCTGCATGTATATGTGCCTGCGATTTATTTCCTTGATGAGGTCATCCAGTAGCAGGCATCACATCAGTGGAGACAGGCAACCCCACTTGCGGAAAGCCCCTGTTTGTCCTAACCGTATATGTTATGCCACCTAGTTCAGCTGTTATTTATTAATCTTCGATTCACCATGTTCATAATCCATTTTTTTATTAAGGGATTTATGCCTTCTCTATTAAGTGAGGATTCTATCGCGTTAGATGTCGCCTTGTCAAAAGCACCCTCTACATCGAAGAAACACCCGATTGCTGATTATTTCCTCTCCAATGTGTTCTTGATTGTAGCCACCAAGTTGTGGACAGCTGTCTCCGTGGACTTGTTCTCCATGTATGCATGCTGATTTGCATGCAGTAGCTTGTTTCCTTTACTTATTTCTTCTCGTATGTTTCTATATATTAGTTTCTCTAGTGCCTTTAGTAGGAAAGACGAGAGACTAATGCATCTAAATGATCTGGGATCTTGGTATCTCTTTTTACCTGGCTTGGGTAGAAAGACAGCTCTTACTCTCCTCCAGCTTTCTGGTATGTATCCAATTGTTAGACAGCCCATGTAGATTGCTGGAAGGTTATCTTTGGTATACTTTAGTGCTTGTTGTAGCATCTTGGGAAAGATCCCATACGGTCCTGCTGCCTTATATGGCGCGAACGACGAGATGCTCCATCTTATAAGCTCCTCACTAATAACAGATTTCTTGGCGTCGCTGAGGACAATGTTGGTCCCCCCCGTCACTTCACTCACTGTGGGTTCCGTGCTCTCAGGGAAGTGTGCGCTCATCATTGTTCTCAGCACCACGTGGGGATCCGTTATTAGTCCGTTATCTGTTTTCAAACTTCCCAGTTTGCATGTCTTGGCTCTTACCAACCTTGCTGCCTCCGGATACTCCGTAATGGCAGTGCAGTAAGAGTTCCAGCTTTGCTTGCTTTCCTTCCTGCACTTCTTGCGCATTTTGTTCCTTTGTGCCCTGTATAGATCTCAATTGGCGTCGTCGTTCTTCTTTAACGCCACTCTGAGGGCACGTCTTGTTTTCTTTCTTTCTTTGTTTAATGCTTTTGTCCACCACGCTTGTCCCTTTCCGTTTGTCACCTCTCGGAGAGGGCATGCTTTGTGGTACGCTTCTTGCAGTGCTGCTTCCAGCTTTACTGCTGTGCTCTCTATATCTCCTGTACTAGTTTTGCCCTCAAACGGCATTTGAGTGTACTTTCCAATATGATTGTCAAAAAGCGCCCAGTCCGTTTTACGGGCATTTCGTACCTTGTGTTTTTCTACGTTGCTTTCTATTTGGAAGGTGATTCTACGGTGATCCGAAAAAGAGTCATTTGTGACAACCTTCCAGTTCTTCAAATTCTTTCAAGGTCTTACTCCATATGTAAAAAAATATCTGAAAAACGTAAATATGTACTCTAACAACAAAAAAGCGAATTTACTATCACAAACTTTTTAAATTTGATTAATATATTAGTAACTTTTGGCGAAATATTAAACTTATATACTTTGATACCTTACCTACAAGTTTGTATGAAACCCTTGATATGTGAGTCCAACTCACACATGTCTGTGGTTTTTTTAAACGGAAAAACAAATAAAACTTGTATGATTTCCTTAAATATTTGGTGTACAATGAGCGGTCTTATCTCATCCAGGCAAGCTTTGTATAGAAAGAAACTAAAGACACATAGACAGCGATGGCAATGAGTTATCAATAGCTGGGCTAACTTAATGATAATTATACAATTTGTTTTTCCTTATCAGTTAAATTCAAACTGAAGTAGTTTTTACTGATGGACTGCATACATGTTACATTACGGAAAGCTTAGCTGTTCTTACTTTAATTGTGCCAATTTTTTTTTCTCTTCAGTTTGTACAATACAGTTCATTGCTTTCAGAAGATAAGACTGTATCAACGTTAAGTGAACTGGCTGCAAAATGTGTGGCATCTCACATACCATTCGAACTAGTTGAACATGTGTATCCACCAGTACCGGAACAGTTACAGCTACAAATTGCTTTTTGGAGTTTTCCTGATAGCGAAGATGACATAAGGCTGTACTCTTGCCTGGCTAATGGATCGGCCGATGAGTTTCAGAGAGGAGAACATTTGTTCAGAGATAGGGCTGTCAAAGATGTCTTGCAAATTGGTAAGCTGCATTGATTAAATAATGTCATATTTTTCCACATTGAAAGATGTATTGTAAACATTTTATTTTGACTATTGGTAGCAAAAAAATATGATTCGCATTTATAAACTATGTTAGAATAATATCACTATGGTAAAATTTATATTATTATATAAACCCATTATATCATTGCTGCAATATGGATACTGTTTATATCTACTACTAAGAATAGATATTAGATAGAACGTAAAAAAAGCATTTGTTCAGGCACCAACAGACGCCTATCAATACAATAATAGACAATTGAAAAGTAGGTACATAATATTTAGTTTCTTTTATCCCTTTACTGAACAGACTATTTGCATTTACTTTTCCTTGTAATGAAATTCTAAAGAATATATTGTTTGACAGGCTTCCACTTGTCAGCTGGGGTTGTGCTCAGCATGCCCCGTGCTCAGTTCAATGTCGCAGTCACATTTGATAGACAAAAGATATCGTCCTGTAACTGCACATGCTCATCTACTGCTCATTGGTGTTCACATATTGTAGCTGTTTGCTTGTACCGAATTCATTTAGTAAGTATAATAATGACATAGTCTACGTAAATAATAAAATTACTTATTTAAATATTGTAACGGAAACCTTTTTTTGGGACATCTGAGTAAATGTCACACATCAAATAATGTAAATGATACACTGTCTATTTTGCTGTGGTATTATGGTGATGGATTGAGAACTATTTACATTTTTAGCTGATTATTATGAGACATAAAAAATGTACTTGACATTATACAGGGTCATTTTGACATTGCGTTAATAAATGAAACCACATACTCGTCTTTGCCTCTACTAACATTATGCCAAAAATCATCCATGAGAAACGAATATTTTCACCAGAAATCTCAAATTTACTTTCCTGATTTTTTTATCATTTTTAAGTTTAGTGCGAATATGGCGTGTGCGTGAGTATTTTTCTGACTGAAAGTATGATGCTGCCGCTGCGACTCATCCTCTTAGACTAGTAGTAGTGGCATTAGGGCATGTAAACTTATAGTTACTTTTTATTGATATTTATTTTGTTCGAAACTTGCACTTTTTTATTTTACATCTATGGTTAAAATAACTTAATGGAAAACGTTATTTTCAACGAGATAAGTATGTGGTTTCATTTATTAACGCAATGTCAAAATGACCGTGTATTGCAAACTAGCAAAATTGAGTCGTAGTTATTGCTTGGAATAAATAGGTTTGAAATTAAGTTAAGTGGAAAATAAAATATACTGCAATTTTATTCAAAAGGGTTCTTTTCTGGGATATGCATGGTATGTTTTACTTTAGTATGTTTCGTCTTTTGTGAAAACTTCCAGAAAAAAATCATATACAGAATCAAAACTTAATGTTACGAATTTAACCAGGCTTGGAATGTATTATCGTAAAAGAAATTACGCTTAGCAATTATGACATTTAATTGTTGTGCAGTTGTAAGTTGAGGTCAATGATCATCATAAATCATGACTCAACTTCATTATAATATATACAATTTCCTAGAATCATTTTCCAACATTATGAGTAATTCTTCAGTCTGACAGTAACATAAAATAAAAATTATAAGTAATAATATGCCTTTTTTTGTAATAATAGCCAACGCAAGTATGTCTCCGTGCGCCGGTATCAGAGTCTCTTCAAAGATTACGGCGAGACCAGCTGCAGAAGTTCGCACAATACCTCATATCAGAGCTGCCACGGCAGGTCTTGCCAACGGCTCAGCGTATTCTGGACGAGCTGCTGTCAGCTCAGCCCAACCAGATTAACACGACCTGTGGCGCGCCCGATCCTACAGCGGGTGCGTCTGCGTACGAATACACATCATGGTTCTTGGACGAGAAAACTTTGCACAACAACATCAATAAGATACTGGTCAAGTTTTGCGTTCCGGCTCCTATTGTGTTCAGGTAAGGATTTTAGGTTGTTTGGTGATTTTTTTAGGCTTTGTGAAATTGGAAATGACATGTCTAAGTTTAATTTGCACTTGTAACTCTAAATGTGGATTATTCGTTCCTTGTGTTACTAGCTTTTGCTAAAAACTGTGCTGTTAGATCCTGAGATGAAAAGTATTGTGTAGCAGTTAGCTTCTGTAGCCTCATATTAGTGACAGAATTTTATTTTACATTCAGTCGTAAACTTAGCCTTATGTTAGAATAACTTATTGATGCTTTAAATATTCATTACCTAGCTTTTGCTGGCGGCTTCGCCCGCGTGAGAGGGTTTTTCCGGGATAAAAGTCTCGCTTTTTTATTTTCCCGGTATAAAAAGTAGCCTACGTGTTAATCTAGGACATGGTCTACCCGTGTGCCAATTTTCATTAAAATCCGTTCAGTAGTGTCGGAGATGTGCAAGTAAACAAACAAACAGACAGACAGGAAAGAATTATAAAAATCGCTGGTTTGTTTTCCATAGTATCTTCTATAGTAACCCCTTTACTTTTTTATCACATTTTTTTAAATGTAGCGACACACCGGTTCTGCTGCACAGTTCACGTTTACGACTCAAAAGTTCACTTATTGATGTTAGTTTCGTGACTTTCATTGAGTTTAAACTTATTTTACAGTCGTAAAATCGACGTGGCCTCTTACCAATAGCTGACCCTCTTGCTCTCTGGCTCGAAAATAGTTTTACTGAGGACACAAATGCGTACAATGGCATGGGCGTAGCCACGGTGGGCAGGGTGGGGCTCTGACCTGAAGGTACCTAATCAAACTTAAAAAAATTGTATGAAAAAAATAACCGGGATAAGACTTCGGGTATAGTTTGCGAGTTACCTAAATATTATTTTATACTGCTGCCCCACCCTGAGCCCATGGCTAGCTACGCCCATGTTCAATGGCACGCCACAGCTATAGTATCGAAATGCAAGCTTGTTTAAGCCTGCATCAAATTACGATGCAATGATGTCTTCGTTCTTTAGTCGCGTGATTTATTGGCCTACTCCAAATCTGTTGTTATAGCAAATGATACAAGAAAGAAGCCCTTTCGTGAAATCAGCAATAACATTGGATTATATTTCAAATTATGCTATATGCACGTAGTGGACATAGCGGGTTATTTCATTCTTTCGCGCGCATCGTAAGGCCGGATGACGTCAACTAAATATCTTCTTCTTCTTCTTTGATTACTGGCGACGAGCTTGACTAAGAAGCTATTCCGCCAACGTCACGTTGTTGAATATTATTATAATGCTCTTAGGTTGAAAATGCTTATGATTAGTGAATTTACGTTGGAGACTTAGGTTGTGGGAGAAGACAAACGAATGGGACTGATTGAAACTAAATATCATTGTGTCTCTTTTTCCTTTTTGACATTTAGCCATGATTTCCCATCAGATGTCAAAGGTGTATATATTGTTCATTTTGTTCCGGACTTTAATGGTGTTTTGTGTGTTAAATTTTGAATGAAGTAAATTTTCGATAAACCTAATAAATCAATATGAGTAAAATAACCTAATACTGCAGAAGAACGTCCAATGAAGCGATCGAAACATAAAAGCTTTATGTTAAAGGGCCATGTTCGTTTTTAGTGATGTGAACTATCTCAGTACAAGCGCACCGCCGGCCGCGGCGGAGTGGTCCTCATTACTGAGGCCGTTGCGCGGCAGAGAGCCCGAGGGAATGTGGAACCTCCTCTCCATCGTAAGGGAGATGTACAAACGGAACGACAGGAACGCCATACCACTGCTCGAGATTATCACAGAAGAAGTGATGGCATGCGAACAGGTTTGTTTGATTTACTATGCAATGATTGATGATGCACTACTTTTGGATCGACGGAGAATTCGACCAATCAGAATAAAGTTTTATTTGTATTATATATCCGCAGTTAAGATTTGGGATCGTTTATTGGAATTTGTTGTCAATTGATTATGAAAAAAATGTAATTATGTTGTATTGGAGTGATATATTTTAATGTCAGAAAAATAGACGTTACATTGCAGAGAACATGTGCCCACGCTTCAATGCGTTTTTATCGTGTTTCATGTTCACCTTGTATCGCAAATTTGTGAACAGTTTAACCACCATGGCCTTTAGCTGAAAAATACACAAGTATCTATAGGTTTTGAATATGTTCATGTAAAGCTTTTAAATTTTGCCTTTTAAATGAGGTTTTATTAACAAGAAAGCTTGCAGAAATTGACGTGAGCAATTTTTACCGTTTAAACAATCACGGCAAATTAACTTCCTCTAGTTTAAACGCATCTGTAAGTTCTTGCGCAATATATTGGTCCGAAAGCTTGCTAGTTTATACTTTAAATTTATATAAGGTATACTTACCTGTTGGCTTATGACTTACTTGACTGCCTTGGTGGCGTACAGTAAGCCTACTGTACAGTACGACTGCAAAGCTGAGGTCTCGGGTTCGATCCCCGGGTCGGGCAAAGTGATATTGAGTTTTTCTATTCAGTATCAGCCCGGAGTCTGGAATTTGTTATGGCGATAGGCTCGCCCCCTATCACATCATGGGACGGAATACCGGCGAAAAGTGGGTGCACTAGTTGCACCTTTGCCTACCCCTTTAGGGATAACAGGCGTGAGTGTATGTGTATGTGTGTGTGTGTTACCTGTTGTGGAACGGGTGTGTAACTTACATAAGTCATACTAACCTGTTGTGACGGGTGTGTGTGTTCGTAGATCATAATATGGTGGTACAACACGAAGGCGGCGCTGGTGGCGTGGGGCGGCAGCAGCGGCGGCAAGCACGCCGGCGGCACCGGCAACTCCGCCGCGCAGCACGCCTGCTCCTCGCTCTGCGACGAGGTCAGCCTTATTTATACTAGCTTTTGCTCGCGTCTTTGCCCGCCTGAAACAGTTTTTCCGGGGATAGAAAATACCCTAAAACCTTCCCAGGGTGTCAAATTATCTCCATACTACATTTCATCGAAATCCGTTTGCTTGTTTTTGAGTTTATCGCGTACAGAGCTAGCGGAAGACTGTGTTATTTAAGGAAAGATCTCAATGGTTTTCAAACAAGCATTTTAGTATGTGTTGATAGGTAATCAACATAGCAAATGAACACGCATACTACTAGAGGGCATAAACCATTCATATTTTTAAACATTTAATAAGTACATGCTTCTTGGTATGTGCTGGTAAGTGATCACAACTGCCAATAAAGAGTGTATATCAGGTATATGTTTCCAAATTTTATGCGGAAGATATGAAGACCAATAAATACATCATCATCATCTTCAGCGTTTGGAAGTTCACTGCTGAACATAGGAACGGCAGTGGGCAGGGCACATAGCTCGTAGCACTACCGGCAAGCCCAGCGTTGGACGCCCACCTACAAGGTGAACAGACGACCTGGTAAATGTAGCAGGAACTCGCTGGATGCAAGCCGCTTATAACAGGTTGGTCTGGGAATATTTAGGAGAGGCCATCTCGTATCCACATGAAGTGGGAAGAGTTATTGCAATGTATCCGTTGCGACTATTCTTTCAAAACTGCGACGAAGATAACGAAACAATACATTTCTCTTCACTTGAAATCGTACTAAACTAATATGTTTGAAGTCAGTCGCATCTCCCCATCTTATGTCAGGTACTCCGAGTAGGTCCATATGATTTGCTATAAGGAACCAGTTTCCATGTGTTTCAATGTTAGTATGTATTACAAGCAAACGAAATTGAGAATATATCTTTTCTGCGACTTT
The DNA here is from genome assembly GCA_949316025.1 of Lapara coniferarum. Lineage (NCBI taxonomy): Eukaryota > Metazoa > Arthropoda > Insecta > Lepidoptera > Sphingidae > Lapara > Lapara coniferarum. Next base: position 13,806,641 of record OX438925.1, on the reverse strand, counting down.
TTCAGTGATGTTTTTGCGTTGGATTTTCTTACTAACACAAAAAAATATTTTTAATAAAGAACAAATAATTTTCAAAAACCACTAAAAAACCCAATACACAATGTTCACATTACCTGCTTACTGGTTACCAATTTTCGTGACAAATTAAATTTGCCACCTAAGCCAGATAAATACATGAAAATAAAGAACGGAATATTTAATTTTAATTAGGCAAAACTCTAGAATTGGTAACGAGTATGTGGGTAATGTTAATTGTTTTTTTGGTTTTTAGTGGTTATTGGAGGCGTTTTTTTTGTGTATGGGACTGGAAAGTAACCTTACTGCACCGTACAGTATATTGAGTAGGGTTAAGATAACGTCGGCTGACGAGAGGTGATTGTCTCTCTTCTTATTGTTCTTGCAGTGCCTATCTAACTAGTGAACGTTAGCAGACAACTCAATGGGCTTAGAATGTGGCGAAAAAACCTAATTCGTCAGACGATGTAGTTTAATGTTAATTGAACGAGAGACCAATACGTCAGTCATGTGTTAGTCTTTTTTTATGGCATCGAATGACGAGACGAGCATGCCGTTTGCCTGATGGTAAGCAATACGATCACCCATAAACAGTAGAAATACCACCCAGCACCTTGAGTTATAAAGTACTGTGTGGCATTCCACTGCGCTCGTCATCCTGAGACATAAGATGTTAAGTCTCATTATGTCCTGTAGTTACACTGGCTACAATGCCCTTCAAACCGAAACACAACAGTGCACACACACTGCTGCTTGGCGGTAGAAATAGAAATAGTCACTCAACCAATCCCAATAAAAAGAGACGAGAGTCGTGTTTTTTGGCAAATTCTAAGCTCACACCATATTTTCTTGTTCTTTCCACATGAACCACTATGCTGGGTCTTACACTTTGTGTACAGTCGCTGTCCGGACCGATATAAATATATTAACACCAACAAATATGGTAATGATTATGGGCGTATAGAACCCCCCCTTAGCATACAATAAAGAACGCTACGCCACTGACCGCTCACATTTTGGGAATCCTGACCCCCCCCCTTAGCTTCTTAAATCCACGCCAGTATTTTTTTATAATATCGTAGGACCCCCCCCCCCCCATGTGATAGCTATAGCTACGCCCATGGTAATGATGGTGATGAATGATGACGTATCTGATAGGTGGTGGTGCTGTGGCGTCTGGCCGCGCTGAACCCTGCTCTAGCGCCTCATGAACGCGACACATTGCACGAACAATTTGCTCAGTGGCATACTAAAGTTCTAGACAAGGTAAGAGTTTGTTTTTATTTTTATAGAAACATTGAAAAATAAACAGTCGAAAGCAGGACTTCAACCCGCGACCTCTAACGTACCGTGCCGGTGCTCTCCCAACTGAGCTATCTGGACCTACTTTCGTCTGTTCAATTTCAAGTTCCCTATTTTATCTCTTTAAAGATAAATACTGTCATAGAGAATAAGGGGGCTGATTTTGTATTTATTATGAATATTATTTTTTGTTTATTAATTCTAAAACTACTCTTAGTGGTTTTTGTTATGCGAGCGTAACAAAACCTAACCAGTAGAACTGGATGGTAAGCGCCTTGTAATCCAACATCCCGTTGACCAACTTAAATCGTAAGACAGGCAAAATAAAAACAACAAAATAATTAAATAATAATAATAGATTGTCTTTTCTAACGTTTATTTTGTGATTTTTGATTATGAAAATATGTATATGTAATTAAAATGAAATTTCTTGGCGGCTCTGGACATTATTTCGGTGCGCAGAATATAATATTACGTGTGACCTCAATAGTTACCCGACTGCAGAAAAAAGGAGGGTTATTAAATACTAATTGTTTTGTTATAGTTTTTTTGTTATGGTCGAAAGTGATAAATGCAAATTTTAGATCAAACGACCATCACATCTTTGTAATTATTAACAATTGTATTGTCTTTGTAAAACATTTCAAAACAAAATAGTATTTCATAACTTATGAATTTTAGATAAAAAAATGAACCAAAATATATTGTCGACTTGATTGTAGTTGTGCGGTTCACAGCCGCCACGAAGATTGAATCGACAATATGTACAGTTTGACTTATAATTCATATCAGGAATAGCATAGCATTGGTTCATTATATCCCTACGGTAATGAACTGTCATGTTTTAAACGTGTTTTAATATATCAGGTTGCAAAAAACCGCAACAATCACAACATGGCGTCATCTCACTCGCGACACGCTCGCCCGCACTCCCATCCTCCGTACATCAACGGCATCAGTGAAAACGAGGTGTTTCCCGGATTCCACCCGGCCATGGAGGCGTGCTTCCTGGAGTGGGACGATTATCAGATACCGGGCGTCACGTACACCAAGGATCTGAACCCGCTGTACCACAGCCCGTTCACCATCTTCAGACATTCTGACAAACAAAACGACAGCGTGCATCAGGTATGTTTGGGTGAGGCTACTAAAAGGGGGTTATTGGGAATTGCGGCTGCGCAGCGAGGAATGCGCAGTCTCAAGTCAACGGCAGCACGGAATCATCGTGCTGCCATTAAAGAAGGGGACCTCTGAGCCCAAAGAGGCAGGTCCGGCGATTTCGGATGTATTCACGACCCCCCGGAAACTTCCCACATGCGCAGAAGCAGGCCACCGCGGATTTTAGTCGGTATGCCGGCATTATTTGAGGGTCACGTTCCAGAGGTCATGTAGTTGACATCTGGGTCGTTAGGCCGGTGAGTCCGATATAACCATTGTTCCCCTCCCCAGGCTTAATATAAGTGTCCATAACACGGTTTTTTCCTGCGGGATAAAAAGAAAGGTATGTTTGGGTGTTTATCGTGTTTAAGTTTTATGATTTAGCTAGTTTTGAGTGTCAAATTACTTTTAAGATACATCAAATTAGTAAAAATGTACTTACATGCTGTTAGTTCCTTGTATTGTTTCAAGGCTTTAAGTATCGCGGCGTTTTCGTGCAGTTCAAATTGGATGAATATATAATTCTAAATTAACCATTTATGCTGCATTTTACGCTGGCTGGATTTTGAATTTACCCAACATTACGGCTTTCCAGGTGAACTCATCGAAGGCGGTTCTAAATAACGAAATGTCCTTGAGCTATCGACTGACTAATCCAGACCCAAATCTCATTGGTCACCGCAATTTAATCCATAGAAACAGTCGGCTCAATGTCGATTTGGCCCTACCAGGACCGTCGAATCAAGTGGGTATACATATATTTATATGTTAATTGTAGCGGTTTTATTGCAATAATGTATGAACAGCAAAAAACAAAGACAATAGCAGTGAGTTTTTACATGATAGATAACTTATAGAGACGAAATCATCTATGGTATAAACTGAATTGCACCTTTATTGTTGTTAATGAGTTTTTGCAATAAACAAACGTACTACTCATACTAAGCTTTTGTTATTTTTGTAGCATTGCGGTGCAGGAGAGGGCCCAAGCAATGCCAACCGCGATTCCGGACCCAGTGACGGTAACCATTCCAGTGTGTCCTCTGAAGGTTGGTATTTGAAGTATTTCTTATTAAGCTAACTGCTAGCTCGCATAAATCGAAATTCGGTGTAATAGAACAATCAATTGATTTATATCAGAAATGTTTATTGGGTATTATCGTAACAGTTTGATAATGCTGTGGGAAATAGGGACGTGCAAGAAATGTAATGACGCAAGTTTATCGCTTTTCGCAATATTTTCGTACAGTGTAGTAGCGTGGGTTCTTGCCAACCCAAGGCATCAAAAAGGGTAATTTCTATAATCCCCCCTGTCGTCAAAGGTTAAAAGTTTTAAAAGGTTTAATGTCACACATTGTGCCGCCCGGGGCGGATCGCAGAAAACGCCACGCCTCTGTTTTCCTAACTTATGTTTAACTGTTAATAGTAATTAATTTATGAATCGGAAAATACAGTATGGCCCGTCACTTTGCATGCTGGACGTGCTTCCCTAAACTACACATATTATGTAGCTCGTGTAGTAGTATACGCTGCACGTGTTTACTTGAACGCTGCAGTTAAATTGTTACTTGTATCATCGATATAGGTTTTTGTGAGAACGAGGAAGAGATTCTGCAAGTGAGCGGCGCCGACACGGACTCTCACTCGTCGAGCTCGCCGGGTGTCTCGTCCGACGACGCGACGCGCCGCGTGTCGCACGACGAGTCAGTGTCCGACGACGAGTGCCAGCTTTACTATTACGACGCAGCCGCCGCACGTCGCGCTATACATCAAGACGGAATGGGCCCGGTTAGTTTTTAAGAACAATAGTTGTCGACATGAATGAAATTAGTAGTTAATTTAAAAGAAATATTTTGTACTAGCTTTTGCCCGCGGCTCCGCCCGCATTAAAAAGTTTTTCCGGGATAAAAGTCCCGGTTTATATTTTCCCGGGATAAAAAGTAGCCTATGTGTTAATCCAGGACATGGTCTACCCGTGTGCCAAATTTCATCGAAATCCGTTCAGTAGTTTTTGCGTGAAAGAGGAACAAACATCCTTACATCCATACATCCAAACATCCAAACATCTATACATCCAAACATCCATACATTCTTACAAACTTTCGCCTTTATAATATTAGTAGGATTATATTTTGTCCGTAGTGCCGCCTGCGTGAATGAGTTTTTCCGGGATTAAAGTCCCGCTTTATATTTTTCCGGGATAAAAGTAGCCTATGTGTTTATCCAGGACATGATCTACCCGTGTGCAAAATTTCGTCGAAATCCGTTCAGTAATTTTTGCGTGAAAGAGTAACAAACATCGATACTTACAAACTTTCGCGTTTATAATATTAATTTTGGTATTGTTTGTTGGGTAGATTTTGATGTATATGTGAGTTTTAAGTATGTTACTGATTGAATTGTTGTTGCAAGGACGATGGCGTGGGTGTGGGTGGCGCCGGGTCGTGCGGCGGCGGGCCGCTGTGCGGGTGGGAGGTGTCGTTCGCGCGGGCGGAGGGTCTGCACGCGCACGGCCACGCGCGCGAGGCGAGCGCGCTGGGCGAGCTGCTGGCGCGCGAGCTGCTGGCTCGTCCGCCGGCCCTGCACGCGCCGCACGACCCCGCGCGCCGCCTGCGCCGCAAGCACGCGCCGCCGCCGCGCCTGTGCGCCGCGACACACCGCCTGTCGTGTCTCGCCTCCGCCACGCTCGCCAAGTGCGCGTTCCTCTGCACGGTCTGTACTCTTTTTTTCTTTTTTTCTCTTTGGCAAGGCGCGGTTTGCGCATCTGCCACTGTCAAAGTTTTAGGTAAGACTTTTTTTAAGTTTAAATTGCAGTTGCATTGTTTCTTTGTTATACTCAGTAGGTACTAACTATTATGTCGAAGTATAGCAGTGGCTACCTTACCAAGACTTTGTCGAGAAGTTTTGGCGGCAACAAAAAAGCACTTGATTAGCACTATTACTTCAATTCACTTCATTTGAGCCCTTTAATAGAACTATATTGAACAATATACCACCATAATTATGCAATATAACACAAAGTATCACCAAAATAATGAATTAAAACAAGAGCACCTCATGACACTTCCACGTTCCCGCCAAAACTCTCTTACCATATATACAGTACACACACTTACCATATATACAGGTGTATTTTTCAAGTGGGCGTGAACATCGAAAAAATTCTCTAAAAGTCTCGCTCGATTCTGAACTGCAACATTGGATTTTAGATAAATATGTGTTTAGCCAAAGCAATATTTTGTTATGAATAAACTTATATTTAGTTTGCCGTACGTCATAAATCCTATAATTTTATTCTAATACAAATATATTTTTTGTATTTCCAAATTAATAGGATCAATTCCTATTAATTTGGAAGCTGTTTTAATTTTCATAAAAATAGGCACCGAGACTTAACATTTTTGGAATAGCTTATTCCTCCTGATTTCGGATTTCACCATTCACGTCTACTTGAAAAATTCAACCTGTATACAATCTTAAAAATTAAACAGATGCAATATTTGATACCAGACAAAATACAGAGCACAAAAACCAATTATATTCAGATGTGACATTTCTGTACCGTACTGCAATGAAGCGATCAGATTTTGTGTATCGATAATATTTGCTATCTTATTTTATATTGTACTATTTGCAAAATCTATCTTAATTCGTATCTTCCACACGTAGGTATTGGCCGAGTTCAGCGAACACCATGAACTCGCTTTCCGCGTCGGTTTGTTCGCGCTCGAGATTGCGCGTCCGCCAGCGAGTACAAAGGCTTTGGAGGTGAAACTCAACAACCAAGAAACTGAACTAGTTGCATTGCTAAAGAAATTACCCACTGGCGCCGACCAGCTGGCCTTGGCACGGGAGAAGGCTGAACAGTTAAGAGATGGCACGCTAAGGTATACTATCCCACTAATATAAATGAGAAAGTGTGTGGAAATATAACCGTAGATTTTTTTTTATAATTGCATTAATCGCTGAATAAATTTTGATGAAGGGCATAAAAAGCACCAGATATTGAATTAAAATAATACAGTTTAACATATTTTTTTACCTGTTTTAACATATTTTTTTTCGTTAAGGCATCGCGGCCCGGCTCTACTACCAATCGCGCTTGCAAGTTTCCTGTTCGACGTTCTCGTGCTCTCAGCAAATGAGAAGGAGAGTAGATATAACGTAAGTATAATTTATATACGTATTACGAATATGTATTCACCAGGTTTATAAGACTATTCATATTTTTAGGCGAGGATGCCGTCCGATGAACTATTAGGATTTGAGGCTGCCGTAGCGGCTTTGGGATTGAAGGCGAACGTGTCTGAGGCGGAACATCCTTTGCTATGTGAAGGGACCAGGCGCCAGAGGGGAGAGTTAGCTCTGACGCTCCTCTCTTACTACAAGGACGATCCAGTTAAACTTTCGAGGATTATGAACAAGGTATCGTCTATTCGAGTTTTTGTATTTCGACATGTATAGCCTCTCGCCTTTCGCCTTTATGATGGGCAGAGGAGTAATACACCCACATTTCAGCAGCTATATTAGGTCCATTTAATAGGAGGCGGGCTTATTTCCATTTACCGTGCATATTTCCAGACTCAAAGCTGATACTGATATGATGGGCAGAGGAGTAATACACCCACATTTCACCAGCTATATTAGGTCCATTTAATAGGAGGCGGGCTTATTTCCATTTACCGTGCATATTTCCAGACTCTACTGACCAGAAAAATACAATATCACTGCTCGACCAGGGTTCGAACCTGAGCCCTTAGCGCGATAGCCGTACCGCGCACGTAATACAACTACTGAGACAGTGAATAAATGATGACTCAGTTTTTAAAGCTTAGTTTAGACTAGCAATTTCTTGCAGGAATATATCGTGCAAGAACCTTCAGATGCGTTTACCGTGGCGGCACTATTTCTATAGCATCATGCTTTAGCAAGTGGCCATCTAATTAACTTATGCACGTTCTTGTAAATCTGTTTACATTGCAGAACGAATATTATTGCTTGCAACTTTTCTTTATATAAAACTGAATGACCAGGCAGTCAAACCATTTGCCTGATTTTTTCGTATACAATATAAAGTTATTTTACCTGATTACAAATGACACCACCATTTTAAAAACTGTTTAAACTGTGTTTATACTGAACAACTTCAATCAGAACATTCAATTACTAAGCACTGAGTGGTATGCCACTACGCGTATCATCCTGAGGCATAAGATGTTAAGTCTCATAATGCCTAGTAATTATGCTGGCTATAATGTCCTTCAAACAGAAACACTATAGTGCATGCATACTGCTGCTTGCGGCCAAAATTAGACATAACGGTAATACTACTAATGATTTGGCAGCATGCTCTTTGACCTTAGCCGGTTCTTTGTGGAGCGTATTAAAAAAAGATAATAATTAATGCCAGCTGTCATCTTTACTTAAGTTAAAACTTTTAATTGCAAGCAAGATAACCAGCAAGTTCTCGCAACAAGTTGTCAAATGGTGTTTACACATGTGACGTGCCGCAAGTCCGGGCAAGCTAAAAAGTTGCGGATCAGTAGGGTTAGAATGTGAAAAAAAAACACGATGCGTCTCCGCTTCGTTTTATTGTGATTGGTTGAGAGTGACGTATCGGCCTCTCGATCAATCACAAACATCAAAATACCGATACGTTAGAATCTCAACCAATCACAATAAAATGAAGCGGAGACGCAAGTTGTTTTTTTTTCCCATTCTAAGCCCACAGCTTGCCGCATGGGCATACGCCCTTATATACAAAAAGGAGGTTTCAATGTGCAATTTTAAGAAATATTTTCACAAAGCTTCGCATTTATAACAACATGAAATAGATCCGTAAATTTTTTTTGTGTCATACCCACGCTGCGCCACTGACATTTTGGTATCCTCGGCCCCCCCCTATGTGAAACCTATAGCTGCGTCCGTGGCTTGGTGTGATTATTATAACACGGTAATAATCGCTTGGAAAAATCAACATCCGCAAGTTTTCTTGCTAATCTAAACCTCGCTTACGACAAATAACGGCAAGCGACCTAACGTGGGTGTGAGGTTGCGGCCATTCTATATTGTGATTCTACATCTCGTAATGTTATTCGACATTTTCTTAATCTTCTGGCATTTCTTCTGTTTTATGCAGATGCATGGACAGGTGACTCTATTTGGCATTAACGTGAGCCGGCTTTATCTATTTATACACATAATGAAATCGTAGATTTTCTATGATTGTACCTTAAAAATGTTAAGCTTTATTTTGTGTACCATATAGGGTATGTTGGGTATAGATGGACTCACGGGAGAGACGGACTAAACGCGTCGCGCGTGTTCTGTGTCACGATGAGGTATATCGAGAGGGGTATAACAGGCTAAATAGATCAAGTCTATGCAGACGACGTTGGCACAGTTAATTTAAAATATACAATTGTCGATTATAATGACCGTTGTTTTTTTCGTTTATGTATCACGTATTCAAAATGGCAAATATGAAATCGTGTCAGCTTATCTGTCGTTCTCAGTTGTTGGACCGCGACATCCACCAGCTGACGAAGGGTCCGATGGTGAGCCTGTACTACAGCAGCAACCCGAGATCGATGTCGCGCGCCGACGCGCTGCACTACTCACACCCGCCGCCGTGCCGCGCGCCACAGGTAACACTCATTATATTCTAACCCCTTATCTATACTAATATTATAAAGCTGAAGAGTTTGTTTGTTTGTTTGAACGCGCTAATCTCAGGAACTACTGAACCGATTTTGATTTTTTTTTCACCAATAGGAAGCTAATCCTAAGTGCTATAGGCTACTTTTTATCCCGGGAAAATACTTTCCTTTCTTTTTTTCACGCGGGCGGATTCGCGAGCACTACTAGTTCTCTATGACAGTGTTGACTCGTAACGCGGTCGTGTCACGTTAACGTCGTGCAATTGGTGTTGAATGGTATTCTATATGCCAATTTCCATAGTGATAAACGCGACGAGTTAAGTTACGCACTTGTTACGAGCGGTGAAAATAACGTGTATCATAGAGAATAAGGGGGCTAGACATACTCTTCGTCAGCTATTGGAAGTCCACTGCTGAAGATAGGCCTACCATAAAGATTTCCAGACCAACCTGTTAGAGGCGGTTTGCATCCAGCGAGTTCATGTGACCTCAACGAAGTCGTCTGTCTACCTTGTTCTACACTGTATCGCTACCAATTTATTACGACAGTATCGATACTTAGCCGATTAAGCAATAATTGATACTCTTAAGCAATAATTGATACTCGAAAGTACTTGGATGAAAATAATTATCAACTTTCAATATTTTTGGTTTGATATTCGGATTAGATCGGATTTGGGTGTCGATATATATATTGCAATAATCGACAATATATATATGCTCGCGGCTCCGCCCGCGTGTAAAAGTTTTTCCGGGATAAAAGTGCCGCTTTATACTTTCCCGGGATAAAAGTAGCCTATGTCCTTTCTTAGGCTCCAGACTATCTGTGTACCAAATTTCATTTAAATCGGTTCAATAATTATGACGTGAAAGCGCGACAGACAGACAGAGTTACTTTCGCATTTATAATATTAGTATGGGTGGATACTAAATAAGTTATCGATATATCCAGTTGCGGGTATTGTTGATTTTTTTTTTATATAATTTTGTGTGAATATTTTTGTTACAGCAGGCGCCGTGCCTCGTGGCGAGCGACATGGAGCGGCTGACGATATCGGAGGGTGGTCCGTCTCCCCCCACTCACATGCAACACGGCGTGCACGTGGCGCACAGCTCGCACGCACCGCACGGCGCGCACAGCTCGCATGTGGCGCACAGTTCGCACGTGGCGCACAGCTCGCACGCACCGCATGGATCGCACGTGGCGCACAGCTCGCACGCGCCGCACGGGTCGCACGTGACGCACAGCTCGCACGCTCCGCACAGCTCCCACGCAGGACACAGCTCACACGGATCGCATTCTCAGTCGCATTCCTCCGCGCACGTCACCGCTGCCAGGAGTAAAGACTCTAGGTATGTGCAGGAGTATTTCTATGTTTATACATCCACCAAGTATTACAAAATGTTACTGATTTTTTTTTGTGCAGATACAAAGGCAAACGTTTGTATCCGTCCGTCCCGAACCAGCCATCGGAAGCTTCAGCGCATTTTATGTTCGAGCTCGCGAAGTCAGTGTTGTTCAAAGCAGGCGGTTCTTCCAGCACCAGCCTATTCACTCAGACGTCATGCGCGAGAGAACATCATGGACCGCATAGGTAAATATTTTTTTATATTAAAGAAGGCAGTTGTGATAGCGTCAAATGTGTGAGTCTGAAAATTGATAAAATTCGTACCGATATATGGATTTTTTTTACAAATATGTTTAATATGTTATTCGATACAAATATGTTTAAAATCGAGCTTTCCTAAGATTTACATATTTTCTAACCCCCCTGTTTTATATGTTTGTAGGGGCTTGCACATGGCAGCGTTTCAGTTAGGTTTGTATGCGTTGGGACTGCATAACTGCGTCTGCGCAAATTGGCTCAGCCGGACATATTCGTCTCACGTTAGCTGGATTACAGGTACGTTGAAAATAAAAGATTGTGAATTATTTCCTCGTTCGTATTAAACAATTTCCTATATAATATCTTTTTTAGGTCAAGCTATGGATATTGGTGCGCCTGCAATATTGTTCCTCATAGATGCATGGGAAGGACATTTGACTCCGCCAGAAGCTGCTAGCATTGCGGACAAGGTAAATCATAGATTTTTTTTTAAGATTAACATCGTCTCATTTGCATCATCCAGAAATTTTTAAGTGTTTTAGGATTAAAATAAAGTATGGACATACAAACGTCTTGCAAACACACAACGCAGTGGCTGGTGCTTATTAATGTTTGTTGTTGGATACTGCTCGGTGGTTACGTGTGTACGTGCGTGCGTACATACGTGCGTGCGTGCTTGCGTGCGTGCGTGCTTGCATGCGTGCTAGCGTGCGTGCGTGCGTGCGTGCTTGCGTGCGTGCGTGCGTGCTAGCGTGCGTGCGTGCGTGTTGATGCGTGTGGTTGGTTGCGTGCAGGCGTCGTCTGGTCGCGACGTGGGCACGGTGCGCGCGGCGGCGGAGCTGGCGCTGTCGGTGTTGCCGCACGCGCACGCGCTCAACTACAACGAGATCCAGCGCGCCGTGCTGCAGTGCAAGGAGCAGAGCGACGCCATGCTCGAGCGCGCCTGCCTCACCGTCGAGGAGGCGGCCAAGAGCGAACGCGACAGTATATACTTTTTTTTATTTTTGCACAGCAAAGTAATCCTTCTGCACCTAATGATAAGTGTCGACTTACGACAGATGATCATCTGTTACCAGATGACACAATTTTGTCAGCCTACCTTTGATTACATTATTGTCTTTAGATTTTTTTCTCGATAAGACACTAGGATTGGACCAGGAGATGTAACGGTGAACCATCACCTAAACCATTAAAAATGGTTCGATTGTTCTTTTTATTTAGGCTTATAATTATTTTTTCTTCAGGAGGCGGAGTTTATCCTGAAGTTTTGTATACAGTGGCTCGTTATTGGCATGAGCTATATTTACGTCAAGCTAACGAAGAGACGGAGCAGTTGTTGGAAGAGCCGCAGTACCGCGCCATGCCGCCCGTCGCCGTGCCCGTACAGTACGCCGTTCCGTATCCGTTCACATACCATCCGTATCCTCCGCCCATATATCAGCTGCAGGTATGTAATTAGCTGTGCAATACAGTGGATAAAAAAGAAACGCCCTTTACATTATCAAAAGCTGTCTATGCTTAAACCGAAACAAAATGGTAACAATCGCAAAGACAACTACCAGTTTTGCATTGAGATTGCAACACATAAATTAAGTTGTATGCGGCATTGTTTTTTATTCATGTGCCTAGTGCTTTAACGGCGCTATGATAAAATGTTTTCGTAGTACGGCGCCGCGGCTGGCACGCATGGTCCTCCACAGTACGCGCTGCCGCCCTACTTCGTGCGCGGCATCGTGGGCCCCGCGCCGGGCGCGCCGCACCCCCCGCCGCCCATGCCCGCGCCGCACGCGCCGCACGCCGCGCACGCGCCGCACGCACCGCACGCGCCGCTCCCGCCGCACGCCGCGCCGCTGCCGGCGCCGCTTGCGCTGCCGCAGCACGCGCCGCACGTGGCGCACGCCGCGCACGCCGTGCATCCCACGCACCCGCCGCCGCCCATCCCTGTTAATGTCAGCGTACATTCTGCGGTAAGAACTAAATATTATTTCTTATCATTTTGATATCGCGCACACGAACACACAATTCGAATCAATCTCGCGAATATAATAATTGTACAGCGATATTCCTCACAAGGATGGACTTTGAAATACCCAAGTTAATATTGGTGTCGAAAATTAGTTGGAAATAGCTAATAAGCTTGTCTACTTTTAGCCAGTTGATGATATATTAATATAAAAAAAAGATTACGCCTTCCATATGTTGCCGCTTGGCTCGACCTGCTTTTGTTATACCAAAACAACGCAAAAGTATATCGAATTAAATTTCTATTGTTACATTTAGTCTTCAATCGACTTCGCTTTGCCTTGCGATGGTGATACAAAATGTCTGGTAAAGGTGTGAATCCTATAGCCATTGGCGACGCCGATCCCGCCGCCGCTACCGCCACTACCGCCACTGCCGCCGCCGCATGTGTCGGTGAGTGCGGCGGGGCCGAGCGGCTCGCCCGCCGCGCCGGGCCAGCAGGTGCAGCTGCGCCGCCTGCTGTCCGCGTACCGCGTCGGCATGCTCGCGCTCGAGGCGCAGGCGCGCCGCGTGCACGACGACCGACCGCAGAACAAGTTTGGCAGGTATAACGCTGTTTTTTTACGATTAGCCTATAGGTAATCTCATCAATCATGAGTACATTTTAGTCGAACTATCTACAGTCCGCGCACGAGCTCAGAGTAATCGTTGGGTGTGCGAGATGGTTGGACACAATGCTCGCCCGTCCCGCACACTCCTTATGCGACTGTTGGCCTTAGCGCGAGAATACACTATTATGGATGTCATATTACTCATTTTTATTACCTTCAATTATGTGGTCTAGTGCCAAGTCAGAATCCGTAGTGTCAGTTCATTTTGCTTGATATATTTTTTATGTTGGTTGAGTGGTCCATTGGTTCTAGCCTCAAAATACGACATTTGTATATATATACTTAAAATTAAAAAAATTACATTTTCAGCACAAAATCACAATCAAAAGTTACCATCAGCATAAAACTATAATGTACATTTTATTACGCATTGAATTCATCCACGAATAAATTTTCGACATTTATAGCGGTGGGAGCTCGCGCGCGGACCATACGCGTATTATATGCACTACACTGTACGGGGTGTTTTGAGAAGGTGTAAATGTATGACAGGAACCCCCCGTACGGCGAGCACGTGAAGTGGCTGATGCGCATCTCGAAGCGCCTGGGCGCGCAGTACCTGCACCAGTTCTGCGTGTGCGCGGTGAACTCGGTGGTGTCGCCGTTCGTGCTGTACGAGCTGTGCGTGGAGTCGGCGCACTGGCTGGCGCGGGGCGGGCCGCACCACCTCGTCATGCAGCACATGCGCGGCACCCTCGCGCCGCTTGTGCAGAAGTGCCAGCAGATGTAACTTGCTTTTTATTAGACTACTAGTAGTGCTCGCGGCTCCGCCCGCGTGAAAAGTTTTTCCGGGACAAAAATATTTTCCCGGGATAAAAAGTAGCCTATAGTACTCAGGAGTAAAGTAGCTTCCTATTGGTGAAAGAATTTTCAAAACCGGTTCAGTAGTTCCTGAGATTAGCGCGTTCAAACAAACAAACTCTTCAGCTTTATCATATTAAGTATAGATTTAAACAATGGACACGATATGGCAATAATGCGCAATTTTGTCTGCCAATCCTGAAGAGGGTGAGATAGACACGGATACACACGTGCAGGGCTGAATATAAGGTCGCTTTTTACACAATAATCACAATTTTTATGAAGCACCGCTTAATGTAATTATCGTAGAATGTAATGATAGCGATCGCAAGTCACATAGGTTTTAATAAAAGTTTATGACCAGCTGCGCATGTATGACCAACGAAGGGTTCACCTGGTTATCCCATCTCCTTTGCATTGCTAGATGATACTCAAAGCTTTTTTTATGCCCTAATACACCTGATGGTGAGCGAAGTAAAGTCCAGAATCTAGATTTTGTCGACTGATGATTATTCCTAGTCGATAATTATGCCGGCTTGTTTGAAACCAGATACACACTTTTATGATTATTGCTTTTCTAGTGCTAACAATTCCAGCCGCATTAATTGGATAAAAATTTAAAACCCTCAAGGATAACACAGCTTCTTAGCGGTGAAAGTTTTTTTTAAATCGGTTTAATAGCTTCACAGTTCATTGATTTCAAACAAACAAAATTAATTTGTCAGTATTGCAAAACAATATCATCATCATGTATTATTTATTTAATCTTTAGGTACATTCAGTGCATTCACCAAAAGCTGTACCATTTGACGGCCATGGAGTATGAAGAATTCGTGAGCATCGTGCTGTCAGCTCGCACGGCGTTCCAGCTCACCCCCGAGGGGAACACGCAATTCAAAGAGTGGCTCGCGTCCTTGCGCAGGTATGTTATGTAATAAATAATAATACCAGCCCTATATTATATACTGCCTGCATTGGCAGACTTCACATACCTCGAAATTCTTATGGAGAATTCTCAGGCATGTAGGTTTCCTCACGATGTTTTCCTTCACCGTTAAAGCGAACGATAAATTGATAAACAATACATACGTAACTTTGAAAAGTCAGAGGTGTGTGCCTTGGGTTTTGAACCTTCGGACATTGTCTCGGCAGACCGCTCCATTCCCAACTAGGCTATCGTCCACATATGTTAGTTTAAACAAAACATCACCTTATTTTGTACCGATTAAAATTGAGAATCTATTGATATCTCACTTGTTTTCGAAGTTGTACTGTTTTATAATCTGTCCTTAAAATAGCAAATATATAGATTTATTGGAGGTCAAACAAAACTAGTTTGAAAGATATTCGAGCAATTTCTAATCGGAGATATTTGTTGCCCGACAATACTATATTGCGTGTCATTAATTACAGTAGGTCAAAAGCTAGTTATTCTACTTTCGTCTTGAATGTAATAAAATAAATGTGTTGGATAGTATTTATTAACCGACTTCCAAAAAAGGAGGAGGTTCTCAATTCGTGTGTTTGTATTTTTTAATGAATCGTAATGTTTTCGATGCCAGGTCGAAGTCGTGCAAGAAGGACCTGTGGACGCAGCTGAACGCAGCGCTGCAGACGAACGGCAAATGACGTCGGCAGCCGATAGTTTGTATGATGCGGACATCCGCGCGCAAACTGTCACACTGCCGGCGATGGCCACGGTATCGGCTCTTGCTCCATCTACACCCAATTTAAATATTAAATATATTGTTTTATTTGTAATTTAACTATACTATATACACCGTATTTTATCGTCGTGTCGCGACATCGTACACACACGGTCATTTTTAATCACGTCCATGGAATGACAGGTCATTTTAAGATTTTTGCGGCGAATTTTGTCGACTTGTCATTTCGTGCATCGATTTTGGATTTTAGATAATAGATGCTAGATATAGCATTTCATGTTTCGAATCTGCTACTGTTTGGTAATGACTGAAATTCTCTGATGTGAGTTGGACAATGGATTGCGTATAACTGAAGTAGTGTGGTCCTGTCGTCTTCACGCATGCGTCGTAATGATCATCATATATAAGTATAGAATGCATCTTATTAACCTCCAGGAAGAATATAGGAGTAAACGTGAGGCATTAGCGCTTTTGCGGACACTTTGCGCATCTAGATGTAAATTACAAATAATTCAATCGAATGGACAAAAAATACCTCTGTTAGTAAATAGTTAACCGCTCGATTAGAGGGTAATCGATCTCAGTATAAACGAGGAATGTACTGCAAAAAATGTTGCTAACTCCAAAGTATAATGATGATGGAAGTTATGTCTACTTTTTTTATCAAACAGTATGAAATTTTCCCTAACAGCTGAGAAAATATGATGATAAAAATTTTGATTGAAATACGTGGACTGATCCATCGACCATTGTACTTCAAAAGATCTCAGTTATAAATAATTTAAGAATTTGAAAATAAGGTCGTGTGACTTCTTCATTTGAACACTCTGTTTGAATTAATCGAAAGGTAAATTCAAGCTCATTTGAAGGTTGTGCTTTGAATAGTCTGACATTTGGTTGTAATAAGAGTTCCAACAGCTATGAACTACTATATCTATAATCGATAACTCGATACATCCGTAATTTGTCGACAGGGGAGCTTAGCAACATTACACATTATAATTTTATCGCTGTGCAATGTGCGACGACATTATGATTTCTTAGTATAATAACGTATATAATATAATCGTATGCATCGCACTTAACATTCATATATTTGCTTTCTTTTTATTATCATTTCATCGACTCGATACAACTAGTCAGTGGTTTGAGAATCGGTACTTTATCGATAAACCAGTGGAGCTTCAACGCAATAGCTCTTTTAGTTTTTTTTTTCTTTATTTTAGTATAATTTTGAGATAGTTTTGAATTGACGATCTTGTGCCAGTATTGAGTCATTCTCAAACGCGCAGAAGGTATTAAATAAAAACTTAACGAAGACGAAATGTTAATCGGTGACTGAATTTTTTCTATTCCGACACTATTCTTTGCAATATCTAAAGCTTTTCGATTACGATTAGCATTTCGTGTTTTTTTTTTAGTTAATTTGACACGCTAGGTGGGAAATTGTTTACTTAAGAATTTAATAAACACTTACTACTTAACATAAAGTGTAGACGAAGCCTAGTTAATACGAATTTATGGGATAAAACGGATTTTAGTTCAATATCTTACGTACACATGACGCCATGTCAATGTCCACTTGGCGATTTAAAGATCTCTTATTTTTTTCTTTGCAAGTAATTTGAATTTAATTTATTCACATGCGCTACTCGAGTGTTCACAATATATTGTTTCTTTTTCATGTCCATTTTAAAAGCAAAATATACGTCTTTATTATAAAATTAATACGGAATTATGTATTTTAAAATTGCGCTGATAAGATATAATTGTCAGGGAGTATTTGGAATATATCGCTAATTATATTTATAAATCGACGTGTATCTGTTTGTTCGTAGCATGTTTAGATTCCGTCATTTACGGCGATAAGCAGTCTGGGGGCTTAGTGGGCTTAGCTTAATGTGAAAAAATAACACGATGCGTCTCCGCTTCGTTTTAATGTGATTGGTTGAGAGACTGACGTATCGGTATTTTGATGTTTGTGATTGATTGATAGACCGATACGTCAGTCTCTCAACCAATCACAATAAAACGTAGCGGAGACGCATCGTGTTTTTTTTTCACATTCTAAGCCCCCTGATTTGGTCGATTTATAAATATTAAAAGACAATATGTCTAATATTGGCTTATGGGCTGGAAATTCAAAATTGATAACAGTAGTCCACATAATACTGATTATTGGCTTAAGATGTTTCAAGTGACCTAAAATAGTGTCATTAGGCTACAGAGATATTAGTCAGGATGTAGGTGATGACCGTCGATACACACTATTTTTGATATTCTCTTGTCGAAATTTGCTGTTATAATGAATGTCTAGTACTAACGTCTTGAGGAGATAAAATGTAGACGTGCGTTCGATTAACTATAGTAACTTTATTTACACGTTTATAATTATATTATTATTATTATTATTATATAATATTATAATGCAAAGTAGCGTCTTGAGAGCCTTTAAAATGTAACTATATATATGGTATATAAGGCGGGAGAGCTGGCAACAAAAGTTTGTTTTATCGATACATGCTTTGCACTTTTCTACATGGCATTCTATTCAAGTATCGATTGCATAGTTTAGTGTTCGAAAATACGCTAGTTATGTGTATACGTTGTGGATGTGCTCGTAAATGTGTTGTAATATGATTAGATGACTTGTATGTTCTTGTTGCCACGACCAACCTCGTGCATGTTGAATGTCGATATTTGATATAATCAATATACATGTATAAAGTTTTTAATGTGAACATTGAGATCTTCCAACCGTAAAGCAATAATATAATATCATTTTATACATTTACAATTATGTATATCAAAATTAGTGAACTTTTAATGTGTGGCATTAATTGTTCGTATAAAAATGTTTTGCAAATTTTTGTCTAACATCATCGGTGTTACATCGATTAATACGGAGAATACCTCATTCATGACATTTGAAGGTAAAATTAATTATTGTAATTATGAAATATGTACAGTCAGTAGCATAAGTAGCATTTGTGTACTTACCTTTCTTTTCTTACTCATCTTTTTTTCTCTTCACAAAAATAAAATAAAAGAGATTTACTTTACCTCAAACGAAGAAAAAAATGTTTCAGTTAAACTTAACGCGTATATAGGCGATTTGAAATTTTGACTTTGTTCGGCTACTTATGCTGCTGACTGTATTTGGATTAAATAATGAGATACCTCATTATGATATCAATCCATTGCTCAATTTGAATACTGGATGTGTTGGTTCAGTACGATAGCCCATGTGCCTTGACACCACCTAAAGGATTATTTGATATTCAATGTAAACGCGACTGAAAACATGAAAAAAAGCATTAGGCGGTCTTGATGAAAAAAAAAATACAATTGTAATGGAATAAAATGTTTCCCTCGATGTTACAGATATGAACAATTGTGATTGGGTAAATGACTGGAGGCGAGAATAGTTCTTATGTAAGTGATTTGTTGAATAAAAGACATGGCGTCACTACTCCTTTATTACTAGCTTCTCTTCATCTAATAACAAGTTTACAATTTCAGTACGATTATATTCTAGAATTTATTTTATCATAAATCACAAACATTGAGGACATTTTCTTAAAATCTAATACCCAATTAAATAAACATAATATTGTCAACAGCAAAGTTGTTCTTCTGCAACGTGTTTACACTAACAAGATGCAGTAGAAATAGGATTGTCTAAACATCAGATAGTACGACATTGAGAATGACATACTTGTTGCCAGCCTCGCCGTCGAGTAGTTTTAGTCCAATATCTTTGTAAAATTAGATGTTTATATGCATTCATTCGAAGTGTGAATGTCCTCAGCATTCGGTAGATAGTAAATTTTTAGAATGCTAGTTAGTATAAATTGTGGTTCGTATGGAGTGAACAAAATCGAAAACGATACGTACAGGTATCTATACACCACTAATGAGGGGATTCTTTAAAATAAAGTTTAGAGTTTCTTACATAGTATAGTTCATATGAACTCGTTGATTCGATATGGTTAGTACTCGACAGGTTCCGCTGTTACCGATTCGTTAATAATGCACTTTGAGTTTATTATTGCGTGCGTTCTAAAGAAGAGCATAACAGAATTTTCGAGAAAAAATATGCGACAGGTCCGGTACAGTCATTAAAGACCTATTTTAATAACAATCCCAATCGATAATCTCGGATTATTTCCTAATTCTAAATAATTTGTAAACTTGTCAAACTAATTTGATTGGTCCATTTTTGCGATTGATCCAAAGGCAACGGATTAGGATGATTTAGAAATCGGGTTTGATGCTGACCCTCAACTGTTTTATTTTACGTTTTATGACACTAGATACTGTAGTGGGCACTGGGGAGTATGCAAGCTGTGCATGACTGTAGTTAAAGTTACATATTTCTTCACATCACTTGTTTATGATGTTCATGCAAATATGTAGTGTGACATTATTTGATGATAATATATTTATTGTATTACGCATATTATATTTCAAGTTACAACTAGATATAAACCATCTCCGTACTCTGTTTATTCATTAAGATACGAGTAATGATATACTATTTTTAGATTGGAGTTGTGCAGTTATCGTTTTGCGTGCTCTTCTTATGTAAAGCGCGATTCGTAAAATAATCATGATTATAGTCGGTTCGAACTGTGCATTGGCCACTTCGCGAAATGCATAATTTATCGTAATGAATTTGCCGTCCATTTTTAGTTTGCAAATCACTAATATATTTTTTTTTGGTTTGCACATTTTCCTAGTTAGACGACGAAATTGCCTATTCATTATACAGTATAGACATTGCCATATGGTAAATGCTCCTTGGGCATTATTAACATTATCCGGTATGTTTTCGAAGTTATAACGTTTCTTCTCCATATGGCGTTGAAGTATGCTTTGACGTTTTGTCTGAAAAACTATTTTTTACACTATAAAGCGTATTTAAAAAAAAATTGAAAAAAAAAGATAAGTATATAGTTAGTTTCGTAATTAGAAAATATTAGTATGAAGGCATATTTTAATTAGTCGTTTAATGCATGTTCATAGTTGTAATTCGCCCAGTGTCAGCCGAGTTTGCGTGGACTCCTGTAGGTGTTGCGGTATTCAATGTACCGAGCACGAATTTACGCGTTTCGTAAATTATCGTATTCGTATCGAAAAAGTTAAAACATCGGACGATACGTCAAAATAGAGAAATGGTGACATTTTCCATACATTTTGACAATTGATGTCTATGGTTTCTCAATTTGCTATTCGAAGTTTAAATTTTTTTAATGTTGACGCCTTCGTGTTTTAGTTCCAAATATGCTCACCGAGGGCGCTGTTTAAATTTTCATACAAAAAGTTACGTAGTCGAAAACATTACGTTAGCTATACGATATTGCGTGAACTCGTGTAAAGGGTACTGGTAGTTTTGCAAGTTGGCAATAGCAGATATCCAGTTTGGTTCAGTGTTATGCGCATTGCATCATACATTTGCTAGTTTACGTATGTGCATAATAAATATCACAATATTTTGTCATCAGTTTATATAAAACACATTTCCGAATTTGAGCTTTAATGTGGATGAGACATACAGTCATGCAAAATTAAGCACGATAACTAATAGCACTGGTATTTGATGGGTACATATTTGAGGAATGTCAAATCTACCAATACTAATTTAGATCCTATTTATTGTGTAGTTCATTAGCATTTACTCGTGGCTCCCCTTAGCTCTTTTTCCAGCGTAAATTTTGAAATAGACACTCTAAAATGTTCTGTCTCTGTCAATAAAAACCCGATTAACAGTTCACAGAGTTCGAACTGGCTTGGTGATAGCAAAAATAAAGCGCATTTAATGGCTTCCACAATTATAATTAATTTGTTTTTTATCTGTTATTTTAAAGGATTTAAATGTCATTATTATATTGCAAATGCAAGTCGTTAGTAACTCCACATAATAAATCAGCTGGATCTTAAGTTGCTTTGCCAGTCACTGACAGACAAGACTTCGTCTCACATATGTACTCAAAGACGTCCTTTATGACTATTCGATCAAATACATATTCGATCACATATATTCGAATTTGACTGAGAAATATTCACCTATATTAATCGATTGTGTGTCTTGTCCACGTGGATTTTTATGTATACAGCTAGGGCACGTTGAGGTACGTTGACAGAGCGAGTATCGTGCGCGACTTCGTTGTGCACACAACAGGGGGCTTAGAATGTCTAAAAAAAACACGATGCGTTTCCGCTTCGTTTTATTGTGATTGGTTGAGAGACTGACGTATCGGTATTTTGATGTTTGTGATTGATCGATACGTCAGTCTCTCAACCTATCACAATAAAACGAACCGGAGACGCATCGTGTTTGCGTTTCACATTCTAAGCCCCCAGAGTACAGAGTTTTGTTGTTTAATACTCATGGCAATGCACGTGGAACACTACGTCACATCACAGTCAGTTAGAGGTAATTACGATACTATAGCAAGTCTGTTTAGTTCTAAAACTGATGCATAATTATTTTATACATCTGAATTTGTAGTTTAATTGATATACACTTTGTAAGTGTGGTGTTTCCGCCTATTAAAGTATGTATGTAACCATTACAGAGTTCGAATGGCTACTTATTAGTGTACGTAATAAATTTATATAATGATATTTTATTGTTCATATCGCATTATTGTCATTTGCAACAAACAGGTACAGTGGAGAATAACTGTTTATGATATTTTTTTTGAAATTGTTCCAAATTGTCGCTGCGCTACCCTCGAAATGTTTATTTTGCTGTATAGGATATGGCTATACCACAAACAGTTTTTTATCTTCGTGCCACGATCAAATCGGTTCATCATATTGTCAACCACGTTCACTCTTAAGGGACGTAAGACTGTCAACAATAAAGAATGTAATAGTCCTATGTGGAACCATAATTTTAATCCTCAGGATGTCTGAAAACAACACATTACCGCTTTCATTGGCACCACAGCAATTGACGTAACATTTTTTGGTATCTAAGTATATTTTGGACGTATTGTTTTTTGACATCCTGCATTAACATAGAAGTGCCCATACATTATAATATTTATTGATTAATATATTATAGCACTAGAAATTTTGCTCCGTTGTCGCAAATGGTTGTAATTATAAAAGTATAATTAATATTAATTAGTAAAATGATAGACTGTTTTGCACGATTTCTGGTTTGACCGTGTTATCTCTTCGATCTTGCCGCGTTATCGGTCTTAACGTTAAATGTGGTCGTGGAACAATATGTTCTGCGAGTGTCAGACGATATTTCTCCATTTGGCGTGTGGATCGATATTGCGCGAACTTGCTATATGATGATTTATCTCTTGCAATATATCCCTATATTATAAAATGTATGTTTCCATTTAAACTCGAAATATTTTGACCTCTAGAACATTTTTATTATTAATTTTACGATTTCACATATTGTAAGACTTTTTTGGCAACATATTTGAAGTAACATTATTTAATGATTCAATATACTTATTCTGTATTTAAGAAACGTGTGTTTTATTTGTATTTTATAAGGATAAATGTGGCAAAGGCCTCTACTTGTGGCAACAGTGTGTGAAAGCCGATGTATAAGTATCGTGTTTGGGAGGCAGATCAACGCCACGAAAATGAAATGTTACAATAAATGTGTAAATTTGACGTTTGTTGGTTGGTTGAAGGCACACCGCTGGGTTCTCGGCAGTATATAATACAGGGCTGATTGCATTGATTGCATAGAATTGAAAAAACGTATGACATTACTGACTCTGCTGGTACGAATCAACTGGGTTGAAATTTAACCCAGCGAATGGCCAAAAATCTTAGTGTAATTCCTTAACGTATTATTGGGAGAAGTGAAAGGTTAAGTCGTGCGTTGATATCGATACAGTAGTAACGCTGTCGTGCGTTTGTATCGCTTCTGACGCGAGTTGCAAACGTGAATAACGCGGTAGTGATACTAGAGCGTACGCGAAACGTCCGACAGCATCCCCGTGAAAAGTCGCAATGGGCGTCCTCCCTAAAACCAATCTAAGTAGGAATATTGTATCAGCAATCCGAGACTGAGCCATGACGAATTAATATATCGTACCTTTAGGATGAAAACGACACAATTCAAAAGACAGAAATTGAGTTATCGTCATAAAATTACTTAAAACGAAGTTCTCAATACAATAATAGTTCAAACACAGCCACATTCAAGCAGGAAAAGGACACAACTGTTATATCAGTCCCTTTTTTATTATATTTTTGTAAATAAGGGACTAGTTTTTAGTCATTTAACAATGACAACTTAATTTTCTATTTTTTGAATTGTGTCGTTTTCATTCTAAAGGTGCGATATTTTCTACGTAAACAACTATACCTACCTACACACACATATTGTGTTTTTAAGCGAACAATGCCAGTATTTGGAGCATACAGCTAGCAAGTTTTACTTAAATCTTTACAGGGAATGCGGACAAACACGATGCCTTTACCTACACGTGGAAAATGAGTGCTACAGCAGCGCGGCAATTCAAATACGTACGGTGTGGTTATTGAAGTTGATGCGAATCTTTTAAAAAATAAAACTACGTCTGTAGTAATACTGGTAGTACTAATTTTATCACGCATAGAACAGTTTAATTTATATCTTCAGTGTTAAAATGTCAGGATTTGTTACGCGATTGTCAAAATCACCGATCGTGTGACTAACTGCAATGGTTTATATTTTTTTATTTTACGCCCTAGGTAACGATTTATAGCCTATACTTCAGATAACGTTCATCAAAGCCTATCCCCAAGTTGTAGGACAATAATATCTTCATACTGAATTTCTTTGAGAGCGAAAAACCCAACTCGCATCTTTCAAACAATCGCATGATGTAACTATCCTTTTCACGCGGATTATATCAGGCTATTTATTGAGTCAATAGATGGAACTAACCGGGCCATATGTCCTTTTTTTTTAATGCATCGAATGACGAGACGAGCATACCGTTCGCCTGATAGTAAGCGATACGACCACCCATAAACAGTAGAAAGACCATCGAGCACCTTGAGTTACAAAGTACTGTGTGGCATTCCACTGCGCTCGTCATCCTGAGACATAAGATGTTAAGTCTCATTATGTCCTGTAGTTACACTGGCTACAATGCACTTCAAACCGAAACACAATGGTGCATGCATACTGCTGCTTGGCGGTAGATAGACATTGCGGTGGTACCCACCCTGACGGACTCTTACATATGAGAGTCCTACCACCAGTAAAAAAGTGCTACTGACTAACTGAACAAAAAACGTGTTTATTGTGTCCGACAACAAAATAATTGTTTTAAATGCAATTCGCGTTACCTACGTAGTCAACTAATAGCCAGCATCATTTATGTACGCAGTACCAACTAACTATAGGCAGAAATTGATTTGGCCTTCGAATAGCAAGTAACTAGCGTTATATAACATTATTTACCATTTTATTGAAACTTTTACTGAGGCATAGAATATGGTATGAAATATGCTCTGACTATAAAAAAAATCATGTTTAAAAAAATAAAAGGAAATAGTCATTGATGAACGATTGTAAATGTGATCTAATTTAATAACCCAGTTGTTTATCTGTCGGTAATATGAATATCGATAATGCTTGACTACTTTGACACTTCCCGACCTTTGACTTGGTATATTCTAATTATAAACTACGTGCACTTTTCAGATTTGCACTGGAGTTACTTGGATTTACATTAGTGCTGCATAATTTTAAATCCAGTATCTGCTTGCGCCGAGTAATGGAGTTCTTCGACTATATAGCTAGAAACGATGGACATAACCTCGAACAACTGATGGTTACTGGTAAAATTGAGGGCAAACGTCCTAGAGGCCGCAATCCCATCAGATGGTCGGACCAAATACGCTCTACTTTCAACACCAAACTTCATGTTGCGCTTCACGATGCAAAAGACAGGAACAGGTGGCGCAACTTGATGAAGACAAAGATTACTCCACGCTCCCCTTGAGCATCACGACTCCCAGCACTGAGGAAAAAGGATGCAAGGAGGGAGGCATTTTAAATGAACGTCATTAATGGAGTCGGACAAAAGAGTTTTTTGAAACTCCTTCGTCCTACTCCATGGGAGTCTTAGAAAGTCGTGAAAAGGTCTTCGTCAAAAGTTTACAAATTGGTCGATTTATAGTCCTCGCGTGGTGCAATTCAATTTTGTTCAATCATACTCTACTAATAATCTTTAGACGCGGATACCGCGTTTCACTAAGCTTTTTTGCAACTTTGCTAAAAGTAGTTCGGGTTCTTAATTATATCAGCCTTTTTCTATGCTTTATTGTTTGACTTGTAGTATCCTTAGTTTCTTTGCAGATCCAGATTAAGAATATCGAGGCCCGTAGGCATTGTTCTCTTGGGGCCCCTCTTCCCTTTCCTGACTTCCTAATATATACTTACTTTCTCTACCACAACTTAACCGACTGCAAGAAAAAAAATTAAGTATGTTTTCTTTAATAACTTAAATATGTTCCAAAACATATTGAATTATAATGTAAAAGATAATCAAGGCATATAATATTTTCATCGAATAACGGGTTTATTGAATGCGAGTCTTTAAATATAATTTTCATATTTTCCCAGGACGAAGGGCCACTGCCGAGCCCCCAGGCAGCCCAATTTGCCTGTTGGCTACACCGGCCTTGTTTCTTTGGAGATCACCACACGACAAACAAAGAAAAGCAGATTTTCAGAAGGACGCCTTGTGGCTCGGTAGAGTGACGATATCTACGCATTGCCTCCACTACAGTTGGATTAAGACTTGATGAAGTAGCTCAGACCATCTATAGCGTCATTCTAGATCATAGCTCGTAGTGTTCATGGCAACTTAGTACTTTAAAGAAGAACTTAAATAGTCAATTTGTGGGTAAATTGTTTAATTTAGTGAATCATGTCGAGCGCGTCCCGAAGTCGCAAAGAAGTGCAAAAGAAATTACAATTAAAACTTATGTGCCTACTGGTCGATATGTGAAGCAGAAGTGACCGCAGTCCGAGGGGCCACGGCGGAGGTGCTTGCAGTTGATGACGCCAATCGTGGTCACGAGGCGCTGCGTCGGTGACTCGTGGCTGGCGCACGTTCCGCTGCGTCGGCGTTCTTGTCGTTTGCTAACGCAATGTGCAGCAATTGGGGTTAAGGCGCGTCAGCAACCCTTATGTGTTAACAATATGTAACACGTGATCAAGGACTGTTTTATTTATATTCTAAATTGACAATTGAGTTTGCTAAGTCTTTATGAACATACACTGCTATAGAAATCTAACAGCATAATATTTATTCATATTTAGACAGACAGCTGATCTAAATTGGCGGAGCTTGTTTACGCATGCAACGTACTAAATATTATTTGTGACGGTATTGACAAACAAAACTGTGTCAACACCGATATATACAATTAGTTTACGTTTGCTCGCCGTACGAATCAAATCGCAAAGGTACGGCGTCGAGACGTGATAATTGTTCGGCAAACGGACGGCATGCCTAGCACGTCAGGCAACGTGATAACCACGTGTCAGATACCGTCAGCAAAACAACTAATATAATGTTTTTTTAAATATTGCTTTGTGTCATTGTTGAGGATAACTCCTGACATTATAATTGGACCGTTACTTTCATTATAAAATAGTTTTGAATTCGCGGCCGGTTAAGCAGTGTCTGGGCCTTTTTTTATCTTTTGAATGCTGGTTTTTAGTAATAATTATAAATTTTAAACTCAAAAGTAAGAATTTATTTTTAAATCTAGTAAGCCGTTTATCAGATTAAATCGAGGAAAACCAGTGCGTTATTTTATGGGCAACCATAAGTTAAATTTTATGATACTCGCTCTAGCTTTAGCCTATAGACGCTGTAGAAGAGTAGAGTGGCATATAGTGAAGGGGCAAGCATTAATATATCCATTAAGCCTTGAAGTGGTGAGGGACAACTATATGTATATAACAAAAATATGACTTTGTCACCATGTTATTGACAAGATTATAGTCATATTTGAATATTTTATAACCTAGGTGTTACGACCATAGATTACGGCCTATATTTCGTTACATTTTGGTGCATTCGAACCGATATAGACAGACCACTTGGCAGATCTTAGTCGAAAATAGTACTGTGACGGCTGCCAAACAAGTCACAATTCATGCGTCTTGGCGTAGTGTTTACACTGTAAATCATACACTATAATCTAGAATACATGTTGTAGGCATACATTTCTCTATGGAAAATTATTTAGATTGAAACAAATAGGTATAACAATTAGGTTAATTCCACAAGTTTAGTTATGATGGAGTCTACCTACAGTCTTGCAGCAATTGAATTGTATACAGAATGAGTGAGACTTGATTTTTAATCCATTGCATAGCTTCTATCGTGGGCCTTGAGCGTGGAGACCGAATCTAGAAATTCCGTAACGAAAAAATAACTTAACACCCATCACTCCGACCGGCACAGCGGTGATATTTTATTTTCAACTCTATCACAACCATGTAGAGTGTAAAATTCCATAAGTAAATTTAATATCGCAGTCTTGTAATAATACAATATGTAAGAGGATATGAGCTGAATGTTAAACGATAAAAGGACGAAATTACCGTGTATTTAAAAATTGTTCCAGTCAGTGAAACGAATTTTTAAAAAGTTTTTATTTTATATCTATTCAAAGAGGTTATAAATATTAGAATTGCCTGCTTAGAGTTTCGGCGTTAGGGCACGAGTGAAATTTGGACAATAGAAAAAAATAAAATAAATAAATAATTATAATTACATAAGTTGATAAAAAATGGTATGCAATAGCTTTACCGCGGCAGTCTCCGAGTGCCACACGTCCTTTTTTATGGCTCACGATTTTTAGTAGTCTTTGCCAAATTTGCGGCAAACCCTAAGTTCTTCTAGCTTAGCAGACCTTACTGGCCAGTGGCCTTTTCCCTTTTTACTAGTAGTTGGGGGCAGTAGATTAAAATGAATCTTTATCATCTCGCTTCTCTTACAGACGTCAATGGAAGTTACATTTTTATTTATATTGGCATAATCATTTTCTTGCTTATCACAATTACAACAGTTAAGTACTATATCAACATTGTTATAAATACTTTGATAATGTTTTTGCGGTACGGTCAGACATTAAATAATATTCAACACACTCGGATTAAAAGGTATTTATATTAACTTCTGACTGCCTCGGTGGCGTAGTTGTATTAAGGTACGACTACAATGCTGAGGTCTCGGGTTCGATTCCCGGGTCGGGCAAAGTGATATTGAGTTTTTCTATTCAGTATCAGCTCGAAGTCTGCAATTTGTGCCCGATATGGCGATAGGCTCGCCCCTATCACATCATGGGACGGAATAACGGCGAAAAGTGGGTGCACTAGTTGCGCCTCTGCCCCCTCTCCCCCTTCGGGGATAACAGGCATGAGTGTATGTGTTATATTAAATTCGGTTTAAGTCATGCATATTAGAGCTCCTAGTGATATTTTCGACAAGATATCAAGCCTCATTTTGCGGCGTAACCTATACCTACCTATACCGGGTGGAAGGGAAACGCTCTCTATACCGGAACGGTAAGAGAGAAGAACCATAACATTAACGAAAAACTTTATTCATTTGTAAAGCTAAGCGATAATACTTACGATTTTAGTACTTCCGTAATTCATGCGCGCGCAATGTAAAGCGTACAAAGAACTGGGCGGCCGTCGCGCTGCGCCGGGACCGGCCCGCGGTCGTTCACCCGTCAGCTGATGTACGTGTTTCATTACGATTTTTTTTAAATATTGACCTTTTTTACTATGTTTTTCAGAATAATAGTTTGATTAATCTATCCATACGTGAATCTGTACAGAAATTTGAGAAAATCCTACTAAAATTGTAACAATGCGATCGCGATTTTTTTAGTGCCATCAGGAATCACCAATACTATCACCTGTATTCGTTTCCGAGAGCGTTTCCCTTCCATCCGGTATAATAGAAACTGGTGATTTATTATTTGTTAATTCATAAAACAAAAGTGTTATTAGTGTGTTGTGTGTGTGTAGTGTTATTAGTTACACCTCTGTTTACCTATTCGGGGATAAAAGGCGTGAGTATGCTAACAACAAAAGTGATTTTTAATTATAGCTTTAACAGTTTTTACCTTCGTTTGTTTTCATATAGTTTGGTAACGTAAGGTTTGTTTATTAGTCTTTTTTATAGGTTTGAATAAAAAAACAAGTCAATTAAAGTATACTATACCTACTATAAAACATCCCAAGAGTTACAATAATACCTTAATAAATTTAAATTATAAATTTAAATTAATAAAATTCTGTTCCGTTTGTAAGCAGACAAAAAAAGTTGTTCGAAAATTTAAAAAAGAAAATAATAATATGAGCGCTAGCCGAAATCGATCCTGCGGCCTTTCTGCGCAGCTGGCTCATCGCATATGCGCTATAGAAGCTCTCAAAAGGTATCATTTACAGGGTAATTGCTACGGCTACGACGCGCCGCATTGTCCTTCAATCCGTAACACAACAGAGCTCACACCATTGCTTGGCAATAGAAAACAACAATGCGGTACCTACCCGATTGAGCCTTGCATACAAAACTTACCAATCAGAAAAGTATTTTAGAAAAGCGTATTATTTTCGTTAATATCCTCGTAAGTATTCCATGTATCAAAGAAGATTATATAGAATAATACGATACGAAGATATTCTTATTAAATATGGTAAAGTCGCGTGGTTGTGTTTTTCGAAAAATTGTCGCAACTGTCTTTGTTTATCAGCAATGTCTTTCAGACAACCTTTAAGGCTATTTTTGTTTAGTTTCAAGTATCCGTCGAATTTCATCTTAGTTACAATTACGAACGTTGTAGGTATAAGTAGCTGGTAACAAAGACGTCTAATAATTCTTTGTTCCTTTTTTTCTTGTTTTAATCAAAACACGATAACAAAATACCTGTTTTTATTGTTATATATATAAAATAAAGCCATTTTACAATCTAATTTATGTGTTTTTCCACCATTGTATAATTAATTAATTTAAAGTGTCCTCTTTTCTAAATACCGTTTAGCGTTAATTAATAATTATTCAAGTAGATGCTAGCTGAATAATTAACAAAACGATAAATTTCTTAACCAACTATTGTAAAAAACCAAATTAAATATATATATTGTAATTATTAAAAAACATAAAAAGAAGAACTTATTTATTGTCAAGCAAATAATTATTCGGTAAGCATATAAGAAATACATTTTACTTATGAATAGTAGGTATATTGTTTGCCTATTTTAGCAAGACCTTAAAAATAGCAATCTTGTTTTGAATTACCTTTTTTTCACAATCGTGTGTTAAGATTAACACCTCACTCACACCCATATCCACACATCATCCACCTTCCAAGTCAGTCTCTGCACATCAAGGCTGAATAATATTTTTAATGCTCTGGAATACTTCTCCTTAACGACCATGCGTTGGACCTATGACGGCGTGCCGGGGGCTGCGTGGTCGCCGACTTTTGTCATCGTCTTCTGATAAAGAGTGATTATACTGATACTCCCATTGGTCGTGCAGTAGGTGTGAGTGCCGCCGCCCGCTCTATAAAATAAGCATATTCAGAGTCTAGAGTAGCATTAGCGTGTTATATTCCCTTTGGATAGTATTTAATGCTCGCGCGCGGCGCGGTCGCGTGACTTCTTCATAGTAAACAAATTTGTTAGTACATATTAGTGTATCACGGTAAGAGTTTTTTACATCTATTATCGGGCGTAATTTTTTTTTATAGAATTTTTCGTTTGCCGACTGGAAAAAATATTTCTGTGTGTATTGAACATTAGATAAACTTTTTTTAGTTTTGTTTATGGTTCATTCATTAAATTAATGATGTTATTAATTCATATTATTATATCATTATTCTCATCGACATATTTGTATGCAATAGTTATTGTATCATTTTAGATGTCTAAAATGGCGTACCAACAGTCCATGCCTAAATCTGAAACTATCCGGCTACGTGAAAAACATCTTGGGTAAGTAATCTCATTTTAGTATGCAAAAATTTCTAAATAATAACTTTAGAGCATTTAAAATTGATATTTTTTATTTTATTTTTTAAAACAATTTGTTACAGAGCTGCTTGCCAACTGTTTTTCCGTTCATCCCCTCTGAAAATAGTGCGAGGTATCGCC
Source organism: Lapara coniferarum (assembly GCA_949316025.1). Lineage (NCBI taxonomy): Eukaryota > Metazoa > Arthropoda > Insecta > Lepidoptera > Sphingidae > Lapara > Lapara coniferarum. Next base: position 13,774,628 of record OX438925.1, on the reverse strand, counting down.
CAGTTCATGTATGACGAGACAGGTGAAAGATACCTCGACTGCATCAACAATGTCGCTCATGGTAGTAACTTTTTGTATAATTTACAATTATGGTAAATCCCTGATTGACCTAGTGGTGAAGTATGCTGTATTTTGTCGAGTGTTAGGTTCGATTTTATAAATATTTTTGGGTAAATTGTGTTTCGTCGATTTCTTACAATGCAGCATAGATAGGGTGATTAGAAATTATTTGTAATATTATGTCGAAGAAAATCCTATTCTCAGTTTTATTACACAATAATATTTAATTGCATAAAATAATTATGTAAAACAAATTGGAGTTTAGGATGTTATATATTTTGACTTACCTACTTACCCTTTTCAATTCCCGCAGTTGGCCATTGTCATCCCCACGTCGTGGAAGCAGGCCGCAACCAAATGTCTCTAATATCAACAAACAACCGATACCTTCACGACGAACTGGTGATCCTGGCAGAAAGGCTTGTGAAGACTTTCCCAGAGCCACTATCAGTCTGCTTCTTCGTTAATTCTGGGTCAGAGGCCAATGACCTAGCTTTAAGGCTTGCTAGGGTACACACCAAGAAAAAGGACGTCGTTACCCTCGACCAGTACGTATTCTTTTATTTGATTTTATTTTTAAATAGTTTATTGGGGTCAAACCGTATGCAAGAGTGTGTGCAAGTTAATGCTGGTTACTCTTTAATGTTATTTTTATTAAAAATATATGGATGGTAGATTAAAAAAATACTTTATTCGTAATGCAATTGTTCGCGAGTTCCTTTAGTTTGGTGATTATAAATCTTCCTTATCTTGCGAATCTCGATTTATCACTTTTAATCCGATGACGTCAGAGTACTAGTCAGTTCGTATGATACGAGTGTGAATGAGTTCACTTCGAGTGCATCGAAGTTTTTGAGGGTGCTTAGCGCCTGTTTGTTGCAGCGCTTATCATGGCCACCTAACGTCCATGATCGATATCTCTCCATACAAATTTAACCTACCCGGAGGTCCTGAAAAACCGGAATGGGTTCATGTGGTGAGTACTCATTGTCTGGCCTGGGTTGCAATTAGTATTTGGCTCTTTTGTAACATTTTTGGCTGCAAATAGTACTTGTAAACAACAAACAAACAAATGCTATTTGCAAATAGTATTTGTTTGTATTTACAAATAGTATATTGGTTTAAATATATGCGAAATTTTATTTTATATTTGACCTGAAACTTATCAGTCGTATATTTTAGTATATTTATGTTACTTTGTTTTATCAATCAACATTGTTTTTTAGTCAAATATTGTTAAAACTTGTGCAGTATTTTAAAATGACATAGGAAAGCGGCAATGACATAGGAAGTCACCTCTATGGGCAGATGGCAAAAATAATATGTCATATCTTTATCTACAAGTATTTACGTCACGAGCTATTATAAGACTTGTTGATTTGATTAGCTGCTTTGTGTGAGATGAACAGCCAAGAAATCTTGACAAAAGATGTTCAAAGTAATGGGGAATAGATAATAATAGTGCAGGTTCCCGTTGAGAAACAAATAAATAATTGGGATATGTTTGTTTTCAAAACTCAGACGCTTTTTTGTATCGGGGGTTATTTAAATTTAAATTTTAATTTCAAAATTTTTAAAACTGTATTCTCCATCATGGGTCTTTGATAATTAACTATCTAACACCTACTTGTTGAGATCATCCTTATGAGCCCTCACACGCTATATCTGCTATAAGTTTCTAAAGAGTTGGGTATCCCGCAGACTACTTAATGCTGCAGCATCAGCTCAAGGTTAAAATGTCTTAAAAATATACACGAAATTTAAAATCAACCGGACTTTTGAAAGTTAAACATGAGCTGATATCTTCAAACAGATAAACAGATCTTCATAAAGTATAGCTAAGAACCATCTCGACCACGTCAGATTTCAAACAATAAAACCACGTCAAAATGGGTTCATTCGCTTGAGAGCTACGACATACTTACAGATACACAGATACAAAGATACACTGTTACTCACCATAAACTTATAACACCCCCTTTTTATGTGGGTGCTAAAAATAAAAATTCGAGTTGAAATTTATTTTTAATTTGAAAATCCAGAGTTTGAAGTGGTCTCATACGCAGAAAGGAGGCCTATACCAAGTAATATACAAATACGGGCTGATTAGATAGATACGTTGAGTAGTACTATATGTATGTTAATAGTAAAATTAAAATACTAGGATCACTGATATAGAAAGTAAATATCCCCTAAGCACTTTACTTCGTGACTGTCGCTATTATCTCTTATGATAGTGGCACGCGACTGCCTCGTGATAAGTCTGAAGTTTACCAATTGGAACTGGTTAGGTTCCATAATTTGATATTGTTAACCCGTCACTTACATAATCGCATCCGATAAAGTAAATATAGAAAAAATCTTTTATCCGCATTTTATACTTCATGCAATGCAATACAAGAGATAACGCTGAAAACACTTGATATATTTTGTTTCATAATTTTATATGGTTGACGATCTGATTTGTTTATTCTTTTTGAATAATTATAAATTTCTTTCCGCCATATTAGCAATTCAAAAGTTTGTAGTCTTTAGTTTTCTTAGCATAATAATACATCCAAACCGTCTTTATAAAACTATTTTTCCATTTCCATCACACAAATTGAAACGTAACAATTTATTCACACAGGCTCCCGTACCAGACACCTATAGAGGGAAATATACCAAACCAAACGATTCGGAATCAGAAGAGGAGCTAGGGCAAATGTATGCTGATGAAGTCGGTAAAATTTGCAAAGAAGCAACAAGCAAAAACGGCGGAGTTTGTGCCTTCATAGCGGAGAGTTTGCAGAGTTGCGGCGGGCAAATCATTCCGCCCGATGGCTACCTGAAGCGTGTTTATCAGTAAGTTTAAATATCATCTCATAATATAAGCGATTGATGCAGCGAGTTTGAGGCTTGAAATCGTATATGAAAGTTGCAATTCGAATACGTCGATCATATCCCCGAAGGGTTAGGCAGCGCAACTTGTACACGTTATGAAGTTTAGTTATAGTCAAGTTTTAATTAATTATTTGACTAGCCACTAGTCTTTATCTCTATTTATGTTTGACCATTATGACTGATTTAAATATTTTATATAATTTTTTAATTATTTAAGATATATTAGATTTTATATTGATTTTCAATCTTTCTCCTGCAATACATAAATATGAGTACATACATATTCTTTGTAACGTATATATCAACAGTCTGACAAGATACTAATATTATGGTACTTGAACACTAAGACGTCTTTCCATTGATTCTGAATATTAAATTATTGGAAGATCTGTATTATAGCTCGGTATGTACAGACCATAGCTGCCTGAGTGTGATTAGTTCACAAGCGAAGTTCCTTAATTTAACGCAAGGCGATCAATTAACAAAGCATCTACTTCATTACGCTCTAATATATTTCCAATTGCTTACGTTTCGCCACAAATGAGCAAGCGTTCAATGGTAAACGTATTTACAATGTTATTGTTGGTTAGTAAGTTAAATTACAATGTGTGCAAAATGTGTAAATTTGTTATTTAGGTGCAGACTAGGTAATTCTTTACATAATATTGTACCTATGTCTGTAACTATATTCTTATTTACTGTATTGAATGACGCGACGAGCATGCCGTTCGCCTGATGATAAGCAAAACGACCACTCATAAACAGTAGCAACACCATCCAGCACTTTGAGTTACAAAGTACCTATTGTGTAGCATTCTACTGCGTCCGACATCCTAAGACATAAGATGTCTAGTAGTTACACTGGCTACTATATCGAAACCGAAACTATGTGGAATAGCGAAAAATGCTCAAAGGAGTCTCAGAGCCGATTTTGATGAAATCTAAAACTGCATCATTTCATTTTAAGTCAATGTTCCTAGCCAAGAATCGAACCTGTTGAGTTTGACAAAAAATAAACACACTATCTTTGCACCATTTGATAGTGTTGCTATAAAGGATCAAATTTTGGGAAGTTATGAAAAGTTATATACGGAAAACTAAACGAAAAAGCCTATTTTCAAGTTTTATTGTCAAAGCCATGAATTACCTCACCGATCGGTCACGTTCGTGGTCACGTTAATACAGTTGATTACTTCATTGGCATCTAATTGATTAAGCAGTAAAATTACTATAGTGATTAATCAATTTGTTTCGGACCGGTGAGAAAGAAAATATATCTGATTCGATCAGGACGAAATTGTAGTATTGAATTTTTTGGTTCACGTGTTTGTTTTGAAGTTGGAAAGTAGTTTCTCATATTTATTATTCTTTATTAATATTTAATCATAAATCCTATAATACAATTATAAGGCATATGATTAAAAAACAGCAAAATGCCTTTTTTAGAAATTTATTTCTTTTCCGAAAATCGACAACATATCTTAGTAAATATAAAATATTAGACTCTTACTTCGACAAGGTCGAAAACCCACTAAAATTCAGCCTTATAAGACTAGCTGAATATATTTATCAAGAATGAGCATAAACTTACAGATACGTACGGGAGTCATACGGAGTGTGCATAGCTGATGAAGTGCAAGTAGGGTTCGGCCGAGTTGGGACACATATGTGGGCGTTCGAGACCCAAGATGTGATCCCTGACATCGTCACCGTGGGCAAGCCGATGGGCAACGGCCATCCAGTGGCAGCTGTCATCACCACACCAGAAATTGCAAAAAGCTTCGCTGATACTGGAGTGGAGTACTTCAATACGGTAAATTTTTTCATTGCAATTTTTTTTACGCCACTGTAAGACGAGACTAGCATGCTAATCGATACGATATGACAGCCAAAAACAGTGGTAGCACACTAAAGAACTATTAATTACAAAGTATGGCCTGGCAATCTACTGCGCTCGTCAGCCTGAGACATTAGATTTCAAGTATCATAATGCCCAGTAATTACACTGGCTACAATGTCCTTCAAACCGGAACGCAACAGTGCATGCACACTGCTGCTTGGCGGTGGAAGCAGATATTGCAGTGGCACCTACCCAGAAGGCCTCTAGCATACCTACAACCAGTGAATAGACTTTGCGGTGCTACCTACTTATTTGATTCATCATAATTTTACAGCAGTTCTAATCTCGAAGTAGAACGCTTTTATATCAACCATGAATATCCGTTATATGGGCCAAAGATTTAATTGTTTGGATTTAAATCCAAGTAAGAATTGTTTACGAGACAAAAATGATTATGCAAAGAATACCCGGCGTTGGAATATAAACTTAGGTGATTACCATTAGCAACCTAAATATAGTACCCACCATAAGTTTTCTATATAGTACATAATTGCTGCGTACTGAAATAAAAATTTAAATATTATACGACGTTCCTAATTTTCTCATACGCATATAAATAGAAGGGAATTGCGCGACGTGACTTTCATATTTTTTTCGATATTGTCAACAAATTTCTCAAACAAACTTATCTTCAGCCAAACAAGAATCAAGGAACGTGTACAGTAATTTTCCTAAAATACACAGTTTATCTTCTATGTAAACGACCTATCCATCATGCAATAGGCTACATTTATGTAAAATATTTAAAATCATTCAAACAAATATTATTATTTAGTAACAAAGAAACATAATGAAAGTAGAGTCTCTTTTGGGGAATTTAAATACATTTTGGCACATTTCCAGTGACGTCACGCTTCGCGATGACATTTCATATTGCGATCTAGAAATGCGGAACATGAGTGTTTTACTATTTTAACTCTCCCTTGAAAGTATTCAAATACGTAATTAAAAGCATGTAAGCACTTTATTATACTGGTTGTGTCCATATTTGAGTCACCACGTATACTCTTATTGCAATGAAATTAATTTCCTGTATAAAACAAGAAAATGAACTGCGCTTTGATAAAATAAGTCACATTGACCTGATAACGACAGTAGTTATGTATCAAGATAGGCTTACGACATTATAAGCGAATGTTTTGCACTCGCTACTGATTTTTGATTTTTTATATCTGAACTATTTTTTTTATGGCATCAAGAATGACGAGACTAGCATGCCGTTCGCTTGATGGTAAGTGATACGGCTACCCATAAATAGTAGAAACACCATCCAGCACCTTGAGTTACAAAGTACTGTGTGGCATTCCACTGCGCTCGTCATCCTGAGACAAGATGTTAAGTCTCATTATGTTCTGTAGTTACATTGGCTACAATAGCCTTCAAACCGAAACACAATAGTGCATGCACACTGCTGCCTGGTGGTAGAAATAGACATTGCGGTGGTACACACCCAGATGGACTCTTACATATGAGAGACCTACCACCAGTAGAGATCTGAGCAATAATTTGCCTGATTTGATACTGCGACACAATAACAAAAATAATGACATAAATTTCATAAATGTATACTTATATTATGGTTGGATAACATGCCACATTTGATCTGTTGTAGACTTGTAGTTCTCGTAGACTTTAATTTCATAAAGGGTATTGTGGTAATTTAATAATGAAACCAATTAAACAAATATTGAAGGCAAATATAGCCCGTTTACACGTAGATAACCCTTTTCTGTCGATATAAGTTATTTGATTCACCATACCAAATTACATCAATAAACTTAACACTACCAAATTTTCTACAGTAAGTAAATGATGAATTTGATTGTGTATAATTTTAGAGCTTTAAACCTTTGATATTGAATTTAAATAGCTGGTTTCCAAGTATTTTAATGATCAAAGTACGCTGATACTTATCATTAACTTAGTTCATAATAATTTAGATGATCAAAATTAAATGTTACACGGAAATTAGATTTTACAAACAAAATCCTATGGTAAAGATGTCTCCATTAAGGAAATCAAACTCAATTCCTCAATATTTAAATTCAATTACGATTCAGTCACCTATACCACGAAATGCTATATTACAGTATGGCGGCAACCCAGTCTCCTGTGCTATAGCCAATGCTGTTCTTGATGTCATCGAGGAAGAGAACCTAATGAAGCGTGCGCTTCGTGTAGGCAACCACTTACTAAGTCGCTGTGAAGGGTTGAAACATAAGCACAGTCTTGTGGGAGATGTGCGAGGCAGGGGACTATTTGTTGGCGTCGAGCTGGTCACAGACAGAGAGATGAGGACACCGGCTACTGCTGAAGCGAAGCATGTTGTGAATAGGTAGGTTCTAAGGTTTGTAGTGTCGGTAAAGAAGTTAGTTGGTTACTATTACTACACTACTACTATTGGGTCTGTATTATGTACTACCCACTACTGAGCACAGGCCTCTACTACTGAGAGGGTTTAGGCCTTAGTCCACCACGCTGGCCTAGTGCGGGTTGGCAGACTTCACATACCTTCGAAATTCTTATAGAAAATGTCTCAGGTATGCGGGTTTTCTTACAATATTTCCTTCATCTTTAAAACAATTTATTTAGCTGTTTGTTGGTAAATGACTACAATGTCAGTTGGGAATGATTTAAAAAAAGGAGAGTAGTAATTGAAAATAGGGGATGATTAATAGCAAAGCTGGCGGGTTTTCCGTAATACAGTGTTACCTTTAATTCTGCGAGCTCATTCATACTGTAGGAAACATAAGCTACAGCGTAGCTTAACTAGTTGCATATAACAGACGTCTGATTATTGATTTTACAGGCTACTGTAGTGACCAACATACCTTCCGTAAATATAGTTAAACTATGTATTCTTTGAATCAACATTAAAAAATCTTAATAACAGCTAATTAATTTATAATTACTGCCTCGGTGGCGTAGTTGTATTATGGTACGACTGCAATGCTGAGGTCTCGGGTTCGATTCCCGGGTCGGGCAAAGTGATATTGAGTTTTTCTATTCAGTATCAGCTCGGAGTCTGGAATTTGTGTCCGATATGGCGATAGGCTCGCCCCCATCACATCATGGGACGGAATAACGGCGAAAAGTGGGTGCACTAGTTGCGCCTCTGCCTACCCCTTCGGGGATAAAAGGCGTGAGTGTATATGTATGTATGTATGTAATTTATAATTTCTCATTACAGAATGAGGGAAGAAAAGATCTTGATCAGCCGCGACGGTCCGGACAGCAATGTGTTGAAGTTCAAACCGCCGATGGTGTTCTCTACCCAGGACGCTGACCGTCTCGTCGACACCTTAGACAGAGTACTACAACAACTCGACGGCTCTAGGATGCCAGTGACAAGTTTAAAACTTGAGGTAATTTGTTACTAGTACTTGTATATTTTTTAATTGCAGTGGGGTTAGAATGTGGCAAAAGAAACACGACACGACTCCGTTTCGTTTTATTGGGATAAGTTGAGATATCAACACGTCACTTCTTTGAGTATCTAGCAATGCAAAGCAGATGGGATGGCGAACCCTTCGTTGGTCATACATGCGCAGCTGGTCATAAACTTTTATTAAAACCTATGTGATTTGCGATCACTGTCATTACATTCTACGATAATGATATTAAGCGGTTCTCCACAGAAATTGTGATTTTTGTGTAAAAAGCGATCTTATATTCAGCCCTGCACGTGTCGATTTCTGTTGTTAAATGTGTGCTATCCGTATATTACCCCCCCCCCTCCTTCCCGTCAGGATTAGCAGAAGATATTGTTTGCAAATTATTACCATATCGTGTCCATTGGTCTAAGCGTCACTTACGTATTGGTCTCTCGATCAATCACAAACATCAAAATTAGACGCGTCATCTGGAAATAATTCTTCTTCCTGTTACGTAGAATCAAATATTTTATAAGTAAGAAAGCGTATGTTTCCAAGAAAATAATTCAAATATTCGATACGACTTCGTTCGTAGGTGTTCAGAGATGATATACGTCTTGTAATCGCACAATGGGCACTAGTTTCCAACCGATTAAATTCAGTAGAATGCTCTGTTCGCAATTTTATGCTTTGCCAAATTTAGGATATTGGCGGCAAAATACTGACATGTTTTTATATAAAATCGCTAGGCCATTTATTTCTCGTCATATAGCTATACAATTATATTATTAAATCACTGTTTTAAATCCGTGCAGATAAAAGGCAAAATGGATTGAAAAATATAGTGAACATTTGTCTTACAAATAGTAACGTTTTATTCAATTCCACAGGTGCTAGTTACTCCAATAACAGAAGAAAAGGAGGCAAAGGACGTTGTAATAAAGAACGGCGTACAAAAAAACATTACTGCATAGAATAAATTGTACATTTGTTAAGTATTATTTGTGTGTTAAGAATGTAAATATAGAAAGAGTTTTTGCTCGCAATTAGCTATTAAGAAAAAATGGTAAAACAATGCAATTCGAATATAGTAATTACGTTAAATAAATGTGATTTTTGTTAATTTTTAATACTTTAGTAGATAAAAAAATCTGTTATAATAAAAATCCATAAAAAGATGAATCGACAGATACTTTACTTGTCGAATCGATCCAGTAAGAGCGACACTAGAGTGGAGCACAAAATGGATACATACATAGGATTTTAAAATCATTGCTCACAACTTGCTTCGCTGTAGTTGGGTAAAAAAATAAAATAATATATTTATTCAGGTGAACTTAATCTGCATACACTCTGTACCTAATGAGAGTCACGAACAGCTTCGCAAGTCTGTTTCGCATTCGGAAAGCATACCGACGAGACAATCACATTGTTCGCACAACTTCCAACAACACGAAAATTAAGTCTATTTAAAACAAACGCTTTGCATACTTGAACACTTAGCAAGCTACTGAAACAAAAGTGTTTAAAACTCGACCAGCACACCCGCAATATTCGATTTTAACTTTGTTTTAATCCAAATGTTAATAACATGTGTCGCTTGAGAACTCATCAAATTGTGATATATTGCAGAAATGAAACAAGTGGCTCACTTAATATTTTTGTTTATTCAGTAAAAGCGATTATGTAGTAATTTTTATTAAGTTCACCAACACTAATTTTTATTATTTTCCATCTGATGGTAGGTTTACATCGATAGGCGTTGAGACGCATTATACTTTGCACTGTATGTACAGTCAGCGACATAAGTGCCTGAAGACTTTAAAAATTTCAAATCGCTTCTACACCTTTGTCTCTTCACTAAAATAAAATAAAATAAAATAAAGGGGATTAACTTTACTTAATACAAAGATTTATTTTTATTTAATCTTAACGTACGATAGCCTAGTTGGGAATGGAGCGGTCTGCCGAGATAATGTACAGAGGTTCAAAATCCTCTGACTTGATTACTAAGATGGACGCACCAGAGGAGGCCGAGCCCAGCAGTAGGGTTGTGACTTGTGTAATATAAAATGTACATTTTAATTATACACAATTGTTCCATGTAGACAAAGCTCTAGAGAGTGACTTTATCTTAATAACCTTGTTATTATGTTGAGATTCTGATTAATTACAAAGCCTAGACGGTCATGTTAGCGACCGTCTGAGAGGCTTTAGTTGATTAGGTCCTTAACATTTGGTTAATAGCTCTAGAAGTTATTATCTTTTATTGGGATTTCATTTGATTTGGGTTTGCCATTTAATAGGAATAAGGCTGTGATGTGGGTTACAAATATTCTTGTATTTTCATTTTAATGTAATTTGGTTTTTATGATTGCTTGATTTGTATTGTATTAGATTTTTACAATAATTTACGGCGGTGATCTTAGAGACTTTAACCAAGCGGTGATTCCGTGATGTGCGACTCAAACTTTTATTTTTATCTTATTTTATCTTTTGCGTAATAAAGGTTTTCCCGGATAAAAATATTCTCCCGGGAAAAAAAGTGCCTATAGCACTCAGGAGTAATGTAGCTCCCTATTAGTGAAAGAATTTACAAAAATGGTTCAGTAGATACTATGTGTATGGAAGAGAACAAAAAATCGGTTCCTCCAAATAACCGATCCTCGGATACTATCAATTTTTTATTCAAGGAGTTTATTGCCATATATTATTTAAATAGAGTTACATTATTATTAAATCTTACATATTACAATCATAAGTTTTTATTACAGTAGTTAGTTATTGTTAGTCGTTTATTTTGATCTCCGATAAACTTTCATAACTTTTAAATTTGTTATTAGTCATTACAAGGCAATAATTACGATTGCGTACTGAAAATAAAATAAAAAGTATAATGTTATGGTTGAAATTATTTAATTTAAAGATTTTCGTTTGCATAGATTTTTCTATAATAATTCTAATAAACACCGCAGGATGTCACTATATTCAATTTATCAGTTGAAGTACATTGTTGTAATTATTATTATGTGTTTACTAAAAACACACAGCGTCGATATGAAGATGATTTTGTGACTTACCCACTTCCTGCAATGTTGGTACTATACCTGTTTGTCACCAGTGGTGGGGTGACAATTTCTTTGACGTTTGAACGCCTATAAATTGTCCGCACCTTCCCGAGTTTGTCATAGCGTTTTGTGATTTCCTGCGGAACAGTCGACTATTTTCTCGCTCGCGTATTTCATGCCGAGTTGCTTTGCTTGCGAAATGTTGATTTATTTCTTATATATTGAAAGCTGTATCAACATTGAGTGCATTATAAAAACCAACTCGGAATCCGAGGAGGAATCTTCACGTCTTCCTCACAGAGAGCGAGAAAGTCTGGTCGAATTACAAGAATTCAGACCCTCATACAGACGCACTTATGAATCAGGTAAGCCAGACAGCAATTGTATATATTATAGTTTCATAGTTTCATTTGCATAATATGCAAACATCTTTATCCAGTTTGAATGGCCCGTTTAAAGATTGTCAGGCTCCACGGAGGAGTTCCTGGTGAATTCAAACACCCTTTAATCTGGATCTGGGTGACCATGAAACTATTACAGACCAAGTCTGTTAAGAGTGCTCCGTTAAATCAGTATGCTGAGGTAATAAAACTCCAGCATATTAGCACTAATAATTAGCGGAAGGAGGTGAAATATGCGAGAGCATTCCTAAGCCTCCTTGCAACTCCAGGCTTTACTGAAGTGAAAGTGAATAATAAACTCACTCACTATAGAGCGCATGCTTGCAGGCTTTACTAATGATCTCTTGTAACAATAGGAGATAATGAAACAAAACCTGCAAGATATTATAAATTGGGCCAATACCGTTAGTAATCTGTTTGGCCTTTGCATTCACAGCACTTTAAAAAGATTAATCAAATCTTTGAAGTGACTTGTGGTAAGAGAGCGGAGTGTATCGGTAGATAAGTACGGTGAGATCGGCTCATATCAAAGGTTTAAAATAAGAACCTGCAAAGAGTGTACCCCAGACTGATGAACATCTGTTTAATAAGGATGCTTTATCGTCATTAATAGTCATTTGGGGCGGCTAGACGTGTGGCTTAATATGCAGACATACCTTAAACTCTTTACTCAAATTATGATCTGATACCATGAACATCGAAATAATCCGCTCGGGACAACAGCTCAGCTCCGCTGACAGAATTTAAGAAACATAGTACGCATAATAATAATAATAATAGTTTATTTCGCTCAAAAAAACTAAAGGTGTTGCAGAGACCAGATCGAATTGTTCTAGGAACGTTTATCATTCCGAAACGCAGCGGTGGATTCAGACTAATGTTTGATCTTCGGAGATGAAACAGGTATGGATATCCATGTGAATGTTTCCATCTTATTTCTGACACCTCTGCACCAAAGGTCTTGCAAGTTCAAGACTGGATGGTGGATATAGACATTGCCAACGCCTATTTTCATGTGCCAATAGGTAGCCATGAACTTTATTGCCGGTGCGAATTATTACAAATATCAGTCCTGCCTTTCGGTCTGGCATCTGCCCTGCGTACATTCGCAGCTATGACGAATTGGATCACGGAGATCCTTCGTATCAGAGGATATCGAGTTTTAGTCTACCTAAACGACTTCCTCTTGGCCCATCAGGACTAATTCAATGTAACCTCTCAGACTTCGGAAGTTATGAGGCTCATGGAATCCCTGGGGTGGCAAATAAACTATCCAAAATCTGTTCTGGCACCAGTGCAGGAACTAGATTATCTATGAATGACTTGGAATACCAAGATGAACACAATAGAACTACCCTAAAAGACAGTATAAAAAATTAATAATCAGAAGGATATACATGGACCGAAAAGCTGCTAGGGCAATTAATTTTCGCCAATTTTGTAGTACCGAAGGGTCGTCTGCTCTGTCGACATGCTTAGATGTTTCTAAAACGGTTCAAACAAAACCAGAGGGTAATTTGTTTGATACCACAAATTATAACAAGATCTAAGTTGTCGGTTACAGGAAGTAGAGGCCAAGTCAATGTTGCACAAGAGACCATATTCTCACTTCCTAACAACCGATGCGGCAGACGCAGGTTCGGGAGGCACAAATGAATGCGATGCTAATGTCCCGCACTTGGACAACGGAACAGATGCGTTAGCACTCGAACTTGAAAGAGCTGTTTGCATCTGCGAACAACAGCAAGGCAATAAACGGTTGCATTCTTTATAAAATGCTCATAGTCTAGTCAAATCAGACAACCGAACGCTTGTCTTTTATTTAAGGTACGAAGGAGGGGACACATTCCCTGGGCCTTCTAACCCTGTCCTTCAAATTGTTGAGGCTGATAAATAGGCGAAACAGAACCCTGTCAGCTCATTACCTCCCGGAGAGGTACATGCCAAGCCGATTCCCTGTCCCGGAGACAGTGGCTATCGGAATGGCATCTGCTACCCACGGTAACAAACCGATTTTATCGTTGGGGCACACCAGACGCAGACCTATTTGCGTCTGTTAAAACAGGCGTGGTCAGGGCGAAACATAACCCTGTCAACTCATTACCTCCCGGAGAGGTACATGCCAAGCCGATTCCCTGTCCCGGAGACAGTGGCTATCGGAATGGCATCTGCTGCCCACGGTAACAAACCGGTTTTATCGTTGGGGCACACCAGACGCAGACCTATTTGCGTCTGTTAAAACAGGCGTGGTCAGGGCGAAACATAACCCTGTCAACTCATTACCTCCCCGAGAGGTACATGCCAAGCCGATTCCCTGTCCCGGAGACAGTGGCTATCGGAATGGCATCTGCTGCCCACGGTAACAAACCGATTTTATCGTTGGGGCACACCAGACGCAGACCTATTTGCGTCTGTTAAAACAGGCGTGGTCAGGATATACGTTTCGCTTGACAGCAGAGATGTCGCCACTCTGTATATGAATGCATACAGTCGAAGATTGAAATTTCACCTAGGTTCTTATCCTAGCGTAGCTAAAAACTACCAAGGGCAGTTATATCATTATAGCGCCATGGTGGGAGAAGTTGTTTTAGGCTAGCGGATCTGAAATCACAAGCCCTAGAATCGCCAATAAATAAAGAGAGCTTTGAAGAGTCTATTAGATACGGCGACGGGTTATCCACCAGCACAAGTAGACTAGCTAATTCTATGGGCCTAGCTTCTTGGAGGTGGGATGAACAGATCAGTAGCTAGACAGAAAACGAAAACAGCGACTTAATACCAGCCGGAGAACATCTACTATGGATGCGTATCATTCGGCAATAGAATTGCCATGAACCACAGCTACACGAAATAGCTTGATTTCTTGCCCACCACATTCTTGTATACAGGTATACAAGAAAGCTTGCTTATAGCACAATTTTCGTGCACAAGTCTGCCAAAATGTACAAATTATAAGGTAAGACAAGAACTAGCAGGCAATCTCTCCTGAAGCAGATCCTTAAGGCGAAAGCTTTATCCCATCCAATCAAAACTACTAATTTGGGATCCCAAAGTGATTTTTGACTGGTTGACTAGGCAGACAGTTTCACGCTGTTTAATGTACGTATGGCTGCTATCTTGTAGCATCTGGGACACGTGTGCATGATATCACCTTACTAAGGCTATCCGAAACTCTCCATGTGTTTCGGTTGATAGATCAGTTCTATGGCCAGCATTCGGGTCTAAAACAGACTCTGCCAGACACAGACTATCAGCAAATCTATCCGGTTAGGTGGGTTAAACAATTAATTACTCTTTCAGAAGAAAAGGAGAACCCAACAAGAGGGATTGATTTTATTTAAAACAATATTAGGAAAGCCATGCCCTGCATCTCAAACTATGATTGATATTTGGGTGAGATCAGTGTTAAAAGACACCGAAATAACGGCTACTCTAGAATAGTTCAGATCTGCAGTTGTCTCGTCTAGCTAGATCGAAAATGATCCCATGAACGACATACTAGCTAGAGGGAATTGGAAAACTGAATACACATTCAGGAAATTTTACTGCAGAGAAAAGGTAGAACGTCGGAGGGGTAACAATTACTGTTTAATAATTTTCAACCTGAGTTAAATATTAACGTTATAATATTATTATGATATTAATTATTATGTGCATCTCTAAACAATTAAAGTTATTTGTGTTCATTCTTGAATCAAGAATTGACTCAATTGTTAATGCACATTTTTTTTCACATAGCGTTTTGTGTTTATCACCAGCAGATATCAAACAAGTCTTCATATCGACGCTGTGTGTTTTTAGTAAACACATAATATAATATTTTGAATAACAACAAAATTGTTATTATGTGTTGAAAGAAAAACACACAGCGTCGCAGGAATATCTTCCTGGTGAAGACACTATGACAAACTCGGGAAGGTGCGGACAATTTATAGGCGTTCAAACGTCAAAGAAATTGTCACCCCACCACTGGTGACAAACAGGTATAGTACCAACATTGCAGGAAGTGGGTAAGTCACAAAATCATCTTCATATCGACGCTGTGTGTTTTTCTTTCAACACATAATAACAATTTTGTTGTTATTCAAAATATTATATTAGTCAGCAGCTCATCTTTGTAATTAGTTGTCATAATATTTATGGGAAGTAAAACGCAGAAAACTATGCAAAGGTGTTTTATTATTCTGGCTGGTGAGTTCACTGCACCTGGTTAATTTAACACAGTACCTACGTTGTCCTCGAGTGAGTCCATGACCACAGGCTTGATTCACTGGATGTCACTGGAACAATACTCACTATAATTAACCATTATGACAGCTTATCCTACTAATATTATAAAGGCGAAAGTTTGTAAGAATGTATGGATGTTTGGATGTTTAGATGTTTGGATGTAAGGATGTTTGTTCCTCTTTCACGCAAAAACTACTGAACCGATTTCGATGAAATTTGGCACACGGGTAGATCATGTCCCGGATTAACACATAGGCTACATTTTATCCCGGGAAAATATAAAGCGGGACTTTTATCTCGGAAAAACTTTTTAAAGCGGGCGGAGCCGCGGGCAAAAGCTAGTTGACCATATTTACGATCGTCATGATCCAGTCGAGAACAGAATATAGGTATCTGGCATCTGTAACAACCTGTAAATACTAAATAGGTGTTCTAAAATTGGGATTAACATTTACAAAAATCCAAAAAACATGAAATATTATAAGCATAATATAATGTTTAGGCAATTGCGAATGTAATTCTTGAAATCGCATCTTAAATATGAGCTAAAAATGCTGAGAATGCGATGGGCCAAATATTTGTGCCATTCGCTATTATTTATTATTATTCATTATTCCGGGTCTCCATATTACGTGAGTAAACTCTTTGGTACTTTATGATACGCACGACACAAGGAATCCTAATGCGGGATAAGGACTAATATGACTGCTGTGTGTATTTCTATTTTATATCCCAGTTATGTTGTGTCACCAAGCACTATTTAGGATTTATTAAATTAGTTTCGTAGGAAAGACGGTTAACTTTAATCCCCATTTAAGTGGGTATACAAGGGTAAATATTTATCCATTTGCATTGTTACTTGCTCCTTCACGTACGTGTGATGTTATGTTTTTGTACCAAAAAGGCTTAAACCGTCTAAAACAGCGAACTAGCGTCGAACACGTACTGTTTATTTACTACTGTAACATATCATACGAATACTTCGTTTCTACACTTCGCTAGTCGGTGCAAAATTTAAATATTTTTAACAAATATAACATCTAAGCGCAGTCGAGAATATTGTTTTTATTTTTTATTTTGTTACATTACGCCTGGGAGTAGCTAATTACGTTTGCTGCGGCCGGAGGTCCGAAAAAAAACCAAATTTACTTAAAACGAAATTTAATTAAAGAGTAAAATTACAATTAATTACTTATTACTATTCATTACGATAATGAGCGCATCTGAAGATTGATGGCTAGTATATATATGAAATAAATCTTCGGGTCAGCACTTTCCATGTTTTTGGTATTGGCGTGGCGACTGTCAGAGGTGGTGATGAGTCAGCGGTCTTCATATATTAGATATACGTAATTCCTCCGCCCTTAGAACGGCAACTATTTTAAGACGTTTAGTGAAAATGTTGCCGGAATATTCTCTGGATTTCTGCATGACATTGTTTCTGGTTGCTGGTCTTCCTTTTTGATGGTGTAGTTTCTCCATGGTGTGCTATAACGTCTTATTGCGAGGATAATGATGAGAGCACTTGCAATTAATAGTACAACATAAAATGGTATAGTTGTATGATATAGTGGGCTTGCTTGCAGGTTGTGGAGATGTATCGGGCTCTGCATTGATACTTTTTCATTGATGTCGTGAAGATTTTGTAGATTAATGGAATTTAAATTAATATGGGGTGCTATCTTGGTTTGTTTCTCTGAATCATAGGGTATTTTCATCAATTTAAGAGGCTGTCCTTCCAATATGCTGGTATCACTTGTGATGGTGAATTCGGGGGTCTTCAATTGGCAAGATTGTGGAATTGTGGCGAGATAACTTCCTTGAAGCGTAGTGAAGTCATGTCTTGTGCAGATCAGCTGTACTTGTGTATGATGCGGAAAAGACAGGACGTAGTGCTGCTCGTCGAGTTTCTCCATTGCTTCTTTTGCTAAGGTGACCGATGCAAATTGGCAGGATTCTTTAAGGATTTGGTTGTGTATCAGCTCGCTAATGCAGTCAGGTTTGGTGCGGGTTTGATGATTGAGTCCCTTTTCGCAGATGTACCACTCGCTTGACTTCGGACATTCTGTCTCTATGTACACGAATGATATCTTGTTCGTTGCTAATAAAGGATAGGTTGGGATAAGAGCCTGTGAGTTTTTATTGGGTACTATAGTGAGTTTGTATAAATCAAAAATATCTTTGGAGACTATAGGGAACTTAAAAGTGAAAACTATTTGTCTATTATTATAATAATATCCCGGTTTAATTATATTATAATATTCTCTTAATTCTAGATCTAGGATTTGATCTGATCCGTAGATAGTTCTTAGTTTACCTATCATGGAATCTAAAATACTTATGTCTATCATAGAATGATGTACGCTCGATGCGTGTATAAAAACTAACATATTTTCTACTCTTAATAATTCTAACATTAAATCTTCTATATTTCCTGAGATTATTTCTAAGAGTTGAGCGAATTTGGCGTATTTTATCAAATTATCGTCTTTGTAAGCGTTACTGTTCAATATCAATGCTAGAGTACTATTAATTTTTATTTGGTTTTCTAATAGTTTCTCTAGTGAATCGGTATGTTGAGACATCCATTCTTTACTAATGCTAATGTGGCTATTAAACTCTGATACCATTTTTTCTTGATTAAGCTGCAAGTTTTTGATGGCTTCATTATATGTCAAAGCGTCGCCGTGGTCTAAATTACCAGTTATACTTTTTATGACTGAACCTAGGCTATCTACAAGACCTCTTTTAGCTCGTTTTGGTTCTAGGGTTCGCAGTTGGTCTAATACTTTATCGAGTTTGTTGTTAAGGTGTTCTATCTGATATTCGTAGAGTAAGTATGTGCCATTTGGTAACTGTTCTTGGAAGGTTCGTAGTTGTGTTTGTAAAGAATAAGTTTTGTCTCGGATGTCATTCGTTTGAACGTATTGTAGAAAGGTATGGTAGTGTGTCGTTAGTCTCGTTGGTCCAAGTCGATACGGTAGTAATCCTGGTCCGTCAGCTAAGCTTTCAAGTTTTATCTCCAGTGGTCGGATCGATTGAAGGGTCATCATTAATAGGGTTCTGAAACAAGTTGGCCGATTTAGGAACGCGTTTTAACCGTGATTTTGCTACTGGACCACGTTTTTTGGATGTGTAAATATGTATGGGTAGATCGGCTAGAACATTGTCTTGTGTGTAACGAGGGGCAGTTTTTTGACGACTAGCAGAGGGATTTTTTATAAAAATTTGCTGCTGAGGTACATAAGTAATTTCGGGCTCGCGGTCCTTATTTCGCCTATCTATCAAAGAGGCTCTATTAGCGAGGGAGGAGTCGTTGATGATGTCATATATCCTTTTCATTTGGTCTCTGTGGGTTTGAACATATTGCTGTAGTAGTTGTTGTGTAATATCAATGTCGAGGCAATCCCTGGCGTCAAAATGTCCTGTCAGTAAATCAAAAGGCCTACACCTGGTGAAGCTGTGAATGGAACTATTGTAGGCTATAATTGCATATGGCATAAGATTAACAATTGGTTCGTCTCGGTGTTGCAGTTTCAACAAACGGAGATGCTCTAAGATAGTAGAATGAAACCGTTCAATATTACCGTTATCGTTAGGGGAGTGTGCTAGAATACGGTGGTGATTTATTTTATGGAGCCGGGTAAATTCCAAGAATAATTGGTTCGTGAATTCAGTTCCGTTATCAGTTATGAGGGTGACCGGTACACCATGATGGGTACAATATTTTAATAGGGCCTGTAAAATACTAATTGCCGTTCCGTCTCGTATGTGATATGCTTGTCCGTATTTAGTAAAAACATCTACAAAGGTGATATATTTTTCACTCTGGACTGTAAAGAGGTCCATGTGAACAATGTGGAAGGGTTTAGTGGCTGGTGGCACTAAGTTAAATTGGGGTCTTACTGGATTTCTGTCATATTTAGCCTGACCACAGATGGTGCATTCGTTTATGAATTTTGTAATACTGTCCTTCATTTTAGGCCAGTAGTATTTGTGAGATAGGGCTAGGTAACATTCATTAATACCACGATGATTTGTTTTTCCATCATGATAGTGGCGAATGATCTCTTGTTGGCGTAGGTACTCCTTAACATTTTCCAGTTCGGTTTTTGTTAGGACAAGGTTCATTGCTGAACTTCTGAATTTATCCTGCAGTATTGGTATAATTGAATACATGGCCAGAGGAGGGTTGATTATCAGGCCTGTTTTAATCTTAGGGTTGACGTATTCTTTAATTGCATTTACAACGTCTTCCTCTAAGTTGGATTCTGACAGCTGAATGGAGATACGCGTGTGGGTGTCAAATGGTTTTGTCATGACTGCTCGTTTTTTTGCGATGTTAACTAAAGTGAGGCATATTTGTCGATGGAACTTATTAAGTGGTTCGTCTGTGATAGGAATTTCCAGAATTGGGTTCTCGTTACTGGTGTGAACAGTGTCAGTTGATGAATTTGCGTGTGTTATTATTTGTTCGGAGGGGTTGCCCATTAAGGAGTTCAATTCGTCTATCTCTTCGATTAGCGATTTGACATCTCCAGTGTGAATTTCTATTCGGGAAAGAGCATCAGCATTTGTATTGCTGTTGCCTTTCTTATAGATAACTGAGAAATCGTATTCGCTTAATTTAAGTCGCCATCTCGTAAGACGAGAATTTGGCTCCTTTAGATTCATCATCCACTGTAATGGTTTGTGGTCAGTGATGATTTTGAATTTTCTACCGAACAAATAAGGCCGGAAGTATTTTGTGGCCCACACTATAGCAAGAAGCTCTTTTTCTATAGTGCTGTAATTCATTTCACTGTCGTTCAACGTACGTGAAGCATAGCATATAGGTTTATCTGATCCGATAGGACCTTGTGATAATATGGCCCCTAATGCTACGTTGGATGCATCGGTCGTAAGGTTGAACTCTCTATTAAAATCTGGATACTGGAGGATGGGATCATTGGTAAGAAGGGTCTTACATTTTTCGAACGCATTGGTGTATTCTGAGTCGATAAGGACTCTTCTATTCTTTTTTAAGCAATTAGTTAGTGGTTTGGTGATGCGGGCAAAATCTGGTATGAACTTTCGGTAATAACCCAGAAGTCCTAGGAACTGTTTGATTTCCTTTGGAGTCTTTGGGATGGGGTATTTCTTAATGGCTGAAATCTTGTCAGGGTTTGGCTTAATACCGTCTCTAGAAATTATGTGTCCGAGATAAGCGGTTTCGAGTTTGAGAAATTCCGATTTGTCCATCTGAATTTTAAAGTTGGACTCACGAAGTCTCTCAAAGACTCTTTCGAGATTAATCATGTGTTCCTGCAGAGATGTGCTAAACACTATGATGTCATCGAGGTAGACCAAGCATATCTCGTTTTGAAGTCCCCTAAGGACATTATCCATAACACGTTGAAACGTGGATGGAGAATTCTTAAGACCCATGGGCATTCGAAGAAATTCGAAGTGTCCGTGTTCGACGTTAAACCCTGTCTTATGTATGTCCTGAGGGTCCATTTCTACCTGGTAGAAACCACTTGCCAAATCTAAGGTGGTGAAGTATTGGCATTTGCCTAATTTATCAAGAACATCAGTTATGTTCGGGATAGGGTATTTATCATCAAGTGTTTTTTCATTCACTTTACGGAAATCGACTACAATGCGCCACTTTTGTTTCCCGGAGGCGTCCAATTTCTTTGGTACTACCCAAATAGGGGAGCTCCAGGCAGATTCGGATGGTCGTATAATCCCTTGCTCTAACATTTTTCCTATCTGGTCCCTAACTTCTTGACGATGTATAAATGGGTAGCGATAGCTCTTAGTGTGAACTGGCATTTCGTCGTGGGTACGAATACGGTGTTTTATTTTATTGGTGAATGATAAGGCTTCCCCTTCCATATAGAACACGTCCGAATAGCGAGAACAGAGAGCTATGAGGTTAGCCTTTTCCTCCTCATTTAAATGGTTAGTTCGCAACCGCGAAATTACGTCTCGTGCGCGTGCCGATGCTTGTTTCGTACGCGTGCACTCAATATTAAATAATTCTGCGTGTGCAGGCCGGTCAAGTGAGAATATAACATCGTTTGGTGTCGGGTTTTCTATCTCTAAATAGCCACGGTTGTTAATGACTGTGGTGATACATTCGTGAATTATACAGTTACAGAGTACTTGTTCTGGAATGAAAACATCACCGTCGGAAGAATCGATGGGGATACGAATGATTTTCGAGGTCCCTGCTGGAATAATATCTTCGTACAGATTCACGTTACGCGAGTTATACATCCGAATTGGGTTGGTTGCAGCTCGGGTCAACAGTTGACCTTCTCTCAAGTCAATTCGAGCCTCCCATTTACTTAATAGATCTAATCCTATCAGTCCGTCAAAGTAATCATGAAACCGATAAACAAATAGTTTCATATTACCGGCGTCATTGAACTCTGTAAAACACGGTAGCGTAATAGAATAATTATTTCTACTCGTAGCGTGTATGTTTGTTACCTCGAACGGATCGAAATCTAGGGAGAAACCCGAAAAGTACCTTTCAACGGCCTCGGGGCTTATAAACGATTGATTAGCTCCTGTATCTATGAGTAATTTTAGGGGTGGATTCGCAATCTGTATATACGGCAACTGCCTTTGAGTTTGGATATTCAATTCTATGGTTGTTTTGGTGGGCGTGAGGTATCCTGAAAATCCTGATCAGAATGGATGGGGCCTGCTTGTTGGTTGGGTCCGTCCGTTGGTTGTTCGTCATTGGGTGATTGGCAAAAAGAAAAGTCATGAGCAACGCCAGGTGCATAGACAGTATCGTAATTGCTATAGTTGTTTTCGTAATCGTACTCCAGTTGGTAACAGTCACTGTAATATGAGTAGTAATCGTCGTATGACACACAATCGTTAATATTAGCTTCTCGGGATTTAAAGTAATTATTCGGTGGAGGGTTTCCCGATTTACTCCAATCATGACCTGTTAACATGCTTGTATGCGGCAATGCTTTGGGGGTGAAATTTTGGACTCCACTCATTGGTTGTGGGGGTCGTTGGAATTGGGGGTTTGGACGAGGTGGCATACGGAAGATATTGCTTCGAGGGTTGTAGTTAGGTGGTGGTGCGCCAAATATTTTCTGGGTATTGGTAGGCATGCGGTTTTGAGGTTCCCTAAATTTGAAAGGTTGAGGTGGAGGTAACATAGGCCTTTGCCCCATCGGTGCTGGCCAGTTGGGCATCGAAAAATTAGGGTTTCGAGGTTGTGGGGGTGTAAACGTTATTGGTGGTACTGGTAAGTTAAACTTGGCTTGGGGATGATTTTTAGCGGGGTCACTACGTTGGTGGAGGTACATAATATTTAATTCCTCTTGTACGTACTCTAACGCCTTTTCAATAGATGGGGGTCGCATGCAACGAATACGTGATCCTAAAGGCTCCTTTAAACCGCGAACATAAGCCTGCATTGTGACCTTTTTATACAGGTTGCGTTTTGCCTCTACTGTGGTGGCTACGGACTCGTGCAATGTTACATAGGTCATGATAGTGCTAAATAGTGTTTGGCAATGGTCGTAGAACTCTTGCGGTGTCTTATTACCCTGCGTAGCTATAGAGAGGTCATTGTACAGAGCCGTTTCGTCACGTTGATCGGAAAAATTATTGATTAGTGCTGTTCTAATGCCTAACCAATTATCTGGTATACCGTTCGCGTTTAGGGTGCATGCAGCGGTTCCTTTAATTTTATTTAAAATCCCGTTTATAAGGCATACGTTGGAAAATTCACTTCCCGTGGCCTGGCTTACGTACTGAGAAACAAGTTGGTCACATATATTAATGAATCTTGTTAAGATGTTAGGATTCCCGTCGAATTCCGGGACAAGGCGGAGGGCCTTATAGATTGTATCGGGGTCGGTAGCCATTTCTAATTCTAAATTCTTTGTACCTAACTCTAAATCTATATCTCTATTACTATCTACTGTTTGACGGCGAGTCTGTCGAGTTTCAGACTTCCGATCCCTAAATGCTCTAGGGTGATAAATTTTGGTAGTGAGGGGTAACTAGGATTAACAAGGAAGCAACACAAGAACAATTCAAGTGTACTTACAATATTTTCTTCATAATCTGGCTTCTCTCGTGAATCGAAGTCTGGATTCGCCTCCTGGTCTGCAGTGGGTCCGTAAGTTCTGGATACTCGAGTATGAGACTTGAAAGCCTGCCCGGGCGGCTTCGCGAACGCGTATTCGATTTTTGAATTTTATTCGTCGCGTACCGGCCCGCGAGTATCCTACCGACTGCGCCAATTACGTTTGCTGCGGCCGGAGGTCCGAAAAAAAACCAAATTTACTTAAAACGAAATTTAATTAAAGAGTAAAATTACAATTAATTACTTATTACTATTCATTACGATAATGAGCGCATCTGAAGATTGATGGCTAGTATATATATGAAATAAATCTTCGGGTCAGCACTTTCCATGTTTTTGGTATTGGCGTGGCGACTGTCAGAGGTGGTGATGAGTCAGCGGTCTTCATATATTAGATATACGTAATTAGCTAAGCTTTTGCCGGTGTAAATGTACAGACTATTATTTTACCTATTTTCGTACTTTGTTAAAATTCTCAGAGCAGCTGATATTTTTTTCAATCTATCCCATTCAAATTTACCTGAACACAATGAAGGTTAACAGTTCCTTCAACCCCATAAACACAAAAGACACACTATTATCTCTACGTAAACTTAAGTACATAAAAAAGGAACTGAACTGTCGAAAGAGACATGTCCTCGGCCATTCACTTTTTCTACAAAGCCATTCCAAAGTTACCAACTAGAAACCGATAACTGCGCTCAGGTTTTTTATGTCACTCAGGGAATACACCGTGCCTCAGCACGTGCGCAAACTTGCCACCGACCGTTACATCAATCTTGTCTACCTTCGTACCTTTTGTGCAACCTTGCCTTACATTTAAAAAAATAAATTTAATACTTATATCCTCGGTGTTGGATTAAAAACGTTTCGATCGAGATCGGCGGGTAAGACGTTTCGCTTCTAGTGGTGCTTCTGCTTTCAGACAATGAAGGTATTCAATGTCTGGACAATGCGAGACGATTCGCCGCTGCAGCGATTAGTCGGATTTATTTAACGGTCCCAACGACTATGGAAGACCTCGGAGATCGGTTAAGAAACTCTCATCTGTAACGGTTGGGGGACGATTACTTATGCGTTTTACCCTTTATGGTCAGTTGATGTCTTTACTTATATAGAGTCTAGTAAAAGTTGCTTAAAGCGCCTAGCAACGAATTAAACGGGATCATTAGTAGAGCTAGCGTAGCACCATAATGGGTTAAAACTTAATGTTATTCTTAATTTTCGACCGAAACTCTCAGAGTGACGAAATAAATTAAATAAACGCAATTATGAAACCAAATGAACTGAGCTCAGGCAGTTATGCATCTTATATTCGCAACTTAAAACCAAAAACATTCAGTCAACTGCGATAAATTTAACAATTATTACTTAGTTGAGATATGAAAATTCGCAGACAATAATATTTATGGGACGCAGGCGCAACAAAGTGATAGGGGAGGTCATTATGTCAGAAAACGATTAACGAAAGTGGTTTGGCACGCGAGCGCCGCCGCCGCCCGCATGTGACGTCACTGTTCACACGTGTTTCCATGTCACGCGCCAAACCTCCAAACCGCTATCACTAAAATCAAACCCGTGTAGTATAAGTCCTATACCTTGTAACAGACAGCGTTTCCCACCTCACATAATCTCTGTGGTATATTATGTACAAAGCTAATACAATAGGTATATCTCCTTTTTGATATAATAGCTGTGTATATATTTGTTGCCTATATGGTGTGCATTTGTTTGTGATTTCTGTAAACTTGGTTCATTCAGAATCAAAATCCTGAGCATATATCTGCTATGTAGTCCGGCAGATGGCTCTTCATAATTCTATTAAAGTGTCTGTTACTTTTAGCAGGAATGTTGCGCTAATTACTAAGTAGGTTTGGAAGGATATAGTTACTTATAGTTTCCTTTGTTTTTTTTTATTACACAATATTGACATTTATTATTTCACAAAGTCTCGTGTGGTATCGAACAATGGGGCGAGGGGGGGGGGGGGCTCCGCTATTTGATACGTAACTCGTCCCCAGTTACTTATAGATCGGTACGCATAATATGATAAACGTTATACAAAATTGATTTTTAATCTGTGTTCATAATGACTTCGCCTCTACCACATCATGGAAACGGTTCAAAAAAGCTTAGCGAGGAAGTACCTACCCTAGGTACAGTTCTGCAGACCCCTTCTGGTACTTGTTAGGTTTTCTTATATTATCAATACCAACATTTTCATATTGAAATAGGTTAATTGTGAGGTACTTTTGAGAGGAACATAATTAAAGGCATTTCGGTATGTTTTTGCTTTAGTGTAACTGATGACCTAAAAAGTACTTGAAGCCTAATAAGATATCCCAAACAGCTGTTGTTACTTATAAGAAATATTCTGCAGTTCATTTTACGAAGTGGTGTAATACTCGATACCTTTTTCATATTCATTTACAAGACAAGACCCAGCTGAACACTTATTTGTGTTTAAGAGATAGTAATAGTGGTTTTTTTATCTCATATCAATAATTTAGTGGTATAAGAACAGTTGCTGAAAAGCTGACTGCTTCGGTGGATTAGTTGTATTATGGTACAAATGCAGTACTGAGGTCCCGAGTTCTATTCCCGGGTCGGGCAAACTTATATTAGGCTTTTCTATACTGTATGAGCCCGAAGTCTGGAAATATGCCCGGTAAAAGGAAATAGGCCTGCCCCTATTACATGGGACCTGATATAGCTGGTAAAACATGGGTGTGATACACCTCCGCCTACTGAAAATGGAAAAAAGCGTGATGCTATTTATGTATGCTGAAAAACAATTTAGAACTTATGACTTTGGGCTAAGAGTCATTGTTCACTATTTTGTGGTGGGAAATAATCACACGACTGTGTTATCTATACCTTTCGTCGAGTATATTAATCGGAGTCTGGCGATATACTGGACGTTTTGACAGCTGTCTTGATCGCACGAATATATAACGGAGACTTTTTATACACTGTTATTTACAGAAGACGTCGTACTACCGTCTTGTTACTTGTATACATTTTCGACGTTAAAAAAAATGTGGTGAATAGGCCGACCCTTTTATTGTTGGAATGATTATTTCAAAATATTGCGCCATTCTCATGAAGAAAAAAGGGGTTGGACAGCTGTGGTCCGTACTACACTTGCCTAATATTTTATAGACGAGAACAAAAATTAAAGTAAGCTATATTCTATAATAATTGCCCTTGTTAGTGGAGTTCCATAATCTCTTATTTTTCTTAAATATTATTATTCATTCTGTTTAAAACAATCTGGATATTTAGTTAAAATACAGCCACTGGCCATATGTACACAAACTCAAATGTTGATTCCAAAAGAACAAGATGTCTTGCTCCTTTTCATGCCGGAAATTGTAAATACCAGGGTTTGCATCGCCGAAAATTTCGTTAACGTAAAATTAAGCCTGTACATTTTGAAAAACTGCCAATCTGGTCGCGCCAAACCATTGTTGACAAAACTCGACAATATCCTTAACCTTCATGACTAAATTGTCATGTTTTAAACACTTCAACGACAGGCCTTAAATAGTTAACATTCTCTATTGGACATGTCGCCGGCTAATCGATCTAACAACCGAAAAACGTGTGAAAAATTCCAAGTCGATGTCATTGTTGGAGAGTGCGGGCATGCGGGTGGCACGCGCTCTAACTTCCCACAACAAAACTTCAAAGGGTGTTTATTAAAATTCAAAGTGTTGTTTGTTTTTGAATGGAAGTTATATTTTCTTTATGTATAGCTTAAGCATAGTATGTTCACCTTTAAAAACAGTTTGCGTATTTGGCTTGCAAGCTGTTTTGTTGTTTTTGAACATTAGAATCGTTGGATTTAACAGAATAATGGATATGAGGCTGGAGTTCAGATAGTTAAGCTATAACCTACATTTATGACAACTTCATACAACATACCATACCAGCCCTGTATTATATACTGCACACTG
Organism: Lapara coniferarum; assembly: GCA_949316025.1. NCBI lineage: Eukaryota > Metazoa > Arthropoda > Insecta > Lepidoptera > Sphingidae > Lapara > Lapara coniferarum. The sequence continues at coordinate 13,746,643 of OX438925.1, read as the reverse complement.
CTGAGCACGAGCCTCTCTTACAACTGAGAGGGTTTAGGCCTTAGTCCACGACGCTGGCCCAGAGCGGGTTGGCAGACAATACAACACATAGTCGTAATAACAAACCAATATCACAAGAAATGAAAGCGATGAAAATAAACCTAAGCGACTGTAAAAACGATATGTAGAAAGGGTAAATGTGTAATTCATCGTTCATTATCCAAACAATCTGGACTTATCGGTATGAAGGAGCGGGTGACAGACACCTTCACTGTCCCACACTGACATATTGCTAAGCGGTCCGATCCCAACATTTATATTCCGGCGTCGAACTCCCGATCCCAGATAATGCTTTTACAATAACGATCTTCAGATGACTACCAATTCTACTCCAATATACCACGTTATATATCCATTTATTATGATAATTACATTTAAATTTGAATTTCAAATGTGTAAAATACATAAAAAATAAAGACTGAATACAATCGAAATGTTACAGTTGACCTTCTGTTAAATATTCGTCGAAGATAAAATAATGTTAATAGGTACGCCTATCTATTTTAATCTTTCGTTCCATAATGCATTTTATAAGCTTAAGCATCAAATAATAACGCGTAAGGATACGAATATTAGATTAGAAGAAGATAAAAATATATAGCTAGCTACAACGTAGTAGGTTTAAGGACCAAATACATTCAACAGTATAAATCTTACTCATTGGTTAGGAAAATGTTGCAACTCATTTATTTACTTAAATCATGTAAGCGAGAATTTCTGTTCAAAGACAAAAGATATTCTTTCAATGTAAATAGCGGAAAATCTTGCAATCCAAAATGGCAAACCAAGTTTCCTCCTTAGAAAATTGCGAGAGGAACTCTTACACACGGATAAAGTACCGCATTGTAATAGCAGTGGCATCCTTTTGCTTAAAGTGCACCAAAATCTGCAATGCTCGTCACCCGTCAGTGAGCGGAATAAAACCAAATTGTGGACACCTTGCGATGCGGGCTGGTTTCCCACGATATCGAGACTCGATACTGCAACACCTGTGCCTGCGAATCATGTGGCCACAAAGGAATACACTTAAACCGCCTATGTACTAGAATAATACAATTGAAAGATGCCAAAGTAAAAGTCAATGAATGAGTGGATCACGGACTCATGATAGTTGGAAATTTTAATATAATTTATGGTAACGTATTGAGGATATCAATAACAGGGATCCGTGAAGATATATTAAAACGTGGGTTCAGATGTTTCACTGCTCAGTTTTCATTTATAATAAGTAATAAATTTCTAGGAATATTTACTTTCCCTGTCTGCTTTGACAATTGAAGTCAAGTGTTATCTGTATCACGTATTTTTATAACATCAAATGCCTTCGAAAACATCAAAGCGTGTTCAATAATAAAACTTACGAAGCATATTCGAAATAGAAGAATAAATTGCGTAAAACCTACTCAGATTGGATCCAAATGGTTTAACTGCCGTCGACCTCTATATAATATCGGGGCTGTTGGAATATATCAGAAGAATAGTACGTCTCAATATGCAATAAAATTGGGAAACGTATGCGACCTCAGATCCGAGAAGATTTCTCGAGAGCACACCTGAACTAGATTACTGTATCCGCGCTATAAAAAACCTACGTTCAATCGTACCCCTGGAATAAGGGCGAACTTAAAAAGGACCCTCGTGCTATTTTCAAAGGTATCGCAAGGACGAGTCACCTGGGAGATCATTTTTGAATTATTCTTACTTTCGCGTGACGGTTATGTAAAACGAGTTTAAAAAACTTTGGCAATGCATCGTGTCTGTAGAGCAGAAACTGAATATAATTCTTACTAGGAAACAAATTAGTAGTCTTCGAGATGAAATGAAATATGTAAACAAATTTATCTATAAACATAAAAACATTGTTCATAATATCTGTGTCTATATTTTCATGACACACAAACGTTATTCCAAGATAGAAAAGGTTTCTTTAGCTATCGTCGAACTTTCATCCAGAATTTACAATACTATGTATTTCGATTTAGCATAAAAAATCTGTACAACATTTAATCATTCTAGTGAGACTGCGTTCAATTGCCATGTCTGCAAATTTTTGTTAGGTAATTATATTTTATTCTAACAGAGCAAAAATAATACAGTCGTTATATACCTGCGTACCCTTTATGCTTATCGAACAGATACATGCACGTTTAGTTATTTGTATGTAAATATGCTCTCTGTTTAGAGCAAGAGCTAATAGAATTTTAACAAAATTAAGTCTTCGGGATGTACATAATCAGAGGCGTGGACGTGTTCTCTAGCTAAGGATTAGCTTAGCATACGAGTCAGCTGTTTAATTATGCAGCCTGTCTATAAACATAATCAGGCTAGCGTTTGTATCGCAAATACTAGTACGAAATTATTCTTTATGAACATCACGTTAAGGTGTTAATAAGTAAAGTTTGTAAGCAAGCATTTTGAATTTTCGATCAACATTTTTAGTTCATTTCCTTTATTTTCTTTTCATGATAATAATTTCAACGCTTGTTTATTATACCCACAGTAACCGCCTTCGTCAAACAGGGTTAAACTAGTTAATTTTGTTAAGAAAATTTCGACATAAAAAGCGAATGCCTTAACAGTATTACTGTTTTCGCGTTATTTTATGGCATGTTTTACGTGTCAGCTCATAAAATCTTGTCGTCGCACTCTTCATATTTACTTTATGTTAAAGTATAGCTCGTCTAAAAGATGAGGCGCTCATTTCACGAATGAACTCATTGTATATAATATCTGGGGATTGACGTGATTTTAAACATTAATAATATTGCAGACAGAATCATATAAACCTTATCACAACAACAATAAAAATGATTGGTGTGATACTATTATGTTAATGTATTATAAAAACAACGAAGCAAAGTGTTGGGGTTCACGATTATCCACCGATTTTAATAATTATAATTTTCTTCTTACAGCGAGAGTCTCAAATCATATCGTAAAGCACATAAAAGTACTAATGCAATTGAAATATTAAAAAGACTTCGAGCCGTTGTCGGATTATGTGGGAGTTCGTGCTTTCAGGATGAACATGCCGCCGAGCAATATTTTCATATTTACGTATTCAAGTATTCTAAAAAGGAACGATTTTATGGAAGCCGTTGTCATATGCTTAATATGTAGCATGTGACGAGTTCCCGTAATAATGTTGGCTTCGTATCGTTTGGACGCTTAATATTAAAAGCCCACCTTACCTATACGTACCTACATGGGTCCTTTGCAATCTTTCCGTTGTTACCATGACCTGGATCCCCCTTTGTACCGAATGAAAAGAACCCGGGCCAGAATGGAAGTGTGTGCGTGAATAATTTAGGAGTGGCGCTCACGTCTTGTGAGAACTTTTAACAAAACTCATAGGAAAGTGCTCTGTTTCGCGCACGTGTGTGAATACAATCGCTGGAGGCACATGGCTTCACAAAAGTAATTACCTGTTCATGTTATGAAATCGAATAGAGAATGTTTTAGCTTGTAATTGCATAAGTATTAAGTATATTACGCAGCCTATAATATAGCAATATAAGTAAAAGTTGTTGGAACAATAATGTGAAGTAAAATAATTTCAACAGAGAACTCTAATTGAATAATAAAATTTGATATTATAATATGTTTATATGGCTTTATAAGCCAGACTTTGGAGCTGTTAACAGCTCTCGAAAATTATAAAAAGTGAAGTAATGGCTTTATTTTAAATGGCTTTAAATTAAATTTTTATATATTTACTAGTAGTGCTCGCGGCTCCGCCCGCGTGAAAAAGTTTTTCCGAGACAAAAATACTTTACCGGGACAAAAAGTAGCCAGAGCACTCAGGAGTTATGTAGCTTCCTATTAGTGAAAGAATTTTCAAAATCGGTTCAGTAGTTCCTGAGATTAGCGCGTGCAAACAAACAAACTCTTCAGCTTTATAATATTAGTATAGATGAATCCTTTGCCACATTTTGACTGGTATAGCTAATAGCTATTAACAACATATTTAGGGTTTGATTATTGCTGAAAAAAATACATGATGAGGTGAGGCTTTAAGGTTACTATGGCTGATAATCAAAAATTACTTACTGTTTTTTTGATAACTATAATTAAACCTAATTAATGAAGTGTGATAAAACTATGACAAACATTTAAAGTGTATTATATTGTATACAAGTAATATTGTTATGGAGGAACAAATATTCGTAATAAAATAAGAAACTCGATTAAACTTGAGATAAATCTGTCCATATAAAGTGTAGACGATTGAGGAAGAATGATGACGGCAAGAAGTAACTAGGACAGTGTTAGTCGTTAATCAGTGATAACAATTATTAGGTGATCCATAATGTATTAAGAATGTAATTTATGACTGAGGAACTGTAGTTATTGAAATATCGGAGTACCGAGAACATGGGTATCCATGATCCGTATTTCTTATAATACTTGTTATTAAATGACTATTTTATCCCTAATATAAATCTTTTAATAACATCGTTTATATCTAGTACAATCGAGAGCGATAGTAAAAAAGTGAGTGAACGATTTCACAGCTTGCTGTTAAATTATACTTGTCACATAAATATATAAACCGACCAAATACAAACATCGCATTCTAATCTATGCTCCCAAATGGTAATAAAATGAATATTATCTACGTTAGCTGTTTCATATAATAACTGTTAAATAAAATTAACTTGAAACCTGTGAAGCAGGCCATTAATCTCTAGGTATAAATGCAAATGCTTGGTATATTGTAAACCTGAAAGAGTGGTTTGTATTTTTGATTGAACACGATAAACTTCGGGATTATTGCTCCCCTTTCGAAAATGTTTCCACTAAAAGGGAGCTACATTTTCCTTGATTGCTACAGGCTATTTTTATTTGCCCAAACAAAACCAAGTTATACTGGCGGAACCGCGAGTGAAAGTTAGTAGGTATACATATTATAAATGTTAATAACTTCGTAACATAGCGTTAGTTGTTCATGAAAGTTAAACGAAATAATAACATTCCAAAGTTAAGTGAATTTCTCAGGTAAATGAGATAGGTAACATTTTCGCTTCGAAATAGAAAAAGGTACGAAAAAGGACAAGCACCGTAATACACGAACAATTGCATAACGCTTCAAGTAATTTGTATTATTTTACTTATATTTTTCTGCAAACCTTATTATACTGAAACTTAGATGTAATACTTTGACAAATCTTCTAAACATACTCTTGGAACTATTGATGTATTAAAAGGGTGTTTTAATACATCAATGCCCAGAACACAACAATGTAGAAACGTCACCCATACAAACATGACACACTAACTAATACATTAGTACATATACGTGCTGTAATAGGTGTTACCCTATTCCATTAGCATAACATTTGATAGAAACTCGTAACATGTGCCATTTCAAAGTTTACAGTTAAGCTCGTGCATAAACATAATTAATGTTAATTGTTTATTACGTAATAATTAATTTATAATCAATAAAGTGGCGCTATTATACTGGCAGCTTTGTGGTTGTTATCAATTACATATTCAATTCCATCATCCCGGCGCTGTGACTAGCTTATTACAATATTATATTCAAACTGAAATGATTTATTATTATCTTCCTGTTTTAGATCGCCATTCTGGTATGTAGGATAAAGACATGACGATGGTATGAATAATTTCATATAAAGAGGGCCAAGAAGGTTTTCGCTTATACTTATGTAAGGCGATCGGACAGATCAAGTATTGTTACATATAAAAGAAGAAACCGTACGTGAAAGATTCTTTCGCCGTGAAAGATTTTCCAGAATAAAAGATCTGCTATAATATAGCTAAATATATTATATTTTCCCACGATGAAAAGTATGTCCTTCACAGGGTATCAAACTATCTTCATAGCAAATTTCATCGAAATCCGTCCAGTAGTTTTTGAGTTTATCACATTCAGACAGACGCGGGCAACTTTGTTTTATAATAATGCAACACAGCATAGAAATGAAAAAATCTACGTATGCTGTACTAACTTCGCACAGATTTTTAAATCCATTTTGAAAACGTTTTTATACGTGTTTCTAAAAAATCTCATCAAAAATAAAACAACCTGTGCGAAATAAAATCTGTATTTACGCGTATAAAAGTGTACATGAAAGTTAATAAAACGATGAAGCTGCCAGCGCAAACACAAGCTTGCTATACAAATTCCGTAACGTAGATCTCATTGTCTTTGCAAAGAGCACACGTGCATGTCTCCAGGGTTTTGTGTCCAAATTGTTCCGGACTTGTAACCGGACCAACTTATATGAGAAGTTTACGGTTGGTTTTACCTACCCCAACGTCGAAATAATTTTGATGAAAGCCGCGCATGAAAATTATGCACGTAAATAATGTGGATATTTTTGAATGTAAGCGGATAGAGTTCGTAGAATACGATTGAAAATCAAATATGTCGTGCACATTGTGTGCATCCCGAGTTTGTAGATAGTAAATTTTATTATGTTTTGCCATAAAAGCCGGAACGAGGCTTATTCGTATTAAAAGAGGCCCATTTTGAACAAAGGCATGTTGAGGATAAAATGCTTGCAATAATATTAAGATAATCTTGATGTTAATATGAGTCCATATACGGCCATAATGCAATTCTTTTGACAACGCATTTAGCCGACATTACTCTATATTTTTCCATCTTGCAATAATCCAGTTTTATAGATCTAGTACAGACCTTAACATACCAAAAGGGCATTACCACATGCAGAAGGATCAATAGGATATCGACAAGCGGAACGGTTCGAAAATAATTCCCTGTGGAATCTACTGGGAACGTAGCAAATACACGAGCACCAGAGTGCATACCTACAGTGAGATTGGTTTAGCTATGAGCGGGAAGACTATACCGAAACTTCGAACTTCTCAACATTACCTACCACCTAACATGTTAACTAATGGATACTAGGTCTCGCAATCTTCGATAAACTGTTCAGCAATATACGTTGTATCAAAGTAAAAAAAAAATTATATAGAAAATAAACTCATTTCACAGTAATGAATCAGATTACCTTCCAAAATACGTACGATAAATTGACCTGAATTTTTGGTTCAACAGAAACAATTTGGTTTAGTGCTAACATAGCATTCTATAATGCTGAATTTACTTTTACAAAACCTTCATCCCAAATTGTTGGATTGTACTTTTTATTCCTATTTTGGTACGATCTAAATATTTTCCGGAGATTTTGATTTTAAAATTTTTGGTCATTGATACGTGGATTGTTACCTTTGCGTAAATTTATTTGAACCCAAATTTTGTTTATTTACGCAATTAAGCATATGTACAAAAATGTCGTTATAAAATATGAGGCTAACTTCTAGCACACACGAAGCGAATAATTCAACAGTTTTGATGAAGCTTCGCACATGTAAGTACCAAGTATTGCTTGCCATTTGTACATGGGAATGCAGCGGAGACATAACTTGCACCTGGTTTCTAGTTCCTACTGTTATCGATATCTTTCCACGTTTAATAGATATCAAATGAGTCGTTATCAACGATGTCTCTATTTTGTTCAGGGGTTATACCTATTATTGGTAAAATAAAACACGCGAATGGAATAAACGTGTTCTTTATGTTAAAGACATGTCTAGTCTGTGTTTATGTGGTGCATGCTGCAAGGAAATTAAGATTTGTGTTTTCATTTACGGTTTTAAATATATTTATGAACTCCTTGCCACTGTTAATAAGTAAGTATACATATACATACATACATATACACTCACGCCTGTTATCCCTGAAGGGGTAGGCAGAGGCGCAACTAGTGCACCCACTTTTCGCCATTATTCCGTCCCATGATGTGATAGGGGGCGAGCCTATCGCCATATCGGGCACAAATTCCAGACTCCGAGCTGATACTGAATAGAAAAACTCAATATCACTTTGCCCGACCCGGGGATCGAACCCGAGACCTCAGCTTTGTAGTCGTACTACGCCACCGCGGCAGTAAGTATAGTTCTTAATAAAGGAATGTACTTACTAAGATTTCAGTCTCATAGTTTTGGTTAAACTCTGGCTAACATTATACATTAGTATAACTATGTAGGAAGTGAAACTGTTAAGGAACAATCCTTGTCGACCGATCCAAACCACTTTGGAAATTTCTACAAGTATTGAAACACAAGTATGCACATAGTCTATTTGGAAAGGAGCAGCTAATTTAATTAGTTTGGTCCAAAACTCCGTAATACCTTAAACACGCACACCTACTTATATGTAAGTGAATTCATTAGAATAAGGCGTATTTTTACCTTTACGGAATAAAGACCTCATTATTTTAAACGAAGCGCGTACTAGCGCACCGCTGAAAAGACCTTTTGTTCGGCAGCAAACACTCGGCGAAGTCAATCGCCTGCTAGGGCCCGTTAGGCTTTGTGTGCCTGCAAATTAATGACTTACAAGTACTAGTACATGCAGTGTTAGGTTACACCGCACTTCAGCCCCGGGTTGTGTGCACGATATGCGATTTCGTTTACCTACAACACCATACACTCGTGCGTTGAGTATTTGCAGCGTTTGAAAAAGTATTTGTTGCTTTCTAACTTTAAAATAATTTGATTGAAAAGGCGATTGGAATGATTATGAAAGATTTTATTTTATCTGATATATCGATTATTTTGTATTTTTGGCTAGCCATAAACGTAGATGAAATTGAGAAGTCTATACGTAATAAGCTGACATTTACATTTTAGTGTATACTTTTAATATTTGTAGTACTCAAAGGCGGATGCAATGCAATAACAATAATAAGTGCCAAGCGTGTGAAAGTTTCACTGACTTACAAGTCTCCACCTCTAATACAGTAATGTATGATTATCGTCTATAATTCAAATTCAGTTGTGATTGCGTATGTTCCCACCGGGTGAGATTTCTCCCCTAAGTACAGGTAAGCGTAGATAGAATGCAAGACGTTTGAGGGGTCGAAATCAATGCGCACAAAGAACAGGGAGCTATTGTGTGCGCTGACGCAAGGAGTCCACGTGCGCATGCGCTCCCACGGTCAACCGGGAAGGGATTTAGGGAGCCATATATAAGGGTGTTGTCGCGGCTAACGGACTACTTCCGAAATCACAGAGCTACAGTGAACAACCCCGGGGGACCGAGCACTCGGACCCCCGGTGGTTGATATCGGAAAAATAAAACGTTTCATAAAAGTATAAACAAGTTTGGCTTAGTTTGGAACAAGTGATGTCATTATACAGTTTTGTTGAAAATATTGTCATAATTGAACTGTTCATCAGAGTGCTGTTATCTTTCGGTAAGTTATTTTTTTTTATTTCGTATCGAAATTGATAATTTCAATTAAAAGAATATTTACTCACGGTCTTATGTGGTAAAAGTTCTGTAAATATAAAATGTGTTTTTATTTTGTTTCAGACCAAATCATCAATGAATATGGAAGAACAGAAATATACTTACCAATTTATGAGTAATCAGACCGTTCAATTTTAATTGGAACAATAATAAGCACTCAATGTTTCCGTGTAGTACAATGGAGGTTCACATTTTGAACAAACACCAAAAAAGACCAAAGGGATCACGCGAGAAAAAGGCGAACCAAGCTAGATGTATGTAGATTTCATCTTCTAGATATCCCAAAGATAGGCTTAGTTACTTAGTTAGGTTTTCGTATTAAAATAAGAGTTAGGCTTAGGTAATTAACGCTTTGTGAACGAATAAATTCATAAGATTTAGAATAGTATAGGTAAGTGAACCACAATTACTACAATAGTACAATCAGGAACATTTTGGTCAAAAATGTTTGAACAAAATTGCCTTAATGATCGGTGTTGTTTGAACTCAACTGTTCTTAAGTTACATTGGCGTTATGTTTTTGTTTTACCACCAAGTTACGTTTGAGTTTTGAACTTTTGCTTGTTACCGTTTTTGTTTATCTTTGATCCAGAGAAAATAGTTGTTGCTTTGTTCATGTTTTCAATACTTATTGATGCAGGTTAATTGGTTACATCTCAGTTACATTGTTCTCGTTTATCAAAATCGTTAACCAGAAGTATGTTATCGTTAAACAAATCTGTTTTTTTTATTGTTGTGTTAACATTCATCAAAATCAGTAAGTTCTTTATTCTGTTAATAAACTCTACTAAATAGTTAAATGCAAAAGCATTTGTTTTGTTACGTTTTAAGACTGTGTTCAAATGTTATCATTGTTGAATCTTGTTTTTATTGATTACATTTCGAGTAAGTGTTGTTAATATTGTTCTCCAATTCAGCTACTAAATTAATTTTAGCTACTCAATTTTCGTTCATAAGTTGATTAATGCCTTTTCCAAAAGCAGCATATTACCAAATTATTAGTTATGGTTAAAATTTGTAATTGAAGTTATTTGTTTAAAATGTTAAGTTTATGTTAAAACGGACATTAATGTTTCCAAAAGGTTGTTGATTTATTTGTTTCTAAAATGTTGATTTTTGTTTTTGTTTCTAACTTTTTTAACTAAGCCTGTTAGCCGTTTTCTAATTCAATTCAAATTCTGATTAGACCGATATTATTGTTGCAACAAATTGTAATAATCGGGATATGTACCAGTTTTTTTTTGTTTGTCTACCCTTAAGTTTTTTGCAGTTACATAATATTATCACTATGTGCCTTAAAACCTCCTTAAGTGCCTATATTACGTTATTTAATTGTTATTAATCTTCTTTTAATGTTTCAGTCTTATCTGAAATGTTATAAGGACATTTTCGTTGGGAATTTGTTGATTTTGAACCATATGGTAAACATCGCCTAGTGGCTGTTTTCTTCCTCTTTAATTTGTCTTATCTTTATATCGTTTTAATTTGTAATATATTTCAGCTGTTAAATCCTATTTTCAATACAAGAGCGTTACATTTCCGAACTCCATTATAAATGAATATTGAATATCAGTTTTGGGAATAAAACCGTCATTACGCGTTCATTGTTACGGACTTGTATCATTTAGTTGATCGTACTATTGTTAATGTTATATAGTTATAAGTGTTGAATTATCGTTATGTTTGATCCTGATGTTACTGTTAAACAATTAATGTGGCTGTGTTTGTTAATTTTATGTTAAGTTTTTTGTTTTAACTGTTAATTTGTTCATTGTTCTTTGCCGACATTAAGGCCACGAAAACAATTACACCACATTTTATGTAAGTACTTAGGTTAATATACTGATGTAAAGTTGTAGTTAAAACTGGAGCTTTGTGTAAAATTAACAAATAGGTTAGTGTGATAGTGATGTATTTATTAGAGATGTTTGGATGTGTGATTGTGTGTAATAAAAATTAAAACACATAAAAATTGATGTTTCTATTATCAAACCTAGTATCTACCAACCCTACACATATATTTTTTTAATGGCATGAAGAATGACGAGCATGCCGTTCGCATGATGGTAAGCGATACGACTACCCAGAAACAGTAGAAACACCATCCAGCACCTTGACATACAAAATACTGTGTGGCATTCCACTGCGCTCGTCATCCTGAGACAAGATGTTAAGGCTCATTATGTCCTGTAGTTACAAGGGCTACAATTTCCTTCAAACCGTAACACAACAGTGCATGCACACTGCTGCCTGGCGGTAGAAATATACATTGCGGTGGTATCCACCCAGATGGTCCCCTGCATATGAGAGTCTTACCACCATTTATATATTGGTCTTTAATATGATTTTTCTATAGTGGTCTATAATGTGATAAATTAGAAAATCTTGAACAAAATTACTTCTCATTATAGATAGAGTTCAGTATCTTTCGCTGTTGTTACTTAACTCTACTCATATTAACCTTTATTAGAACATGTGATCACTACTTCAATAACAAACACGCTTGCAACTCAAAAACCTCACAAACATCAAATATATTCTTTGTCGCAATAAAACTCCCAAATTATCCACGAGTTTATGCATACACATATGCACATATTGTTTTTCTTAGCATTGGCTAATACAATTTTAGAATGTTCAGTAAAGGCGGCTGGAGCATAGCCAACTGTTTCACTATCTGCTACCGAATTTGGTAACTGTATTCACATATATGTTTACAGAGCTCATGTGGTCGCAAAACATTGCTCCGTTTCGTGCATTAGATGGTAGATACACAGATGTAATGAAGATAGTTTTCGGTACGGGAAAACAAGTTCGCTGCAATCTCGGCGCTTAGCTTCTTCTTAATTGCTTAACTTTAACCGGAGCATCTTGTCGCCGAATTCGTTAAACTTTACGCATACTTCTCCGCGAACAAGGTACTTTCAACGTTGCCACAACGGTATCACTGATATCTACAGGAATAGCTTCATGCAATCCAATTTCGCTCTTATAACCAGCTATATTAAATTATTTGTACTTTGTACGAAATGTGTAACATGGGTTTATAGGACAAATTTTATATTGAGATATTTTATTTATATTTAGCAAATACACTGTTAAGAGATCCACTCAAGATAGCCGTTACAGCCTTTGTTGTTTCCTTGTTTTAAATTATTTAAACGAAATTCTTGCTTTTGAGTATTCCTTATTATAACAAGCTGCTGGGCAAGCTTTGCATTCTAGTTTGAAGGAAATTGAAACCACTGTAATGAATGAGCATTATGAAACCTGACGTTTTAAGTCTCAGGGTAGCGAATGCTATGCATCGCTTTGAAACGTTTTAATTGAAGCGCTGGTTATTTTCCCCACTACTCATGGAAAAACGTACCGCTTTCTATAAAACGAGCGGCTTTCAGTCACAAAAGTTAAATAAAAAATGATAACACAAAAGCAGTGAATGAAACAAGAAAACTTACGATCATATGTGTGGAATACCAAACAAATTAAACGAGTAATAATAATATAATAATCTCCTTTATTTATATCATGAATAATGTTACACTATGGTAAGTTACAGTGGATTTAAAGACCAGAATACGTGTTCCATGCGTTACGTCCATCTACACTACTGCCATAGTACAAAAGGCAACACAATAAAAGGCAATAATGCTTTAGCGCACAGTGGCGGCACTCGATCGAAATATCTCGCGCAGCTTAAATACAAAAAAAGTACAGGAACAAAACGTCTTGCAGTGGAAAATGTCACACATATTAAAACTCCATAAAATTTTCGTCCTGATCAATATTTGATTTTTCTTTATAATCAGGGTTCGGCATGATTGCACGTTGATGGTCTGCAACACTTGCTCCTCTCAAAGCAGTGATCACTTTTGTGAACTGCTGACTTCTCTGCAACTGTTTCTTGGTCCTTTCTTTTATGGAGACCAACTTCTTTTGATCCAGTAGTACAAGCCTGACTTTCTTCTTTACAAGGCTCGTGTAATATTCGAGTTGTCTTTGAAAATTACTGACCGACCAATAAAAGTTTAGATCAGCGAGAATGATTACGAAAAATGCACTGTAGAGGCAAGCAACACCTATTCCAAAATAATGTAATTTTGGATCATTTGTTGAGAAGAATGGGCAATTGTTATTAAAGGTGACGCAGTCCCAGAAGTAAGACACTGTTTCATTGTGTTCGTGTATTGTATTCATGATATATTTATTCACTGTAATATTTATTTTATTTTAAAATTATCTTATTTTGTCATTGTGACATATTTGTAACGCCATAAATAAAGAGCATAGCCATAAACATGATTTCATAAATATTAGAAATAAAAGAGATCCAATCACTAAGAACCCTATGATTACGTTCAACAAAATTGACTCTAACAATTGATCTTATGTAAGACAATTAGCTACGTGCGAAATGCAACTAAAGCTAATTAATCGGAGGGTAGGTAACAAAGAGCATTATAATCACAGAGCACTATTACTCTAGGAGATTATAATACTAGGGAAGTAGGTAATCTGTTAGCAGCTGGTGCCATGTCAGTTGACGGTATAAAGGCAATATAATTATTATTTACAGAAGGTTCATTACAACACTACACCAATTACACATAAACAAATACGAGTGATGTGCGTACTTGTCCCTCGGGAGTCACAACGTTTTCCACGACAAAATATATGATATGTTTTAATCCGGAATATGTATTGCCATTGTAAAACAACCATTACGGGTGATTGAGCTGTAAAAGTTTCAGTGTGTGGATGTTTGCAATTTTAATTACGCGTAATGTGTAAATAATTGGGATTCCTTTACGGTTAAAGGATTATAGTTGAATAATTAAATGTATTCCATTTTGTGAAATGTGACACTCCATATTCAATATGTTACGTCTAAAATTATATGTATTGTACGAAATTTATTAATAATTTATTGTTTTTTCCGATTTCACCGCATCCTGATAAATACTACTCGCCACATAAATGTATAGCTGGTCAATTAGAAAAGCCACACTCTATTCTATGTTCCCGATTACTTGGTAATAAAATGACTACGTTCTCTGCGTACTTACGAAATATAATTGGAACCGGTGAAACTGGCCCTTACGGTGATATTCTTCTAAGTGTTTATAAAAGAGTCTCTCATTAAAGACGTTTTAAATAATGCGACACCACCACAATCGAGGAACTTAGAGTAGGAGGTTTCGCGCAGCACAATAGCGAATAAAAAAGAAAGTGCACAATGCTAGTACGGTTCACTTGAGGCAATATCGAATTCCCGCAAACGGCCGCGAGTACACCCCGAACCTCCTAACTGAACCAATAAAGCAAAATTCGGTCCAAACGCACTTTTTGTCACACTCTTCGCCATCGGCGTTGAATTCACTAAATTAAATGAGAAAAATCTGTACTTTCTTACTCTGGTGTGAAAAAATCGTAATTAAATTCGGTGTAAGTTCCATGCGCTGGAAATCGCCGACGACTAAACGTGTCGGTTTAGCTGCCTTTGTAGTAGAAACTCACACAATTGATAAAAGAAATAAAGAACCTTGACTGTGTCTGACATTGTCTATATTTGGTCGAAGGTGGTACTCATCCTCGAAACACCTCAGTTAGGTTTCTAGACGTTTCGAGACTGTAAGAATCTATAATATCTATGAATAGACTCATATATAGAGATCAATTTCTGAAGCCACGTAAAAACACGGCTGTAGATTGAATCAATGTGTTTTCTACGGTGATTCTATCTAACATGAGGCGCAAATATCCCATTCGGTGGAGGTCTCGGGTTCGACCACTAGGGTAAAGCGATATCGGGTTTTTCCGTTTCAGCCCGAAGGAATTGTACCATGTAAAAGGCAAAAAGCTTACCCTCTTTAACACGAGACCTAACATAGAATAGGGTGCGAAAATAATTTTGCCTATCCTTTGAATGTAAAGGCATTATACAATGTATTTATATACAGATATGATGTAACTATGTAAATATCCTATCAGCAGGATAAATGAACTGGATGATACCAACCAACATAACATATAATTTGCTGAGTAAAATTCAAAATGCTCGCGCCAGTGAGTTCTAAACTTCAATTCGCGAATGTTTCATATTTTCCATACAACTCTCTTTCAGAGCTATTTGTGTAACTTTTGCTGATATTTTATAGTGGCTAAAGTTTTGAATGGCTAAGTCAACATTAAAGTGATTTATGATATTATTATTGAAGGATTGGATGCCTTTTATACATAATAATTTCATATAATATAATGTGTGTATTTTTACTTGTTATTGTAATGAAAGGCAAGCAAAGATAGAGTCGAACTAAAATTGAAACCAAAGTAAATAAAACCTTATTTCATTTTTAACGGTATTAATTACATAATAATATAATATCAGTATTTATACACTTCTTATCAACTTTAATATCTCCTTTAATATGACCAACAAATCTTATTTTAATTTCACAAAACTCTCCGAAACTTCCCAAAGTTTTTTTGCAATATCGAAGTCCTGTGCCTTTTTTGTTAAATTCCGCTCTCGGCAATCAGAAAAATACCGTCCACTCAAATGTTCCACTTCGGGCGCCACGGCGAGGTATATAATAGTTTGCGCTCCTTCCCACGCCGATTTCATGGTCAGTCTCACTACAGGCTTTATGAACCTAAAGAGAGGCCACTGTATAGAAGTCACTATGTTTGTATCAACAAATCCAGGATGCAAACAATTTACTGTCACCCCTGTTCCTTTCAACCGACGATCCAATTCTAGGGTAGTGTACACGTTGCAAAGTTTTGACATACTATACGCCTTATAACAGGTGTATGTGTCTTTATTTTCCAACTCCATGTTCAAGTTTTGGAAGTCAATCTCACCTCGCATGTACGCGGTGGAGGCGACATTTATGATTCTGCTCGGAGATGATGATTTCAGAAGCGGCAGGAGTAGTGACGTTAGCAAAAACGGTCCGAAATGATTTGTTTGCATTCCAACAAATAGGTCGTCTTCAGTTTTAATGTTGTCTACGTAGAATATTCCAGCGTTGTTGATTAGGATGTCAAGACGTTTTTCGTTCTTGATGAACTCTTTAGCGAATTTTCTAACTGAGGATAACGATGCTAAATCCAGGTGGCGATAATGCACGTCATTGTTACCTGTTGCAGAAACAATTTTCTCTCTAGCCGTCGTACCACGTTCTTCATTTCGGCACGCTAATATAAGACGTGCTCCCCTGGCCGCCAAATCCTTTGCAGTCTCGAATCCAACACCATTATTAGCTCCAGTCACAATCACTACTTTTCCAAATAGATGCTTATTGCACTTGCATATTCCAACAGTCAATCTGCAGTAAAGTATAAGAATTACTAGAAATAAAATATGAATTATGGCTAAACTTATGACAAACATCGTATTGGTATCTACTGTTGACTAAAATGTGTAAAGGTGCCCGTGATTAGATAACGTTTGCTATTGCTATAATTTACTGATATAATTGGTTTTAAAGTTTAATTCTTATAATACATCGACACACACACCCACGCACTTTATCTCCGAAGGGGTAGGCAGAGGTGCAACTAGTGCACCCACTTTTCGCCGTGCGTATTCCGTCCCATGATGTGATAGGGGACGAACCTGTCGCCATATCGGGCACAAATTTCGGACTTCGAGCTGATACTGAGTAGAAAACCCAATATCGCTTTGCCTGACACGGAGATCGAATCCGAGACTTCAGCATTTGCCGCGTGTCTAGATTTAGGATTATAATACATTTGAGTAAAGGAAGACTTTTTGTTGGTGGTATGCTTAATTATGGAAATTCCCGTGTTTATGCTGGGAAGTATTCAGATTAATTATTTTATATACCTACCTGAACTCTTCGGTAGTGGTCCGGAGCAGTCGATGATATGCAAAGGTGTCGCCAGGGGGGAGCAGGGGTGGGCTGTTACTCTCCCTGGATCTAAATTTGAGATTTACCTCCCCGATTTGAATGCTGACTAGACCCATGGTCAAATACCGCCCGAATATTGTGTCCGATATTTAGGTATATATGTATCAGCATCATAGACATACGAAATCGGAAAATCGATTTATAAAATCTTGACTATGTTGTTAGCAAAAAACAAAGCCTTCATAATTTAAAATTAAAACAAAGTAATTTGGGTTACGTTTTGAATAAGTCGTATTGTTGGTGTTTCAAGGAAGGAAAATAATCTAGCGCCTGATAAAATTTCAATAGCAATTAATTTTTCCAGGCATAAAGTTTCGTATTTTATGCGTTGAGTATTAAAAAAGAGAGCCTCAAGGATTTATTTAAATCTACTATCCACATTTTACGATAAGATCTTGCTAAATGCTTGAAAGATTTTGTTTAGTGTGCAATGTATTACTGAGTTCAATGTGACTTTTCCTTTATGCTAAGACAGTAATTGCCGCTTGGAGAAGTTACGAGCTCCAAAGTTCAACAATAAGACTTTAACAGGCCCGTAAAATGAGGCCTCCTCGTTTCCGGTTTACCGGTCTCTCATCGCGATTCAATCTGATGACTAATTAGGTAACTACACCTTAATAAATAATTAATTAATTCATTACACGCTTTTATGCTTTAATAAGCAATTTATCTTTTTTGAAGGAATCTCACTTAAGGCTCTTTGAGTTAATGACATAAATGGGATAATTAATTTACTCAAAAGCGTGAGGAAAATTACACGCGTTTGAAGTATCGAGCTTGGAATTTTAATAGCAGTAAATATAGTATGTATCTTTGCTAAAATGGTTTTTAGGTGCTGAATTTTGTAGTTTCTTCTTTCGTTTCTTAAACATTGTATGTTTAACACATTTTTAATATAATTTCTACCTAGACAAATTAATTAACCAATGATTTTGGTTTTCAATTAGATATCGACTTCATATATGTATACGTCTATACTAAGCAAGTATAACTTTAAATTATTTTTTGGTTTGTAGTGGTTTTGAAGTCGGTTTATTTTTTGGTAAACAGTTTTTTTTATATGAGTAAATTATATTATAAATTATCGAACACATCTTTTTCAAAGAATTTTATTATGTATCGTTCAATTGAAACGATGAATAACCTGTTTATTGCAGTTATTAGGATATCGTGATGGGAAATCACTGTACGCTTGCATTTTCAATAACGTGTCATTTTGTTGACAGCCTGTACCCTAAGCTAGAAGTGAAGATAATCCCATCAAAAACATAAATGTGAAATGTGGAAGCCAAGTCTAATATTAAGAATATGCGTGCTGGTCGACTTCACGTACAAAAGAATTGAAATCTTAATGGTTGCCAAGCCTTGTAGATAATCCTGAAAATTATTTATAAGAACACAATCCATTCTAAAATAAATTTAAACTAATATTTCTTTGTTTTCTGCTACGAGAATGTAATATTTAAAAATATAATTTCTTAAATTTAAATAGTCGAAATATTTACACAAAGCAGATAACTTAGTGTAAATTTAAGCTCAAGATTTGACTTGATGGTTAGCGGAGTAGGGTCCAGAGGACGTAGCTAAGTCGCCTTTGTACAATAATTAACGCCAATAAACACAAAAAAATGTATCGGAATGACATTGACAACAAAAACCCTATATAAATGGTGAATGATCGATTGATAAGTCTATTGTTGGGATATGTCATTCCCATAATATATTTTGTTTTCTATTAGAGTTAAATTTTGTAAAAAGGCGTCTTGGTAACTGCCTGAGATAGTGTGTCGACCAACGAGACTTCATTACCCGTCGGCAGTCATATCATTATGTCGGCCTATTAGAAAAAAAGTAGAGGTTGTAGGTGTATAATTCTCATAACTTGAGTAGGTTATGTCGTATGTTCTTATCCTAATCTTTATCATAAGTCAGTCTGAAGTCATCAAGTAAAGAGTCACTGGAGGGTCCAGTAATGTGTTGAATTCAAACAAAATGTTTCGCAATCACTCTATATAAGGTAGTAGAGAGTGTAGAGTGTACCTTAAGTGTAGGGACACTTCCAGCATAAATTAATTTTCCTGTTTTAAATGTTTTTGAAACTAAGAATTTTAAGTAAATTATAATCATTAATCTAGTACTTAAATTAAAGGTAATAAAATAATATTTTTATAAATTAACAGAACCTATTTACGCTTATACATGTATCAGTTATATAATTTAGAACATTTATCATGTAAAAATAAATTAAAACCTCTTTTCTTCATATAATGCGGCCCTAGGACTCCCAGAAATCGAAATGTTTATTGTGTTTTACATTCATTGTCGATTATAAGTGAAACGTTAAGTCAAGAGAGCAGTACAAACTGGCCTTAATAAATTCCAGATTCAAAGGAAATTCAACGCATTAATAATTATTTACATTCGAGGTTTCCGTTGTTCGCTGGATACCCTTTTGAATGAAGTAGAAACACGCCTATTATAATATACATGTATAAGCCGCGGGTCTATAATTATTTGCACAATCTTTGTGTAATTTCAGCATTAACAATACACGTCATAATATTTAATACTGTTGATACATTAAGCATTGAATCGTTTTTTATTTTGAAGATGAAACATTTTGCAAGACTTTTGCCGTCTTATTACAAAAAGCGGTCTAACTATAAACTCAGATTTAAACCTCTGTAAACTATGGTTTATATAAAAATGATATTACAAAATGTGGTTTAGCTATAAACCATAGACTATTTGACGGTCTAAAGCTAAACCTTGGCGACCCCTAGTTTAGCGATGGTTTAAATCATAAATTTCAAAATTGACAAACTATATTCTTGAAAGTTAGCGTCTGTTTTGTGTATTAATTTTACCCAAAAATGGTAATAATAATAATAAATGATATTAACATGGTAGATTTAATCGATATTGAGGATATTGAAGCAGCTGAGCTATTGGAAACGCCACGCCGACCCAACAGAACTCGTGTTCGAGTCGATCCCTTCCCATGAGGATATTTATTCTGAAAAGATATTAATTTTCATAATAAGCAAGTTTCCCAGTTTTTTACACACTCGCTCACGCCTTTTGTCCCCGAAGGCGTATGCAGAGGCGCAACTTTTCGCCGTTATTCCGTCCCATGACATTTAAAATATTGGTTAGCATGAAATCATCCATTATAACAGCTAAGCTATTTGAAGGAATTTTTATTTACTTACTTTTTCCTCAGTACTCCAATTCTCAGATCTTTTTTTCTTTTGTTGGTCCATCACAATATTATAATAATAATAATATAAAGAAACAATTGTTTAATACCACTAGACTTCGATAACTTTAAAAATTTCAAAGCTAAATGATTTGTTTGCGAACTTGCGATAATTTTGCTTATACCGCGCGAAAACGTTACGTTTCGTTACGCGCATTTAGATGTATTACTAGCTAATACAACATGAGTCAAAA
The DNA here is from genome assembly GCA_949316025.1 of Lapara coniferarum. NCBI lineage: Eukaryota > Metazoa > Arthropoda > Insecta > Lepidoptera > Sphingidae > Lapara > Lapara coniferarum. Next base: position 13,725,904 of record OX438925.1, on the reverse strand, counting down.
CCTGAATCCTAAACTTAACTGGAATCTGGAATGGATTTTCAACCAAAATACCCAAATTTCTACATTTTTAACACTCTTGAATATTATTTAATCATTAAAATTCAATCAAAACGTTGTCATTTCTAGGTATATGGAACGTTAAGATAGAATGATATCATGTTGCACGAATGTTGTTTGTATTAATCTGTGATTGAAATACAGGCCATGGTTCAAATGGCGATACTAAGACGACCACGGTTTTTATGAGTTTTGTAATACATACGAATTTGGACCATGGTTCTTCAGATAACCCTGGATTTGTTAGGACAGGTTTAAACCAATGTTTATTTCGTTTTTTGTAATAAGACGGTTGGAGTACAAATATTTTAAATTAAAATAACACTACTGTCCTTTCTTAAGAAAGAGGTTTAATTCTTTTGTATTAGAGAGTGAGAAACTGTGATTAAAGTAAAAACATTCCAAGATCTCAGTGAATATATGCAAAGGCAAGTTGGTTGTTATTTGTCAAATGGTCGATATTATGTTTATTTGAGTTAGTTACGATCCACTAACTTTGGCGACAAAATAGAGTGATTCGATGTTGGCATGCTCTCTCATAATAAAATATTAATTGTTGTTTCTAAGCCTTATTGGTAGTTTATGACTTCAATTAAGTACAATGTTAAGCATTAAGGATGATTACTTGGTCGACTGCCTTTGTGTACAGAATTGAAGGTCGGGTTTGTAATTCATACTTTTATCGCAGAATTGGTAGAACTACTTGAGTGTTCTATTAACATAAAAATTGATTACGTGTTTATATTATATATTTAGTGTAGATGTATTGGGATACTAACATAGAGTTTTTATGTTATTACCAACTTTAGGTAATCTAAGGCGTTTCTTCAGCAATTTCAGCAACCTCAGCAACTCCAACAAACCTATTGAATGCAACTCGGTGAAGGAATTTTGTTAACTATCGAAGACTAAACTACTCATAAAGTTACGGGCAACTATACTCAGAAATATTATTCTATCTAATTTATATTTTTTTAATTCTTAATGATTTACTTCAGCCGTTTGATCACGAAGCCAGAAATTTTGGATATGTGGTCTTTACTCCTCATAGTTAAGAACTATGGAAGGATTTTTGGTAATTCATGCCCTAAGGAGTTTAGAACTCATTGAACAGACACCTATATAGTCATTAAATAGATATTGTTATTGCCCCACGTGGGAATACACGACATCATTCCGTAAAAAACTGATAACTACGAAACCGCTAAGTCATGTTTGCTGATTGTCGTCATTATACGTTTTTCTATGCATTTTTTATTAAACTTATGTTGAGTAAAATTCAAGGTTACGTCACGCTAACATGAAATTCCAATGACGAATTACGTAAATCTAGTAGTTTAACGCCGCGTACGCACGTTTGGCAACAATATACGTGTTGTAGACTAGTGACATTAGTAGTACAGCCACGAGGCGTGCTCTAGTGACACGCATCAGGCATGATATATCAAAGTACGTCCGCGTTTTTATCGTTGATAATTTTAGATATAGCGAACGATTTATCGTTGTTGATTCGCCTGACCTCCTTCTGTGATAAATCCAGTATTTCGTGATTCACGTGTCCGTATTTTAAATAAAATGTTTTTATTAACTGTAGTCGCGGTAATCGCAGTTATAGTGACACTGTTTAAAGTGTATCAAAAACTAACGACAGGAATATGCCGGTCCAGTGCTCATATGGTGGGGAAGGTTGTGATAGTGACGGGTGGCAACAGCGGGATTGGACTAGAGACAGCAAAAGACTTAGCTAATAGAGGTGCTAAAGTTATACTAGCTTGCCGGAGTGTAAGAAGAGGACAGGCGGCCAAAGAAGAAATCATCAAATTCAGTGGAAACACGAGCGTAACTTGTAAACAATTGGATTTAGCCTCGTTCCGTTCCATCAGGGATTTCTGCGAGGATATACTCAAGAATGAGCAACGCCTCGACGTCCTTATTAATAATGCCGGGGCTGGCGGGCTCGGTAACTACAAAACTCCAGACGGACTCCACGTTGGTATGCAGGTCAATTATTTCGGCCCCTTTCTATTAACGTGTCTATTGCTTCCATTGTTGAAGTCGTCTGCACCGAGTCGTATTATAAACGTATCGTCGATGATACATAAGTATGGTGAACTTGACTTTGATAACTTGAATATGGAGAAATATTGGAGTGATTACTTGGTGTATGCGAATAGCAAACTGTTTCTGAACATGATGACATTAGAGTTAAGTAAAAGATTACAAGGTACGGGAGTGACCGTGAACTGCTTGCATCCCGGTATCGCTGCTACAAACATAATGAGGAATATGCCCAGTGAAATTATCAAAGGAGTGATAGAAAAGCTAATAGGATTTATGTTCCAAAGTACGTGGGAGGCATCTCAGACAACAATACTCTTGGCTGTGGCACCAGAGCTGCAAAGCGTCAGTGGAAAATACTTCAGTCACTGTAAAGAAACTAAACCTTCAAAGTTGTCACTAGATACAGAAAATGCGAAGAAACTATGGTCTGAGTCCGAAAGATTAGTAAAATTTTCTGTGTCGGAGAATTAACTTTTTTTAACACAGATATAACCTTTGTACAGATAAACATTAAACTTGTTATCTTTTGCATAATTTGTATTTTGTTTATTCCATCTTCAACTAGTTGACCGTAAATTCTACAGTTAGACCGTGCCTGACATAAGTCAAGATAACGTAGCATCCAACGTTGTCGGCAAATATTATTTTAGAATATTCAAGAAGCACTTAAACACAGCGTCGTTAATTCTTTTCATTATTGTTAGAAGTCAAGAGCTAATAAATTTTCACGGCAAATGGGGTTAATGCGAGATCTATTGACCTAATTGCGCTCTTTTACTTATCCACTATATTATTAGCGCTTATAACATTTTGTGAAAAGAAGCTAATTAAAGGCGACAGGCACAAGCGTTGAGGCAACCTGTGATCGAGCTCAATAGAGCTCTTGGAAGGCTTGTATCTATCAACTATTAATAGCCTAATTAAGAACTCGACGAAGTTAATTTAATGATGTCGTAATTATGATACTAATTAGTTATACCATAGTGGTTTCCTATGTAAAAGTAGGACTGAAATAAAACGTGAAAAAGACAACTGGAATGGAATATAATAATACGCTTTATCAAGGTAATTAATTCCTTTAAGGGCAAAATCAAGACAAGCATTCCCATTGCTCATTTAATATAATTATCGTCTAGCTACTAATACCCATTTAATCGATACAAGGACAATAAAAACCGATAAAATTATAATCCGACTGATGGAAATGATCGACGGATTACATAATTATCTATTTGTTAATTAGTAGTCACTAACGAGTGTATCAATAGTTAGTGTACACCAACATTAATTTACTCGCGTAGCTTGCGTTAAATTGAAATAATTCCATGCGATGTGCCGCCGTCGCTGCGGCCGTTTTATTTGCACATAAATCTCTCTCGTGGTACATCTGATTTACAGAACTGCTCTTTGTGCTTGTTCACCTCACTGTTTGCGAGGATTTGCGGCTGTACTCACAAACCATTCCGGTTTATACTGCTTCGAATCGCGGTTCGATAACTTACTTGCGAAAAAACAAAAATCGTTTAAACCTTTTAGTAAACAGGTTTTCAGAGGTCATTGTATGCAAGCAGCGACTTTCGTCTATTGTTACATATTGCGTGATGAACATTGAACGTGTTTACAAGAAACGTAACAGAAATGTGGATTATTCGTTATTTGATTACCGAGTCTCGACCCGGGTTATTCACTCTTGTAAAATATACTTGCTTTGAATAAACATATTATACGAACCTCGTTGCCTTGATTCTCGGTATTACTCACATTTATAAAAAATATTGCTTCAATTGTGTGTAGGATTTTCTACGTTTTTCATTATATTACAGTATGGTACGTATATGTGAGTAGAGTTGGTATTAACTGCCTAGCAACAAACATTCAAATGTATTTAAATGCTAATAAAAGATTAAGTTACGTCTTTCATTACGTTACATATATATTTACGTACTTTTGTTCCGGTTCTACGAACGATTAAATTTGTTCTCTTCAAGTAAATTTTATTAAATTAAAAAAAAATACTCGGTGCCTATCTTCTTCAGACGGCTTAAAGAGTATTTCTTCCTCATTTTATTTTCAATGACCTGACCTACTCAATTATTAGTTATCGTGTATTTATATCAAAAATAGATATTTGTTATAGTCGTTTATATTTGAGTTAATTAACTAAAGTATGCCGTATATTATTTATAACGTAACACTTTATTATTCTAGCGTTACAGAGACAAACATTTACACGACTCAGTTAGGAGATACAGCAAAGAACATCCAGCACAATACATCATCCTTACAAGACAAATTAGCAGCGAGACAATATTAGGTATTAATTTATAACGGTATTGATAGGCGCTTGTATTAAAAGCTATAATGTTCCAGAAATACTTTAGGTATAAATTATTGATTTACAATTACCTAACTCAATGCCATTAATTACGGCTACACAACGGCTTCTTGGAAAGGTCTTCATAGCTACCAAGTTAAGTAATTCGAAGAATCCGTATTAGCATTTAGAATGTTTTAATCAGTAATCCTTGCTAAGAAATAAATGAAAAGTCAAAATGTTTACCCATTAAGGCCCCTGGAAAATTATTAACGTTTAGAATGTTTCGTAAGTACACAATCTACTACAATATATACTTAATCAAGTAATGTTTTACAAAATATTGATACATCTGTGTCCTACTTACATTCCATGGTCATGTTAAAATACACAAAAATATAAAACATACATAAATATGACTTTCAAAAGCATTTAGAAATGTCTCAGTACATAATTTATAAAAAATAATATTAAAATAACCCCCGCTACAAAAAGGCAATACACACACACACACACGCCTGTTATCCCCGAAGGGGTAGGCAGAGGCGCAACTAGTGCACCCACTTTTCGCCGTTATTCCGTCCCATGATGTGATAGGGGGCGAGCCTATCGCCATATCGGGCACAAATTCCAGACTCCGCGCTGATACTGAATTGAAAAACTCAATATCACTTTGCCCGACCCGGGGATCGAACCCGAGACCTCAGCTTTGCAGTCGTATTGTAATACAGCTACGCCACCGAGGCAGTCGTGGCAATACAAAGTTAAATAATAAAAGCATTTGTTTATCGTATAAGTACCTAGTAATATTTTGACCCAAGCGACGCGACGTCGCGTTGGGGGACCGCCATAGAAGTATTTCCATCTCCATGGTCCGGAGTGAAGTGAAGTGAGTGGTCCTACAACGCGAGGATGCTTGGGTCAAAATATTACTACGTACTTAATCGTCAAAGACTTTAATTTTTTACTTTTAGAGCCTTTTTGTGTTCGGGGTTATTCTGATTTTGATTTAATTTTTATTTCCAACTCTTTAAATTACTATATTCTCCATCATGGGGCCTTGATAATCAACTGCCTACTACCTACTCACTGAGACTATTCTTATGAGCCCGCACACGCTATATCTGCTATAAGTTGTTAAAGAGTTAGGTATCCAGCAGACAACATAATGCTGTAGCATCAGCTCAAGGTTAACATGTCTTTAAAACATTGTCGAAGTCACAGTAGGTACACCAACTTTTAAATCGATCAGAGTTGTGAAGTTAGAAATGAGTTGATAATCTTCAAACGCCTGAATAGATCTTCATAAATTATAGCTAAGAACCATATCGATCACATCAGCTTTAAAACAAGAAAAAAACTGCGTCGAAATCTGTCCATTCGTTTGAGAGCTACGATGCCACAGATAGACATACAGATACACAGATACACACCCTTAACTTATAACACCTTTCTTTTATGTCGGGGGTTAAAAATGAAGTTTTGAAGAAAATATTCAATACAGACAAATTTGTAACAAGGGAACATAACCTCCTAATTTTGCTTCAATAACACCAAAATAACTTGCTCCCGTCTAAAAAAAGCATATTCTGGCTGCGCTGGGTATCAATAATGTTCTGCCGGAACCTTATTTTATTATTTTTGTCATATTGGTGTATAAATAAATGATTGCTCTAAAAAGTTTCTTTTTTTATTCACATGTGACTCTTGTGTCGATTATGTGCTGCCACCTATAGTTTGTGCACGTTCCCTGACTATTAAATTATTTAAAAAAACATAAATATTTTTTGTTAAAAAAAAATTCTGTCAATCCATAAAGCCATGTGAATTATTAAATGTGCCATTTAAAGACGCAGTATATCACGGAGAAGTAGTTGGTACATTTCACCCGTAGTGATTCGGAGCGGGCAGATTTAGAAGCTGGAAAATAGGCGGTTCGCCTCCGGAAGTGCGGACAATATTAATGTCGTCCATAAGTCACGAGCCCATTGGAGTATTTTTCTCACACAGCCAGAGGGAGGACGGTCGGCCGCTTCTAATTAACAAGATTAGCATATTTCCCCGGCAAGGCCTTTTTGTAGCCGGCTAAAACAGGCGTGTAAGCAGGATTTTTTGTTGATTTTTATACCTCATGTTTTGCGGCCGTTCATTTTAAGCTGAGTTAGTTTTTGTTTACGTAAACAGTGGGTATGTGTTTGGCTTAAATAGTGAAGAGTAAGTTGTATATGTTATTGTAATATATATACCTAATGTAACAATGTAGCACTTCAATGTTTTTGAAACGTATCCCAAAAATAAAATACTCGATTAGCTGGTGGTATACTTTATTGCCTGTATTAGATAATTAGGAATTGGAATTGGAAAAGGAATTGATAGTAAAATAATTACTCTTATATCTTTTAGGCCCCACATATTCCTTAAGTGCGCCCCCGTTTAAAAATATGCCTCATCGTATGAAAACCAGAGGATTTTTGCCTAATTTTCATGTCGAGTACCCAGCGCAAACGATCTTATTTGCATGAGGTTTATTGCTCGTTTTTAGGATATTATATTCTGTTATTGGTCATTTTTTCATTCCTGGAGTTGAGGTGATTCATTACAGAACTTAACATTTGATTTGTTTTTTTTTTAAATGATAGGATTTAGGGCTTGACGGTGTTTGATCGCTGTGTCAATATTTTACGAAATCTTATGTATTTATGTTATTTATTTATCTAACAACGAATGAGTTTGCTATAAACTAGCTGGTAGCAATTTACAAGTCTAACTAAATCTTTTGTTTAAGAATTAATCATGTAGCTTTTTTGTAAAAATAAAGACTGATTCCTATTTCATAAAAGCATAAAAGATTATTGCAATACTTTACAAGTTCTTAGTCGCATGTAAACATGTGCGAGTGTTTTAACGTTTATTCCACGAGTTACATGTGGCGACACGTAGGAAATAAACACAACTTTACAACAATAAAGCGAACGTGTGGCATGGCATTTTACAACACGAAATATTCTCTAGAAAATCACATGTTATTCTTTGCAATAGACATGCGTTCAATCAGGCTGCCATCCGCTGTCTGAAACGTATTAGAAATGTCACCAATTTGCTCAAAGTGATTTGCTTCGAAGTATTAACTCACTCAATATTGAAATTGAACTTACTGGAAATCTTTCGTAGTTTAGCTGTTTGTTGACGTGGTAGTCGCATTTCACTGAGTTTCTTAATCATGATGTATGACGAAGTTTTATATGAAAGAAAGTTATTTGGCACAGACAAAATTATGTGCTTGTATACAATATTCGGTATGTAGGGTAATTTAGAGTGATATAGCCGTATTTCCTTGAAGGTAGAAAATTATACACACACACACATACACTCACGCCTGTTATCCCCGAAGGGGTAGGCAGAGGCGCCACTAGTGCACCCACTTTTCGCCGTCATTCCGTCCCATGACGTGATAGGGGGCGAGCCTATCGCCATATCGGGCACAAATTCCAAACTCAGGGCTGATACTGAATAGAAAACTCAATATCACTTTGCCCGACCCGGGGATCGAACCCGAGACCTCAGCTTTGCAGTCGTACTGTAATACAACTACGCCACCGAGGCAGTCAAGTCAGTAGAAAATTATATTATGATTATTACAAAAATAAATGAAAGTCTGCACTTTATTATTGATCTTTTATTAATCAACTTTGGTTTTACAGACTTTGGTTACGATAGATCAGTTAGAATTTTAGTAAATAAATTTATAAAAAAAAATATGTAAGTGGGCGTCTTATCCGACCTATCCGTGTCAGATGGCCAAGGAAAATCGTAGGAGATGGCCATATTATTTAGTTTTTTTCCCTTTGCCTTACCTTTACCTTCATTTTCTTCGTCTTCACTCGTTCCCTTTGCCTTTTTTCCACATTTGTCACAAGTATTTTCAAACGGAGTACAATTTTCATGCATCTATTTAAGACAGAAAGTGTATTGAATTCAATCTTCGTTTTTTTTGGTTTAAAGTACCTACAAAGCTAATATCTTGATTTCTTTCTAAAAATTCAGTCACAAAATCATATTCAGCTTTATGATTTTCTGTGCTGAATTGTATGTTTTAGATTTACCTGTTGTGCAAATTTAAGTACGATAGTCTGCAGACCGCTCGTGGTTTCGAGAAATCCCATAGACTGCATTTTCTATATATGACGACAGAGTCTTCTTTCATTTTCAAAGCCCAATGTACCTGGACACGAATATCCTTTTCTAAGATCTTTTTTCTTAGAACACCGCTCCAAAGATTTCTTGAAATGTTAAAATTTACTGCAGTTATAAACTGACATATTCCTGTTTTTTTATTTAATAATTAATAGCATTTAATGCATTTGATAGCTATTCTTGGGTCCAGTTACCACGGTTCGATATTCGCACGTATTGACATGTGAAAACCAAATAATAATATCGTTAACAAATAAATATAGTGTGGCCATGTAAGCCTATATAAACATGGCCATATATACCAGATCTTTAGGATAAGATGGCCATATAAACAAAAACACTGAGAAAGTAAAATAATTTTGACGATTTTGAGGTTATGGATAACAACAACACATGAAACTACAAGGTAAAAGTAAAATTAACATAAAATCTACTATAAAATCACATTAACAACGTAGGAAATAGTATGCACAAACAATTTTTGAAGTAGTTTGAACATAAAACCAATAAAATACTTTCCTTTTTATTTTTTTCAGCGTACAAACTGTACTACGTGCGATCACTCACGAACGCCAAGAGCTTACTGTTTCCGTAGTATTATAATGCTCTTTGGCTTACTGTTGATCAGTGGTCTGACTGTCTGAGGTCTCGGACGGCAAAATGTCAAATCGTTAGAGTTGCCAAGTAAAATCGGTGTATGCAAAAAACAAGCAATATTCAATCAAAACCTCCTTAATTTTAAGCTCTAGGGACTATTATTCCACCATAAGAAGGTAATTTCAACAAACAAGAGTCGCGCATACAACCCCCCGCCCGTCATCAAAGTAAAAAATTTAAACAAATTTTAGCGCCCCTTAATATATTTAACCAAAAAATTGTAAAATATTGAAGGAAAAGGGGATTTTAACTTCGAATTGCTGAAAATCGGTAAAAAAAATCGGAAGAATTTTCTGGCTTTCTAAAAATCGTCGAAAAATCATGTCATTACGGTATTTTGGTAGGACAAACCCAATATCGGTAGTTTCGAGACCACTGCTGCCGATACATAGCGCCATCTAATAGCAAGATATGGTATTTTTTTCGGCGGGCCATCTTAAACGACTGGCCATATCACCCTGGATTATGTTAATATACATTAAGTATTTTTTTTGAAATATTTAATATTCTTTTTAGAGTTAAAAAGGTAATGTTAGGGAACTAATAACGTGGAATAAAAATGTAGGTTATTTTAGTAGTAAAGTTGACGTGCACACGAAAAAGAGTTCGCGTAATAACTAGTCATTGCGATTCGTTAAGCCTTCTGGAGATAGTTGGGATTTCGGTTTCCTGTTTACACTGATGACTTATCATTTATTCCTTTTCTACTTTTTAGTATGGGTAGTTCTGTTTATCTTAATCAATAAAGCAATCATCATCATTATAATCATACAACAACTTGTTGCGATGGTGTTTCATTGAGGAAATCTTTAGAGATATCATAGAGCTTCCCTAAATATTTCCAGACAAATCAAATTCACAGAATTCGGGCCAGTCCAAACACTGTCTTGAATAGTAACTGATAAACTGCTTTTATATCTGGCGCTGTTGTAATAAACATGTAACGTATAGTGCCGGATAAAAGTTCGTAATTTAGTATGTAGCATTTTACTGTTTTTTTATATTATAAAATATCTGTTATGGGTCCTTCCTTACCTGATATAAATAAATAAATTTGTTCAGTGTACTGAGACGTCGTCAACGCTTCTATAAATATTATAGTCAGTATTCGGAAGTTCTAACATAAATTGGAGATGTATTTCACATCTATACTTAATATTATAAAGCTGAAGAGTTTGTTTGTTTGTTTGTTTGAACGCGCTAATCTCAGGAACTGCTGGTTCGAATTGAAAAATTCTTTTTTGTGTTGAATAGACCATTTATCGAGGAAGGCTTTAGGCTATATAACATCACGATGCAACTATAAGAGCGAAGAAATAATAGAAAATGTGAAAAAAAAAACGGGGAAAATTATTCATCATTGAGGGCTTCCATTGCGTGCGCTGCGAAAACGGTCCAAGATACCAAAAATATATGTATGAAAGAATTATTCCTCTTGAAACGATCTAAAAAAATGTCCGCGACAGTATATGTCTATCTTTTAAAATTAACACTCTAGAACCGTTTTTATGGTAATCAAATTTGGTCGAAATTAATGCATTATTTGTTAAGAGTTGTATCAACGTCATAATATTAATCTTTATCGAAATAAATGTGTTGGATGGAGTGATTCAACGGGAAGGTTTTTAGTATGTACTTTTATCCCGGAAAAACTTATACACGCGGGCGAAGCCGTGGGCAGAAGCTAGTAATATATAAATAGATATGTTGATCAAACGGAAAGACAATAATTAAGCGTTCATATATCTTAAATAAGCAAACATTTTGCGCGAAGCATCCGTAGCAATTTCTCAAGAAGAGTTAGAGCGTAAAGAGGGGAGTAGGCGAGTCAGGTGCATAATATCAGAGAATATCTCTTGGAAGCACTTGATTCTCTTTGCAAATTACATGTGTTAATACTCGCGCGGTTATAATTCCTTTTGCAAACAACAAAAAAATCGACTTCAGTCAGAGGTTACGCGTGGTTTTGAACCTCCGAAATATTATAGTAAGAGAGAATCTACTGTAATCACCACCATTTTTGGTATTACAAAACAATGATAATTTAAAAATTTAAAGCATGAATCTATACTAATATTATAAAGCTGAAGAGTTTGTTTGTTTGTTTGAACGCGCTAATCTCAAGAACTACTGAACCGATTTTGGAAATTCTTTCACTAATAGGAAGCTAAATAACTCCTGAGTGCTATAGGCTTTTTATCCCGGGAAAATCCTTTTCTCCTTTCCGATTTTCGCCCTATATCAATCCTTCCTTTTCTTTCAAAACTCCTTGAACGCCTCATCCATAGACAATTTACTTCTTTTCTAATACGTAATAATTTGATGAACCCTCTACAATCCGGCTTTCGACCAGGATATAGTACTGTGACAGCACTTGTCAAAATCACTGACGATATCAGACGTGGCATGGATAATGGTATGCTTACGGTACTGTCACTGCTCGACTTCAGCAATGCGTTTAATAGCGTAGACTTTGATATTTTGATGGCGCTTCTGCGTTCCCTGAACATATCTCCAACAGTAGTTAGTTGGTTTCATAGTTACCTGCAGGGACGCCGTCAGCGAGTTCACGTCGATGATAATTTCTCATCGTGGTGTAACACGACTGCTGGTGTACCTCAGGGCGGCGTTTTATCTCCTCTTCTCTTCTCCATATTTATTAATACTATATCCCATCAACTATCTTCGTCCTACCACCTTTACGCTGATGATCTACAGATCTACACTCAGGCTTCCTACGATTGTCTGCCGAAGGCTATAGCTACAATCAATAGCGATTTGCGTTATATTGCTCAGTGGAGTAAAGCTTATGGAATCAAAGTTAATCCGATTAAAACCCAAACTATTGTCATCGGTAGCTCAAGAATGGTCTCCAAGATTGATTGGTTTTATCTCCCACAAGTAATGTTTGACGGCACCTGTATCAAAATTAGTGACACCGTCAAGAATCTTGGAGTCATTTTTGACCGTAATTTGTCATGGGTTCCACAAATCACGGAGGTTAGCCGCAAGTTGTTTGCTTCAGCCTTTTCCCTCAGAAGACTTCGAAATTTTCTGCCTGTCCCTACTAAAATTTTGCTTGCACAGTCCCTACTTCTTCCTATTTTAGACTATGCTGACGCCTCATATCTTGATTTAACCGAAGACCAGCTTAATAAGCTCGAACGTCTACAAAATTTTTGCATAAGGTTTGTATTTGGCCTACGCAAGTATGACCATATTTCTGAATTTCGCGAGAAGCTAAAATGGTTACCCATCCGTTTTCGCCGGAATATGCACATTCTTACTGTGTTGTACAATATCTTGTTTAGCCCTATCTCCCCTAAATATCTAAAGGAGCGTTTCGAATTCTTGCATCTCTCTCACTCTCGATCTCTACGTTCCTCACACACACTTCTTCTTAAAACTCCTACTCATTCCTCTAACTTCTATGACCGATCTTTCACTGTACAAGCTGTCCGACTTTGGAATGCCTTGCCGCTAGAGATAAGACAAGCTAAATCTATAGCTATATTTAAAAAATTAGTAAAAAATCATTATCTTTGTATGACATAGTGCAAAATACTAACGTATTTATTAGTTACTAGCGGCCCGCCCTGGCTTAGCACAGGTAGCAAAGCATAATACTGTATACCTACATTTATTTTTCTGTCGTACAAAATATTATCAATTATTCCTCTTGAATCACAACGTCAATTGATGAAAAACGTATGAAAATCCGCTAAGCAGTGTTTGAGTTTATCGCGTCGAAGAGACAGAAGCGATAGGGGCCTTTGTTTTAAAATAAATAGAGATGTAGGGTCATATCCTTAAAAATAAAAAAAACGCGAAAAAAAAATTCCGGCATAAAATTCCCGGTGTCTGTTTTCCGGGATAATAGTAGCCTATGTCCTCCTTTGAATCACAGACTATCTCCATACTTATTTTCATACGGTTCCACTGGCAGAAAACGATTTTCCGGGATTAAGGTCCCGGTTTATATTTTCCCGGGATATGAAGTAGCCTAGATTCTTCCCAGAGTTTTAAACTATCTCCCTGCCAAATTGCATCGCCATCGGTTCAGCGGTTTAGTCGTGGCGGCTCCACTCGCGGGAAAATAAAATCCGGGATATAATTCCCGGTTTATCTTTTTCCGGGATAAGAGTAATTATGTCCTCAACTGGATCTCGAAATATCTCTATACTTGTTTTCTTGCGGTTCCACTGACAAAAAACGATTATCCGGGATAAAAGTCCCGGTTTATATTTTCCCGGAAAAAAAAGTATCCTATATCCGTCCCCTGGTTCTAAGGTACCTCTCCACCAATTTTCAGCTAAATCCGTTCAGCCGTTCTTGAGTTATAAGTGGTGTAACTAACACCACTTTCTTTTATATATATAGATTAATCATAATATGTATTAGTATATATATTTATTATATATGTATTAGGATTTATTTAATATGTTATTTCTGAATGTTTTTTTTTTCCCTCTTGATGTACTCCGCTGTCTAAGTATGATTATAGTTTCTTTCCATACAAAGGTTGCCTGGAAGAGATCGCTTATAGCGATAAGGCCGCCCATTGTACACCATAGACTTAAGGAAATTGTATCAACCTGATATTTTGTTATATTTTTGCTTAAAAATGGTTACAATAAAGAGTATTTGTATTGTATTTGTATTGAAAATATTTTTGTCCCGGAAAAACTTTTTCACGCAGGCGGAGCCGCGAGCACTACTAGTTTAATATAAATTCTGAAATTTACGAACATTAGCTCGGAAATTATCATTTTTAATTTACCTCGACAAGGTTCTATATCTATATCCCATTCTAATTGAGCGTGGATTGATTATAATTATTTATGCTAATATTATAAAGAGGAGAGATTTGATTGTTTGTTTGCATTGAATAGGCTCCGAAACTACTGGACCGATAAGAAAAAATTCTTTCACCAATATAAAGCTACATTACCAGCGAGTAACATAGGCTACTTTTATCCCGGGGAAACATAAAGCGGGACTTTTATCCCGGAAGTAATATATATTTTACGATATTAACTCCCGTTATTGAATATTCAACACAATCGTTGATTTGATATTGATTTGTTGATCTTCAATGCGTTATTATTCTAAGTTCAATGCAATATTTGCAATTTAAATATCGTCAATGTCAAATAGAATATAATATTGTTTTTTAGGTTATTATCTATGTCAAATTATGACTGCTCTTTATGAGGTCGAGGACATGTCTGCAACATTCTATTTAATATTTTAATATATTTATTTTTAATTTTAATATATTTTATAACATGTGCAACAATTACAAAATTAATTTTAAAATGTAACAACTAAAATTTTAGTATTAATACAATTTTTGATATTATAATATTAAAAATATCAAAAATTCTATTTCTCTATGTCTGCAATTATAAAATAAAATGGATTGAAGGCTGATGGATAACTATTCTGAACTTAACGTAATATTTTGGGATTTGTTCGACAATTGCGGAACCTCTGCTGAATCACTCGTGATATCGCCAGAGCTATAGAATATTGAACTTCGTGTCACAAAGTGGCGCTTACTAGTCTTTTGTGATACCAAGTGTATTTGCAATACTGGTGTAATATAATTATGTATGTAGTAAATAAGTTGGTAAACAGATTTTTGCACTTTTATTCCCCGACACCGTGTATGTGTACATCTGTCTGTGGCATCGTAGCTCTCAAACGAATGGACAGATTTTGATGCGGTTTTTTTGCAAGCTCATGTGGTTAGAGGGTTTTTAACTATTGTTTATGAATTTCTGTTCAGGCGTTTGAAGATTATCACCTCATTTCCAACTTGAAAGAAAGTCCGATTGATTTTGAATATGGTGTAGTGTGACATCGGCAATATTTTTAAACATGAATTGTTGCTGCAGCATTGAATAGTCTGCGGGATGCCCAACTCCTTAGGAACACAGCAGATATAGCGTGTTTGGACTTTGGGCTCATAACGATGGTCTCAACGAGTAGATGTTAGATAGTTGATAATTAAGGCTCCATGATGGAGAATAAAGCTATTTAAAGAGTTTAAAATATATTAAAAAAAAAAATTGCCCCCGACACAAAAAGCACTTAAAAGCAAAATAACAAAAGTATCTTTATCGTTAAAGGACCTAGTAATATTTGACCCGAGCGTCCTCGCGTCGGGGGACCGAACTCCGGACCATGGAGATGAATATATTTCTATAGCGGTCCCCCGACGCGAAGACTCTTGGGTCAAAATATTGCTAGGTACTTGAACGACAAACACACTTTTATTATTTTACTTTTTAGAGATTTATTGTGTCAGGGGTTATTTACATTTTAATATAATCCTATTAACATTATAAAGTCGAAAGTTTGTAAGAATATATGGATGTATGGATGTTTGTTCCTCTTTCACGCAAAAACTACTGAACGGATTTCGATGAAATTTGGCACACGGGTAGATCATGTCCTGGATTAACACATAGGCTACTATTTATCTCGGCAAAACATAAAGCGGGACTTTTATCAAGGAAAAACTTTTTAACGTGGGTGGAGCCACGGGCAAAAGCTAGTTTTTAACATAATAATTAATAATATTTACATGAAATTGTCATGATCATACTTCTGTTTACGTTCATGTCTATTACTTATAATATATTGAAAAACTAATAATAATAGCATAATATGAACTTCTGAGAAAGAATAGTTTCGGATGTAAACAAAAACTTCCATCCCACAATATTCCAAACAAAATTTAATATTTGCAGATCATTTGTCTCGGTGTAAGAATTGAAACCGGGCCCTCTCAGTTCGCGGCCGATCCATTACCGTCGGTCGCATCACGAAGACTGTCAACTTTCTAGTAATTTAGCCTAACTGATGGAAAGTACAATAAATTTTATTAAATCGCTCTGGTTCAACTTTTTACGTTGTTCGCATCAACTTAAAACATGGCCATTTCAAAAAATGTTCTTAACTCCCCATTCGGGCGGAGTCGTCGGCAAAAGTTAGTGTAGTTAAAAATTTCTCATTGAATTTACATTTATATTAGACGCATTTGCATTTGAGCTGTAAAAAACATTCCAAGTGTTCTGAAGTATTTCTAAAATTAAGCTATAAAAAATATTATAATTATTATTTTTTTTGCTGGTGAAGCGAGATCATTATAATCGACATCATTCGGTCCATGGGAAGAGGTGGTCAGTTATGTTAACATGTATAGAAAGAAAGAAAGAAAGAAAAGTAATTTATTAGTCACGAACAGACATGCATAGGACAAACAAGCCCAAAAAAATAAAATATGTAAAAAATATGTATGTTACCTAATGTCTAATGAAAACTTAAGTCAGTCAGTAATGATACGAAAATTGTAACAAAAACTTTCAACGTATTTTGAAAAGCCCTAAAAACACGCTGTACGTTACAAATTCATGAGGTTACGAGAACAAATTCAATATCATTTGATATTGATGATAACATCCCCACAATACATGCAATTTTAAAACACTCATTGGAAGAAGGTCCTATGAATAAGGAATAACGTTGCGCGCCTTCAAGGAACAAGTTAATTTGGCAACTTTTGTTTACGACTGTTGCGTGCGTGTACTGGCTGCCAATTTAATATTAGTTTTTGAACGTTTTCTGGTTTACGGCTTAATTGTTTGCCTTCATCCGGTTTTCCTCATTCTTTCTAAAACTAATAAAAAAACGGATGGCATTAGTTTTGTGACGTATTAAGTTCGGAAAGGGGAACGATTATTGGTACATGTACCTAATTAATCTAGTATTTTATGGTATGAAAGGTAAAGTTCGTATGTTTGTGTATTTATTGTTTTAAACTTTTCTGAATTACTATTTTTGTGGTTTAAAAAAATATTTTACTGATAAAACCTACACGATAACATCTGAGTACGTAATATTTCATTTTTATTTGACTATTTTTATTTTGTATTTATTTATTTACTTGTTTTAGGATTTCACCAGGTCAGTGCCGCGATAATAACGAGTAGGTATATCTATAAATATTGCTTTCATTTAACAATAGTTTACTATTTGTCAGATTAATTCCTTAGCGTTGTATGTCAGAAAGTTATTTGAAACTTTATCAGAAACTGGTGAAACTAGCCCTAAGTGTTCTTGCATTTCCTTTTATTTCTCTTTCTCCCGACATACATTTTGTATGTTTACTTACAAAGACGGATTAGATTGCAAAAGTTGGTGATGGTTTGAGCTAAGAATCACATGAATAAAAAATAGCGTGCACAATGAAAAGTGATTACTATTCAGGTTCTTAGCAACTTACACCAAAATATTTATATTGTTATTTCGAAGATGTCAAATTTGCCATGTACTAGGCCAGCGTAGTGGATCAAGACTTAAAGCCATTTAGTAGTAAAGGAAGCCGGTGCCCAGCTGTGGGACAGCCTATAAAAAGCTTGGATTATTATTATATTAATTATGTTAATCGTAAGAACCTGTAGAAATCTTAATCTCCCTCGAAAAAACTTAACTAGGTAATTTTACTTGTAATTAAAGCATATAAAAATTATGCAAATAGTTCAACGTTGCGTACTGTGCACGTAAACTACAGAGAGGCTACTGCGAAAAACGAAATCCGAAACGTCGGTCCGAAACGAAGAAACGACGAACTTCGGATTTAACCTTACTACCAAATTACTTCGGATCCGTCACCGTTGAACGAAGGTTTCACGCAGTTTGCGACGCTTCCGACTTCGCTCAACACTTTCGTCACGCAACAACTCTTCATAAAGAAGGATCCGTAACACTTCGTAGTAAGAAAACGTGCGATCCGTCACCCGAAACTACGGATTTCGTTTTTCGCAGTAGCCTCTCAGATTACAATGCCGCCATGCAAAATGTAGGTTGCAGGACTCAAATCGCAAAGTTATTACTTATTACCTACATAACGTCGCTCCTGTATAACATAGAGGTAGGCAGAGACTTTTTTTTTTGTTGACGCGGAGAAAGTGACTTATTACTACCGCCCAGTGTTCAAGGGGAACAACTGAGCGGTTATGTTGGGTTCACCGTGCCTTACGACCCGACGTTGAGCCGCCCGGAGAGATGGAAAACGTCGGGCGACCGCCGAGCCGAGTCCCTAACCTATGTACACCGCACGGCATACCAACTAAAACTCCGCGGTGGCCATCTTCGGCACATTAGGGACGGCTGCGGGCTTCCTCCGACTCACGTCTAAGTTGTCGTCCGCAACCGCCCCTGCGCGTACCGCTGTTGAGGTCCGTCTCCTGTTGCGGGTGCTCAGAAGCCCCCGTACACCGAAGGACGCCCTTGGCGTCCGAGGCAGCGTGAGGCACGCTGCCGTCCATCACGGGGGTCACAGAAGTTGGCTAGACTAATAGGTGGACGGCACCTCCCGCCCACCCGTGACCCCCGGAGGCCCCTACTAGTCGCCTTTTACGACAGGCAGGGGATACCGTGGTGGAATTCTCCAAACGCCCCCAATCCACAGGGCGGGTAGGCAGAGACTTGAGAACTATTTGTGCTGGTGGTACGATATTAGTATTTCAAAAATAAATATATTGTTTCTGAATAACGAGACGAGCATGTCGCTTACCTCATGGTAACCGATACGCCCATAAGCAGTAGAAACACCATACGGAACTTTTAATTACAAAGTACTGCATGACACTCCACGGCGCTCACCATGCGACATTAGATGTTAAGTATCATAATGCTCAGTTATTACGCTGGCTACAATGTCTTTCAAACCGGAACAACAGTGCATGCACACTGCTGCTTGGTGATAGACATTGCAGTGGTACCTAGACGACCCGTCGCATGCGAGAGACCTACTGCCAGTAAGTTGTACTTCCTCCGGATAGCGATCAAGTTGTTTCGAAATTACCCCTTGTTTATCCGGTCTTGAACACACCGGAATAATTGTGTCGGCTGGCGGCGGATTATCATCTTTCGTCAATTCTTGTCTAACTATCTGGGCTAACTATACAGGGTCATTTTGACATTGCGTTAATAAATGAAACCACATACTTATCTCGTTGAAAATAACGTTTTCCGTTAAATTATTTTAACCATAGTTGTAAAATAAAAAAGCGTAAGTTTCGAACACAATAAATATCAATAAAATGTAACTTTAAGTTTACACACCCTAATGCCGCTATGACTGCTCTAGGAGAATTCGTCGCAGTAGCAACATTACACTTTCAGTCAGAAATACACTTACGCACACACCATATTCGCACTAAGCTACAAAATGATACAAAAAGTGGAATACTACAACTGGGATTTTTGGTGAAAGTATTATTTATTTATTTATTTATTTAGCACTTTATATACAGATGTATATAGGCGGACTTAATGCCAAAGGCATTCTCTCCCAGTCAACCTTAGGGTGGTGCAGAGATAAATAAGGTAGGTGCATCAAGGTAACTTGAAAAGTATGAAAGTTAAAAATAAATATATATAAATTTGAAATATACAATATATACATAGAAATAAATAGAAGAAATAAATATTTAAAATAAATATAAATACGAATAATATTATAAACGTCTGAATAAATAAAATACGTATTATTACTATAAAATACATATGTATATAATAAAGTGTAGTGATTTAAGATGATGACTCTTCTGCTTCGCCCATTAGCAGCTGTCGTACTCTCCTTTTGAAGGCAAATCGAGTGGTGGACGATCTGATTTCGGAGGGGAGCGAATTCCAAAGAAGAATAGATTGGATAGCAAAGGAAGAGTGAGTGAAGTTAGAGCTATGAGAAGGACATTTTAGAAGAAGATTACTAGAAGAGCGGTGGTTCCTATAGTGACTATTGCACAGGTATTGGAAATTAGAAGATAAGTAAGTAGGAGGTGTAGGGGAGGTAAGCAGAGAGAATAAAGTGGTAAGCGCCCGCCAGGAACGACGCTGACGAATAGGTAGCCATTTTAGTTGAAGACGGTAGGAAGAAATGTGGTCATATTTTCGAAGATTATACACGAATCGAATGCAGTTATTTAGAAGTCGGTCCAGTTTGTTGAGTTGCTCTGCATTCAGATCTAAATAGCACACATCACCATAATCGATGACAGGAAGGATTAAGGCTTGCACAAGCATAGTCTTGGTCGTAGGCGGGAGGAAGTTCTTCAGGCGGTATAAAGAGCGAAGGGTACCGGTGACTCTCCGACAGACAGAGGTTACCTGGGGCTTCCAGCTCAGGGTGGAGTCGATGTGCAGACCGAGATTATGAACACTGGAGCTCCAAGGAATAATGTTTCCGTTAAATATAACGGGTGGAATGATGGAATTATCAACCCTGCTAATCATCCTTGAACTGCCTATGATAATGGCTTGGCATTTCGCAGGGTTGACAGACAAACCAAAATTGTCGGACCAGATTTTTATCTGTGCTAGGTCCCTGTTCACCCTGTTAATGGCTGCGGCCACACAATCTACCCCGTCCTGAGAATATATTTGCAAGTCATCGGCATAAAGGTGGTATGCACACTGAAGTTCTTGAGTTAAGAAATTAATAAAGATAGAAAACAATAATGGAGAGAGTATGCCGCCTTGAGGGACACCAGATTCGATATGGCACCAACTAGACGAGGCATCGCCGAGTCGCACCAACTGCTGACGTCCCTGAAGATAAGACGAGAACCAATCCAGAGCCGAAGGGGAGTTCAAAAGGTGGGAAAGGATAGCTAGTAGAATATCGTGACTGACGGTATTAAAGGCGTTTGAGAAATCAACCAAAGCCAACACAGTGACTTTGGTGTCCTCCATGCCTGCCCTAATATCGTCAGTCACTTTGAGTAGCGCAGAGGTAGTGCTGTGACCGGACCTGAAGCCTGATTGCAATGGAGACAATAAGTTATTCAGGTGCACAAACTTAGCCAACTGTTTGTGTACACAGGCCTCGAGCACTTTGGAGATGAAAGGAAGAATGGATATAGGACGGAAATGTTTGGTTTGTGAAGGATTAGAAGTTTTGGGTAGTGGAATCACTATGGCTTTCCGCCATAGAGACGGGAATATGCCAGAGGTCAGAGAGGCATTAATTATGTGCGAGATGGCTGGGAGAAGGTGATCTAGGATAGGGATTATCATACGACGACTGATGTTGTCGCAGCCAGTCGCATTGGATTTAATGGAAAGGATTACCCTTTTGATCTCACCCAACGAAACTGGAGAAAACTTAAAAGGGTTAATGTTAGGCCTAGGAAGGCCGGCTAAGAAACCTATGGTACGACGCCTGGTTTGGCAGTCAAACGGGGTAGTGGAGGAGAAATGAGAATTTAACTCATCCAAACCGATAGTCGGACCACAGGAATCTAGTGTTTTATTTTTGCCAATACCTAGAGTCCCTAGGAACTTCCAGATACTGGCCGGAGAAGATAAAGAAATATTGCTCAGAATATGACGGCGTTTAGCGTTACGCACCACCTGATTACACCGATTCCTTGCAGTTTTGAATAGGCACCAGTTTTCTTCCGAACGATCCCTCTTGTACTGACGAAAAGCCCGGTCCCTTCGTCTCATCGCCATTCGAACCCCTCGAGTCATCCACGGTGCAGGGGGGCGTTTTAGTTTAATTCTCTTTACTGGAGCATGGATGTCAAAGAGAGCATTGACAGAGCGATTGAAAATGTCGACTTTATCATTTATTGATGAGGCTGCAAACAAATGATCCCATCTGCAATTAGCTGCATCTCTGTCAAGCTTCTCCCCATCAATGCGACCAAAACTACGCAAATGCAACACCTTGGGGGGAAATTTGGGGGGTTTTAGGGTGTAGGATACATAAATGAGGTCGTGGTGAGAGAAGCCAGGGGCTGGTATCTGACCATGTGAGGAAACAAAGGAAGGAGCAGAGGTGAGGATAATGTCGAGCCAAGTGTCAGTATTAGTTACTCATTGATCATTTTTGGCACGATGTTAGCAGAGGTATAGACGAATATGTGGTTTCATTTAGTAACGCAATGTAAAAATGACTCTGTATATATTACTAGACTTCTGCTCGCGACTCCGCCCGCGTGAAAGAGTTTTTCCGGCATAAAAATATTTCCCGGAATAAAAAGTAGCCCATAGCACTCAGGAGTAAAGTAGCTTCCTATTAGTGAAAGAATTTTCAAAATCCGTTCAGTAGTTCCTGAGATTAGCGCGTTCAAACAAACAAACTCGTCAGCTTTATAATATTAGTATAGATTTTAATTTTTTATATGGCATCGAATGACAAGACGAGCATACCATTCGGCTGATGGTAAGCGATACGACCACCCATAAACAGCAACACCATCCAGCACCTTGAGTTATAAATTACTATGTGGCATTCCACAGCGCTCGTCATCCTGAGACATAAGATGTTAAATATCATTATGTCCAGTAGTTACACTGGCTACAATGCCCTTCAAACCGAAACATAACAGTACATGCACACTGCTACTTGGCGGTAGAAATAGACATTGCGGTGGTACCCACCCAGACAGACTCTCACATATGAGAAACCTACCACCAGTATATTCTAGGTAGCTTTGTAAAATTTACAATTAAAAAGTGTATTTCGATGAACGTACGAGTGAGAAATATTAATGATCACATACGATAGCGTAATACAGCATCGGCATGTGTATACGGATATCTTACATCTAGTGTATTTGAAACTGCAGTTTGGCTATGTAACTCTCTCCCATAACGATTTTGTACTGCTTGCAGTAGTTCGAAGCTCGGTTATTCTGTTAACAAGCCCCACAAATATGGAGGATTGTCAGTTACCGCTCTATAGCGTCGAGAACACTATGATATACGCGCCTAGACAAGACTCAAAATTCTGTGCGTCGTTTTACATAACATTGAAATGCATGACTATTTCAACATGCAACATAATATTTGAAGAGTAAATGTAATATGTATTCGAGGAAGAAGAAAGGAAAAAAATAATTTACCTTATTCAGAGAATTAAAACGCACAAAATTATTTCAGCAGTTTTAACTTTTTTATTAATTTATTTTACAATCTTAGCGCCTCCTTTGTTTAGTGGCAGCATGTAAGGTGTAATAGTGGAACAGTGTAGGTCCCGAATGTCGAATCAGTTAACTTACGTGAGTTTTTTTTTAATTCCATTAGCCCAGGATTGTATAAATAAAAGAGGGGTACGGACACGCAGAATTAGCACAAAAGTAGTTGACGATAACTAAAATTTTGACTAGGGTTATTATCTGAATGCAATAAATAATTATAATGAAGGTCCAGTTTCACCGGTTTCTGATAAAACATCGAATAGGTATCAGGGACTTCATCAACATGTGGTTAAATCAGCCTAATAATTGTTTATATATAAAGTAGCTCTGAGGATGAAACATTTTAAACACATATTTTTCCTTTTCCTTTTCGTAACACCATCGGCCACGGCGTCCATTATTATTTACTTTGATATATTTGGCATTACCACTACCAAGTGCAAATAAAAAATGTCGGACACCGCAATGGGTTCATACAATTCCTTTCCTAATAAGTTTAATATGAAATTCTCGTGACTTTATTGGCGTGGAACTGTGCCAAGTTGTACACTCAAAATTGAAATTAATATATTACCTATGTAAGAAAGGTTTCGAGCGTTATTCACCATTTATCCTGTGCTACGGATTATTGCAAACAAACTCCTAAAGTAAGCTATTCTAAGCTACATTTATTTTTATTTGGGGTAAAATGTTACGTTACTCTGGGGTTTTATAAAATTGGTTAATTTATTAGCTGTTCATTATGTTACTTCTTGTCGTACCTTTTGATGTTAGTTAATACTCGTGATTAGTAATTGATAAGTGAAAAATGTATCCTGAAAAGTGAAACTCGTTTAAACACTAATTAATTTTCAAGGAACTAGAATTAAAAAAATATTTACTAAAGTACTATCAACTTAATATTGCAATAACGGATAAAGGTACATAAAATTAGGATATTTATATTTATATAAATTACGATACTTAAATACTTTGCTTTAAAAGTTACAACTTTATCCCACTAGATGGCAGCAGTACTTTATGAATACTAAATACACAAACAAAAGATTTACGGTAAACTAGGTATGACTCGTTGTTTCGCCCACGGGAATAATCTTTTCCACAATGAAAGTTCCTAAATCACTGTAGCAATCCATAACACTATTTATTTAAAAAAATATATTAAAAATTCAAATATTTCACTAGAGACCAAATTACCGGGATAAAAAGTAGCATAAATGTTAATCTAGACTGTTATCTGTGAGCCAAATTTCATCTAAATTCATTCAGCGGTATCTGCGTTTAGCTCCAACAAGCATATGAACGTTCAGATTTATCTTTATTCACAAAGAGGAAAGACTTTTATTATTGTATTCTTATATGTTTGTAACAAATAAACCCAGAATTACTGGACTAATTTAAAAATCTCTCACCAATATAAAGCTGCATGATCAACGAGTAACATAGGCTGCTTTTTATACTGGGAAAATGTAAAGCGGGTCTTTTATCACGGAAAAACTCATTCACGCGGGCGAATCCGCGAGCAAAAGTCTTGTAAGAAGTAAAGAGAAAGATAATATTTGTGCATAATACATCCCCTTATCAGCAAGAGTAGCTAGTATAATAAAACCAACGAACAGAAAGGTCGTGGGTTCGATCAGGCCCAGAGGCCATTTACCTTTGACTTTTCGAAGTTACGTGTACACATTGTTAATTATCGCTAGCTTTAACAACGAAGTCAACATTGTGAGGGAAATTTCAAGCCAGACTTTCTTTTCAAAGTTTTAAAGCGAAGCCTACTGACACGCGGGATAACGTAGTGAATGGCTTAGTCCCTGTAATTACTAGTAGAGTCAGCTCTTTCCCACATAGAGGTAATCTATACTATCTATACTAATATTATAAAGCTGAACTGAGCTTACAAAGCTGAGTTTGTTTGAACGCGCTAATCTCAGGAACTACGGAACCGAATTTTAAAATTCTCTCACTAATAGGAAGCTACATAACTCCTGAGTGCTAATAGGCTACTTTTTATCCCGGGAAAATATTTTTGTCCCGGAAAAACTTTTTCACGCGGGTGGAGCCGCGAGCACTACTAGTATATTATAATTTAATAGCAGACAGTGCCATTTTTTTATACGGGCTCGGTAAAGTGATCCCATCGCACTTCATGGTGGGTGGAGAAACCCCTCTCCAAATAAAGTGTTTACTGACGAGCAATGATTCTCTCTCATCAGTGTACACAATTATGCCGGCCTGTTTGAAGTAGATTATATATCCCACCCAGAATAGAGGCGTCACGGTGTCAGGTGCATTATCTTTTGTGTATACAAGTAGATAAGTGTTTAATAAGTTTTTCGTGATGCAAAGATAATAAACAATAGCAACATCAGCCAGATTTTTGATTATATAGCTCTACAAGGGACTGAATAGCGCTAGGCCTCCTGAGACATAAGATGTTAAATCTCACGATGCCCAGCCCTAACACTGGCTACAATTACCTTTAAAAAGGAATACAGTGTAGTGCTGCTGCAGAAAAAGACAATGCGATGGACATACCCGGACGATCAATACGAGAATCCCAACTCTACATTGCATTAAAAATTGTGCTAGTTATTTCTGCATTATTGATTCATTCATGCCTTTGAAATAAGGTTAGTGAGTCAATGTATTTCATTTGACCCGTTTGCAAGTTAGTCGCGTGCATCCACCGCTTCCGGTCACTGGGACAGGAAGTTATAAAATAAAATGTAACAATGCTTACTACATTTACATGTTAAATATTTAACACTATTTACATTTGATTTTCATAGAGTTTGTTGGCATTTCATTATTTGGAAGAAAATATAATTTAAAAACCAAGTTAAAATATGCAAAATAGTTTTATTTAAATTTCCTTATATAGATTCGTATCTTTGTGTGAAATCATGACGAGTAGCGTGACTAGGATTTATTATTTGTTGTAAAAATATACATACTTACGCCCTTAGTCCCCGAAGGGGTAGGCAAAGGCACAATTAATGCACCCACGTTTCGCTGTGTGTAATCCGTGGCAAAATATGTTAGGGGGCGAGCCTATCGCCACATCAGTCACAAATTCCAGCCAGGCTGATACCATTTAGAAAAACCCAATATCACTTTGTCAGACCCGGGCATGTGGACCCTCAGTTCCAGAGGAGGCCCGTGCCCAGCAGTGGGACTGTATACAGTACAGGGCTGGTATCCTACTAATATTATAAAGGCGAAAGTTTGTAAGAATGTATGGATGTTTGGATGTTTAGATGTTTGGATGTAAGGATGTTTGTTCCTCTTTCACGCAAAAACTACTGAACGGATTTCGATGAAATTTGTCACACAGGTAGATCATATCCTGGATTAACACATAGGCTACTTTTTATCCCGGGAAAATATAAAGCGGGACTTTTATCCCGGAAAAACTTTTTAAAGCGGGCGGTGCCGCGGGCAAAAGCTAGTTATTATAATATTATTATTAGACCCGGGGATCGAACCTCACCACTACGGTCGGACCTTAGTATGTACATCGCCACCGAGGCAGTCCTGTATTGTAGTAGAAATAATCTTATGCCTTTGCATGAAAAATATTGATTTAGAAGCTGTAAATAAATCATGCGTATAATTTTATTATTTATTTATTTATTTATTTATTTATTACTTCTTATACAACAATGTATAAAGGCGGACTTAATGCCGAAGGCATTCTCTACCAGTCAACCTTAGGGTGATGCAGAGATAAACAATAAAGGTAGGCGTAATAAATAATCAACATAAAATGAGCAAGGAAAAAAAAAAGTATAAATATAAAAAGTACACAATACGAATACACTACTAAACATGGTAACGAATACAATATAAATATATAAATCTAAATAATAATAAGTAATAATAATATATAAAATACATAATAATTTATTATTAACATACATACATAATAATTTATTATAATAACATAATAATTTATTATTAATTTTCTGTGCGTACTACATTACCTAGCTACTATATCCATAAGACAAAAGTAAACAAAACCTTTAAAAGAATCGAAACAATCTTTATGATACAAGGTAAACATGAAATGTTTTTGTCGACGTTACCGACATTAAGGCAAACAGTGAGTTATAAACCAAAGGACGAGTTCGAGAAATAAGGTTTGAACTTCACAGAAAGTTAATATTAATCTTGTTGAAAGGTAGATTTGAAAAGTCGAAGAGGAATTCAATTTTCTCAAAGTCCATCTCAATGTTCTTTTCATGTTGTCAAAATCAGTCGCGGTTTGGCGAACTTAATATCGGTATTATCTAAATATATTTAAAGGATTTTGTAGATACTTTGTAACTTTATACTTTATTTTTAAATATTTACAGTTGTTGGCTATTAGTAATATGTCCACATGGTCTAGTTACTAGTAATATTTATGTGAATAGAAAAATTTCATTTTCAGTACCGTGGTGATCTCGCCTTCTCACCCGCCACTACAACTTCTATAAGCCAGGATCAGTAAAGGCACCCATTTTATGACACCAAGCGGTGCGGTGAAGCTCGGCAAGTCTCAGCTACACTAGCCTGTCTTTATCCCGCAACGAAATTAATCAAAGAGAAAGATAGGAAAGAGTTGGAAATATTAATTGTCCACTTCCCTCCACAGCAAAACGGGAGATAAAATAATGAATTAAGGAGACATTTTAACCTCAAGTATAGGGACGTTTACAACTAGAAAAGCCAGTTGTAAAGCACCACGGACAAAAATTAAATTAATAGGTTCAATCATTTGAGCTGTCAATTTTGATTCCATTCCATTAGGCATGGCAAAAACGCCGGTAAGCACGGAAATTCCGTCTATTAAGTTCATTTTCAGTAAGCAGAATTTCACATTCCAGGAATTTATCAATAATATTAGATTACTCGAAACGAAATAATATTAGGAAACATAAATTCCGGTTCCTCTAGGTTTTAATCAGAAATTGGCTGTTTACCGTAAGATTGTAGCATTCAATATAAAATATTTGTATATTGATATATTATCTAGCTGGGTGTCAATGAATTATTAGGCTTTGACTATGCAAAATAAACAAGTGGGTGTTGTGCAAAGTACAGTACCGTCTCAGTGCAGAGATTTGTTTCGAAATTATAACTAAATGTTGGAAGGTCTCTCACAAGTGTGGTAGGAACGTCTGGGTAGAAACCACCGCAACGTTTAATTTTACCACCAAACAGCAGTATGTATACATGTTGTACTTTATATAGGATGTCCCAAAAGCGACGCAAGATTTGAATTAAATAGAAAACACAGTTTTAGTATTTTGATTGTTATTTTTTTATTGAATTATAAAGTGCATAGGATAGGGTTATTTTTTAACCGACTTTCAAAAAAGGAGGAGGTTCTCAATTCGTGTGTTTGTATTTTTTTTTATGTATGTACACTGATTACTCTGAAAATTGTGAGCGTATTTCCTTGATTCCCTCTTTGTTAGGTAAATAAGGGTCGCCAAGTGGTCCCATTTCAATATATCTTGGTTTAGGGTTCAGCATTTTATGGAACAGACTGAATAGCCCTGACAAATACGAGTAATTTCATTCGACGACTTTGAAGTGCCCTTAAGAAAGTCGATTAGCAATGCGTAATTGGAGCTATTTTTTAATGAATAAAAGATAATAACTATGCATGATGACCCTTTATACGAATAACAAGGACTTCCACTAGATGGTAAGGGATAAATAGATATATGAAAACATTTATTTATAAAAAAGTCATAAATCGCGGAAACGTAGATTTGTCATATTGCTTTCATAAAATGAGTAGGCGCTTTTTGACAGATTCGATGGAATGGCAGTGTATAATATTGGTATTATTAAAATTTCTTTATAACCCATAAGCAAAGCGAAAGTTATTTTTTTCCTTATAGTGGTTTTTGAAGTCGGTGCTACTTTTTGTTATGGAATAACACATCGTGCAAATAGCCCTCTATAGTCAAGATGAAAATGTGCTTCTTCGCTAAGGATAATTTTGCTTGAAAAATCGACAATCATTTGTTGACGTTCAATAATCCATTCAGCAAACCCTCTTCTCTGTACATGGTCATATAACTTCAATTCTTGTGTTAATTGAATTTTGTAAGCATGGAGACCCAGATCTTTAGTGAGTATATGCTGTAGAGAGCTTCTTGAAATTTGCAATTCTTGTCCACGATGACGAATTGAAGTTCCTGGATTTTCTGGGACACCCTATATTATTATTCCTTCCTTTTCTCTCAAATTAGCTCTACTTCTTTCCTAGCCCTAATCCCGTCCCGATTTTTCGTGTCGTCTGTATCTATCAGCCCGTGCTGATTGTTCGATATTTTATTTTAGGTACTTTATGGCGCTATGAAAAGATGATTTTGATATATAATTTAATTGAATTTGTACTTCGTTAATTATTATTATACACTTCTTCCTTGTCATGATTTCTCATGAGTGTGTTTTACATGCCTACATGACTAATAAATGCTTTCATATTTTCTTACTCCAGGTTGAAGGACGTTGTAGCCAGCGTTATTGCTGGGCATTATTATATTTATAATCTTATGTCTCAACACTTAGGGTGACAAGCGCAGTGGAGTACCACGCAATGCAATGCTACGCAGTACTTTGTAATTAAAAATTTTGTATGGTGTTACAACTTTCTATAGGCGCTGGTATCACTTACACTCAGGCGAGCGGCATGCTTGTGACGTCATTAAATCTTAAGATAGTATAAAACAAAGTCGCTTCCCGCTGTCTGTCCCTATGTATGCTTATATCTTTAAAACTACGCAACGGATTTCGATGTGGTTTTCCTTTATAGATAGTGATTCAAGAAGAAGGTTTATATGTATAATTTATCCCGGGGAAATATAAAGGGGGACTTTTATCCCGGAAAAACTCATTCACGCGGGCGAAGCCGCGAGCAGAAGTCTAGGAGTAAATAAAGAAAGTGTTTTGGTTAGTTCTATATCTTACGACCTTTTCGGATAAAATGAATGTAGGCGCACTTGTGTGCCTCTGCCTAATCAGAGGTTAAGGCTTAGTTTCTCTGAGCTTATAATAGGGTAGCGTAGTCTGAGTCATATGTACTCTTGATATAGAAAACCGTCTCAACGTTGAAATGAAATCCTGAGTTAAACTAGCTAGTTGGTTAACTAAAATAGTTATTTTGTATTAATTAATATCTACTTAACCATATCTTATTTCTAAATAAAACATTGACTCAGTATATATTTGCCTAACTGACTGCCTCGGTGGCGTAGTTGTATTGTGGTACTACTGCAATGCTGAGGTCTAGGGTTCGATCCCCGGGTTAGACAAAGTGATCTTAAGTTTTTCTATTCAGTATCAGCTCGGAGTCTAGAATTTGTGCCCGATATGGCGATAGGCTCGCCCCCTATCACGTCAGGTGGTTAAAGTGGGTGCAATAGTAGCGCCTCTACCTACTCCTTCGGGGATTAAAGGCGTGAGTGTGCGTATTTCCCTGATCTATACTGATTTTCCATTTTTAAAAGTAAAATAATTTAAACTACTCTTTTTCCAGTCTTCAAACGAGGTTTGCCAATGATTTGTGGTTTAGAAAAAATAAACATATTTTAAGTATGCTTGCATTTTGAACTAGCTTTTGAACATTTAATAGGACTTATGACTTCGCGTGCCTGTAAGTAC
The DNA here is from genome assembly GCA_949316025.1 of Lapara coniferarum. Taxonomy (NCBI): domain Eukaryota; kingdom Metazoa; phylum Arthropoda; class Insecta; order Lepidoptera; family Sphingidae; genus Lapara; species Lapara coniferarum. The sequence continues at coordinate 13,694,953 of OX438925.1, read as the reverse complement.
CTTTTTGCACGACTTTATACCCATTATCAAATTCATTCCAACTGCATCGTATAAATCATGTAAACTGTATTAAACTACATAATAGTATAATGTGAGCCTACTTTCTTTTAATTGAAAGTGAAGTCTAAAACATGTACGGAAAGCCACCACTGTGAACAACAGAATGCAATTTTCTCTTCACTCGTACCTAGTTATTTCTCGTTACATTTGCATTTTAAAACGCTTTATTTGTTACTGTGGACACGGTTTTTTTTCTAGATGAACATGTTAATTAATTTTATCAGACGTTGCACACAAATTGTTCGCGTATTAGTTAAATTTGTGCTGTACTGTTTTTTTTAATGCATATAAGTAAGTCTTTCCGCTGGACTTGGGAGAAATTTTAGTGTAGGTAAATCAAATAGTATGTATATTACTTAGAGTATCGAGAGGTCTTCGACGATCGCTAAAATTATGCAGGCCTCAAGTTAGACATCTAGTTTGATGTAGATTGACCTGGATATCTCGTCAAGACTAGATAGATGTTGGAATGACAACACCATGCGTGTGAGTATTTTGTAGACGAGGATTTAACATCTTTTCAGCACAATGGAAAACCACACAAAAGTTTATTTGTAAGAGCCTTTTTTCGCTCAGTCAGAAAATATTTTTAAACCACAATACGAATAGAATTTCAAAATTCTTTGTAAGATTTCAATGCATGCACAAAGCGTGCCAAGTGAATTTCCACTAAAGTTTGTTAGGAAGTAAAAAAGCCGCAAGACGACCAGTGGGCGACAGGGCGACTACGTCGACTCAAAGTCGCCCGTCCGGCGACCGGAACGCGCAAACAAGCGTCGCTCTGGATTAGACGCTCGTCTATTTCACGAGAAAAATACAGGATTTTTAATATTAAGCTGGACTTAAAATAAATTCTGTTCAAACCGTAATGCGTGTCGGTGCGTTTTACTGAGTAATTTTAAGTATTACGTCATGGAATATCAGAGACGTTTAAATGTTTGTAATGATATTGAGTTTTTCTATTTAGTATCAGCTCGGAGTCTGGTATTTGTGCCCGATATGGCGATAGGCTCGCCCCCATCACATCATGGGACGGAATAATGGCGAAAAGTGGGAGCATTAGTTGCGCCTCTGCCTGCCTCTGCGGGGATAAAAAGCGTGAGTGTATATGTATATGTATGTATGTAAATGGTTTCATATACCTATTTATCCCTTATCATCTAGTGGAAGTCCTTCTTATTTGTATAAAGGGTCACCATGCATAATAAATATTTATTATCTTTTATTCAATAAATAATAGCTGCAAATTATGCATTGCTAATCGACTTTCTTAAGGGCACTTCTAAGTCGTCGAATGAAATTACTCGTATGATTCATCAGGTCTATTCGGTCTGTTCCATAAAATGATGAACCCTTAACCAAGATATATTGAAATGGGACCACTTTGAGACCCTTATTTACTAAATAAAGGAGGAATCAAGGAAATACGCTAACAATTTTCAGAGAAATCAGTGTACATACATATAAAAAATACAAACATACGAATTGAGAACCTCCTCCTTTTTTGATAGTCGGTTAAAAAGTTATTATGACAAGTCAGCAAAAAGATAAAAAACATATTTAATTAGCATATGATACATTGTATGATTACACTGGCTATTCATTTATTGTTATTTGAATCGATGTTATACAATTATTGCTTACTAGCTTTTGCCCGCGGCTCCGCCCGCATTAAAAAGTTTTTCCGAGATAAAAGTCCCGGTTTATATTTCCTCGGGATAAAAAGTAGCCTATGTGTTAATCCAGTACATGATCTACCCGTGTGCCAAATTTCATGGAATTCCGTTCAGTAGTTTTTGCGTGAAAGAGTAACAAACATCCATACATCCAAACATCCATACATTCTTACAAACTTTCGCCTTTATAATATTAAGTAGGATTATTTTTCATATGGTATTTTATTCTAGGTACCCACCCAGACGGGCTCTTACATATGAGAGACCTACCACCAGTGTAAGACTCAGGCTAAAACCGTCTTAGCAGTTGAGAAGGCTCGTATCCTATAGTGGGACAGTATATGTATAATATAGGACTGACATGATGATGAATATACAACGTTATGTACATATTTTTCCCAGATTTTCACTATATATAAATAGATTTGTCGTTTGTGCATCTACAAACAAAACCTAGTAATAAAAGTGCATTCAATTTAAATGTTCAGTTTATCAAGAAATATATTTCAATTCAGCGACTGTAGTCGATTAACATCGGAGTCCAGGAAATCCATTTATCGATTCTTCATATCATAAAGGGATTAAAGTGGTTCTGTCCATTCAAATCCTAGTTAAATCTAATAACGTGTAGCATAGAAACTAGGCTATAAATTAATATTGTATTGCATCGGATTTAATCCGTTTTAAAGATCATAATCGAATGATATTTATATTTAGGATTGAAAAGGAGATATCTATATTATATAAATTGATTCTCTTAGTAACGTCCGTGGACTTGACTTGGACTAGTTATAAAGTTTAATATCCTTTAAAAATGGGATTGATTAAGTGTCAATTTTAAAATCAGGCTTTAGAGTACGCATTTTCAAAGCCAGACTTTTTCTCTTTCCGATCATTAACCTTTAATAGTTTCCTCTATAAATAGTTTCATTTCTTTGTAAACTGCTGGAAATCTACGTATAATTGCATAGAAAAACTGCCGGAGGGCGGGGCGTGCCTGGCTGATCAATGACCGAGTGAGTCGTTCCAACCCACCATCGGTTTGTGGTAACTGTACAAATGATCTTTATAATAGATCGCCGTTGGCTGCAAAGAATGACAGGAAATGTGATTTTGTGACTAAGTATAAAAGTTTATTTTTGTGTTTTTGTTAATTATAATTGATTCTTTATTTTTTGAGGATTGGTGTTTTTGTTTGGAAAAAGTAACGTGCTGAGACCCTTAAAACTCAGACCATTTAATAGGTATCTAAACATTTGATTAAGAAGGCTGTTTTCCATTTAGTAGAATCAAGAGCAAAAATTAAATCATAAACCACCCTAAACTTTGTTTTCATTAGTTGCTGGTTGCGATTTCAGTTCGGCAAAACTTCTTGGATCAAAATTAATACGTGGCATAATACAGCTTCCATAGCTTTGCATGCAAAGCTAGAAAGGTAAATTGGATAGCCACCACAACGGCTTGAACGTTGCACGCTCATTGACTTCGGGAGTACAAAACGGATTTCGAACTCAGCGTTTCTATATAGCTTACGGATATTGAGATATTCTGAATATATATAATACGAAAATATTCATCGCATAATAGGTTATATGTATGACTACCTCGCACCCTCGGAGGCGTAGTTGTATTACGATACGACTGCAATGCTATGGTCTTGGGTTCGATCCCAAGTTCGGGCAGTGATATTGGGTTTTTCTACACAGTATCAGCCCGGAGTCTAGAATTTGTGCCCGATATGGTGATAAGCTCGCCCGCTATCACATCATGGGACGGAATATGCTCCGCAAGGAGTGGGTGCACTAGTTGCGCCTCTGCCTACCTCTTCGGAGATAAAAGGCTTGAGTGTATTTATGTACGTATGTAATAAATTACATCGAATATTCGTTTGAGATATAAACACACTCGAATGAATTCAGTTGAACACCTTTTTTTAATATGATCCAAAGAAACATATATCTGAAAATCATACAAATTATAATACAAGCACACACAATCACGCCTTTTATCCCCGAACGGGTAGGCAGAGGCGCAACTAATGCACCCACTTTTGCGTATTCCGTTCCATGATGTGATGAGGGGGGAGCCTATCGCCATATCGGGCACAAATTACAAACTCCGGGCTGATGCTGAGTTGAAAAACCTAATGTCATTTTGCCCGACCCGGGGATCGAACCCGAGACCTTAACATTGCAGACGTACCGTAATGCAAATAAGCCATCGAGGCAATCACAGTTGTATGCACATGAAGTCAGAGACTACGTAAACTTAGAAAACTTGAAACAACGGACCTTCAATATTTTTGCAATGATTTTAATAACTAAATGAAGAAGACAATGTAAAACGATAGACTTACCCATATTTATCTATCTATACGACAGGTCAATTAAGAAAATTGCACCGACTTCATTCTTATACTAAATAAATAAACAACGTAGCTGTTCCGAAAGATAATCCTATTACTTTATAATTAATTTGTTTGTTCCCGTTTAATGAATTAGTTCATATTGTTGGCTCTTTTACGCGGGAGTGAGCCTTGGAGGGATATCGTTTCATTCGCAGGCTTTTGGCTTTTAAAATTTATAAATTTATTGTTAATATTTTGCGTTCTATTTTAGTTTTGCTGTGTGGATCTGTATCAATACAATAGACGCCGATAAGGGGAATGTTTAATAGAAGTATAATTTGAGATTTGATTCGAATACGCAACTAGTATAGCCTTCATCCTAATTAAAAGTTTAATGATGCCTTATGTTTACGCGAGTGTTAGACATCGAAATGAAACTACTATAACGAATATTATTGCGGTTTTTTTTTCTCCCAACTTTTCGAAGGTAGATTTTTAACACTAACTTTTCGGAGCACCAACACCTCAGTCCGCCCCATGACCACGAAGTGCTGCAAAGCCTTCGAAACGGGGGGAGAAAAATAAAATTAAAGAAGGGTGCGTCTACTTATGTACGCGCGTGAGAAGTTATACTTCTTTCGCATCATTAAATAATTTAATATTTAGTATTAATTACGTTAAACTGTGTGCCAAATTTCATCAAAATCCGATAAGTGGTTTTTGCGTGAAAGAGGAATAAACATCCAGACATCCATACATCCATACATTCTTACAAACTTTCGCCTTTATAATATTAGTAGGATTTCAAATGAATACCTATATTTAAATTCTATTATTAATTACTGTTGCAGGCATAGCCAAATGGAACCATATTATCTAGTTTTATGAATTAGACAATGCAAATCCCAACTATGCATTTGCACCCCGGCTTAAACAGGAACACCTGAACCCTAACACGAAGCAAAATATGAAAGTCCAACTGGCGGTTAAGGTGTTGAGTCATACAGTTTCTACTGGAATGTATGCAAGAATTGGCAAAGGTAATATGGCCAACATTATATTAAATACATTTTAAAGTATTAAGTGAAATCGCCCCATGACTTAAAATGATTTCTTGGAAAGATTAATGGTAAGCTGCTGGCCTTTATCCATGCAAGACAATCAGAAATCCCTTAACCTCTAGCTTAATGCCTAAACACAGGCAAATTGCAAGAAGTAGAATTTTATTTAAACAATATATAATAATATGATGTACTTATGACATATAATATTATGTATAAAATAGTCAAGCTACATTTATTTCATCCACAAATTTTAATAACTTTCTTGACTTCCAATTAGTATAATTTGTCTTCTTATGAATATTACATAGGTAATGCTTTTTACAGGACTACCTGCTGAAGCAATTGTGACTGCTAATATGATATGAGAAATGGATAAAATTTTTGATACTCTCAATAGCGATATCCCTAACCAGCATATGTTTTTAACCGACTTCAAAAAAAGGAGGCGGTTATCAATTCGACGGTATGTTTTTTTTGTGTTTATGTTACGCGATTACTCTGCCAACTGAGGCCCGATTTTCGAAATTCTTTTTTTGTTCAAAAGGAGGTACTTCTGAAATGGTCCCATAGTCACCAAGTCAGGATCTGATGATTGGATCCTGGAGAAATCGAGGGCAACGCTCAAATTTTATAGGCCCACACATCGTTTTTTTCGCAAATCTTATGAAGGAATTTATTGTTTAGTGTTTTCGCGTAAATAACATCACGCCTTCTACGTTTTCAGGGGTAGGCAGAGGCGTAACACGTCAGCGCGATAGTCGATCCGCGTGTGCAATACAACTACACCGTCGAGGCGGTATATTTCTTACTAACACAAAAAAGCAACAAATAAAAACTTTTTAACAAAAAATAGGCACTGACTCCAGAATTGGTTACCAGTATATAAGTAATGCTATCGTATATTTATTCACTATTAAATTATTTTTGGGTTTTTAGATTTTTTAGTCGTTTTTGAAGGTTAGGCGGTTTAATTTTTTGTTAAAAAGCTTTTTGCGATCGATTTTTAAATATTGAAGTTTCAATATTTTGTTTCATCTGTATGAATATATTATAAAAGAATATAGAAACTATAGACTATGTTTATAACTTAGCTGAGCATTTTACACAACAGGTGTGGTAAAAAAATCAATAGATAAAATTCGTGATCATAAAAAGTTCTATTTCTTTTAATGCAACATTTATTGTAATTTTTTGTTTATCAAACACTGTGATACGTGTTTAAAGAGACAGCAAAGGTCATGGATAAAGTTAAGGCCTAATTATTTTTGTTTTTCTCATTAATAAACTAGTAAGAAACTTAAGTTTTGTTAATAAAGCATAACTACATAGATTATGCTTTATACTAACATAACTTAAATTTCTTACTGGTTTATAATTATCCCTTACAATTTATTCCAACTAATTTCAAAAAGCATGTCGAGGTTTGAATTTGGCGCTAATTAATTTCTAGGGGCCTGCACTAGGTGGCACTACCGGCCTCTTATAGTGACATTTTTTTTTTATATGAAGTTGTCATTCTTCTCCTAGAGTAATAGTGTTCTGTGCTTGTGAGCCTTTCAATTGTGCGGAGCTCCGGAAATAAGTTTGGAGCATTCAGAAATAAAAGATGAAGGACAAGTTGGTGTTTTACTCTCACATCATGGATGATGATGATGATGAGGTGGAACTCTGTGACGTCGGCAGAGCTGACATCACCTCTTTTTATAGAGTTCAACATCTTCTGCTCTGTCATATATTATAATCAATCAACTTCGTGAGATTTGGCATAATTAAAGTTCATATCTATAGAGTAGGAGTGCAGAAAAATTACTTTTGCGAACAGTGGGGCTGGGCAAACACTAGTTTATTATAATTATGCTGATTATTAGCTATACCCTTTCAGGGATAAAATGCGTGAGTGTGTGTCTGTATTAGCTATATTTCGAAGGGTTTGTAAATTCTTTTATTATATCGGTGTATTCGATGGTGAGAGAATGAATAGTGGTTCGTGTGACCTAAAAATGCGAGGCACGCAAGGGCGCAGGAGCTGACACGAAGTATTGGAATTTTTGTCGCTATTTGCCCTCTATACGACTCTTTCTGTACCGTTGTGAAATGATCGTCGGATTCTTTTTCGGGTTTGGGGAACATCCATCAATTTTTATTATTGCCTGACAAAATTGCAAGGACATACCTAATTGAATTATTGTTGTTTTTTTTATAAGATTATCGTACTGTATTAAAGTGGACAGACGACTTAAAAATCGCTGGAACACGCTGGATGCATGCTGCTTTTAACAAGTCCGTCTGGAAATCTTTAGGGGAGGCCTATGTTTAGCAGTGGCGTCACGTGGCTGATGATGATTGTATTAAAGTGTGCTTTAGAGTTCTAACTAGGCGGTAGAGCAGCTACGCCTATGAGTATCAAACATTCTTAATATACAGTCAGAAAAGTATATGCTCGATCACCTTAAGATTAAAAACAAATCGCTTGCACATCGTTTTTCAGTAACATGCTACTTAGAAGTAAAGTAAACAATAAGGGTTATCTGTTCCCTTTGTACATCTCCGAAACGTTCGCACCTGATAGGTAAAATATGAAAAATGGGCGTTTTATCTTGAGTAAGTGTATTAGCACCAAATTCGGTGGTTATACCTACGTAAATGAATATAAGTATATAAGATCTACTTCATTTACTTATACGACAAAAAAATATTTTACAACACCTGTATGTGTCCTATTACAAAACCTAATAAAATTACATATTCATTGTATGTACAAACACGGCTTTAATAAAACTTTGTGTTGTACAAACTACCGACCCGTTTAGCGCGACATTGAAAATTCAATTTACATATTACAAGAGAGAGCTGACTGGACACCTCATTATCCCATATAATGGTCGACGCCGGGTTGCACTCCCACAAGACTTAATTACCCTTAATCTGGCATTCCGTGAATCTAACAGAAACCTCGCCTGCGTAATTACGGTCCGCTATTTTAAACCTAACGGTCCCGTTTATTTGTCTGTTAATTATACAAAATCTTTGAGCATCATATCAGCTTCTATAAGATCGTAAGGTTTAATGTCGCTTGATGTGTTGATTAAATTTTGAGCATGGAATGGGGGCTGAAGTCATTGACAATAACATGGATTCATTTCGGGTGTGCTTATGGCAGTGTATCGCAATTGATTTGAAATTTGAACCGTATTCTTATTTTAGATACTATTAAATAAAGAGTCAGTAAATTCCCCTGTAATCTGGAAATCTTTGGGGGAGGCCTATGTTCAGCAGTGGACGTCATGTGGCTGGCTGATGATGATGATGAAATTCCCCTGTCCGAACACTGGTAATTTAACTTAAATGGCTTCTAAGTTTCAAAGCTCTATAAATACTTTATACATTCACAAAACATGACTTCGTAAATGGAGTCCTTGAAACATTATTGAAGTATTCAATTCTCTTACATGTTGACGATGTTTGCGAGGTTCTAACCAACAATGTCTCATTAAAATGTGTTTTCTCATGCCTTCTTGGAAATTGTATAAACAGGAAAATTAAGGACACGTATTTCATTTATTAGACACATGGATGTTTGTGCAAAAATGTTTATCTATACTACATTTCTTTGAGCTTATTGTTTTAGCACAATTAAGTGATGGTAATATAAATTCCAGGGCGGAACTCATGATACATTATAGCTTTTTAATTTGAAAATAATTAACATTCATAAAACATTTCTTGATATAAGTAGACGTTCATAATGTATTAATCAATAAGTTTCTGCGTCACGAGGCTATAAACAAACACTGAAGCGTGCAACTCGGCCTCAGTATCTTAATAATTCTCATTTGCATCACGTGTGCATCGTAGCGAAAATTGTGACGTGTGTTTAAAAGAAAACTTTCATAAAATCTGAGGCAGCCTCATTTAAAAGTCGTATGTAAACGTTATGATATCGCCGCAGCCTGCCTGCGAACACTCGTCGTACTTTGCCTACCCTTTTAATTGGAGGAGCCGTCGAGCTCCTACACGCGAATGTGGACACTTACAAACGAAACTCGACCGTATTGCAAGCAAGCCACAGGTTAATATTTGAACGGTGAACAAATACCGCTTACCAAACGAGGTTACCGATTTTACGCTGGAATAGTTCATAAAAATTTACTTTGTGTGTGTTATTAGTTATTTAAGCACAATTACCAACATATTTCCAGGTGTAATGGATTTGTGCGTTTACCGAGATCCTTTGCGTGGGACGGCAGAATATGTTGAAGTTAGGCCGATCAACATGCACTTACGATTTTATTGGATGTAAAATCCTTTGCTATATCGGAAATCAATGCCATTATGTTGTACTCGTATTCATATATAGCCAGATGTTGGTACAGAAAATGTATTTTTTACAGGAAACCTAAATTATTATTTTCTTAAAACATATTAGATGTATGTAACCATTATCGCATTTCGGATTTTGAGATCAGTTCCCAGAAACTTGCAGAAGCAGTAAGATTAAGTTATACGATCTATGCCGTATGTATTAAACAAAGATGTGTAATACTGGTGGTAGTTCTCTCGTATGCGAGGGGCCATCTGGGTAGGTACCACTGCAATGTCTATTTCTACCACCAAGTAACAGTGTGCATGCACTGTTGTGTTCCAGTTTCTAAGGACATTGTAGCCAGCGTAATTGTTGGGCATTATGAGAGTTAACATCTAATGTCTCAGGGTGACAAGTGCAGTGGAGTACCAAGCAGTACTTTGTAATTAAAAGTTCTGTATAGTGTTGCTACTGTTTGTGGACAGTCGTATCGCTTACCAAGCGAGCGGCAGGCTCGTCTCATCACTCAGAAGCGACAAAAATAAATCCGACAATATAGTCAAATAGTATGAAACTATTGAACTGTGCCGAGGTCGATGGTATCGGAACATAGATAACTTTCAATCTATATCGAAATATCTGAGGTACAAAAACAAAGCCAAACGTAGATGAAATCCACGGGATTAAAATTTCAAAACGAGATTCACAGCGTGGCAGAGCTGTTCTTTGATAGTCATTGTGCCATGTTGCTATTTTTGTGTTTGCACTGTATTTCTGACAATTCTGTTGAATTTAGGTTGAATCTATTTTATGTTTTAAAATCCTTTTAATGAAATTGTAGACGGATTGTGTTTCAGATAAACTGTGATTTCTAGGGTCTCTAGGTGTTTCTAAAAGTTATGTTGTTCTAATATCTATTTTGAAAGCCATGGATTTATTAATTCATTCCTGCACTTCATATACAAATTCATATAGGTGGACTTCATTCATATAGGTAATACCATAGGCATTGTCTTCTAGTCAACCTTAGGTTGGTGCAGAAATTAACAAGGTAAAACTCACAAATAAACTTACATAAATATAGATCCATAATATTATTATAAGTATACACATAATAATAAAAACCAACATCTATAAAATCTTCATATATTTATGAATTAAGGTAGTTATTCTTCCGCTTCATTCAGCCGTAGTAGTCTTCGTACTTTCATTTTAAAAACTGAATGGAAGTGAATTCCATAGATTTATAGATTGGATAGTGAAAGAAGTGTGAGTAAAGTCATAATCCAACTAGCTTTAACCCAAATAATAAGGCATTTTCCAAAAACTGATTATAACTTCGATATCATTGCCGTAATATAATTTTAAAATTTCTTAAAATAGTGCCTCTAAATTTTTGTACATCAATGTAAGTTCTAAAAGTGTTGCATCTTCCTTCTTTCGTATCTGGTTGCATCGGCAGTTTGCCGTCGCAAGTCCGGCTGCTGATAAAATCTCCCTTTAAAAACGATGTAATAATAAAAATTTTGTTCCTAAGTAGAACAAATTCCACAATGGAGTTTGTTTTGTTTTATTTCAATGTGATATACGAGATTACGATTTTTAACAAACAATGTACCCTAATACGCCGCGCCGTTTTAAAATTCATGCAAGTGTATATTATTTTTTTTACCTATTCTATCGACCCCAATAAGTATGTATATTTTTTATATGTTTTTATTGCTTGTAATTCCTATAATATCTGGCGCATATCTATTTAAGGCAAGTATGTGAAACCTGAGGAAAACGCCATACATTATATGAAATTTGGTTGTCTGTTCCCTTTGAACTCTGCAACCCAATTATTTTCGCGTGCATATTGCTTGTTTGATGTAGGCGCGTGGGAATTTTGTTGGAAAACGAAGAGTTCCCTGGAGGTAAATATGCGTATGCAGGAAACTTGGGAACAACAGCTCGTTATAAATATATTAGCTGTTGTACAATGCATGTGCGTCGTACCTTTAGTTGCACAGGGTTACCAATTTTACAGTTTACCGAAAACTAGGGTGTCATAGAAAGATTTTGAGTTTAGAGTCTTACGTTCAGCTAAGTATGAAAAAGATTTGTTGAAGATGGCCGTATTCATGACTAGGGCTGCCATCCGTCCGGATTTCCCCGGATTGGTCCTAGTTTGAAGGGCGTCCGAGGGCCGTCCGGCCGGGGTTTTAAAAATTGTCCGGGCAAAACCCGGACACTTTTGTTGTCAGGGGAAATCCATTTTTTATAGATGAGCGACAAATTGAAATAAATCTTAGTTAAAACTTCATGCATTTGCCCGCATTCAAGAAGGAACGGCAAAATATTTTTCAGAGGTGTCCGGGGAAATACCCATATTTCGCCCAAATGTCCGGGATTTTTGCCGTGTTTATCCGGCGTCGGCAATTTAGATGATGGCAGCCCTATTCATGACCCAACTTTTTTGTTTGTATGATTTAATAAATGATATCATACTCCATATTATTTCAATTAAATATGTTCAATTTCAATACAATTTCAAATTTCTAATATTACCTATAGTTTTAATGGTCCCGTTGCCATTGGATACTATGTATTAATGCTTGAACTGATGCAAAATTATGTTTAAAACTGTTTTTGTGGCAACCCAGTAATGTAGAGTGTAGGTTGTATAAATATGTAGTATCCGACGATGCTTAAGACGAATATACATAAATTGTTTGCCCCGCCGTTCTGATTGCCTAAAGCAAAAACTTTTGTTATAACAATTAAACTCTATCTTCCGCCTCAAATCAATGCCCTATGTAAATAAATTGGAAAACTTCGTGGGGAATAAATCATTCCGCCGAGTCTATTCGATTTAAGTGCAAATACCGCCAATGAATTTAAATTTTCCGCTCTTAATACTAAAACTTGATAATGAAACGATGACCACAAAGCCGCGACTCCTGACCTATCGTTGTCTTTTATCTTTTTGAAACCTCGATAAAGCGAAGTTGCCAGCCGTAGATGGTCTTCTCTAAAAGAACAATGCGATTAGTTATTTAAGAATTACTGACAAAGTTATTATAAGTATAGGTATAATTAAAATAAAATTTCTAGGCGGCTATGAACATCGTTCCGTTCGATGCGTAGAACACAATACGAGGTATCTGACTCCCGCGTTCCTGTTTTCGTGTACTCGAGCTCAATACTCCAATAAAAAGTTTATCATAAAAGAATCAAACTTCGCAACCCTAACTCGTCCACGGGGATCTTAATGGCGCAGTCTATTTATAAATAAAGTGTACACTTATCCCTTTAATATCGTCCTTAAGCCGTACTCATTATAAGTCCCGTCAAACTGTATGAAACTTTTAAATAGTCTCTTTACGGTTCAGGTAGCAAATACTGAACTCATAAAGCTAGTTATTGAACTTATAATTTTTTTAATAATAAGATCAAAATTTTATTAACGAACTTAACCTAGTTTTAGTTCTTTGCGATTTCCTCGAAATAGCTATGGAAAAATAAAAAAGTTTTGTTGAAGGGAAAAAAACTCTTTGTCGGTAACATGAAATAAGTTATCCATTAGTACGAAGCAAAAAAATAATACTCAGAATGGCTAAACTAATTTTTAAAGCAGAAAGCATCTTTGACGGTCACAAATAAAGTGGAATTGATGCCGAAATTGAGTTTTACGTCATATTTGTATGTCTTTTATTCCCCAGCGATCTTTAATATTAGTTATTGACATTCATTTCATATTGTTAATAGGAAGATATTTGTTATTTGCATGAATGTAAATTAATTTTTGTTTACTTAAAATTAAACATGTAGGTGGTTGTTTGACTTTGATAATCTCCGTTAATTTTCGCATTTAATACATTTTTGAAATTTAAGTTATATTGTTACTTGCTATCTGTAAAATACACATATTTAAAAAAAAGATAACAATAAAAGACCTATGCTGAGTTTCTTGGTACTTCTTCTCAGGTCAGTGGGCTTTTCCGAAGCACTGGTAGAATCTTTTAATTTATAAAAAACATTGTTAAAAATGACGTGTAAAAGTGCCCTTAATTACTGAATAATTGAATTTGAATGACAATGGTAAAATTAAATTTAGATTCACAATATAAAACAAATCAAAACCGGGGCATTGATTTGAAACCTATGATGCTACAGTCTACACATACAAGAACGTACAATATTATGTTTTACCACTACATAGTATAAAACAAAGTCGCTTCCCGCTTTCTGTCCCTATGTCCCTATGTATGCTTAGATCTTTAAAACTACGCAACGGATTTTGATTCGTTTTTTTTTAATGGATGGATTGATTCAACGGGAAGGTTTTTATGTACTTTTAGCCCGGAAAAACTTATTAACGCGGGCGAAGCCGCGGGCAAAAGGCTAGTAATTTATAAGATGTTTTTTGTGTTGGGTCTTCAAAATCACAAATGATCAATCCAACCAAGAATTTTAATTCTTACCCATTCGAATGTACCTTCGTCATTTTACCAATAGTCATTCATTTCTATCTGTCATTTTCCAGAACTGTAATATTAACAAAACAATTTTTCTAGAACACAAATAGAAATGTATACCGCATTATAGTCGTCGGAGACAAGATTTTTTTAGATTTATAGCCTAATCGGCACTTCGTTATTCAATTTGGAGGGTTGCCAGTGGTCTTATTAAATAGCACGCTGGGTTGAACAGACGCTCGGATTTATCTGCGCCATGTTTAATAGCAGAGTCTTAATGAGCCATTAATGTGTAATGTGGTTGAGGTCCATTTAGCAAATTTAACACATAATTCTTGTGAGAAACGACAAGGAACAAAATTTGAAGTGACACTACCTCGGTGGTCATGTTACGTACGCGTTAGACCTACCGTCTTGGTAAATGGTAAGAGTATCAGGTCGAAAACTAGAATTGTACATACACATAAATAATACCACGCCTCTACCCACAGTAAGCAGAGACTATGGATTGCATGATTCTGGCATACTTCTCTCGCTTCCTCCACTTTCATCAGTTTTTTCATGTATTTCCGGCGGTTCACGGTACTTTTGACATGGCATTTGCGAAGAATGTAAGATATATGACATTCGAAGATTCGTTGCAGTCGACCCCTACCGGCTCTTCCATCCATGTTCACCTTATTCGCTTTATCAATCTCCTATTTTTCATCTCTTACAAATTCCCAATTCACCTAAGCATATTCTTCTTAATCTTAGTCACTAAATCCTGTGTCACTCCACACATGTCCATCACTAGAATTATATTCGGCGAGTAAGTGGTAAAAGCTTGGGCTCCTATTACAGGGCCCAACATAGCTGACGAATTGTGGGTATGTTACAATTCTGCCTCATTTTGAAAGGGCTATGGCGTGATAATTATTACATTTGGTACACAAGGGTGGTAAAATCTAGTTTTGTACTTTTTGTTTAAGTAAATGTATTGTGCAATGTTTGGAAGGACTTTCTTGTAAAAAATTAATAAAAGGTATTTGATTAGGGAGAAATATACATTACATTCTATTTTTATCTTAAATATTATCTCTATTACACAATTATGAAAGTCTAATATGGTATAAAACATTTGTAAACCTATTCGGTGTCTATGCTTTTTTATTTTCAAATCGCGCAAAATTGATTTAAACTTGGTCTGATCTAGTTACATTGAACGGTTAGTATTTTTTAATTCGTGGATAAAACAAGTATATTGTGCATCTTATTTCCAAATCACTGTTTATGCAGCTCAGAAATGTGAGTGTGGAATACGTTGGCTCGTAATGAGATTTCAACAGAGTCTGAATTTTCTTAGAAAAGAGTTCAAATGTGATTTGACTGGAGAGTTGAATAAACAGTTTACTCTGACCTGATTACTTTAAACATTTATTATAAAGTCAACGTTTTTACATCAAGATACGTTGTACTTGTTGAAGCTAGTTGGGAGAATAGGAGATATTTTATCGAAATTGGTACGCAGAGAGTTTATACTTTGTATTCGTAAGTACAGAGTAATGAATAATTAACGCCTGGGAATTGTACCTTAGTGGTTATTACTTTGCTAACAAGGAAAGATGAAGTAAAGGGGAAAATCCTTAGCTGAAATGAGAAATGACAATTTTCCTTTGTAATCAGTTTCATTTAATGAAAAAAAAAATATTCCTCTTAAGCTTTTCAAAGCATTGCGATAAATTGAAAATAACTCCGATTCTAATTCGTGTATTTGCGTTTATTTGAAATATTTTAAGATGCCTTATTTTATTACGAGAAAGTGAAGATTAAAAACATATATTTTTTTGTTTTTATTGTTTTGGTTTAAGAAAGTTATTTTATGATTGTTCTGATTTAAGCGTAAATGGTTAAATGAACTACTTGGTTAATTTAGCCATTAACGCTTATGACTCTGATGTTCTTTACGCCTATCTACCTAGGATTTGAACTTTCAAATCCTAGCTAAATAGGCGTTAAGAATAGCAGCGTCATACGCGTAGCGATATTCCAAAACATTAGCCTGTAAAAACGTGAGTCAAACCCATTTTCCACTTGCTATGCTTTTTTTTTTTTTTTTTTTTTTAAATGCCATCTTCGGCGCATTAGGGACGGCTGCGGGCTTCCTCCGACTCACGTCTAAGTTGTCGTCCGCAACCGCCCCTGCACGTACCGCTGTTGCGGTCCTTTTCCTGTTGCGGGGGCTCAGAAGCCCCCGAAACACCGTACCGTGTCTACCTTTTGGTGTCCGAGGCAGCGTGAGACACGCTGCCTCGGACATGTCCATCACGGGGGTCACAAAAGTTGGCTAGACTAATGGGTGGGCGGCACGTCCCGCCCACCCGTGACCCCCGGAGGCCCCTATTAGTTGCCTTTTACGACAGGCAGGGGATACCGTGGTGGAATTCTCCAAACGCCCCCAATCCACAGGGCGGGAGACGTCGGTCAGTCGTCCACCCGACGCCTCCTACGTCTCGTCTGGCGGCGGGAGGGATCACCACTGCGCTGGCGATCCCTCTCGGCACTCTCCTTCCGCGAGAGGACCGCCTCGCAGAAGTGGGCCACCGCCTGCCAGGCCTCCCGGCCGCCGACCATGGAAGCGACCACGGCCGGCAGCGAGAGGTCTTCTCCGACGACTGTTCTGAGAGCGCTGCGCTCCTCATCCCAGGCTGGACAACACTCCAACGTATGTTGGGCCGTGTCCATTGGGCAGTTGTCACAATAGTGACACACGGCCGACTCCTCTATCCGTACCACCCGAAACAGGAACTCACCGAAGCAGCCATGCCCGGTGAGCACCTGCGTCAGGCGGTATGTTGCCGCTCCGTGGCGCCTGTCCAGCCATTCGGCAAAGACAGGACGCACTGCCTCTACGACCCGGTGCCCCCACGACGGGGCCTCCAGCCTGAGACGCCACTCCTCCACGGCGGCTCGCCGTAAGGCGGCCCTCTTGGCCTCCACCTCCTTCAGGGCCGGACGCTCCCCGCGACTGAACGCCTCCTCCCGCCAATGGAATACATCGGCAAGGGATTTGGCGTCCAGGTCCCAGGGCAGAAATCCGGCCAATAGGCAAGCCGCCTCGAAAGAGACCGTGCGGTACGCCCCGACCGCCCGCTGCGCTAAAGCTCTCTGCGGGGCGCGCAGAAGGGCGACGCAGGGGCGGCCCAGGGAGTCAGCCCAAACGGGGCTGCCGTAAAGGGCTATGGACCGCACGACTCCGTGATACAGCCTCCGGCAAGGGAAGCCAGGACCTTCCAGGTTGGGCAGCAGGCGGGAAAGAGCGCCCGCTGCCCGGGACAATTTCGTCCTCAACTCCTTAAAGTGGGTGCGGAATCGCCATCGGCTATCCAGGACTAAACCTAGATACCTCATGCTAGAGCCGATGGGGATCCGCACCCCCCCAACGACGATGCCGGCACCGGCCGGTGGCCCTCTCCGAGGTCCGTGAAAACACACGGCCTCGGTTTTCTCGAGGGCCACCTTCAAACCTAAACGTTGAATTCTTCCAACTACTTGGCCGGTGCCCGCCGCCGCCAGAGTTGCGGCGTCCCGGAAGGTCCCAGCAGTCGCTGTGACTAACGTATCGTCGGCGTAACATGTCACGCCGACGCCCCGGAGATTGGAACCACGGAGCACCCAGTCGTACCCGATGTTCCACAGGAGAGGGCCCAAAACCGAGCCCTGTGGAACACCGCACGACATCGCTCTTCGGTGCCACCCATCGGCGCCCGGATACACCACGTGCCTGTCAGACAGGTACGCGTGCACCAGACGCCGGAGATAGGGCGGCACCACGTGGTACCGCAGTGCCTCGTGGATGCAGGGCCAGGGCAGCGAGTTGAATGCGTTGGATATGTCCAACGACACCGCTATCACTACACTGCCTCTGGCCACTGCATCCTCCGCCTGTGCCTTCACCCGCAGAATCGCGTGGACAGTGGAACGTCCCCTCCTAAATCCATACTGTTCGTCGGCCAAATTCGGACCGACCCTATCGAGGTGTTCGACGAGGCGGGTATGGATGATGCGCTCGAAGAGCTTTGCCACCTCGTCGAGCAACACGATGGGCCGGTAGGCCGACGGCGACTCTGCGGGTCGTCCCCCCTTCTTCAGCAGGACGAGCTTCCCGGTTTTCCAACGCACCGGGAAGACGCCCTGCTCCAGGCAGGCGGTGAATAAGCTGCGGAGCCTCGGGCCCAGGTACTCGAGGGCTAGCACCCAGGCTTTCCCGGGGATGCCATCGAGCCCTGGGGCCGTGTTTTTGCTCCGCACGGCGTGCGACGGCGGCACTCGCCAACGACAGGTCTATAATAGACCCGCCGTTGTGCCGCACGCACGTGTCCACCGACCCCCTGTTCAGGACGACCAGGCCGACAGAGATCGCCCATTCCTCCAGGACCCGACCACGACCGTTCGTCGCCGGCGAACCCCAAGCCACGGACTTGGCGTTGAAGTCGCCGGCGACGACCGCCGGGTGAGGTTGGCCTTGTTCCACCAAGGCCCCCAGCCGAACGAGGAAAGACTCGAATTCGGCGAGGGGTCTGTTGGGAGAAAAGTACACTCCTACTATCCAAATGTCTCCCAACAGAACCGCCACGCATCCCCTGTCCTTCGCTACTTTTTCGAAGGGTGGGGAGCCAGCGGCGCCCCGGCTGATGATGGCCACCAAGCCGTCAAGGTCCCCAGCCCAGTTATCCCGGGGGGGACAAAGTACGGCTCAGCGACCACGGCCACTTGCACCGACCACTGCGCCAGGCTTTGGGACAACAGGTCCTGGGCACTGGCACAGTGGTTGATGTTCGCCTGGAGGAAATTTAAATCCATTATTGGGCGATCTCTACCACGTCCATCGCGGCCCCTTGCGGTGGGCTCGCTGCCTGCGGCTGGGTCGAAGCCCCAGCGGCAGCAACACTTCGTATTCCGTCGCGACGCCTATCGCGACGGGAGGGGGCGGGACACGCCTTCCCGCCCACCGGATGTTTGGCGGGCCTCCCTGCGGCCGCGCAGACTGCGCAGTTCGGCGCGGCCTCGCATTCACGGGCTTTGTGGCCCGGTTTACCGCAGCGATAGCACAAATCGCTGCGGTCCGGTCCTCCGACGCAGGTACTCTGCGTGTGACCGTGCTCCAAACAACGGTAACAGCGCATCGGGCGCGCCCCGAGCACGGTCACCCGGGCCACAGTCCACCCCACCTTCAGGCGGCCCGCCTTTATTTTTTGTGCCGCCCTGGTCGGCACCTTGGCCCAGACGGAGCCCAGGCCGGAGCGATCGGGCCGGATTTGGCCCACCTTTACTGCGTCCGCAGCACACTCGCCAGCAAGGCAAAGGGCCGCCGCGACCGTCTCGGACGTGGCTGCGGGATCTAGCTCCGACAGCCGCAGCTCCGTGCATTTGGTGGGCCGGGAGATTTGAACATCGTCCGACCCGCCAAAGCATTCCCTCAGCCTTGCGGCGAGGGAGTCCGCCTTTCGCTCCGACTCAGCCCCGGGCACCTCGTACAACATGGCACCCGTGGCTGCCACCTTGGGCCTCAACCTGTCAATGTCGAGGCCGGCGAGGTCTACTCGGTGCTGGGCATCCGTCAGCACTTTGGCGTAAGTGAGCCCTTTGGCCACCGCCGCTGGCGTCAGCGACAGCACTATGGCTGCCGAGCGTGGCTGACGCAGCTTGGGCTCCTTACGCCTCTGCCTCCTCTGCTGGGGGTTCCCTGCAGGCGTCGCGGCGGGAGTGTGCTTCCCCCGCTTCTTCTTACCCACCACCACGGTCCATTCAGCGTCCATGGACGCTGGGGCCGGTGGCAGTGGGCGGGGCTCCCTCGGAGCGGACTTCGCGACGGGGGGAGCAGGAGGACCACCTTTCCCCCTCCCCTTCTTGGGCACCCCAGACGGCCCAGCGACCGCCACGGCAGCAGAGGTGGAGGGCCCGGCCACGATGGCAGGAGCCTTGAGAGGAGCAGGCTGCACTGCTCCTTTCCCCTTCCCCCTCCCCTTCCCCTTAGAGGAAGGCTGGGGAGCTCCTCCAACGAAACCACCCTGGACGGGGAGTGGTATGTCCCCGGGGGTGGACCGTCTCTCGTGGGCCAGCGGAGGCCTCTGGGCCGGCCCTAGGAGCACCGACTCCATTCTGGCCTGCCACTTGGCCTCCACTTCTGCCAGCTCCTCCAGACGGCGAAGGAGAGAAGCGTTTTCACGCTTCAGCTCCTTCACCGCCTCCTCCAACTTGGCGCACTTGTCGCGCCACTTTTTGGCCTCGCCTTTAGGGCGAGCACTCGGAGCCGGTTCCGCGGCGACAACCACCTCGGCGGCGGGCACCTTCGGCTTAGCGGCAGAGCGAAGGACCATTCCCTCCTCGCTCTCCTCTCTCCTCGCCCTTTGGCGGGCCTCCCTGCGCTGCAGGAGATCGCGCGCCTTACCTCTCTTTCTTTGGTCGACGGGATCGTCGACCAAAGATGGTCCTCCCCTGCCGCGTCCGGTTGTCGCTTGCGACTTCGGGACCGGCTCCTCAGTGTCGCTCCCGAGGGACGACCTGCTACTCATCTCTGAGCGTTTCCTCCAGAGCCTACGGCTCCGAACGGAGGAAACGCTCCCACTCGACTCAGAGTCGACGCCTGTGGACATCTTCTTGCCCGCGCCGACTCTCCGCACTCGATCAGCAGGCTTTCGCCCACCAATCTCCGCCTCTCCAGCCGGAACTGGAGTAGGCACCCTCGTCAAAGTTATTTTTGGATTAAGGCTATTCATGATTAATCCCACGAGTATGGGGGAAATAAAGAGTCCACCCAGGCAGTGCCCCCTGTACCTGGGTAAGCCTAGCGTAACCCGCCAAGAGGGTCGGCCGGTACTCTGGCGGGGGTCGCACTAGTGACCGAACTACCCATCGGCCATGCATCCCCTCGCGGTGCGCCGCCGCTTGGGATTCGGGGTAACTTTTTATAGAGGTATTCTCCCTCGTGGTCCGGGCGATTAAGCCAAGACCCTCGGTCCAGCAGGAGCGCGAGACATGTCCACGGACCTCCATACTAGATTACGATCTGCAACGGTGACAGCGGAGAGGAAGGTTCCCCCCCACTGCCTGCTCGGGGCGGTGTTAGCGCACACCGAGCCCGTCGACACCCCCGGATGAACCAGGAGCCGCCCGAATAAACGGGCCCACCATCTAAAGAGATGCGGCAGCCACCGCAAAAAGCGGCGACTACCGCCAAGACCACTGTTCGTCAGGATATTGGCCGTAGCGCCGATCAACTCGACCGACGCTCCGTTGCCCAGGGTGCACCACGTGGAGGTTTCCTGACTTTGCACCCCACTTGCTTTGCTAGCCATATTATATTAGAATACGTGTATTAATTCATAAGCATACTCACGCCTTTTATCCCCGAACGGGTAGGCACAGGCGCAACTAGTGCACCCACTTGCTGTGCGTATTCCGTCCCATAATATGATGGGGGCGAGTCCATAGCCATATCAGGCACAATTTGCCAGACTCCGGGCTAATACTGAATAGAAAATCCAATATCACTGTGCCCGACCCGGGGATCGAACCCGAACCTCAGCATTGTAATCGTACCGCAATACAACTAGGTACGCTACCGAGGCAGTCAAGGTATTCATAACATATTGAAGTTATCTATTTTAATATATTGTTCCTATTCCTTTGAACAAAACTATATTCCTTTGCACTCAAAGAAAGGTAATTGATCAAAATAATTGAAATTGCGCGTCAGTCAATAGAAACTTTGAAGCAACCCTCTCAGGACCAATTAAATAAAACAACTTTACGAAATCAATTAGTTGCAGTGGTGGCTTAACGCAAGTAGTTATTGAGTTTCCCAACTACTAATATTATGTCCTATGTTCCGTTTTTACTTCACTTCGGGTTTTAATGAAGTTTAAAAACAAAATACAAACTAAGCATTCACATTGCAGTTTAAAGATTCTCATAAAAACTTGCGATGACTGCGGAATATTAATACTTTTAACTTCGTAGCTAAATCTCAAAAACTTCGCTTCGCTTTTTAAAAAAAATAATTTTTGCGCAATCTAGCTATTGGTTTCCTTAACATTGTCGCATCGAAATAAGATATTAGACTTATTCGTGTAGTTTGGGTATTCCACAGATAGTATTTTATAAACAAAATAAAACATTGAACATTTTTATTGTCTTTTTTCGTGATGAAAAATTGGTTTAGTCTGCCAGCCTTTAATCAAAAATATAGGAATGGTATCCCTAACTTGGTTAATTGTGTTTTCAAACAAATTTATTTTCGTTTTTAAATTATTGTTATCAGTTTGTTTAGACATTACAGAAAAGAGTTGCGACTTCAGACACATTACTGCTATTAGAAAATAAGTACCATAACTGAATTTCTTAGATATATCCATTTTCCATAATATAAGCTTTTCTGAATCTCAGTGCATTATCAAGGATTTCAATACTCTACCGCATGGTATTAACGGTAACGTTGGATTAAATGGAGTACGAGCCTCTTGCAACTGATATTTCATTTACTATGAAAAGATATTGCTCTTATAGCTGGCTTGAGTTATAACTTATATGAAACCTTGATAAAATAACATACATATACTCCACGGTACAAGTAAAGGCTCTTTCGATATTGGACTTGTTTCGTCAATCACAGATCCATGAGCTTGAATCAGTTGATTTTATTCAGCATTAAATAGAACCAAATCGTATGCGTTATCTGAAACGTGTTTCATGTCACCCATTGAGGGGTGACGTGCTACCCAGCTCTAGCATAGCGTTTCTTAACTCATTTGCATGTGAAAGAGCATGACACGCAGTTACTTTTGTATGAAAGTGGATCGCTTTAAGATAAATTATTTGATTGAAATTATTGAAAACAAAAAATATTTAAATAATGAATAAACTTTAATTCAATGTTTGGATTTATTAATTTACTTTTAAAATATTAAATAATCAATAGCAAATATTTTAAATTAAGCGTCTTATAATATTTAGTATAAATTACGTCATACATATTTATTATTCTTTAAATTATATTTTTAACTGAACTTTATTGACTGTGTTGACTATCCTTTTCCAGTGCCTTTATCATTTTACTGTAATTAATTATTTACATGCAATCAAAAATGATTTTTTAATGATGCCAATGCAGTATGACTTCTCACGCGCGTGCATACGTACACGCACCGATTTTTTTAATCAATTTTTCCGTGGTCAATACTCTGAAAGTTACGTCCCATTCTGAAAGGTGATGCTATTGTTGATTAATAGTTCTAGTGCTATTTGCTAACATGCAATTACATTTCAGCTACCACTTATACTTAGAAACCCTCAATGCTGTCTTACGAAACAGGTATTAATCGTTATTTAAGTTCGTCAGAAACACCAAGATTTCAGATTGGCAACAGCCAATCGTATATATCAGTCGATTGGTGTAAACAGAAGTTCCGAAATAGGTTCACGTACTAGTTTCAAACCGTTATTGGCCATAATGATTGGCTGTTTCAGCCAACTATACGGTCGATCCAAGTTGTTATAACAAGAAGTCAATTTATAACGGTGGTTGTTTTAATTTGTTTTGCCTTTCAGTTTCTTTGAATAGCAAGTACTTTATTTATTTTTAAAGACATTTAGAAACTCGTTTATTGTATTTGACGCGTAGCAAAACTAACAATCTGGTGATTCATGATTTTTTTTTTGTAATAAATGTTCTCTAAATAACTGGTACCGAATCCACCAGGCATAAAAATGGTGTCCATCGAAAGACGTTTCGGACATTTCCTTCATCCTTTCTGCTTTCTTTTACTACTAAAAATAAATACGCAATTTAACTTTCTGCTTAGGATAATTAAAGAACCTATTAAGATTGTTATAGCAAGCTGTTCAAATAGCAAATTAAAAACATTACGCTCCGTATTGCAAAACTGGGCCATTTGATAGCAATATTAGCAATTACACAGCGAGTCCCAGAGGAATGCGTGAGTATTTTTTTTATAATGTAGGGAAGTTACTGAACAGATAGCGAAAAGAGCAGCTATAAAAGTATGCAAAATATTTCGAATAATTATGCAAATGGGACATTCTCGGGCGGTCACAATTCACATCTAAGCGGCTACTTACCTACGACAGCGTATTGCGAAATTTGCTAACTCAGGTAAAAAATGCACATTTAAATATGTACCTATTATAAATTGGAATAATAATATTTTGCCAGAAATATATAATAAGATAAACTAAGAAACACTAGAAAGTTAAATTAAGTGAGATCCAAAGTTCACAATCGCATCAGAGTTGTAATGGAAGAACAAATGAATCGGCTTCGAGAATTGAAAACTTTGTTACTCTGGTATATTAAAATGAATAAGAATACCACTAATGAACTATGTGTTAGGTTTGTCATAGAATAGGGATACATCAAGGTAACTAGTAGCATAGCATATCCTTAAAGAGGTTAGGTGGAGCTGTATTGGTGGTTATTCGTAACATATCTTGTATTATTTGAATAAGTTACGGGTTCCTGACAGGGACATGACTGGTTCCATTCCTAATACCGATATCGAAACACTAAATGTTGTTTTTTCTGTCATGATTTGCCTGGGATTGGGTTTCTTTTGAGAAAAAGAGGTTGGAGACCGCTTGGGAGTTAACCCTTCAAGCCCCACTTATATATATATATATAGATGTGTGGGAAAACCCTATATATATGGACACCGGTGTCCGTCGCGGGGCTTGAGGAGTCAATCTTATTAGTAATACCCTTTCTGGAACATGCTTGAGCAAGTCTATTGCGTCGACTCTACATATGAATTGCAAACAAGCAAGAAAAAGAATATAAAATACTGCAACTGATTAGATATCTAGTTGTGAATCAGGTATATGACCAGCCACGTTATGAAATATAACAAATGTATTTAAAACGTTCAATAACTGTACAATCGTGGAAATATTCGCTCAGAAACAGCACATTTATGAGGCAAGTGATATTGATTGTTCGATTGAATAACTGGGTCGTTGGCTCTGCAAAAAATCGACTTTTAATTCTCTATTATCGGGAGCGAGGCTGTAATGGAATCAAGCAGCCGGGTCACGTCTCGGACCCTCAAACGGCTGACGGTAGAAGATAAACTTTACCTTCATTGTCAATTTCCTTGAGTTTTGAGGGCTCTCCGCACGCCCGGAAACAATGAAAGAAAAGTACTTTGAACGAGTTTCAGTTGACTTTTTAAATGGTGCGTCGGGATAACTCACCTTATTAAGCCACTCGAGACTTAATAACAACTCATAAATTTCTTTTCCATGTGGCGGCGTTTATTTTTGGGAATGGATTGTTTTAAAGCGAGATCTAAATTAAGCGCTAAAAGGAGTTTTATTACATATGTGCCTGAATATTGGACGGAGATTCTTAGGTAGATAACATGTTCGAGTTTCTCTACTTTTCTATGAGTGACATACTCATTAAGCTTGGCTTATTGTGTGAGATATGTGAAATCAATTGATAAATTGTTGAATAGAAAAAAATAAGACACAGGTATTATTAATCATTACATTTTCTTATACTATGTTATTTATAACACGGGATTAGAAAAAAAATGAACATGTTGCATAAAAAATGGTTTAGTTCTTACGATTTGCCTGTCTGACCTCAACATCTTGTGCTTAATCAAGTCTTAAGAAAAACCCAAGGATTGCCCGATATGGAAATCCAATATACCTAGAACCTACCATTAGACCTAGAACAACACTAAAAACTGGAGACGATGATAAATAATTTTCAATTAAAGTTTCAATTATATATTTCTCATTTCTATGATGCCTGGAAAGCGATGAAAATTTAATTTTAAAATCAATCTTTACATTCCGACTATATTTGTTCACTTATAATATTAAACGAGCTCTCGATTGCGTATTAATATTACAATCATTAATTCAAAATCAGTGCTGTTGTATCGGCGTTCAGGGCGTATGTGTATTTCAGAATTAAAAGTACGATAACACGTGGAAAGAAATTCTGCGGTAAAAGTTATAGTAATTGTACGAATTTGACGTTTTGCAATAACATAATATCGTTATTGGTTTGACAGACAGCTAGACAGATCTGACGTGGCGGAGTTAGTTTTTTACGGCGATATTGTCTTTCGAATGGATAAAATCGATCGACTTGCTACATTAAGCTTAGTAAAATGTTCAAGGTGGCTCAGAAGCACGTAAAGATGATAATTCAATTCAATCGCGAGCATTGGCCTAATATCAAGATGTCGAAGGCAAGCAGCTGTTACGTACATTTCAAATCGAGGTTAAACTAAAACCTTTCCTAACAACTAAAGGGTTAGGTTAGGTTATTCAATTAACTATCCAGTAACTTTGAATGAAATTATAAAGTACTCATAACATATGTTATTCACTACTTTCTATTAAATTAACGCACTTAACGAGGATCCAAATCAAAGCAGGATAAAGACTTAATTATAAAACTTTACTTTGGGGTTGAACACAACGAATTTGTGAGTCGACATGTATGTAGGTCATGACTGAATGCCGTTTAGAAGTTTCTTTACAAAGCTTAATTCATTTTCTCGTATATAAATTGAATTTTAATTCGAGAACACAGAGCTGAGTAAAGTGCTTTATCATAGTTTCACCTACTTATTTTTCATTGCAATATGAACTTAAATTTACACCTTATAGCCCTAGAATTATATTCAACTAGCTTTTGCCCGCGGCTCCGCCTGCATTAAAGAGTTTTTCCGGGATAAAAGTCCCGGTTTATATTTTCCCGGGATAAAAAATAGCCTATGTGTTAATCCAGGACATGATCTACCCGTGTGCCAAATTTCATCGAAATCCATTCAGTAGTTTTTGCGTGAAAGAGGAACAAACATCCATACATCCAAACATCCAAACATCCATACATTCTTACAAACTTTCGCCTTTATAATATTAGTAGGATTAGTAGGATAAAGCTAGGCAAAAATCAATTACTGCAAATGATTCACATCTTATATAATGAATCCTTGGTAGATGAAGCACGTGATCAGCAATGGGTCAGTTTAATACAGAGCTAGTATTATTATTATTCACATGTCACTAACAGCCATATAGACATTGAATAAAATTAATAGTCATAAATAACATCTCGTTGAGAAAGAACGTACAGTTGAGAAGCAATTCCGTTGTCTCACACGGACTGAATTGTAAACAGCATCTCTGTCACCCTATAGATCACTCTAGAGCAATCGCGCGTTACATATTAGGCACATATGTTAGCGGCGCTTCACCGACAAAAACCAAAGACACATTCCACACTCACACGTTCAGTTATGTTAAACTACGAATTGATTTCCTAAAAGTCTCTTTGAGGATACCCGTGGCTGTTTTTAACGGCAGTTTCCCAAACATATGTGCTTGGCGACATATTGCTTTTTTCCATTCGTTTTTTATATCATCCGTGTTTTCGCTTTTTCGCCGGTATTGGACTTTTTTCTTGTAGTAAGAAATGTCGCACCTTAATATTCATATAATATAGAAAGTAATAATATTTTGTACTTGGTTACGTATAACACGATGAGAGTCGTATTTCATACGATCTAATATTACACTACAGAAATTTGTTGGATGGTAATTCTTATATAGCTCTTTTATTGCTAGCAGTTTTGTATAATTTTGTAAATAGTTTATAACAAGAAATACGTGTGATTACACACACAAATATATCCTCAAAATTTCACTACTGTTGATTAACAGTAGTGAAATGTTGAGGATATATTTGCAAAATGTGTTGACAGCAAACCTTACGTTCCCCGGAAAAATTTTGAAATCTATTTCCTTGGCGAATTTAAAGGAAAATTCGATAACGTGATGGCCGATGGGCAGTGGAGTACGGCCTTCGGCTTTCTGTTTCGGCCTCATGTCGTGCCGCTCGAATCACTTCTGCCTCGAGCTACGCGAGCTAGCTGCGACCTTTGGACAGCTCGAAAATTAGATTTTCACTGCCGATGCCACGTGGTTCGGCCAATATCGACCCTTATGCTTAAGATTTCTTCTTACGAACTGAACAAACGAGCTACATGTTACCGCAAATCGTTCAATGTTTGTTCGACGCACGCAGTTCGTTCGCAGATTATAATATCAATATCTGCACTGATAATCCGGTTTGATATTTTACCGATCCAGACAGGTAATAGAAATTTATAGTAGTATAAATTGAACAGTTAAATCGAATTAATTCAAAACTGGCTGAATGCCAATCAACTACAATTTGCAGATTATAAATTAATGCATATTAGGTCTGTATTTATGTTGTACTTAATCCTTAATCTTTCATACAAATGAGCACGTCAAACATTTTCAGTGAGATATTTTTGCACGAATCCCTTGTAATAAAGTCTCGCTTATCTAAAAAAGAGATATAGCGAGACGTTTATTACGTGTACTTATCCTCAAGTATAATCAGATAACAAAATCACTTAGGCGACATAAAAATGATCTACTGGTGTCCTGGTACAACGAGGGTCTTTGGGGAAGATGACGGTACGCGGCACGCCTGACGACTTAGCGCCCATGTTAAGTGCCGTCCATAAACAAGAGACCCTCAACACGTCACTTGCTACAAATGGACTCTTTATGCCTCCGTCAAACATTACTAAGATTTCTTTGGCATTTTTCTCACCATAGCTGTACATTTATCTCTAAATTGAATTTGTCAAATAATAATCGTTTCCGCTGATTTGATTTCTTCTAAAACGTACCATAAAAGTAGTGGGCATGTGAAATTGTTCGTCCAATAATTGGAACACTGTTTGTGTAGCGGGCAAAAAGTTGTTTCAAAGCTCACTGCGCTGAACAAATCCAACAGCGTAGTTTGTTTTTGTCAGACACGATAGTTTTTGATGTATGGACTGGATAAAAATGCATAATAGACAAATGTTTGCACATCGTGGGTAGAGTGTGAAGCGAGTGATAAAAATCCATGGAAGTTTTAAGGACTTTTGGCACGAATATGTAGCGGCATGTCAAGGGGCTGACAGCACTGCCGAGTGCTGCACTTGTACTGTCGTGTTCTGTCGTGCCGTGCTGTGTCCGTATTGCCGACATCCTGCGTTTCATCTTCGACCACCACATCGCACATTGCAATTTGGCGTTAGTTTTTTTGCTGACTGCTCTTTCTCGCAGTCATTCATCCGCTGCGTGGCGAGTTGTGCGACTCGCAATGGATAGTTAACTTGCTTTATATTGTATGTACCTTTGTACGTTTAAAAATATTCACTATGCATTGGATTTGTTGTTTCGAAACTATTTAATTCTGACAAAATACATATCACGGACGCATGTCTGTAATATAGTCAGTATATAATTGCAAGTAATACTTCACACAAGCTTAAACTTTACTCGTTGCCGTTTAAGTTATTTGTCCGCGGAGGCTGGAGCCATTCCAAATTATATTATACGCAGAAAATTTTTGGTAACATTGCAAAATTCATTATGATTTCTGTTCCGGGAGATACGTTTAGCGAGGCCATTTTAACTTAATTCTTTGCCAAGTTGTCTGTTTAAGAGTAGCAAAATCGCGAATGACAACGTACAATCCGTTTATCAATACTAATAATAATAATAATATTATAAACGCGAAACAAACTCTGTCAGGCTTTCACTGCTATATCATTGAAGCAATTTTGAAGAAAATTTTGTATAGAGTAAGATTGACTCCTAAGAATAGACTTGGCCTATTTTTATATTAATACTTGTCGAAAACTGATTTCTTCGTAGGCGTAGGCGCTAGCAAAATGTAGGATTACAATAACGTCAATTCACCTAACTTCGATCTTTTGATAAGTTGATATGGCTTCTTAACAAGCGGATTTAAATTTATAATTTATTATGAGAAGGTTGTCTGTCTGTCCTAGGATATTTCTAACGTTCTCGCAGAGGGCACGAAAGTTTTACGTCAAAGACTTTTGTCAAAGAGGCACTCGCAGTCACAATAGAACATATAAATTATTTCTTTACTATATTATGCATGTATTATACATATAAACATTCCTCTTGAATTCACTCTAGCTATTAAAAAAACTTGAGAGGTGTCAAGGGACACCCGGATGGAACGAATTTCCTTTCGATTAATTAGTGAAGGAATTGTAATAAAATTTTATTTCTTTTAAATTATAATAATAATTGTATATTGCATTAAATCGTTACCACATCAATGAAAACATTTCCTTCACCTACACAATAGATATGTCATCGAATCACGATCATCGCCTAAGCAAGCATTGACATTAAAATTAACATACACCTAACAAAAAAAAAACTACCCAAAAAAGCATTTAAATTGTAATTTTTTATTTAAATTTCGAATGTCACTTTTACGGCCAGTTCTTTATTATTACTGCCTAGTTTCACAGGGTAAGTATAAAAAAGTGTCGTTACAACTTTTAGTCTTAATTTATCCGTCTAGCTCCCTTTCGCAACGCGCGATAAGGAACTTCATTACAAAAAAACCGCATCATAATCCTTTGCTTAGTTTTAAAGATCTAAGCATACACAGGGACATAGGGACATACAGCGAGAAGCGATTTTGTTTTATAATTTATACGATGTAGTGATAAAGACGTAAAAAATATTTATAAATATAAATTAGGTATAAAAAAAATATCTCCACACAAAAGAGCGATAATCTTTTGATATTAAATGTCGATACTCGATATGAAGTAGTATTTTTTTAATAGTATACTATTACAATATTCCTTTTATCCCGTATTTTAAGGTGAAAAGTAGGTTACGAGAAATATTTATTATGAGCTTAAGAATTATGTGTATTAAGGTATGATTTGTAAAAAAAAATCCACTGGTGGAAGGTCTCGTGTAGATACGCGAGGGGTCGTCTGGGTAGGTACCACCGCAATGTTTATTTCTACCACCAAGCAGCAGTATGCATGCACTGTTGTGTTCCTGTTTGAAGGACATTGTAGCCAACGTAATTACTGGGCATTATGAGACTTAACATCTAATGTCTCAGAGTGCAGTGGAATGCCACGCAGTACTTTGATATTAAAAGTTCTGTATGGTGATGCTACTATTTATGGGCGATCGTATCGCTTGCCATCGGGCTAGTGGTATGCACGTCTCGTTATTCAGAAGCAATAACAAAAAAAACATTTCAATACTTTTACAAAATCGTAAGATTATATAAATCACACCATTGTTTTTCCAATATAATAAACTGGTAATATGCAAATTTAATACCAATTTAAAACGTGGCTAGTAAAATCAAAGGAAGATTTATTATCCGTACGTCGCGTCGGGTCGGCATTTGCCCTCGCTAATTTATTATATTGCTCTTGTCTCAATTTATGAAAGTTTAAAACTGAAATGGTTCAAAGTCGCTGTATACCGACATAATCATTACTTTTCCAACCAAGTCATTGTTGTATAAGTTAAAAGTGTTGTATCGTTTTTAATTAACTGACTAGAGGCAATGAGAAAAGTTCTAACGAGGACTGTATGTGTTTCCGAACGAAATAACACACCCATTTTGTGCAAATTTGAATCCTTGCTACAGACCATCTGTTAGCAAAAGGATTCATTAGCATTTACATGTACCTATCTACATATGGGTAGTGCAGATATATTTCAGAACTGTAATTTCGTTTGTTCCGTGGAAATTGAAGTGTAGACATGTGTATCATTGAACTTTTTGATTGTCATCGCTTATGCATAACCTAGTATACACTAAAAAGATAATATAGTTTATTCGTTAAATGCTAAGGGCATATTAATAATGTCAAAATCTATGATAACTCAATATGGTTGAACAATTTTAGATCTTGTTTTCTTTGATGTTAAATTTCACTCAAGTTCAACTAAGCTAGACAAAACCCTTACAATATTTAATAAGGCGGTCTCAACAATATTTATATATGACAACAAACTCTGAATAAGTACTGTGTTGTACGACATAAAGTACAAGAGAGGGAATATACTATTAACAACACAATTGCTGGCTTGTAACCATAATGTAGACGTTGCGTTCAAGCGACACAGTTAGGGCGCGGCCGCACACGCTGGGCGGGCGCCGATTTATATTTATTATTCGTAATGTCACTGTGGAATTCTTCCTTTACTCTGTTCACCTACGTTATTTATTTGTTGTTTTGGTATATTGAACGGATAGTGTTTTGTATTTTTTGGGAGGATTGATTTTATGCTATTAATGTGGATTACTGGTTGGATTGCTTATTATCATGTGCGTTAGTTAAAAACAAATAATAATGTCGATGGGTTATGTTAGAAGTAAACAGACAAACCTCGGCTTAAATAGCTGCTAAGCTACTTACATTACAAGGTAAGGGTAGTAATTGTTGTCAACCCTGCAGGGCAACAATTACTTATTAAGGTTAACGCTATAATGAAAACTACTTTACTATATTTTCTGAAAACGTTAACAAAGATTTTGATCGAAACAAAATTAGGTCAATCTTATAGAAGAAATCTAAAAAGGAAGTAATCAGTTTTTGGCCACAGTCCAAAGTTATTGAGGACTTTGTATTTGAAATTACGTTCCACTCGATATTGACAAAAATATAAAGTGGAAAACGATTTTCGCGAAAATGTATTTGTCACCGCGCTGTATAGGTATATTGTCAGTTGAAATACTTGCAGACACAAAACTCAATTTGTCACATGGATCAAGCATACAAGTTAAATCTCGACGAATAAAGTGAATTTTTGGCGCTATCTATTTTGATGCTTGACGTGATGTATTACAAACGCGTCTTGATTTAAAGCTACGAGATTTAACAGCGAATAAAATTTATATTCACTGAATAAATATGACTTTTATTCAGCGTTAAATTATATATTCCTTTGTAAGGTTATTGAATCTGTGCGTATTAGGGTAATGGCTCATTAGAGCAATAGCTTACGCGCCATATTGCGTTGTTAATATACTTCTGAACAGATGTGTCAAGATAGTCATCTGAGGAAATCGTTCGTTATTAGTTAAGTATTCTATATTAATTGTTAAAGCGCTGTAGTTGATTTGTATAACCGCTACCAATAGTTAAGTTATTATGCAGGGGCAGACAAATTATGTTTAAATTTAGATATATAAATTAAGGTTTAAAATCGAGGATATTTAAGAGCTATAAGTCGAAACAACTAATGTTGATAATTGAAAATAAAATTAATATAAATATTAAAACTACTAAGCAAGACAAAGACTGACTACAAATATATTATTTCAATGCACACACAAAGCTTAAGCACAGCTTGAAGTAAATAGCAGTTACAACTAACAAAAACCTCTGCATTTATAACGTCCAGTCGAGGATTCGCATTGCTTGTCAGCTTTTGTGTCGCTCGTTCAGTATCAAAGATACGGCCAGCCAGAAGTGGATTACAATCTTGCTGTTCCATTGTACCAGATGCACAGAAGATAGGAGTTAATTATTATATGCATTCATTTATAATGAGTAAATATAATACTTCCCGACGCGAACGCATTATTATGAGACAGTACGGTTTAGGTAAGGAAATGAGGCTGATACTTGCTTTCGTAATTAAGGACTTTCCATTCATCTTAATGTTATCTTATTAGGGTTATAACTTAAGAAATATTGCGTTTAAGATTGTGAAAATGTTAGAGTAAATTTTCAATATTGTATTTTTTGAGTGGAAATTCAATGCACAGTTGGTTTGTGGTGAGTATGATTAGCAACAGAAATTCCATATAGATTAGCTTGAATTGACACTTTAATATAGATTGAAGTGTAATTAGCAGACATAGGTATATAGGTGCGCACGCACGCACTTATGTGTATTAGATTTTGATTAACGATGCTCTAGGGTCCAGATGAAAATCCGCGCCAAGCATTGCTGTTTGACATATACTGATCTAGATCCTAGCGACACTGTTGCCGTGGGATATATACCATCCACACTGAGTGAGTATCTGACCACTTACGTAACAAAAACTGTATTATTATGATGTTCACCAGTCACCACCCAACTAGTGGCCAATAAATGTATTTTTTATTTCTTTATATAATAGCATTCAATAACATAATTGTCTAATTATAAGGTTGTTTATCGTTTAATGCAGTTTGTAGTAAAATAAAGCAGTTTCCGATGGTATATGATGAGATATTGCATCCGCCGCAAACTACCAACCGCGGGCTCTCGTGGAGGGATCGCGTCTGCGGTCGTCGATTGTTTTCCTACAGATAAATTTCATCATAGCGAATAATAATCTACTACGGAAATAATGAATCCCGACCGCTGAATTGGACATTATTTTTTGTAAATACAGTTTCGTTTTGCGTGCGTAATGACTGACCTAAAAATCGTAGTTCGTTGAAAAGTTCGATGCGTTTGTATTTTTGGGTTTCTTAATTCATGATACACCCTTTAAAATATGTTTAGACATCGTATATCGTGTTTATATTGGGTTTTTCTATTGAGTATCAACCCGGAGTCTGCAATTTGTGCCCGATATGGCGATAGGCTCGCCCCCATCACGTAATGGGACGAAATACGCACGGCGAAAAGTTGGTGCATTAGATGCACTTCTGCCTAACCCCTTCGGGGATAATAGGCGTGAGAGTGTGCGTGTATATCTTGTTTGTTGCACATGTTTATTTAATGAGCATGGTTTTATAAAAGTATATTACATATATCAATAACTAGTGTTGCACGTGGCTCCGCCCGCATGGAAGAGATTTCCGGGATAAAAATGTTTTCCCCGAGATTAAAAGTAGCCTATAGCACTCAGGAGTAATGTTAGTGGAAGAATTTTTAAAATCGGTTCAGTAATTCCTGAGCTTAGCGCATTCAACCAACCAAACAAATAAACTCTTCAGCTGTATAATATTAGTTTAGATTAAACATCATATTTATGATTTGTATCAATGTTACAGCGTTCATTTACCTAAAAGTCGCTCCAGTTAATTTGTTTGTGTTGAGTTTATTTGTCTTAGGTTTTTATAGGTGTTTAAATATAGACGAAGACAGATAAGTTTTGTGTGTTTAGGACGTTAAGCAAACTTCGAATAGGTTGAAGGATAATTTAATTCATACCGACCGTTGGCAATTTATTTAGGCCTTCGAAGAGCTTAGCATTTGGTCGGATGTGCATTAAGAGTTTATTACTCTTTGAGGAGAAGAATTTTTATAGACACTGAATGTCACAAAAACATCATATATTATATTTCCACGAATATCCTATGAAGTTTAAAAACGTTAAACAGCCATAATGAAATCATTAGACAATAATGCACCTAAAACATAACAAAATAATTTAACAATATCATTTATGATAACATATATGAAGCCACTCACAGCAATCCCACACAAGAACGAAACCTTAAACCAAGTTATTACAGCGAGGAAGTTAAAGAAAACAATCGTTCTGCTCGACCATAAATTGAGAAAACCATTTAGGCTAACAAGTATAAGTATTTATCACGAGAGGGGAAGATATCGGAACAAAAGGGCCTTTCAAAGAAATCACGTAGCTGTGTTACATAAAAAGTGGTTTCCAACGCGAAATGTTACAGCTTAACTTTTAAACCTTATACGTGATTCAATTTAGAAGTTGTATCTCTCGACTTGAGCCCGAAAACTGTCGCTGAAATCTATTCCACTTTCCTTCCATATTTTAAAAGAACTGTTTAGCCCTCTGGAATGCAACAAAGCTTTGTAATACGCCATTTAGATAAATAAAATGTTGGGATTTATGTTGTGGCACAAACATTATAAATTGAAACTACTTGTGGTTCTGCTCGTTTAAAAGATTTTTGCTGTAGAAAAGGTTCAGTTTCTACCTGTGTTCAAAGTCCGGACAAAATCCGTTCTTTAATCTCTGAGATTAACAATTATAAGAGAAAATTCAGTTTTAAGTACCTATATTTTGTGGTGTATTTTATTCTTTAAACACATAAAAGCGAAAGGTCACTCACTCACTCATTCACTCACTCATTCACTCACTCACTCACTCATCTCGATGTATCAGAAACTATAAGTATTAAGTGCTATGGGTCTTAAATTTTGCATGGGAGTACCTTTAAGGAGGTAAGTGCTCACTAAGACGGGATTTTGCGAAATTCAACCCTTAAGGGGGTAAGAAAAAGGGTGACAAAGTTTGTACGCGATAAACTCAAAGACTGATAAACGGATTTCGATGAAATTTGGTATGGAGATAGTTCAAGACCCTGGAAACGTTTTACGCTACTTTTTACCCTGGGAAATGGGATTTTATCCAGGAAAAAGTCTTTCATGCTGGTGAAGACGCGGGCAAAAGTTAGTTAAGTAATATGCATTGCAATGCAATCAGCCCTGTATTATATTATACTACCCACTGCTGAACACGGGCCTCCTCTACTACTGAGAGGGTTTAGGCCTTAGGCCACCACGCTGCCCTAGTGCGGATTGGCAGCCTTCACATACCTTCGAAATTCTTATAGAGCTCCTTAGGTATGCAGGTTTTCTCACGATGTTTTCCTTCACCGTAAAAGCGAACGATAATTGATAAACAATACACACGTAACTTTGAAAAGTCAGAGGTGTGTGCCTTGGGTTTTGAACCTCCGGGCATTGTCTCGGCAGACCGTTCCATTCCCAACTAGGCTATCGTCCATTAAGTAATATACGAAGAATATAATATTCATACATAAAAATGTTAGAGAGACATTCCATCAATATGTTTATGTTCGTTTATTTAACAGGATCAGAATGAATAAAACATAAAAATAATCTTCTTACAATATTTTATAACCTTACAAAAATTATAATATACTTCCAGATAGAAGTAATATTAGGTAGACTGAGCTAATTATATTCATCAAAGTATTTTAGTGTTCTTTAACCAGTCTCTCTTGGTTGGTATAGAGTTAAGACAAAGTAAAGGAAATGAACGCGGGTGAGCCTTCAGGCCACTTAGAGTTGGTCTTCGTTCTCTACTATCTTTATTTTTTTTTGTCGTATTTCAAAAATAAAACGGGCCATTTTAAAACGTCTGTTTTAATTATTAGACCTCATAGACAAGACTCCGGGTGCTTAAGTGCCGATACAAAGTTCATTTCTGCCAGTAAGCAGCATTGTGCACATACTGTTGTATCCGATTTGAAGGTCATTGTAGCCAGTGTTTTGTTCATTATGAGACTTAACATCTTATGTCTCAAAGTGACGAGCGCAGTGCTTTGTGATTATTAGTTTATGTGACATAACCACGGAGGAATTTTCTTCGTGGGTATAACTGTTCATGGGCAGTCGTGTTTACCATCAGGCTTGGATCCAATTTCTTTTTTAATTGGGGTTATCGGTTATAGTTAATCGGGTATTAAAATTAACGTGAATGTTAATGTATCGTTCCATGAAAGAACATCTAGTTGATGAAGATAATCCCCTGTAAGGGCATGGCGGGTTAAGACTGTTAACAGGCTATTAAAGTAACTAACACTTATACAACTTAATATCCATCTTTAAAATTGAAGTAATATTGTGATTTGTAAATTGTAAAATATATATATTAAAAAAAAATGATAAAAGACCTACGCTGAGTTTCTTGGTGCTTTTTCTCAGGTCAGTGGGCTTTTCCGAAGCACTGGTAGAATCGTTTAGTCAAACAAAATTGTGAAAAATGACGTGTAAAAGTGCCCTTAGGGGCCTAATTACTGAATAATTGATTTGAATTTGAATTTAACAGAGTACTGAGAAATTAGGCAATTCGTCCACTTTTTCAGTTTCATGTAAACTGGACCTAATTTTTAGGCGTTTCAGTGTAATTTTTTGCACGTTTTCGACTATAATAACTTATTGATTGGCGGGCTATGTGAAAAGCACTTTTTTGTCTTTCTCCTTATTAACATAATTATTAAAAAGAAAAGAAAGTGAAACATAAACTGCGACGTTTAAATAACTATGAATTGGAAGCGCTCTTTCTCTACTTCAATGTCTAGAGCGCGTATTGATTCTATAGATCAGTACAACATAACATTTTATCGTTATTTTATGTACATAAGTAGTTGAACAAATTAAAAATTTCAAATCACCTGTAATCTTTTTTGGCTGTATCAACAATAGTTTTTTCTTCAAAAAAATAAACTTCGCGGGTTTAATTTATTTTAAAGAAAAAACAATATTTCGACTGAAGTTAAGGTGTTTTTTTTTTTTATCGAAGGCTCGACAAAGTGGCTTCACTGCATCTGATGGTAAATGTAGTGAAGCCCAAAAAGTTATGTCGACCGGCAAGAGATAAACATCCCTGGTCGGTCGGCACAGTTATGCCGGCCTGCTTAATTGCTTCTTCACGCCCCGATTGAAGGACCCTAAGTCGTAGGAAGGAGGGAACACGTACGCTGGCAAACTGTTCCACAGTTTAATGGTGCGGCAGAAATATGAATTACTGAACCTTTTAGTTCGAGCCGGGATGGAACAGACCACTAAGCTGTGGTTCCGCAAGCCAGCACGCGTGGTTCTGTTTAGGAAAGGAGAGGAGGGGATAAGGTTAAACAATTCTTCAGAGCACTCACCATGATACAGACGGTAGAACACACTGAGCGAGGCGATGTCGCGGCGCAGCTGCAGTGGCTCCAAACTTTTTGTTACGTCTGCATCATTTACAATGCGGATAGCCCGTCGCTGCAATCCATCCAAGGCATCGAGCAGGTATTTTGCGGAACCGTCCCAGAGATGCGAACAGTATTCCACACCCGGCCGCACTTGCGCTTTATATAAACGATAGAGCTGACCGGGTGTGAAGTACCTCCGCACCCTGTTTAGAATTCCGACCCTGCTGGATGTTGCAGATATTACACTCTCGATGTGATTCCTTGGATTCAGATCGCAGCGCAAATCCATACCCAGGATATTGAGGCCATTCCTCATTGCAAGTGGAGTACCCTGAAGATTAGGGAGTTTTCTTGGCGTTGAACTTAACCAGATTGAATATACCCCCTTCGGATACAAGATCCAAAGTCCGATTGAGCTCGACGACCAGATTCTCACGCTGCCTATCGGTGACTCCCCGGCAACTGGGTGGCCCAGAGCAATATCGCCCATGTACCGTGCTGTCATCTGCATAGCAATGAATGCTACCAAGGGATAGCATATCATTGATATGCAAAGTAAACAGGGTGGGCGAAAGCACCGAGCCTTGGGGGACCCCATCATTAACTGACATGAGCTGCGAAGCATGTCCGTTAACGAGAACACGCATTCTACGCTCATGCAGAAAGCTGGAAATCCATTTACACAAGTTGTCGGGGAGCCCATATGCCGGAAGCTTGGAGAGAAGGGCCCGATGCCAGACCCTATCAAATGCCTTAGTAATGTCGAGACTCACGGCTAAAGCCTCACCATGCTTATCCATCGCCTCACCCCAGCAAATCCATCGCCTCACCCCAGCAAATCCAGCATGGATACAGCAGCAGTGTGGAAGCATTTTGAAGTTTTTAATTTGTTCAGCTACTTTTGTGGCTGACTGTGCGTACATAATTACTGAATATAGCGATGCTCTGCTGCACGATGGATCGACGACTTGATAAAGGCGGCGGGTAGCGGATGGATGCGGGCTGCTCAAGACCGCGATGGTTGGCGCTCACTTGGAGAGGCCTACGTTCAGCAGCCGACGGTGATGGGCTGATTGATTGATTGAAAGACTATAAATAATACAAATACTAACTTTTTTAAAGTTATGTGTGTATGCTTTGTGAATGATCGCTTGCTTTAACGGTGAACGAAGGCATCGTGAGGAAACCTGCATATCTAAAAAGTTCTCTAACTTCGAAGCTATATGAAGTCTACCGACCTGCACTACGCTAGCGTGGTGGTCTAAGGTCAAACCCTCTCAGTAGTAGAGGAGGCCCGTACCCACCAGTGGCAGATATATAATACAGGGCTAATATTATAGTCAATAAATCGATTTTCAATTCATAATACCACAATACACGAAGTTTATATAACTAGTTAGCTAATTGTTAATAATGAATGTTAACAACAAACTATGTTAGCTAATTCCAAACTTCATAATAGAATATCAGTGTTAACCGTAAAAGGTCCTCTGCGGTTCTATTAAACGATATTATATAAGTTAAAGCATTAATAAACTAATTCAATAAACCATTAAAGCTATCTGGACCAGGGTTACCATGGTGATTTATAGCAATATGAGAACATTAAAAACGCATTACGAAAACATGACTTTGGGCGCGAAAATTTAACAGGGTAATATATAACCTGTAGCGGATGTTTTGTATTTTATGGACACAGTATTTCATAGCTATTATGTTTTTAAATTATTCGAAAATGTTTTCTTGGAATACGTAACGTGGTCAAATCGGCGGAATTGCAAGCTCTGTAGTTGTCTTAAAAATACTTCCACTTGACAGGGTATACTACTTACAATGCAATGCAATCAGCCCTGTATTATATACCGCTCAGTGCTGAGCACGGGCCTCTTCTACAACTGAGAGGGATTAGGCCTTAGTGCACCACCCTGGCCTAGTGTGGGTTGGTAGACTTCACATGCCCTCGAGATTTTTATGGAGAATTCTTAGGTATGTAGGTTTCCTGACGATGTTTTCCTTCACCGTCAAAGCGAACGATAATTATTGATAATACACACGCAACTTTGAAGTTAGAGGTGTGTGCCTTGGGTTTTGAACCTCCATTAAGGTATCGTCCACTGTATATTACTTACCATGAACAGTGCCGGTTTTAGCACTATCAGCGCCCTGGGCGAGATTTCTTCGGCGCCCCCTAACTGTAATTTAAACCCATCCGAAAAAAGGCAAAGGATATAATGAAACAACCTTTCATTAAAAGAAATAACAATTTATTAAAAACAAAACAAAATAAAATTTTACTTTTCTAGCCTTTCTATCAGCCAACTCTTTTACAAGGTTGTCAAAGTCTATGTTTTCAGCAAGTTCATTTTCGATTGACAAAGTTGCCAAGTTTGTAAATCTAGCTTGGGATATTGTCGATCGCAGATAGGTTTTTATTAGCTTAAGCTTCGAAGAACTCCTCTAACCACTAGCAACCGTTACAGGTATCGTCAAAAATAATCGCAATGCTATTCATACATTTGGATACAGTTCTTGTAAGTTGCGATCTATGATTAAATTAAAAAAAAAACAAATATAGAAGTAGTATCGAAGTAACCACATTCTGATCAGGCAAAAAAG
The DNA here is from genome assembly GCA_949316025.1 of Lapara coniferarum. NCBI lineage: Eukaryota > Metazoa > Arthropoda > Insecta > Lepidoptera > Sphingidae > Lapara > Lapara coniferarum. Next base: position 13,653,867 of record OX438925.1, on the reverse strand, counting down.
ATGTCAGACTTACGAGTTCATCACATAACAAACAACCATCTATATCTGATTTAGAGTCTACAGTTAATTTAACTTGGAGATCACCACATAGTTTGGCAAGGTCGGGTTTTTCCGGAATTTGTTTTATATTGTACAAAAAAGACCAAGATTCCGAGTAATCATTTAACTGTTCAAATCTTTCAGTGACTGAAATTAATATAGTGTCCAAAAGACGGTTGAAAAATTCAACCTCAATTTTTTTTTCTGGAGAAGTTATAGGCTCGTTGTAGGCAGTTTCACCAGCTTGACGCTTGATAAATCGAATTCTTGTTGTGTAGCTTGTGTAGCTCTAAGCACAGGTTCAATTTATAGTTCTTGAGCCAGTTCCTTTGCAGTTAAAATCGCGCTTTTAAAGCCTGTATTTCTATATTCTTCTAAGAAAGTGCAGTATTTTTTCAACATTTCCGTGCATTTAGTAATTAATATCCATGTCTGTTATATTTGAAAAAGTACGTCATACCAAACAACCAATAAAACTATGAAGCTGAAATCTCTTAAATGATCGGCTACAGTAGTAGCCCCATATGAGACTTGAGCATCAGTTTTCTTAGTTTCAATAGCCAAAATAATTAAAGCGTCATGGATGGCACTAATTTGATAACAGACTGCTTTAACACTGCTTAGACTTGCTTCCCAAGGTGTGTCACTGAGCTTTTTTATAGTATATAATCCCAAGTGATCTGTTAGAATTTTCCATCGATGAGTAGAAGCTGAAAACAATGTGAACAACCTCTGAAGTACCCCAAACAAAGTGACTGATTTTACGGACGACTTAGCGGCATCGCATAGTACGAGATTGTAGCTATGACAGCCATACGGTACATAAACAGCTAAGGGATCTATGTCAAGAATTCTCCTTTGAACCCCAATATTTTTTCCTTTCATGGTAAAATTTTTTTTTTCTTTATTTTTTTGCCTGCGGCGCCCCTTCATATTTGACGCCTTGGGCGGTCGCCCCACCGCGCCCTACCCTAACGCCGCTACTGACCATGAAAATAAAATCTAGGTAGGTACAGATTTCCTCATTATCCTACTATCCTACTAATATTATAAAGGCGAAAGTTTGTAAGAATGTATGGATGTTTGTTCCTCTTTCACTCAAAAACTACTGAACGGATTTCGATGAATTTTAGCACACGGTAGATCATGTCCTGGATTAACACATATGCTACTTCTTATCCCGGGAAAATATAAATCGGAACTTTTATCCCGGAAAAACTTTAATGCGGGCGCAGCCGCGGGCAAAAGCTATAATTATATATTAAAGGTTATGTTTGATGTTTATGAGCGAAGGAAAACAATCTCTTCGATTCGTCACCCATGATATCATACTATCTTCATATAAATCTTTGTCGAAATCGGTTCAGTAGTTTTTGCCTTGAATACGTAACAGACAATTAGTTACCTTTGCATTTATCTATGCTAGTATTATAAAGAGGAAAGACTCAAGAATTACTGGACCGATTTTGAAAATTCTTTCACTAATATAAAACTCCGTCATCAGCGAGTAACATAGGCTACTTTACATCCCGGAAAAAAAATTATAGGGACTTTTATCGCGGAAAATCAAACACGTGGCCGGACCTGTTAGCATTGTCTAGTAATTTATAAATTATAAGTATAAATTGACTGTACTCGCCAGCGAAATTTCCCCATTTCACAGAACCAAACCACAGAAAGGTGGGAGATTGAGGTGTCATTGTTTCTCCGTACATTGTTTGGACCAAAGTGGACATGGCACGGAATTAACATCAACGAACATTATTCACCTTCAATTTGCTTGCAGACGCTCGGAATCGGGTCGAACATTGGAATGGAAATAGAGTTGGGCTTTTGTAATTTTATTTTTACACATTTCTGTACTTACTATTTTTCGTGTTGCTGCGGTTTCTCAGGAAATGAAGACGGCAGGGAGATTATGATAAGGATATAATATTCAATTCAATTAGCTATAATGAAGGAAATACAAACATCTGTTGGAATCTCACAACATTACCCACGAGAATTTGTGATTTTTCAGGGTTATGTACTTCAGATCACTTCCACATAAGTATCAACCCTTATTTCACAATAATAAAAATCATACAAACATACACACGCCTGTTATCCCGCAGGGGTGGGACTCAATATCACTTTGCCCGACCCGGGAATTGAACGCGAGACCCTCAGCTTTGCAGTCGTACCGTAATACAGCTACGCCACCGAGGCAGTCATATAAAAATCTTGTTCATCATAAACAAAGGTACATACTACATATATAGGGGTAATTTTTCCTCTATAAATGGGGCTAAATCACGACTTTCTGAAGCTTAGAAATTTGTTATTTTCCCACAAAATTAGGAGAAAAGATTTGCATGGTCGCATATTCGAATACATCAATATTATAATATTACTAGTATGGGTCTTAAAAAAATCTGTGAAAACTAGAAGGGAAGACAACCCTAGCCATTCATAACGTGATTATATTTCTCAAAGCAATATCGTTTGTACATACTTAATTAGCTTACAATGTTTTAAATTTCTTTCTGGTGAAACAAAACGGAAACAAATTAATGTACAAAATAAAAGTGGTCGCCCGAAGTTGCCGCAGATTGTTTTTATTTCTTTTCTATTTTATGGCTGTTTGGTTATTTTTTATCTGAAAATACTTTTTGTTCAATAAGTTTTGTTTTGTTGGTGGTAGAATATATTTTGTATGCCTGGGACTGCCTCGGTGGCGTAGTTGTATTGCGTACGTGTTACAAGTACGATTTGTGTGCTGAAGGCCTGGGTTGGAATCCCGGGTCAAGCCAAAAAAAATTGTGACTGGGTTTTTCCATCTTAAATAAATATTCAGTCGCAGCTCGGAGTCAGGAAGTTGGCGGTGTCATACCCCAGTGCCTCGGAAAGCACGTAAAGCCGTTGGTACTGCGCCTGATCTCTCTCCGATATGCCGTCTCACTGGGTTATGAGAGGTAATAGCGACTAGCGAGTGCACCTGTGTATTGCGCACACACTTGTGCACTATAATATCTCGTGCGTACCTGGCTGGTCTCCGTTGAGATTGACCGCCGTGGTCGGACCTGTCTAGGATTACGTTTTTTATTACATTTCGTATCCGCTAGATAGTGAGCACCGTACACAAATAGTTAATCGCCATAGTGGCCCACGTAAGTGTCTCGCGTTCTGGGATCGGCCTGTGTACATCCGGTTCACACAGGCCGGCATAATTGTGGCGACTGACGAGAGATATCATCTCTTAGCAATCGACTTTATCTGGACCCCACTCCATTTAACAGTAAGTGCAATGAGGAGACTGAAGTATGGACTTAGTAGGTATTGTAGTCTGTTCATAAGAAAACTGGAGTTTTCGTAATAAGGGCATACATATACACTCACGCCTGTTATCCCCGAAGGGGTAGGCAGAGGCGCAACTAGTGCACCCACTTTTCGCCGTCATTCCGTCCCATGATGTGATAGGGGGGGAGCCTATCGCAATATCGGGCAAAAACTCCATACTTCGGGCTGATACTGAATAGAAAAACTCAATATCACTTTGCCCGACTCGGGGATTGAACCCGAGACCTCAGCTTTGCAGTCGTACTGTAATACAACTACGCCACCGAGGCCGTAATAAGGGCAAACAATTTTAAGTTCACCTGAGTTCACATAATAAGTTGAATGTGGCAATCAAATTTGTAAGTCAACGTGATCCAAAGATATGACCGTTTTTGTCGCATAGTTTTCAAATTAATTTAATTTTCATTTTCAATATTTGTACGGCAATTTAAAACCAAATTCACACATAGTATGTTACAACGTTATTTTGACATTACAATGGATCTGCTCTAACATTTAAATGTTAAAACGAGCAGAAAAGTCGCCATCCGGGCGTCGAAGCCTCGGGTAACTTTATGCAGTCAATAACTGCTATTGTATAATTGAGATACACGACGTTTATACTATCGCAGGAATAAACTCTGTAGGTAGACTTCGCTGTGCGTTGAAAAATCTGGTATAATTCATTGATCTACGTAATGAATGAAATCATTATAGTTGAATTTAGGACAGATAGTAATTTAGACAGGAATATCAAGTGTTCCAAAATATAACAGTACAAATAAAATTTGTATGAAAACAGAAGACTATATAGGCGTATGTAGATACATTTGTATGTGATATTTTTTTCTGAGGCGAATAAGCATAATACATATTTTCAAACATACACACAAACATTCAAGCGAATAATCATAATTACATACATTTGAAAAGTTATTAATTATTGCGATTGGCGCGGCGTGGTGGATTAACTTTTTAATTTCTATCGAATTATCGACCCGGGGTTTGAACCCGAGACTTCAGCACTGCAGCTCTTATACAACTACGCCACCGAGGCACTCATGTAATTGGTAAAGCTTCAATCACAAATAAACCCACAACAATATACAGGGAAAATAGCGCGCATTTCTAGTTTGAGATTTTGCGTATACAGTAATAAGTGTATTGCAAGAAAATCTGATTTGCTAGCGGGATTTGTTGTTCCCTGGGGAATCTTGAGACATTTATTAGGTAAAACCACGATCGATCAAAGTCGTTCTGGTTCATTAATCTTGCTCATCAACTAGCAACGCAGTATATTCTACAAGATACTCACATTTTCCTTATTTCGTTAATGTAAAAATATTTTATCTAACTTTGCATGTTCGATGTAATTAACGTTAATTAGCTACTCAGTAATTTGAGTCCCGATATTAGCGAGACATTAGTGATATTTTTAATAGAGTTTATAAAGTGGGCAGTTGGCTATTTTACTCCGAAAGTCGTAATTTTTACTGTTTTTAACCTCCGACAAAAAAGAGGGGAGTTATAAGTTTAGGGTGTGTATCTGTGTATCTGTGTATCTGTATGTCTGTCTGTGGCATCGTAGCTCTCAAACGAATGGACCGATTTGGACGCGGTTTTTTCTGTTTGAAAGCTGATGTGACTGCGATGGTTCTTAGCTATAATTTATGAAGATCTGTTCAGGCGTTTGAGGATTATCAGCTCATTTCCAACTTAAAAAATCCGATTGACTTTAAATTTGGTGTACTGTGGCATTCAATATATTTGTAAACATGAGCTGATGCTGCGGCATCAAGTAGTCTGCGGGATACCCAACTCCTTAGCAAGTTATAGCAGATATAGTGTGTTTGGGCTCATAAGGATGGGCTCAACGAGTAGGTAATATATAGTAGATTATCAAGGCCCCATGATGGAGAATAAAGTAATTTAAAAAATTTGAAATAAAAATTAAATTAAAATTTAAATAACCCCCGACACAAAAAATCTCTAAAAAGTAAAATAATAATAGTATTTTTGTCGTTTAAGTACCTAGTAATATTTTGACCCAAGCGTCCTCATGTCGGGGGACCGAACTCCGGACCAGGGAGATGAAAATACTTCTTTAGCGGGCCCCCGACGCGACGACGGTTGGGTCAAAATATTACTAGGTACTTAAACGACAAAGACACTATTACTATTTTACTTTTTAGAGATTTTTTGTGTCGGAGGTTATTTACATTTTAATTTAATTTTTATTATTGAGTTAAATCTAGGCCTCTTAAATTTATTTATCTTAATTTGGGAAATGTTTTTGAAATACAAATATTTAATAGCAGACACTTTTTACACAGCTTAATTTATTTACTTAAGCTGTCGATTTTCTAACATTCGTAATTACAAGCATTTTATCATAAAAAAATAATGTTTACGTACGGTAATTTAAAACAGAAATATTATGAAATGATAATATAACTTACATATCAAAGTCACATTCAAAATGATCTTAATGGTTGCCACCATTTTATGAATCACAATTACATGAAAATAAATGCAATATAAGATGTTATCTCTTATAATTCCCAGTAATAACACTTTGATAACCAAATGTATACCTAGAAACTATATAAGAAAAGCTGGAAGCAGATTAACATGTAATTCTGTTGCGCAAATAAAAAAAAAATACGATATCGTTTGCGAATTAATCATAAATAAAACTATTTTGGTTTAACCCAACAAAAACAAGATAATTGGTATATCTTCAATGTCTTTTGCGGCCTTGTTAAACTTTCAATTCTGATCCGCCTTCCAAAGACGTCCGTAATTTATCTTAGTATAAGAAACACAGGCCTGTAATTCGTTGATAAGGCTTATGCTTGGGGTAACAGATTTTTTTAGGAAAAGCCGCATCCGACATCAGTTACAAACTTTAGGGATCTTCGTACGTAACAGAATGCTTTGACTTCGGGTTACCTTGGGTAAAATCTATACTAATATTATAAAGCTGAAGAGTTTGTGTGTTTGTTTGTTTGAACGCGCTAATCTCAGGAACTACTGGTTTGAATTGAAAAATTATTTTGTGTTAAATAGGTCATTTATCGAGGAAGGCTTTAGGCTATATAACATTACGATGCAACTATTAGGAGCGAAGAAATAATGGAAAATGTAAAAAAACAGGGAAAATTATTCAACCTTGAGGGCTTCCATTGCGTGCGCTGCGAAAACGGTTCAAGATACCAAAAATATATGTATGAAAGAATTATTCCTCTTGAAATGATCTAAAAAAATGTCCACGATAGTATATGTCTATCTTTTAAGATTAACTCACTAGAACCGTTTTTTGGTTATCAAATTTGGTCGAAATTAATGCATTATTTGTTAAGAGTTGTATCAACGTAATATTAATCTTTATCCAATGAATATATATACGGTACATACACCAAAATATTTATTTTTTTCAATTTTTGTCTGTTCCGGCTAATCTCTGAAATGGCTGGACCGATTTTGACAGGACTTTTATTGGGAGGTAGCTGATGTAATAAGGAGTAACTTAGGCTACGTTTTATTCCGGAAAAGTATAAAGCGGGACTTTTCCCCGGAAAAACTTTTTAACGTGGGCGGAGCCGCAGGCACCAGCTAGTATTAAATAATTGGTATACTGTATAAAGACGTCCTAGTTTGTTCTTTTTGTGACATGGAAAAATCTAAATCATGCTTTATACCTTCTGGACTGGGTTTATGATTTAAAATATTAATAACAAATAAAATGTGCGTTTTTATTAAACAAATAACTACAACATAAGAGATACTTTATAAAAGTACCGAAGTTTATTAAACCACGTAATTCTCTGCTTAACGAACATATGATTAAAACTCGTATTATATTATGTAGAGAGGGTTGAAAGGCTCGCGGTTCTATTTTATACCAATGCTGTAGACTTAATTAAAAAAGGTCACAGAGTTATGAGGCTTGTCTTCATTAGCCAACGAGACCAAAGGGATATTTTCCTCTAGACATCCTGTAATCTAATTTAAGACACCAGATGCTTCACCAATTTAACATCATGATGTATTGCGGCTGTTAACCCAAAAATTAATCATGCTCTGAAGTTGGACAATGAGAGAGGAATTTAATATTTTATTGAAATAATTTAATTGATTGTCAGAGGTTTCCTGTAGACGCGACGGGGTCGGAACGCTCGCCTCGAGTTATTTGAAATATGCCGCATATTGAAATCCTTGAGCGATCATATTGGACCAAAATGACCTGTGATCACTAAGTTATTATTTGCAATAAATGCATATTTATAATACCGATCCTTGTAAGAATTTAAAGTATTTTTCAGAATAAATATGTTTAATTTCGTGTATAACGTTTAAAGAGACATTTCATGAATGAATTAAGCTATGAAAATGTGTGTGTCATGTTTTCTATGAAACATTTAAAATTGCAAGTATTCAGACTCCGTGACCACCTTTATGGTGAAAAAAAAACCATTTTATTCAAAACCCGCTTGAAATAGGTTATTGAAATTGAAAATGTAGTAACTATAGTTGACTTAGTTACTTCATATGAATAACTACTTATTGACACAAACTTAATATGCTTAAAGCCATCGTTATGGAATGTTTTATGAACAAAAGGGTTCAAAAGATGCTCAACAGTATAATAAATTAAAAATAATCATCGCTTTTTTTCGTGTTCGATATTTCGTTAAACATTCATTTTGTTTGTGGCATCTGCTGCCAGAACTATTAACCCATAGAATAACGCTTGCCGCACACGTTCGGTTTCCTAATTAGGTTTCCTGATCAGGAATTCAGATTCGGAATTCCGAGTGACTAGCGCAAACGTCCGGTTTTTTCTACCAACACGTTCGGTTTCCTAATCAGGTTTCCTGATCAGGAATTCAGATTCAGGAACGTGTGCGCGTTGTTGAACATTTTCTATGTAAGCGGTGCATTCAGGTTTCCGAATCTGAATTCCTGATCAGGAAACCTAATTAGGAAACCGAACGTGTGCGGCAAGCGTAAAGACTAAAGCAAGTCCTTATTCTGTGTATTAACCCATCTCTATAATCGCAACGTGTTCACGGGGAAACGAACGTCACTTGCTAATTAAGCGAAAGTAGTTTTTACACGCCTACCCATAGGATTCTATATAATAAGAAATTTGAAATAACATCTGTCAAACTGACATGGAATATTGAGAAGTTAAAATTCCTACCTATTTTTATATAAAGTTTGAATGTTCCGTTCCGGTGTTTTTCTTGTCTTGTAGTCTTAACTGTTTGAGGGGTTTGAACGCAATATAATGTGTTATTTGATTTGCATTCATGATGCTGGTGACACAGGGTATAGTATTACAAAACGGCACAACACTTTTATATCGTTACTTTTACCTACAAATAAATAAGGCGCACAAACATTTCACCATCATTTCTCATCCGTTCGCCGAACTCCATCTATTTATTTTACACACACACACACACACACACACACACACACTTACGCCTGTTATCCCCGAAGGGGTAGGCAGAGGCGCAACTAGTGCACCCACTTTTCGCCATTATTCCGTCCCATGATGTGATAGGGGGCGAGCCTATCGCCATGTCGGGCACAAATTCCATACTCCGGGCTGATACTGAATAGAAAAACTCAATATCACTTTGCCCGACCCGGGAATCGAACCCGAGACCGCAGCTTTGCAGTCGTACTGTAATACAACTACGCCACCGAGGCAGTCCAGTCTATTTATTTTACTTCTTTCTAATTTCCTTTGCGAGTTAAAAACAACGTAGTTTTTCCGACTTTACTTACTGTTGGTGTTTGACTTTCAGTGTCGTAATGGCGGTCTAGGTTTGCAGAGGTGAGTACAAATCTTACTGGTACATACTCTAACAAATAAGGCTATGATACATATTTTCACGAAAAGTTTTGGAACGAAGTTCCTTATCGCGCGTTGCGAAAGGGAGCTAGACGGAAAAAATTAAGACGGAAAAGTTGTAATGAAATATTTTTTTATACTTGCCCTGTGAAACTAGCCAGTAACAATGAAGAATTGGCCGTAAAAGTGACATTCGAAATTTAAAGTATACAAGCGTGTTCGCTCCTCGCTAAACATGATTCATCAACGACTATAAAATTTTCACTATAACCTAATTTTAAAAATAATAATATTAGTTTGTTATTTGGTGAGACATATATGACTGAAATGATTAAGGTAACGCCGTTTTTCATTACACACTCTGCTGCACATAAATCTGCAACACTTGTACGTTTTACGTCAACAAAAATTTAGATAAACTTCATCTCATTTTGGTCCGTGATTCTAACATCAACTTCTGTAATGAAAAATCAAAACCATTGTTACAGTTTCTAGAGGAAGAATTTGATTTAAGAATAAACAATAATCCAGCAGAATCAACAACGAAATATAATACTACCATTGATGCAGTTTTTTCAAGACATTTAAATAAAATAGAATCCCAAACATATTTAGACACGCGGCAGCATTACATCAGTAATTTTATAAAGTTATTCAACATATATTTATATTTAATACTGATAAAAAACTGGCCAAGTCAAATCTAACCTACTTTAAGATCTCACATTTTTAAATAACAGCAACTGTTATAGGTATCCAATAAAGCAAAGAAATAGAGTTTAATACTTGTACATAATGTTATTTTGTTCCTATAAATACATATTTGGATTTTGCATAAAACTTGGTACTCATTTAGATCTCCATTCCATTCTTTTTCGGCGAAGCCCACAATATAATTTTTGTATTGAACTTGGCTCTCCTTTTTTACATTTATGTTTTTGGTGGAATGTTTCTTACTTCAGTTACCAGCTAATTATTACTAAAATTGAGCCTACGGATTAAGTTTATATGATATATAATATCGCTAATAATTCGCTAATAGTAAAAAAATATTAATATAACTTAAAAGAAATAAAATTTTATTACAATTACTTCACTAATTAATCGAAAGGAACTTCGTTCCATCCGGGTGTCCCTTGACACCTCTCATGTTTTTTTATAAAGATTTTTATTTGCTTATTTTTGATAACGTATAAGTTATGTTTGGAAATGTAAACTTTCCAAATTTCATAGTGTCTGTGAATTATTTATCTCTACACATGTAATACTGATGATTTTATTTTTATATAGGACAACTTACAAAACACATACACATACATACATATTGATCACAATATGTCGGTTTGTTTCTTTGCTCAAATGCATTTTCTCGAATACAATTCATAAATAGTCCACATAAGTCAACTAGCTTTTTGTTTGTTATAGCGAAGCAATAAATTGAGCAAGTAAATAGGGCAAGCTACTCGCCCCGCGCACTGGCTGTGAACACTTCCAAGTCGGGGTGTGGTTTAGTTAGTTCCAGTAAACAAACACACAAGTCGCAGCAATCGTGACGTGACCATCGCCCAGATGCTGTTCTGTTTAACACTGACTATCAATTATACTAGAATGTACAATAACAAAGGTGTTTATGCTTTTTGGTGAATGCCTCAGTGGCGTAGTTGTATTACGGTATGACTGCAATGCTGAGGTCTCGGGTTCGATCCCCGGGTCGGGCAAAGTGATATTGGATTTTTCTATTCAGAATAAGCCCTAAGTTTGGAATTCGCGCCCGATATGGCGATAGGCTCGCTCCCTATCACATTATGGGATGGAATACGCACCGTGAAATGTGGGTGCATTAATTGCGCCTCTGCTTTATGCTTTTTGGAATTTATCATTAATGTTGTATACATGTACTGGCAAGCGCAGCGTCGGCCGTCCACCTGCAAGGTGGACCAATGACTTGGTAAAGGCCGCAGGAACGCGCTGGATGCGGGCCGCTTTTGACAGGTCCATCTGGAAATCTTTGGGGGAGGCCTATGTTCAGCAGTGGACGTCATGTGGCTGATGATGATGATGATGATGATGTTGTATACATTATCCATAAAATACGTGAAGAAAAAATGTGGCAATCCCTTTTAAGCACATTGCGATTGAGCGATTGAGGAGATCTTATTACATATTATAAAATGAACCATCCCGTTGCGTCTGTCTAGGCTTTTTGGTATGGAAAATTAGGAATTAAATTAGGAAATTTGGTATGGAGACAGATTGAGATGTAAGTCGAAGGATGATGTGATGACTAAGATTGAAATAAGTATGCTGAGACGGTTTGGGCATGCGGAGAGGATGGATGAAAGACGGAACAGAGGAAGAGCGCCTGCCCGATGGACGGACACTATCGGGGAACGCACCCGATTGAACATCCCAGCAGCCATGCGCCACGCGGAGAACAGAGCGGCCTGGAGAGCACTAGTGGCGGGAGTCGTTAATAGTGGTCATGACCCTCAGCCTTGAGGAATCGACTAAGAAGAAGAAGTGTAATCTAGATAGTTTAAGACCTGGGAAGCATAATAATATATACTTTTTATCCCAAGAAACTATATAGCGGCACTTTTGCCCCGGAAAAAGTCTTTCACGAGGTCGAAGCTGCGAGCAAAATACAGTCATATATAAAAATGAAATCAAACTATTTTATCTTAAAGATGTGAGTAGGTTTGTTAAAGTGACGTTTAGTGCTATGTAGTACTCAGATAAAAAAATATTGTTACATAGTATGCTAATTTAACCCGTCAAACCCCGCTTATATATATAGATGTATGGAGAAACCCTATATACTCGAGCGCCGATGTCCGTTGCAGGGCTTGACGAGTCAATTAGTAATGCTGCAGTGATATATGGCTCAATCCGTTTGCTGTATTTTTTTTTATAAGTAAAACGTGTGCTAATTTTGTATTTGATCGCGACGATAATCTGTGTTGTTTATATTTATTATCATTCAACATTTACAATGAAGTTCCACTGAATCCTATACCAATTAGTGTTACATATTCTATTTCTAGTTGAGCGCTTGGAATTGGAAATCCATTGCAACAACACGAAGGCACGTAATTAGATGCAGCGGCTCTTGTCGTATCCAATATCTTTATATCTGTACACTCGACCGCACAGTAACTGTATCTTGCACAATAAAATACCGTTTACATTTCTGCTTTGTTGTTCACTTGTTTGTGCTTATACGGACCTGCACGTATATAATTTATTCAGCAAAAAACATTATGACGTAGTTTTCTGTGCATATGTTTAATTAACTCTTTTACGTATATAGCGTGAATGTTTTAAAGTATTTCAGTAATGTAGTTATTTCATAAGTCGATATTAATGTTTTAACTGCCTCGGTAGTGTAGTTGTATAGTATGACGGCAGTACTGAGGTCTGGGGTTCGAACCTATCACACCGTGTCCCTATCACATCATTGGACGGAATATGCAAGGCGAAAAGTGGGTGCACCAGATATGCCTCTGCCTACCCCTTCGGAGATAGAAGACGTGAGTGTATATAATAATAACAGAAATGTACTTACTATTCCCTATGTACTCTAAGAAGTAAGTAGAGGTGCGATTAATTCACAGATTCCGTGCTAGTTGTAATCCTTTTGTTGTGTTCGTCGCCATATAATGTCAAGACAGAAAAACTTGAAAACTATTTCGAAAATTAGACATAATTTTGATTAAACCGGCTAGGGATTGAATCCTATACTCATGGTTTTCACGACCAATGTATGCTTTTTATTTTCGTCTGAAAATGTTTAGGGGAGGCCTAATTCAGCAGTGAACATCATGGGGCTGATGTGATGATACGTTTTCACTGTCAATTTACTTAATCAATTTACCGAATCTATAGAATTTATGTTAACATTTCACAAATTTAGTAAAAGAAGATTCCTAGGAGCTATAAATATTTTATTAAAAACGTTAAAATAATATCACTACTTGAGCTTCGTGGCTGTAATGTGGAATAACAAAATATTATGTTGCTCAATAAACACTATTCTTGAGTAAAAATTTTTGAGAAGCACATCAAAAATTTATCGAGTTTGAAAGTTGTTATTTCTGAAGGTTTCTTGTCCTACCGTTTTAATATTAATATTTACAGTTTTCTGTTTAAACAAACACGTAGTTGTTTTATATTTAAAACTTGTAATATTCTGTAGATTAACTGATTTATATTCTATGAACATAATTTTACAACGTATTACATAGTAATAACAATAAAATATAGGTGTAATTTACATAAAAAGGTTGAAACTTAGTTTACTCGGTGTTCATGTTAGCACGCATAAAATATTAAATGCTTAATACAAGGTCGTTGGAAGGATGGACGTGTAATGTGAAGTTAGTTGCCTAAATCCACTCTTGAATTTTTTTATCACTTACAGATTAATATATGTTGTATTTTATATAATTTCAAAATATAATTTTTCTGCATATTACCTAAATAAGGGCTACGCCATGTTCTAGTATTCGTGATTGGCGACTTGGTTGTTCTTTGTTGTGAACATGTGCCTTGTAGGTAAAACATTATTCGCTTCGCAAATTCCGTTCGCCTTAATGCCAGGTATATAGTGCTATATAATATTTAATTAAAAAAGACACTTTGTGATGTTACTTACGAACCAATGTAAGGTTTTAATTAGTATTATTGTCTGTATCAATACTATCAACCTATAAATTTGCATGCCGCAAAAAACGGTAAAACCATGTAATTGTTACATAGATTCTTGCAAATAAATAAATAATACACACCAAACTGGCGTTTTACACTACGCCCAAGGTAAAAAACCAAAGCGCCAAACTATAGCGCCAGTAACGAAGAAATTCTAAAGACGTGCCGAGTCGATGCAGCGAACGCAGGAAGTCGACAAAATGCAATTCAGCACTATCGGTAAATCCGCAAAATCGTCAATGATAATGCTAAAAGTACAATGTATCTGTGGTGCTGAGATTATTTTTTAGACAGGGAATTAAGTGTTCACCCGCATAATTTATTTGACCCTTTGGGGTTTAGAATAAATTATTTGCTGTCATTTTAATTTCTTCCATAAAATAATTAATAAGATGTATGTGAGGTAAAATGCAATGCAATACAATCACCCCTGTATTATGTAGATACTGCCCACTGCTGAGTACGGGCCTCCTCTACTACTGAGACGGGTTACGCTTTAGTCCACCACATTGGCCTAGTGCGAGTTGGCAGACTGCACGGACCTAACCTCGAGATTTTTATGGAGAATTCTCAGGTATGTAGGTTTGTAGGTTTCTCTGGTAGGTACTCATGATTTTTTCCTTCACCAATAAAGCGAACGAGAATTGATAACCTATATACACGTAACTTCGAAAGTCAGAGGTGTGTGCCTTGGGATTTAACGGACATTGTCTCGGCAGACCGTTCCATTCCCAACAAGTCTTTCGTCCACTTGAGGTACATTAAGGTATTATTATTGTTTTATTAGAATACAAGTAAGCTATAAAAAGCTAAAGATAAGTGAGCTATATTTGGATACTAAAATCCATTCAAACCGGCGTTTTATATAAATTAAGCGTGACGCCTCGCCTCAGGTGCCGCGGAAGATGTTCATTCAATTATTCAAGTGCAACGAGTATGCACCTCCTGATGTTGCGAACACAAACAGTCACAGATTTATTCCCCAAATCGCACCGGATTGCGCGGGCTATAGCCGTGATTTACGTTCTAAATTTACCACTTCCCCTTGTATCGAAATAAAATACGCTGCTAACTCTAAACATACAACTGTTTGGGTAAATGTCGGTTGCGGAAAGATTTCTGGCTCTCACGTCTCCACTGAAAATATGTTGGGATCCGGGAAATGAGAATGTTTTCCACTTTTAATTAAGTCTTATTTTTGTTGTGACTCGGTATCTTAATCTCGAGATTCGTGATCGTCATGTTAAGTACTTGCCGTTTAAATGAAGGGACTCTCATATTACTTTAGGCGTTCTTGGGTCATTTATTTTGTTTGTATCTAAATAGAGTTCTGTTTCGTGTTGTATTGTAAAATTGTATTAAAAATCCTTGTCATATTTTCAACAATAGTCTTTTGTTAGCCTCTAACAGATTATATTATTTTGCTAAATAAGTTAGCGAATGTAGAGTAAAAGAAAGAACATTTTTTGACGGTGACTGGTTTAAAAGTAGCTTTGAGGTAATTCTAACATCTATTTGAATGCGGACGGTTGGAAAATATATTTTGGAAGATTTATGCTTTAATATATTATAGTAGCGTAGATTCTGAGTTTGTTAAACTTGCCAGTTATCGTGTATGTGTCATAACATAGAGAAAGCTCGGAATCATCCGTATGCGGAATCGCGGGGTACATCGATATAGTAGTCAAAAAAACGTTTATATGCCTAGCCCATATATCGGGCTTACTTAGAAAGTGCTATTTTTGCACAATAAATTCTTGAGTTTCTTATATGTACTTTTCTTATAGAAAAGTACCTATTCAAATAAATAATCCTACTAATATTATAAACGCGAAAGTTTGTAAGGTATGTCTGGATGTATGGAGGTTTATTACTCTTTCACGCAAAAACTACTGAACGGATTTCGATGCAATTTGGCACACGGTTAGATCATGTCCTGGTCATTAGCACATAGGTTACATTTTATCCCGGGAAAATAAAAAGCGGGACTTTTATCCAGGAAAAATATTTTGACGCGGGCGGAGCCGCGGGTAAATCATTTATAAGAACATTAAATTAACGCATTCAATTCACGATTCAGGACTCAAGATTTAATTTATTAATTTTGATTTTCGAATTAGATATTTATAGGTACTTATTCCTTATTCCAAATTTAAACATCTAAGAACTGTACAGTTATTTTATAGCAACTCATAGAGACATTAAAAGGAATTAACGTATAACGTTATCTCAGGACTATGGAATCTAGGTGTGAGACAATACAAAAGCTACGGCACGTGCCACTAGGAAAATGGCAGATGTAACAAATTGTTATGAGCAGCTTTAGCTTGCAATAAAAAATATATATGACACTACCTTGAATAGGGAAAACTTGGGTATCGCATTATTTAAATCGCTTTCGGAATATTCCCGGTCGCCTATTCTTCATATAATAATTGCGGGTACCTATAGTTTGAAAGAAAAAATATTGAAGTGCTTTGATGTTTTTATTTCTTATGAAAATTATGATAAAATAAGTTAAGTTATGTTTGTATAAGGTTTAAGTCATTCCAATGTATGATTGAATTAGGTCACATTTATCGATCCTGGTAACAAGGTATAACATACAAGGTTTTGCTCGCGGTTCAACCCGCGCTAAAATTCGTTTCTAGCATATAAACTAGGTTCCTGGCATATAAACTTGCATAAAACAGTTTTGCCATAATGTAGCATCTTATTAGTAATAATTCAAAATCGAAGCCGTACATATTACAAACACAAACTTCAGCTTCACAATAGACCAATAGATTTTAAAACGAAATAAAGTTCATTTGTTGGGACCAACGGCCAGACTGGTGTCCGATAGGATTTCAACAATTTTATAGACGTTATTTGCCGAGTTGAAACCAACTGCTTGGCTTAACTTGCCCTTCAAAGTGCCCGGGAGAGTCGGGATCCGACCGCTAACGTAACTTATTAAGTTACGTTATTTTAATCTCCTGGGATTTCAACGTCTGCGACACGGTGGTCCCACAAATTGAACTACGAGCTTATAGATCTAATATGCTAAATAAATGATGTCATCTATCAGCTATTAGTAATATTTAAACTGGAGGTTTGACTTTCATTCCCACGTCATGTTTATTTTAACTTTTTTTTAATGTAAATTTTGTGTCATTTTCTGCATTTGTCTATCCTACTAATATTATAAAGGCGAAAGTTTGTAAGAATGTATGGATGTTAGGATGTTTGGATGTATGGATGTAAGGATGTTTGTTCCTCTTTCACGCAAAAACTACTGAACGGATTTCAATGAAATTTGGCACACGAGTAGATCATGTCCTGGATTAACACATAGGCTACTTTTTATCCCGGGAAAATATAAACCGGGACTTTTATCCCCGAAAAACTTTTTAATGCGGCCGGAGCCGCGGGAAAAAGCTAGTAGGTTATAATTATTGCTACCCGTGCAAAGCCGGGGCGGGTTCCTAGTGTAATACAAAATAGCATTCCGGATTGTAGATCTATCTCCTCAATTACAAGTGGGAATGGAACGGTCTGCCGAGACAATGTCCGGAGCTTCAAAACCCAAGGCACACAACTCTGACTTTTCGAAGTTACGTGTGCATTGTTTATCAGTTATCGTTCACTTTAACGGTGAAATCAGAAATCAGAAATCCTTTATTGCAGAATGTAGGTAGGTACTTAATATACAGGTGGTTATTAAACAAAATATGTTCCAATACATTCTACCGGGATAGGTACCGGTGTGCAATACTAAAATACATATTACTACTACATGTACATTGTTCTTTTTTTTTCATATGTATAGTTACAGTAATTTTCCTATTCCTTTACACTATTTATGCAGAATAGAAGCTTTCATACATGAAACAATGGATTAAATATATTAATTTATAAGATTAAACTATCATGTTACTTATATTCCAAGAATTCCTTAATGCTATAAAAGCAATTTAATAAAAGCCAGTTACTTATTTTGTGTTTAAATGATGACAAGGAATCAGTATCTTTAATGTCGGGTGGTATTTTATTGTAAATTTTTATTGCCATACAATACATGTTGTTGCTAAGCATTACAGACTTGCATTTGGGATAGTATATACGATTCTTATGTCTGGTCTCTCTTTCTAACACTTGCCCATGACTTTTAAAGTAGGTTGGATGCTGTCTTAAAAACATACATATTTCCCTCATAAGAAAAACATCGTGAGGAAACCTACATACCTGAGAATTTTCCGTACGAATTTCGAGGGTATGTGAAGTCTGCCAACCTGCACTAGGCCAGCGTGGTGGACTAAGGCCTAACCCCTCTCAGTAGTAGAGGAGACCCGAGCTCAGCAGTGGGCGGCATATAATACAAGGCTGATTGCATTGCATTGCATACATATTATAAAGCAGCGGGTACGTAGACAAATACAAAAGGAAAAATTTGGATTACTGTGACTTCAGCAATATTCTTTTCAAGATTCCAAAAAATATAAAAATCATTATCCAGGCACTACATGGCCATTAACATGTATAAAAAATCATAATATAAAAATTAGAAAAAAGTTTAGCGACTCGTTTCGGTAACTTACTCCTGTAAAGGAGTAATGCTGAGTTAGTAATTGTAATAATGGCTAACAGCTAACATCGCTGGACATCTCCTTTAAGAGGATTAAATAGGCATCTTGAAATTGGCAATCGAAGACGGGAGTCGGAGTAGCTCAATTGGAAGAGCACCGGCATGGTACGACGGAGGTCGTGGGTTCGAGTCCCGCCTTCGACTGTTTCTTTTTCAAGATTCCAAAACATATAAAAATCAATATTTATAAGACACGTAAACCTTGAGCTGATCCTACAGCATTAAGTAGTTTTCGGGATACCCAACTATTTAGTAACTTTTAACAGATGTAGCGTGTGTGGTCTCATAAGAGTGGTCTCAATGAACTCCGGACCAGGGAGATCAAAATATTTCTTTAGCAATCCCCCGACGCGACGACGCTTGGGTCAAAATATTACTAAGTACTGAAGTGAATTCTTAAATATTGAAGCAGTTTTATTTGATCACTAGAGTTCCAGACTACGTAAGTACACCATGACAATGAGTTTTTACTTTAATATCAGAAAGTACATACCGATTTAAATTCGTAATAATCAGTCATCGGAATTGAACTTAGAGCATTTAACAAGGAGATGGGATGACCAGGCGAACCATTCGTTGGTCATAAATGCGCAGCTGGTAATAAACTTTTATTAAAACCTATGTTACTTGCGATCGCTGTCATTCCATTCTACGACAATGACATTTAGCGGTGCTCCACAGAAATTGTAATTTTTGCTGTGTTATTGTGTAAAAAGCGAACTTATATTCAGCCCTGCACGTGTGGATT
This sequence comes from Lapara coniferarum, assembly GCA_949316025.1. NCBI lineage: Eukaryota > Metazoa > Arthropoda > Insecta > Lepidoptera > Sphingidae > Lapara > Lapara coniferarum. The sequence continues at coordinate 13,634,562 of OX438925.1, read as the reverse complement.
CTTTTTTGTTAAATGTGTGCTATCCGTGTCTAACTCGCCCCCCGTCAAGATTGACAGAAAACATTGTTTACGCATTATTGCCATATCGTGTCCATTGGTTAAATAGTCTAAGGAATTAAATAACAAATACCGAACCAATGCAAATATTTACTTAATATCAGTTATACGAAACTTTTGTCTGACTGGACTATTCTATTATTTAAAAGATACGCCGCCAGCAAATTCGAAATCTGGCCTGGGTCCAAATTGAATTAAACGTGTGAGCATGGTCCGGGAGTGGCAGATCGTCAGGCGTCGTGTCGCCCTGCTCCTTACAAGGCCTTTAACGATCTCTCGAAGGGATTAATACCGTTCAACACGAATCAACGGCGTGTCGGCCTTTCTCGACCGTTGGTAGTGTTTGTTACTTGATAAAGACTCTACCAGCAACATAAATGGAGTTAGGTTTTTGCTAATGATGGGAAAAATATTGAATGCTGTTTATTATGTGACACACACGCCAAAGGCCCAACGGAAGACCAGCGCTGGATGTACCGCCAGCATATTGCTGAGTTGGAGCTTTTTTGCAACAGATACCTATAGTTTTGTGTGTTTTTTGTCTGTTTTATTTTATACGTGTGTATTTTTGTGTTTGTTGCAAATAAATTTAATTTCTTTCTTTCTTTCTATTAGGATTTAAGCCAGGATAACAGTCTTTAGTCAGTTGAAATAAGGTTTGAGATATACTTATCCTTACGTTGCTCGCGGCTTTGTCTGCGTAAAAATCCTTTCTCGCTACAAACGTCCCTGAAACACAGTATGACGCCGGCGCCATCTATATGGAGAATCAGGTTTAAAATATCCACAATTTCCATTTGCAAGCAAAGCCTCGGAATAAATTATGTGTTAATCCAGAATATGATCTACCCGTGTGCCAAATTTCATTCAAATCCATTTAGTTATTTCTGCGTTTACTTCTAACAAACATACAAAACTCCAAGCATTCTCACAAACTTTTTCCTTTATAATATTAGTAAGATAAGAAGTAAGATTAAAGGCAAGCTGTTCATGATATAGGGATTAGAATTTTTAATACATAAAGATATGGTCCTGGTCATGAACCGACAAACCGTATTTTCTAAGTTCAGCGGGTATGATAGCGTACTGAAGGAGTACAGAAATGTACGCAGCGGCTCAGACTTGTGATCTGGATAGATAAAAACATCATATCTATACAAGTTTTATTTAAAAATTTAAAGAAAACTCATGGTATAATATCGGATTTTATTAAACCCGTAGTCCAATCTAAATACATAGTATGCCTACATATTTGTTAATTTGAACTTAAATTTTATTTTGTACATGCAAAAAAAATGTGAAACGTTTCACAGTTTGTTAAGTGCTCGCTTAAATTTATAAATTGCCGTAATTGGTAAAGAAATATCGAGTGCTTAATGGTATAAAGTCTGAACGTGACTTGATAAGTTAAAATTCTAATGAATTACGCGCTCCTGAAGGGCTTTAACGTGATATGAAATATACTGAGCATTGAAAATACTATCTAAGACTTAGATTCTAAGTGTGTTTGTGCGTATCTACACTGCTTAGTTTGTGTTAGTATGATGATGGTTCATGTAAGTCCCTTGACTTGAGGGTCTCATTAAAATAAAAAAACGAAAGTGAAGTTTGACTTCACGACTCTTTGTCGGTGAAATAATTATCAGAGGACCACAAAATATTTATATGTTTTTTAATTGACGTACTGATATGGATAATGGTGATCGTATACCATCAAATTAATTTATTACTCCGCTAAAAGCATTATAAAATAACACAATTACTAGCAAATAATGGACGTTTTAATTTATTGTTTGTTATTTTAATATTTAGCAATTTAATACGCATACTCATGCCTCTTATCCCCGAAGGGCTAGGCACAAGCGCAACTAGTGCACCTACTTTTCGGCGTGCGTATTCCGTCCCATGATATGATAGGGGGCGAGCCTATATCTCATATCGAGCCCATATCATGCACAAATTCCAGACTCCGGCAGATACTGATTAGAAAAACCTAATATCACTTTGCCCAACCCGGGGATCGAACCCGAGACCTCAGCATTGCAGTCGTACCATAATACAACTACGCCACCGAGGCGGTCAAACAGGCAATTTAATATTGAAATTCTAATAGGTATGCCTAAGTGTCCAACAATGCACCGACTCAACCCAACATTTTGATAAAGATGAAAAATTGTTTCTCGGGCTTAGAGGGCTTCTTTGAGCGATTAATCTTTCCGCAGAGCTATTGTGGAACGCACCGGGGGAACTTTTGTGTCCGAACTCCAACCGAGATCAAAAGGTTGTGATGCTACAGACCGCAATGATTTTTAGAAATGGTTTCCACTTGTGTACAAACCACGGTATGACCGGCTCACCGTTGGTGTTCTAATTAAATTCCAAAAAGGTCCAAACAAATTGCTTACCCTCAACAAATAGAAGAAAGCTGCATTTATGAAACATAACTGCAACGTCGGCTTTTACAGACGGTCGGAAATTTATTCAGCATTGTATAAAGCAAAAGTATTTCAATTTGCTGGACATGATGCACAATATTAGTAACATGAAACGAGTTCATTAGCTGTTGCAGCTGTGCGCAATATTTCACGGCTCTGTACAATTTCCGCCGTGACATTTTTGCTGCATGCAAATTTAAAAAAATCAACATTTATTTCAAACTGCTGCATATGGATCGCCGGTTTAGTTCACATGTCAGTCACTTTTTAATCTAAATCCACGTTACTTTGTAAGTGCCCAATGATTAACGAAACTATGAGCGAATTTGCTGCGAATTTTTGATAACACCACGACTGCGGTTGGTAATTGTGGGGTTTTTTATCGGAATATTTGAATAATGGCTGATACATTTCATTTTGAATAACAAGACCAGATGTGCATATTTTTGCTAACTTTATTACAAATACACAGACAATGCGGATATTGTTCGGTGAGTCTCGATTGTACGGCCTGTGTGTTTTATTCATTCACAAATATTTGCAAAAACGGCACGGATTTGCATTTGAATTCATCGTTACACCTTTGACAATTTGTTTTAAAACAATGATTATTGGAACGAAAAGTTTTGTGGAAAATTTAAAATATATGAAAACTACAGCAGTTTAATCTAGTGGATTACTACTGTATATTTACAGTAAGGTGAAAATATTTTGAGGCGCGCACATACGCACAATTGTATAAATGAAGGGAAGATTAATGTGATTCGACCCCTATATATTAGTGTAGGGACGTTTTAGCGAGATCCGCACAATGAAATTTATTTATAGGTTCATATAAATGACACGCGTTTACATGTTTCACTGGTTCCACGATTTATAGCTTTGAGAAATGACGTATGGATTGGGAAATTTTTAATTTCTACCTCGTGGCTTATTGTGAATCATTAATTTAAATCTAAAGGCTCGCACTTAACGCTATGCTTCCACCTTTATTGTGCGGACAGCCAAATTGTACAATTCGCTACCGTCGTGTCTATTTCCGCAAAGATAAAATTTGAGACTCTTCAAGTTGCGAGTGAATCGGTTTGTTCTGGGCAAGCGTGCTTCACCTTAGTTTGCATCATTGCTTAAAATCAGGCGGATAGCGAACACACGTGAGCCCATTCAGTTTAAAAAAAATTCTAGAAAATTCAAGAACATATTCTTCCACGTCGTTTTTATCAAACGTAAATAGCACAGTAGACATATCTATAGTACCCTCATAAGTGTAGAGGTCGCTTGGCCAGTGTCAAATTATACGTTTTTGTAAACCCTGGGATGTCCTAGGTTCAATTCCCAGATCGGACAACATTTAGTATGCGATTTTCTAATACAACTGCATCACTGAATCCCCCAAAATATGTCGTAAGGAGGGTTGTCGATTCTCAAATCTAAGTCAAAGCATTTCTGCAACATGCTTGAAAAAGTGTGGCACGACAACTACAACGTGTGGAGTGAAGTAAACTCTTACTTCAGTGTAAACACAAAATCACATTTTTCTTTACCGTAAGTGTAACTACTGGACATAATGGGACTTAACATCTTATGTCTCAGGATGACGAGCGCAGTGGAATGCCACACAGTACTTTGTAACTCAAGGTGCTGGTTGGTGTTACTACTGTTTATGGGTGGTCGTATCGCTTACCATCAGGCGAATGTCTGAATGTCTGAATGTCTGAATGAACGTCTCGTCATTCAATGCATTAAAAAAAGCATGGGGTAAGTTCTTTACTTCTTCGCTGGTAGGTTTCTCATATGCGTGAAGCTATATGTGTAGGTATCACCGCAATGTCTATTTCTACCGCCAAGCAATAATGTGTATGCACTGTTGTATTCTGGTTTGAAGGACATTGTAGCTAGCTTACTAGTTATAGTCTCAAAGTGACGAGCGCAGTGAAGTGCCACGCAGTACTTAGTCATCCAAAGTCCTGTATTGTGTTGCTACTGTTTATGGGTGGTCGTATCGCTTACCACCAGACGAACAGCATGCTAGTCTCATCATTCAACTGAAATGCTCTCCAATAATTTTCATTAACAAAATTCTTTCATTTAAGTTGTTAAAGCTATTATATTTTATGATATTGTTGTTGTCGTGGTTAAGCCATTCAGCGATAAGATCGTTGGTTTCTCATTTCCAACTTTAGATAAAAGGTTCTACGTTTCTTTACATATAATTAAATGTCTCACTTCAAAAAGTAACTTTCAGTTAAATGGAGGTAATTTTAGTGCCGAGTTTTCATTATCCCAAGAATTTCCTTTGTGTTCGATTATTAATTATTAATCCCCGGCGGCTTTTGTTTCAGTGGCGTGTTTCATTGAGGCTTTGACTCGGCTCTCCGCTAGTTCCCACTTTAAGAAAGTTGATGCTATAGAATACATTCTGCGGGCAAATTTTAAACTGAAACCATTGAGTGGTTCGGATATAAATGGGGTTATAAATCATTGTTATATTTATAGCCAGACATAAAACCGCGGAGCACCCTTATCGTTGAAAAATTTCATAGCGGAGAAAGGAAAATCAGTCGAGAGAGCCCATCTATCATGGCTAGAAGGCAGTCAACGGGAGTTTACGTTTCGAGTACAAAATAATGCGCCGCTCATCGTTTATAAATTGTTGCGTTCACGACGTCCGTCATTTTTATTGAAAATTTTACCTGTATTGGAGTTTTTTGTCAGAATGTGTAGCTCTTGCGTTTTATCACATGGGATATTTATGGCTGTGGCACGCAGTCAGGTGTCATTTATACCTCTCGCACTGTTTATGTTTCAAGCGTTTGCTGTTTCATTCATTTTCATCTCGCGGTTATCACTCAACGATTCGTGTTTTACTTTTTTATGACTGGCCTGTATTTTGAGTAGAATAGTTTCTGCTGCTTCGGTGGCGTAGTTGTATTATAGTACGATTGCAGTACAGAGGTTTCAGGTTCGATTGCCGGACGGGCAAAGTGATGTTGGGTTTTTATACCTTATTGTTAGTGTAGCAACACGATCCAGCACATTGAGTTACAACTTACAAAGTATCTACTGTGTGGCATTCCATTGCGCTCGTCATCCTGAGACATAAGATGTTAAGTATCATTATGTCCAGTAGTGATACTAGCGGCATTGTCAAACAAAATACAAATATTTAAGACACTCATACCATTTTAGCTGTGTTTTAGCTAGTAGCCTTATTAAACAAGAACTTGAACAAGCTCACTAATGCGTGCACTTTAATAGTACCTAATTTCTCTTCCAGAGCTTCCAAATAGATTATGGTCTCCATTGTTCTTATCAGAATGTGTTCAAGGACATCAAATCGGCACCATACCGCACCTTGAGTTACAAAGTACTGTGTGGCATTTCACTACGCTGGTCATCCGTTAAGTCTCATTATGTCCAGTAGTTACACTGGCAACAACGTCCTTCAAACTGAAACACAACAGTGCACGCACACTGCTGCTTGGCGGTAGAAGACAATACGGTGGTACCCACCCAGACGGACTCTTACATATGAGAGTCCTACCACCAGTAACCATATTATACTATCAGTCCAGTTATTTCAATAGAAACTTTAATGTTTGAATACCTCTCGTTTCAGGAGTCATTACTCAAATGTGTAGGTTCTCTGAAATGAGATTTCATAATTAACGTAAGCCAGGTTGGCCCGTCAAGTGCATGTGAAAATTTAACGAGAGGAGAGGGAGGGCGGCGCCCCAGTCCTATCTCGTTCCTGCTAGTAATACTCCTGCATTTGACGTGAAAAACACTCGAAAAATAAGCGATATATGAGCGTTTTATATTAATTACTGCGATTAAATTAATGAGCGTGCTGTTAGCGTTAGGATTTTTGAATTGTTTTCGAGTTCGCGATTTGTAAGGGTTTTTAATGTTGCGCACACGGTATTAATTCGGTACGCCGTTCGTAAATGTCGCTTTTGTTAAATTGACGATTGCTGTTAAACACGGTTCTTTTCAAACTTTTAAGTAAATATATTTTAGAAGTACTAGTAAATATCATATCGTTTTCTTTCATGTATTCTGGAAGTTTTTTTTTTGTCCCTGACATTACTCTTTCTAGCCTGACGAGGGTCGGCTTATGAAAGAACACCGGTCTTTTGGGTGAGTGCAGAAGGCGCTCGCAACCCTTAAATTTAAGCGACCACGCTGAGGGCGACCCACTAACGGGTCACGAACCTCGGCTCAGGGCGGCCACTGAGAGGATAAGACATCAGCGGGAATTCTGGAAGTGACACGGAATTTTTGTATGGCATTATAATAAAAATTGCTTCTTGGGAACACGGTCTCAAAAAGTTTCAAGCTAGACCAACTTTATGTTTTACACGGCTGCGAAAAAGCTTCGTAGACCGAAGTAGATAAAAATGGCTGAGTTAAGGTTGTCCTCTCCTAAAAATATATTAAAGAAACTACCTTTCGGACGGCCGCATGCGGAAATCCATATCCATATAAAGTCCTGCTCTGCTCGCGTCTCCGCCCGCGTGAATAAGTTCTTCCGGGATAAAAGTATTTGTTTTGTATTTCCCCAGGACAAACATTTGCCTATATTGTTACTCGCTGATAATGTAGCTTTATATTGGTGAAAGAATTTTTCAAATCAGTCCAGTAGTTTCGGAGCCTATTCATTCATCATCATCATCAGCTTATCAGTCCACTGTTGGACATAGGCCTCCCCTAATGAGCGCCATAGCGCCCTGTCTTCAGCTTGCCGCATCCAACGAGGCAGTCTTTCGCAGATCGTCATTCCACCTGGCCGGAGGGCGTCCTACACTACGTTTGCCCAGTCGCGGTCTCCACTCAAGAACACGTTTACCCCAGCGGTTGTCGGTTCTTCGCGAGATATGGCCAGCCCACTGCCACTTCAGCTTGCTAATCCTTTGAGCTATGTCGATAAATTTGGTTCTCTGTCGGATGTATTCGTTGCGAAGCCTGTTCATTGCAAACAATCAAATCTTTCCTCTTTATAATATTAGTATAGACAACAGCTATACACGAAAAAGAAGAGCATTTCTCTGGTAACCATTTCGATGAAGCACTAGAAACATATACCATAACGTAGTTCACACAAGGTTTATCCCCGAAGGGGTAGGCAGAGGCGCACCTAGTGCACCCACTTTTTGCCTTTATTCCGTCCCATGATGTGATAGGGGGCGAGCCTATCGCCATATCGGGCACAAAAACCAGACTCCGAGCTGATACTGAATAGAAAAACTCAATATCACTTTGCCCGACTCGGGGATCGAACCCAAGACCTCAGTATTGCAGTCGTACCATAATACAACTACGCCACTGAGGCAGTCGTAGTTAATAACGTAGTTCGGGTTAGTTAAAATAAATTGTTTCCTGGTTTGCTTATGTTTACTGGTGGTAGGACTCTCATATTATGTAAGAGTTCGTCTGGGTGGATACCACCGCAATTTCTAGTTCTACCGCTAAGCAGCAGTGTGCATGCACTGTTGTGTTTCGGTTTGAAGGACACTGTAGCCAGTGTAACTACTGGACATAAGGAGACTTAACATCTAATATGTCAGGATGACGAGCGCAGTGGAATGACACACAGTACTTTGTAGCTTAAGGTGCTGGATGGTGTTGCTACTGTTTATGGGTGGTCTTATCGCTTACCATCAGGCGAACGGTATGCTCGTCTCGTCATTCAATGCAATAAAAACAAAATATTTCTCAGTCAATTGGTGGTAGGGTATTTGTAAGCAGCTGGATAAGAAACACCATACACAGGGTGCTAAACTCACCATGGCGACCCAAGTAAGTATGTCGGGTCAAAGGATTAGCCTGTGCATATCCGGTTTTAAACAGGCCAGCATAATTGTGTCGACTGACGAGGAGTAATTTCTCTTCAATGTACCCTGGAGAGGCAAGTGGTACTCTTTTTACCTCGAATGCCACTGCACTTCATAGTGATGCCGTTAGGTTACTCTCGTGCCCGTATTAAAAAGGAAACCTACATTAAGGAGATTAAATAAACTCACTCAACCTGGGATCCTTCTTGGAATATATTACATTAGTCGTGCCAAAATTGTATACTGTAGTAATAGACCGTGGGCCAGTGCAAAATTTTGTCAGTCATTTTCTCCCGAACGATAATTGGTGAGACGCATCAGAGACGTGTATCATAAAGCCTCGCGAACGTCAGCTTCGGCTCCGTGGGTGCCATGAGCGGTGGTAGCCTCCCAAAGATGTAGAAAAAAATATATTATTCAGTCATTTCCTCCCAACTAAGAATCATTTTAAATTGTAGCTAACCCGATACCTTGAAGAAAAAAATAATCAGCTGACTGTAACTTGGGGCATTATGCGTCAGCTGGTCAATCAAACATGTAAAAAAAATATATCATTTCAGTGATTTCCTCTCAACTACAAATTTACCTGATGATAGCTTATACGCAACTATGAATAAATATATATGTCAGCTGGCTGTATGCCGGGGCAAAAACCGTCAGCTGATGCCTTGAAAGTTATAACGCAGGTGTTAGGCGAGAGCTTCTATTACATAATTACATTCATCAGCTGACAATGTTTCCCTCGAATTAATGATAGTAGATTCTCTTTATTAATTACAGCATTGTATTATCAATCTATACATGTAAAATGCTTTGTCCTGAATGACTGACTGACGCACAGCCTAAACCTCTGACCGTAGAGACCTGAAACTTGCAGGGTGTGTTCTTTGTATGCCATAGGCATCTAATGAGATTGAATTTTCCGAAAGTCTACCCCTAAGAGGGTGAAAAAGGGGGGCAAAGTTTGTATGGGCCAACGTGATTCCTTGGTCCAACCTACTTCAAATATTGCTTAAACTTATTTTTAACAGAACTGATAGAAGACGTGTTTCATGTTTTATTGAAATTCATCCCGTTATATATAATATGTATAAAAACGAAAGGTCATTAACTCACTCATCACGAAATCTAAGAAGCTACACGTGCTAGGAGTCTCAAATTTTGTGGAGGTTCCTTTTAGGACGTTGGAGCTCACTAAGACGGGATTTTGCGAAATTCAACCCCTAATGGGGTAAAAAGATTGTACGCGATAAACTCAAAGACTATCTAACGGATTTTGATTAAATTTGGTATGGAGATAATTCGAGCATCTGGGAAACTGGAAAGTTTTAGGCTACTTCTTATCCCGTGAAAATGTATAAGTGGGACCTTTATAAAAAAAAAACTCTTTCGTTCGACCGCGGCTGCGGGCAAAAGCTAGTCAGCTTATAAATTTTCATCTGGGAAGATATAATGTATCTTAAATGTTTGACTTTAAGCTCAGATATGAGTTTTCCGATGAAATGTATAAATACTTTACGACTAATACGTATATAATTAAATAACTGAAGAAATATTAAGAACAGTGATTATGAATTTATAGTTTATTGTACTCTCCGGAGTAAGATAAAGTGGTCAGCAGAAGACTTTTCAGATTAACACAACCTACTGCAGGTACCACCTTTGCAACACGTTTCTAATCTAAGGGTTAGAAAAGTGTTGCATGCCTACATCGCGTCATACAAGGAACACACCCTGCAAGTTTCAGATCTCTACGGTCAGAGGTTTGGGCTGTGCGTTTAACTGTCAGTGAGTCATTCAGGACAAAGCATTTTACATGTATAGATTGATAATACAATGCTGTAATTAATAAAGAAAATCTACTATCATTAATTCGAGGGAAACATTGTCAGCTGATGCATGTAATTATGTAATAGAAGCTCTCGCCTAACACCTGCGTTATAACTTTCAAGGCATCAGCTGACGGTTTTTGCCCCGGCATACAGCCAGCTGACATATATATTTATTCATAGTTGCGTATAAGCTATCATCAGGTAAATTTGTAGTTGAGAGGAAATCACTGAAATGATATATTTTTTTTACATGTTTGATTGACCAGCTGACGCATAATGCCCCAAGTTACAGTCAGCTGATTATTTTTTTTCTTCAAGGTATCGGGTTAGCTACAATTTAAAATGATTCTTAGTTGGGAGGAAATGACTGAATAATATATTTTTTTCTACATCTTTGGGAGGCTACCACCGCTCATGGCACCCACGGAGCCGAAGCTGACGTTCACGAGGCTTTATGATACACGTCTCTGATGCGTCTCACCAATCATCGTTTGAGAGAAACTTGGTCATCGAAATCTGTCACTGGCCCACGGACCATAATGAATTCTATCACTCTTATGCCAAAAACTTTAAGGATATATAATATGCAGGGAATACCAACGCGACGGACAGAACTGAGAGAAGATGTACAAACAAGCCGGCTGGCTGTGTCACCTCTGCAATATTGGATCGTTTGACGTGCAGGAAGAAGCATTAAGATCGACGGGTAAATTGTAGCGTTCCGTGTGGGGTGCTCTTGTTTTCCTCATAATATGTTTAGAATTCCGAGGAATAAATAAATTATTGTGAAGAGAAGCATTGGTACTATCTACATTACATTTCTTGTACTGTAAATGTTAATAATATATTTGTATTTCTATTTACGTTAAGTTTTATTGCTAAGTACCTCTTTATAAATAATGGTACGAGCTTAAATACCACGCTTTCAAAAAATAGGGAAATGAAGGCAGATTTTTTCTCGTGGCTTAAATAAGCGGGGACCATAACTCGGCCGCAATCACCAACATTTCTTAGCAGCTGGGAATACGACTTTCACTAATTAACCAGCTTGACGTAAATTTTGGCAAAAAATATGAAATATCGTACGTTCAAGGCAACCGTTGCTGTTTTTATTGAATTTTTTTATTAACGCATCATTTTATTGTTGTGGTCATTTGTAATTTTAAGCGAATATAGCTGGTGTTGCTTTATTCATGGCGGATTATACAGCCTCGCAGTTGATGAATAAAATACACATAAACACGTATTGCTTATTTCATGTATGATTTCTCGCAAACGTCACTGCAGAATTATTCATTTCTTCAAATAGATCTTGAAGATTTTTTGTAAGCGAGCGAGTGCGACGTAAAACACAATTGTTCCAAATCAAATATTAAAGCTGCGTGGATGAATAAAACGCGAAATAAATTCTTCTTCGAATGTAATTCCAGTTGACAAAAATCGAGATACCTCCGCACCGCTCGAGGAAAACATTTTTGTGACAAATTGGGGGATTCTTACAATTAGTGCCATCGTCGCGTCTTTCAAAAAAGTGTCGTATTCAACTAGACTAATGAATGTCATAAATTTTATACAAAGAGCTCTTCAAACAATTCAAAAGAATTATCACAATGGGTCCATCAAGCCTTCGGTTGAGACTGCGAAAGAGTCTGCCGTGATTAATATTATGGCGCCGATTTTCAAAGAATTAACGTATTATTGTGGTAATTGATATAATTTAGTATTCTTTGACTCAATATTTATCAAACGAAAAATCACGAGGGAATTGTAGAGGTCATGGACATAGATAGATTTTTCTGGACTCTATATATTTTGAAAAAACGAAAAAAACATGACCAAGAAGAATATTCAAAGACATCGTTGAATTAATTGTTGCTGATTAAAAAATATATGTAAAACTAAGATTAAATCAACCTGCTTGTGACAAGTAATACTCCCCAACGGTAAACTAAATAGTTTCTTTGGCAAACATCAATTCATATTTTGAGAAGCAAGCTAGTAATATAAGCTTAGGACTGAGATCACCCATTGTGTTCATAATATTGTTCCGTGTATTTTCTTCGCTCAACTCCGTGATTTTATGAATTCAGATAGAACATTTTCTTATGTCTAGATGGCGATTGTTGTCAAACTTGGCCCGCTGGTAAAATGATACAAAACAAAAGACAAAACGTTGTTTCAGAACGTTGCGTATTGTGCCGAGATATCTCTACCGATAAATTATTTGCAATAAAGCCTGTATTTTATCCACGACTAGTAGTGCTCGCGGCTCTGCCCCCGTGAAAATTTTTTTTAGCCTATAGCACTCAGGAGTAAAGTAGCTTCCCATTAGTGAAAGAATTGTCAAAATCGGTTTAGTAGTTCCTGAGATTAGCGCGTTCAAACAAACATACTCTTCAGCATTATAATATTACTAACTTTTACCCACGGCTTCGCCCGCGTTAATAAGTTTTTCCGGGCTAAAAGTACATACATAAAAACCTTCCCGTTAAATCACTCTATTCAATACATTTATTTAGATAAAGATTAATATTATGACGTTGATACAACTCTTAACAAATAATGCATTAATTTCGACCAAATTTGATTACCATAAAAACGGTTCTAGAGAGTTAATCTTAAAAGATAGACATATAATGTCACGGACATTTTTTTAGATCATTTCAAGAGGAATAATTCATTCATACATATATTTTTGGTATTTTGGACCGTTTTCGCACCGCACGCAATGGAAGCCCTCAAGGATGAATAATTTTCCACGTTTTTTTCACATTTTCCATTATATCTTCGCTCCTAATAGTTGCATCGTGATGTTATATAGCCTAAAGCCTTCCTCGATAAATGGTCTATTCAACACAAAAAGAATTTTTCAATTCGAACCAGTAGTTCCTGAGATTAGCGCGTTCAAACAAACAAACAAACAAACAAACAAACAAACAAACTCTTCAGCTTTATAATATTAGTATAGATAAGTATAGATTGACTGGGATTTTTTAATTTGTGCGGAATTAGTAGATATTGTTATGTCTATTAAATTCCTGCGTACTTTTACTATAAACATCCAGGATATGAACCACCTTGATATTAACTTTGAGACTCCTAGAACAACCAGTGTGCAAAATTTCGCCCAAATCTGTTTAGTTGTATCTGCGTTTACTTCTAATAAACATTTATACATTTTTACAAACTTTCGCATTTATATTATTAGATTAAAATGTTCTTGTATATAACCACGAAGTATATAACGTATTAGTTTTTGCTCGCCGCTCCGCTGACGTGAAAGGGTTTTAAGGGGAAAGTCACACTATATATGTAGGAGTGATTAAAATATTATAAAATAGGATGCTGGTTGATTACCAGTATTTCAACCTTGTATAGTGAGATTTAAAAATGAACTACTTATTTCTAGACGTAGTGTAATAAACAATGTTGCAGATTGATTTGAATTTGCGAAATAAGTTGTTGATTTGACTATTGTTATTTAAGAATACGGTATTAGGTATTGTTGACTTCAATTGATCCAGTAGTATGAAATTATGTAAAGGGGAGCGAACCTTTATAATGAGAGTGCAGACGCACTTCGGGGCATTCCAAATGTAGTATGCTAGCTCAACAAAACCTTGTTATTAACCTGTATTGTTGTTCGGATGAAATATATTGCGCTTATCTGAGAAAACCGGCTTTCAATTATTTATTTATTTATTTATTTATTTATAGCCTTTTTTCAGAAATACATTTTTTTTTTTTTTTTTTTTTTTTTTTTTTTTTTTTTTTTTTTTATAATAGCTTTTTATTTATTCTGTGTGCCCTTTGGCAAAGGCCTCCTCCAACACCTTCCAATGCTCTCTCTCTCGCGCCAGTCTTGTCCAGGTTTTTCCTGCTGTTTTAACCACATCATCTTCCCATCTTCTGAATGGTTTCCCCTTTTTTCTCTTTCCCTCTCTTGGGTACCACAATGTTACTACTTTGTTCCATTTCTCTTCTCCTCTTATTACATGACCAGCCCATTTCCACTTTAAAGTTCTTAACTTCAATACCACATCTTGGGTCTTTGTAGCTTTTCTAATTTTGCTGTGGTTGATTTTATCTATTTTCCTTTTCCCCAACATGCTTCGTTCCATGCTTCGCTGGCAAGTTTGAAGCTTGGCTTGTTGAGATTTAGTGAGTGCCCAAGTCTGGCATCCATATGTTAGGATAGGGAGTATGCAAGTGTTAAATAGCTTTCCTTTAACCGAAGTGTGTACTGTTTTGTCTTTCATTATTTCTCTGTGTGCCCAGTATTTCCTCCATGCAAGTCCTATGCGTGTCTCGATCTCTTTGTTTGACATATTGTTTACTTTGATTACCTGACCTAAATATGTATACTCATCCACATAATCAATAGGGATATTGTTTACTTTGATTGCTTCTTTCTCTCTGTTAGTCATTGCCTTAGTTTTTGATGTATTCATGTTTAAGCCCACTGCTTTGCTATGCGTGTCTAGATCTGTCAGCATGTTTTGAAGCTCCTGAGAGGACTTTGCGAAAATAATAATATCATCAGCAAATCTTAAGTTGGTTAGATACTCGCCATTGATTCTTAGGCCACACCTCTCCCAGTTGAAATGTCTGAAGACTTCCTCCAGTACTGCAGTAAACAGTTTCGGTGAAAGTGGGTCACCTTGTCGTACACCCTTTTCTAGATTGATAATCCCTCCTTCTCTTTCTAGCTTAACTCTTGCTGTTCCACCACTGTAGATGTTCTTTATTATCCTAATATATTTTTCTTCCACCCCTTGTTTCTTCAAGGCATCCCAAATTTTATTGTGGTCCAAGGAATCAAAGGCCTTGCAATAGTCGACAAAGCAGCAGTAGACTGGTAGGCCATATTCTTTATATTTTTCAAATATTTGTTTCACCACGTGAACATGGTCATCGACTGAGTACTTGCTTCGGAATCCTGCTTGTTCTCGTGGTTGGTTCTCATCAAGTACTTTAGTTATGCGGCTCAAAATGATTTTTGCAAAAACCTTATAAATATTCGACATTAAACTTATTGGCCGATAGTTTCCAACATCATTTCTGTCCCCCTTTTTGTGTAGTAAAATTATAGTAGACTTTTTCCATTGGTGCGGTATGATTTCAGTCCTTAAGACATGATTAAAAATTGAAGTTAGAGGTGGTGTTATGGTATGCTGTAATGATAGCAAGATTTCATTCGTTATGTTGTCAGAACCAGGGGCTTTGTCTCTTTTTTGTGTTTTTATAGCCTGTTCAACTTCTTTTTCCAATATTGGTGGGACATCATTTCGGTTTTCGAGCGGTACATTGTCTGTTGATAATGACTTTGAGTACAAATCCTGAAAAAACTCTGTTGCTGTTCTTATTATATCTGGTCTCTTTGTTTTAGCTATACCTCTTACATTTTTAATGCTTGGTATCCAGTTTCAATTATTTATGGAAACTTAAATCATGGCGAAGACTAAAACAATGACCGACCACCTTCGCCCATACCTCCTTCATCATACAACTCCGAAATATATTTGCCCTGGATAAATAATAGCTTACCTATATGATACCTAGGGTCTCAAACTATTTCCATATCATATTTCGTGAAAATCTTTTTAGAAGTTTTATTTTATCGCATTCAGACAGACAGATGCGCCGGGTACTTTATTTTATATTTTACTAGCGTTTGCCCGCGGCTTCGCCCACACGAAAGAGTTTTTACTGGATAAAACCCCCGTTGTATATTTTCCCGGGTTAAAAAGTATTTTAAAACCTTTCCAGAGACTCGAACTATCACCATAACAACTTTCATCGAAATCCGTTTGGTAATTTTTAAGTTTATCGTGTACAAACTTTGCTACCCCTTTTTACCCCCTTTGGGGTTGAATTTTGCAAAATCCCATCTCACTCAGTACTGATGTCGTAAAAGAAACCCCATGCAAAATTTTATACTCCTAGCGCTTGTTGTTTCTGAGATTTCGAGCTGAGTAAGTGAGTGATAAGGATATCTGTGCAGCATAGAAAATAGTGTTTTATTTTGTAATAGTTTATTGTATTTGTTATTAACATTTTTTATAGTTATAGGTCATAGGTTTAAAACATTGTACATAGTATATAAGATTTTTACATAATAAAGTACATAAGGGTTTTGTCACTGGATAGGGATCTCCCTCGGGTATAGCCGCGGCTTACCTCAGGACACACCCAAACAGGGGCTCTCCTGCGGGTATAGCCACGGTCCACCTCAGGGCACAGAAATTGAATAGCGCGTTCTCTTTCGCACACCTTCCGTCCCGCTCCCGCTCTGACAGAGAGGTCCGATGCGTGAGAGCGGGACGGAGGTCTAAACAGTATATAAAGAGCGCCGATTAGCCCGATCGGCACACACATCATTCCGCTCTGAGCAGCCGATCTGAGCGGACCTTTTGTTTGTCGCAGTACCTGCTGCGACATTCCACTGATCCGTCCGGGTACCTGCTCGGTGCGGTCCGCAGCGACCTCGCTGCCGTCAAGGTTACACAGGTAGCAAAGGGGCAACCCTTTGCTATTTTGTTAGCCTATTTCGGGCCAAGCCGCGTCCTTTTCAGGACAGGGTTTAGCCCAATTTGTTTCTTATCGACGTTTGGCCCCTTCAGGGCGTTGGCTCGGCGGAAACCTAACGGTGCTAACAAGCCGAGTCGCGTCACCGGCAACGCGCTGCGCCCCTTCAGGGCAAGGCAAAGCCGACGGGTACGGATCCGGAGGCTGCGGAGGCACACCGCAGTCTCTCCCGTACATCACCTTCCCAACCCTACCCTTTCCTTAAAATCCATCCCGTGTATCGGTTGAGCGTGCGGCCTCCGGCCAATACCGTTTACGATACACGGAGTGTTAGGAACCCTTTTGCACAATAAGACTGGCAAAAGGGATACAAGCTTAGGGCACACCTAATTCTAAGTACACCCCCCCTCGCCTATACCCGGCGGGGAGGGACACGCACATACTCACCCCCGGGCGATCCTACCCGGGGACTTAGTTTATCGCGTCCCACACCGCGTCGCGATCCGCGCTCGTTTCGTTTTGTGTGAACCCGCCTGGTTTCTTCTGTGTGTTCTTTACAGGCGGTGCACACCCGGGGTTAGTGAACACACACGCGGCCCCTAATTAATATTACCGTAGGCTCGGACTCAGCCGCCAATATGGCTGATTCTGGGCCTATGGATTTGGCTCCCGAGCGGCCTGTCGTCGCCGCTCAACTAAACCCAGTCAACACCCCCCTCACCGCGCCCATTATTTCCAGAGAGGAAATAATGAGAGTGGTGAGGGAGATGTTCCGGTCGGACAACGTGGTCCGACAAGAAATACTGTCAATGGCTAGGGAAGCCAGGGAACCGTCTGCGTCCTCGGACACCTCGGAGTCGTCCGAGGCTACGACCTCAACGGAGACCACCGAAACCTCGGGCGGCTCCGCGGAGTCTGAAGAGGAAATGGACACGTCCCCCAGCCAACCTGAAGCCACTTCTTCTAATAACAACCCTAAAAAACGGCCGATCTCGGCGTCTTCCTCCGCCTGTGAATCCGGGGAGGAGTCGTCCTCGTCGGAACGCGACGAGGACGGCTTCACCACGGTGAAAAACAGCCGGAGGAAGAAGCAGAGAAGTGTCGCTGCTCCCGCACCAGCCTCCCCATCCGCGCCTTCTGCGCCTTCCGCGCCTTCAGCGCCAACCGCGTCCGCGTCTGCGTCGACGCCGCCACCGCCGCCGACTCAACCAAAGGGGCCTAAAAAACCCCCGAGGTTGAACCTCCAAATCCCCTCAAATATGTCCATTCGGGACATATTTGATGAACTGCGCAAACAGCGCATATCCATATCCTCCAACTCGTGGAATAAGATCCACAAGCTTCTTGCCCTGCAGCCCGCCTCAATCGCGGACCACAGGGCGCTGACCAAATTTTTAGATGCCAAGAAATGGCACTATTTCACTTACTCTTTGCCTGACGAGCGGCGCTTCCGCTACGTCATTCGCGGTATCCCAGTCCAAATGTCGACTCTCGAGGTCAAAGAAGGCCTTGAAGAGAAAGGCATAGTCACTTTAGAAGTGCACAGGATGCACAGACAGTCCCGCGCCTCCCGGCCGGGAATACAATACGAGATGGTTCTCGCCATCCTCCAGTCCCCTTCAGACGTCAAAAGACTATTTGAGATAAAAGATATCTCGGGGCTAGGCGGCTTCACCGTCGAAGCCCCACACAAATCGACCCAGATAGGGCAGTGTCACAACTGCCAGAAATACGGCCACAATTCTCGTGGCTGTCGCCTCCCCGCCAGGTGCGTCAAGTGCCTCGGCGAACACGGCACATCCGAGTGCACCCGTCCCAAGGACCGCTCTCAGTGCACGGAGCCGCCTTCGTGCACCAACTGCCGGCAAACCGGCCATCCAGCGAATTATCGCGGATGCCCTCGCGCCCCCAAAAGAGTTGCCAAAGCTCCTAAAGCTGCGGCTCCCTCGGCCCCTCAGGCCACCACATTCAAACTGGCACCTGCGCCAGTGCGCAACCCGTGGTTTCCTCCCACGGCGCGCGCTGAACCCATCTCACAGGCCCCCAGCGGAGTCACTCCCGCTGCCCCGGCCTCTACTCGACCCTCTCCTCCCCCAGCTGTGGCTCCTTCTTCAAAGGCAGCCCAGCCCAAACCCAAACCCAAACCCACCACCCCTCCCACCCCTTCTCAGTCGGCGACGGTGGCGGCGAAGGCAAGCGACGCCTCTTCCTCGGTCGCCTCACTACTAGGCTCCCCGGAGATAATGATTCTCCACGGGAAACTTTTCGAACGTTCTCGTCTACTCACCCGTACGGGAGTAGAAGACCCCCTCTTAATCGCTGAGATCGCTCTGATCCAGCAACAAATCTTCGAGGCTACAGTTAACGCTGTGCGTCTCCCCTCTTTAATTTCATAAATGGCTACCAACGCCAGACAACTCCCCCAGCGGACAAAACCTCGCTCCCTCAGAGTGGGGTTTTTCAATTGTAACGGCATTCGGGACCAAAAAGCCGAAATTTCTTCTTTTGTCCGCGACAACCAAATTGACGTTTTCCTCATCCAGGAAACGTTCCTTAAGCCCTCTCACCGCGATCCCAACATCCCAAACTTCAAACTGGTGCGAAATGATCGTACCAGTGGCCGTTTAGGAGGCACTCTCATTTATTACAAAAGGTCCCTTCATTGTATCCCATTAGAATCACCGATAAGCTTGAGCAACATTGAGGCTTCGGTCTGCAGGCTAGCCATGACCGGACACCCGCCGATCACCATCATATCGGCCTATCTCTCGCCCACTAAGGAGCTTCACTCCAACGAACTTGAAACCCTATTTGATCTGGGGGATTCCGTCATTTTGGCGGGAGACCTCAATGCCAAGAACACTCTCTGGAACTGCAACTCGACCAACGAGCGAGGTGCAGTCCTAGAGAGTTGTCTTGACACAATCAATCTAAGCCTATTGGTTCCTTCAGAACCTACCCACTATAGTTACAACGACGACCACCGACCGGACATACTCGACGTGGCACTTGTACGGAACGTAAGCCTTAGCGTGCGTTCCATGCAAGTGTTACAAGAGTTAGACTCTGACCACAGACCTGTGATCCTTGATCTAGTCCCCGAAAACAGTCCAACAGACACAGGTCCTAATATTCCGATGAAGGTGAAAACGAATTGGCGTCTTTTAGGCACCAAGCTCGCGGACACCTCATCCACTGATCTTTCCGCGATCCCGACCAACATCGTTACTCCCGAGGAAACGACCAGCGCGATACGCGTCTTCACCGACCACCTTCAGAACGTTTTGAGCGAAAGCTCCGAGAGGGTGCCAGAGACTGTTCACAGTCACTGGCAACTTCCCGAAGACGTTCGGTGGTGGGTGAGGTTGCGTAACGCTACGCTCAAATCCTGCGCGACGAGACCCGTCCCGGAACGACGACATCTTGCGCGCTACCTCCAACGTGAGGTCAAGCGTCGCATAAAAGAGGTCGTCGATTCGAGGTGGGACACTCGTCTTGCCGATATCGATCCGACTCATACCGCCTTTTGGCAACTGGTTCGTTCCTTCAAGAGAAACGATGTGGCCTCCATGCCTCCGCTCAATCGTCCGAATCAACGCCCGGCGTTTGATGACGACGAGAAAGCGGAACTACTGGCCGGCAGCCTGGAGTCTCAATGCTCGCTCACCTCTGTACCCGTTGATGACGACATTCTTGCTGCGGTTGACACCTTCGTCGAAGATAGAAACGCGGTCCGGCCACCGCCAGTCTCTATACCGCGACCGCTATACGATAACGTCGACCCGGACGTCGACCCGCCGCCCGATCCCCTTGCGCCGGTGACGATCGAAGAAGTCACCACTCTGATCAAGGCACTCAAACGTAGGAAAGCCCCCGGGGGCGATCTAATCCCTACTCGCATGATTAAGATGCTCCCGGAGCATCTAGTTCAAATCCTAACATCCATTTACGACGCCGCGTTTCGTAACTGCATCTTCCCAGAGGTCTGGAAAGAGGCAGTTGTGATAGGAATCCACAAGCCGGGGAAACCCGCTTTCGAACCCTCCTCTTATAGGCCCATCAGTCTGCTCAGTACTCTGGGCAAAATCTACGAGCGGATCGTCCTCGACCGCCTTAAAATAGTAGCTTTCAATCAAAATTTGATCCCCCCAGAACAGTTCGGCTTTCGCCCTAGACACAGTTGTGTCAATCAGGTGCTCCGCATCACGGAGTACGTCCACGAACAATTCCGTAAAGGAATGCCTA
Source organism: Lapara coniferarum (assembly GCA_949316025.1). Classification (NCBI taxonomy): domain Eukaryota; kingdom Metazoa; phylum Arthropoda; class Insecta; order Lepidoptera; family Sphingidae; genus Lapara; species Lapara coniferarum. The sequence continues at coordinate 13,613,631 of OX438925.1, read as the reverse complement.
CCGGTGCTATTTTCTTCGATATCGAAAAAGCATTCGACAGGGTGTGGCACAACGGCTTGCTTTTCAAGCTGTACACTCTCAACGTGCCCACACAACTCGTGCACATCATACGAGATTTCCTGTCGAATCGCGGTTTCAGATATCGCGTGGAGGGAACTCTCTCTTCCCGACACACCATCACGGCCGGAGTCCCGCAAGGCTCCGCCCTGTCCCCCTTTCTATTCTCGCTGTACACAAGCGACATCCCTAGACCACAAAACGCCCATCTGGCACTATTCGCGGATGATACCGCAATATACGCTTCACGTATAGACCCCGACAAAGTGGTGCGCACTTTGCAAACCGCCGCCGACGAACTCGGTGAGTGGTTCCGCAAATGGCGAATCACCGTCAATCCCACCAAAAGTCAGGCCATCCTTTTCACTCGGAAAAGGAAAGTCCATATCCCTCACTCTTCAGTCCGCATGTCCGACCAGGTTATTCCCTGGAAGGGCCAAGCCAAATATTTAGGAGTAACCCTTGATCAGAGGTTGACCTTCATCCCACACGTAAATGCGGTACGCGCGCGAGCCGCATTCGCGATGAGCCAGCTTCACTGGCTCCTAAACAAAAATAGTAAGATGTCAATCCGCAACAAGATTAGGATCTTTAAAACATGCATCCGTCCGATAATGACATACGCGTCGCCCGTATTCGCTCATTTACCGCCCGGTCGCCTTCAGCGAATGCAGGTGCTTCAAAATCGATTCTTACGACATGCACTTGGTGCCCCGTGGTACGTTCGCAATCGCAACCTCCACGTGGACACCAATATGCCGACCATCAGGCACTTTATGCAGTGCGCCAGCAGACGCTATTTCGACAGGGCGGTAAACCACCCGAACACGCTTATCCGAAAAGCGTCGATTTATACTCCATTTGATCGCGCCAAATGGAGACGACCGCGTTCAGTCTTGTCAGATCCAGAGGACGAAATCACTCTGGCCTTACGCGAAAAGAACGAGCATCTAAAGCTCATACACTTAACAAGACCGCTGTACCGTCCTCGCCGTCGAGGACCTCGTCGCGTTCCCCATAACCCTGCCCTCTCGTAGCAGTTCCGGCCCGCGTGCCGAAGACTACAATCAACACGTAAAATAGGATTAGGTTTCAAACCATATTTCCCCAAACGCTGATGTCTTATCCTCTCAGTGGCCGCCCTGAGCCGAGGTCGTGACCCATTAGTGGGTCGCCCTCAGCGTGGTCGCTTAAATTTAAGGGTTGCGAGCGCCTTCTGCGCTCACCCGCAAGACCGGTGTTCTTGTATAAGCCGACCCTCGTCAGGCTAACAAGAGTTTAGTCAGGGACAAAAAAAAAAAAAAAAAAAAAAAAAAGCCCGATCGGCGCGGCAGTTCCACTACGGTTCCCATACAAGTAAGAAGAAGTGACAAGATCCTGAACAGTTGAAAAATAGTAAAGAAGATTTTTATTTACAAGATCGACCCTATAGTACCGCAGTACAATCCTGTTTCACTCGTGTTTCCTTCCCAGCGTTTCTGTCGAAACGTTGGATCGACAAAAGTGTACGGGTTGTTTCTTTCGAAACGGTCCACACATTTGGTACGTCCGGTACATTTTGGTCCTATCGAGCGCCGGATAACAGAAGATGCCGATTACAAGATCTCGTCACGAATACGGACCGAGTCGCCGTTCCGACAGCGCTTCTGCAACCGCCTCAGCCGCCGAAAACACAGAACAGTCGACGACTACGGGCACCACAGAACACACAGGCACAAGCGCCACCGAAACGACAACGACGGCAACCACGACGACAACAACAACGACAGAACCGGAACCAGTAGTAACAGCAGAAACCGCCGTGCAAACAGAAATGGCCACGCCGAATCCTACGTCAACGGAACGAAAGCGGGCCCACACAGTATACAGCAAGTCGCACCGCAGCAAGAAAGAACGCAATACGAGGCTGGCGCAAGCTAAAGAAGAACTCCTTCGCCTACAGATAGAGCTCGCAAACGCCCGTATAGCAACGATAGAAGCGGAATCCGACACAGACAGTGAAGACTCGAGTGTCACAGGACAGGAAACGGCACAACGAGTCAACGAGTGGCTGAACGACAGCAGGCAACAGACCCTAACCCGCGAAGCTCGGCCACGACCACGCAGCACAGGACGAGAAGAAGCTCCGCCCCCTCGTCCCGCAGTTACACAGCAAGAGGAGGTGCCCCCCCCTCACCCCGCAGGCGCAGAAAAGGAAACTGAAGAAAAGTTTACCTGCAGCGCACAACAGACACAGCACAGCAAGACGTCTCCGCGAGCCGAGACATCAATAAACCTCAGCGAGCTCGCTAACGCCATCGCCGCCGCCGCGAAGACTCCGCACCACAGACATTTCCACGAGCTTCCACAATTCACAGGCGCACACCAAGAGTGGTTACTCTTCAAAGCATCATTCAAGGACTCCAAAGTGAATTACACAGAATCTGAAAACATCGCGCGCCTTCGACGCAGCCTCAAAGGAATCGCCAAAGAAGCCGTCGAGAGCCTGCTCATCTATGGTGCACATACCGAAGAAATTATGAAAACGTTGGAAACTCGATTTGGAAGACCAGATGCGATCGCGATAGCAGAACTCGAAAGATTGCGAACGTTACCACGCCTCACAGATTCACCCCGCGACCTCTGCACGTTCGCCACACGCATCTCAAACATCGTGGCGACACTGCGGATGTTAAAGAAGAATTACTACCTCTGCAATCCGGAGGTGACGAAAGCGGTCGTCGACAAATTAACGCCCGCTCTCCGCTACAGGTGGTACGACTTCGCAGCAACAGCAACAGAAGATGAAGCTGATCTCATCAAGCTCTCACGCTTCGCAGACAACGAAGCACAGAAGTGCGGCCCATACGCACAACCAGAACAGAACGTCAGCGCCGCGGACTCCGATAACAAGAAATCCAGACCGCTGCGAAAACAGAAGACGTACACAACATCGAACAGAACAGAAGAAGCCGCATGCCCGATCTGCAACAATACCAGACACAATGCGGAACAGTGCGAAAAGTTTACAGCGCTCGACAGCGATGGAAGATGGCAACTGGCGAAAGAGAAAACACTTTGTTTCGCATGCCTCAAACAGCGAACACAGGGACACCGATGCCGAACAAAGAAATGTGGAATCGACGGATGTCAACGGACACATCACGAAGCATTACACTTCCTTCGACAGAAGACAGAAGAGCCCAAGAACGAAGTGGTAACGAGCACATGGTCCACCGTCAACACGCTGTCCTATCTGAAGATATTACCAGTACAGGTGTCCGGTCCCAAAGGAAGAGTGAACACATACGCACTACTAGACGACGGGTCTACAGTAACGCTCGTCGACGCCGAGATAGCCCGACGGGCCGGAACAAAAGGACGAAGCGAACCACTACGGATAGAAGCGATCGGCGATGCAGAAGTTGAAGCCACAGACTCAAGACGTGTCTCATTAAAGCTTCAAGGCACAGAAGAAGAACACAGCATACAGGCTCACACCATATCCAAGTTGCGTGTGGCACCACAGAAGATCTCTATCTCCGACATACAAGGCTGCGCTCATCTGGCTGACATCGCGCACCATCTCAAGTATGAAGAAGGAACTCCCGGGATACTCATAGGCCAAGACAACTGGCATTTGTTATTGGCATCTGAAACGCGAAGAGGAAACAGAAATCAACCCGTCGCGTCTCTCACCCCCCTCGGGTGGGTACTCCACGGCTCCGCGACAAGAACACTCGGTCATCGGCTGCAACGAGTCAACCATCTCAGAACCGTCGATGAAGACATGGACGAACAGCTGAGACGTTACCTCGCCATCGAATCCCTGACAGTCGAACCCAAGAAGCCGAAGACAGATCCTGAGGAGCAAGCACTCAACATGCTCCGCGAGTACACACACCGGCGGGAGGACGGTCGTTACGAAACCACGCTACTATGGAAGAACCCGGAGCTCCCGATGCCACGCAACAGAGATAACGCACTCAAGAGGCTTCTGAGCACGGAACAGCGGATAGACAAAGATCCGAAACTACAGAAAAAATACAATCAACAGATGGAAGCACTCATCACGAAGGGGTACGCCGAGGTAGCACCGAAGACCACAGAACAGGACAAGACATGGTACCTACCTCATTTTCCAGTCATCAATCCGATGAAGCCAGACAAGATTAGAATCGTGCACGACGCGGCAGCCAAGACTCGCGGCGTCTCCCTCAACGACCATCTCGTCGCCGGGCCGGACCTGATTCAATCTCTACCTGGCGTGATCATGCGGTTCCGACAGCACCCGATAGCAGTGACCGCAGACATCGCCGAAATGTTCATGCAGGTGAAGATTCGCGAACCAGACAGAAACTCGCTCCGGTACCTGTGGAGAGGAGAGGCAAGAGGCAACACAGAACCAACAGAATACAGAATGACGTCACTCATATTCGGAGCGAAGTCATCCCCAGCCACAGCGATCTATGTGAAGAACATGAACGCAGAAAAATACAGACAAGAAAACCCGGCGGCCTACAGCGCAATCGTCAAGAACCACTACGTGGATGACTACTTGCAGAGCTTCCCCACAGTAAAAGAAGCAGTCGCCACAGCCAAAGATGTCAGAAGAATTCACAGCGAAGCCCGGTACGAGTTACGTCAGTGGGCCTCCAACTCGCCGGAAGTATGCCAAGCACTTGAAGCAGCAACAGACAAGCCGTGCACGCGCCTACACGACGGCACGGCAACCGAAAGAGTGCTCGGCCTCGTATGGAACTGCGCCGACGACAGTCTCGCCTTCAACCTCAACCTGGCGAGATTACCCAAGGGCGCTATAGAAAACGATTCACCCACCAAGAGAGAAGTCCTCAAGATCCTGATGTCGCTATTCGACCCCCTCGGTTTGGCCGCTCCGATCACATCACGAGCAAGACAAATTTTACAAGAAATTTGGAGAAGAGGCACCGACTGGGATCAGTGCATCGATGAAGACGTCCGGGTCCAGTGGAGAAAGTGGCTGAATCACCTTAAAAAACTCGAAGATATCCGAATCCCGAGATGTTATCTGCACTACAGCAACGCCGTCCGCTTGGAGCTACACACGTTCGTGGACGCCAGCGAAGCAGCCTACACAGCCGCGCTGTACTGGCGGGCCGCCCTGCCAGATGGAACCGTCGCGACAACACTCATCGTCGCGAAATCCAGGGTGGCACCGCTCAAACTGGTGTCCATCCCACGTCTTGAGCTGCAGGCGGCGGTGATGGGAAGTCGGATGGCAGCAGCAGTAATAGAAGAGCACGACCGAAAACCGGACGCCAAGACCTACTGGACAGACAGCAAAACAGTACTCGCTTGGCTACGAAACGGGGCACGCTCTTATCGGCCATACGTCGCTCACCGTGTGGCATCGATAGAAGAAAACAGCACAGTCGCAGAGTGGCGATGGGTCCCGACCAAATCGAACGTCGCGGACGACGCCACCAGAAACACCCCAGAAGACATCAGCAGCACGCACAGGTGGTTCCAGGGCCCAGACTTCCTGAGGGACGACCCAGCAACATGGCCAACCGAAACACTCACTCATCCAGTCAAGACGGGAGAAGAGAGAACGCTCGTCATAAAGAAGAGCACAACGGAGTCCCTCACCGAAGCCCTACCACGCATCGAACGCTTTTCAAAATGGGAAAAGCTTGTACGCGCCACTGCACGCGTACTACAGTTTATAGACGCTTGCAGACCCAAAACCGCGTCTGTAAGCTACCGCAGACACAAACGCCGCGCTGAAAAAGATGCAACGTGGACAAAACTACCAGAAAAGCAAGCCCCTCGTCCGCAGAAAACCAAGACGTCGGGACGCGACGCCGACCGCACATATCGCCCAGTCGACGGTACACTCCAGCGCCGAGCCGAAGAGTTGCTAATAAGAAAATGCCAACAAGACAGCTTCACAGAAGAGATAACGGCAATCAACAACGGAAGGCCCTTATCTTCACAGAGTCGACTGCGCAACCTGGCGATGGAGGTACACAATGGCATCCTGGTAATCAAGTCCCGAATATTGGCCGCAGAAGAAGTCCCGGAACACACGAAGAGGCCCCCGATCATCGACGGCAAGCATCTCGTCACACGCCTCTACGTGGACTACGTGCATCGACTTCTGCATCACGCCGGCGTCGAAACAACGCTGAATGAATGCAAACAGCGTTATTGGATAGTACAGCCACGAATAACAGTAAAGGCAGTCATATACAACTGTCTGTTCTGCCGCATCAGAAAGGCGTGCCCTCCGACTCCAGCTACGGGCGACCACCCAGCGTGCCGACTTGCTCATCATCGACGTCCCTTTACATACACGGGCGTCGACTACTTCGGGCCGCTGACAGTAACAGTAGGAAGATCGACACAGAAGCGATATGTGGCCCTATTCACATGTCTGACAACGCGCGCAGTACATCTGGAAATAGCGGGGTCCCTCACCACGGACTCCGCCATCATGGCACTGCGGCGCTTCATCGCTCGACGTGGCCTGCCAACAGAAATCTGGTCGGACAACGGCACCAATCCACAGGGCGCCGATAAAGAGTTGCGCCGCTCCATCGACGACGCGACCAGCGAAGACGCCAACCGTCGCGCCATCAACTGGCGCTACATCCCTCCCAGTGCGCCCTTCATGGGTGGCGCCTGGGAACGACTCGTCCGCAGCGTGAAAGTCTCCCTCACAGCGGTGTTGTTCGAACGCCACCCCAACGAAGAAACCTTGACAACACTACTGGCCGAGGTTGAAAACGTAATCAACAGTCGGCCACTCACCCACGTCTCCGTTGATCCTAACGATCCGGAGGCACTCACCCCCAACCACTTCTTGCTCGGTGGGCCCGCTAACTTAGCGGCGCCGGGCGAGTTCCACGACGGTGACGCCGCGAGCCGCAGTCACTGGCGCGCCTCTCAGCGCCTAGCCGACCTCTTCTGGTCCCGCTGGGTGCGGGAGTACCTGCCGGAGTTACAATACCGGCGGGAGCCCAACAGCCGAGGCGAACAGCTGCGGCTCGGGAGCGTCGTGCTAGTCGCCGACGGGACACTGCCACGCAACATCTGGCCCCGAGGCGTGGTGGTACGAGTGTTTCCTGGACCGGATGGCGTGGTGAGGACAGCGGACGTGCGCACGAGGAACAGTATCCTGAGACGACCTGCAAAGAAGCTGGTGATCCTGCCTGTGGACGTCGAGCGTCGGAGCTGCACGGGAGACAGTTCTGCGCCGTACCAGCGAGACGACGGGACGACGCACGGCGGGAGTAATGTGCAGCATAGAAAATAGTGTTTTATTTTGTAATAGTTTATTGTATTTGTTATTAACATTTTTTATAGTTATAGGTCATAGGTTTAAAACATTGTACATAGTATATGTGCAGGACGGACAATGTAGAACATATGTGTAAATAGTGCATTTTTATAAAATAGTTTTGTAATAGGATAGGTTATAGCTAGTTACGTCTTATGTCCTAGTTTAAGCTTAATAAATATAATAGTTTGTGTCTATTCATTTAGGAATAAGGTAAAATAGTCAAGCAATGTTTCTGCCTGCCCCTTTCGGGGCAATACTTGACCATTTATTGTTTATTAGAATAAGTACACAATCGCGCATGCGCGTGGAAGACTCCACTGCGCAGACGCGCGAACAGCGCTAACGCGCATGCGCGGAACGTCGCCGCGCATGCGCACGGCGCAGACATCGCTGCGCCGAGCCACGCGCGCTCTGATTGGCCGAGCGCTGCGACGGCCGCAGCGCACCCGCTTCCCGATGCCAGCCTGGGGACACAATAAGAATAGGCCCAAATCCCCGGTCGGCACATTCCGCTCTGAGCAGCCGATCTGAGCGGACCTTTTGTTTGTCGCAGTACCTGCTGCGACATTCCACTGATCCGTCCGGGTACCTGCTCGGTGCGGTCCGCAGCGACCTCGCTGCCGTCAAGGTTACACAGGTAGCAAAGGGGCAACCCTTTGCTATTTTGTTAACCTATTTCGGGCCAAGCCGCGTCCTTTTCAGGACAGGGTTTAGCCCAATTTGTTTCTTATCGACGTTTGGCCCCTTCAGGGCGTTGGCTCGGCGGAAACCTAACGGTGCTAACAAGCCGAGTCGCGTCACCGGCAACGCGCTGCGCCCCTTCAGGGCAAGGCAAAGCCGACGGGTACGGATCCGGAGGCTGCGGAGGCACACCGCAGTCTCTCCCGTACATCACCTTCCCAACCCTACCCTTTCCTTAAAATCCATCCCGTGTATCGGTTGAGCGTGCGGCCTCCGGCCAATACCGTTTACGGTACACGGACTGTTAGGAACCCTTTTGCACAATAAGACTGGCAAAAGGGATACAAGCTTAGGGCACACCTAATTCTAAGTACACCCCCCCTCGCCTATACCCGGCGGGGAGGGACACGCACTCACTCACCCCCGGGCGTTCCTACCCGGGGACTTAGTTCATCGCGTCCCATACCGCGTCGCGATCCGCGCTCGCTTCATTTTGTGTGAACCCGCCTGGTTTCTTGGTGTGTTCTTTACAGGCGGTGCACACCCGGGGTTAGTGAACACACACGCGGCCCCTAACTAATATTACCGTAGGCTCGGACTCAGCCGCCAATATGGCTGATTCTGGGCCTATGGATTTGGCTCCCGAGCGGCCTGTCGTCGCCGCTCAACTAAACCCAGTCAACACCCCCCTCGCCGCGCCCATTATTTCCAGAGAGGAAATAATGAGAGTGGTGAGGGAGATGTTCCGGTCGGACAACGTGGTCCGACAAGAAATTCTTTCGATGGCTAGGGAAGCCAGGGAACCGTCTGCGTCCTCAGACACCTCGGAGTCGTCCGAGGCTACGACCTCAACGGAGACCACCGAAACCTCGGGCGGCTCCGCGGAGTCTGAAGAGGAAATGGACACGTCCCCCAGCCAACCCGAAGCTAATAACCCTAAGAAACGGCCGATCTCGGCCTCTTCCTCCGCCTGTGAATCCGGGGAGGAGTCGTCCTCGTCGGAACGCGACGAGGACGGCTTCACCACGGTGAAAAACAGCCGGAGGAAGAAGCAGAGAAGTGTCGCTGCTCCTGCACCAACCTCCCCATCCGCGCCTTCTGCGCATACCGCGCCTTCAGCGCCAACCGCGTCCGCGTCTGCGTCGACGCCGCCACCGCCGCCGACTCAACCAAAGGGGCCTAAAAAACCCCCGAGGTTAAATCTCCAACTCCCCTCAAATATGACCATGAGGGACATATTTGAGGAACTGCGCAAACAGCGCATATCTATCGCTTCCAACTCGTGGAATAAAATCCACAAACTTCTTGCCCTACAGCCCGCCTCAATCGCGGACCACAGGGCGCTGACCAAATTCTTAGACGCCAAACATTGACACTATTTTACTTATTCTCTTCCGGACGAGCGGCGCTTCCGCTACGTCATTCGCGGTATCCCCGTCCAAATGTCGACTCTCGAGGTCAAAGAAGGCCTCGAAGAGAAAGGCATTAACGCCCTAGAAGTGCACAGGATGCACAGACAGTCCCGCGCCTCCCGGCCGGGAATCCAATATGAAATGGTCCTTGCCATTCTTCAGTCCCCTTCCGACGTCAAACGTCTGTTTGAGATTAAAGATATCTCGGGGCTAGGCGGCTTCACCGTCGAAGCCCCACACAAATCGACCCAGATAGGGCAGTGTCACAACTGCCAGAAATACGGCCACAATTCTCGTGGCTGTCGCCTCCCCGCCAGGTGCGTCAAGTGCCTCGGCGAACACGGCACATCCGAGTGCCCCCGTCCAAAGGACCGCTCTCAGTGCACGGAGCCGCCTTCGTGCACCAACTGCCGGCAAACCGGCCATCCAGCGAATTATCGCGGATGCCCTCGCGCCCCCAAAAGAGTTGCCAAAGCTCCTAAAGCTGCGGCTCCCTCGGCCCCTCAGGCCACCACATTCAAACTGGCACCTGCGCCAGTGCGCAACCCGTGGTTTCCTCCCACGGCGCGCGCTGAACCCATTTCACAGGCCCCCAGCGGAGTCACTCCCGCTGCCCCGGCCTCTACTCGACCCTCTCCTCCCCCAGCTGTGGCTCCTTCTTCAAAGGCAGCCCAGCCCAAACCCAAACCCACCACCCCTCCCACTCCTTCTCAGTCGGCGACGGTGGCGGCGAAGGCAAGCGACGCCTCTTCCTCAGTCGCTTCACTATTAGGCTCCCCGGAGATAATGATTCTCCACGGGAAACTTTTCGAGCGTTCCCGTCTACTCACCCGTACGGGAGTAGAAGACCCCCTCTTAATAGCTGAGATCGCTCTGATCCAGCAACAAATCTTCGAGGCTACAGTTAACGCTGTGCGTCTCCCCTCTTTAATTTCATAAATGGCTACCAACGCCAGACAACTCCCCCAGCGGACAAAACCTCGCTCCCTCAGAGTGGGGTTTTTCAATTGTAACGGCATTCGGGACCAAAAAGCCGAAATTTCTTCTTTTGTCCGCGACAACCAAATTGACGTTTTCCTCATCCAGGAAACGTTCCTTAAGCCCTCTCACCGCGATCCCAACATCCCAAACTTCAAACTGGTGCGAAATGATCGTACCAGTGGCCGTTTAGGAGGCACTCTCATTTATTACAAAAGGTCCCTTCATTGTATTCCATTAGAATCACCGATAAGCTTGAGCAACATTGAGGCTTCGGTCTGCAGGCTAGCCATGACCGGACACCCGCCGATCACCATCATATCGGCCTATCTCTCGCCCACTAAGGAGCTTCACTCCAACGAACTTGAAACCCTATTTGATCTGGGGGATTCCGTCATTTTGGCGGGAGACCTCAATGCCAAGAACACTCTCTGGAACTGCAACTCGACCAACGAGCGAGGTGCAGTCCTAGAGAGTTGTCTTGACACAATCAATCTAAGCCTATTGGTTCCTTCAGAACCTACCCACTATAGTTACAACGACGACCACCGACCGGACATACTCGACGTGGCACTTGTACGGAACGTAAGCCTTGATCTAGTCCTCGATCTAGTCCCCGAAAACAGTCCAACAGACACAGGTCCTAACATCCCGATGAAGGTGAAAACGAATTGGCGTCTTTTAGGCACCAAGCTCGCGGACACCTCATCCACTGATCTCTCCGCGATCCCGACCAACATCGTGACTCCTGAGGAAACGACCAGCGCGATACGCGTCTTCACCGACCACCTTCAGAACGTCTTGAGCGAAAGCTCCGAGAGGGTGCCAGAGTCTGTTCACAGTCACTGGCAACTTCCCGAAGACGTTCGGTGGTGGGTGAGGTTGCGTAACGCTACGCTCAAAGCCTGCGCGACGAGACCCGTCCCGGAACGACGACATCTTGCGCGCTACCTCCAACGTGAGGTTAAGCGTCGCATAAAAGAGGTCGTCGATTCGAGGTGGAACACTCGCCTTGCCGATATCGATCCGACACATACGGCCTTTTGGCAACTGGTTCGTTCCTTCAAGAGAAACGATGTGGCCTCCATGCCTCCGCTCAATCGTCCGAATCAACGCCCGGCGTTTGATGACGACGAGAAAGCGGAACTACTGGCCGGCAGCCTGGAGTCTCAATGCTCGCTCTCCTCTGTACCCGTAGATGACGACATTCTTGTTGCGGTTGACACGTTCGTCGAAGATAGGAACGCGGTCCGGCCACCGCCAGTCTCTATACCGCGACCGCTATACGACAACGTCGACCCGGACGTCGACCCGCCGCCCGATCCCCTTGCGCCGGTGACGATCGAAGAAGTCACCACTCTGATCAAGGCACTCAAACGTAGGAAAGCCCCCGGGGGCGATCTAATCCCTACTCGTATGATTAAGATGCTCCCGGAGCATCTAGTTCAAATTCTTACCTCTATCTATGACGCCGCGTTTCGTAACTGCATCTTCCCAGAGGTCTGGAAAGAGGCAGTTGTGATAGGAATCCACAAGCCGGGGAAACCCGCTTTCGAACCCTCCTCTTATAGGCCCATCAGTCTGCTCAGTACTCTGGGCAAAATCTACGAGCGGATCGTCCTCGACCGCCTTAAAATAGTAGCTTTCAATCAAAATTTGATCCCTCCAGAACAGTTTGGCTTTCGCCCTAGACACAGTTGTGTCAATCAGGTGCTCCGCATCACGGAGTACGTCCACGAACAATTCCGTAAAGGAATGCCTACCGGTGCTATTTTCTTCGATATCGAAAAAGCATTCGACAGGGTGTGGCACAACGGCTTGCTTTTCAAGCTGTACACTCTCAACGTGCCCACACAACTCGTGCACATCATACGAGATTTCCTGTCGAATCGCGGTTTCAGATATCGCGTGGAGGGAACTCTCTCTTCCCGACACACCATCACGGCCGGAGTCCCGCAAGGCTCCGCCCTGTCCCCCTTTCTATTCTCGCTGTACACAAGCGACATCCCTAGACCACAAAACGCCCATCTGGCACTATTCGCGGATGATACCGCAATATACGCTTCACGTATAGACCCCGACAAAGTGGTGCGCACTTTGCAAACCGCCGCCGACGAACTCGGTGAGTGGTTCCGCAAATGGCGAATCACAGTCAATCCCACCAAAAGTCAGGCCATCCTTTTCACTCGGAAAAGGAAAGTCCATGTCCCTCACTTTTCAGTCCGCATGTCCGACCAGGTTATTCCCTGGAAGGGCCAAGCCAAATATTTAGGAGTAACCCTTGATCAGAGGTTGACCTTCATCCCACACGTAAATGCGGTACGCGCGCGAGCCGCATTCGCGATGAGCCAGCTTCACTGGCTCCTAAACAAAAATAGTAAGATGTCAATCCGCAACAAGATTAGGATCTTTAAAACATGCATCCGTCCAATAATGACATACGCGTCGCCCGTATTCGCTCATTTACCGCCCGGTCGCCTCAGCGAATGCAGGTGCTTCAAAATCGATTCTTACGACATGCACTTGGTGCCCCGTGGTACGTTCGCAATCGCAACCTCCACGTGGACACCAATATGCCGACCATCAGGCACTTTATGCAGTGCGCCAGCAGACGCTATTTCGACAGGGCGGTAAACCACCCGAACACGCTTATCCGTAAAGCGTCTATATATACTCCATTTGACCGCGCCAAATGGAGACGACAGCGATCAGTCCTGACCGATCCAGAGGACGAAATCACTCTAGCTTTACGCGAAAAGAACGAGCATTTAAAGCTCATACACTCGACAAGACCGCTGTACCGTCCTCGCCGTCGAGGACCTCGTCGCGTTCCCCGTAACCCTGCCCTCTCGTAGCAGTTCCGGCCCGCGTGCCGAAGACTACAATCAACACGTAAAATAGGATTAGGTTAAAAAACCATATTCCCCAAACGTTGATGTCTTATCCTCTCAGTGGCCGCCCTGAGCCGAGGTCGTGACCCATTAGTGGGTCGCCCTCAGCGTGGTCGCTTAATTTAATGGGTTGCGAGCGCCTTCTGCGCTCACCCACAAGACCGGTGTTCTTGTATAAGCCGACCCTCGTCAGGCTAACAAGAGTTTAGTCAGGGACAAAAAAAAAAAAAAAAAAAAAAAACCGGTCGGCAGCCAGTTCGAGCGAGGACTCCGAGGAAGAAAAAAGAAGAAAAGGAAGAAAACTGGAAGAACACTGGAAGAACACTGGAAGAACTCTGGAAGAACTCAAGAACTCTGGAAGAACTCTGGAAGGAAGCAAGAAAAACGTACACGGTCCGCGGTGGATACTGTACCCACGCAGGGTGCACGCCTCATTATCGCATCGCCACGCTGTACCACATACTGTTTCTGTATTCCTGTTTCTTAATAAATCCCCAATTTGATCTGGTTATTGGCATTTTAATTACGCAATCCAGCGCAATCGATGTTAAGTGCCCCGGTGCTTAACAGTATATAAGATTTTTACATAATAAAGTACATAAGGGTTTTGTCACTGGATAGGGATCTCCCTCGGGTATAGCCGCGGCTTACCTCAAGACACACCCAAACAGGGGCTCTCCTGCGGGTATAGCCACGGTCCACCTCAGGGCACAGAAATTGAATAGCGCGTTCTCTTTCGCACACCTTCCGTCCCGCTCCCGCTCTGACAGAGAGGTCCGATGCGTGAGAGCGGGACGGAGGTCTAAACAGTATATAAAGAGCGCCGATTAGCCCGATCGGCGCGGCAGTTCCACTACGGTTCCCATACAAGTAAGAAGAAGTGACAAGATCCTGAACAGTTGAAAAATAGTAAAGAAGATTTTTATTTACAAGATCGACCCTATAGTACCGGAGTACAATCCTGTTTCACTCGTGTTTCTTTCCCAGCGTTTCTGTCGAAACGTTGGATCGACAAAAGTGTACGGGTTGTTTCTTTCGAAACGGTCCACACATTTGGTACGTCCGGTACAATATCATTCGTTCAAATGTTTACCACTTTTACTGTTGGTAGGTGTCTCAAATGTTAGAGTCCGTCTGGATAGGTCCCACCGCAATGTTTATTTCTATCGCCAAGCAGCAGTGTGCATGCGCTGTTGTATTTCGGTTTGAAAGACATTGTAGCCAGTGTAACTACTGGACATTATGAGACTTTCCATCTTATGTCTCAGGATGACGAGCGCAGTGAAATGCCACACAGTATTTATTTATTTATAAACTCTTTATTGTACATCCAAGGCAAAGTGGAAATAACAAATATACAAAATAAACTAGGCTAAACAATAAGAAGTACAAATGGCGGTCTTATCGCAATTACTTTGTGACTCAAGGTAATGGATGGTGTTGCTAGTGTTTATGGGTGGTCGTGTCGCTTACCACCAGGCGAACGGCATGGTCGTCTTGTCATTCTATGCAATAAAAAAAATGTTAACCATGAGCTACGTTATGCAAATAATTTGAAAGCTATTTATTAAACACCGAACCATATCTAAAATCAATTGAAATAATATCAGTAATCACTAGTTACTACATTACTTAATATATCACTTAATCGTTTACATAACTAAGTACACAAGAAAGTGTACACAAAATTTATAGGCTATTAACCGCCGTCGAATTATAGACTATCAAAGCCTGAATAATGTGAATACGGCATAGCAGGTGGCAAGGTACACAAATTAATATGCAGACTGTATATCAGGTTCTAACACCTGGCGTGTTGATTCAGTCCACATTATCTAACGCGCAATGTCCTATAACAATGCATTAGTGCATCAGTTGCCTAAGCAGCTACGTTAAAGATGTTTAGGTAATAGCTAAGTACTTGCATTTCAAAAAATGTTGTGTATTTATTTGTTTATTTTAAGGTATTGTTAAAGTTTCAGGAATACATGTGTATTTGCTAACGTTTTAGTACATTGGCCTATTTGTAAAGTTATTTAATCAAAAAATAAGGTTACCAATTTTTGAGAACGAAGACTTTCGTTCCACTTAAGTGATTATTTTAATCAAGTTTTGAAGACGTGACTTTTGAACCGTGAAATTTTTCTTGTCACAATATTTTACGTGAATAGTTTAATAAGTTGGATAGGTGGTGTCTCACAGAATATTGTCTGTAGAAAAGTCTTATACTCGCGAAAAACTTTTAGGTACTCGTGGTAGGTCTCTCATATGTAAGAGTCCGTCTGGTTGGGTACCACCGCAATGTATATTTCTACCGCCAAGCAGCAGTGTGGATGCACTGTTGTGTTTCGGTTTGAAAGACATTGTAGCCAGTGTAACTACTGCACATAATGAGACTGAACATCTTATGTCTCAGGATGACCAGCGCAGTAGAATGCCACAAAATACTTCGTAATTCAAGGTGCTGGATGGTGTTGCTACTGTTTAAAGGTGTTTGTATCGCTTACCATCAGGCGAACGGCATGCTCGTCTCGTCATTCAATGCTATAAAAAAGACTTTGCTTTAATTATAAGTGTATAAATCCTTTATAGGAGTTTTCTGTGAAGTTTCGTGAGGCTAATGAGGAAAATTACGAATATGCTGTTAATCAAAAAATAATATGTAGGCACATTTGTCTACAGCTTGAGTAAGCCGGTTCAACTATGGTATTATCATTGTCTATTAAATAACCGAGGTGCTATAGTTCACTCTGGCGTCTTAAGTGGTGATTGAGATTACCGGAAGTCTAAGCAACTCTCTTTCCTTCCTGATACCTATCTCTTTACTTCGAGGCAAGCAGTGGACTCCATAATTCTTCAGAATTTCTCGATCTTTGTATGGATCGTGGAGATCACTTAATTATTATAAGGTAAAGAAACATTCTTTCTTTTTATTTACGATGACTAATCAAAATATTTCATGGAAATATTTACCTTAACAAAAATACAAAGACAATATAAATTTTATTACCAAACGAAAAGAACAGCCACCAAATATATAGCAATAATATATTCGATTATTGTTCTCTTTCCTTACAACTCCGTTTGATATCATCGAGGTTCATTTAATAAAACGGATGTATGTTTTGTAAATAAATGTTCGCATAAATTCAACAGACGCTTGAAAAATATTGTCTTTGTACGTTTTGTTTTGTTCTAATTTGCGGAAAGAGGCGGTTGCTCTAATTTGCCTCTTGAGATAAGGACTGTAACAATACAAGGTGTTTACTTCACGCGTTCGCTGGAGAGTCTCGTAACAAACGCGATGCCATCAAAGAGAATTATTGTTATTGTTATAATTTTATCTATACTTCTGTTTAATTTAAAACGGGGCCCAACCGTATTGTGTATTATTTTTCGTTTGTTGGTTTTTTTATTGCATGGAATGACGAGACGAGCATGCTTTTCGCCAGATGGTAAGCGATACGACCACCCATAAACGGTAGTAACACCATCGAGCACCTTGAGTTACAAACTACTGTTTGGTATTCCACTGCGCTCGTCATCCTGACACACAAGATGTCAAGTTTCGTTATGTCCAGAAGTTACACTGGCTACGATGCCCTTCAAACAGAAACACAACAGTGCATGCACACTGCTGCTTGGTGGTAGAAATAGACATTGCGATGGTACCCACCCAGTCGGACTCTTACATATGAGAGACCTACCACCAGTTGTGTGTGATCGCTAGTGTAAATGTCTACGTAGTGTCGTATTTTTGGGCCTAATTGAAATTCATTTATTTGTTTGTTATTCATACATTAGTTCAATATAAATATTTCTGTGAATTCACATTGACTATATTTTAGTTGGCATTTATGAAATCACATCATGTAGTTTTTCAACTAAACATCCCTATCTAAATTTTACATACTCTATTATTACAATATCAAGCGTAAAATATTTGTAAGGGGTCGTTGAACTGGACGCTCATACGTCTTAAGATTGAGCTATCACGGGTTCGCTACGTTCAAACATAGACATTTCTAAGGGTTTTCAATTCTGTCCATTGAGTCAGATCGTCTCTCCATTCATTTCTGCAGCCAATTATCCTTAAAAAACGGTCTAGCACTACGCGTTCTATTTGTTACACATATCATTTTTTATATAATTTACTAAATGCAGCTGGTTTATATTAGACCTATTTTTCTATAGTTTTTGTAGTTCTAAAAATAGTAATCAAATTATAGAAAGCCGTTATTTTCGGAACAAGCACAGACAGGCCACAGACTTGCGAAAAAACGCATTCCTGCATTTTTGTGAGTCAATATTATTTTAAATGTAGTTGTCGGTATCACAAAGTATATTAATTAATGGGCAGCAAAACAATGCTTATTAAAATGTTTAAGGAAAAATAGAAGGAAAGTTGTAACAAAACCTTTATATTTATTATGAATTTACGTTCTTCCTCAAATTAAAACTTAATTGAGATAAAATACTGTTTATAATTATTTTTTGTTAATTGATTTTTAAACGAGAATATATTTTGCTATTCCTTTTATCGTTAAGACTGCCTCGGTGGCGTAGTTCTATTACGGTACGACTGCAATGTTGAGGTCTCGGGTTCGATCCCCGGGTCGAGGAAAATAATATTGGGATTTTCCTCTCAGTATCGGCCCGGCGTCTGAAATTTGTGCCTGATACGGCAAAAGACTCTCCCCCTATCAAAGCATGGGACGGAATATACACGGCGAAAAGTGGATGCACGAGTTGCGTTGCCTACCCCCTCGGGGACAAAAGGCGTAAGTGAGTATGTGTGTGTTTTTTCGTTTATAAAAACAAATAAAATCAGTACAATAGATTGTTAATGAATAAATTAAAATTAATGTATTGAACATTGATGTATTAAAAAGTATTGAACATCGATTTACCTAATAAATAGACAACAACTTCTCTAAGTCACTTTAAACTTCTATCAAGTGCCAGTAAAGCTGGTTGAGCCAATACATATTACAACCAATTAAAGTAAGAAATCCCTAACCCTGTCAGTCGAAGAGGTGGCCCGTGCTCAGCAGTGTGCAGCATATAATACATGGCTATGACGAAGTATGCAACTTCTTAGACTGGGCCAAATTTGCCAATAACGCAATACATTATAAAGTTTCATTATAGCATTTCTGGCGATTCCATTTCACGGTGTAGTTATTGGGCGACCGCCACACATGCAAGTCGTGATCATAAAACACCTATTATTGAAGGCACGATATTTCCCGTCAGTCGCCTCGGGCCTGTAGAATCGAATTTGGCTACAATCTAGTTTTTTCTTGTTACTACTGTCTTTTTGATGTTATGGGGTTTGTTTTGATACAGTGCTTTACTGTCGAGGATGGATCACGGCAAAGTTAGTTTTTATCAATACGGCTTGCACGCGTATCTGTTCAATATTTACACACACACACTTACGCCTTTCATCCCCGAAGGGGTAGGCAGAGGCGCAACTAGTGCACCTACTTTTCGCCGTTATGCCGTGTCATGATGTGATGGGGGTGAGCCTATCGCCATATCGCTTTGCCCTCAAAACTCAATATCACTTTGCCCGACCCGGGGATCGAACCCTAGACCTCAGCATTGCAGTTGTACCATAATACAACTACGCCACCGAGGCAGTAAGTAAGTTCAATATTTACGTAAAGTATTTAGAATCTAGATTATCCAACGAATAAGATTATATTTTTTTTTATCGATGGCTATAGTTATTATTTTAGCTACATAATTCTCAGTGCGTTGCGCCCGCCTTGTTCATAAAATATAATTTAGACGGGTGCTTAGTTTGAAATATAAAAGTACCTAAGTAGCCGCTGTTAATGAATAAAGTAAGCGCTACTTAATTGGGTATTAGCTTTTGCTTTATCCACCCACGTAAAGGTTCTTTCCCAAAATGAAAATCCGAATGTGTATTTTCGGGCACAAATTTACTTTCTACATAACATTAAATTACTCACATTGTGATCTCGGCAAAAAATAATTTAAAATAGTTTAGTGCCTTTAGGAAGTTGGAAGTTTATTGTTATCACAATGTAATTGTTATTTTGTATTAGATTTTGCCCGCGCCTCCGCCTGCGTTATAAAGATTTTCCGGGATAAATGTCCCGCTTTTTATTTTCCCGGGATAAAATGTTAATCTAGGACATGATCTACCCGTGTGCCAAATTTCATCGAAATCCGATCAGTAGTTTTTGCGTGAAAGAGGAACAAACATCCAGACATCCATACATTCTTACAAACTTTCGCCTTTATAATATTAGTAGGATGAGGACTAAAAATACACACTAAATTATTATTTATACAATATTGTAAATTTAATCTTTTGCGATGTTATTCTAAATTTATTTCCATATGTCATTACCAAACATTCACAAAATATTCGAATAATTTACTGCGAAAGCGAGTATTAAAGAAGACGCAAATATTTGCGTCGTGAAGTGGCAGTGGGCTGGCCATATCTCGCGAAGAACCGACAACCGCTGGGGTAAACGTGTTCTTGAGTGGAGACCGCGACTGGGTAAACGTAGTGTAGGACGCCCTCCGGCCAGGTGGGTTGACGATCTGCGAAAGACTGCAGGCAGATGCTGGATGCGGCAAGCTGAAGACAGGGCGCTATGGCGCTCATTAGGGGAGGCCTATGTCCAGCAGTGGACTGATAAAGGCTGATGATGATGATGATGATGAATATTCGCGACTAATGCGAATACGAATATTCGTTACACCACTTATGTATACCTATTATTACTGCACTTATTCATGTAGCTTTTTATTCGCTAACTTCACACAAATATCCAAACATGCAAACATTTCAAAATTCTCAGAAGTAAAAATCGAATATAAATTTATCTAGAATATTACAAAAACAAAGTCAAAGCCGTTTATAAATAGCTAACAGAACAGCATTAGTCAATAGCATAATGTATTCTAAGAAGCTTAATTAAACCTGTTTATTAAGTTATCAGTGCCGGCGTGCTAAACTGATTCGACGCTTTTCATTAACAGCGTGGTAGAAAGGCACACCCCTTTAGATTGTCAGCGATGTTTCCCTGGATGTTTAGACTGGGTACAATCTTACGGCGTAACGCAACTAAGCGCAGCAGTCACAGCAATTAGTCGGCGGCGTCAGATGTTAAATATTAACACTGGTAATTGTACGTTGAACGTCAGCCCGCGCTGTTCGTTACAGTGGCCACTTGCAGGCTGAATACAAATGAATCCATTATCCGAAAGTGCGCAGATAGCGAATCGAAAACACACACGGGATCACGTAATCGTCATATATGCCGGAGTAATGTGTTTACTGCTCAGCAATTTTATCAATACATTTTCAATCTTCAAAGCCTGCTAAGCATTCCTAAATTGCTTGTGAGTGACTATAACAATAGTAAGAAATAAGGTGGTAATGTTGGGAACATAATGGGGCTAGTTGAGAAGCAATATAAATTTATGAGGACGAAGAGATTTGAACTGTATCGGTTTAGGAATCGGTGCCGATAAACTGGTTCGGCATGTTTTAAAGGCGAACGCATGTTTTAAATATTTAGGTTTTTACTAGTCAACTATTCTACTCGGACTAGGAAAACCATATTCTTATTGGAAATAGAAAAATCGTTCTACTATAACTTCTTTTGAAAATTGCAATGTTAATCATCATCATTATCATCAGCCCATTGCAGTCCACCGCCCAGTAGTATAACACCGTCTTCGACATACACCTCTCCCAAGATACGTCACAGAGCCCGGTCTGCTGCTTTACTCATCCAGTCGCTGCTGGCCCTTTTGTACCGGGAATATTAATACTTCACAAAAATTTTGGTTCATGTTACAACATTTAATTAAAAACAATCGACCAAAACGTATTCAAAAGAGATTTTAATTCTGCAATTAACTGCCGCTTGTATGTGGCCGTTACATAATTAAACATCCATCGAACCGTTAGGAACAATTGGGCCTTTATCTGTATAATCATCCCGCGCCACGTCCGGGGGTTAGCAGTTATTTATTTTGAAAGCAGGATTTATTTGTGGAAATGGGTCTGACCCACATTACTCAAGGGAGATTTTGCTGAATAGGATTTTAAAGTATGCTGTTAGGATTCAGATAACCCATTGTATTTTGAAGTATTTTGCCGTGTCCAATATTCTTGTTTTGTTCGCCGTCTGATCGACAAACCAATAAGGAAAATAATAAAACATGCAATCGAATAAAATCTTACTATCTGTCGAAGATTTGTATAACATTGATAGAACTATATGTGCAGCATCTGTTTTGTTGCGTTTGAGGGATGTGATAATTATTGTGGTTGCTAACTAATACGAATAAACATGATGCGGTCATTTTTCAATCACAATGTTTCCCATACCGCTAAATGGTGACAAGCAGACAAATTGCCAGCCATTACAAGTGCCGGCCGGTTGACGTATGCCCGCTGAAATGTTAGCTCGTAAATATTTCGCTTGTGTATGTTTTTATCAACTAAATTTAATATTTATGGATTATAAAAACATAATCTAAACATATGTATTATTGGGGGAAGCTAAGCTACTTATAGTTCGCCGTGAATATCTATTTGTTACTCAAACAAAGTTTATTATTAATAGATAGCGTATCGCAGACTGGCTCGTAGAAAAATTAAAATATCAACAGCGACCTATATGCTACTTTAAAACTTCCCATAGACCCGTAATCATGAAAGGATAGACTAATTGTACCATCTAAATATTTTGCTCATTATTTTACTCTGTATTCTCGTATTATTTGACGGCAAATGTCGCCATGTTGGAAAAATTAATTCTTCATAAGCATTTCCTATAGTTTTGTACTATTGCTTTCTATGGCTATTCTAATATTTTATTCGAAGTGACAATGTCTACGTAATACTATAATGTAGCATGCACATAATTTGACCTATTAAACTGTAAAAAAGCGATATGTTGTACGTTATTTAACTTCCACAAGTAGGTAACAAAAACTTCAATTTCCGTGAAAATCATTGTAGTGGATAAAATGGGTAATTGTATCTTCCCTGAGAATATTGTACAGTACTTATATGATGTATCAATATTTTCTATAAATACGTTTCATTAAGTATATTAATGTCCGGTTCAGAATGCGGAGAATTTTCATTTCTCTTATTGATTTGGACACCAAGTACACTGTGGCTGTTGTTCTTCATGTGAAATTATTAGATAATAAACAAGTGATTTATTAAAACACTAACGTTAACTGTTAACAGACTTACAGTATTTTCTTGTAAAGGAAGTAAATATTTAAATACTAAGGCCGTGCCATAAACGAGGTTAAGACCACGGAGGCTAAAACACATAAATATTTGTGTCGGTTGCTAGTTCGATGTCAAAAGTGCCTTAAAACTGTAGCTCGCCTCAGGAGGTTACTAAAACAGGTCAAGTATAGTTTTCATTACGCACTAATAACACGCAACCACCACTATTTACTTTTGCGTCTATGACGAAACATTAAATTATGTTTGTTTCAAGAAAATAAAATTTTAAAAATTATAATTTTAACAAGCAGGGCCCGCAGTCTTACAATCATATAAGACTAGCTTTTGCTCGCGGTTCAGCCCGCGTGAAAAGCTTTTCCGGGATAAAACTAGCCTATGTTCTTTCTCAGGCTCTAGACTATCTGTGTACCAAATTTAATTTAAATCGGTTCAGTAGTTTTGGCGTGAAAGCGCGACAGACAGACAGCTACTTTCGCATTTATAATATCACAGTAAATATCCCCACATATATATGGATTCTAGGATATGTCATTCCCATATATTTTTTTGTTTTCTGTTGGCATTAATGATTGTAGAAAGGCAATTGTTTACGGCCCCTGGTAGTGTAAAATCCCATCAAAAACATAAATGTGAAATGTGGAAGCCAAGTCTAACATTAAGAATATGCGTGCTGGTCGACTTCACCGGCAAAAGAATCGAAATCTTAATGGTTGCCAAGCCCTGTAGATTATCCTGAAAATTATTTATAAGAACACAATCCATTCTAAAATAAATTTAAAACTATTATTTCTTTGCTTTTCTGCTACGACAATGTATGATGTTTAAAAATATAATTTCTTAAATTTGAATAGTCGAATTATTTACACAAAGCAGATAACTTAGTATAAATTTAAGCTCAAGATTTGACTTGGCTAGTCTTCACATACAGTTTTTCTTATATTTGGCGAATAAACTTATCTTTATGTTACTGTTTTGATATTGTAAAGTCAACCTATCCTACTCTTCGATAAAAATGTTTTCTGATAAAACTAGCCAAGATAAATCTTGAGCTTAAATTTATACTAAGTTACCTGCTTTGTGTAAATAATTCGACTATTCAAATTTAAGAAATTATATTTTTAAACATCATACATTGTCGTAGCAGAAAAGCAAAGAAATAATAGTTTTAAATTTATTTTAGAATGGATTGTGTTCTTATAAATAATTTTCAGGATAATCTACAGGGCTTGGCAACCATTAAGATTTCGATTCTTTTGCCGGTGAAGTCGACCAGCACGCATATTCTTAATGTTAGACTTGGCTTCCACATTTCACATTTATGTTTTTGATGGGATATCATTACTTTTTGTAAAGATGTTATTTATTAAAATATTCAGTTAAGTCATTAAAACAATTACGTAAGAAGTTACCTTTGATCAATATTCATGAAGTTACTTATTTTAGAAAGAAAATAAACAATGTATTAAAAGCCGTAAACCACTTAATCGCTCGGCTATGTGCACGCGATGAAGTCCTCTTGGTATAAAAACCTCTATTTAATAAATACTTAAACTCTATGATTCGCAAGTATTATGATAGAACGTCCAATGTCATATCATGTCAAAATAATAAACGTCTTAAGATGTAAATAAACATTGTAGAAATCAGAAATTTTTAATTCGAGCTCGAAACAGAAGTAAATATATAATTTAAAAGACTGAAGAGTGGGAACGAGTTGCTGATGCCTATAACGTATCTATAGGAACCTATCGCCGTGTCCCACAACAGCTCTGTCTAGTCGGAAAATTTATAGAAAAATTCAAGCAAAAGTGATGCCCTAATACGGAGGGAACGTAATTAACGGGTCAAGGTAAATAGTATTTAATGTAAAATAAAGCATCAATGGACGTGTACGCCTAAACGTTCATTATTCAGAAGATAATTTATAGATAGTATGCAGATTTTCCGATTGCTTGGAAAATGTTTCAAATCTTAAAAATGTATTGTTTTCAGATTTTTTCCTTTGTATACATACAATTACCTACCTGGACACCAAATTTCTACTTTCTAGGTCATCTGGAAGTGGGTTAGGTTTTTGATCTATATGTCAGTCAGTGATAAAAATGCTGATTTTTAGATGTTAGTATCTCAATAACCGTTTGAGCTATATTTATGAAATTTGGGATTCTGGTTAACTTGAGGGGGTTGAATACATAAAACAAATCTCAGGTATTTACGTTAAATAGATTTTGAGTTATAGAGGCGTCAAAAGTCGCTCCAAATGGTTCGGGTGAAACTACACTAGGCAGCTTTGACAAGTTTTTTTTTTTTTGCTTGGCTTGACACGCTGCCGCGTGTCTCGATTAAAAGAATAGGTATCCAAGCGATAATTGATTTACTTAAGTACTTGATATTGTATAAAAAACTCGTTATTTTTATTAATTTTCTAATGCTGTGTGTGTGGGATTTGCCTTAGGAGATGAATATAAAAAATCCTAGTAGTACGTAGGTATCCTTCGTAATATTTGGACCACGCGTGCAAAATGTACAGGTTCTAGTTACTTTTAGCAGAGCGGGTTTGTCAGTTAGCACAGGCCAACAGCTCGAATATTAGGGGATTTCCACTGTCCATAATACTGTTTGTGGATGGAAAACTAAGCTGAATTGGTTAAAACATTACACATTTGTTTACATAGTCCGCGGTCTGCACATATATTATGATAAAGTATCTCAGCTTGTTCAGCAACGATCCTGCAATACCAAAATAATCATGAATGCGAAATAAGTCTACGCTGTCTATGATTTTTAAACAATGTATTAGGTATAACTATTGTATAGTTTTATAGTTTTTGAAATTTGTTTTATAATTTAAATTAATCGAATTCCATCAGCTTATCCAGATTATAACTAAATGTTTTGCATCGAAAAAACATGAAATAAATTTATTTCGGCTGAAAGCCTCCCTCGGGATAAATTCTTTCAACCGTATGATGTTGCAACAGATATTTAATAATGAGAAAATAATATGAAGTTTGATAAAAATAAATTATATTGTAAAATTATTAAAACCTGATAGTTTGTTAATATATACTTACTTATTCTAAAACAAAGTCCCTTGGCCGCGTCTGTATGACAAACTAAAAAACTACGGAACAAATTCCGATGATATTTGGTATGGAGATAGTTTTAGACCTTGGAAAGGACATAGTTTACTTATTGTCCCGGAAAAAACTATTTTACTGAGATAGACCAAGTCCTGGGATTGAACTCGGTTCCACACGGGTGGAACTGTGAGGATAAACAACTTCTTTTATAAATATTTTCCACAAGCCATCTAGACTGTATATTTAGATGGGTCCATGCTTGATTCAACGTCTGTATTTACCTTTTGCAGATTTTTATTGTTATCGGCGCAATCCGATACAGAAATCTCTCAAAGATAAAGTTATGAAAACTCAAAATGCATATGGATAATGGAAAGTGGAAATGTAGTAAGGACAAATATAATCGACTTTACAAGAGAATCAAAAAACTTGTCTTTACATTGAGTTAAGACCCTTTTAAAATTCATGTATGTAAATTAAAATACAATTGTAAAGTTTGAATGTAAAACTTGACCTATATTGCTCAAATTTTTGCATTTGTCATTTAGTATAAAAGCAATTTAGCTCTGCAGTTTCTCAATTTTAAGAGATAAACATTTTAAAAATACAGCTCGATGGAAAATAAAATTTCGAAAGTAAAGGAATAAAATGTGTAGGTACTTACGGCAAAACAATCCTTATGAAATTGGAAGTTTCCACTGTCGATATTATTTTATCTACTTAGTTTGATATTGAATCATTTTATTTGGTTACTATCAGCTACTTTTCACTTTCGTGGCACATGCCAGGAAACCAAGCAACATTAGAGTTAAATAGTAGCCAAGACGCGGTCTCAAATGAACCCATTTATTTCAATGTTATTACCCTCTCGCTGTTCACTATTAGAAGTTCATTACAGTCGCTTGATAACGAAATATCTATGAATATAATATGAATGTTGCATTTTGTTGCTTCTTATTTTCTTCATATATTTTTCGCATGTTAAATGTTTATTATGGTTCTGTTAAATATACAAAAAATATTTAATAATAAATTAGTCTTAAGTTTGCTCGGTCATATTACTTTGTTAATGTCACATTTACTATGATAATAGGTTTTTCTATTCAGTATCACCCTGGAGTCTCGAATGTGTGCCCGATTTGGCGATAGGCTCGTGCTCTATCACATCATGGGACGGAATATGCACGGAGAAAGTTGGGTGCACTAGCTGCCCCTTTGCCTACACGGATAAAAGGCGCGAGAGTGTACATGTGTATGTATGTACATTTACTAGCTTTGCTCGCGGCTCCGCTCGCGTTACAGGCTATGCTCGAAATAAAATTCCTATAGTGTACTTTTTCAGGAGAAAAAGTTGCCTTTATGTCAATCCAGGATATGGTCTAAATGTCATCAGTTCTAGGGCCAGCAAGAATTATCTGAAATATGAATACAAGTCTAAACGAAAGGTATCTCATTGAGTCATCGTCCAAAATAATCTTATTCTTCGCGCAGCAGGTCGGAAAAGGATTGAGGCTTTTAAAATGTGGTGTTGAAGGAAATTGTTACGCAAACCATGGAGAGTCAGACAACAAGTCAGTTCTTGCCCAGCTGAAGATCACGACTAGGCTTACCACAATATGCTACCATCGAGTGTTAAGTTATTTTGGCTACATTGCCAAAATATGGTGGGTCTCTCATATGTAAGAGGCCGTCTGGGTGGGTACCACCGCAATGTCTATTTTTACCGCCAAGCAGCAGTGTGCATGCACTGCTGTGTTTCGGTTTGAAGAACATTGTTGCCAGTGCAACTACTGGACATAATAAGACTTAACATTTTGTATTTCAGGATGATGAGCGCAGTGGAATGCCACACAATACTTTGTAACACATGGTGCTGAATGGCGTTGCTACAGTTTATGGGTGGACGTATCGGTTACCATCAAGCGAACGACATGCTCGCCTCGTTATTCAGTGCAATAAAAAAAGACAGCCAGATAACTTCGACAAACAGCTGGTTGTAGGGAAAGTAGACAGTAAAACACCATGGGGGCGATCACCTACCTGCTGGTCTGAATAAATAAAAACAATAACGGGACTTCCTAATTACTACTGCCCTGAGAAAAGCCGAAGAAGGCATAGAAACAGATCGTCATCTACTCCATCAAAGCATTTGAAGACAGACAAGACCTTCAGTGATGAAGAAAACGATTAAGAAAAAAAGAATTAGGAAACCAAATACATTGCTATGAATGTCAAATGTTTTTGTTTCAATTAATAAAAATAATTGTATTGAGTTTTTAGAGAAATAAAATATCCTCTACGTCAACTTAATAATCTTCATCGTGGCAATAAACACCATAATACACAACTTGGTGTGGTTGATGCTGTTAATTTAGCCGCCGCAAAGAAAAAAATATATACCAGCACTGATTTCTGGAAGTTGGTGACTAAAACATTTGTGGTGGCGTAAATTTTAGTTCAAAATGCCACTTTAATAGGGGAAGTGTGCCTTTTATATATAACCCTTAAATGGGTAAACATAGGTGGCAGAAATTGCGCACTTTGAGATGAAATATAGATTTTTTAAACGGGTCGCCATACAAGGCGAAAGCGGCGATAGCTTTGTTGGGAGTGGAACGGAATGCCGAGACGAATGTTCGCAGGTTCAAAACCCAAGGGCACACACCTCTAAATT
Organism: Lapara coniferarum; assembly: GCA_949316025.1. Classification (NCBI taxonomy): domain Eukaryota; kingdom Metazoa; phylum Arthropoda; class Insecta; order Lepidoptera; family Sphingidae; genus Lapara; species Lapara coniferarum. Next base: position 13,585,281 of record OX438925.1, on the reverse strand, counting down.
AAAAAAAAAAACATGTGTGTATTCTTCGTGAATTATTGTTCGCTTTAACGGTGAAGGAAAACATCGTGAGGGAACCTGCACTCCTGAGAAGTTCTCTGAATTTCGAAGGTATGTGAAGTCTGCTAACCCGCACTAGGCCAGCGTGGTGGATTTAACCCTCTCAGTTGTAGAGGAGGCCATGGTATGGCCATACGAGGCTGTAAGACGGTTAATGAATGTAACTGATGTTAAGCCTCCGCGAACCTACAAACATCACGTTCTTATGTTTGTGCAATACTAAAAACATTATTTTTGTATACAGCAATACCTTCAGCAGTAAACGACATTGGGTTGGACGTAAATTAGTTTTCGGTGAGAATTTTCGCGTCAGTCCCAGGTGATTTGTACTAATAAGTTTCATTTTTGATCTAAATTCGGGTCGAAAGGGACAGATATGACATAATTTTGCGGGGTTATTAGTTAAGGTAAAAGAAAATAGCTTTGTAAGGTAGAGTAAAATATTTTCAATAAATCGAGTTTATTCGTTTTCAAATCCCAGTCGAATAGCTAATACATTGAGGAAAGATTAATTAAGAAGATCTCATCACAATATTTGGGACTAAATTAAGCTTAGTTCTGTTCCGTCCAAATCACGGTAAATATGACAAGAATTTATAAAAATAAATTGTGAATGTCAGCAACGTGTAATTTTAAGTCTAGTAAAAAAGAGGTTTCCAAATCGTTCGTTTTTAATAATATAAAACAAAAATAATTAAAGATATTTTCAACAGTAAGTAGTTGCCGTTTTCGTTTAAGTCGACCTAGTGGTAAACTACTTAAAATTCTCAAATAAATCAATATTCGGGACCTTTTAATACGTCTTAAGCAATCCCAGTTGAGTTGCTAACAGACATAAACGTCAGTATAATTGCGTGAATGCATTTGCTCATTTCTTCAGGGTTAGACCACTTACGCTTCAATTAACCACCCTTGATGAAGTGTCCCAAATTATTCAATATCCAGAATATTAATCCATGTTCACCTGAAGCCAGATAATCATAAGTCATAACCAAACTGTGAAAGCAATTACAAGAATTTAAAGCTGAGGGTGGTCTGCATCGATTCACGTTTAGATATTTTACGTACCTACACACTCACGCCCTTTAGCCCCGAAGGGGTAGGCGAAGGCGCAAATTGTGCAACAACTTTTCGCCGTGCGTATTCTGTCCCATGATGTGATAGGGAGTGAGCCTATCGCCATATCGGACTAATTCCAGACTCCGGACTGATACTGAGTAGAAAATCCCAATATTATTTCCGACCCGGTAAAATTTATTTAGATTACATTTTTTGTTTAAATAATTATCTTCCAAACTAACTAGTGGAGTTTTGGGTAAGAGATAATTATCGCCCAAGAATACCATCTTCTCTTTTAATACGTTACCTGTGAGGTGCCTCTGCCAGTTCATTTATATCCATGTGCTTTCTGCAGACTGTATTTGCAGCAATGTTGCTAATCCCGTATGGGTTCTCGAAAGGGCTATATTTTAATACACGAACTGTGATTATAATCACCATGACCGTATTAATTAAAAGAAAAAGAAATTTACTTGATGGAACTAGTAAATAAAAAGAGGTTAGAGACTGTACCAAAGTAACTAAATTTGCATCGACTGATTTCGTTACTTCACTTGAGTAGAAGCACGTTGCAGCGGGTAAGTGGAACCCTATCACTAAGCAATATGCAAATATTGGCGACATTCGTGATCGTCTGATTAAACTATACAACTGGGGTATTGCACAAGTTGTCAGTGATATAGTATGTTTTAATATAAGTCGTAAAATAATAATTTGTTTTGCAATTTTTCTACGGGTAATAATTAAATTTAGTTAATTTGGTAAACATATTTAAGGAGTCATAGATTCGTTTATATATTGCTGTTTTCGCACGACTTGGCTTCAAATTACATATTTATGTATACTACACATTGATCATACCATTAGAATAATCCAAATGTAACTTTTACTTCAAATGCTCAGCCGATTCATCCATACGTAATAATTAATATTATAAATGCGAAAGTAACTCAGTCTGTCTGTCGCGCTTTCACGTCAAAACTACTGGTGGTAAGTCTCTCATATGTAAGAGTCCGTCTATCTGTGTACCACCACAATGTCTATTTCTACCGCCAAGCAGCAGTGTGCATGCACTGTTGTATTTCGGTTTGAAGGACATTGTAGCCAGTGTATCTACTGTACATAATGAGACATAACATCATACGTCTCAGGATGACGAGCGCAGTGGAATACCACACAGTACTTTGCAACTCAAGGTGCTGGATGGTGTTTCTACTGTTTATGGGTGGTCGTAACGCCTTCCCATCAGGCGAACGGCATGCTCGTCTCGTCATTCTATACAATAAAAAAAAACGATTTAAATGAAATTTGGTACACATATCTGTGTACCAAATTTCATTTAGTCTAGAGCCTGAGAATGGACATAGGCTACTTTTAAAGGTGAAAAAAGGGTTGTAAGAGCAACTTCTGGCAACATGGGGGGGGGGGGGGGGGAAATTTGCATGGAAGTATCGTCATTTTTAGAGCTTATTTTTTAAGCTTTTGATTCGATATAAATAAATATGACATTCAAAGTTTGTAAAAGTTATACCCTTTACCCCGGGTAAATATAAAGCAGGACTTTTGTCCCGGATAAACTTGTTAACGCGAGTGGAGCCGCGGGCAAAAGCTAGTTTATTATAATAATTATATTTACTTTGCGTGTTAATGAAGTTTGAACTCGTCTTTCATTTATTTTTATTTATACACACACACACACACCTGTTATCCCCGAGGGGGTAGGCAGAGGCGCACCTAGTGCACCCACTTTTCGCCATTATTCCGTCCCATGATGTGATAAGGGGCGAGCCTATCGCCATATCGGGCATAAATTCCAGACTCCGAGCTGATACTGAATAGAAAATCTCAATATCGCTTTGCCCGACCCGGGAATCGAACCCGAGACCTCGGCATTGCAGTCGTACCATAATACATTTTTATTTATGTAGCTTAATATCTACCATTAAAGGTCTTCCTAGTACTAGAAAGACAATCAAATCTAGTATATATTTACTATTTTACTTGCTAAGGTGTGGTAATTTTAATTAGCTCCTTACGAACAATGTTCCTTAGTAAATTATTTTTATAGTACTTATATAAAACCACTTACTTAAATTAATTTGGTTTTCTAAGATACCCTGAAGATAAGCTTCAAAGACGGAGTTTGTTTCTTTTAGTGAGTCTCAATCGTGACAGCTATATAGAATTTCTTTAAGTACACAAAAAATATTTCAACACTACTTTTATTAAACTTGTTTCCCATTTCCTAAAAGTAATCACAAGGGAAAAGGCCAATGTCTGTTACTACCTTTGTTAAATATTTAATGGAGTACAATGAATTACCATTTAATATTTAGTTATGCGACATTGACAACATCAAACAAAATTAACCATGCCAACAATTTTATTAAATATTTTTACTACACTATAATACTAATAAAAAATTAACGTATTTATTTCGGAATACAATAACTACATACAAGGCAAATATTTTCTACTGGCTACTGCGTAAATACCTATCATAAGCCAACCGCCCTAAAATTTTAAGCAACTATTTTATCATTGACATTTAAAATCTAATTACCTATTACAAAATTTAGAATCAATTTTATTCACATTTTCATTTAGTGCCTGATTTCTATGTATTTTAATTCAAATGTTCTAAGGAAAGCATACGATTTTTTGCCATTCCTAATAAAATATTATCTGTAGAAGTTGTAGTGGAATTTTGTAAAATTTCATCTTTACTAGCAACGGAATGGTAATCATTCATTTCCGACCATGCTGGATCAGATTTTGCTATCCGTTTTCGTTCTTTAATTTTTGTATACAGCAAAATAGAGACCATGACAAAGAACACAATAAATCCTAAAGTGCAACCAACAATCAGCCCTAATCGACGGTTTAGCACTGAGGCCAATGTTACTTTATTTTTTGGCGGTAACTTTGTAATAAGCTTATTATCAAACGTGTTAAAAGAAATGCATTCGCTTGATGGTGATCGCATCAATATAGCTGCAGCAATGTCTTGACTTATTGTAGCTGTTACATTAATTTGATCAACAATAATAGCAGTTTTATTGTTTTGTAAAGTTTCTTCCTCTGCGTACTCAATAGGATCCTCGGCTAAAGTAATTATACAAATAACGTAATTCATATTTCTTTGCAAATCAGTAATGCGTGCAGAAACTTCATTTTTTTCTAAATATATTGTGTTGACCTGGAAATCACAAATTATATTAATTTGCGGTTCCATGTGTGAAATAACTGCAATGTGTATAGCATTTTTAAAACTTACATCAGAATTAACATCTTCTCCGTAATAAAGTATTTGTAAGGCTTTTATAGCAGTGCGATTTCTTATGAACCATGAAACCGAGACCGAATTATCCTTGTGTTTGTCTACAGATAGCTGAGATATAACGGGAATTTCACATTTTTCCTTAGGATGTTCATCATTGAGACAAGTCACTGAATTTGGTTTAATGATTTTAGGATGGTCTTGTATCCAAACCCAAGTATTATCTTTTTGGCAACTGCATAGAATAACGTTATCTGCAAATAAAAATGAACTGCTAAGTGCATGGCAATATACGATAAAAATATTCATAGATTTTTTTATTTAATTTCCTTACCTTTAATAGATATTTCTTGTATATGATTTTCTACAGAAGTCAAAAGTTCCAAAGGAATTGACTGTAGTTTGTTGTGTTCCAAATCAATTTGAATTATTTTGTTTAAATTGCGAAATGCCGTAACAGATATATACTTGATGTAGTTATAACTTAAATTTAAGACGGTAAGTTCTCTGAGATGGATTAGATCTTCATTCAGTATATTTTGCAACTTATTATAAGAGAGATCCAAAAGTTTCAAATTGTTCAACTCGTCGGCAAAAGATTCCATTGACTCAATATTGTTATTTGATAAGCATAGCGTTCTTAGTTTGATTAAACCTCGAAAATTACTTGTTTTAAGTTGCGAAATTCTATTATGACTGAGATCTAAGTTTTCCAAAAAAAATAATGTTGAGAACGGACTTATTGGCAAACGTCTGATTTTATTAAATTGGAGATAAAGGTGACGAAGATTCGTGAAAAGTTCGAATGTGATATCATCCAAATTTGTCATGTTTGTGGCACAAATGTGTAATTCATATAAATTTGCTACTAGTGAATTATTGTCTATCCTATTTGACATGGTCCAAGACACTGTAGGATTCTTACTGATATCAACATTTATTAACGAAATACCTACTCTATTATAAGATAGTAAGAAATCAAAATACACTATGTTATTATTCGATACATTTACGTAGAGAATGTTTGGAAAGATATCAAATATAACTACAGGTAAATTTTCTAATCTATTATAACTTACGTCGAAAGATATTAATTCGTTAAATTCTAATTTCTTTCTCACTGTTATGGATTTTATTTCATTTTTTCTGAGTGTCAAATATTTTAACTTATTTAATTTTTCCAAACCAGTGAGTTCTATTTTTGGTAACAAATTATCTGCGACGTCTAACGTCTCGACTTCAGTGAAGTCGTGAAAAGCATCGTATGGCATATAATCTAAAAAGTTATTGCTAATATTGAACTCAGAAATGGAATTTCCTGCAATCAATAAATTTGAAGGTATTGTACTAATAATGTTCTGCGCTAAATTCAGTCTCAATAAATTTCTATTATATTTGAACGTATCCTCAAAAATGTGTTCTATATTACAGTGCTCTAGATATAAGACTTCTAAAAGTGGGAGTTGGGAGAACGAATCTGCAGGCAAAGAGTCAAGGACGTTGAAAGACAGTGATAAATGTTTTAATCCGGGTACATTGATAGATGCCAAATCGACTGATTTAAGAGAGTTATTTTTGAGTGAAAGTGTTTTTAAATTGTTTAGTCCATAAAATGTGTCATTTTCGATGTGCTCTACTTCGCAATTATCAACATACAGAGAACTAAGTGGTAAACTTTGCTGAAACATATTTTTGTGAAGCACTCTAAGAGGATTAAATGAGAGATTTAAGCTTCTTAGCTTTTTAAGCGTTTCAAAAGCCATGTCGTAAATGAAAGTGATTGCATTATATGAAAGGTCCAAATCTTCTATTTCACTTAAACCGAAAAATGTATAATTCGTTATATTGCGAATGAAGTTATTTTGTAAGTCCAAAGTTCTTGTTGAATTTAAATGCTGTAATGAAAAATCTTCAATGATTGAAATTTCATTGTTGTCGAGTTCGATACGAGTGATAAAATTCAAATTGCGAAAGGTATTTTTTGTTACAAATTTTATATGATTATATCTTAGGCTTAAATAATTCAAATTTTTCTGCGATTGAAACATAAAATTAGTTATGAGAGATAATGAATTGAACTCCACGTGCAGCGTGAGTAAGTTTGAGTTTAATTTGGGCAAAAAATCGTTTAAATTTATGAGGTAATTATTATGCAGACTAAGGTATTTTAAATCTCTCATTTTTGTGAATGCTCCTGACTCAATAAAGGTGATTTCATTATGGTCCAAATGTATTTCTTCTACCTTAGCAGAATTGGCAAAAGAATATTTAGATATAAATTTTAGTTTGTTATTATTAAATCTAATTTCATTTACATTAATTAAAGATCCTAAGGTGTGGTTGTTAATCTCCGAAAACATATTATTGTCTAGTCTTATTTTCATTATATTCCTATTATTTATAAAAATATTATGTGGCACTTGATGTAAATAATTAAACTCTAAATGGATTTTAACTAGATTTTCTAAATGACTAAAGCTCTCACCATGTATATAACTTATACAGTTCTTGTCTAAGTGTATTAATTTTATTTTATTAGAATTAAGAAAAGAGTCCATTGGCACATCTAAAATGTTATTGTGATTCAAAAATACTTCCGTAAGAGACGGTAAATTGCAAAACAGTCCATGAATGTGATGCAAATGATTGTAACTCAAATCTACGAATTCCAAATACTGATTCATTTGAAAAAGATTTGGGTTTAAAACTTTAATTCTGTTATAACTTAAATCTAGAGATTTCAAGTTTACCAACGAATAAAAAGCTTTGTAATGAATATTATTGATAAAATTAAAATGAAATGATAATGTCACCAGGGACGGACAAAATTTAAGGCAGTCTTCAGAAATAAATTCAAAATTATTGGAATTCATATTGAGGTACTCTAAGGATATTAAATCTGCATTCTCAATGGTGGGAAATGAAGAAATTTCATTCCAAGCCAACGTTAACGATCGGAGATGCCTCAAGTTTGCAATGGCCGCTATAGGGAATGTTGTGAGATTATTTTCACTCAAATCTATTTTAGTCAAAGATAATTCCAGACCGATGAAAGCAGTTTCTGATATATCACGTAATACATTCGCTTTTATGTTCAGTTTTACTAGCGGAAGCCCGTAAAAGCTGTAACTGGGTATCTCCTCGATATAATTAGACATCAAGTCGATTGACAATAATTTCAGCATGCCTGACAATGCTTTTTGAGGGATTACTTTGAGCTTACTCGATTCAATACTTAATGTTTCAAGGCACTTTCTCAGCGGCATAAATGTGTCGTCGCCAATATCTCTTAAACTTGTTCTTGAAATATGTATATGCTTTATACAAACGCCCTGGGGTATAAAATGAGGTACCAAAACATCTTCGTTGTCGTCGAGGTCATAAACTGACAGTGAGTGAACGTAAGACACGCTTTTGAGCGCATTGTTTACGTCTTTTATGTTCGCGTATTGGCAATCGAGAAATAAACCTGAAATGTACCAAATTTGTTACTAGCAGTTTGACTACATATTGAACATAAAGTTTAAAACAGCAGCATTGTATATTCAAAAGCAAATTAGCAATAATAAATCGAAATCTTTATAGCCGGAAATTTTCTTTTTATTTCCTATTAAAAAGTTAGAACTACTATGAAGCCTATTATTAATTGAGATGCACGTAATGTTCTCTATGAAAACATTATTATATTTTAAATCAATCTTACCATCTTCAAATGTATAACACGAACATTTACTGGTCCTAGTTAAGTCGGGACAGCCCAGGGTATTTTGAGCTCGTAAAACGGAGGGTAAAACCAGCAGTAATGGAATAATTTGCAGCACGTCTCGGTCATTTCTCCTTCTCTTGTGGCATACAGTTTTTTTCATAGTTACATTATTATGATAAATTTCACATCTTATTGCCGGCTGATTGTTTAACCTGCAACAAAAACATATAAATGATATCACGCATATTGAAAGATTTTTTGTAAAATTTATTATGTTTAAAAATTACAATGAGTGGATTATAATATATAATTAAATCCCAAATTTTATCTCAATACAATCAACGGCACATGCGCTATCTTTTTCCAAACATTTAAACATGTTAAAATAATAACGTTAATAATATTAGTAGAATAATATTTTGGACACAGGTGTGTCAAATACTTAACTAAATCCTGTATTAAACTAATCCAAATGAATGAATGCAATGTAGCGTGTTAATACAAATGTAATACTGGGTATTAAATTTGAATAGAGCTTTGATATGAATTTGAAAATGATATTCATATAACATTTAATACTATCAAAGATATTGAGGCCGCCGGATCTTCTATCAATCAAGGCAATCGAATTTACTCCTTATTGATTTTCCGGATCCCTCTTGTAATTTTGATATATTCGCGAACATGACTTTCATTAATTAAAATTGGGGAGCGTCTTGAGACATATTTTTGTTATTTGAAACATGCTGTTTATCGATGTAATTAGTAAGTATGGAAACCCGAATAAAATTTTGTCGACCACAAAATTAAAGCATTGAAATCACATGATATTTGAAATACCATGCTTTACTGCAATGACCACAATCCATGTAATTATATAAGTGGCCTTGGTCTAGACTGAAAATATACAATAAACACTACAGCGACCTACATTTGAAATACTTTTACCTTTGCAGCGATATTAACTTATTGCTTGGCATTTGTTTCATTTTGAACCCAATGTTCAACAAACCGAGGAAGTCTTTATTGCTTGTGTTTCTATTAATTAGATCACAGTTTTGCAGAGATTTGCACCAATTGATCTTTACGTTCTCTACTTCTATTCTTTACTTATAGCCCAACAGATAAGCAAGCTCAAGTGGCAATGGGCAGGGCACATAGTTCGAAGAACTGACGGCAGATGGGGCAAAAAAGTTCTCGAGTGGAGACCACGTACTGGCAAGCGCAGCGTCGGCCGTCCACCTGCAAGGTGGACCGATGACTTGGTAAAGGCGCAGGAACGCGCTGGATGCAGGCTGCTTTTGACAGGCCCATTTGGAAATCTTTGGGGAGGCCTATGTTCAGCAGTGGACGTCATATGGCTGATGATGATGATACTTTTAGTGGCATGTTTAACTTTAAAAATTTTAGTGTATGGGTAAAAAGCCTTGAGGAACCCAGAATCAATACTAGACAGTGCGGTAGACCGCCACAACGTTAGTTATAGTATATTTGGCGGCACGAAGTCTGGTACTGATATATAATCGCAGACAAAAACTCCATAAATGGAACACAAAAAGGCTAGCGTATAAGAATAGATCACGAATAAGCCTTAATTGACGATCATGATTTTCATATTTATTTTATGGCGATAGGCTCGCCCCCTATCACATCATGGGACGGAATAATGGCGAAAAGTGGGTGCACTAGTTGCGCCTCTGCCTACCCCTTCGGGGATAACAGGTGTGAATGTATATGTATGATTTTCATAATATTGGTAGAGTTTGTAGCTCTATTTCTAGTATTTGATCACTAAATTTAAGTAACATTAGTTGACGTTCCGAATTGTAAGAATTTTCGGAACTCGAACCGGCCAAAACAAGCATAATGTTTAAAATGGATCCATGCCATTTACAAGGAGTCCATAAAGTTAAATGTAGATTAATGACTTATTCTTCACTAGCTTTTGCTCGCGGCTCCGCTCGCGTGAAAAAGATTTTCCGGGATAAAAGTCTCGCTTTATATTTTCCCGGGATTAAAAACCTGTGTGCTTTCTAGGGTCTGAAACTATCTCCACACTAAATTTCATCGAAATCCGTTCAGTAGTTTTGGAGATGTGCAATAACAAACAAACAGAAAAACAGACAGACAGAAAAGAATTACAAAAATCGCTGATTTGTGTTCCCTTTCTTTTTTATCACATTTCTTTAAATGTACAGACATACCAGCTCCACTGCTCTATTATATGTATAGACAGATAAATACTTTTTTTTTACGCGGATAAAGTGAATTATTACTACCACTCAGCGTTCAAGGGGAACGACTGAGCGGTTATGTTGGGTTCACCGTGCCTTACGACCCGACGTTGAGCCGCCCGGAGAGATGGAAAACGTCGGGCGACCGCCGGGCCGAGTCCCTAACCTATATACACCGCACGTCATACCAACCAAAACTCCGCGGTGGCCATTTTCGGCGCATTAGGGACGGCTGCGGGCTTCCTCCGACTCACGTCTAAGTTGTCGTCCGCAACCGCACAGATAAATACTATCATATTTTACTGGTCTCTCTTATATGTAAGAGTCCGTCTGGTTGGATACCACCGCAATGTCTATTTCTACCGCCAAGCAGCAGTGTGCATGCACTGTTTTGTTTCGATTTTGAAAGTCATTGTAGCCAGTGTAATTACTGAACATAATGAGACTTATAATCTTATGTCTCAGGATAACGGGCGCAGTGGAATGCCACACAGTACTTTGTAGCTCAAAGTGCTGTTAAAGTATGGGGTATTTGTTTTTGGGTTCCGTACCTCTAAAGGAAAATAGGAACCAGTAAAGGATCACTTTTTTCTTCGTCTGTCTGTCTGTCAAGACCCTTTTTCTCAGGAACGTACAAAGATATATATATAAGGCATGAGTGTGTGTGTGTGTGTGTGTGTGTGTGTAAAGATATCAAGTTAAAATTTATACCAAATACTCGGGTCTACGGTCTTTTTCAGCTATGAATAAATCAAACTTGTAAGTCAACGCGATCAAAAGATGTGACCGTTTATGCCGCATATTTTGCGATTGTGCAAGGGAATCAAAACCTATAGGGTACTTCCCGTTGACCTAGAATCACGAAATTTGGCAAGAAGCAAGGTCTTACAGTATGCACATGTAAAGATAAAATCTTGAAACCGTAAATATGTACTTTAATACAGAGTACAAAAATTTGAATTGTAGTTACAATTGCCGATTAGAGTTAAAATTTACGTAGACGATACGGGGACTACTCTTGCAATCCTCCTGGTTTAGTGGCAGCCCACTTGGGATCTGGGCCGTGTGGTTTTGGGTTTACTCCTGGGTTGATATCACATTTTATCCAGGATTGGATTGTGTGCCTGCTATGGCCATAGTCACGCTACGCCTTACATGACGAATTGCGAGTCTCCCAGTTGCGGCTTCGCTTGCGCCTTCATAAAGGTCATATTCGTAAGTAATTACCAATAATATAGGTCAAACAAGTACCTAGCATAAGGGTATCCACACGTTGGGAGTCTTATAGCGATTTTTTTTAGCTGTACTTTGTCATTTATGGTTTTTTGCGTATATATTTATTAGTTAATATATTTGAATTGACTTGTGTTTGAATAATAATACTCCCCCAAAATACATACTATATATAAATATCAATAGTAATATGTAACCTCGCAACAGTATTGCTATATTGCCTACGGTTAGACGCAGTCAGATGGCCTCAAATAAACAGTGGACTCAAAAATTCCAATTCTAAATGGCCCACTAGCCACCCGAAATGGATGAATGTGGCCTACATACGACTTGCTGCAGGGCATACACAGCGTTCGCTTTAGTCATGGAAACTATAAAGCTAGTATAACCTTATCTTATTTATTTTTATAAAGAGAAGGTGAGTGAAGGTTACTTAACAAATTATCAAAATAGATTTAACATTATTGATACTTCTTTGAAAAATTTGCTTTAGATAATTTTGTCGTAATTCTCATACATAACGCATATTTTTTATGATATTTTTCAATGTTTATTATGAGCTACGTCTACGGCTACGGGTTGACCTTCAGTTATGACGTTAAGTTACCTACTTGTACGAGGATAAGTAGTACTTATATCTATCGTCAAGATTCCCACATTATCCATTTCAAGTTCAGTAAAAATTGGCTTACTTTTATTCCTCAATTCGCCAAGAGTATAATTGACGAAATTTTCTAGTGCTATTTCAGATACAAGTACAATATTTCCAAGCTGAATCGATCAAGTGGTCTATGATACATAAACTAACATTGGTTTATATATAAATTACCTATGGACATATAATCCTTAGAGAATCCCGTCTCCATGTAGTACGATTTAACGCTCAAATACTTGAACCAACACAAGTGGTATTTGGAGATGTTATGTTGTAAAGCAGGCTGTAGAGGCTCTACATTTAATACTTACTTAGATTATCAACTGGAAATCTGCGTCTGAAGATTACGTTAATAAGGTAATATGTCAGCAATATACATTGTAAAATCTAAAACTATTGTTCGATTTACTAACATGTTCAATAACAGGCCTCAGTGCATTGAAATTAGATACAAAAAAAGAAAAAAAAATTAACAACACAACACTGAACATTAAACGAACATTGCTCATTATAATCATCATGCTTATAAATGAAACCAAATTAAACTTAATCAAAAATGTAAATTAATACTCGTAAACACACTAAAAGTTACAGCCAAAAATTTTCAAACTCACCAGCTTTTCCTTCGTTGCTAGCTAATTAGGAAACGGCGTTATCCTGTTGAAGATAGGGTCTATATTCGCTGCGCACGTCAGGGCCCAAGTGCGCCGGTCCTAGACACGCGTGAAACAAGCTGAATTTCAATCACTTTTTAAGTATTTGTATCAGTTTTATGTGTATGCGGTATTCGCAGCACAGAGCGCTTGGGGTCATTAGAAAGCTCGAGTGAAGACTGCCGCGGCGGCGCGCGCTGTGTAGGTCACCGCCGTTGTTGCGGCACCCCGACCCACACTATTATTATACTTTTATGACGAATCGGATTTTGCTGCATGAAAACTCGGCTTCTTGTTGTGACATGAGTACTTTATCATTGAGTGTTATCGTGGTGAAGAGTGGAATTAATGAATATTGAAACTTTTATATTCAAAACGATGATATATTTTTCCTACTTTATAAAGTTTGATATTTTCAGATATTTCTAAATTTAATTAGACTAAAAGCCGTAGGTATACACTCTCCAAAAAAAAAAAAACGAATTATAATATTTAATTTACAAAATTATTGTTCAAATTACACTAAGCTAAATTTGACCTTAATAAGTTTACGGCGAAAAATATTTATCGTTAAATCACGATAGCCGTGCTAAGCTTACACTCGTATTATTTAGTAATAGGTACATTTATAAATAATTACAAATGACCTCGGCCGTTTATAACCATGAAATCTAATTTTGTGGTTAAAAAATTATAATCCGCAAAGGAAACTTGCTTGTGTGTGAAATCTAAATTCCGTATTTTTTCTCTTAACAATAATCGATTGGTTCTTCTGATTGACTGGTAGAGATTTAAGTATAAAAAGCAAACCCGAAAGGCTACACTATACAAATAATTCACAACTAACTATACACATACTTACCTATTCTATATTCTACATTTTCCCCTGATCTCAATCCAGTAATCGAACGCATATATTAAATTAGGTATACAAGATTTACAATAGCCGGGGACCATAAAACGTTGAACACAGCCTTCAGATTTCGCGTCCTATTGTTCCCAGAGTTGGCAGTAAACCTACCGCGACGTTTTGCACTTCCAAATATAGGTCATAAAACATTTTCGTATTCGCAGAAAATATATTTGGGCGGATTTATATGTCGTTTACCTGATTTAGTTTACACCCTAGAATCTAGCGGCTAGATGTCAATATACGTATTCCTAATTGAAAACCTCCATTTTGGTTATGTCACCGTAAAAGGCAGTATCAGTAAATCTAAAGATTTACCAACATGGGTTGGTAAATAAGGATTTTATAAACACGACATATTTTTTCTGACTTTTATTAGTCTTTAGTACATGTTAGTTTTTATAGTAAAATAAAAGCAGCGATAGCCTAATTGGGAGTGGGACGGACTGTCACGGACTGCCGAGACGAATGTCCGCAGGTTCAAAACCCAAGGGTACACACCTCTGACTTTTCTAAAGTTGTAGGTACTGTGTGTATTCTGTGTGAATTATACATACAGTACTTTGTAACTCAAGGTGCTGGATAGTGTTTCTACTGTTTATGGGTGGTCGTATCGCTTACCATCAGGTGAACGGCATGCTCGTCTCGTCATTCGATGCAATAAAAAAAATATCGCTTGCTTTAACGGTAAAGGAAAACATCGTGATGAAACGTGTGTACCTGAGAAGTTCTCTATAAGAATCTCAAAGGTGTATGAAGTCTGTCAATCCGCGCTAGGCCAGCGTGGTGTACTAGGGCTTAAACCCTCTTAGTAGTAGAGGAAGCCCGTGCTCAGCAGTGGGCAGTAGATAACACAGGGCTGGCAGTAATAGTAGTAGATTTTATAATAATGGTTGATAAATGTTAGTTTTGGAAGTGGATCTATTGGTCAAATTCTTGTGTTCTCAAGTTGTGTACCAAAATACTTTTGAGACAATACTAAAATAAAATACTGTAGTCAAAAAATGATTAAAAATTGAATGCTAGCGTATGTTCACATTTCCATCTTAACCCAACCCATCTGAGGTAATCTGTGTCATAATTTTAAACACTAAGTGTGTGTTTATTGTTGACATTTGCGGAGTCTCTGGGTTAAAAGCTAAGGTTTACCGAGTGGGTGGTGGTAAACGTTCAAAGTGATCTCAATACATTTTTTTATTTTTTTTTAATGCCTTAGTAGGCAAACGAGCAAGCGGTCCGCCTGATGGTAAGCGGTATCCGCCGCCCATGGACTAAAGCAATGCCAGAGGCACAACCAAGCCGTTACCTACCGGGAGGTGAGTACTCTTTTTATACCTCGTTTAAAGAAGGACAGGTCATAGCGCTCGGGAAACACCGATGCAGGGAGTCCATTCCACAGTTTGCACGTGCGCGGCAAAAAAGACCGTTGAAAACGCACCGTGCTACTACGGATGGATTCGACGTAGTACGGATGAATTCCACTGCGATGGCGAGTGGTGCGATGGTAAAAAGGCGAGGCAGGCACCATATTAAACAGTTCCTCAGAGCACTCCCCATGGAAGAGGCGGTAGAATATACAAAGAGAACCAATGTCTCTCCGCATACCCAGCGCCTCCACTTTGTCCGTGAGATTGGGATCATCGACGATGCGAAGTGCCCGTCGTTGTAGGGAGTCAAATCGTCGTTCGGCATTCAGTACCGCGAATGTGCAAATATGGCAAATTTTTTTTTTTATTCCAATCGATAGTACTCATTCAAATACGCGATTGTGTATTGAAAATATAGCTAAAAAGCTACCCAAAAATGAGAAAATCAAATAAAAGTATTACCGCGAATATAAATACCTCGCTCCCACTGCCGCATAACCGCGAATGCACCAGCGCCGCCATAATAACCGAAGGAATATGTGGTGCGCCCCGTTTTGCAGGTAAGTTTGTATACGATATATCGATACATTTTGATTCTAACTACAATTACCATAAACTTTAAAGTATGTATATTAATAAAACAAATAGTTTTTGAACTAAATTACAATAATAACTCCATTAACTTAACTTTAAAACTTGGTGTCACAATCGCGGATTTGATTTGACCATTTTCTATCTCTAAATGTTACGTTCGCGGTTTTTACATACCTTTATGTATCCAATATTTTGTTGCTTAAATTTTGGCACATTGAAGAATAAGGTGGATATGCCAGTTTGTTAATCTTAAATTCCGTACTATTTTTACAAATATTAAAGTCCAGCTTCCGTTTTAGAGAATAACAAAATGGTTTAACGAAATTTACCACTGCAACATTGCCGTATTGTTTCAGAAAGTATTTCTTTACAAAGTACTTAATTTTTGTTATAGGACCATGCCAGATTTTAAATAATTTTCTTCCTAAGACAAAAAATTACAGAGCGAAATGAGTTTAGCAAGCCCTTGTTAGATAGGACTCGTTCTAGAAATTCCCTAAATCGTAAAATATTATCCCTGTTGAAGCCTGTTTCACGTCACAAAAAAGGCACCCGCAGTCAATGATGTTAATAATGATGTACCTGACAATGTAATACTAACATCTTGTTCTGAAAATGAAAATTTACCATCAGATTTATCAAATCTTGAAAACTTCCTTGTAACTAATTATAATAATCGTAGCACACCTGACGTGCACGAATTCCTACCTGAAGAAAGACTACACATTATCTGCTCTTAGATATTACTACTAAGGTTGCTGGGCGTTCCAGCAACCTTAGTATCAGACTTAAAAACATTCCTAAGCCGATGACAAACTAATGATCTTGATACAATAGACTCGTCCGATTCACGATCTTATTATGTAGAGATCAATGATTCCAAGCGTGGAAGAAAATAAATAGTTTCAAACGGTGAGAAAGAAGAAAGAGTAATGAAAATACGCTGCGCTTCTGTTTGTTTCAAAGGAGGTTTAAAATGCAAACAGGTAACAGAAGACGATAGAAAAGAGATTTTCAAACAGTTTTCGCACATGGATTGGGCTGAAAAGAAGGCTTGTGTAAAGTCATTGATAGATGCAAAGTTCCCTGTAGATAAAACAATCACGGTTATAGTAACTCAAGAAAAGGGTCAAACAAACTCTATCATTTATCAGTTAGGCAGTGTCGACTTCGTGTTTGTAGAATTTAATTTTTGGATACATTAGGCATTAAAGAGGGGACAGTAAGATATTTGATAGATAGAAATAGCAAATCCTCACAAGAAACCATAGAAACAAATGCCAGTCTGATTAGAAGAAGGGTAAATCTAGGACTTATTCGTAGTCTAAATGAAGTAAGCTACTTAGGTAGTTATGCATTTATTTGATTTTTGTTACGTTGATTACAATACTCCAATTTTTTTCATTAGTGGTCCATAATTGGTTTATGTTAGTTTGATATTTAAGACGACTGTATTTTTTTTTAAGTTTAATTTTAAATATTGAATATTTGTAACGTACAAACTATGTAACATTGTTTAAAACTTTTTGTTTTGGCTACAATGTTCCATTTAAGTTGTTTCTGTTATTACATTTTGAAAATTAAGTCAATTTAACACTTTAGAGGCTGATATATCGTTGATTATAATTTGACACAAACATTGTTATAGTAAGATTAAGAATTTAGAAGTTTTGTTACCCAAACTTACATTTCTGTTTAACTAAATCCTTTTATATTTAATTTTTATTCTGTGCCATAACAGCGAATGTCACTGGAAAATTACCAAATATCCTTAAAAAAACCGCGAATGTTACACACTTGGCCAAGATTATTAGGTAAATACCGCTAATGTGCATTATTATAAAATTTATGAACTTAACTTATAAATTTATGGCAGTAGCAACAAACTATAATAGTATTAATGCTAAATAACAATAGTTTAGCAAAAGGTAAAGTGTACATTATAATTAAATCAGTTTTTTGTCTCTCCTGTAAAGTTGCCCAATTTTACATTCGCGGTACTGAATGCCGGACGACGAAATGGGCTCAGCATGTATTTGGGGGCCCCTGCCCAGAGGTGTGAGCAGTACTCCACGTGCGGTCGGACTTGCGCTTTATAAAGCGCCAGTCTGTGGCCGGACGCGAAGTACCGCTTGGCTCTGTTGAGGATTCCCAACTTTTTGCTGGCCAATTTGGCTTTGTCCTCCAAATGACTCCCAAACTTGACGTCACTGGAAATTTCGACGCCGAGGATCCCAATACTATTCGACATGTGGAGAGAAACTCCTTGGAACAGTGGCACCATGACGAATCGGTCCTTCTTAGCAGTGAACGCGCAAACTCGTGTCTTCGATGGGTTGAATTGGACTAAATTCCTTTCACTCCATTCAGAAGCCCGCCCCAGAGAGCTTCCGACTTCAGACACAAGTTGTGACCGTCTTTCTTCGACTGTGCGCCGAGGGATATTCTGTTGGCCGATGTATCGCGCATGGCACGTACTATCATCTGCATAGCAATGCATGTTGTCGATGGAATCCAACAAGTCATTGATGTGCAGAATGAAGAGCGTGGGCGATAGCACCGAGCCTTGTGGAACACCAGCATTGACGGATTTGGTCATAGAGCTGCAGCCGTCAACGACGACTGTAATGCTACGACCATCCAGGAAGCTGGCAATCCACTTGCAGAGTCCCTCGGAGATTCCATAAGATGGTAACTTCGCTAGAAGAGCTCTGTGCCATACCCTGTCGAACGCCTTTGCTATATCCAGACCAACAGCTATAGCTTCGCCCTTGCTCTCCACGGCCTCCGCCCAGCGTTGCGTGAGGTACACAAGAAGATCACCAGCTGAACGACCATTGCGGAAACCGTATTGACGATCGCTAATCAGCTGGCGATCCTCAAGGTACCTCAGGAGCTGAGCATTAACAACTCGCTCCATGACCTTGGAGAGCAAGGACGTGACCGCTATCGGCCTGTAATTAGCAGGGTCCGACCGGTCACCCTTTTTGGGGATCGGATGGACACGAGCAGTCTTCCACGATGATGGAACCTGGCTGGTGTCATAAGATAGACGGTACAGACGCGTTAGAACGGGAGTCAACTCAGGGGTGCACGTCTTAAGAACCACTGCGGGAATACCGTCAGGCCCACTCGACTTATGGACATCAAGGAGCCGGAGCTCCCGCCTTACAGCACGCTGAGTGATGCGGATTTTAGGCAGGGAGCACTCGCATCGTGGAATTTCGGGTGGTGCGGCTCCACCGGCGTCCAAAGTCGAGTTTAAGGCAAAGGATTCAGCCAAGACATCGGCTTTCTCCTTTGCACTATGAGCCAGACTGTTGTCAGACTTACGCAGTGGCAGGAGACTGGGCTGGCAGAAATTGCCTTGTACAGATTTGGCAAGCGACCAAAAAGCTCGACTACCTGACGGGTAGCTCTTCAGACGCTCACCAAACCGGCAAATGTGGTCTGCCTTGGCCTTAGCGATAGCCCTCTTGTTGGATCTGGAGGCAACATTGAACTTCTGCTTCTCCTCTTTGGTGTTAGGAGCCCGACACCTACTGGCGATTCTGACATTTTGACATTTCGGACTTTTACCATTTATAGCTTAATCAGGAAAATTTTAGAACTGTTCCTTTGATTCCTTTCTCAGAATAAAGTCCATTGAACAGTTTTCCGAGATGAAAGTGGCCTATTAATCAATGCTTGGTTAGATGTGTCCTGTTAGATGTGTCAATTTAACTTAAATCCATTTAACGTTTGCTTTTAATTCTAAGAAACGTCTTTCAATAGTTCACATTCATAGCATTATCATAATACATAGTATTCTATATGTACAGTCAGAAGCATAAATACCTGTACAAAATCAAAATTTCAAATCGCCTAAATACGCGTTAAGTCGCATTTATCCTTTAGGAGACTTTTTATACCAATAACCAGTCGTTAGTTAATTTCAAGCACAATTTTGATTGAAAAAGACTACAAGTTTGAGTTTCCGTACAAAAAAAAATTTAAACGTTGGAACTTGGGGGATAGATTGAAATTAAAGAAAGATATGAAAAATCTGGCTCGTTTATTCCATTAGTGCTGAAATAGTCTTTCCGATGGTGTATTATAAATTAATCAGATCAGTTTATTTTTCAAATAATCACGATGAAGAGATGGCTGAAATAGTCGAAATTTTACATACGGCCTCTTAACTTAACGCGTATATAGGCGTTTTGAGATTTTGATTTTGTACAGATACTTATGCTCCTGACTGTACTCCTAACAGCGTATCATTATGTGCAGTTGGATAACGTGCACGTATCAAAAATGGATCACGAGCTATTTCTGTAGGTCACTCGTGATCTGTCCGCCCTGTGGATTGGGGGCGTTTGGAGAATTCCACCACGGTATCCCCTGCCTGTCGTAAAAGGCGACTAATAGGGGCCTCCGGGGGTCACTGCCGTCCACCTATTAGTCTAGCCAACTTCTGTGACTCCCGTGAGCAGGACACCAAGGGCGTCCTTCGGTATACGGGGGCTTCTGAGCCCCCGCAACAACAGGAGAAGGACCGCAACAGCGGTACGCGCAGGGGCGGTTGCGGACGATAACTTAGACGTGAGTCAGAGGAAGCCCGCAGCCGTCCCTAATGCGCCGAAGATGGCCACCGCGGAGTTTTAGTTGGTATGCCGTGCGGTGTACATAGGTTAGGGACTCGGCCCGGCGGTCGCCCGACGTTTTCCATCTTTCCGGGTGGCTCAACGTCGGGTCGTAAGGCACGGTGAACCCAACATAACCGCTCAGTCGTTCCCCTTGAACACTAGCCGGTAGTAATAAGTCACTTTCTCAGCGTCAACAAAAAAAAACTCGTGAAACAATCAATACAATACAATCTGTACTGAAGATAATTTACAATGAGATGACTTGTTTGATCGTTTGCCTTCTAAAAACAATTCAATGCAATCAGCCCTATATTATGTATTATACTGCCCACAGCTGGGCACGAGCTTCCTATACTACTTTAGCAAAAACAATAACATGCATAAAAAAGATAAGTTAAAGGTGTCCCTGACAAACTTAACTTCGTTCTTAGTATACCTACATAATAAAAATTACACAAGAAAATACTTGCAATTATATAGCGTAGCTGGTAATACATAAATCAACACCCATAAGTGCCACATAACATCATATTTTCCTATAAAATCTCTTTACAAGAGTTACGTTTAATAGAGTCGAAATTATCCTGGTTTCAGCATACAAAGGTGCAATTGATAATTTTGGGGCGCCCATTTTTCTCCGACATCTAATTTACCCGACATTTATAGCATCACTAGATGTAACTCGCGACTTCATTTACATGGAGAAGAATATAAATCTTGTTTACGTTTGATATTAAAATTTACTGACTAAAAGCAAAGACTAAAGATTAAATTATAGTAAGTAGGTACTTTATTGCGTTGTTCTGTTGAATGCTGAGCTTTTTTTTAACTCCTGATAAAAAGACGGGTGTTATAAGTTTAGGGTCTGTATCTGTGTGTCTGTGTATCTGTGTACCTCGCTGCTGTGGGCGCGCGTCATGTGGTGCACTACTTATATAATAGTTTTCATTTAGTTATCTTTTGTTTTTTTTTCCTTTTTTTTTTTTGTTTGTCTATGCGCTGGTTTGGCGTCCGTACGTTACCTTAGGTGACCACTGAAAAACAGTGCTGTGTTTTGACTCACATCATAACACAGCTTATGCTGAGTTGGTCACCTAATTGTCGCGGCGTGGACTCGTGCTTACTTTTTATAGTATCGCTAGAATTATTACTTTGTGTTTTTTTAATTCTATGCTCATATGCGACAATAAATTATTTTTCTTTCTTTCTTTCTTTCTTTCTTTCTACATATTTATATATCTGTGGCATCATAGTTCTCAAACGAATGTACCGATTGTTACGCGGTTTTTTTTGTTTGAAGTTGATGTGATCGAGATTTTTTTTTTTTATTATTTTATTTTAATTTATATTTAGTTGTACACGTATTTAAGTTGTGTTATGTAATACATGATATTGACTTCTTTACGATTGTCGCAGTATCCAGACAAACCTGGACAAGGTTTTTGAGATACTTAAAAAACAACTATGTACTTTACTTTTATGTTGGAATAAATAAAAAAAAAAAAAAAAAAAAGATGGTTCTTAGCCATAATTTATGAAGATCTGTTCAGGCGTTTGAAGATTATCAGCTCGTTTCCGATTGATTTAAATTTTGGTGTACTGTGACTGCGGCAATATTTTTAAGACATGTTAACCTTGATCTGATGCTACAGCATCAAATAGTTTGCGGGATACCAAACTCTTTAGCAACTTATAGAAGATATAGCGTGTGCGGGCGCGATAGTTAATTATCAAGGCCTCATGATGGAGAATATAGATTTTAAAAGTTTGAAATAAAAATTAAATTAAAATTTAAATAACCCCAACACAAAAAACCTCTAAAAGGTAAAATAATAATAAAAGTGTCTTTGTCGTTTAGGTACCTAGTAATATTTTGACCCAAGCGTCCATGCGTCGGGGGACCGAACTCAGGACCAGGGAGATGAAAATACTTCTATAGCGGTCCAGGCAGAGGCGCAACTAGTGCACCCACTTTTCGCCACGCGTGTTCCGTCCCATGATGTAATAAGGGGCGAGCCTATCGCCATATCGGACACAAATTCAGACGCTGGAATCATACTGAATAGAAAAATCCAGTATCATTGCCGTAACCCTGGGATCGAACCCGGGACCTCATCATTGGGGTCGTACCATAATACAACTACGCCACCGAGGCAGTCAATAGAAATGTTTATATAATAAATTGTTACTGATTTCGAAATATTGTATACTCTTTTTCATGGCCTTTGCATTGTAAATAAGCTTTTGTCCACGACTGCATTTGCATAGAGGTCTCATTAGCTTGGAATGAGCAGTTTGGTGGCCTCTTTTATTTTAAACTAGCTGTTGCCCGCGGCTCCGCCCGCATTAAAAAGTTTTTCCGGGATAAAAGTCCCGGTTTATATTTTCCCAGGATAAAAAGTAGCCTATGTGTTAATCCAGGACATGATCTACCCGTGTGCCAAATTTAATCGAAATCCGTTCAGTAGTTTTTGCGTGAAAAAGGAACAAACATCCTTACATCCATACATCCAAACATCCATCATCCATACATTCTTACAAACTTTCGCCTTTATAATATTAGTAGGATTGAAACCCATAGAAATTATATAACTTTACAGGGCAGGTAAAAGAGTGCTTAATATTAATACAATAACTAAAACCCTGTATTTATAAACTGCTCACTGCTGAGCACGGACCTTTTTTACTACTAAGAGGGTTTAGGCTTGAGTCCACCACACTGACCTAGTACGGTTTGACAGACTTCACATACCCTCGAAATTCTTATGGAGAATTCTCAGGTATGTAGGTTTCCTCACGATGTTTTCCTTCACTGCTAAAGCGAAAATTAATTATTGATATATATTATACACATAACTTCGAAAAGTCCAAAGGTTGTGCCTTCAGGGGCGGTTGCAGACAACTTAGACACTTCCGTCAGAGGAAGCCCGCAGCCGTCGTTAATATGCCGAAGATGGCCTCCGCGGAGTTTTAGTTGGTATGCCGTGTGTAGGAAGGCACGGTGAACCCAACATAACCGCTCAGTCACCCTCCACGAAGGCTGGGCGGTAGTAGTAATGTTCTTTCTCCGCGAAACCAAAGAAAACAGGTGTGTGCCTTGGATTTTGCACCTGCGGACATTCTCACCAGACCGTTACATTTCCAACTACGCTATCTTTCACTAATCGTAGCATAATAGTATAAGGGACGTTACCTAATCGATTTTATAACCAAAACAAACACCTTTAGCCAATATATTCGGTAATAGGTATTGACGTAAAAATTATGAACTTGGTCGAAGAGAACGTAGGTCCTGAAAAGAAGAGATAGTAATAAATTATATTACGTCTTTTATAACATAAAAAAAAAAACAAAATTTAGTATTTGTTAAGAATGCCCATAACAATATTTAAATGGTTTCCATGAATTTTGACTCCAGATATGAATACTGCTCTGATTCAACAATTTATGCAAAGGTATCAACGCAATTATGAATGTTTAAACTGAAGTTAATAAGCAAATATTTTATCAGTCTAGTGCTAGATTTTGCATCTCTTCGTTTACCCACACACATCAATGGAAATTACTTCATACATTGTTTCAAGTATCAGTTAATACCCGCAACGGGTAATCGGTATTGCTTTTAATGCCACCATATTGATAGTAAAAACCACACAATCTCAATATTGAAACGGTATTAAAAGCTGCAATTAAGATTAAAATTCTATGCGAAAACACTCTCACTTTCCTTAATTAGCGTTATAAAAACTTTTATCGTATAAATTAGATCCTCGTATTACTCAGACATTAAAGCCAGACAGCCTAAAATTCTTCCAAGTAGCAAATAGAAACAATAAAAATTCAATTAAAATTTAAATAACCCCGACACTAAAAACCTCTAAAAGTAAAAAAAAATGGTCGTTTAATTACCTAGTTATATTTTGACCCAAACGTCCTCGCGTCGGGAGACTGAACTCCGGACCAGGGAGATGGAAATACTTCTTTAGCGGTTTCTTTACCGGGACCGCTAAAGAAGTATTGAGACCATTCTTATGAGCCCGCACATGCTATATCTACTAAAAGTTGCTAAAGAGTTAGGTATCCCGCAGATTACTTGATGCTGCAGCATCAGCTCAAGGTTAACATGTCTTAAAAATAAAGCCGTAGCCACAGTATACCAAATAGTAAATCAATCGGAGTTGTCAAATTTGAAAATGAGCTGATAAACTTCAACCGTCGAAACAGATCTTCATTAATTTTAGCTAAGATCCATCTCAATCACGTCAGCTTTCAAAAAACAAAAAAACGCTTCAAAATCGGTCCATTCGTTTCAGAGCTACGATGCCACAAACAGACATACAGATACACAGGCACACAGCCAGACAGATACACACTCTAAGCTTATATCACCCCTCTTTAAAAATCTCTACCTGTAGACTAGTAGTGCGACACTTCGACGTGACGTCTTGATTATTTAACCGGTGGACTGGTCCAGGACATTTAGGTCAACACGTCGCCCTGTTAGGTCACATCTATACATAGAGTAAAATTGTCGATTTTCCATATGCTAATAAAAACTAGTCTACGGCTATCTGTATAGCGTACATTTTGCAATGCTAATTGCATTCTTTCACTTTTCATGTCAGGCGATTGCAATTCCTCTAGGAAAATGAATTACAACTGGACTAAAGTTGGCAATTTATAACTTTTTGTGTCTGTTAATGAATAGTGAAATGGGTAACAAGTCCTTCCGTTTTAAAATAAGTTTAAGTAAACTTCGGGGATTTCACCAACACCTTTGGCTGATGATTTTTATGTTTTCCTTTATCTTTAGAGTTTGGGTAATAAATGGGAAAATGGTTCCAGTAATTAGTTAGCAATATGATCTGTATATAAGCAGTAGTACCAGTATAAACACATACATACATACATACATACATACATACATACATACATACATACATACATACATACATACATACATACATACATACATGGATAGTGTACATTTGAACGCTTACTTATAGTTTTATTCAAGTTGATTAAATATGGTATCATAAACATTCATTTCATTCCACGGTTTAAGCGTTTATGATATGTATGAAGGCGTTCTGTAAATTTGAACTTTAAACTGGAATACATTTACATAATTCATTCGTAAATGTTCCATCATACGTATCACGGGTAAGTGTTAAGAAAAACAAATCCCTGCCCTTTTTAGACAAAATGGCGTATTTTCTTGCCACGTATGTAATGAATTTAAAAAGTCCAATTTGCTCAAATGCTTTATTAGATTTTTTTTTATTGCCTGTATAAGCAGACGAGCTAGCGGCCCGCCTGGTGGTATGCGGCCGCTGCTCATGGACTCGGCAATGCCGAGGACACAGACAAGACGCTGTCTACCTTTAAATACTTTATAAAAATCATGGGCACCATGCAAGTCTTCTGTATTACAATACATTATACGGATAATTTTCCGTTTTAATATTACGAGCATAATATCAGAACTGCAGTTGGGTTACACACGAAGAGTGTTTTATGGTTTTCGTTGGTTTAATATTTTTTTACTGCCAGTAGTCTGACGCGTATCGGCTTTTCTGGGCACACCGGACTATCAGGTGAGCGCTTTAAGCGCTTGCAACCCTTTTCGTTAAGTGACCATACTAAGGGTAACCCACTAACGGGATACGAACCTCAACTCAGGACGGTCACTGGGAGAGGATGAGAAATTAGCAATTTGTGGGAAGATTGGAGTTTTGCCTAATCTATCCATTGATTTCATCGGCACGCTGGTCGAACTTCATCTCATTCAAATATCTTAATTCGTTCTGCTTAAAGAACAATTCCTCTGGCAGTGTGGTGTTCACGGACCGTCCACCCATTGTACTCCATAAGTTTGGACAGCGTAGAATATTTGTTGTCATCACTCGTTTGCCTTACTTCTACTCCATTGATGTATTATTTTTGTTACATATCAGTGTTCTACTGTAAATAAATTGCAATATTTATTCAACTAATATAGATAAACTACATGCAAACATACACGCTCACTCACGTCTTTTATCCCCGTAGTGGTAGGCAGAGGCGCAACTAGTGCACTCACTTTTGTCGAGTGTATTCTGTCCCATGGCGTCATAGGGGGCGAGCCTATCGCCATATCAGACTCCGGGTTGGTACTGAATAGAAAAACTCAATAAAACTCTTCCCGACCCGGGGATCGAATCCGAGACTCCAGCATTGCAGTCGTACCGTAATACAACTACGCCAACGAGGCAGCCAAAAAAGAAAATATATTTTAATACGTGCGCTATACTTTAGACGTTCTAAATTCATTCGGCATACCGGACCTTTAATTCGTACATTCCATTTTCAGTTCAAATACGATAAAACGCGTGGACTTCGATTTATGCCGATGATGGAATTTTTTGTATATTAAAATTATTACTTTCATAAAATGTTAGGAATCGATATTTGATGTGGGACTAACAACGTTATTGATAGGATTTAAAGCCGTTTGGCATAGTCTTGTGAATGATTTTTCAATAACCATTTCATAGCGTTCCCTTACGTTGTGTAAAGATTATATAAAACAAATTGTGCTCTTGGAGCCACCCGTTTAAGCTAAACAGTTTATACCAGACAGGAATCAGTATTAAAGCCATCCGATTTGGCGTAATCACGGTGTAGTATTTTTGAATGATATAGAAGAATTCATACGTTTAAAATGTATATAAGCAGTAACGGAGGTTCAGGTCACGACGCCCGATTGCAAAGGCCCTTCTGAGGATTGGCGAAACTGAATTTACAAACGTGTTTGCTTGATTCAAATATTTGTCTCGAGTGGGATTAAGTCACTCGCCGTGATACCCGCGAGAGTAATCATAATGTAGGATTAAAACTTAGCATGTTATGACTAACCAGTGCTGTATTATTATACCATGTCCCTACTGAGACCATCGGGATACTTGACTACTAGGAGAATTTTATGTTGCTGTGACTACCTCGGTTGCTTAGTTGTATTGCGTACGCTTTACGCATTGATGTATTAAAAACCCTACATCAATGGCTTTACGAGTACTATTTGCGCGCTTAGGCTTGAGGGTTCGAATCCCGGGTCGACCCAAAAACATTGTGACTGGGTTTTTATATCTTAAAAATTACTCAGTCGCAGCTCGGAGTCAGGAAGTTGGTGGTGTGAATTGTGATACCCCCGTGCCTCGGAAAGCACGTAAAGCCGTTGTTCCTGCGCCTGATCTCTCTCCGATCATGTCGGATTACCATCCCACCGGACTATTAGAGTGAAAGAATAGCGAGTGCACCTGTGTATTGCGCACACACTTGTGCACTATAATATCTTCTGCGTACCTGGCTGATCTCCGTTGAGATTGGCCGCCGTGGCCGAAACGGGCTAAGAGGATTACGTTTTTTTTTTACCTGTTACATATAAAATAATATAAAAAGAATCCAACATAGGAAACTACCCTATTGTAAGTAATACATACCGGTATCTATAAACATGTCTCTATAAAACTTTTGTCGTTAAACGTCACTATAATATAGTAGTAGGTTTCTCCTATTCGAGAGTCTGGCTAGGTAGTTACCACCGCAATGTTTATTTTTGCTTCTAAGCAACGCTATGCCAGCACTGTTGTATTCAGGTTTGATGGACATCATAGCCAGTTACTGGGCATTATTAGACTTAGCATCTAATGTCTCACAGTGAGTGCAGTGCAATATGATGCCGTGTTTTGTAATACAAAGTTTAGGTGATATTACTACTGTTTAAACACACATACATAGTATCACGCCTCTATTCCATAGGGGTAGGCAGAGACTACGGATTGCCACTTTGCTCGATTTTGGCACCCTACACTACTTTCGCTTCCTCTACCTTCATCAATCTTTTAATGCACTTCCGCCCGTTCAGGGTACTTTTGACCTGGCCTTTACTTAGAATGTCAGATATCTGACATTCGAAAGTTCGGTGAGGTCGACCCGTGCCGGCCCTTCCATCCACACTCGCCTTGTATGTCCTCTTTGTCAGTCTCTTATCATCCATACTTTCCAAATGCCCAAACCACCTGAACATACCCTTCTCAATTTTGGTCACTACATCCTCTGTTACTCTACACATGTCCGTCACCTTAGTACTCCGCACTCTATGGGTGTCAATGTATTAGTAGATCGAGCTCAGTTTCGCTCTGAACTGCGATATCAGCTGAGACGATGTCTTTAGGTTAATATCTTAAGATCGTCGCTATTTAATAAACCGATATTAACATCAGCTCAAATGACACTCAAGTTCTAATATGTGACGGATTTTCACAACTAAGTTTTCTCCATGTAACAGCCTTTACTCAACTGAGACCAAGCCCTTAAATAACAGTTTACGTTTGGTTTATAAAATAATTCAATACATTAAATGTCTACTTGAAGTTTTACTCAAACCTGAGATTGTTTTATTAATACCACCTCTAGACACTAGCGAGCCAGCGGCGAGAGTCCTGCTCGTTTCATCAATCATTTGTAAAAAAACTTCTAAGTGTACAACATATTTTGATTTGCAAATAACGGTCAGCCAGCAGAGGAGAATTTGTAACAAAGAAATTAACGAGGTAGGCAATTGTGGATTTTACGCACAATTTTCAGATTTTTGTCAAGTAGAGCTTTAACGTTGGCAAGAGGGTATAGGCTAAAGTCGAGTTAAGACACGATTAATATAATCCCAGGCACATAATTAAAACAATTTATTTAACAGGAGCACTTAGCGTTAATAAATTATTACATTGCCAAAATGAGTTTAAGTAAATGTGTAATGAAAATTGTATTCGTAACGCTAACTAAAGTATACGTGATCATATAAATAACGCTTGTATTTAAACTTTACGTAATCCTTTTTTAAAGCCGACTAGGTTAACAAATCGTGTTTTATTTAGGTAAAATAAATGTAGAACTTTAGAGAGAAATTGTTTCCATTTTGTCGATTTTCACTATAAATGTACCAGATTGCCGTTTTAAATTTACTGTATTTGGAACAGACTAGGTAGATAAAGTAGGCCACTGCTTCACTCCCAGACGAAAATCTATTAAAAACTTTACCTTTTATTTGCTAAATTTACCATTGCACTTTTACATTTTAAAAGTTTTCGTCATGAGTCCGTAATTTGCAATTTGTAATTAAGATAGTGCTCCGACAGTTAAACGTACATTTCGCAACTTTGTGAATTTATTATTTGTGTCGCGAAACGATGTTACGTCATTTTTGCTATTTCTGTTTTATTATTTGCATTTATAATTAACCAACCAATAGTACTGTTAATGCAATAGCTACTTATATATTTAATTACTCTACAGTACACCCATCGAAAAAAGTATACATTGTATGCTTGTCATTTTATTACTTTATTTCTGTCATGACATTTTACCTAATGTAAGGTAAGAACAGTTTTACTATTAAATACAACTTAATCATAATGCGAGAAAATCGGATTTTTCTAGAAGCCTTGTTTGTGAAATTTTCTAAGGCAGACTAACTTTCGCTGCTATTTAGAAACAGGGATTACCACTTATCGTGGTACCGAAACGATTTTCGTACCATGCAATTTTTTATTATTTATTTCTATATTATTTAGAACTGTTTCCAATTGACATATAATTGCCGATGATTTGACTTTGTCATAGTTACGCTTGCTATCAATATCGCATCAAATTACAAATCAATATGTATAGGCCACGCTCCACAAAGGAATTGCTTTGTATTACGCGCAGATAACGCACAACCTATTCACGTAGGAATGTAGAGGCGGTGCCTGTTCGAAAGCTATTAATTCAGACAAGGTAGTTATGTACAGTATAGGCGTATCAAGCGAGGCTCATCGATTGTTGATTCAAACGACTTGTCGCGTACGTTTTGAGTGAAGGGAGGTTGATATGTACGCGCTGTCACGGTTCCCGCATTAAAGAGATACTGCGCGGCATAAATTTACCAGTTGGATCTGTGAATTAAGTGGGGTTTTATTTGTTGCGTCACGTGCTGCGGGGTGGCCTTCATCGCGCCTATTTAGGCCGCATTAAACTTTCCAGGTCTCTATTAGCGTTGAAAAATCTGGGAATATTCCCGTTTCTTGCAAAATCCATCGTTATTTTCAGCGTAACATTCGAAAATTTCACGGAAGTATGATCGGGAAAGAAACGATTTTTTCTCGTAAAAAAACGAGTTATTTTCGAAAAAAAAAAACGAAAGTAACCGAAATAAACCAGGATTTTTTAGAATTTATCATTATAAATATATAAAATTATGCGAGTATTTATGTTTTCACATAAGTCAACACCGCCAGTGCAGTCTATATTGAACCCAACACAAAAAGAATTACTGATACCATTTTTTTTATTGATAACACTAAATCTCATTAATGAGTAACAAACAAAAAAAAATTCATTAAGTCACGTGGTTTGAAATTTTCAATGCTCAGAAGGAAAAAAACATTTCCGTATTTTCGTGAAAGAAACAATTCGTTTCTTTCAGAATTTTCAACGCTAGTCTCAATAACGAAGGTTTGAAATAATAAGTAAGCCTCTATCTAAGTCTAGAAATAAAATATATTTGTTTGTAGGCTGGATTTTCCCCGCGACGCTTTCATTTCAAATTAACCGTACCTAAGGTAAAGGGTTCACACGTTCTCGGAGCAGCGGTTGCAATTTCCTTTTGTGGCGGTCATTCGTTAATTTTTCATCGGCCGACAGGGTCAAGTGCGCACACATCGCCCGTCGGCGCGCTTTATAAATTAATTCGAGCCGGATATTTCACGCTCATAAATAAAATAAACCAAACTAAAATCATGTACAAATTATAGTCCAGGACATGAGTATAGCTTACGAAATGGATACACTGTTATTTAATGTGCAACTACAAAAACTTTTTAAGAAAAAAATTTACCGCCGAAAAAACTGAAAGGCAAAAAATTATAAACATTTTTTATTAAGTAATTTAACTTCATATTCGCTTAGTATAGTTACTATGTTAGTACCTATGTTTGGAGTACCAAATTTAAATTGTTTTTTTTTCGTATATTTGCTTAGCTTAGCTGTCAATTAGACATCGACTCCGAATATACGTATATAGTAAGCGAATATGAAGTTAAATTAGTTATTAAGGTTGAATATTATTTTTTTATTTATTGCTTTTCAGTTTTTTCGGCGTTTTAATATTTTTGTTAATTGGTCTTTATATTACAATTTTTTGTGGCTGTAAACTACATGTTTAATGTTTAATACACAAATCAGCATTAAAATCTGTGAGTAAACAATAAATCCCCTCTTTTTCCCACCCTTAGGGTAGAATTGTTTCCACATTTACATGGGACCAATTTCGAGATATACACCCTACCCAATGAAAAAGAATTATCAAAATCAGGCAACTCTGCAAAAAGTTATGTGTAGTCATACATAAAAATATATACGTCGTCTTGAGAGCCTCCTCCTTTTTTCATCGGTTAAAAAGTAATTATTATGTTCAACAATGGTAAAAATATTCATAGCAATTTCCTAATAATAGATACTCCAGTCGGTTGTAAATAATGTCACAACAGCTGAACTTTTGTTTGATGAGGCCTTATCAAAGTGGAACGATTCCTTAATTTTTAACACGCTTTTATTTCGATATTGCTCGACACAATGGAGAAGAATATAATACAGTCCATTATCCAGGTACGTGTCCGTTAATTTTATATATTAATTTTCAACTGGAATGTGGTGTTGTTCGAAGCGTATCGTTCGATTACTTTGCGGTTCGTTACGTCCACTTTTAATACGGCTTACCTCAATTTTAAACTGAAATGTATATGTAAGATCATGCTCAAATATTACAAGATAACCTGTCGCCTTTGAATATCTATTTGTTAAATAATCTAAGCCTGTCGCTATTAAATTAAATGTACAGCATTAGGAAGTGTGTTAGACACTCGTCGATAGCCTCGCGTCTTTGCGAGTCGGGTCACGTGAGCCTCGTAATTTTGCAAAAAGGGGTGATTGTAAAGCAGTAGAATTCAGTCAGTGTGGTGAGCTGCCGCGATCGCGCCGGCGGACGCGAAGGCGCTACCAAATGAGCAAACTTTTCCCATTTATACTCACATTATTGCTATTAACTTCATCGCCATTCCAGAATATGTACCCACTTTTCGAGTGCTCTTGTTAATTACAGGTTGTCCAATTAACGAGTTATATCTTTGTGATAGCCTCATCTTGGCAACTTTAAGTGGCCATAAAGATTTGAGATTGATAAACTGATTTTGGTGAATTGAAAAAGATGGGACCGATTTTTTAATGTAGAGCAGAATATCAACAGATAATGAGATTGTTCGCATGTTTTTATGCACAACAAAATTATCTACTTTTAGTTTATTCGATCAGGAATAGAAACGTTACTTTAGCTCCCAGTAAATAATTGATAAATAAATACAAAATAGACCTATCTGGCAATAGACATCAGTAATTATATAATATCATATCAATTATTGAAACACAAAAGGCAACGTAATGCGTTGAACGTGTAACAAAACATGCAATAATTAGAGATAATTAAAACATAACATTGCGTGTTCACTATCAATTGAACGAGCTTACTCATCACATCACCCATGTGATTATTACGTAACAAGAGTGAAGTATAAAAACGGTACAGTTTCATACCTATACGTCGTCGTCTTAATGTAAGTAAATAAAGTGTAACTCACATTTCGCGCGTTTTATTGGTTTTATTTCATCTTAGGGCGTTTATAAGTAAAACTTACATTGTAATTTCCCTACAATTGATAAAACGTAACATTCAATTTATAAATTGTTAAAAGATTATATATTTTTTTGTTTATTTTATTGCTTGTCATAATACTATGTTTATGCTTTTTATTGTTATGTATGTATCGTAAAAATCATAACTCTATAGCAAGTTTCAATTTAACAGCACATTAAAATACAAAAGATATTAAAAAAAAAACTTCTGTAATAATAAATTTTTGTCGTTTACATTAAGAAGGCGGTAATGGCTCGATATAATCGTGTAATTGCAATATGAATATAGCACTATAATGTACAAATAACTAATTAAAATAATATAATCGTTATTAAAGTGTCAGTCTCTTCTGTCAAGTGTCTGTCGGTATAATCAATAAATTCAAATGTTAAACGTTGCTTGACAGAGTTTGCGCTGAAATAACGATACCGCAATTTACAACCGGCTTGAAGATTATTGCTTTCCATTACGAACGTTGTCTTAATTACGCTTCGCCTGAATATCCCTACCGAAATTTAATTATAGAAAACAATTTAAAATAAATAAGGTTAGATTTTGCGGATTAAAATAAGGATGTCTTTGGATTTAAACTAAATGCGATGAAGAAAATTCAAACTGACAACAAATTTAATTTAAAATAAACAAATAAATGCCTGGATGATTAAATGTTTTTAATTTAGTACATAATTATTTCAAAATTGTTTAAAAATGTGTTTCTCTGAAATATACAAACAGTACTGCGTAATGCGTATGGCTATAAAAACAAGGTCTTCGGAACGTGTTTAATAATAATGTATTACGCTTTTCTATTAGAGACCTGCTAGCACGGAATACAACATAGTACTTGGCGGAATCTTAGTTTCGAAACGCTAATAATACGGAAAATAGATACTTACTGGATTTCCTGAAAAACTATCGAGCGAAAAATAAAACTGCTCTGCTATTTTACATTATAGTTTTTGTATCAGAAGACGTCAAATATACTAAAACGAGTTAAATATTTTGAGCGAAGAGTTATACTGAGACTGTATATTGAAGTTCGGAAACTAACACGCGCCGTGCTTGAAGTGAAAACACGGTTAACCAACACATCCGTGTAATGATAGTTTGAAAACATTTTAGCTTAAAACTACGGGATATAATCGCACTCTTAATAATACAATGACCTAATTCAAAATTTTGGTTGAATGATTTTTAGCAAAACATGGACCCTAAAGGGCAAGCTGCATCGACTAAGCAAAAAATACGTCTTTTAACATTAGGAATAGGGTCAAAATCGTTTGAATATATTATGTTCATTCCCCGCCCAACTTAAAAACAAAAATGTATACAGTAGGTTTTTGTGACGATTCCCACAAGTCAACGATTTTTGATTAGGTCATCGTTTTATTAAGAGTGCGTAATATACTTATATTTAATTTAAAGTGAAATTTAAGATCTTATATTTTAATTCTTACGGACACGACGTAGTGTGCAGAGCTGTGTCTATCCATTTTCCAAAAACTTCTCAACTTTTCTCACTATCAGCCCGGGGTTTGGAATTTGAGCTTGTTATGGAGGTAGGCTCGGCCACTATCTCATAATAGGACGGAACACACACTGCGAAAAGTGGGTGCACTAGTTGCGCTTCTGCTTACCCTTTTGGGGATAAAAGGCGTGAGTGTGTGAGTGAGTGTGTGTAGTTAGGAATTATAATAAAATAACTACTCTTATATCTTTACCTGTCCCTTCGGAAATAAAAGTGTGATGTGTGTTTGTTTGTTAACTTATAGAATTCTGTACAGTATTGATTGTGCAAAGATTAACGTTTAGATCGTTTCGTAAACTAAGAAATGGTCACCACAAATTATAAAACAAACGCATGAGACCACGTCGGTCTTAGATGTATGTGAAATTTTTATAGTAATTTCGATTTAGATCATGTTATTTTTAATTATTTTTTAAAAGGTCTTCGGTAGCAGTAAAATTCTGTTACGATTTTATAAGATTTCAGTGACCAATCATAATAAGTAGATAATGTATAGCTACTTCAGTATATAAAACATTAAACTACAAAAGCTTTAGCTATACAAGAGTAATTATAAGGTACGCTAACATCGCTGAAATAATTAGGGAAAACGTTTATCGAGAGCACTATACTGCGGCGTACAAGGAATGCAGGAGTATGGGGAACTTCTGTTCGTTGAACTTTAACAAGTTTCCCGCACGATGTGCTCCACACTTACAAACCGCAACTCGAAATTCAAACCGTACTTAAATACAATCAAACCAATAACAGTTCTTCACAGCATTTCACAAACAAAGATTTTATGGAGCTCTTTAGTTTTATTGACAAAGTTTTTTTTTTATTTGAACAAGCTTACCAAAAGCAAACATGTTATTAAATGATAAAAGGGCCAAACATCTCATTTTTCTTCCATCTCGCGAGCAGCTTAGTAAAATATGCAAGCGGACGACGTACACGGTACATACATATGTATGTACACTTGCTGTTTTCGTTGTGCATGTAATTTATATTTTACGCGGAGTTAATAATGTTCTTCATTCTTTAGAGTGGGCCATACATCGACTATTTTAATTAAAACGGTATGAATAACGTAAGCACTCGCGCTATTAAGCCAATGTATATTTGTTATCGCGTAGGCTTCGATGTGAATTGTAAAACTTCATACAATAGATATGTCAAAATTGATGGTTCTTATTTCGCCGTCCAGAGCCCCTTTTTGCTGGCGCTTGGCCAAACTATAAGTTTACTGGCAATACCCTGATCAGTTTTAAAATTTAACGTTTGTCGTGTCTATAGAGTTCATACCAATCGTACGTATCGTAAGCACATAAGTACCTAAAATGTCACGTATGTTGAAGAAAATCGCAACACATAGTACCTTTTTCAACAACATAAACCATTAAACAGTTTCATTACAACAAATACATTTGAAATGAAAATGACCACATTACACTCATGTCACAAATAACAATACATCACAACAGCATTTTGATATTTAAATCCTAAATATAATTTATTGCGCTAAAACATTGCACAATAAATAATGATTAACTCAGCGAGAATTAATCTGATGGAGTTTGGGCAAAAACCGCATATATCCCCATTATGTGATTTCAGAGGTTCGAGTTATAAAACGAGGCACGTTATATGGCTCTTTATAAAACAATTTTCAATTTTAAAGCACCGTATAGATATTTTAAAATTCTCGTCTGAAATCCAGTCTGCTTTAGGTCCATATGTTTCATGAATAATTCAAGCGGTGCCGCGGCCTGTCCCGCACCGTGACACATATGTGTATTATATAGGTGACTCTAACCACCTATCTGCGGAAAACAAAAATAATGCAAGCTGTGTTTTATTTCTACTGCGCTCTACTTTGAATTTAGCAGTAAAGCTTTAAGAATTAGTGGTGGTGAATCGGAAATTTTATGACGTTCATCGTTAACGTGGTTTTATTTTTAATTAAATTTTCATAGATAACAAAGAATGGTATTAAAAAAATATAATTAATTTTTTTATAATCCCAACACAAAATAAACTTCTAAAAATGAAGTAATAAAAGTCTCTTTGCCGTTTAAGTACCTAGTAATATTTGACATAAGCGTTCTCGCGTCGGGAGACCGAATTCCGGACCAGGGAGATGAAATTGATACTCCTTTGGGGGTCCCCGACGCGATGTCACTTGGATCAAAAAATACTAGGTACTTAAACGACAAAGATACTTTTATTATTATACTTTTTTGAGGTTTTTGTGTCGGGGGTTATTTAAATTTAAATTGAATTTTTATTTCAAGCTTTTAAATTACTATATTCTCCATCATAAGTCCATGATAATTAAGTATCTAACATCTACTCGTTGAGAACATTCTTATGAGCCTACACACGCTATATTTGCTATAAGTTGCTAAAGAGACCATCAAACCACTTGATGTTGCAGCATCAGCTCAAGGTTAAAATGTCTTGAAAATACCACCGAAGTAACAGTACATCAACTTTAAAATCTATCGGGCTTTTGAAAGTTGGAAAGTAGCTGATAATCTTCTAACGCCCGAACAGATCATATAAATTATAGCTTAGAACCATCTCGGTCACATCAGCTTTCAAACTACAAAACCGCATCAAAATTGGTCTATTCGTTTGAGAGCACAAAATCTTTAAGCAACTGCCTTAAAAATTAAAATATCGTCAGTCGTCACGTTGGTATTCTGTAAGTTGGTAGTACTAATCACGCTAGTCCTTTTCTAAGGTAGAAAAATATACTTACATTATACAGTGGTAGAGTCATGCTTCCAAGAATTCTGGAATTTAAAGATTTGAAAAAAGAATGCTATTATCGTACTATAGTTTACTGCTCACGTTTTGTTATTTGCGAAGAGTTTTATGCCTCCAGTTGACTATTAAGGTGCGCGGGGCCACAAATGTATTCATTTGTAATCGTGATAGGGAACCGAGGAATTTGCATAGAGTTCCTCCTGTTTTCCTTTATGCCACACCCATTTCTTCGTCTTGACAAATTGGAGCATATGTATACGATTTTTGCAACACGCAAATCAGTCGTCCTACCTATGTAGCTACTATTTCAACACTATTTAAACAACTTTTATTGCTAAAGTTAAATGAGGCTATTTGTTTAACGAATATTTGACTCGTAAAAAGTCTAGACTAAAAAACTTGGTAAATTACAATTTACAACATCGATAAAATTTTACTTAAAAAAAAAAGTTTGAATATTTATGAAAATAACACCATAATGCGTACAAGACGTTTATGACATCAACATTACGAAACACGTTTTAAATCAATTGGTTTCAGTAGATATCGGCAAGTGATATCTTTGGGATATTAAATACAAATAGTTCGCAGGTAGACGTAACATTTCGAAACGGTATCGAGGATACACACTCTATTTTCTGCTTGATAAAACTTCATCTAATCCAGCAAAACATGGGATCGATGAAAGTAATTACGCGTAGGACTTTGTTCATACATTGTTTTGTTTTGATTCGTTTATTTATGTTTTGTTGTAATATTTATAGGATGTGAATAAATTTTATTCTGATTGTAACATTTAACTAGTCAATATTATTATTATTATTATAAAGTATATCTACATCCTAAAGCCCCGTTTTCCGAGACGCGATGCGTCGTGTGATTTTTCCGTTTATATAATATATACCGACGGCGCATGTAACGGCCTACGTCATCGCAGGCATAAACACAAACATATTATGGCCATGTACGATGTTTTTTATATCGATGCGAGGCGTGAAGAGTGGCGGTGCCTGCCGTTACGCCTGTAGCGTAGCACGTGGCGTGCATCGCTGCAGCGCACGCGGCGGCTACCTATTCGAGCGACGTGACGTGACGTGCGACACCGCCGCGGGTATCACTAGAACGAGGAATTGCTACTGCGTGCGCCATCGGGTGAGACGCGTTGTTGCCAACCACGCGCTCTGCCATAAATAACGCTACATTTCAAGCAAACGCGTGTAAAATCGCTTCTAAACGCACTCGTACAACGCAATATGTTTGAATTAAGCGCGGGCCGCCCCGCCCGATGCAACGCGCGACGCCCTGCGTCTCCGTAAATGAGGCCTAAGCTCTATAATATTATAGATAATAATTTTGTTTAAGTATGTACCTCATGAATATAAATTTCACAAAACGTTTTCTATAATGTCACTAAAATTCTTGTGGTATCTTCATCGTCGTGTGTTCAAGAAAATTAAGTTGCAATTATAATTCAAATGAGAAAACGGCTTCTTAGCATCTAATAGATATTAGAGTAACATTTTCTGGTCGTATATATCTAAAACGAAATTCGAAATTATAATTATAGTATATACATAACACATTTAAATTTAAAATATTTAGGCACAGACCATCCAGTAAATTAGGTTATTGTTCTCGTTTAAGTAACCTTCTTCATAATTAAAATAGGTTCATAGTGCTTTATCTAAATATCGTTATTGCTGTCCCGAAAACATAAAAAAATTTTTAGAACTGGCCATTTATAATCCAAAGTACTTTAAAATGCCAGAGATAAAAACATAAATCACTATACTTCTACTGACAAACCGCGCAATTAGTTTCTTTTTACGATTTTTAGGTACAATTTCATGCTGGGATTCGACAGTAAAAATGGCTATTTATTTTCTGGGATAACGTGCATTATCCGTTATAATCGTGTATATGATCATGAAGACTGTATCGCTTAACAAGTTTCGGCAGTTATTGATTAATGCTGCACAGGCACGTAACAATTTAAGCAGGTGCTCTGCTACCAGCGACTATATAACCCCTAGACTCCTAATAACAGACGATCGGCTTCGGCCAACACATCTGACAAATAGATCCAATGTAGCTTACCGTTCAAAATCTTCAAGTCAGTTGCGACCACAACTGTGAGCTGTAAATACTTCCGTGTTTGCGAATAAATAACTATTGTAATGAACCCGTGCACAATAAAATGGTGTGGTATAAATAGCCATAATTCAAATTTTCAGAAAAATAGCATTACATTTCACAGGTAAGTCAATAACGACACATAATCACATTTTATTTAAAATTTTACGAAGTTCATCTTAGACTGGTCATTTGGGTGTTTACGCGCCATCTTGTTATATTTGCATCTCTTTCCGACGAAAGTACTTTTTACATTTTCTATTTCGTTTTGTTTTTTAACATTAAAAGTAAGTGATACACCAAAAGGATTTGTCGATAGTTCTATCGATAAAATTAAAAATAAGAGAAACTATCGCCCGAATACTCAACTAATCAATTTATCTGAGGCCCATTTAATTTTAAAAGGCTTCTTATTTTAAATGGTTAGTTCATTAGTAATAGTTAATTCATTTTAAAAATGATTAGGATATACATTTTGACTAGCGGTATCAGAAATAAATGTTATTGGGATAATTTTTTATTTTGTTTGTTGATTATAACGATTGTTTTGAGTTATTCTTTGTGTTATTCCTACAAGTCAGCTCAAATATTCTTGTTAATGTCGACGAGACTGACTAAGCGCCATCTGTCATTCGATAACATAAAGAGTTTCGTTAAAATATTAATATGTTTAATCAATAATAATAATATTACTATAAAACTTTATTACATAAAAGTAATATCGATAAAAAAATCGTGTTTTCATTTAACTCGTCCTATCCCTATGCCTATGTTTCCAAGGTTGTATAATGCGATAAGGTGTTGGAAGAACCAATCATAATGCAGTACCCCGCTTCCTCAAACCTCAGGTAGTTGACAGAATTAATTTGAAGAGAAATATTGAACATTAGGAGTCTAGGGGTTATATAGTCGCTGTCTGCTACGTAGATTGATAATTTAGTGTAGTAAATGCCTATCGAGAGGACGGAGTGTAATCTTCGAGGGTAACTTATTTGATTCATGCTGACGTCGGAAGATTAGGAGCAATACTGGTCTATTTTTATATCCTCTTTTAACATCGATTATTAAGATGATACGAGTTTGTTTGGTAGTCTATTAACATCACCATGTCTTGAAAAAGACCTTCTTTAGCTAAATTAGTGGTAATTGAGTCGTAACTATTAAGAACATTTGGAACTAAATTACTGCCTAAATAGATCATTTAAGTTTCTTAATTTTTTGTAGCATAGCCCGTAAACAAGCAAATGCCACAAACGTTTTAGATTCCCTCTTGGCCTTAAAAGCAAGTGGAAGAATAGGGATTTATTCGATGAGTGGGTATATCCCGGACGAGATGGTCATTAAATACACTACCATTTTTAATTTAAGTAATATCCAATTCTCACGCTTTAGTAATATTATTGTAATCAAGTCAATTATGATTACTCGAGGAGTGGGTACTATCCCGGACGAGATGGTTATTAAATACATTACCCAGTTTAATTGAACTAATATCCAATTCTCACGCTTTAGTAATATTATTGTAGCCAAGTCAATTATGACCTATAGAATATGATGAAGATATGATAAAATAATTCTATTATTTTCGCATAGTAAAAATATTTCAAATAGTTAAATAACATAAATTAGAAAAACTGATCATACAAAACCGAACTGGCCATAGTCGCGGTGATTTATAACGTTGGATAATCGTTGTGTGCCATGTTCCGAGCTTAATACTCAAATATATGGGAACATTTCAAATGCTTAATATGGAGTGCGATTGAAAATTTATGTACAGCTTCATAGGCCAGGTCAACCGCCTAATAACCTATTAGACGGTATTGCACTCGATGCTTAGCCTCTGAAGTCCTTTGACATTAATTTATTACCATTTTATGATTTCATGGAAGGTTTTCTTGGTTATTAAAGTTTTCATTATGTAATTAGATGCTAGTTTAGGCCAGTGTTTTTTGATGTTATAAAAGGCTACAGATTTTTTAAAAAACACGTGATATTTATTTTAATTTAGGCAAGTTTAAAATTAGTTTGTGTGTGATTTATTAAAAGCTGTTTTTTATACTATTCAAATTCTTTATATTTTTGAAAATATTGAGCTATCGATGTCAGTTGTCTCACTGACTAATGTGCTGAACATTTTTTAAACGCAGCCTGCTAATGGGCTGAACTAATACATTTTCCTTTGCGCTAATTACGTACTGTAACGTAGTCGTTTTAAATTAAACAGATGTTGGAATCAATAGTCTTCAAAACATAGAGCACTTTAAAAGGTCAGCCAAATATACAGATAGACAAAAACAGCGAAATGTAGATTTAATAAATACAGTTCACATTGTATATTGTGCGCGCAGAATTCTAGAGTTCTTCTAATTGATATATCTTCAGTTATGTTTTATTCTTACATTTTCTGTCATACGTCATAAAGTATTGACGGGCAAGATGAACAAAACTTTTGAAGAAATCTCGTAAGGTTAATGGGACATTTTTAATGCTATATGACAATATACAATGTAATATCTTCAAAGAAGTAGGCAATGATGCAACTAGTGCAGCCAATGTTTGTCAAGTTAATGTGTTAGAAGGTAAGACCACCGCTATATCAGACTTAAATTCATTTAAATAAAACTATTTTACGGATTTTATCGCGGTTTTTTAATTTATATTTTCTCCCGACGTTTTGAAGGCTTTGCAGCACTTCGTGGCCACGGGGCAGACTTCGAAACGTCGGAAGAAAATATAAATTAAAATACCGCGATAAAATCCGTAAAATAGTTTTATTTAAATGTCTAACATTCGCGTAATTCACATCACTGCTGGTTTCTAGAATAGAATAGGGATATAAAACTTCAATTCGCTTCAATTTCTGGTTCATAGCTTAATTTTTTGTTTAGTAATAGATACATAATAGAGCCAACTTGTAGACACATTTTTTGTGCACGGCACTACCCCACTGCCTCTTATTGTAAGTGGAGGGTCTAGATGGAGTATAGACTGACGAGAGATGATGAATCCTCGCCAGTTCTCACAATTACGTTACCAGGTTTGAACGGGATATGGACAGGCTGATACAGGAACGCGACACACTTGGGCCACTATGGCGGGTTGTTTTATCTTGTGTAAGGTAGTCGCTATCCAGGGGAAATACCCTACCACCATAGCATTACAATAAGATGGTTCAGCCAGGATATACTGACTTATACAAAACAAACGTAATTTTTTTTATGGCATCGAATGACGAGACGAGCATGCCGTTCGCCTGATGGTAAGCGATACGACCACCCATAAACAGTATAAACTAATCTCCGGGCGGCTCAACGTCGGGTCGTAAGGCACGGTGAACCCAACATAACCGCTCAGTCGTTCCCCTTGAACGCTGGGCGGTAGTAATAAGTCACTTTCTCCACGTAAAAAAAAAGTAGCATCAGAATCCCTTTTATTCGAAATTGCGAGATTACAGTTAGCCAGCAAATTCTACTGGAATAATATTTTCACAAAAAAGTCGCAGAATAATACAAATTACCAATGTAAGCCATTTAATAAAACTATAAATATCCAAAATCGTTTATATTTATAGTTTTGTTACATTTCCAATAAAGCCAAAAAGATTACTTTTTGTCATTTGAGTCTCATTGCATTTAAAATAAGCTTCGTCGTAATTTTTTTTTGTAATAAATAGAAATTGGAAAGGATTTAGATTTATTTCTATTCTTTTAACCATTTATTTTATTGAAACATTAATGTATGCCATCTTGTATTTATTTTATTTTTGTTGTATTAAATGACGAGACGAGCATGCCGTGCGCCTGCTGGTAAGCGATACGACCACCCATAAACAGTAGCAACACCATCCAGCACTTTCACTTACAAAGTATGTGTATGGCATTCCACTGCGCTCGTCATCCTGAGACATAAGATGTTAAGTCTCATTATGTCCTATAGTTACACTAGCTACAATGCCCTTCAAACCGAAACACAACAGTGCATGCACACTGCTGCTTGGCGGTAGAAATAAACATTGCGGTGGTACCCACCCAGACGGACTCTTACATATGAGAGTCCTACCACTCAGACTTGATATTCGCTCTAGAAAGTATCGAGTATACTTTTAGCAATGGTTGTACAGCACGATTAAAAGTTATGGTATTATAAGAGTATTCATGTGGGGAATATCAATATTATTTATCTTTGCATAATGTCATGATGTTGGACATTTCACACTTCGTGAGTGATAGTATTAGTTTTGTTTATTTATTTTACAATCATTTAGGGTTCATTTTGTTCATATCTAGACATATATAAATATAAGTCCACAAGATATATGTGATTTTGTATAGAAAATATGACTCATGTCTAAGCTG
Organism: Lapara coniferarum; assembly: GCA_949316025.1. Taxonomy (NCBI): domain Eukaryota; kingdom Metazoa; phylum Arthropoda; class Insecta; order Lepidoptera; family Sphingidae; genus Lapara; species Lapara coniferarum. The sequence goes on along the minus strand of OX438925.1, from coordinate 13,541,369 downwards.
TTCGACTTTTAAAAGTAAATCACCCGTCAATGGTAATAAACAAAAATCGATGAAGGTTGACTACACCAAATGCACTTTAGTAATGAATACATACCCGAGTGCAAAACCCAACTTTACTTTCATTATTGTTTTCGCTTAAGTGCTGACTTAGCAATGAGATGGTTTCGGTGAAATTTATTTAGAAAAAACGTGACTTAAGCCAGATTTTATTCTAAAAGTACTTACATCATAATATTTAGACCCAAAATGAGAATTTATTATAAAAACATTTTACATAAAAAATTAGAAATAAGTATTGTCACTTAAGAAACCCTATAATAAACAGTCTGTACACTGGTTTATCCTGAATTTTATTTGCTGACCAAATTAGCGTCGCAATTACGCTGATTAGTTCACTATCAGCCATTAATGAAATGACACAATAATGCCTTCAGCGAATTGATGTTCGTTAATCTTCGCCAAATGAACGGCTTCGGGCTATTTTATTATAATCTGACGTTTTGAAATAAATAATTTACATCAAAAGCGGTTTATAACCCGGGGATACATTTGCGATAACAAATTTTGAATAAACGAGGTCAGAGGAATAAGACCCATTCATAAATATTATTCTAAGAATCTATTATGTTCGGTCAAATTCGGATATGTTTGTTAAAAACTTTATAATGATGTCCCACGCTAACTTTCATAAGTGAGGTGTTGGCTCAGTAAATACTGTGTCGTGAATAATAGAACGCTGAACTTTGTTATATTCAATACGAGGGCGTATAAACTAATAAGTACTTGAACAAACCTGCTGTACACTCAGCAGCATAAATATATATACAAAATCAAAATTTAAAATGTTTTATATACGCGTTAAGTTAAACTGAAAAAAAAATCTATATTATTTTATTTTTGTGAAGAGAAAAAAAAAAAGATTTGTAAGAACACAAAAGCATGTATGTAATTTGAAATTTTGAATTTGATCAGCTACTTATGTTGGTGACTGTAGCTATTTTTTGAGTACCTATAGGTAGCTACCGTGGGAATTGGTTATGTTATTAGTGTCCAATAAATGTATTCATCCATCACAAAATACGTAACTAGACCATCGCGGAATGCAATTTTCTAATGGTTTGATATTTTTATGGAAAACATAAATTACCACAACATAAATATCCATAGAAAGTATCAACGATATATAATTCCGAGCACAGACTGCTAATTGCAATGGTCTGCGCTCGTCTGCGACATGATATAGAGTCTCATAAACATTTAATAAGGTATTATCAACTCAGTTAATGAGTGGTAAATATTCCCGCGTAAGTTAATTAATCCTTAGGGTCGCCACTGTAACACGGGAAAATCCCTTTTAGCCATAAAATCATACTTTGTCACACAAATTGTTCGCGTGCCAGAATTTGCTGCGGTTTTCTATACGGTTCAGAGTTGAAAGTTAGCAAATACACGAAATGGTTTTGAGTTTTAAGGTTAATAATCGTTGATAGTTTGGTTCGTTAATAGTTACAAAAACTAATAGGTAAAATAGTCCCAGATTAATGATGTTATGTAATGTTGGATGGACGTTAATATAACAGTACTAGGAAAATTGACTATTTGACTGCCTCGGTGGCGTAGTTGTATTGCGTATGCGTTACGAGTACGATTTGAGCGCTGAGGTCCTGGGTTCGAATCCCGGGTCGAGCCAAAAATATTGTGACTGGGTTTTTGCATCTTTAAAATTACTCAGTCGCAGCTCGGAGTCAGGGAGTTGGCGGTGTGATACCCCCGTGCCTCGGAAAGCACGTAATCCCGTTGGTCCTGCGCCTGATCTCTCTCCGGTCATGTCGGATTGCCGTCTCATCGGACTATGAGAGTGAAGGAATAGCGAGTGTACCTGTGTATTGCGCACACGCTTGTGCACTATAATATCTCCTGCGTACCTGGCTGATCTCCGTTGAGATTGGCCGCCGTGGCCGAAACTGGCTAGGAGTATTTCACTAGGAAAATATAACCGGTGGTAGGTGTCATATGTAAGATTCCGTCTGGTGGGTACCACCGCAGTGTCTATTTCTACTGCGGAGCAGCAGTATGCATGCATTGTTGTGTTTCGGTTTCAAGGACATTGTAGCCAGTGTAACTACCGAACATAATGAAATTTAACAACTTATGTCTCAGGATAACGAGCGCAGTGGAATGGCACACAGTACTTTGTAACTGAAGGTGCTGTATGGTGTTTCTACTGTTTATGGGCCGTCGTATTGCTTACCATCAAGCAAAAGGCATGCTCGTCTCGTCATTCAATGCCATAAAAAAAATATTACTTGAAATTTGCTATCGCAAACTGCGACGCAACTTTGATGAAGCGTCCCAAGAAATAAAAACAAATTTGATTCTAACATAGATTTAATAAAATATTTGATAATTATTATTTATGTACGGGTAATGTAAAAGTAGTCGTACGACTTTTAAGCTTCTCGTTTAAAACACCTATTTGGGACAAGTATATCGCAAGGGCTGCTTTGAGTTAACGTGACATCCACAAGGTACTTGGGATGTGATTGTACTTTATTGTCCAGATAATTTTACAGCCTTAGTATATAATGCAGTAATATATATAGACTGCTTCGGAAGCGTAGATTACGGTATGACTGCAGTGTTAAGGTCTCGGGTTCAATCCCCGGGTCGGGCAAAGTGATATTGGGTTTTTCTACTCAGTTTTAGCCCCGTGTCTAGAATTTCTGCCCGATATGGCGATAGGTTCACCCCCTGTCACTACGATGTCAATAAGGTGCATTGTGCAGCCTAAAATGTTACACTTCTACCTACCCGTTCGGGGATAAAGGGCGCGAATGTGTAAGTATGTATACAGTAATCTATACTTAATATTATAAAGCTGAAGAGTTTGTTTGTTTGTTTGTTTGAACGCGCTAATCTCAGGAACTACTGGTTCGAATTGAAAAATTCTTTTTGTGTTGAATAGACCATTTATCGAGGAAGGCTTTAGGCTATATAACATCACGATGCAACAATTAGGAGCGAAGAAATAATGGAAAATGTGAAAAAAGCGGGGAAAATTAATAATCCTTGAGGGCTTCCATTGCGTGCGCTGCGAAAACGGTTCAAGATACCAAAAATATATGTATGAAACAATTATTCCTCTTGAAATGATCTAAAAAAATGCCCGCAAAAGTATATGTCTATCTTTTAAGATTAATTCACTAGAACCGTTTTTATGGTAACCAAATTTGGTCGAAATTGATGCATTATTTGTTAAGAGTTGTATCAACGTCATAATATTAATCTTTATCCAAATAAATGTGTTGGAAATAGTGATTCAACGGGAAAGTTTTTATGTACTTTTAGCCCGGAAAAACTTATTAACGCGGGCGAAGCCGTGGGCAAAAGCTATTTATATATATATAAAACATTTTGCTTTTTTTAAACCTGCAAATTCGCTAAAAATACTATAGCAGATTTAAACAATTATATTTCTGACGATTAGAAACGACAAGACGTTCATAACTTGTATAACTCAGTTGTAGATAGACGACATAGCTACAATTTAACCCAATTTCTTACGCATGTAATATATTTCAGAATATGCATACAGAATATGGAATAAATATGCACACAGAGAACCGCAACATCGCTTTGAATCTCGTGCTACTTCCGAGACGTAAATATAACTATACTATTATACAGTATGTGTATACATTATCCTTAGAAATTGTAGCAACATTTTACCAGTGACGTCTTATCGCGTACGACAAATGTTACGGTAAACGTTTTCCCGAGTATAGGCAGTTCTTAGGTATAAATATTGAAGGTAATCTAACACTCGGACTACCGCACGGCCCGCCTGCGGGGTCGTCTGCAAATTGTCAGGAAGAATGAAACTTTTTATTGAATTCTATAACTTATACCGCGTTAAGTTGAATTCATGAGCATTCTTTGAACCTAAGACATTACTCATAATAGTCTTCTTAATGGCACTAAAATTACACAAATCAAAGTTTTATTATTGCAATATGGAAAACCCATAAGTATCGTAAAGCTTGTTGTGATAGATTGCTTATTATTGCAAATAAATATACCAGAAAAAATAAACACAAAATACAATAACCATCAATACATCTTCAAATGTCAAAATCTAAGGCACTCTGCGCTGTTTCATCATTCATGGGACAATGAACAAAGCAGAAGGTGAAAACATGGTTCTATTCACAGTTTAAATGAATTCTAAGTATTCCTAATAAGTAGGTTAATATAAAGATTATTTAATGCCATAAATACAATTAGTACATGCTTACATTATTTTGATTATTGTCTCAATACTGATTTAATATTAGAAGATATGAGTGTTTTATCCTCACTAGACTCATACATTTATACTGTTTATTAGATTGATACATATTAATCTGTCTTGGTACTACTACATTTAAATTCCTAGTCTAAATAATTATTCCCACGGCACGGCAGAGATATTTATTAAAAGAGATTCATAGCCAGCGACTACAGTTAACTACAAGTGAATCGAGTAAATAAGCACATTGTACCGTTTCTTGTTCAGATATTTATACACGCTGAAACGTGTAAAGTTAGTTCACCTGAATCGTTCATTGTGAGTTCTGTACAACAATACAGCAATTGTGTTCACTCGGGTACGTTTCTTAGCCACGCGTAAATAGTACATCTTTTTGTTAATGAACAATGAATAAACGTGAGACTACGAAATTCAGCTGGTTATTACCATTGTGAAAAAATCTACTGATTATGGAGAGTGAATCACTAATGCCAGTTCGGCGGGGAATGAAGAAAGCTCTAAATGCGGTCGTGAGTACCAGCATGAAAAATATGGTGCGAACGTCGTGTTTATTTAACAAGGTTGAACGTAGGGCCCCGTAATTTATTAGTACAGATAAATTTTGGCCCTAACAGGCGCCAGTGGGCGGGTACGAAACATATTGCTCTTATTGATGTTATCAGTCCGAACGTCTTAAATGTATTAAGGTAGTTTCTGGGCGAGCTTTATAAAGATCAATTACCTAAATTTAAAACTTTCGCCGCCAACTGTAGAAGTTTGTTGTGGAAAGGAAAACGTAGGTTTGGTGAATTGTGGACGCTTTTGTTGGGTGTCTTGTGAGAAATTACCTAAAGTTAATGCGGCGAAAGTTGTGACGTAGGAAAGTAATACGTTTCTTTGCGTTTAATCTATAAACGGAGCTTGTAGAGTTCTGATATTGGAGTGTGTCTACCACAGTCTTTAGGTGGTTATCAAACATACGAGTAATGTCATCATTTTTCCTTGTACTTCGCTCAATGTATCATGTTATATTTTTGTACGGTAATAATAGTTCGTTTAAGTACTCTAAATACCCTGTTCTTAGTACATGTCTCTCGCTCCTTGCATAATCTCTACAGGATACCGTCTTAAATTCAATGGTAACAATGATTTTAAAAAACATATTATTTTCATATATTTATTTATTTATTATTATTAAAGTACATACAAATATGAGTGTCATAGT